>JAPVLO010000416.1:0-1246632 GCA_027257055.1 Cephalopachus bancanus
ATTCAAAAGAGCCACATGTTTTTCCCAACTTAACGAAATCCGGGGAATCTGTGTTGAACTCGACCTTTGGGGTGTGGGATCTCGATGAAAGGGCTGGAAGCTGGGCCCGAGGACATGCGCTGACCTGGCCGTGGCGGAGATTCTGGCTCAGGACTCTGGGCCGGGGCTCAGAAAGGGCTCTGTGGTGTTTGGGGCCGGCCGGGTGAAGCATGAACCCAAGGTGGCCTGTGGCAAGGAAGGGGAATCACTAGGGGTGCTGGACTCCACCCCAGAGAAGGGCTCGGGGGAGCCGGAAAGAAGCCCGGTTCATAGTCCAAGCTCGGGTCTCCCACCCTGGGGGTCCAGAGGACAGACCTCCGTGGCGCTGAAGATTGAATTTGTGAGGGCTGCCCCCACCTCCTGGAAGACTCCGCAGTCCCTCTTCCCTGTGGGTCAGAACCCCAGTGGGAACGGCTCCTGTGCACATGGGATTCCACACGCAGTGGTGCCGTGGGTCCCAGGGCAGCAGAAGACTGGACACAGGTGGTCACCCAAGCCCCTGGGTATGGACCCATCAAGGACCACAGGCCAGAGAAGGGACCAGATCCGCCAGGCTCCCAGGGCCCTGTGGGGCGGGGAGTGGGGGAAGAGGGTGGGGCCGCCCACTGAGTCTCACGTGCTCCGCCCAACAGGAAGGCTGCAGGTCTAGTGAGCTCAAGTCAGGCCTCAGGCCTCAATCCCTTCCCAGAGTGGAGTCGGTCTCAGACCCAGGAGTCCCCGAGCACAGGAAGGCCGGGACCCTGAGGAGAGATCCCCGTCCACGGACCCCACTGCCAGTTCCCACCGGAGGCCAGGGAGCTGGCACACAGGGTTTGAGATGGATGACACAATGCTGGCTCCTGGGGAGAACACGTCTGGCCCGGAGCCATCACAACTGGAACACGCCCAGGTGGGAGGGACACTCTCTGCAACCCAGAGAGAGACCCTGGGCCTGGCATTCCCTGGTGAGGCTCACCCGTCAGCTCTCCAGCCGTCTCATGGATGCCAGAGAGGCCCGGGGCTGGCCTGACTGCAAGAACAACCCTCCTGCCCCCAGTGGACACGACTGCTCCCGCCCAAGCTCGTCCTGCTGCGTCTATCCCACGCACGTTTGGGAACATCAGATGCTCAGGGACCTGCAGGGCCAGCAGTCCTGTCCTGGGGGCGACCAGGAGCCCTGGGCAAATCAGAGAGAGAAGCCCGGAGTCTGGGAGAGGGAGCCAGGAAAGAAGGTGGACACAGGAGGGTTTCCATAAACGCAGTCAAGACGTGAGGACTGAAGTTCTTAAAATACTCAGAATTTGCCTCCTGGGAGGTGGCACCAACAGGACCCAGGAAGAACCCGCGTGTCCAGCCTCATGCCTGACCAGGCAGGATATAAAGTCCCCGTGGGTACAGGGGACTCCACACCTGATCACCCCCTCTCCACCTGCCCCTCTACCTGTTCCACCCTCCACACATGCCTCCTGTGGGGGCTGCCAGTCCATGCTCTGTTCCTGTTTGCAACCAGTGCAAGGCCTGAGGAACTGGCCAGAGCACAGGTAAACTGATGGAGGCCAGTGCCCAGGCTGTCCAGCTCCTCGCTGGGCCTGGGGTGGTCACTCTACCCCAGGGCTCCCTAAGTAGACTGGCCTCCCCCTCTGGCTCATCGCCCACTTCTGGCAAACTCCCCCTGCCTCGTTCAAGACCCAAATGGCCCACAGAGGCCTGGAGGAGGCAGCTCCCACTTGGGGGTCCTGGGAGTTGTCCCTCCTGTCAGCGTTTGACCCAGCCATGGTCTCTCTGTATGCCAGGACCTCGTCCTGGACACTCTCAGCAAGCGTGGCCACGAGCACCACAGGTGGCCTCCTGCGGGGCGTGGCTTCGCACTTGCTCTAAGGCCACAGGGTCGTCTTCCTGTGTCCCCACGCCCTCCACCAGCTCTGATGTCTCTCTCTGCCTTGTCTCCTCCCACCTTTCAATATCTCTCCCCTCTGTCTCCCTCCGCTCCACCCAACGTCTCTCTGCTTCTTGTCTCCCTCCCTCAGCCCAGTGTCTCTCTCCTTGTCTCTCTCTACACTTCCAATGCCACTCTCCTCCCTGGCTCCTTTCCCCCACCCGCCAATGGCTCGGTGGCTCAGCCTGTCATCCTAGCACTTTGGGAGACCGAGGCTAGTGGACGGCCTGAGCGCGCGGGTTCAAGACCAGCTCCGGCAACTTGGAGAGACCTCATCTCTACAGTAAATAAAAAATTAGCTGGGCGTGGTCGTGCACGTCTGTAGTTCCAGCTACTTGGAAGGCTGAGGCAAGAGGATTGCTGGAGCCCAGCAGGCCGAGGCTGGGGTGGCCGTGAGTGTGCTATGGCACGCCAGCCTGGGCGCCAGAGTGAGACTCCAACTCAAAAAGAAAACTGTCTTAAGTGAAAATCGTTACAATCCAGCTTATTCCGAGAGCCAGTCGGATTCAGCTGCTACTTGTAGGCGCGACGGGCCATTCAGGGAGGCGGTCACTGCCGGCCGTGTTAAGAAGCTCTTGACGTTTCCCGAGACGCCGCGCGGTCCTGTGTGAGGCCTGGTTTGGGCAGGCGCTCGCTGGTGCAGGGAGACGCGTCCTGGTCGTGGGAGGAGACGCCTCTTCTCGTTGCGAGTGGAGGAACTGGAGTCCAGGACTTGCAAGCCATTCTCACTCTCTTCTGCCAACTCTGATGCCAACGGGGAATGTTTCTCACGCCTGAAAGCGAGTTTTCCTGCTTCTTTGGTGAAAGGGGGCTATTTCTAAATAAGATTTTCTCTGTTTTTGTTTTTTATTTTAGAGATATGGGGTACAGGTCAGGATTGCCGACTGTCTCCTTTGAGAGGGAGACAAAGAGGTTGAGGTTACATGCAGGTGAAGTTTGAGCTTCCAACTGACCCTCACTTCCCCCGGTCTACGACCAAGTACCCGTCACATTTGCTCTTTAAAGTGATGTTTTATGGCTGGGCGTGGTGGCTCACACCTGTAATCCCAGCATTTTGGGAGGCTGAGGCGGGAGCATTGCTTGCGTCCAGGAGTTTGAGACCAGCCTGGGCAACATAGCAAGACCTCGCCTCTATAAAAACAAACAAACAAACCAAAAACCCAAACACCTGGGCACAATGGTGCATGCCTGAAGTCCCAGCTTCTCAGGAGACAGAGACAGGAGGTCACCTGAACCCAGGAGGTCGAGGCTGCAGTGAACTATGATGCACCACTGTGCTCCAGCCTGGGTGGCAGAGCGTGAACCTGTCCAAAGGAAAAAAAAAAAACGTTTGTAAATGGAAATATCACAAATTTTGTTTTTTCTTTTCTTTTTCTCTCTCTCTCTCTCTCTCTCTCTTTCTTTCTTTCTTTCTTTCTTGCAACAGTAAGGCAAACTTTATCCGTGGGAATTACTAAAATGGGGTTTTTCACCAGGGGAAAGAGGTGGCAATTTCCTGGCTTTGTAACTTCATGCCTTTGACCCCTGATAACTCTGAGCTCTTGTGTTTATTTTTTTAAATTACGAGAAGGAGGCGTGACGAGAAACGGAAAAGATCTGGCTGTCACACGCACAACCCCATGGCTCCCGCTTGAGTCCCCAGAGCCCTGGCACAGAACCACGTCTCGGGGACACGTGAGCACCCCCCCGTGGGACCTCATGTCAGGGCCGGGCTGCTGAGGGGCCATGCTTCCCACGGGAGACCGGAGGGCCCTGCTTCCGGTGTTTGAATGTTGAAGCATCGCTCGTGGCCATCTTCCAGCTGGAGGCCTTCAGGAAGACACCGGCTGACCCCTCCAGCCCTGCCGAAAGCAGATACGCAGAGATTGTCACTGAGGGCAGAGGTGGCCATACTCCACGCCCACCGCCAGAGGGCGCAGGCCGGCCGAGCAGGCAGACCGGAGAGTCCTGGGAAGAAATGGGTGCTCTCCTGGCTTGGGGATTGGGCTGCTTCGGGTTTCTGAGTGTCCTCCTCAGCCCTGAGAGCCCGACGCTGCGGGAGGACGATAAGCCGAGTGGATCGGATGCCTCCGGTGCTTACCTGGGGCTCCAGGCTTAGAGAGAGTTAGCTGGAAGCTGCCTCAGTTTACAGCTGGAACCAGAGGACTCGGGTCGTGGTGGCTGTGGCCACTTGCACAACCCTGTTTCCTGTCCCCAGGACAGCGTGACGGTGTCATCCTGGCCAGCCCTGCATGCTGCCCTCACCCCAGGGAGGGGTCCCACCCTGCACTCCCCACCACCTGGGCCTCTGCTCCTCCCTAGCTTGAACAGTGATGGGCCGGGTGCCACTCCCTGGACCGAAGCTCCTGCCACTGTTCAGCATGGATTGTGGGGTCAGGAGGGCTGGGGTTTGGGTCTCGAGACACGCTCCCCCTCCAGACTCCTGGGACAACGGAGGAGATACCAGTGGGAAAGCAGGAGAAAGGCAGCCAGGCATTTCATTCGCAAGAAGAACAAAACATCAAGCCGGTTCCAAAATACAAGTGATCCGTCAGGAGCTGTGGCTCACGCCTGTGATCTCAGCACTTCGGGAGGCTGAGAAGGGAGGACTGCTTGAGCCAGGAGTTTGAGCACAGCCTGGACAACATAGTGAGAACTTGCCTCCACAAAAAACTCAAAAGAATTAGCCGGGTGTGGGGGCGCACACCTGTCGTGCCAGCTGCTGGAGAGGCTGAGGCAGGAGGCTCGCCTGAGCTTGGGAGGTCGAGGCTGCGGGGAGCTGTGCGGGCCCCACCGTACTCCAGCCTGGGCGACAGAGTGCGAGCTGCCCTGAGCAAATCAGCAACAGCAACAAACGGCAAACGGTCAGCAGAACCTTGGGAGACAAGTGGGGAGGGAGCCCGACCTGGGTGAGCCCTTGTTGTGACTCGGGGCCTGGGCACGGAGCTGGGCACAGGACACCGCGCTGAGAGAGGCCCCTGAGCGACCCGGGTGTGACGAGTTGGCCACAAGACGAGAGGTGAGACCAGAGTCCCCGTCTCAGCAGATGAGCAGAGATCCCGTCGCCGAGAAGGGCCACCGAGTCGCAGAGTCAGATGGGCACACGCACCACCCGCCGCGGCTCCTGGGTGTGTCTGCATGAGACAGGAGGCAGCTGCCAGTGGCAAGAAGGCTGGGGTGTGGGTGGCTGGATGGAGGGACCTGAGTCCCAAGGACACACGAGTCTCTCCCAAGGACCCTGGCGTCTCTGAGCCCACCTCCCTTCCGGCCCTTGCCAAGGCTGCCAATGAGGAATGCCTGGCCGAGAGGGCACGTCCCCAGCTCTGCGCCCAGCCCCGTTTTGCTGTCCCAGACGCAGGCTTAGATTTGCACTTACCGTATTATGCACATTGATGGATTTATCCTTAACGCGGGCCAGGCGTGGTGGCCCAGGCTGTCATCCCAGCCCTTTGGGAGGCCGAGGTGAGAGGATCGCCTGAGCCTGGGGGTTCGAGACCAGCCTGGGCAACTTGGTGAGACCTCATCTCTACAATAAAACACAAAAACTTGCCTGGCGTGGTGACATGCACCTGTGGTTCCAGCTACTTGGAAGGCTGAGGTGGAAGGATCGTCTGAGCCCAGCAGGTAGAGGCTGTAGTGGCCATGAGCATGTCCCTGCCCTCCAGCCTGGGGGATGGAGTGAGACTCCCACTCAAGAAAAAAAAAATCCTTAATGTGGTGCTAATATCAACATACGAATAGCATACATGGCATGTAGATATTATATAATATGTATATAATGCTTATAGTAAGTAATAATATTGTACTGTAACACATATAATAAATGAACATAAAAGGTATAAAAATAGTAAGTATATGCATCATATAAGTATAAATATTATTAATTAATATACATCTGATATTAAAGCTTAATGTGCCTAGTATTCACTGTATATCATTATATATCAATATTTTTACATTTACATATTGATACTGATAGATTTCTGTATAGCAATCTATTTATATCTATCTGTAGACTTATATATATTCATGCACACATATATAGGAAGACAGAGATAGAGGTTGCTTTTTTTTTTTTTTTTTAGCCAAAGTCTCATTCTGTCGCCCAGACTGGAGTGCAGTGGCCACTCCTGGTCACCACAGCCTCGACCTGCTGGGCTCCGGCGATCCTTCCGCCTCAGCATTCCAAGTAGCCGGAACTATACGCACGCTACCGCACCCGGCTAGTTTTTGATTTTATTGTAGCGACGAAGTCTCACCAAGTTGTCCAGGCTGGTCTGAAACCCACGGGCTCAGGCAATCCTCTCACCTTATCCTCCCAAAGTGCTGGGATGACAGGCTTGAACCACCGCACCCAGCCAAGAGATTTCTTTCAAGGAGTCAACTTTTGCTGTGGTAGTGGCTGGTAAGTCCACAATTCACAGGGCGGACTGGCAGGCTGGACGTTCCAGCCAGAGCTGATGTTGCAGGACTTGAGTCCGACAGCAAAATTCCTTCCTTCTTGGGGAAATTCCCTGTTGTTCTCTTAAGGCCCTCAACTGACTGGGTGAGGCCCACCCGCAACGCAAGGGGTGGCCCGCTTGACTCAAAGTGCGCTGACTTACATGCTCATCTCACCTAGAAATGCCCTCATGGCAACGTCCAGCTTGGGCTTTGGCCAAACAGCTGGGCGTTGTGGTCCAGCAGAGGCGACACACAGAGCTCGCCACAGTGTGCCTGTACAGCCCTCCTGGCCTGCCCGGTCCTCGATGCCAGAGACCCACCTGCCTAACCGTTTCAGCCACTCCTGTGTCACTTGGATGCCCTGTGGGGAGCGGGTGGGTGGCTGCCAGGGCAGCCAGCAACACTTGCCCTGAGCAGTCCTGGGCCAGGGCATCCCCCACAGCCTCACCCTCCCCATGGGGCTGCTCTGGACGAGGCCACTGTGATGCTGGGGCCCAAGGCCACTGGTGTCAGAGCTCCCACCTGGGGTCCTCCTTTCCCCAAGATGCCTTCGGCCTCTCCCGGGCCCCTCCTTCCTCTCTCTTGCCTGTGCTCCAGCTCTGTTGGAGGTGACTTCCCCCGAAGCTTCTGCACCTGTGTCCTGGCCATGGGCTCGTCCCTTAGAGCGGCAAGGACAAAGTGCCTCAGCCCGGGTGATTTGTGGAGGGTGGACACTTCTCTCTCGCTGCCCTGGGTCCCGGGAAGCCCAAGGTCCAGGCGCCGGCACATCTGCGGTCTGCTTCACAGACCACCCCCCTCGCTGTGGCCACCCCCTTCGCTGTGGCCTTCCGAGGCGATGAACACTCCATCCTCACCTGGCCGCGGGAAGGAGGGAAGAGACCTGGCCCCGTCTCGCCACGTGCCTGTCACGCGCAGGCGGCCTTGGGCTGCGCTGGGGACCCTGAGCTCCTCAAGGTCAAGCTCCACATGGGCACCTTCCTCGGCTCAGAGATTTAAATACCGAAAAGCAAAAGGGGTGCGCGGGGCCCTGGGTTCCAGAGTCTTTCTTGCTGGCTGGGAAATCAGCGGGGCGGCGGCCCCTGCGCACAGCTGGCCAGCAGGTGGTGCTGTTGATCAGCGGAAAGAAAGCCAGCCTTTGGTAAAGGCGCCCGGGGAGGCAGGTTCAAGGAGGCCGGGAGGAGGCATGCTTCCTGGGAGATGCAGCCTGGTTGTCCTCGGGGACAGAGCTTTGCTTTGGGCCGGTGTCTCCAGGTTGCCTTTAAAGCCAAGGAGTCGGGAAGCCTCTGCTTTTTTCCTGCAAGTCTGTCCCTTGCACTCAGTGTGCAGGACACCCGGGGCCTGGCCTCAGAAGCTGCCCCCAGGGCCCAACACAGGCACGTGCGTGCAGCCCCTGGGTGTCCGCGTGCCCCCAGCTGTCCCTTCCTCCAGGGCCAGCCTGCCCGTCACCCTGCCTGGTCCCTCTGTGCCGTCCTGGCCTGGTCCCTCTGTGCCGGCAAGCCTGGCCGTGGACACCGTGGGCGTCAGTGAAGGACCTGGAGGGCTCTCGGGCTTGTGGGATCCCCCTGAAAATGTGGGGGTTCTGGTCAGGGATGGGTGCCCCCGGGGCCCGGCGGCCCCTCCCATCTCAGGTCCTCGCTGGGTCTGAAGTCTGACCTGGTATATGGGGACAGCTTGGATTTGGCCTTCCTGTCCCACTGAAAGGGTCAGAGTTCAGGGCTTCCGGCCTCGCCTGCCTTTCCTGTGACATGAGAAGCAGATGGACAAAAATCAGACCAAGGGAAGCATGTGGGGCAGAGCCCCTGCAGCCAGGCCGTGCCCCAGCTGACCCTGCGGTTCCCATGATGCCGTGGGTCCAGTGGCCTGTGGATCCCAGCACGGCCCAGAGAGAACTCCAGCCTCCGATGAGGCCACAGCTGTCTCATCCTTCCCTCGGTGGGTGTGTCCCCTCACCAGCCTGGGCCGGACCCGCCTGGGCGGGAGGGGAATGCTGGGAAGAGTTGTTACCAAAGACGGCCTTGGGTTATGTCGTTTTTTTTCTTTTGAGTCAGGGGTCTCTGTCTGTCACCCAGGCGAGAGAACAGTGGCACCACTATGACTCACTACAACCTTGAACTCCTGGACTCCGGTGATCCTTTCACCTTAGTCTCCCAAGTAGCTGGCACTACAGGTGCTTGCCACCAAGTCCTGCTACTTTTTTCTTTAATTTTTTTGTAGCGAAAACATTGCCTGGGCTGGTCTTGAACCGACGGGTTCAGGCAATCTGTTCACCTTGGCCTCCCAAGGTGCTGGGATGACAGGTTGAGTCACCAAGCCAGGCCTTTTTCTTTAGTTTTTTTTTTTTTTGGTAGTGAAAATGTTGCCCAGGCCGGTCTTAAACTCCCAGGCTCAAGCAATCCTCCAGCCCTGGCCTCCTAAAGGGCTAGAATGACAAGAGTGAGCCACTGTGCCCCACCTGGATGTTCCTCTTTATTGTAACATCAACACGAAGATATTCATAAACAAGGAGTTCTTCTGCCATATTCTGTGTCATGGAAACAACAACACGATACAAAGCAGATGTGGTGGACAGGACAGGACTTTCCATCCATCCACAGGGCAGTTGCTGAACTCGTTGTAGCAGACTTCGCGATGGAATATTACGCAAATGCTTACGTCGATGTTAAAATATTTCCATCTTAGAAATAAGAAAGAAGTCTGTATATACATCTGCATCAGTGGAGATTTACGCCAAGAGGCGCTAACACCGAGATAGCGCCAAGATTGCAATGAACAAGGGATTGTGGAAAGCTTTCACGTTTTAGTTATTTACCACTATCTAGTTTGCCTGGCTGCCATGGCCAGGCGTTTCTTTTCCAATTAAAGCCGTTACCCCATCAAAGAAAACTTAGAAGAAATCAGCCTGCTTTTGTCCTTTCATTTAGTTGAAACAATTTATTTTAAAAAAAGAGAACTCAAAACAGACTGGGAGCAGCAGCTCGCGCTGCAGCCCCGGCACTTTGGGAGGCCCAGACAAGAAGCCTCACTTGAGGCCGGGAGTTGGAGACCAGCCTGGGCAGCATAGCGAGACCCTGTCTCTATCAAATCAAATCAGTTAAAGGCAAAGTTTCTCACTTATTACGCTGTAAGAAAGAAAGAAAAGCACATTCTTAAAAGTAAAAACATAATTAAAGAAGTAGAAAAGAAAGGAAGTCTTGCACATCTGGCCATCGGCAGGCCTGACACGGCGTGCCCTTGGCTGAAAGAAGGCCTTTCTCATCCGGCTGAGGACATTGTTTATCTGTGGTGTGGCGGCCAGGACACGGTGAGTACGCCAAACCCAGGGGCTCGCCTGACATCATTTCACAGGGGGCGAAGGACGGACTCGTCAGACACAAATGAGACAGACCAGGTTCAACCCTGCAGGCCGTGAACCCCCAGCTTGAGTCCACTGGCTTTACGGAGCCGTGCCATGTGGACGGGCTGGGCAGGCCTGCTGTCGCTGTGTCTCACACCACCAAGGGCCCATCACGCCATACCCCGTACCCCATGCAGCTTCAGCCTCCGTGGGAGGCCCGGGTCCCACCAGCCAGCCCAGACTCCACAGAGGTCCTCAGCACTTATTCCAGGCACGGCTGGAAGTCACAGAAGCTGCGAGGCCCAGGAGGGCCGGGCGGAGGCTTGGGCTGTGTGAAGGCTGCCATCGTGGCCCCGTGACAATGACCGAGGGAGGGGAGAATGGACGTGACAGCCGAGTGACAGGGACACAGCTTCAGATAGGGACACAGACACAGGGCCACAGGGAGGGCGACAGAGTCTGGGCCTGGGGGAGTCACCATGATTCTGAGACAAGGAGGGAGTCCCAGGCACATGCGGGGCGAAAGTGGCCTGTCCTGCGGGTGGGGGCGTATGGACCTGGGGGCAAGCAAATCCCCAAGCAAGGGGATGTTGGTGGCAGGAGAGAGGAGTTGCCCTAGGGGTGTGCTGAGTTCAGGGAGGCGGCCGGAGGTTCCCAGGACACCGCCGTGATGGAAGCACACTCGCAGGACCCGGGTACGGGGTTCTTAGGGTCATGCCTGGAAGTTCTTGCATATGGATGTCACACAGAGGCAGGGGAAGAAGAGGGAGGGGGAGGGAGAGGCAGAGCTATAGGAAGCCGGGGGTGGGCAGGGGACCGAGGGGAGGAAGGAGACACACAGTCAAGCATGCAGGAAGCCGGGGCGTGGGACCACTCTGAGAGCCAGGAGGAAGTCAGGAAGCCCGAGCTCAAGGGCTGATGGAAAATGAGGGTGACGGAGTGGAAAGTGTCTTCAGGGGCTCGGGTGACACTGACCGCCAGGACCTGTGCCGTGGGAGCAGAGGCGGTCCCACCTAGAAGCTGACAAGTCTGCCTGTGATTATCCCGTGGATACAAGTAATGACACTCACCAGTTCCCATGGCCCGCATCCTCTGGCTGCAGGCAGGCCCCGAGGACGCTGCTGTGTACCCCAAACTTTGCTCCAAGCCAGGGCTTCGCCTGCCGTGGGGTAGGGGGAGAGGCTCCTGGGTCGCAGGGACCTCCCGGCACGGCAGGCAGCAGGAGCATCACATGCTGACGTTGGTTCCCCAGTCCCACAGCAGGGGTGGAAGACAGAATGGCCCAGAGGGCACCACACAGTCAGCAATTTTTCAGTAAGTCGCAAACACCAGTCGTTGTAGCACTTGGAAACATCGTAGCAAGGAGCAAACGTTGTGGCAAATGGCAAATACCGTGGCACTTGGCAAACATTGTAGTTAGTAGGGACCGTCGTGGCTGAAAACAAACATTGTGGCACTTGGCGAACCTTGTGACCAGGAATGAAACAACTCCTCTCCCCTCGCCACCCTGGGATCTCAGGCAGGTGCCGGGTGGTCACTCTGTGGCCACTTTCACCTACTTAGCTGCCTGTGTGACCAGCCACAGAAGCAGCTCAGCTGTTCCCATGCCCAGGCAAATCCCCAAACAAAATAAAAGCAGGGACGTGAACAAGTGTTTGCACTCCCCTCGCGATGGGTTGGGTGGTGTGTTTGTTCCCACCGAAACTTAGTTGCAACTGATCCCCGGTGTGCTGGTGGGGGAGGCGAGACTGATCCCTCGTGGGGGGCTTGGTGCTTCCTGGAGGCGGTGGGCACGGCCCGCGTGACCGTGGAGTCGTTCTGGTGGGGCTGGAGGAGCCCCAGGGGAGCGGGTGGGTCTCGAGTCAGGACCCCCCTCCGGTCCGTCTCTGGTCCTGCGGGTCCGGGTCCCTCGTGCCTCTGCCGTGCGGGGCTGCAGCACGAGCGCCCCCAGCAGAAGCCGGGCCTTGACCTGGAGCCTCCCGGGTGCCGACCCGTGAGCGGGACACACCGCTTTCCTTCCCGGATGACCCGTGCAGGGTGTGCCTCGGGGTGGAGACGCCCTGTGCTCGGCCACTGGGTGGGCGGGAGTCGGCGGCGGAGACGCCCGCGTGCCGCCAGCAGGTGCGGGGCCCACAGACCTGGGGATCCCGGCAGCGGGCTGGCCAGTCTTCAAGGGGGAGGAGACACCGGCGCGGGCAGCGGATCGGGGAAGCTTCAAAGCGCGACGCGGAGGACGTGAGCCTGTGGCGAAAGGGCAGACACTGCGTGGCCCCCGGCACGAGGCCCCAGAGCTGAGGGAGAGGGAGAGAGAAGGAAGAATGGAGTCGCGAGGCCGGGGCGGGGCGGGGGGGTCGGGGGCGACAAGACGGAGCCTCAGTCCCCGGGACGGAGAGTCCGGGAGGGGGTGCGGGGACGGCTGCTCCCCGGGAGGCCCTTGGGGCCCAGGTGTGCAGTTGGAGACGGCTGCGGGGCAAGTTGAGGGTGTCCTCCTTTGCCACAGAAAGGGAGGCGGGAGGGAGGAGCCCGGGACGCGCCCTGGCCCTGCGTCCGCCCGGCCCTCTCGCGCGGGAGCTGGGGACCCGGGAGCCTGGGTGTCTCTGGCTGTGGCGACCACAGAGGCTGTGAGAGGACAGCAGGGTGGTGCACGGAGGCTTCTCCCGTGGACAGGACAGGGGGCCCGGGGCTGTTTCCGGCTGCCTCTGCCCGCGGCGCTGAGGAGCGGATTTCCCCTCAGAAGTTCCAGCGGTGACGGAGGAGTTTATCCCGGGCAGGAGGAGGCGGTGGCTCTGGAGGCCTCTCGAGGGCAGAGCCGAGGGAGCAGGCAGTCCGTGGGTCCTGCGCGTCCCGGGAGGGTCAGGACGTGGGGTGGGCCAGGGGTTTCCACATGGACATGCATAGACAGCCCACACCAGGGCTGCAGGCCTAGCTGCCCAGGCGGGATGTGGGTGGGTACAAGGGGATGGAGTTCATGACCACTGGGCTCTGGCCTGCATGCCCAGGTGGTGATGAGGCCATTCCCAAACAGCCCCCAGGGGCAGGGGCCTAGGCTCCGGCAAGACCTGCGGGGTGCGGGTGTCCCAGAGCGGGGCCCTGATGCCCTTGGCAGGGCCTGGTGCCCCCAGGGTTGCGGGTCAGAAGCTGAGCTCGGGGCCATGGCCGTGGGGATTTGGTGCTGGGTGGCCAGGAGAGTTGAGTACAGAGGCCCCGGGGGGTCCTGCTGGGCAGGATGGCGTGGAAGGGCACGGGGCCAGGGGCAGGGGCAGGGACCAACTGGTCAGAGGAGGTGGGATCGGGGTCCGTGGATCTGGTGGGGCCGTCTCAGGAGACACCCTCAGGGGCCCACAGGTGTGGCCAGACTCCTGGTAACCAGGAAGGGGCGCCTGGCCAGGGCAGAGCCAGGCCCTGTGGCCTATGCAGGCCCGCTTCCTGAGCTCCAGGGCGGGGAGGACAGGAGGCCTGGAGCTGGGGGGACTCAGTCCCACAGGGCCCAGTAGGGAGAGGCCGAGTCCTGGGGGAGAACGGAAGATGGGACAGCGGGAGGGAGGCCTGTCCGGGACTCCACGGAGGAGAGGCCGTCCCAGCCAGGGAAGGGGAGGAGGGGTTGGTTGTCGGGACCTGAGAGTCCTGGACACTCTCCCAGAGTAGAGTGTCCAAGGTGGGTCTCAGGAGGCCGAGGGGGGCTGGGCAGGTCTGGGAAGAACGTCGGTGTCTCCATGGAGAGAAGCAGGGCCTCCGCCACTCGGAAGCCTCAGGCCCACAACTGGAGCCACCACCCCCACGGCTGGAGTGGCGACCCCCCCAGTGGAGCCCCTGCCTCCAGACGGCCACGGCAGCCCATGGTTCTGGTGGGTGAGGGGGTGATCAGGTGTGGAAGCCCCCGGCCAGGAGTCCCCTCCCCCTGTGGCTCTGCCCCCTGTCCGTGGCCCCAGCCCCCCTGGTGCCCTCCTAACACTCCAGGTGTCCCCTGTTCTCCAGCAGGGCTCTGGGCTCTTGGGCCCCGTGGACCGGGTGTCTCGGTGTCTGGGACAATCCCAGGTCCCTGAGCCATGCCCAGACTCTGCTTCCAGAAGGATCGAGAGGGCTCCAGCATCTGGAAGGGCCTCTGTCCTGGGGTAATTTGGGGGGAGGGGGGAAGGCCCTGCACCCCACCAGGGCCCTACCTGGGCTGTGGCTCATCTGCCCCCAGGCCCCGCCAAGGCCATGCCCACCTGGCGGCCAGGCCAGGAACCCGTGTCCCCCAGAAGGGCCCACCCCAGGCTGGCATGATGTGGAGGGAGTCCCCCAGGAGGGTGGGAGGAAGCTGAACTTGGAGCCATGGCCGTGGGGACCGGACCCGTTCAGCTCCACGCCCACCCAAGCCCAGGGCTGCCCACCCGGCAGCCAGGCCAGGAGTCTGTGTCCCCCAGACGGGCCCGCCCCGGGCTGGCGTGACGTGGTGGTGGGTGTCCCCTAGAGACCCCGAGAGACCTGCAGAGCATCATGGTGCCTTGACAGAGTGCAGAGGAGGCAGCTGTGGGCCCTGGGGACAGTCTGATTTCCCAACACAAGCCAGACCCGGCCCAGGACAGCAGGTAAACACGTGCGTCAGCAGCCCCCACGCCCGGAGGCCGGGCCCCAACTACTCTGGGACGCATCAGCGTGGCCGCCCAGACGTCTCGTAATTAGGCAAAATTGGGCCCGCATTCCTCCACTAAATCCCAAGTCTCTGCAATTTCAGCTCTTCCCGAAAGTGGAAACACTCGGCCCCTTCCCGACACGTGAGGAAAATGGTCATGTTCTCTGGGCTGGAAAAATTCCATCAAGGCCGTCCTGTGCCCGCCTGGCCGGGCTGGCACTCAACTCTCCACCAGGCATCTGCTGGGATGAGGGTCTGAGGTCACCGGGATGAAGACCTGCTCTGGGGCCTCCTGGAAGCCCCTCTCTGTGGCCTGGCCTGGAGACCTGGGGTGAGGCGGGGCCGACCTGGCTCTCTGACACCAGGATGGGGCCGTGAGACCCCCACGCGGCATCCAGCGGAAGCCACGCCGAGGACAGTGACCTTGGAAGCAAGTGCCCGTGGCCGGCTCCCTTCCCCCTCCTGGGTCCTTACCCTGGTTCCTGGAGCCTGCAGGGATCCCAGGGCCCTCTGTGGTGCCTTGGGGTCTTGGCCATTTTGCCTTCTGGCCTCACCTCATGTCTCAAAAGGCCTCGCTCCCAGCCTCCTGGAAGGCCTCAGCCTGAGGGATCTCACGTGGCCTTGTCTTGTGGAACGTGTGGGCTGAGGCGTGGCGGGCATTAGGACTTGCCCACGTCCCTTGTGGCGGGGATGTCATGGACCCTCCAGGACCCCTCACGGGTCTCCATGCCTGTCCCTTTGCTCCGGAGACCGGACTGCTAGGGACTGTCCCTCCAGCTTGGACCCCCTGACCTGCAGGGTGCAAGGGGGATGGGCCGCTCATCCCCCTTTGGGCAGCCCACACACTGTGAATCACAAATACACTTCCTAATGGCTACGTAAACATCAAAAGAAGCCGGGCTCAGTGGCTCAGCCTGTCCTCCCAGCGCTTTGGGAGGCCGAGGGGAGGGGATTGCCTGAGCCCGCGGGTTCGAGACCTGCCTGGGCAACTTGGCGAGACCTCATCTCTACAATAAATCACACACACAAAAAAAATTAGCCCGACATGGTAACACACACTTGTAGTTCCAGTTACTTGGAAGGCTGAGGCGGAAGGATCGCCGGAGCCCAGCAGGTCGAGTCTGCGGTGGCCGGGAGCGGCCACTGACCTCCAGCCTGGGCGGCAGAGTGAGACTCCAACTCAAAAAAAAAAAAAATCAAAAGAAAATACGTTGTAGCACAAGAAAACATGGTATGAAATTCAAATTCCAGCATCCATGAATAAAGGGATGAGGGGTAAAAAACTACCCCAAATCTGACTGGTTTTCCATGAGGAAATAAAATATAAAAACAGTCCCTGGAGTTACTTCTAAACAGAAACTGTCTCTAATCCCAATGAGAATGACTTAAAGAAGAAGATGAGAATTACTATGCTTGTAATTTTCTCTCTTTCTTGTTAATCTTGGAGTAAAAACTGCAGCCACAGTTCCACCGGTAAGCATCCTTGGGTTAAACAGGTTGAAAGGAGGCCCCGGCGCTCAGAGGGTCTTTGTCATCCCGAGAGATTGGACATTATCTCAAGGCCCCTTGACTTCTAGAAATCCTAGCCATGCACGTTTATAGAGCACCACTTACCATGAGCCAGCCATTGGGCACCCCGGGGTACAGGCAATGAGGTCCCAGTCTTTGAGGGCGCCCTGAGCAATCCATAATGATGCAAGATGACAATCCAAGTGTGACACCCTGGCTGCCCAGGGGGCACTTCAGCCCCACCCTGTGGGAGGGATAGCCCTGAACAACTTTCTTTGTCATTTTTTAAAATTTGTTTTTTAATTTTTTTGTAGAGACAGGGTCTCACTATGTTGCCCAGGCAGGTCTTGAACTCCTGGGCTCAGGCCATCCTCCCGCCTTGGTCTCCCAAAGTGCTAGGATGACAGGCATGAGCCACTACATCCGGCCTGTAGGAATCAGACCCCTGATCACAGAAAGCAATGGATCTGTGCCCTTCTGGGCAGCAGAGAGGGTGTCGGAGGCAGCTGAGGGAACAGGGGGTGTTGAGCTGGGCTTTGCAGGGTGAGGGGAATTCACTGGGCTGACAGCTGGTGCTGGGTCACCCCAGGGTGTTCCCAGGGAGAGAATGATTTCCTAAGGGTCTCTAGTGCTGGGATTTTAAGACAGCCCTTGCTGGAGTTGAGAGTCCCCACAGTGACTGTCAAGAAGGCAGCAGCCTGGCTGGGGCACCCAGAAGACCGTGTTCTGGCACTCCCAGTAGAGCAGGGATCGTTCCCTCCCAGGGTGTTGGGGACAGCAGCCCTGGTCTTGGAACCTTGGGGACGAGGTTCCTGCCTCCTCCTTGGTCAGCCCCAGGGGGGTTGGTGCTGATTGCCCCCATAAATAAATAACAATAAACTAAATATTTACTGTATTGATTCATTGTAGGGACAGGGTCTCACGATGTTGCCCAGGCTGGTCTTGAAGTCCTGTGCTCAAGCAATCCTCCCGCCTCGGCCTCCCCAAGTCAAGCCCAGCGGACGGCCCTGCCCGGGGAAATGCTCCTCTCCAAGAGGGCCTCGGTGCTGCTAGGAGCGAGCAAAGAAGAAGGGAGGGCAGTGGGGATGGGAAGTCCCCTTCGTCAGCGACCGGTGTGTGCCACACCCCTCACAACAGCCCTGGGAGGCCGTTCACATCGGAGGAAACTGAGGCTCAGAGGACGGCCGAGGTCACACTCAAGGAGGTGCAGCGCCAGGGCCTGGCGCCCGGGAAGGAGCGACTGTGCCGGGCCTGGTGTGTCCACCTCCGCGGAGAATCTGGGTGTTGTCATCTCTCGTCTGGATGTTGTCAGCAGCCTTCGGAGCCAGGAACAGCCTCTCCTGGCGGTGGGAAAAGTACATTGGGTCACCGTGACTCAGGCGAGGCTGACCCCTCTGGCCCAGCACTCCCGGGCCTCTCACGTGCCTCAGCCGCCAGGGGCCCCCTCGCCTGGAAGCTGTGTGCTCTGTCATTTCTCAGAGACACTGCAAGGGACGGGTGCGCACAGGTCACAGAACGAGGACTCCCCCACCCCCTCTGCCCCGTCCTCACTCCCCTGCCCGGCCTGGCCGGACCCTCTGCTTGGTGCTCTGCATGGGTATTTCCCACCTGGCTCCTCACCCCACCCGGACTCAGTCCAGATGTCAGTACAGCCCTGGCGAGAAAGCCCCAGGAGCCAGGCCGCCCCTCAGCTATGCCCTCTCCCTGGGGTCATGGACCCTCAAGGCCCGGTTGCCCGCTGGGGTCCAGGGTTCTCCAGAGAAGCAGAACTCACAGGACCTGCATACACAGACAAAGAGACTTTTTTTTGAGGCGGAATCTCACTCTGTTGCCCAGGCTGGAGTGCAGTGGCACCATCACGGCTCACTGCAGCCTTGACCTGCTAGGCTCAAGCAATCCTCCTGCTTCAGCCTCATGAGTAGCTGGAACTACAGGTGTGTGCCACCATGCCTGGGGAATTTTTATTGATTTATGGTAGAGACAGGGTCTCACTCTGCTGCCCAGGCTGGTCTCAAACCCATGTACTCAAGCAATGCTCCCGCCTCGGCCTCCCAAAGTGCTGGGATGACAGGCATGAGCCATGCACCCAGTGAGAAAGGTCTGACCATGGGATTGTCTTGGTGACTGCAGTTTCCCAAGGAGCCTCAAAACCACATCTCTTTGGTCCTCTAACTTTTTTTTTTTTTCAAAGTTGTGTTAGTAACTCCAGGTCCTATTCCTGGCCAGAAAACGTAGATGGGGCACACAAGAGGTGACCTTCTGAGGCCTCTCCTGCTAGGGAAAACTGTCCAGGCCTCTACCTGGCTTGGCGAGGCCACTCGCATTGTGAAGGGCCACGTGCTTCCCCCAGGGGCCACCGACATCGATGATTTTCACAGCCAGAAGCACTTTCCAAGTCAGGTCTTGTGATATTCACGATAGGAACTCTGCAACAAGACTCTCCGATTAAAGCTGGGCTGTTGAAAGGGAAAGAGACCGACACAGAAAGAGAGGAACAGAGAGGCAGAAGAGAGAGAGAGAGAGAAAGACAGAGACAGAGAGAGACAAAGAGAGACACAGGGCAAGATGGAAAGAGACAGAAAGAAGAGACAGAGAGAGAGGCAGAGACAGAGCTACAGAGAGACAGAATCCGAGAGAGACAGAAAGTGACAGAGATGGAGAGAGAAAGAAACAGAGAGACAGACTAAGACAGAGAGACAGTCACAGAGAGACAGAGAGAGACAGAGAGGCAGAGGCACATTGCCATGATGGGTCATCGTTTTTAATATGGTTGCATCCAGTTTGCTACATGTTCGCCCGTGCATGCCTGAGGGGTGTGGGACTGTCGTTCTCGTGGAGCTTTTCTGTCTGGTTTTGGAGTCAGGGTGGGGCTCCTAGAACGAGTTGAGTATGTTCTCTGGTCTCCACCTCCCTGGAAAAAGATGGAGTCAGCATTATTCCTGGGTAAGTGCTTGGTGGAGGGGACCAGTGAGCAGTGTGGTCTGTTGTTTTCTTTGTCAGAAGGTTTCTAACTACACATTTCATTTCCCTGACAGACATAGGGCTACTTGGTTCACCTATTTTTGTGTGTGAGCTTTGAAAGTTTGTGTCTCAAAAGTTTCCAGGCTGTCATCCCGGCACATTGGAAGGTGGAGGCGAGAGGATTGCCTGAGCCTGGGAGTTCAAGACCAGCCTGGGCAACTTGACAAGATCTCGTCTCTACAATCAAAAAATTAGCCGCGTGTGGTGGTACACACCTGTGTTTCCAGCTACTTGGAAGGCTGAAGCGGAGGGATCCCCGGAGCCCAGCAGGTTGAGGCTGGGGTGGCCATGAGCATACCACTGCACTCCAGCCTGGGCGGCAGAGTGAGACCCTGACTCAAAAACAAAATAAGATAATTAGCTGGGTGTGGTGGCACACACCTGCAGTCCCAGCTACTCGAGAGGCTGAGGCAGAAGGTTCACCTGAACCCAGCAGGTCGAGGCTGGGCTGGCCGTGAGCGTGCCACTGCACTCCAACCTGGGGAACGGAGTGAGACTCCAACTCAAAGAGAAACGAAAAGAAAAGAATACAAAGAAAAAAGGGGACATTGAAAAACGGAAGCATGATTTAGCATGGTAGAAACACATGCTAACACAGGCGGGGTTGTCAGATGCGTGAATCATCGAAACTCGCCAAACAAAAGATAGCTGTGGACCGAAGGAAAAGCTAAAAGAAGAGCGCACACTGTGACTGACAAGATGCAGAGCTGCGGCTAACGACAGGGTGGGGAGCGGCGGGCCGGTCACCCACGGGCCTGAGGCGGCGGCCGCAGCCTGCCGTCCGCCAGAGTGGAGCCTCTGGACCGTCCAGGGATCAGCTCAGGGATGAGTTTCCCAACCACAGGGCAGCAAGATTAGCGTCTATAATGCTCAGTGATCCATCACAGAAACAAAGAACTGAGTACATGTTCTCACTCATAAGCGGGCCCTGAACATTCACCACAGTGTTCTAAGAAAGGGCTTGGCAGCCGTGGGATGCTGCCAGGGCCAGGGGGAGAGGGACACACCACCAATCAGGGCGTCTGATCTCAAACCAGGTGAAGCGGAACCCAAGGGAGGCCCAAACTTTACCTGTATGATGACCCCTTGTATACCTAACCCTGAATTATACCCCACCTCTTGAAAATAAAGTTTTTTTTTTAAAAAGAGACCAAGACACCCGGGGGACCGTGTGAACATGGCCTGCTTGGAAGCCAAGAACACATGCCTGTAAACTTGAGGTTACAGAGATCATCGCAAGCGAAATACACAGTCGTTACAAGGTGACGTTGACGAGAACAGGGCCCGTTGGGGGGCGGGGGGCGGTGAGGGTGACCCGGCCTCCCTGGGAAACCCAGAGCCTGGTCGCACGTTCCCCAGGAATGGCGGAATGGGTGGAATGTCCCGTCAAACACCCTGCCCGTGTCTAATTCAGCTGGTTTTGTCTTATTACTTTCTGAGTCCTTTTTCTATTGCAGACAGAGTCTCTTACCAGTCTAGGGCGCTCTCGAATTTGCAGGTTATTTCCTCCCCATCTGCAGCTTGTCTTTTGTTTTCGTGACAGCGTCCTTCAAGGCACACGTTTTAAAATGTCGAGGAAGGGTGACCTGTCAATAGTTTCTGACTCATGTGCTGGGTGTCTCAGCTGAGGGACCACACCTCACCCGTGGCTTCTGTAAGTGTCCCGGGCTTTATTCTACAAGCGTTAGTTTTGCGTCTTCACGGAGTCCACGCTGTGTTAAGTTCGTGGTGGGCACGAGGGAGGGCTCCGAATTTATTCTTTTTTGTATGGATATCAAAATGTCCCAGTAAGACTTGTGGAAAAGACCCCCCCCACCATCCCACTGAATTGCGTTTGTGCCTCTGTCAAAAAGTAAGTGACCATCAACATCAAGGTGTGTTTCTTGGTTCCAGAGTCGCCCACCTGAGTGTCTACACCGAAGCCGACATGGCACTGTTCTGGTCACTAAAATTTATAGCACATTTTGAGATCAGAAGCGAAAGTCCTTCTACTTCGTTATTTTTAAAAATGGGTTTGTTTTTTTTTTAAACATATGGACTTCGCAGCAACTTGGATGGGTTTAGAGTCTGTCATACTTAGCGATCTATCACAGAAACAAAGACCAGAGTTCCATATGTTCTGACTCATAAGCAGACCCTGAACATTTACCATAATACTGTAAGAAAGGGATTGGCAGTAGTGGAATACTGCTGGGATGGGGGTGGGGGTGGGGATTCAGCATCAGTAGGGGTACCTGGTCTCAACCCAGGCGAAGTGGGAACCCAAGAGAGGCCCAGACTTTACCTGTACCATGATGCCTTGTATACCGAATCCTGAATTGTACTTCACGTCTTTAAAATGAAAAAAAGAAGTTTACTTTAAAAAACAATAATCAAATAAAAATATATAAAAACTAGCAAAACAAGTTTTTGCCTTTGAGTTGCAGTGCAAAAAGACAAGAGGTTTGATTTCTCTACACACAGGGCCATTTTTTATTCCTCTATAAATATTAGGATCAATGTGTCAACTTCTGCACAGATGCCCATGTGGATTTTGACAGGATTATATGGACTATGCAAATCGGCTGAGGTGAACTTGCCCCGAGGCTGGCGCCGGCCCGCCGTGAGCACGGACCGTGGCTCCACCTGCTTGGTTGGGTCCCAAGCCCGCTTCGCAAGCGCCCGGGTGTTTTCAGTCCTAAAGCCCTCAGACGCCCTCTGTGAAGTGCATCTCATGCGTTTTATTCTTTTTGATTCTGTTATCGGTTAAGCTGTTTTCTTAATTTTACTTTCAGAACGTTCATCGCTAATATGCAGAAATTCACTTGATGGTTGCGTATGGATACTGTATTCCGCACTCTGGCTGAAAGAGCTTACGGGTTCTAACAGGGGTGTGCACCTGTGTGCCCATGGGTTTGTCCGTGCGTGCATGTGTGTCCTGCTCAGGGCGGTCTGATGTGCTCTCTCTCACAAGTGCTGAAAGAGCCTAGCCATCGTCTCCTAAGACAGTTTTCCTCTGCCATGTTGTCTTCCACGCGGGACTGCCCCGCCACACACACGAGCGGATCTAGGCGTGTTCCTTGATCTTGGACGCTCCCCCTGCTCTTGGGCTTCTTGGTGCACACCCTCTCTTTCTCACTTCCCTCTTCTTCTTCTTTCATTTCGGATCATCCCAACTCACTTCCCTCCTGGTCCACGGATCTCTTCTCCCGTCTGTCCAGTCTGTTCAGAAGCCTGTCCTAAGAGCGTTTTAGCTCTAGTATGTAGGGGGAGGGTTATTTCCATTTGACATGAAAACAGTCTTATCGTTTTTTAAATCATTTTCGCTTACCTGCTGAAATCCCTCGCCTTCCTGCTGGAGGCTTAGCTCATTCCTCGTGGTGATTTGAGAGTCCCTGGGTGATGGCTTCCAAGTCCGGGCCTTCCCTGCGTCCACACCTATGACTGTCCTTACCGTCTGGCAGTGGCTCAGCTCACCATCCCTCTCTGCTGTCTCATCAACATTGATTGAACACGAGGCATCTGCGTTGGGAATGACAGAGCCGTGGTGGAGGCAACACACCCCGACGGGCCTGCATTTTGTCTCAGGCTACTGGCGTGTGGCAACCTGGCCGGCAGGTGAGCTGGGCTTGGGTTTTACTTCTGACTGTCTCAGGGCACCAGCGACTTCCAAGCCTTGGGGCGTGGTGGTTGACCCCGCGCTGCCGGGGCCGAGGACCGGAGGGTTTCTCAGAGTCCCAGATCCCCGCCCCCGCCCTGGCAGCGGGCTTCTCCTGCCTGAGCCACAGGGGTGTCCCCATGGTTTTTATTGGTTTATTTTCTGAGTCGGGTCTCATGCTGTCGCCCAGGCTGGAGCGCAGTGGTGTGGACACAGCTCACGGCAGCCTCAACCTGGGAGGCTCAAGCCATCCTTAGTAGCTGGGGCTACCACACCTAGCTAATTTTTAAAAACTTTTTGTAGTGACAAGGTCTTGCTGTCTTGCCAAGGCTGGTTTCAAAGTCCTGGGCTCAAGCTATCCTTGCATCTCAGCCTCGTTCATTTTTTTGCCCCTCCATTTATTCACTTAGGCAACAAACATTTATTGAGCACTTACTGTGTGCCAAGAACTGAGATGAAGCAGGGTTTATTCTAGAAAGGTAGGCAGAGCAGATGGTCTACCTATGCAATTCTGAACTTGTGCAAATAATAAATCTATAATAATAATATCACAAGTCTGCGCTGCAGAAGCTTGTGAAGTTGAATAACGTTTAACTTCAATAGCTTAAGTTTCAAAATTCCTTTTTTAGAAAAAAATAACTTGGAAAAGTAATTTCTGTATTTAATTTCTGGAGGATGTTCACCAGAAATTGATATTAAACTTCATATGAAGGGACTATGTTAGAAAGAAACCATGATCACCTATTTTATCTAACAGTATTTTGGATGGTAGCATTGGACAACAAACAAAAAGTAAACATTGCCAGGCATGGTGGCTCAAGTCTGTAATCCCAGCACTTTGGGAGGCTGAGGTGAGTGGATTTCCTGAGCTCATGGTTTGAGAACAGCCTGGGCAACTTGGTGAGGTCTCATCTCTACAACAAAAATTTAAAAATTAGCGGGGTGTGGTGGCGCGCACCTGTAGTTCTGGCTATTCAGAAGGCTGAGGCGGAAGGATCGCCAGAGCCCAGCAGGTCGAGGCTGGGGTGGCTGTGAGCATGCCCCTGCACTCCAACCTGGGTGATGGAGTGGGAATCTGACTCAAAAAAAAAAATGTAAATGTAGTTCAAAATATTGAAAAGAAAAAACAAAACTTAGAACAGATAAAAGCTCAGTACAAGATAAAGCTCTATAAATCGACAGATTTTTCTATATACCATGTAGCCAAATTATCATGTGCCATTTCCCATCACGATTTAGAAGCCATAGGGTACTGCAGACAACCCCCTGGGGGAAAACTAAGATAAATGAATAAAATTTAGTGTAAAAGAAAAAAGTCAGGAGAGCCTCCTCCCACAAAGAAAATATTTTTTTTAAATGAAGAGAAATGACAGTTTCCCGAACTGGAAAGATGTTTTCTAACTTCAGTTTTCTGCAAATAAATCCTCACATGGAATTACATTCCGATTAAAACAAGTGATTATTTTGGGGGGTATGTCCCAGTGATCCAGTGATTTCAAAAATGAAACACTTCTCATGGATAACAAAGTAACAAAGTGTTGCAGGTTAAGAACAAACGTTTCCAACAAACATCATGATACAACACAAACATCTCTAATGTCCAAGTCTATTACACAGATCAATAACCGCTCCATAGGAAATGGACTAAACCTATGACTAATTCACATACTTCTCATGGCATAAATGCTTTGAAAAAAAGAATATTAAGAATAATTCACGGAGGAGTTACATCTTAGGGAAAAGCTTTGAGGGTCATCTGTGAGGTTTTTCACGAAACTATTGTGTAGCACATTCTGCTGATTGCATTTCTAGTTTAGTTTTTCTGAAATTTAGCTGCATAGATTTAACACATTCTTATCAAAATACCAGGAGGGTTTTCTCCTATGAAAATAGACTTATTCTAAGGAAGAAGGAGCTGTTTTTTTTTTTATTTGGAGTCTCACTCTGTCGCCCAGACTGGAGTGCAGTGGCCGCTCCCGGCCACCGCAGCCTTGACCTTCTGGGCTCCGGCTATCCTTCCGCTTCAGCCCTCCAAGTAGCTGGAAGTACAGGCGCGTGCTACCACGCCCGGCTACTTTTTTTATTTTTATTGTAAAGATGAGGTCTCGCCAAGTTGCCTGGGCGGGTCTCGAACCCATGGCTCAGGCAATCCACTCACTTCGGCCTCCCAAAGCGCGGGATTACAGGCTGAGCCACTGAGCCCGACCTGGATTTTTTTTTTTAAGAAGAAGTGTGCTTTAAGACTTGCTCTAAGCTGGGCACAATGGCTCACACCTGTCATCCCAGCACTTTGGGAGGCAGAGGCAAGAGGATTGCCTGAACGCAGCAGTTCGAGACCAGCCCGGGCAACCTGGCAAGGCCTCATCTCTACAATCAACCAAAAAATGAGCTGGGTGTGGTGGCACACACCTGTAGCTCCAGCTACTCGGAAGGCTGAGGCAGAAGGATCGCCAGAGTCTAGCAGGTCGAGGAGGCGGTGGCTGTGAGCGTCCAGCAGGTCGAGGAGGCGGTGGCTGTGAGCGTGCCACTGCACTCCAATCTGGGCAACAAAGTGAGACTCAGACTCAAAAACAATAAAGAACTAGTAATCACAAAGGGCTTGCTGGGGGGAGAGACAGCCCCTCAGGCAAACAGCACAGAACGGCCACCCAGAGGCATGAAGCCTCTGGCCGCTGACAGTCTCCAAGGACTCATACCCAAGTTGGCAGAGGAAACCCAAGTCTCCAACAAACAGGGCTGGCAGAAATAAAAATCCAGAGGTAAACAAACAAAAAAAGGCCCTTGACCTGAACCTCAGACCTCCGACACAGTTGAACTCAAAGTGCACCCCAAACTGTGAAAACTTTTAGAAGAACGCACAGGAGAGAATTTCCTGAAGCTCAGCAAATAATTCTCAGCTATAACATCAAAAGCGTGACTCACACAATTCACACCTCATCAGCATTAAAAACCGGACCCTGAGAAGATGGGAGAAAATATTTGCAAGACACGTGTCAGACTGAGGACTTGTATCTGGATGTGAGAGGAACTATCCAAGTGGGACAGCAAAGAGGCAAAGAGTCCAGTCAAATGGGACATGGAGATTTGGAGAGACAGAGCTTGAAGGGGGCATTGAGGTGGAAACACACCCATGGAACGGTGTCCATCTCATGCCGCCACCAGGGAAACACTGACTCAGGGTACAGCCAAGTGTCTCCACGTCCTAGACACGAGGACAGGGTATACACGGGACCACGGGACGGCAACGCCACGGGCCCACGAGGGCACAGAGAACCCAGCGTCACAGCTCCTGGGGCCTGCAAGAGTCACGTTCACTCTAGAAAGCACCCTGATAGTGTCTTTTCGTGTGTGTGTGTGTGTGTGTGTGTGTGTGTGTGTGTGTGTGTGTGTGTGTTTGAGTCTAACTCTGTTGCCCAGGCTGCAGTGCAGCGGCATGCACGCTCACGGTCACCCAGCATCCTTCCGCCTCAGACTTCCAAGTAGCAGGAACTACAGGCACGCACCACCGACTCCTGGCTGATCCGTTTTTATTTTTATTGTAGAGACACAGTCTCACCAAGTTGCCCAGACTGGTCTTGGACCTGCGGGTTGAGGCAGTCCACTTGCCTTGGCCTCCTAAAGTGCTGGGATTACAAGCTGAGTTACCGAGCCCGGTCCAAATGGTATCTTAAGGCATGAAGCTCCTCTCACCTTCTGCACATCCCAAGGGACTCAATGAATCACGAAGAGGAAAAAACTCTTCTCTTTTTCTGAGTTGGAGTCTCACTTCATCACCCAAGCTGGAGTGCCATGACACGCTCACGGCCACCCCAGCATTGACCTTCTGGGCTCCAGCGATCCTTCCGCCTCAGGCTTCCAAGTAGCCAGAACAACAGGCAGACGCTACCATTATTTTAAAAATTTATTGTAGCGATGAGGTCTTGCCAGATTGCCTAGGCTGGAGGAAGAAACCCTCGACACACACAGAGGCTGGGTGGCTTTCAAAGACAGCACAGCACATGGCCCGGAGCCCATCTCAAGCAGCATGCACTCAAAGATAGAACATTTGCAAGACGACGAGATGAGGATCACAGAAACAGGCCCGAGGTTGCTTGGAGTCAGGGACAGGGAGGCGAGGGTGGAGGGCCAGTAAACACAGCAGCCGGGAGAGATGGTGACAGCAGTGGGATTTGCGCAAACCGTGATGTGGCAGAAAGCCAGGGATGCCCACGGTGACAGGGCCTGTTTCCCAGCCTCAATTCTGTACAGGACTGAGATGAGGCCAGTAGGAACAACCAGTTGATAGTATGAGGAATTGCTCTGTATTATTTTGGAAACTCCCTGTGACTCTCTAATTATTTCACAATAAATACATTCTAACCATATCACAAGCTTAAGAGGAGACCCCGTATTGCGTGAGAAAGAAAAAGATGTAAAACGTGCCTATGTCTAGTTAATAAACATAGTAAACAGAAACCACAGGTCGGTAAAACAGAAACAAAGGACGCTGTTGGGTGAGGACAGAAAGCTATGACTTCTGAGGCCATTTTCAAGACACACCTTAAAAAGTAATGATTTAGGCTGGGCTCGGTGGCTCAGCCTGCAATCCCAGAATTTTGGGAGGCCGAGACAAGTGAATTGCCTGAGCCCACGAGTTCGAGACCCACCCGGGCAGTTTGGGGAGACCTCGTCTCTACAATAGATCAAGAATTAGCCGGACGTGGTAGCGCGCACCTATAGTTCTGTCTACTTAGAAGGTTGAGGCGGAAGTTTCACCGGAGACCAGCAGACTGAAGCTGTAGTGGCCAGGAGAGTGCCACTGCACTCTGGTCTGGGCAACAGAGTGAGATTCCAACTAAATAATAATAATAATAATGATTTAAATGAAAAAGAAGGCATGAAGAACAACTAGATGGGACAAAACAGAAACAAATGAAGCCATGGGCATTTAAAATGGATAGATGTTTGTGGGTGGCGATTGGCTGAGACCCCGTGGCACCATGGCGGGCTCTGAGGTCCCTGCAGGCTCCAGGGACCAGGGTGGGGACCCGGAAGCGGGAAGGGAAGTGGCCATGAGCACTTATTGACAAGGTCACTGTCCTCAGTGTGGCTGTAGCTGGATGCCACGTGGGGGTGTCACGGTGCCCATCCGAGTGTCAGAGAGCCAGGTCAGCCCCACCCTGCCACAGGTCTCTAAGCCAGGCCATGGCTAGTGGCTTCTAGGAGGCCCCAGAGCAGGTCTTCTTCCTGGTAACCCAGGCCCTCATCCCAGTGGACGCCTCACGGGGAGATGACTGCCAGCCCAGCCAGGCAGGCATGCACAGCCTTGATGGGATTTTCCAGCCCTGAGAACATGACCACCTTCCTCACGTGTCGGGAAGGGGCCGAGTGTTTCCACTTTCGGGAAGAGCTGAAATTGCAGAGATTTGGGATTTAGTGGAGGAATGCGGGCCCAATTTTGCCTAATTACGAGACGTCTGGGCGGCCATCCTGACGCGTCCCAGAGTAGCCGGGGGCCCGGGCCTCCGGGCTTGGGGGCCGCTGACGCACGTGTTTACCTGCTGTCCCGGGCCAGGTCTGGTTTGCGTTGGGAAATCAGACCATCCCCGGGGCCCACACGTGCCTCCTCTGTGCTGTCATGGCGCGGTGAGGCTCTACAGGCCTCTCGGGCTCTCTGGGGGCACCCGCCACATCACGCCAGCCCGGGGCAGGCCCGTCTCAGGGACATGGGTTCCTGGCCTGGCCGCCGGGTGGGTAGCCCAGGTCTGGCGGGCGTGGAGATGAGCATGCCTGCCCCCCACGCCATAGCCCAAGCTTGGCTTCCTCCCCGTCTCCTGGGGGCACCAGGCCCTGCCCAGAGATCCAGGACTCTGCTCTGAGACACCCGCACCCCTGCAGGCCTTGCTGGAGCCTGGACCCATGTCCCCTGGGATCTGTTTGGGAATGGCCCTGCCACTGCCTGGGCTTGCAGGTTGCAGCCCAGTGGTCATGTGGCCCAGTCACCCTTCACCCACATGCTGCGTGGGCAGCAGGACGGGCCACCTTGCTGTGGGCGTCTGCATGTACCCGTGTGGAGACCCCTGGCTCATGTCCTGACCCTCCCGGGACGCGCAGGACCCACGGACTGCCTGCTCCCTCGGCTCTGCCCTCGAGAGGCCTCCAGAGCCACCGCCTCCTCCTGCCCGGGATAAACTCCTCCGTCACCGCTGGAACTTCTGAGGGGAAATCCGCTCCTCAGCGCCGCGGGCAGAGGCAGCCGGAAACAGCCCCGGGCCCCCTGTCCTGTCCACGGGAGAAGCCTCCGTGCACCACCCTGCTGTCCTCTCACAGCCTCTGTGGTCGCCACAGCCAGAGACACCCAGGCTCCCGGGTCCCCAGCTCCCGCGCGAGAGGGCCGGGCGGACGCAGGGCCAGGGCGCGTCCCGGGCTCCTCCCTCCCGCCTCCCTTTCTGTGGCAAAGGAGGACACCCTCAACTTGCCCCGCAGCCGTCTCCAACTGCACACCTGGGCCCCAAGGGCCTCCCGGGAGCAGCCGTCCCCGCACCCCCTCCCGGACTCTCCGTCCCGGGGACTGAGGCTCCGTCTTGTCGCCCCGACCCCCCCGCCCCGCCCCGGCCTCGCGACTCCATTCTTCCTTCTCTCTCCCTCTCCCTCAGCTCTGGGGCCTCGTGCCGGGGGCCACGCAGTGTCTGCCCTTTCGCCACAGGCTCACGTCCTCCGCGTCGCGCTTTGAAGCTTCCCCGATCCGCTGCCCGCGCCGGTGTCTCCTCCCCCTTGAAGACTGGCCAGCCCGCTGCCGGGATCCCCAGGTCTGTGGGCCCCGCACCTGCTGGCGGCACGCGGGCGTCTCCGCCGCCGACTCCCGCCCACCCAGTGGCCGAGCACAGGGCGTCTCCACCCCGAGGCACACCCTGCACGGGTCATCCGGGAAGGAAAGCGGTGTGTCCCGCTCACGGGTCGGCACCCGGGAGGCTCCAGGTCAAGGCCCGGCTTCTGCTGGGGGCGCTCGTGCTGCAGCCCCGCACGGCAGAGGCACGAGGGACCCGGACCCGCAGGACCAGAGACGGACCGGAGGGGGGTCCTGACTCGAGACCCACCCGCTCCCCCGGGGGCTCCTCCAGCCCCACCAGAACGACTCCACGGTCACGCGGGCCGTGCCCACCGCCTCCAGGAAGCACCAAGCCCCCCACGAGGGGATCAGTCTCGCCTCCCCCACCAGCACACCGGGGATCAGTTGCAACATAAGTTTCGGTGGGAACAAACACACTTCACCCAACCCATCGCGAGGGGTGTGCAAACACTCGTTCATGTTCACTGATTTGGTTTTGTTGGGGATTTGCCTGGGCGTGGAGCAGCCGGATCATAGGTCATTTTGTATTTAACTTTCTTTCTAGAAGGAACACCTTTAGCTGGATCCAACGCTCTTTGGTCTCTTCTCTGGGCTACTTCTTGCTTTCTGGACTGTGGATGAAATGGCTGTGGCTCCAGCAGCCCTCTTCTGCCCTGAGGTGCAGATTCCTCTCTCTGGGTTAGTGTGGCAGAGGGACAGAGGCACATGTCCCTGGTGGTGCCCTCATGACTGGCCTGGGGAGATGCTATACCTGGAATTTTTTTTTCCTTTTTTTTTTTTTTTTAAAGTCAGAGTCTTACTCTGTGGCGAAGGCTGGGCTCAGGTGATCCTTCCACCTCAGTCTTCCAAGTAGCCAGAACTATAGGTGTGAGCTACCATGCCTGGCTAATTTTTTGATTTATTGTAGAGACGAGGTCTCGCCAAGTTGCCCAGGCTGGTCTCAACCCCCTGGACTCAGGCACTCCCCATACCTTGGCCTCCCAAAGTTCTAGGATTACAGGCTTGAGCCACTGTGCCTGGCCCAGAAATTTTTTTTTAAGATGTAGAAACTTAAAATTCTATTTCGTTGAAGATATCATTATTGTGGGTTTTCTGTTATATAAGATCTCCTTAAAACTAATGACTAGATTTAAAAAAAAATTAGAATCGCACGTGTTCACTGTAGATGACAACAAGCCATGGCCTGCAGGGGGTCATTCTCTCACCTCCCCATGGCCTGCACTGGGCTTCCCTGTCTGTTCACATACACACTGACTTTTCTTTACCCAGTTACGGCCTCTCTGCAAATAAAGTGGCTCTCCTCTGAATCAAGGATTTCGATGGCTGAGTCATGCTCCTTGTTGAAGCTGTGTGCTTTTGTTATGTGATTAGAAATCTTTGGTCAAGTGCGATGGCTCATGCCTGAAATCTCAGCACTTTGGGAGGCCAAGGCAGGAGGGTCGTTTGAGCCCAGGGATTGGAGACCAGCCTGGGCAACATAGTGAGATCTCATCTGTACAATAAGTCAAAAAATTAGGGGGGTGAGGTGGTGCATGCCTAGAGTCCCAGCTACTTGGAAGGCTGAGGCAGAAGGATCACCTGAGCCCAGCAGGTTGAGGCTGTGGTGGCTGTGAGCGGGCCGCTGCCCTCCAGCCTGGCCAACAGAGTGAGACCCCAACTCAAAAAAACAAAAATGGTGGCCAAGTCTGTCGCAATTTTTTTTTTTTTGAGTTGGAGTCTCACTTTATCACCCAGGCTGGAGTGCAGTGACACACTCACGGCCACCCCAGTGTTGACCTGCTGAGCTCCGGCGATCCTTCTGCCTCAGTCTTCCAAGTAGCCGGGACTACGGGTGTGCACCATCACGTCCGGCTAGTTTCTTGTGATTTTTGTAGAGATGAGGTCTCGCCAAGTTGCCCAGGCTGGTCTTGAACCCCTGGACTCAGGAAATCCTCTTGCTTCGGCCTTCCAAAGTATTGGGATTACAGGCTGAGCCACCGAGTCTGGCCCGGTTATGATATTTAACAAGTGTTTTACTGCAGCTTGATTAGTTTGGCTATCCCTGCATTTTCTGTTATTTTTAAATACTTTGTCTTTCTTAATGACAAAATAACTTGCAGCAAATACAAACGCACTGCCATGCAGACTGTGAAGGTGCATGTTGGGTGTCCTTTCTTCCTGGAAGTGTGGGGCGAGGAGGGGACCCCCAGGAGAGATTAGGGCTCATGTGTGCATCTGGTGGCTGAAGCACCCCCACCCAGCACCTTCTCGTGATCAGAGAAAAAGCTGGGACACATTTGCCCGTGGGATCTCCATGTGGGCTTGTGGGAGCTCCCAGCTGACACGGATGTGCCTGTCCTGTCCCCACAGCTGTAGGGAAACAAAGGCCATCAATTCCAGTGAACATTCAGGTCAGATGAAAGCTTGAAGAATTAAAATTCACCTTCAGGATGGCGAGATCTGCTGGCACCCAGATCCTGCAGGAGATAACCACAGCCGGTGGGAGGACGCCCCCTCCGCCATCTACAGGGAGCTCCCTTTCCCTAGCCGGCAGGGGGGCACCTCGGACCTGGCCCAGGGCCAGGGCTCACCCTTGCCATCCGCAGCACTGCGATGTCCTGGCTGCCTTGGCCTTCAGGGAAGGCCTGAGGCCGGAATGCTGGCACAACACAGGGTTTCCTCAGCCAGCTGACTATGCTGTGGGCCTGCAGCCTTGTTTGGTGTTGGGGGAGCAGTCAGCCATGGTCCCTGTGCCCTTGGGCCTTGGGCACCAGACCACAGGCCTAGCCGCCCCCTGAGGCTAAGCTGCTTCTCTGGCTGGTCACACAGTCAGCTAAGCAGGTGAAGGTGCCACAGTGTAACCCCCCTGCACCTGCCTGATCTCCTGGGGAGGGGGGAAGCTTTTTCATTCCTTGCCACAATGTTTGCCAAGTGCTGCAGTGTGTGTTGTTTGCCACAATGTCACTATTTGCTACAACGTTTCCAAGCACTACAGTGTCATGCCCTACTTGCTACAATGCTTCCAAGGGCTGCAGTGTGTGTTGTTTTCCATAGTGTCACTATTCGCTACAATGTTTCCAAGCACTAAAGTGTCATGACACCACTTGCTACAATGTTTCCAAGTGCTGCAGTGTTATGTCACCACTCGCTACAGTGTTTCCAAGTGATGTAGTGTTGTGTCACCACTCACTACAATGTTTCCAAGCACAACAGTGTCATGTCGTTACTCGCTACAATGTTTCCAAGCACTGCAGTGTCATGTCACTACTCACTACAATGTTTCCAAGCACTACAGGGTCATGTCACTACTTACTACAATGTTTCCAAGTGCTGCAGTGTCATGTGACAACTTGCTACAATGTTTCCAAGCACAACAGTGTCATGTCGCTACTCACTACAATGTTTCTGAGCACTACAGCATCATGTCACTACTCGCTACAATGTTTCCGAGCATTACAGTGTCATGTCACTACTCGCTGCGATTTTCCAAGTGCTGCAGTGTCATGTCACAACTCACTACAATGTTTCCAAGCACTACCATGTCATATCACAACTCGCTACAATGTTTCCAAGCACTACCATGGTGCGTCACTACTCGCTACAATGTTTCCAGGCACCGCAGTGTCATGTCACTACTTGCTACAATGTTTCTGAGTGCTACAGTCTTTGCTGTTTGCCACAATGTTTGCTACTTGCCACACCGTTTGCCAAGTGCTCTCATATTTGCTGTCTACCTCATGTTCTCTACTTCCTACAATATTTGCCAAGAACTTTAATGATTGTTGTTTGTTACTGTGTTTGCTACTTACTCAAAACTTGCTGGCTGTACACATGTCCTCTGGGCCCACTGTCATTCTGTCTCCCACCCCTGCTGCGGGACTTGGGGGCAGCAGAAACTGATGCCAGCATATGATGTTCGTGCCGCCTGTCGTGCCGTGAGCAAGGAGGTCCTTGTGACCCAGGAGCCTCACACCCTTTCCGGCCACAGGTGAAACCTTGGCTCGGAGCAACGTTGGGGGAAACAGCGGCATCCCTGGGGCCCACTTGCAGTCAGAGATGCAGGCTGCAGGGAGTGGCGATTGTGACTGTGACTCTATTTGGGGGGCCTCCTTGGGGGGCTACCAGGACTCTGTGGCTTCGGCTGTGGGAGCTGTGCCTGGCGAAGTCTCTGGGAGAAGCACTTTTGGGGCCCAGGGCAGTGGAGTCCCCGCTTCTGCAGCGGCTCTGATCCAGGCCTGGGTGGGCTTTTCTCGCAGCTCCTGAGAACGGGTCGGCCTTGAGGCCTGGGCTGCTCAGTCTCAGCCAGCACGTCCCAAGCAGGTTTCCCAGGGGCCGCTCTGGCCCGTTCCCGAAGCCCCTTTCCTCCCACGCTGCGGCCCCCTACCCCCTCCAGCTGTCTCCCCTGGGAAGTGCCACGAAAGCCATGCGGGATCTGATCACAGCCCTTTCCCACATTCCTCCAGATTCCTGCAGGGGCTGCTGGGATATGGGAGGGGATCAAAGGGCGCCTGGTGGCCTCTGCAACTCTCCTGCTGATTAGATAAGGGCCGGATTTAAGGATTACTTCTGTAGTGACATAGATGAAAGGAACAAGCAAATAACAAATTCTTCTCATTTCCAGGACTAAGTCGATTCTGGCTGGGTCCCATGTGCCTGGGCCCCTGCCCCATCCGGCACGCTCCCCGCCGAGCACATACCCTGGCCCCGAGCCAGCCCCGGACACCCCCTCGTGGCCGGTCCAGCACCCCCTCCCACAGGACTGCTCCCTCCTCTTGTTCTTCTGTGTCCCCCGTCCAGACTCTGCATCCAGTCAGTGCTACATAAACGGTTGCTTCGATGAGGGGTTGCCTAGCCGTGCGAGGAGGGGTGAACAAGACAGACTCTGCTGATGAGGCCCGGACCCCCATCCTGTTCCCACGTCCCTGGACCCCCCTGCAGCCACTGTCCTGGCTGTGTGCACACGTGGCCCTCGGGTGTCAGGGCTGGGCGGGGAATCCAGTAACTCCAGCCAGCTCCACTCTGGGCACAGCCCCGATGTCCGAGGCTGGGGACGCCCAGCTGTCATGGGAGTCCCTGTGTCTCGAGTGTGGGGGGCTTCTGCTGGGTCATTTCTGCCCCCAGTGGGGATACCGAGAGCCAGAGCTCAGGGACCATGTGACCAGAACCTCAGCCTCAGGCAGAAGACATTGTCGGAGAGGGGAGGGGTGCTACAGAGAGCCCTAGGGAGGGATGGAGGCCCAGGATCAGTGGCCATGGCCGGGAGCCCACCACGAGAGCCACGGCCGCCAACAGCCATGAAACACCAGGTGTTTTGATTTGATGATGGCAGATTCTCACAGCAACCTGGGGAGACAGGCAAGTCAATTCCGCTCGGTTCATCAAGGAAGGAGGCTGAGGCGGGAGGCTCAGCCAGCCTCTCCAGGGCCACCCCTTGTGGAGATGTCCGCTGCTCAAGCCCTCGATGCTCTGGAATCTTCCAGGGAGACTTATTCAAAAGTCCTCACACAGCGGGAAGAAGAAGAAAGTCTTCAGTGCAGCAAAAAAGTCTGGACAGAGATTTGGGGGGCGGGCCGCCGTCTTCCTGGTCTGCCCTTGACCCTATGGCACTGGGGTGGGGGCTGTCAGAAATCAGAGTGCGTGTCAGAGTGTGTTCAGTTGGGGGTGGGGGACATTCCTCCCCTGCTGAGTCACCAACACCTGTCACAGCTGCCGGCCCTGCGGGAGCCCCGGGAGGTGGGAAACAGGAGACCTCACCCCCCGGGCAGGGTCAGGCTGGAGCACGATCAGGGCCAAGGCTTCACCAACCCCATGCTCCATCCATCCCTGCGTCCCCATGGACACTCGCTCCCTGAGAGCCTGGGCACTCAGTGTCCCCCCGTCCCTGGGGGACCCTTAGGACTTTCCCACGCTCACTCCCTCCTGCTCGCCAGGGCTAGGGAGAGGGAAGAGCTGGCCTCGGAGGCAGGAGCCTGCGTCCCGCTCTCATCCACCAGCCGGTCACTGCCGGGAGACTCACTCATGGATGCCACGCACACACAAGATACAGGCCATGGTGCCCATGCCCAGCAGTGATCCCGGCCGAGCCCACACAGAAGCCTGACTGCGCTGCCTGCTGATGTCACAGGCAGGCCAAGCACCTGCTCCCAGCCCCAGGAAGAGCAGTCACAGAAACAAAAGTTTGAGGATGTGTTATTTTACCTTTTAAATCTTAATTTAGTTGATTGTTTCGATGGACTGCAGAGATGGAGTCTTGCTACGCTGCCCTGGCTCTGGTTTTGAACTCCTAATCCCAAGCAACCCTCCCGTCTCCGCCTCCCAAAGTGCTGGGATCACAGGCAGGAGCCATCGTGCCTGGCCTATTTGCTTATTTTTTAAGAAGCATCAAGGCCAGGTTCACACTTGTGATCCCAGCACTTTGGGAGACTGAGGTGGGAGGATTGCTTGAGGCTGGGAGTTCAAGACCAGCCGGGGCAACATAGCAAGACCCCATCTCGACAAAATATCAAAAATTAGCTGGGCATGGTGGTGCCCTCCTGTAGTGCCAGCTGCTCGGGGGACTGAGGAGCCCAGGAGGTTGAGGTTGCAGTGAGCCATGATTGTGCCTTTGTACTCCAGCCTGGGTGACAGAGTGAGGCCCCCAGTCAAAAAAAATCAAAGTCATCATGTTGGAAAGGGTGCAGGCTAATTTGGGGTTCGGCTCGTTCTGTCTGGCTCCCCTGGGAGGTGTTCCAGTGAACTGGCCAGGTGGGACATGGCCCCAGAGAGCTGGGCAGACTCTTGATGACCCCACACCCCAGAGGTCAGCCAGTCACCCCCTGGACACGGGACTCCCCCCACCCCCCATTGTCTCTGATCCTTCACCATGTGTGTTTTCTGCCACCAGGTGGCGCCCTCACTGTCCAGCCGAGTGGCCACGCTGCCCACAGGAGCCCGTCCAGCCGGATGTCCTCCTATCCCTTCTCTTGTTATCAGGACCGGCCCTGCCATCTCACGACCGAGACAGGGCAACTCCGAGAGCAGGCATCACCTGGCAGAAGCCATGGTGAATTGGAGTCCATGCAGGACGCAGAACCCTTGAGCCACGGGATGAGAGGCTGGCGTGGGAAGCCTGGGGAAACAGAGGCGCTGGCCAGGGGACAGGGACAGGGCGCCCTTCAGGCTGCAGAGGCAGGAGCCTGGGGACTGTCAGGCCAATGCCCGGGAAAGGAGGCCACGGTGGGGCCAGGCCAGGGATGTGGCAGAGACCAGAGGGAGGCCCAGCCAGCCGGGCCCGTGGCCAGCAGGACCTGGGAGACTCCAAGGGCCTGTCCCGTGTCGCACTTCCTGCCATAGGCGCGAGACCCACGGAAGGCCAGGTCGCAAAGGAGAGGGGCAGAGAGACGTCGCCAAAAGCCCAGCCTCCCCACTCCCGGGGTGCCCGATGCCCTGAGCCCACATCCCCAGGGATGCCAGAGAGGTCACCCGGGGGCCTGACTGTGCCATGGCCCCCGGGCAGCCCCAAGACCTGGCTGCCCTAGCCCTGATCAGAATCCCAAGTCCTCAAACCCTGCAGAGCCCAGGTCCACACCAGCCCTTGTCCACAGCACTCTCGGACACCAGGGGGCACCCAAGGACCGCTCAGCGGCACTTCCGCGTCTGGCAGCTCCTTCCCAGCCCCTGGTGGGTTCCCCCAGGACCCGCTCCCGCAGCCCCGGGGCCCACGCGCCCTGGAGGAGGCCATGCTGCCTGGGAAGGGAGAGGGAGGGGACGGGAGAGACCACGCTGGAACTCCAGGCGCGGAGCCCCTGTGGCCGCGTGAAATGACAGCCGCGCTTTGGCAAGAGCCGGTGGCCAGTGCCTTAGTCTTCAAGGCCTCCAACCTCCAAAGTAGGGAGCCTGGGCCTTGACTGCTCCAGCCTGGCCTCACCCGGGGGAGTTCCTTCCCTTATTCCCCCCCACCCCCGGCTCCTGCAGGGCCCGCAGCTGTGACGGGTGGTGGCGACTCAGCGGGAGGAACGTCCCCCACTCCCAATTGAACATGGCGCACTCTGAGCTTTCTCCTGATGCGCCCACCCCAGCACCGCAGGGTGGTGGCCAGACCCGGGAGACGGCCCCTTCCCAGAGTCTCTGTCCAGACTTTTTTCCATGCACCGAAGACTTTCTTCTTCCTGCTGTCTAAGGACCTTTGAGTAGGTCTCCTTGGAAGATCCTGGAGCATCCGGGCGCTGGGAAGGGGTCGCTTCCACAAGGAGTGACCCTGCAGAGGCTGCCTGAGCCTCCGGCCTCGGCCTCGGTCTCCTGGCGGACAGAACGGAATTGGTGTAGTCACTACGGGTCCCGTTTTACAGATGAGAAGGCAGAGGGCCAGCGCGACGACGGGGTGGCCTAGTGTCAAGGAAAGGTGGGGAGGAGAGGAGGCCGTCCTGGACGATGCTTCTCAAGGAGGCTGACGTCGAGCCTGCAGCCCCTGTGGCCACCCCAAGAGCAGGCAGGCAGTGTGTCTCACTGCGGCCGTGCCCACGGGCAGGGCTCAGAGGCAGCCCAGGCGGCTGTCCCTGGGGGATGGTGGCCATGACGTGGCAGCCACGTAGAGGGGCGTCAGGACCCAGAGCGGAAGAGAGGCAGCAAGCTGGCGCCCCATCTGCAGAATTCAAAGCCCACCTCAAAATCAGCGATGTCTTTTGCAGAATTGCACGCACACCTGAGGCTGGCCGGGTGCCTGGGACACACGGGGTCACAGGTGCGTGGACACCCCAAGAGAGAGGGCCCGGCTCGGCTCAGTGCCCCACCGGCCTTGTCCTGAATTCCTTAACTGCACTCAGACTCGGGGCGTGTCAACTCAGGCGCCATCCTGAGTCTGCACTGCCGTGGCCAGGGCTCCAGCAGGAGTCCCCCACCGAGACCGACTCACAGACACATCTCGAGTTCCCCTGCCCCGGCCTCCAATAGGATCCACACATGTCCCTGGGCTCTCTGTCCGCAGTCACTGGGGTGTTCCTGGCTGAAGGCCACAGCCTGTGTGCGGGTGGGCACAGGCCTGCCCCCCGGCACGGCTTTCTCAGAGTTCCGACCACTGTGACCCCGGGTGGCAGGGCTCTCTCCGGCTGTCGTGAGCTGCTGTGTGTTGTCACTGTGTCTCCAGCTCTGCCAACCCAGCTGGATGGGCCATCTGTGTCCTTCAAGGTGTTCACGGACACGCCGTCTCTAAGCCCCAAACAGCGAGCCCTGAGTCATCCAGTCCCAGAGAAATGACCCGGTAGGGTCACAGCCACTGAGTCTCAGGCCCCCATGTTCTAACCAAGACACACCGGAAGCCCAGATATAGCTAGTCCTGTCCTAATCCCGGGTCCTGTCCAGGCCCATTCTTATCCGGCGTCCTGTTCTATGCACAGGTGATGGCCTGGAATGGGATGCCTGTTCAAAGGGTCCCCATGAACCATTTCCTGTGCCTTCCATGAATGCTCCCTGGGACTTTCAGAGTCAGGGTGACATTGGGACCAAGAAAAGAGTGTGCGGCGAGCTGAAGAGTGCCCACGTGGAGACTCAGATACGACCTTATCTGGAAATAGCGTCTTGGCAGGCGTAGTTGGGTGAAGGTGGGTGTTACTGGACCAGGGCGGGCCCTGACCGGTGACAGGTGTCCTCATAAGAAAAGGGGAGGGGAGACTGGGGACACAGACAGTGGGGAAGGTCACATGAGGACCGAGCAGAGTGGATGGGACGCTGCACAGCCAAGGCTTTCTAGAACCCACCAGGTGCTGGAAGGAGCCTCCCTAGAGCCGGCAGAGGGTGGCCCTGCTGAGAACATGGACTTGACCCTCTGTCCTCCAGAAGTGAGATGACACGCTTCTGTCATCTTAAGTCCCTGGTTTGTGGACACGTATTACAACGATCACAGGTGGCAGAGATGCGCGTGGCATCGGAGCTTGTCCTGTCATCTGCTTCCACGGATGAGCAAATGGCGGGGCATTGGTGCTTCCCCGGAACTCGAGGGAAACTGTAAACTAAAGAAAAATGTGAAGTGTGACACCCCAGAGTGATGTTAAGCTTAAACAAACAAAGTGTCCCCAGGGCAACGGCCAGGAGAGGAACCAGGATGTGCCCTGTCTGGCCTCGTGCCTGACCCAGGCGGGATATAAAGGCCCTGGGGGCACACAGGGCTCCACACCTGATCGCCCCTCTCCACCTGCCCCTCTGCCTGTTCCACCCTCACCCACCAGAGCCAGGGTTGCTGTGGCTGCCTGGTCCCAGCTCTGGTGGCTGTGGCGCCGGCGGCGGTGTGCCCGTCTGCGGCTGCAAGCCCGCGTGCTGCTGTGTGCCAGCCTGTTCCTGTTCCGTCTATGGCCAAGGGGGCTGTGGCAGCTCTGGGAGCTGCAAGGGGGCTGTGGCTCTTGTGGCTGCTGTCAGTGCAGGTAAAGCAAACCCTGCTGCTCTTGGCCCTGTGGCTGCCCGTCTAGTTGCGGTGCCCCCGTGAGCATGCCCGTACAAGATCTGAGGCTTTGACCTTGAGCCTCAGATGACTCCAGTAGTCTCTCCTCCCTGAGAAGTGGCCAGACTGCATCTCAGCCCCAGATGTCCCACAGAGGCCGAGTCGTGTCCCTGAGTCCTGAGGGAGGTGGTGTCCCCATCCCTGTCCTGAGGCCACCCTGTGATTCCCTCTCCTTCCCCCGCTGGTTCCCCACACCCTCTCTGCTCCGAAGCCCTGAGTCTCCTCCTCCTGCCCATGCCTCCTCCTGGTCCCTTCCCGTCCCTGCAGCTGGGACAGGCCCTGGAGCAGCCCCGGGGGGCAGGGGGAGGTGAGGGAACAGCCAAGATGCCTTCCAGTCCGCCCGACTCCCCTGAGGCTTCAAGCCCCTCCCTTGACGATCCTCACCAGAGGATTCTCCCAGCAACGTGGTTAGCCCATCCTGGGGTGGACTTGCTGCGGAAGGCTCTGACGGGCCTTCCACCTGGACAAGCCCATGCACAGCCCAGGCCACCAGGGGCACTGGGCCAAGCGCCTCTGTGGCGGCCATGCGGAGAGGCAGGTTGCCCGGCCTGCGTGGGAGTGAGAACCCGCCCTCCGGGTAGGCAGCCGCCACATCAGAGGCACGGGGCAGCGCGGGCGGGGGCGTGGGAGAGGGTGGTGGCCATGGGCCCCTGGGGGTCCGGCCTCCCGGCCTGTGAGGTCTCTGGAGGGAGCTCTCTGGAGTGAGGTCTCTGGAGGGAGCTCCTGCTGGCTGGCCTTCCTACAGTCGAATCCGTCCTTCAAGGCCCTCTTGAGACACGGGCCGGGGCACAGCCTTGGAACGCCCTCCGGTCTAAGAAGGGGCAACGGTTGGGTGGGGAAGAGCACTCTTTGAAACGCCGTGTGGAGCTCGTGGGCAAATGAGGGTGTGCGTGGGAGACACGAGGCCAAAGCTGGGAGACGGGGTGTGGACGCTGACGGAGCGGAGGCCGCCCCACTGCCCCTCACGGGGTCCTCCCAGGATGCCTGAAGACCTCTGCACCTGCCCCGCCGTCACAGTGCATTAAGGTAAAATGCAGGCTGGGCGTGGTGGCCCACACCGGCAATCCCAGCGCTTTGGGAGGCTGAGGAGGGAGGATCGCTTGAGGTCAAGAGGTCAAGACCTGCCTGGGCCACATGGTGAGACCCCATCTCTATTTATAGATAGATAGATAAGCATAGAGAGGTGATTGATACATTTTTTTTTGAGTTGGAGTCTCACTCTGCCGCGCAGACTGGAGTGCAGTGGCTGCTCCTGGCCACCGCAGCCTCAACCTGCTGGGCTCCGGCGATCCTTCCGCCTCAGCCTTCTGAGTAGCTGGAACTACAAGCGCATGCTACCACGCCCAGCTAATTTTTTAAAATTTATTGTAGAGATGAGGTCTCGCCAAGTTGCCCAGGTGGGTCTCGAACCCGCGGGCTCAGGCAATCCACTCACCTCGGCCTCCCAAGGCACGGGATGACAGGCTGAGCCACCGAGCCTGGCTGATTGATACATTTTTTAAAAATAAGTAAAACTACAGAAAAGTGGGCAAAATATACATGCAGACAATAACTCTTAGAAGCTGAGCACCCGCCCTAGAACAAGCCCTCAGACGGAGAACTAGAACATTCCAGTGCCCCACAAGCACCATTTCTAGTCCCCGCCCTCCCCCTGAGAGCAACCCCTGTCTTGGGCCTCTAACCAATATCAGTTCCTCCTGTCACCGACCCTTATAAAAGCACTGCCACGCATCACCTGTCTTTCGTGGCTGGTTCTTTTGCCCAAGGGTGTTGGGCGGGACTCCCCTGTTTGGGGCTGTCCCCGTGGCCCCCGCTGCCCCTTCTGCGGAGTGTTGTATCGTGGGGACACGCCTTGGCGTCCTTGGAGGCTGTGGCTTTGGGAGCTGGGGGAGCGTGGGGCTCAGGAGGCGGGTCTCGGGACCACGTGTTGGCATCGAGACCCCTGCAGGGACCTTGCCCTGGCGAAAGGCTGGGCTGGGACAACCCACCAGCACCGGAAGCAGACGGTGGAATCACATGTACCCGAGTCTCAGAAATGCCAACCTCAGGCCACCCGTGCACAGCAGAAGGCTTGAATTCACACCTACCTGTGGTCCAGGAAACCACTCACGTCCCCAGAGAGGCCCCAAGCTGACGGGCCCGGCGCAGCCAGACGAAGGACAGCGAGACTTCAGAGCAAGGGTGTGTCCTTCGCCCAGGCAAACATGAGTTCCCAGCAGAAACCACAGAACACAGGAGAAAGTCACCCATGGGTGATGGCTGGCAGAGGCTGCCAGAGACTCGCCGAGACACCGCGGACCGCGCATAACGACACTGCAAGTTAAAATACCCACTGAGAGCCAGGCACGGTGGCTCACGCCTATAATCCCAGCCCTTTGGGACCAGCCTGGGCGACCTGGCCAGATCTCGTCTCTACAATAAGTTTTAAAAATTAGCCAGGGGTGGTGGTGCACGCCTGGGGTTCCAGCTACTTAAGAGGCTTAGGTGGGAAGACCACCTGCGCCCACCAGGTCGAGGCTGTGGTGGCCGTGAGCGTGCCACTGCACTCCGGCCTGGGTGACAGAGTGAGACTCTGACTTAAAAATTTTAAAAAATAGAACAAAATACCCGCGGAGTGTGGCGAGCACCAGGGTTCACCGGCTGTCTTGGGGCCACAGGGCCTCTTCAAAGGGACAAAACGTCCCTCCCTCTGAACTCAGGAGACGTGTGACACGTGGAATAAGTGGTTTTCTCTAAAATGCATTTTTGGCATTGTCTGCACAGATCCTAACATTCCCTGGGGCGGTTTTCAACGTGTGTGTGTGTGTGTGGTGTGTGTGTGTGTGTGTTACAAGATGGCTGAAACGTAAGGGGGGGCCCAGAGTCTGTGTTGTGGGAAGACTCCCATGAGACCAGGAAAAAGCCAGGGAGTAGTGACCCTGATCCCCACGGCAACTGAAAAGAGATACTTACAAAGAAGAGAGGCAGGATGGTTCCTTTAAAAAATGCAAATATTTTGTAAAATATATATATATACATATTTTTTGAGTTGGCGTCTCACTCTGTCGCCCAGACTGGAGCGCAGTGGCCGCTCCCGGCCCCCGCAGCCTCGACCTGCCGGGCTCCGGCGATCCTTCCGCCTCAGCCTTCCGAGTAGCCAGAACTACAGGCGTGCGCTACCACGCCCGGCTGATTTTTTGATTTATTGTAGAGATGAGGTCTTGCTGCCCAGGCAGGTCTCGAACCCCGGGCTCAGGCAATCCACTCACCTCAGCCTCCCAAAGGCGCGGGATGACAGGCTGAGCCACCGAGCCCGGCTTGTAAAATATTTTTAAGATGAAAATATTTTGTAAAATTCTAGCAAGACAGTCAAGATAAAAAAGAAAAAGAGCCAGGCATGGTGGCTCACACCTGTCATCCCAGCACTTTGGGAGGCCGAGGAGGGAGGCTGGAAGGAGCCGAGGAGTTCAGAGCCAGCCTGGGCAACATAGTGAGACTCTGTCTCCACAAAAATAAATAAGTAATAATTTTTTTTAAAAAAGGCACAAATTACCAATATCAGAAACGCAAAAAGGACTATCACTTCAGACCCCGCAGACGTTATAAGGATAACACAGAGATGCCACAAAAGTTTCTGCTTGCACACACATTTGGAAACTAAGACAAAAGGGACTCATTCCTTGGACGACACAAACCACCGCACAGTCTGAATTGTCTCCATCTATTAATCAACGGGTTTTGTGTCTTTCCACCCAGAAACGTCAAGTCTGGGCAGCTTCACGGGTGATATCCATCTACCCTCAAGCCACACATAGTCTGAAAGCAAGCAGGAAGAAATATATGAACAGAGTCACATGTGTGTGTGTATAAAGTCAGTAGAAAACAGCACAACAGAGGAGAACATGGATGAAACCCAAGCCGGTTCTCTGAAAAGATCAGTAAGCGTGGTAGACCTCTCACGAGACTGATGGCGAAGGAGACGGAGAAGACCCAGGTGGCCTGGACCAGGCCTGAGCGGGAGACAGGACATCAGACCCCAGACACCGAGAGACACTGAGGAAACACTGCAAACATCCTGCCCACACGCGGACTTCACAACTAAGACAAAGCGGTTTCGTTTCTTGAAAGACACAAACCACCAAACTCTCTCAAGAGGAAATAGATACCCTAAATAGTCTGAGAAAATTAAAGTTTTTTTTCTTTTGAGTCAGAGTTTCACTCTGTCGCCCTGGCTGGCGTGCAGGGGCATGCTCACGGCCACCACAGCTTCGACCTGCTGGGCTCGGGCCATCATTCCGCCTCAGCCTTCCAAGTAACTGGAACCACAGGTGCTTGCCACCACGCCCGGCTAATTTTTTTTTGTTTATTGTAGAGATGCGGTCTGGCCAAGCTGCCCAGGCTGGTCTCGAACCCCTGGGCTCGGGCAATCCTCTCGCCTCCGCCTCCCAAAGTGCTCGGGTGACAGTTGTGAGCCACCACACTCAGCCCTGAAATCATATTTTAAAGAGAAATCTTCACAAAATCAAGAAATTCTGAATCTAGGTGGCTTCCCTGCAGGATTATATAAGACCTTTAAGGAATAAATATTACCTATTTTATACACTCTCTTCCCACAAATAGAAAAGGAAGGAAAATGGTCTGATAACAAAACAGACAAAAACATTACGAGAAGAAAACTCCAGACCAGGGTCCATTATGAGCAGAGATAAAAGGTTCTCAGCAAAGCGGTACAGCTGCCAGTCGAGTTGCTGTGTCTGTGTGTAAAACACCACAGCCGGGGAATTAGTTCAGGAATGCAAGATCAGTTAAACAATTGAAAATCAACATAATTAATCAGATTAACAGACTAAAAAGGAGCAGCCATGGATGGTATCCACAAGTGTAGAAAGAAACAAAAATGTTTAACAAGTCCAGCATCCACCCCAACAAACCAGAAATAGAAATAACTTCTTGGTTTCTTGGTTTGTTTGTTTGTTTTTTTGAGTGGGGACCTCACTCTGTGGTCCAGGCTGGAGTGCAGTGGCACAATCATGGCTCACTGTAGCCTGGACCTCCTGGGTCCAAGTGATCCCCCTGTCTCAGCCTCCCCAGTAGCTGGGACTACAGGTGCATGCCACCACACCCGGTTAATTTTTGTATTTTTGTAGAGACAAGATCTCGCTATGTTGCCAAGGCTGGTCTTGGGATCCTGGGCTCAAGCAGCTCTCTTACTTCAGCCTCCCAAAGTATTGGGGTGACAGCCATGAGCCACTGCATCCGGCCGCAGAGTTGAGTTTCAGGGCACAGCCTCTGGAGCCTCTGGACAATTACTGTCCCCATAGCAAAGTTCGCCAGTATACAGAAGATGTGGACATCACCATTAAGAGACTATATCCAAGTCTTATAAAGAACCCGGCATAGGCCAGGCTCCGTGGCTCAGCCTGTCATCCCAGCACTTTGGGAGGCCGAGGTGAGGGGATGGCCTGAACCTGCAGGTTCCAGTCCAGCCTGGAACTCGGCGAGACCTCGTCTCTACAATAAATCAAAAATCAGCCAGGCATGGTAGTGCTTACCTGTAGTTCTGGCTCCTTGGAAGCCACAAGGAGGCGGAAGGATTGCTGGAGCCCAGCAGGTCAGCACTGGGGTGGCCGTGAGCATGCCACAGCACTCCAACCTGGGTGACGGGGTGGGACGCCAACTCCAAAAAAAAAAAAAAAGAAAAAGAAAAAAAGAACTTGGCACCAACATTGAAAAGGAAATATTTTTCTCAAGGACCTATGACACATTACTAAAAGACTGACCATAAAAATTAGCTGGGCGTGGTGGTGTGTGCCTGTAGTCCCGGCTACTCAGGAGGCTGAGGCAGGAGGATCGCTTGAGCCCAGGAGTTTGAGACCAGCCTGGATAACATGATGAGACCTTGCCTCTACAAATAACAATAACAATAACAATAATAATAGTAATAATAAATTATCCAGGCATGGTGGGTGCACCTGGATACCCAGCTACTCATGAGGCTGAGGTGGAAGGACTCCTGAGCCCAGGAGGTTGAGGCTGCAGTGAGCCATGCTCCTGTCACTGCACTCCAGACCAGGCAACAGAGTGAGAACTTGTCTCTAAAAAAGAAATAAAGAATGTTAAAGAACGTAAGAGATTAAAGAGTTGTGGGAGGAAGAATCAACATTATGAAGATGTCCATCTTACCGAAGGCCATCTACAGACTTAATGCAATACCCATCAAAATACCAGCAACATTCTTCTCAGACCTAGAAAAAACAACCTGGGAATTCATATGGAAACACAAACAACCAAGAATAGCCAGAATAATCCTCAGCAAAAAAAAAAAACAAAGCAGGTGGTATCACATTACCAGACTTCAAACTTTACTATAAAGCTACAATCATCAAAACAACTTGGTATTGGTACAGGAACAGGCATATAGACCAATGGAATAGAATTGAGATTCCGGAAGCAAAACCTCAATTTCTCAACCAACTCTTCTTCGACAAGGCCTCCACCACCTACCAATGGGGAGAGGAGAACCTCTTCAGTAAATGGTGCTGGGAAAAGTGGCTGACCACGTGTAGAAGATTGAAACAGGACCCCTATCTATCCCCATACACAAAAATTAACTCTAAATGGATCAGAGACCTAAGTGTAAAACCTCACCATAAGAACCTTAGAAAATGAAGGACATACCCTCATGGGAATTGGAACTGGCATCCAATTCCTGAACAAAACCCGAAACCCACAGGCCCTAAGAGGTAAGATAGACGAGTGGGACCTCATTAAACTGGCAAGCTTCTGCAAAGCCAAAGAAACCATCAAGAGAGTAGGGAGACAGCCTACAGACTGGGAAAAAGTATTTGCCAACTCCAGGTCTGACAAAGGCTTAACATCTTGGATCTACAGGGAACTCAAACGTGCTGAAAAGAAAAAAACAAACAACCCCATTATAAAATGGGCAAAAGATATGAACAGACACCTCTCAGAGGAAGACATCCGAGCAGCCAACAGACACATGAAGAAATGCTCAACCTCACTAATCATCAGGGAGATGCAAATCAAAACCACACTGAGATACCACCTAACTTCAGTCAGAATGGCAATTATCAACAACTCAAAAAATAACAGCTGCTGGAGAGGGTGTGGTGAAAAGGGAACACTTCTACACTGTTGGTGGGAGTGCAAACGAGTGCAACCTCTGTGGAAAGCAGTCGGCGATTCCTAAAAGATCTAAATATTGACCTCCCATATGACCCCGCAATCCCCCTACTGGAAATACACCCTGAAGAACTCAAATCACTCCATAGAAAAGATACCTGCACACGTATGCTTATCGCGACATTGTTCACAATAGCAAGAACCTGGAACCAACCATGCTGTCCATCAATAGAGGACTGGATTAAAAAGATGTGGTACATATACACGATGGAATACTACGCAGCCATAAAAAACAAAATCATGAGTTTCGCAGCAACCTGGATGGAACTAGAGTCTATAATACGGAGTGACCTCTCACAGAAACAAAGATCCGAGTATCACATGTTCTCACTCATATAGTGGACCTTGAACATCCAACATAATACTATAAGAAAATGACTACAGTGGTGGGAAACTATGGTGGGGGAGGGGAAAGGAGATGGGATTAACGGTAGTAAATATCTGTCTGGGGACGGGGAGACACCTCTTATCAACAAGGGTGCCTGAACAAAGCATTTTTGTATACCTAACCCTTAACTGTACTCCACAATATCATAATAAAAAATATTGATTAAAAAAATAAAAAAGAGTTGTGGGAAACACCACCTCTCCACTCCTCTTGCTGGGCGTACATGCACCAAACACCTTGGCGTCCTCAAAACACGGCACAGAATTCAAATTGCACAGTGTCACAGTTGGACTAAAAATTTACCATGCAGAGTTGTACAAGAGTATCTCTTTCTGACACCATAACGACAAAATATCACTTCTTCTATTTGTTGGATGTATTTGGAGATGAAAATGTCAATATGCTGAATAAAAAGAAATTGTACTAAACGGTGGTACACGTTTTTAACAGCCTTTGTGGTGAAGGGTCATTCACTGAACCCTGGTGATCCCAGCACCTTGGGAGGCTGAGGTGAGAGGATTGCCTGAGCCCGGAGGTTCAAGACCAGCCTGGGCAACTTGGTGAGACCTCATCGCTACAATTAATCACACACACACACAAAATAGCTAGACGTGGTGGTGTGCATCTGTAGTTCCAGCTCCTTGGAAGACTGAGGTGGAAGGATCACCTGAGCCCAGCAGGTCGAGGCTGCGGTGGCCATGAGCATGCCACTGCATGCACTCCAGCCTGGGCAACAAGAGTGAGACTCCAACTCAAAAACAAAAACAAAAAACCAGCCAGGGCACCATGGTGAGATCCTATCTCTACAGAAAATAAAACACAAATTAGCCAGGCATGGTGGCGCTTGTCTGTAGTTCCTGCTATTTAGAAGGCTGATGCTGAAGGGCTGATGGGGAAGGATCGCCCGAGCCCAGGAGATCAAGGATGTGAAGAACTGTGACTGTGCCGCTGCGCTCCAGCCTGGGTGAGAGAGTGAGACCCTCACTCAGAAAATAAGATAAAATGAAACAAGATACAGATGGATGGGTTTAGCATTCAGAAAAGATGTGAGAGACAGAAACAAATAATAGGACAGCAAACAAAACAATAACAATGAAAGGAATTCAAACTCAACTAAAAGCTTCCTACAAAGAACTTGCCAGGGTCACGTGGCAGGACCAGCTGCTCAGACCGCACGCAGAACTAAGGCCAACGTTGAACACCTTGATGAATACCAGACCAACCGGGCGCGTCTGAGCACAGTGAGCCCAGCGAGAACAGTCGAGAAAGGAGCGTCTCGCCTGGGCCACACTCTTGCACCTGGGAAGAAAGATCATCATACAACAGCTGTGTTTTCAAAGCACAAACACGAATGAGCATTTTACATGCATCAGGCACACAGGGCTGTTTTAATTAGGAAAAAAAATCCGATAATGTAATCGGCTACGTTTAACTTATGGAAGGAGGAAGGTCACATAATCAGATGTCAAGAGGCAGAAGCGTGGTTCCATCATATTGAACAGTAACTTAATACAGTCGGGCCATTTCTGCCAGAATGCGTGTTTGTAAAATGCAGACCTCAAAAAAGCTGCAAAGAGAGGTGCATCAGCCCGGCGCCGGGAGCAATTCTCATTTCCGACACATTTTCCCCAGCATATTCATGACTTAAAATGACTGAGGCAAGCATTTTCACAATTGAGACCAAGTCCTGGGAATTCTGAGGGCCTTCGGGAAGAAGCTGAAAACGTGGGTGACCTCTTAGCACATGAAAGAAAATTACCCAGCATGTCCTATCAAAGGCAGGCCTCCCAGGACACAAGTCGTGGCAGGTCCCCGAATCCAGCGTGAGGCCTCCACCCTAGCAAGCCCTGGGGAAGCTGAACAGGCTCATGAAAGGCCGAGAGACGTTTTCTCCTGTGTTCAAGGATGTGTCTGCACTCTAGAGCAGATGTTTCCATTTGGTTTGGAACCCACTGTGCCGTCCATCGAAAGTGGACTGGATTTTTAAAAATGCACATATACACGATGGAATATTATGCAGCCATAAAGAAGGACCGGCACATGGCCTTTGCAGCAACTTGGATGGATTTAAAGTCTATCATGCTCAGTGATCTACCGCAGGAACAAAGGACTGAGTACATGTTCTCACTCATAAGCAGATCCTGAACGTTTATCATAATATTCTAAGAAGTTGGCAGTAGTGGCTAGCTGCCAGGGGTAGGGGGAGCCACATAACATCAATAAGGGTACCTGATCTCAAACCAGGCAAACTGGGGACCAAGAGAGGCCCAAACTTTACCCATACGATGAGCTCTTATGTATCTAACCCGGAATTGTATCTACATCTTTGAAAACAAAATTTGGTGAAATCGTGAGCAAAGGCCTTTCCAGACCCACCTGTCGCGAGGAGAGCCCTGAGCCAGCCTGAAGGCTAAGAAGGGGGTCAGTCATGGCTGCCGTTTTGTGTCCCTTTGGCCACAGAACTCCACGGGTTTCAAATAAAACTGCCTTCAAAATCTGCTTTCCCATTGGCTGGGCCATTTCCAGTCCCCGTGTTTGCAGGACGCAAAGCCTTCCATGTTGCCCGGCATCACAGCAAAAAACGTCAGCAAAAAACTGAATGACAGGGGAGTTCCTTGCGTCCATAAAGGATGTCTACAGACACACAGAGCGAATGTCACACAACACTGGGCAACTGCAAGAGATGCAGCGTTTGAATACGGATTCTGAAAGAAAAGTCTGACATCACAGCCTCTGTTCTAGTTATAACTGAAGTCCTAGGAAATGCAGGGCGTCAGGAAAAACAAATGGAATGCCCGCAGATTCAGAAGAAAGAAACAAGACTCGTTATTCATTTGATGAGACGCTATGGTTGCATGGATAGAAAATTCAGGTGATGCTACAAAGAGTATTAAAATTTAAAAATTCACTTGGTGTAAGGATCCCGGACACATGACTTCTCTTTCATGGTCAACTGTATTTCTTTTCATTAGCGACAGATGTATAAAAAAATCTTGAACGGTGACATTTACAGTAGCATATAAATAAAATATCTAAACGGGTCGGTGCTAGCTGTAATCCCGCGCTTTGGGAGGCTGAGGTGAGTGGATTGCCTGACCGCGGGTTCGAGACCCGCCTGGGCAGCGAGACCTCACCTCTACAAAAAATCAGCTTAGCGCGCGCCTGTAATTCGTACTCGGAAGGCGGAGGCGGAAGGATTGCCGGAGCCCAGCAGCGAGGCTGCGGTGAAGCGGCCACTTGCACTCCAGTCTGGGCGACAGAGTGAGACTCCAACTAAAAAAAAAAATAAATAAATAAAAAATAAAATATCTAAAAGTAAACCTAATATAAATTCTACACAGAAAACTGTATATTTTGGGAGGAAAAACTTCTTTTTTTTGAGTTGGGGTCTCACTCTGTCACCCAGGCTGGAGTGCAGTGGCACCCTCACGGCCACCGCAGCCTTGACCTCTTGGGCTCAGGCGACCCTTCTATCCCATCCTTCCAAGTAACTGGAACAACAAGTGTGCACCACCATGCCCAGCTAATTTTTTCAAAATTTATTATAGAGACGAGGTCTTGTCATGTTGCCCAGGCTGATCTTGAATTCCTGGACTCAGTAATCCTCTCGCCTGGGATTCCAGATGGGAGCCACCGTGCCTGGCCATTTGGGGGAGAAATTTAATAAGGTTTAGATACATGGAAAGATAAAGCATGCTTAGAGATTTGGAAAACCCAGTATTATAAAAATGTAAATCCTCCCTGAATGTATCTATGAATCAAAATTCAATAGGTTTTTTTTAACTTGACAAATTGATTCTAAGTGTACATGGAAATCAAAAGTCAAGTAGTCAAGAAATGCCAAAGAAAGGTATACCCATTTTAAGTGATGTCATCTATGTATGACTTTTCGAAGTTGAATTGGATGGCGGAAATTGTGTGTCATAGGACGATTGTGCAAAAGATGGCGTTCGTCGAATGAATGCTGGTGTCCCCACGCAACAGGCAGGACCGTCAAAGAAAATGGCGGAAGCACGGTCATCGTCGGAGAAGCATAAAACCATTTTGCAGTAGCATTTGAAATTCAAGAACAGCCGGGGTCGGTGGCTCAGCCTGTCATCCCGCGCCTTTGGGAGGCTGAGATGAGTGGATTGCCTGAGCCCGCGAGTTCGAGACCCGCCTGGGCAGCCAGACCTCATCTCTACAATAAATCAAAAAATCAGCCGGGCGTGGTAGCGCGCGCCTCTAATTCCGGCTACTGGGAAGGCTGAGGCGGAAGGATCGCCGGAGCCCAGCGGGTCGAGGCTGCGGTGGCCAGGAGCGGCCACTGCGCTCCAGTCTGGGAGACAGAGTGAGACTCCAACTCAAAAAAAAAGAAAAGAAAAGAAAAGAAAAGAAATTTGAGAACATTGCCGAACGGCACCGACCATGGAGGCGTGCGTATGCACCAGAGCCTCCCGCACGCCTGACGACGGCACGCATCCGTGGCAAGTGTGAGACGCCTGGTCCTGGGTGTGACCTGCCCAAGGGAAGACCCGGGAGGCCGCGCCCAGCAGCAGGTCCCGCAGCCCTTCGCCACCGTCGGAAGTGTCTGGAGGCCGATGGGAACACGCTGAGTAGCTCTCGTCATCGCGGATATGAAACGCGACGGGTCTTTGCCTTTTGTTGTTGGTATCTATCAAGTATCACGATTTTAATAGCGTTTTTTCCTTTCTTGAAATGTGTCTCCCTCTCTTGGTCCCCTCTGGACATGAGAGGTCTGGTAGACACTGGGGCCTCTGAGTGCTAAGGAAGACCGATGGAGCACCAGACACAGCCTGTAACGGGGCTCCATGTAAGTGAACGTTCGACAGGCTGGAGTGCAGCGGTGCATTCGTAGCTCGCTGCAGCCTCCAACTCCTGGGCTCAAAGGACCCTCCTTCCTCAGGCTCCCAAGTAGCTGCAACTACAGGTGTGTGCCACCACACCCACCCAGCCAATTTTTAAATTTTTTTTTTTGTAGAGGCAAGGTCTTGCCGGGCGTGGCAGCTCATGCCTAAAATCCCAGCCTTTTGGGAAGCAGAGGCGAGAAGATTGCCTGCGTCCAGGGGTTTGAGACCAGCCTGGGCAACTTGGCAAGACCTTGTCTCTACAACAAATCAAAAAATTAACTGGGCGTGATGGTGTGTGCCTGTAGTTCCAGCAACTTGGGAGGCTGAGGTGGGAGGTTTGCCAGAACCCAGCAGTTCTGGTGTGCCCCTGCACACCAGCCTGGGTGACAGAGTGAGACTCTGACTCAAAAAAAAATTCAGCCAGGTGGGGTGGCTCAAGCCTGTAATCCCAGTACTTTGGGAGGCCGAGGAGACAGGATTGCCTGAGTCCACAGGTGCGAGACCAGCCTGGCAACTTGGCAAGACCTCGTCTCTACAACTAATCAAGAACTTAGCCGTGCGGGGTGGCGTGTGCCTGTAGTTCCGACTACTTGGAAGGCTGAGGCAGGAGGATCGCCAGAGCCCAGCAGGCCGAGGCTGTGGTGGCTGGGAGTGTGCCACGGCACTCCAGCCTGGGCGACAGACTGAGACTACAATTCAAACAAACAAACAAAAAAACACGAGGTCTTGCTGCTTGCTCAGGCTGGTCTCGAACTTCTGGCCTCAAGCGGTCCTTCTTCCTCAACCTCCCAAAGTGCTGGGATGACAGGTGAGAGTGAGCTGTTAGGCCTGGCCAGGATTCCCGTCACTCTCTTCACCAGCAGCGAGGAACCTGCCCCCTGTGAGCTTTTATACATCTTCCCATCGCCCAGCCCTGTGGGCAACCCTGTGGGCCGCGCCCCTCCCCCGCACGCACCGGGCCCCCGCCCTCCCGCAGGCCCTCCCCATCTTTCTCAGCTGCCTTCTTCACGCCCCCAGGCACGCTCCTCACGCCCCCGACACTCCTCTGCACACGGGAGTTCACAATCAAAATGAACTCTCTCCCGCTCACCAGTTCCCTTCCTGGAGCCACGCTCCTCCCCGAGACATTCTGCTCTGCGCATTGGAAGTATTTATGGGTCCAGATAAGGATCATTTTCCTCGGGGAAATTACTTGAGCCCCCAGCAGAGATGTGCACATTTATTTTATCTTCCCGTGCGTATGAAAATAGGTCCATAGACGTTTGCACCATTTTCTACCTATGGCATCTACAAGCAATGCTGCTACATATATAAAGACCTGTGTATTATACAGGACATGACACAAAGCACACATGTAAGGTGGAATGACTTCTGTAAAGCAGATACTCACGTACCCGCTGCCGGCCGGCATCGAGATACAGAGCCTTCCTGGCCACCCGGAAGTCACCGTCCGGGCTGTCGTTTGTCCAGCGTGCCAGCGTTTTGCCTTACATCACTTCTATTTGTGGCTTGCAGAGAAAAACAGCCGCCAAACGGAAGATGTCGGTAATTCTGGCCACGTTAAAATTGGAAACCAGTTTATAAATAAAGATGCCACTAAGCGGGTGGGCAGGAGAGCCTCGGGAGGAAGACGTCCCCTGCAATGTGTCGGGACGTCTGGGGACATGCCCGCGCTGTCCTTAGAGAATGCCCAGAATCACTGAAATGCAGGCATCTCACAAAAGAGGGCCCGAGGGCTGGTAGACGGATGAAAAGTCGCCCGATGCCCTCATCCGTCGGAGAAGCACAGGCCAGCACTGGCCCAAGACACTCATCCACGTGGCCGGCTGAAGCTTAAAAGAGGCTGATGGCAGGACCCACGGAGAAGAGAGGGAACCGTGAGGACGGTGCTGACCGGCGTGAGGCCACAACCACCGTGGAAAACCAGTGTCGCCCACGAGGCTGGAGATTTGTGAACCTCACGATTCAGCAAACCGGGTCCTGAGGGTATGCCCCCCAAAATGAGTGCCACGGGGTCCCAAGGAGCAGGCGTGAGAATGCTCAGAGAAGCGTTGTCCACAAATGCCCAAATGGAAACACACAAAGCTCTGTTCGCAGTGAGATGAATACACAGTTTGTGGCATATTGGGCAACGGGACATTAGTCAGCAGTGAAAATTAATAAGCCTTGGCCACACACAGCTCCATGATGAATCCCACAGTCGTGAAAGAAGCCAGGCGCAAAGGAGTCTGTGATGTTTGGTTCCACGTATGGAAAGTTCCAGAAACATGGCCAGGCAGCGAGTGGCTCATGTCTGTAATCCCAGCACTTAGGAGGCCAAAGTGGGAGAACCACTTGAGCCCGGGAGTTTGAGACCAGCCTGGGAGATGACAAGACCTCATCTCTACAAAAAGGACAAAACTTTGCCAGGCATGGTGGCACGTGCCTGTAGTCTCAGCTACTTGGGAGGCTGAGGCAGAAGGACTGCCTGAGCCCAGGGAGTCAAGGCTGTGGTGAGCCGTGATTGTGCCACAGCCCTCCAACCAGGGCGGCCAAGTGAGACCCCCAACTCAGAAAAGAAGGTTCAGAAACAGGGACTTGTTTCACAGATGATGGTGATAAAGAATGCACGCTTAGGCCATCAACACGTACCTAAAAGCCTGGAGTTGATTGCTGGGTGTTGGCCAGCGGGGTGGTGGGTCCCAGAGAAAGGGGACAAGCAGGGGCTTCCAGGAGTCTGAACACTGTGTTCGCTCTTGATGTTTATGGCCGGTGATTGCTTTGTGAAAATTCACTGAACTGTCCATTTTTTTTTTTTTGGTCAGAGGGTTGTCCTATCTCCCAGGTTGGAGTGCAGTGACACACTCATGGTCACTGCAGCCTCGACCTGCTGGACTCAGGCAATCCTTCCGCCTCAGCCTTCCAAGTAGCTGGGACTACAGGCACGCGCCACCACACCCAGTTAATTTTCTGATTTATTGTAGAGACAAGATCTCGCCAAGTTGCCCACGCAGGTCTCGAAACCCTGGGCTCAGGCAATCCTCTCTCCTCAGCCTCCCAACGTGCTGGGATAACAGGTTTAATCCCGCGCCTTTGGGAGGCTGAGGTGAGTGAATTGCCTGAGCCCGCAGGTTCGAGACCAGCCTGGGCAGCGAGACCTCATCTCCACAATAAATCAAAAAATTAGCCCGGCGTGGTAGCGCGAGCCTGTAGTTCCAGCTACTTGGAAGGCTGAGGCGGAAGGATCCCCGGAGCCCAGCAGGTGGAGGCTGCGGTGGCCGGGAGCGGCCACTGCACTCCAGTCTGGGCGACAGAGTGAGACTCCAACTCAAAAACAAACAAAAAAATGTTATTCTTAATTGATTTTTCTTTTTTCTGTGTGTTATATTTCACGTGAGAAGTTTTTGTTTAAAAATATATTTTCTTTCCCATAGATCATCCCCTTATCTTGGTGAAAACTCATCTGTCTGCTACTGCTTTGAAGGTGGTCTTTTCCCTCGGCTGTGTTGAAAATTTCTCCTCTTTGTCTTTGGTGTCTTGTGGTTTCACTGTGGCGCACATAGTGGGGGGTTTAATGTTACTTCTCTCATTTGGAATTCACTGGCCTTGAATTTGTGGATTGAAACATTTTATCAGCAGTGGGAAACTTGCAGACCTGTTTCCACAGCTGCTGCTTCCTCCCCTCCTGTCCCAGCCTCTCTGGTTGAGCCCCCAGCATGCAGCTTTTCTGCTCCAGCTCTGAACAAGCTCAGGCTACCCCGTCCATCTCCAGCTCAGCAGGAGATCTAGAGTGGGGGCAGGGAGAAATGCCTGTCCCCTTTCTGCCTCTGAAGAGGTCCCCTTCCGCCCTGGTGTCTGCCACAACAATGCCTCACATTCTGTGGTCAGGTGAGTCTGAGGTGGTCTCGTGGGCCCTGTGACTTGGTGGGTCAGAGACCTCCCCACCCCCTTGCTCTCCACCCATCCAAGCTAGTCACCTCTACTCTGTGGAAGCAGGGGGACCCCAGGGAACATGTGTACCTGTTCTCTAAAGCCCCTGTAGGAGAGCTAATACAATTAAGAAAGAATATCGTACCAGGCAGGGTGGCTCACGCCTGTCATCCCAGCAGTTTGGGAGGCCCAGGCAGGAGGAGTACTTGAGCCCAGGAGTTTGAGACCAACCTGGGCAACATAGCAAGACCTTGTCTCTAGAAAAAAATACAAAAACAATTAGCCGGGCATGTTGGCATGCACCTGTAGTCCCAGCTACTTGGGAGGCTGAGGCAGGAGGATCGCTTAAACTCAGGAGTTCAAAGCTGCAGTGAACCATGATTGTGCCACTGCACTCTGGCCTTGGTGACAGAATGAGACCCCTGGCTCAAAAAAATAAAAGAATATACCATGGATTCCTAGTGTCTGGAAAGAGGTGTCAGGCTCCACACCTGCTGGACTTTGTAGGTAGGCAGGACTTGGAGGGCTGTGGGCCACGGTCAAGGTGAGGGAGGCTGGGGCTCGCTTTATGGTGCCCCCTCACGATGCACATACACAACACATACATGCACACACATGTACATGGTCACACACGTGGACACAAATCACATGTGCACACAGTCACACATGCACACAGCCTCACACACATGCACACAGTCACACACATTTGCATACGTGGGTGCACACACATGCCAACATGCACACAGTCACACACACACACAGAGGCACGGCCGGGCTCAGCCTCTAGATGCCCTTCCCGTTTATCCCCTGAGACCCGATCTTGATAAACTGGGCCGTGGGCTGGGGTCCAGAGAGCAGTGGCCAGGGCTGTATGGGGAGGGGGAAGGAAAAGTCACCTGACCCCCCAAAAGACACAGAAACAGACAGAGGCACCGGGGAGAAGGACGCGGGGAGAGGACAGTTCAGCCTCTCACTCACACAGTGTTTACTGAATGTCGGCCACGTGCCAGGCACCAAGCACAGTCAAATAAAAATGGGGGAGGGAGTGGACAGTGGACAGGAAGGGTCGGAAGGCCAGGACTGGCCCCGACAGGTGAAGACAGACCTCCAAGCCAGGGAGGGACCCAGGCGGGAGCCAGGCCCACCTGCCCACCCAGGGTGCAAGATGCACTTGTGTGGGAGCGCCGGCCCGTCCCAGTCCCAAGGGTGTGGGAGCCGGGCGCCTCTGTACCCCATGTTGCCCAGGGAAGGATATAGCAGCACTTTGGGAGGCCGAGGCAGGAGGATCGCTTGAGCCCAGGAGTTCGAGACCAGCCTGGACAACATAGCAAGACCTCATCTCTAGAAAAAATACAAAAAAAATCAGCTGGGCATGGAGACATGCACCCATGAGCCAGGGGTACCCTGGCTGGCTGGAAGCTGACTGTTTCCTTCTCCCAGGTAGTCCTGGCCAGCACATTCACACCCAGGGGAAAGCCACTGGGCTTTCCTGAGGACGGAGCGTCCTCCTTGCAGACCCTAGGATCAGCTAGCACCAGCTACATTGAGGAAAAGCAGACAGGACACATTTCCCTCTGTCTCCTTCCTCCCAGGCACGGCAAGGAGGCCACTTGGACACCAGGGCAGCCTAGGTTGACCTCACAACAAAGGACCCAGAGTCCCCCGAGTGTCCTGGGCCCTAGAAACGAGAGCCTCTCCCAAGACCCAACTCCCTCTCCCATCCCAGTCCAGGGCGGCCTCCTCTGGGAAGCCTCTGGACTTTGTGGGAGCCACCTGGGTCTAAGGGCAGAAGACCGGGTGGCCCTCAGGCCGGGCAAGGTGTCCAGACACCCCCCGCCCCTAGCCGCATCTCCCACCACCTCAGGAGCGGCAGCGACTAAGCCCCATGTCGCACCCCCACCCCGGCCCACTGCCTCCTGCCCAGGGCCAGGGGGTCAAAGCTCGAGGGCCCCACGTGGGCCCCGCCCTGTCCCTCTCCTGATCCGACCACCTCCTCCCTCCTGTCCCGGGGTCACATGCCCCCTGCACCTCCTGCCTGGGGTCCCCCCACAGGTGCCCAGCATCCTCCCTCTCCCTGGGAGGTTTCCGGTCAGGATGGCACCAGAGTCTCGCGCAGGGTGCTCTGGCCACTGCCGTGTCCTGGCACCCAACTCGAGGTCTTCCCTTCCACCCTGGGCCGCACATCCGCAGGGAGGGCGTCCAATGCGCAGGCGCGAGGCATGCTCTTCGGACAGGCGCTCTTCCAGACCGGGCGGGCGCCCTGCCCGGCCTCCGCCTCCCTTGAACACTGGTCCTTCCAGCTCACCAGGCGTCCCCCAGTCCCTCGGCCTCTGCCTGGGCTCCCAAGCAAGGCGCAGCCCGCCCTGCCTGGCACCCACGTGCCCGTTCGGACATCCCGTCCACGTGGCCACCCGGCCCCTTCCCAGCCCACCGCTCAGCCCCCGTGGCCCTTCTCTGCACCTCTTCCCACTTGGCGCCTCAGTCAGCGTCTTCTCCGCAGCCCCCTGTCCTTGGCACCCGGCCCTCTGCTCACCCACCCGCCCACCTCAGGGCACAGGGGTCCTTCCTGGGCCCTCCTCCTCAGTTTCCCCCTTGGCACCCAGCCCTCTACCCACCGGCCCACCTTAGGGCACAGGGACCCTTCTCGGCCCTTCTTCCTCAGTTTCCTCCATGACACCCAGCCCCCTACCCACCCACACACCCACCTCAGGGCGCAGGGACCCTTCCTGGCTCCTCTTCCTCAGTTTCCCCCTTGGCACCCAGGCCCCTACCCACCCACCTGCCCACCTCAGGGCGCAGGGACCCTTCCTGGCCCCTCCTCCTCAGTTTCCCCCTTGGCACCCAGCCCTCTACCCACCGGCCCACCTTAGGGCGCAGGGACCCTTCTCGGCCCTTCTTCCTCAGTTTCCTCCATGACACCCAGCCCCCTACCCACCCACACACCCACCTCAGGGCGCAGGGACCCTTCCTGGCCCCTCTTCCTCAGTTTCCCCCTTGGCACCCAGCCCCCTACCCACCCACCCACCCGCCTCGTGGTGCAGGGACCCTTCCCGGCCCCTCCCTGCCTCACCCAAGCCCATCCTTCCCACCACCCTCCCCTCCAGCAGCCACAGTCCTGACTCCGTCTGTGCACCGTGTCTCTCCCGAGCCGGTCTTGACGTTCCAGAGGGCATGACCTTCATGCCATCACAAGGGTCACTTCCCTCCTTGGGACACAGAGTCCTCCCCACACTGCCCCAGAGCCATGCAGAACGCCCTGGGTCTCCCAGATTAGCCCAGGCCTCGGGGCGCGAGGCCCTCTGGCCCCTCCGCCTGCAGCCCTCTGAGCGTGGCTCCTTGGTGTCCTCTCTTAACTCTCGGCAGACTTGATCTCAGGCCCTGGCTGAGACCCCGCCCCCGACTACATCCTGGTTCCTTGGGTTGCTCTCGTCCCTCCCAGAGCATGGTGCGGGAAGGCCACTGCTCACTGCATAGATGAGGACACGGGCACGTGTTCGAGGAAGGAGCCGCCGGGTCCCAGGACCCCCGGGACCCCCAGGAGTTTTCTGGGGTTCCGTCTCACTGCCCGGTGCATCCTCCTGGATGAATCTGTGGATTCTTTGCTCTTGTTTTCCAGCAGTGTGGGAAGCTCAGGCTGTCCCCTCACCCCTTCCTTCCCTTCCATGAGGCTGCCTTATCCTCGACGGCAGTGGCCCCAACCTTCTGGGCGTCAGGGACCGGTTTCGTGGAAGACATTTTTTCCATGGACCAGGGATGGGGGGGTTGTCAGGCATCGGATTCTCATAAGAAGCCACAGCCTCCATCCCTTACACGCACGGTTCACGACAGCGACCGCACTCTTATGGGAATCTAATGCCACCACTGATCTGACAGGAGACGGAGCTCAGGCAGTCATGCAGGCGATGAGGAGCGGCTGTAAACACAGATGAAGCTTCGCTCACTTGCCTGCCGCTCACCTCCTGCTGTGAGGCCCAGTTCTGAATGGGCCGTGGGCCAGTACCGGTCCACAGTCCAAGGATGGGGACCCCTGCTCTAAGGGGCACCTGTCTAGGGCAACCCCCCAAAAAGACTCCCTCAATTTCCCATAAGAAGACTGCCTGGGTTATGGAGCAAATTTTCTTCTGCAAAGTCAGCTGTGACGCAGCCCTGGGGACCCCAGCCACCCGGCCATGCTTGAAGAAGACCCCCAGGTCCTGCCCAGGCACGAGGCAGAAGGCTGGGCAGAGTTGCACAGGCATTTCATTGAAAGTTCACAGATACAAGGGCTCTGAGCAGGGTCACAGCTTGGAGGAGGCAGGGGTCAGGGAGGACAGAGGGAGTCCCCAGCGGCTGGCAGCCCCCCGCCCCTCATCCTGGGAAGCTCCCACAAGAGCCCTTCTGGCTGGGGTCGGGTCTGAGACGCTGCAGGAGCCTGGGAAGGGGCGCGTGAGGGCAGGGACGCAGCCACTGGGAGCCAGGGCGCGGGGGCACAGGGAGAGGCCCACCGGCCCCGGAAACAGGCAGAGGCAGGGGCGGGGGGCAGACAGGACGGGCCGGGACCAGGCCCGCTGCTCTCCTGCCGTACACCACACTCAGCTCGGGACGGATGGCCTCACAGACTCCAGGGGGCCCCAGGGCAGAAGCCCTGTCCCGCCCCAGCCTCACGGGATCCTGCCTTTCAGGGACCATGAGCACAAACACGTCTCGGTGCTGCCTCCACGGCCAGGGGTGCCCGGCGGGCTCAGTAGTCGGTGAGCGGGTACCGCAGGAAGATGAAGATGAGGATGATACAGGAAGCAGCCAGGGCAGAGCTGGTGATGTTGAACAGCCGGGCTGTCTTGGCATCCTCCACGGCTCCGTTTAGGTCGTTGAGAAGCTTCTTGTCCCGGACCTGAAACCGGAGGGAGGAGAGGAGACCCGCGGTCAGCTGAGGAGGGGGACACGGGTCGGCCCAGAGGGCGTCAGAGCAAGTGTGACAGGCCGCACCCCTGGGTGTCAACAGTTGAACTCTGGCTCTGTAGGACAACATCTGTGTGAGAGGCACCATACCCCGAAGCACGTAGGGGCGCAGGGGCGTCAGGTCTGCAACCACTCTCAAACCGCGTGCAGAATAAGTAAAGCATATGAGGGGAGGCCCCTGCCCCCGGAAAAAAACTGGAATTCTTCTTTGGAGGGCGGGCCCTTCCTAGTGTAGGCCTCTTCCCCTTCCCCCAGGCGAGTCTTCTAAAAACCCATCAGCGCCGGGCTCGGTTGCTCAGCCTGTCATCCCACGCCTTCGGGAGGCTGAGGTGAGTGGATTGCCTGAGTCCGCGGGTTCGAGACCCGCCTGGGCAGCAAGACCTCATCTCTCCAATGAATCAAAAAATCAGCCGGGCGTGGTAGCGCGTGCCTGTAATTCCGGCTACTCGGAAGGCTGAGGCGGAAGGATCGCCGGAGCCCGGCAGGTCGAGGCTGCGGTGGCCGGGAGCGGCCACTGCACTCCAGTCTGGGCGACAGAGTGAGACTCCCACTCAAAAAAAAAAATAAAAATAAAAATAAAAACCCATCAGCATCCATGGACCAGCTGATATTGTGAGCGGCTGCGCTCGGCTTCAGTGAATTTTTTGGGAGATCCTTCAGTGCCTTTGCTTATTTGATGATGGGGGGGGGTGACGAGCGCCCCTGCCCATCCCACGCTGAGTGTTCAGCAGTTTTTGCCCCCAAACGGCATGACTCCCCGGCCCCGCCCTCCCCATTCACCCAGTCTCACCCTGAACCACTTTTTTTGTTTGCTTGTTTGTTTGTCTCCCTGGATGAAAAAAGTCCTCCAAGGGAAACATTTTGCCCATGTGGAAGAGGTGAAACAAAAAACGGCAGAAGCCTTAAAAGGCATCCAAATGGATGAGTCCAAAAATTGTTCTGAGCCGTGGGAAAAGCATCTTGATAGGTGTGTTGCATCAAAAGGAGAGAACTTTGAAGGTGACAGAAGCCTAAACATGTGAGAATAAATACACAATTTCGAATACGTAAATTCTTGACTTTTTTTTTTTTTTGGTCTCCCCTTGAGTTTAGAGAAAGAAGGAGGAAGTGAATAAGGTAACATGCTAACCTCTGGGACATCTGTGTGGGGGAATGAAAACATCTTCCCCTTTTTTTTTGCAACCTTTGGCTAAGTCTGAAATTATTTAAACTAAAAGAAGAAGTTGGCCTCAGAGAGAGTAATAGGATTGGAAGGCGTGGAGACACAGATGGGCCCTAATTGGATGGGTCTGGCCTAGTTTGAGATGAATGGGGATGCCCTGAGAAAGGGCGCTGTGGGTGGACAGGACAGGGGCAGTGCCCAGGCCCTCTGGGAAGGGATGCAGCGTGAAGGAGTGGGCTGGAGCCCAGGAAGTCTCGGAGCCGGTGAGCTGAGCTGGACTCATGCCCAAGAAGCCTCCCTCATCCAGGGCGAGTCTTAGGACGGCCTGTCCTCAGCCCGCACTCCGCTGGCAAAGTCCAGACCGGTGCAGGTCTGAGCGCGCTGCCAGAAGAAGCCAAAATCCTGGAGGAGGAGAGGGGAAAAAAGAAAGGGCTGGAGGGAGGAAGGATGGGGAAGAGACCAGGATGGGCTTGGAGGAGGAGGTGGCAGACGGGGGCTTGGACTGACTGACACCTGGGGCTTGGGGGTGGGGAGTCAGGCAGGCGGACAGGAGAGCTGTGGGGGGTGGCCGGGAGGACAGACGGGTGGTTGAGGCGGTGGGTGCACGGGGGGCGGAAGGATGGAAGCGCGGTGGAGTGAATGGGCTATCCTTGGGGGGGCGGGATACAAGGAACAAAGGGGTGGTGAAAGCAAAGACGAAGGGATGAATTTGTGGTGGTGGAGAAAGGAAGGGAGAGCGAAGGAAATGGACGGAGTGGACGGAGTGGACGGAGTGGCGTGGGCGGAGGAAGTGAGGGGGGAAGGCAAGCTGGCAGGACAAGGGCCAGGCGGGGACCGAGGTGGCCACGGGTGGGTGGCCTGGACAGTGGGCTGAGCGGAACGCGTGGGCAAAACGGCCAAAGCGAGGGTGGGAGGCGCAGGGCTGCAGGGTCTGGCCAGGGGCGAAGGGAGCCAGCCGGCTCTCGCGGCGGCGTGGGTCTGAGGATTCTGGAGCAAGGCGGCACCTTCCTGGAGTTTGCCATCACCACGTAGTGAGGTCTCCTTGGGCGCCTTTGCTAAAGTGCAGCTTCCCCACTTTTTCCAGAAAGTGCTGTTGTACCTTTGGGTGGGTCCAGTCCTCATCTCTTTGTGGTGGTTTTTATTATCCTATGAAGTCACCTTTTGAAATTCCGCTTCTGACTCTTGGTGGTGTGCACCCGCTGACCTCTCTCAGAGACTGGTCTTGTATCCAGGTCAACCAGGGTGCGGTGCTCGTTCACCAAGTTTCCTCGTGATAAATGCTGTCCGCTGCACACACTAGCAGTTCCGTTCCCTCCTTCCGGTCCTAATTCCTAGCCCGAACAGCCCCGGGCAGCTTCTCTTTGTCACTGCCGTGCAGTTTTGTTCTGGAAGATCCTGCAGTCCCCATCATGGGGCCTGGGCAAGTTACCCAGCTTCTCTGCACCTCAGTGCTCTGGTTGGTCACATGAAAATAATGAGTCACTGACACATCGGCCATGGAGAGGAGGGGATGAGTTGGTGGCTGTAAAGTGCACGCACGTGTCAGGCCAAAGGAAGCTCCTAAGAAGGAGGTGAACACTTCCAGAACAAGATGGGACAGCAGAGATAAACATTTTTTTTTTTTCTGAGTCGGAGTCTCACTCTGTCGCCAGGCTCGGTCACAGCCACTGCAACCTAACCTGCTGGGCTCCGGCGATCCTTCCACCTCAGCCTTCCAGGTAGCGAGAACCACAAGTGCATGCCACCACGCCCGGCTAAGTTGCCCGGGCTGGTCTCAAACCCCTGGGCTCGGGCAATCCTCTCGCCTCAGCCTCCCAAAGTGCTGGGATGACAGGTGTGAGTCACCGCACCAGGGGAGATAGACATGCTTAATACTTACATTGTGTTACTAGTGGTCTCTTATTGTGCTAACCAATTTCCATGAAAGGGCAACCCCTGTGGGTCCCCTCCCACTGCGTGAGCTTTTCTGTCCTCTTAATAAATCCTGCTTTCACCCACGCAAAAAATTTCCATGAGAAAAACATCCTGTTTTCTTCTCTAATTCATTAATGTGGTAGGACACATCTGCGGTTTTTCTTGCATTAAAGCAACTCTGTTTCCTAAAGCAGGCCTCCTTGGAGTGAGAACTGGAATATCAGAGGGAGGGTGAGACCCAGGGTGTTTCAAGTGGGTGGATAAGGCCGGGCACAGTGGCTCACGCCTGTCATTCCAGCACTTTGGGAGGTCAAGGTGGGAGGATCCCTTGAGCCCAGGAGTTCAGTACCAGCCTGGGCAACCTCGTCTCTACAAAAATCAAAATCAAAATCAGCTGGGTGTGGTGGCACGCATCTGTAGTCCCAGCTACACGGGAGGCTGGGGCAGGAGGATCACCAGAGCCCAGGAGGTCAAGGTTGCGGCGAGTCATAATCGTGCCACTGCACTCCAGCCTGGGCAGCAGAGTGAGACGACCCCCAAGATATAAGTAAATTAAGTAGGTAAGTGGGTGGGTGACTGGGGGCAGAGAGCCAGGGGTGGCCAGACACTGAACGGGTGGTAATCAGGGCTGAGGGTGAAGAGGACAGGCAGGAGGAGGCCAGTGGGGGGAGAGGCCCAATGACCGAGAGGGCGAGTGCTCCAGCAATGGGGGATACTGGAGGGAGGTTGGATTATGGGACAGGACGATGGACACTCACATGCATGCCGCATGGGGGAAGGTTGGTGGACATGTGGGTGTATGTTGGGCAGGTGGGACAGGCAGGCAGGCAGGTTGGCGAACACAGAGGCTCCTTGGCTTACAGTGGGGTGACGTCCCAGCAAACCCACCGTGCGTTTGATTTCTCATTTGTTTGTTTAGCATCAGGGTCTCATTCTGTCTCGGGCTGGAGTGCAGTGGCACGATCACAGCTCGCCACAGCCTCAGCCCCCTGGGCTCAGGCCATCCTTCCACCTCAGCCTCCTGAAGAGTTGGGACAACAGGTGCACACCATCACACCTGGCTAATTAAAATTTTTTTTTTTTGTAGAGACAGGGTCTGGCTATGCTGCCCAAGCTGGTCTCTCAAACTTCTGGGCTCAGGCAATCCTCTCGGCTCGGCCTTCCAAAGGGCTGGGATGACAGGCGTGAGCCACTGCACCCACTTCATAAGAACACGGAATGTGATCAAAATGGGGTGGACTCGACCTATTGGAAGTGAGTTGGAGAAGATGCAGGCGGCACGGGCCAGGGATGCGACAGAGTTCGGTTTCTGACGAGTGAAGCAGGAAACGCCTTTCAGACCCAGAGCCAGCGCTGTGAGCAGCAGCTGTTACCAGTCTGGAGTTCACGGAGGAGGTCGAGGGTGGGGACACAGATCTGCGAGGCATCAGCACCAAGGGGGCATTTAAGCACGAGGCTGGCCGCAGCTCAAAGGCAGGGAGTGTGAACAGAGGAGGACCCAGCCCAGAGCATTCGGTGTTCAAAGATCAGAGACAGCCGGGCACGGTGGCTCACGCCTGTCACCCCAGTACTTTGGGAGGCCGATGTGAGAGGAATGCCTGAGCCCGTGGGTTGGAGACCAGCCTGGGTACCATGATGAGACCTTGTCTCTACAATAAATCAAAAATTAGCTGGGCGTGGTGGCGCATGCCTGCGGTTCCAGCTACTTGGAAGGTTGAGGTGGAAGGACTGCCTGACCCCAGCAGGTTGAGGCTGCGGTGGCCACGAGTGCGCTCCTGCACTTCAGCCTGGCCAACACAGTGAGATTACGACCCTCCCCAAAATTTAAATTTTAAAATTACAAGGACAGGCCGGGTGTGGCTCATGCCCGTCATCCCATCACTTTGGGAGGTGGAGGCGAGAGGATCGCCTGAGTCCAGGGGTTTGAGACCAGCCTGGGCAACTCGGCAAGACCTCGTCTCTACCATAAATCAAAAAAGTAGCCGGGCTTGGTGGCACGCACCTGCAGTTCCAGCTACTTGAAAGGCTGAGGCGGAAGGATTGCCTGAGCCCAGCAGGCGAAGGCTGCGGTGGCCGTGAGCATGCCACTGCACTCCAGCCTGTGCGACACAGTGAGACTTTGATTCCAAAAAAACCAACAAAAAACCCCCGAAGATCAGGGAGTCAAAAGCATCAGGAGAAGGCTTGGGAAAGCAGCCGAGGTGTAGGAAGAAGCCAGAGCGAGAGTGAGGATGGCGGGCAGCAAGACGGGCGGAAGACCAGCAGGCAGAGGCAGGCCGTGGGTGACGGCTGGACAGGTGGGCACGTGCTGGGGGGCGGAGGGCGTGGATGACGCTGGGCGGGAGGAAGAGGAGGAGGAGGTGGGCAGGCGAGGGGACCAGCCGCCAGCTGGGCAGGGGGTGAGTCAGTGAAGCAAGGGAGAAAGGGACATGGGAGGACATCCACGAGATGGGCCGGTGGACAGAGGGGCAGTGGACGGCTCTTTGTGCTAGGAATGCGTGTGCTGAGCTGATGAGGAGGTGGGGGCAGGGAGGGAGGGAGGGCGAGGGATAGATGAACTGATTCTGGCACAGCAGTGGGCTAGACAGATGGATGTCACAGATCGCCGGAGAGGCAGGAGGGAGGACCGGAGAGGGACGGAGCACGTACACACGATGGAAGGGCAATGCTACGTTCTGAACGCTGCATTCCCTCCCCCCCAAATCCACATGCTGAAATCCTCACTGGGTGCGGTCATGCTTGTCATCCCAGCACTTTGGGAGGCTGAGGCAGGAGGAACGCCGGAGCCCAGCAGGTCGAGGCTGCAGTGGCCAGGAGCGGCTACTGCACTCCAGTCTAGGCCACAGAGTGAGACTCTAACTCAAAAAAAAAAAAATTAGCCAGATGTCATGGTGCACGCCTGTCATCCCAGCTACTTGGGAGGCTGAGGCGAGAGGATCGCCTGAGTCCAGGAGGTCGAGGCTGTGGTGAGCCATGATCATGCCACTGCCTGAGTGACAGAGTAAGACTTTGACTCCAAAAAAAAAAAAAGGAAAAGAAAAGAAGAAGAAAAAGAATCCTAACCGCCAAGGGGATGGTAGGAGGCGAGGCCTTTAGGAGTTGATTCAGCCACGAATGGGATAAGCGCCCTTAGAAAAGAGGCCCAGAGAGCCTCGCCGCTTCTGCCACGTGAAGACATAGCGAGAAGTCGGTCATCTGTGCCCCAGAAGAGGGCCCGCACCAGACCTGCCCCCATGGGTGTCCGGATCTCAGACTCTAGTCTCTAAAAACCGAAAGAAATAAGCATCAATTGTTTACAAGCCATCAAGTCGATGATAACTTGTTAGAGCCTGCCGAACAGACTAAGACAGGCCAGATCTGGAGGTGAATGAATGGAAAACAAGACCAAATGAAACAAAGAGAAGGGTCCAGGCGCGGGGGCTCACGCCTGTCATCCCAGCACTTGGGAGGTCGAGGCGGGAGGATCACTGGAGCCCAGGAGTTCGAGACCAGCCTGGGAAACATAGCATGACCCCATATCTATTTTAAATTTTTTAAAAAATCAAGAATTGATTTTTTAAAAAGGAAAAATGGTAGGGGAAAGGAACGGTGGAAAGGTGACGGGTGGAGGGGTGGGTGGGTGGACTGGTAAGTGGGGTATGATTATGGGTGAAAGTGAGGGAGGCAAATGGGTGTGTGGGGAGGAGACGGGCACGTGGTTGGAACACGGGATCCATGAGTGGGCAAGCGGGAGGGAGAACGGGCACTCGGGAAGAGGAGAGGGCGGACATGTCAACAGGTGGGTGAGTACATTGAGACACGGGCGTTTGGACAGGTGAGCGTGGGCAAGGGGGGAGGAAAGGGAAGAGGAAACAGGAGGAAGACGGCTCGAGGAACACGGGTGGAGGGGGCGCTTGGATAAAGCTGAGACCTGTGTCTTGATGGATGAATGGATGGACCGGGTGGAGTCATCCATGGGGCATGTGACCGGGCGAGGGAGGGAGGCAGGGATGGAGGAGGAGGACGGACAGACGAAAGGAAACTAGAAAGGGGGAGGGAAGGAGAAACAGAAGGAGGAGGAGGCAGAACCGAGTGAGGGCCTGTGCTCGCAGGGACCTGAGCATCACCTTCTCTGAGCCCTCAGGAGGATGCACCCCGTCTGTACCAGGGCGAATGTCAAGCACGGTAGTGGGTGTCCTTAGTTACCGCGAGTCCCTCGACTGGTATGTGATGTGGCCAAAGCCACATCGGCTGGTATGTGATGCGGCTGGGACCCAGAGCTGTATGGCTTCGTAGGACACACAGAAGGCGAAGCAGAGGAACGGGAGGGAGGGACGGCAGGAAGATGGAGGGACAGTAGGTTGTTGGTTGGATGGAGGAATCGTTGGCTTTGAAGTGACAAATGGGGAGAAGGGAGAAGAGAGAGGCTGCAAGGAGGCCAGAGAGGATGGGACGCCACGCGGTCGGTGGACGTGCTGGTGCTGGCAGACGCCTCGGGGGGACATGCTGGGAGCTGGGGTGCAGTGAGCACAGAGGGGTGGGTGGAGGGAGGCAGGGCCGGGGAAGTGATGGTCAGTCAACAAGTGTGGCCAGTGGAGTGGGAGGAAAAGGAGGAAGGGGAGGGAAGCCGTGGGAGCGGGAGACGGGCGTGAGCGGTCAGGTGGCTGGGCGGGTGAGGAGGGAGGGAAGCGGGATGCTGATGGGGGAGGAGCAGGGCGGAGGGTAGAGAGCCAGGTGGGGTGGGTGGGGTGACTCGGCTGAGGGAGCAGCAGGAGGGAGGGAGGGTGGACGCTGCGGGATGGACAGAAGCTGCCACACTGGGTCAGGACAGACAGGTGGTGAGTGTCACAGCAGGGCAGGCAAGGAAGGAGGACAGGACGGGGAGGCTGGATGGATGCCGAGGGGATCGAGGTCTAGGGAGGCGGAGCTGGGATGGGAGAGCTGGAAGAAGGACGGACGACCATGGCCAGACACCAGTGGGAGACCGATGACCATGGAAGAACATGATGGGGCCACAGACGACCATGGAAGGACATGGATGAGAGCACGGATGACCATGGATGACCATGATGGGAACACGAATGACTGTGGATAGACACAGGTTGGTGGAGCGGAGGTGGGAACAAGGGAGGGTGGACTGATGTGCCAGAGTGGCTCTGCGCATGGACAGATGGGCGTGTGGACCAACAGATGTTCCTCTGCCAAGGTGGGACAGGGATGTGTGTCCAGCATGCACCCAGGGCCTGGGCCCCAAATCTCTTCCTTCTGACCTTGTCACAGGGAGGTCCCAGCCTCCTGGGCCCATGTAGAGCTGCTGGGTCGTGGCGCCCTCAGCTCCTCCTCTCCTGCCTGCACCCCAGGTCACACCCGGGTTACCGTTCAGGGACCCAGCCCTCTGCCTTCAAGCTTTCTCAGTCCCCCTCCTCCATGCTGGCTGTGGATTTCACAATACTGACCAGCTTTCTCTTCCAGGTCATCCACGCCATGTGGCCCCAGCCCCTGCTGTGGCTCCCAAATCCCTCGGCTGCAAGGACTCAGACTGCCTCTCCAGGATCATCTTCTGGCCCTCTGAGGACAGGGGCTTTGCCGATGTCCCAGGCCGCCTTGCTTCACGTCTATAGGGACATCAGGGACATGTTCACCCCCCTTCAAGGCCCAGGGAAAATGCTGCCTCCTCCTGGAAGCCCCAGTCGGGCCCCAGCCCCAGCCCAACCGGGAGCGAAGCCTTCCTCTCTGAAGCACCAAGGTGCTCATTCCATCTCACCGTGTGTCCTCTGTCTACCCCTTTGATCCTCATGGGGGTCAGCCCAGCCTTGGGCACAGATGAGAGAGACATCAAGGTGATGTCCAGTGGTGAGTGGACGTGACCAGGGTAGGAGACTCTCTAGGCTTCACAGGAGATCTCCAAAAACCTCTCCAAGGCCACTAGAAGTGAATGAACAAGCCAAGGCATGCACACGGCTCGCAGCACGTTTACTGAATGGCGGGGATGGGGGAATCTGGTGGGGGCTAGAGGAGGCTAAAAATGGGGCAAGAAGGGCCTCGAATGCCAAGATGAGAAGTCTGGACGCCTTCCAGCCCACAGGCAGAGCCAGCGGCCACTGGGAGGCGGCCGTAGAGGCCGCATGAATGAAGAATCGCCCTTTTGTGTCTCTGCCTCCCTGGGGAACCAGGCTGAGCAAAACCAGGCTCTGGTCTCCATGCCACAGAGCCAGCCCGCGGGAACTGCACAGCCTGCGGGGGTGTGGGTGGGCACATGGCTGGATGGGCCGATGGACGCCTGGGGAGACGAGGACACAGTGTGCACTTCACACCCACGGCGTGCCGGCCCTCATCCTGCTCACGTGTGTGGCGTGAAGGCTGCTTTGTTTCCTTTGTTATCTGAATAGACGAGGGAACAGGGGCTCACTGAGGCAAGGAGGCTCGTCCACGCCCAGGCTCTGAGTTGCGCCAAGACCTTCTGACCCGAGTCTGTTAGTGCCCTTGGCAGTGCCCGCGACCGGCTCTCACGGCGCAGGGTGCAGCCGCTCAGGAGACCTGCAGCTGGGCAGACAGATGGATGCACTCCCGGCATGGGGCCAGGCCGGCCCGTCTGTCCTCCCTCTGCCCAGGTCACGGAGCTCACCCTAAGCCCCGCCCAGGTAAGCCCCAAAGCCTATCTGGGCCTGCCGCCTCCAGGCAGGACACCGGGGGCAGCCCCACCCGAGTGGGAGGCATGGTGAACAACCCCCCTCATGAGGGCCAGCCCACGGCACCCCCTGCCCAGCACAAGCCCACACCACCCAGAAATGCCTGACCTACCTACAACCCACGCCAGATGGGCTTGCCCCGTGCCAGCCAGCAGGCTGCAGCCGGGGCCAAGGGGAGGAGCGACAGCTTCCGGGCAGAGCCCAGGAGCCAGACCGTGTCCGCAGGCCGCTGGCAAGGCGCGGTGAGAGGGCACCAGCAGGCCGGGCTCCGCCAGAGTGGCTCAAGCGCCCCAGAACACACCCGCTGCTTTGGGGGCTTCAGGCTGCACCCCTGGGACCCCAGCTCCCGGGACCCCTTCCCTTTGCTGCCTCCTCGGCACATGCACACACTCACACACTCACATGCACACACACTCACGTCCCTACATGCACACGTGTATACACTCTTACACTGTACACACATCACATGAACACAGATAGGCACACGCACGCACACAGACTTGAATAAGTCCCCACGCTCACACAGGCATCCACACGCTCACACCGTACACACATCACACGTGCACACACAGGCACACACACTCAAGTCCCTACACTCACACGTGTGTACACACTCACACTTGTACACACATCACACGCACAGACACACACACACACGCAAATCCCTACACTCACAAGTGTGTATACACTCAACACTGTACACACATCACATGAACACACATAGCACACACATGCACACAGACTTGGGTAAGTTCCTACACTCACACTGCATACACACTCTCACACTTAGATACACATCACATGCACACACATCGACACACACGTGCAAACACAGCCAAGTTCCTACGCTCCCATGTGCACACATACTCTCACACCGTACACACACATCATATGCTCACATAATCCCACACACGTGTACACACAGCCCACTCACACCCACACTCACAGGCACACACATTTGCACATGCACTTCTGCACACAGTCACACACACATGCACACAATATGTAGGCACACTCATGCCCACACACAGTACATTCACACACACATGCAATTTTACACTCATGCCGTCACACTCTCACATGCGCAATTCAATCAGCCCCACACTCACACACGCAATCACACTCACACTAACACATGTATGCTCACACATTCATGCACACGCTCTATGCACACCTTCACACGCACACACATGCAGTTACACTCACCCAAAACATTCGGGCCTGCACAAGTACACACTCCCTTGCACACACGCACACTCACATGCTTCCGCAAACACACAGGTCTGCGTGGTGGAGGCCAGGTGAGGCACACGGGTCTGAAGACGGCACTGGTGACCGTGGTGGCAGGGCTGACAGCGAGTCAGGAGGACGGGAGGCCAGGTGGCCAGGCGCGTGACGCGGGGCACAGCGGGGTTTGCACTCAAGGATGCATCTGAGGTGACGCCGCCCGCGCGCCCTTCCTCCCGGTCGGCCTCTGCCTGGCCCCTCTGTCCCGCGGCCCCCACGCACCCTCACCCCCACCCCGCTGGACAGCTGCTGTCAGTGGGCGCATCTGGCCCTGGCTGTTCACGTCTGGGCTGGGGGAGGTGATGACCGGACTTAACATGGGCCAAGCCCTCCTTCCGGGCGTCTGGCTGGGGAGGTGGGCACCAAGCCCCTCCCCAACCCCTCCCCTGCCCTCCCCCAGCCGGCCGGACTGCAACGTGGACCCAGGGTTCCTCAGCGACGGGCCGCCCCCCTCAGCGTGCAGCCTCCCCAGCCTCCTCCAGTCTCAGTCCGCTCCTCTCCACTCCGTCCTCAGGGAGTCTGGGTCTTGACTGCCTGGCACAGTCTGCCCCTCTCCGAGTGCTGGGGTGGCACGCGGGGAGTGGGGTGGGGGCACGGGACATGCTCAGACCTCTCTCCCCTGGACTGCCCAGGACGGGCCTGGCCCTGCCGTCACCCCCTTGCTTCCAACAGAAGGCTTTCAAGCCCTCTCTGGCTCCTGCTGGCTCCATCCCTGGACACCTTAGGGTGGTGGACTTCCAGCTCCAAGTCTCACGTTCCCTGACCAGAGGACAGGACCCTGAGCTCCGAGCCCCACTGTCCCCCGCAGTCCTTCCTGCAGGCTCCGCTGTGCCCGCCACTCACAGCCTAATGCCCAAGCCCCATCGTGACACCGAGAAGCTTCCTCAGCCCAGGAGAAGGACGGGCAGACCCTGCCGGATCAGACCTGGTCGCCAGCCCCGTCTCTCTGGCCCTCACGACCAGGACCCCTCGCTGTCCTCCCACGCACTGGCCCCTGGACTGCACCGGTTCCTCCTTGGGCTCCTCCCGAGGGCCACTCCCAGCCCCCAGCCTCTCACCCCTGACCATGCCAGCACTGCTCCCCGCCCCAGCCCCTCGACCTGGCCGTGACCGCACGTGCTGCTTCTGCCCCGGGCCCTTGCCCTTGGCCGTGCCAGTCCCGCCCCCAGCCCCTCGACCTGACCATACCAGCACCGCCCCCTCCCCGACACCCCTCACCCCCGGCCGTGCCAGCACCAGCCCCTGACCCCAGCCCCCTGGCCGCCCCCGGGCTCACTTTGAGGGAGTAGGCCAAGGCGATGAAACCCAAGCAGCAGAAGTTGAGGTAGACAAAGTTGAAGATTGACCACAGGTAGTAGTCGTTCACCTCGGTGGTGTCTGGGTAGACCTCGATGACCGTCGTGGGGTTGGTCATGGTCTTCTTCTCCGCCAGGTGCTTGCAGGCCGGGGGGGCGCCGGCTGCCCGCACGCTGTCTGTCTTGCTGCTCTTGGACTCCATGGGGAACAACGTGGGCGCCATGGGTGGTGAGGCTGAGGGCTCCGGGGCGGGCGCCGCCGGGGCTTGCAGGGCGGGGGGCTTGGATACACAGGCGAAGCAGCCCTGGGGCGAACCTGCCGGGGGCCTTGGGAACCAGAAGGCCCCGTCCAGGGGGACTCGGGCTTCCTGGGCGCCGTCCGTGGTGCTGGCCGGGACTCCCAGCGGGGCTGGGCACTGGCCGGGGCCCTGGGCCTGCGGGAGGGAGAGAACCAGCTGTGTCCCGTCCGCCCAGCGGCGCCCACCCTCGAGGCTGCAGCCCGGCGGACAGCCCAAGGGAGACCACGCTCTCCAGGAGGCCGCCAGCGGCTGAGGCCACCTGCCTCCCCCCGCCTCTGCCGGCGGCCCACGCCAGAGCCCTTCCCGGCAGCAGCCTGGCAGGGACCCGGCGCTTTTTCTCACTTCGCCATCTGCGCACAAACATTCGCCCACGGACACACACGGCGGGAGCCCCCCGCGCACACTCACGCGGCCGGCGCGGCACACAGAGCACCCCAGCCCCCGCACGGCCCGGCGCGCGCGGGGCACCAACCGGCCGGCCGGCCGGCTCTGCCCCAGCCGCGACTGGCAGGGCGCGCCGGGCTCGCCACAGCGCCGGCCCGGCGCCGGCATCGGACACGGACGCCGGCCCGCGCCGCTCCCAGCCCCGGCGCACCCGCGGGCGCGCTCGAGCCGCCGCCGGGTAAACAACTCCGCACGCGCCGCGCCGCGCCGCAGGCTCAGCCAGGTCGCCAGAGGACGGCGCGGCGCGAGGGCTGCGGCCAGGGGACCCACCCGCCCCCCGGGCCGCCGACAGACGCACAACGACACGCTGCGAAACGGACACCTCTCCGGCGAGGCGCCAGCCGCCCCGCGCCCCGCGCCGCCCTGAGTGCCCAGCGCCCGGCGGCGCGCGCCCGGGGGCTGCGGCCGAGGCTCCGCGGCCCCCGCCCGGCCCGGGTCTGCCGCAGCCGCCCGGACGGCGCGCCCTCACCTGCTGGCGACTCCTCGGCCGCGCGCGCGTCCTTCGCCGTCCCGCGGGCCGCGTCCCTCCCGACGATCCGCGCCTGGCCTTGGGGGCGGGGAGCGCGCGGGGCTCGGCGGCGCCTCTGCCTCCCCCGCCGCCCGCCCGCGCTCCCTCCCTCCGCAGCGCCAGGCCGGCCGCGCGGCTGCGGCCCAGAGCCTGACTCACGGCTCCTCCCGCGGGGAGGGTGCGGGCCGCGGGCCGGCCGGAAGCCGCGACCCCGGGCGTGCGCGCCGGCGGGACGGGGCCCCTTCCACGCCGCCCACCTCGCCCCCCCATCCCTCCGGCCGAGCCCTGCCCCTCCGGAGCCGCCCCACCTGCCCCGGCGAGACGCCCTTCCTCCCCTCAAGTTCCACCCGGCCGGTCCAGGACCTGCTGACCTCGGCGCTCACTGCCCCTCTGGCCTGTTCCCTCTCCGCCTGCTCAGTGGACATCTCCGAGTTCTGGCCCTCCCCGGGAAGCTGCAGCCCCACTGGGCGCCTGAGCCCCACCGAGCCCCCTCCCGGTGCCCACCTCGTTGGTTGCTGCCACAACCAAGTCCCCAGCCCCTGTGGCCACTCCAGGCCCCTTCCCTCTGAGCCTGCCAAGTCCAGGCCCTCTGCTGAGTGTCCGTGCCGCCAAACCATCCCCTCCAGGACTGCCGGAGATCCTGCCCCCCGCCCCGTCCCCCCCGTTTGGCTCCCACCGGGCCAGGGCCCACTCTGCTAATCCAATTCCCCTCGAGTCTGGGAGCTCGTGGACGCTCTCTGAATGGTCGTCCCTGCACACACCCCACAGCCTCCCCTCTGCCCACAGGGCCAGGAGTCCTGCTCCAAGCGCCTGGCCCCGTGGCGCCCTCCTGCCAACGACGCTTCTCTTCTGGAGCTCGGCCCACCCCCTGCCCGTTCCCACCCACCCATCTGGGCCTGAGGGGCTCTGCCCCCGCCGCCTCCCTTCTCCCAGGCGACGCCTGTGCTACCAGCCCTCCTAGCCCCTCGAGTGTCCCGCCACAGACACCCTCTCGGGGGTGTTTGTCCCAGCTGAACCCCCGGTCCCATCAAAGTCCCGAGGAGCCGCCTCCCCGTGAAGAAAGCTCGCCTGTCCTCCCTCCCGCCAGGTCTCCCACTTGGCCATGCAGGGGCCTGTCTGAGCTGGGTCCCCTCCAGTCGGCACCCCGGCAGGCCCAGCCCATCTCAGAAGCACCGGAGGGTGTGGCGTGACAGCCCTGCCCTCCCCGTCTCCCTCCAAGCCCCATCCTTGCCCTGAGCCCCGTCCCCATGGAACTCCCTCCTCCGCCCCACTACGCCTCCCTGGCATCTCCTCACGATCCTCCTTCCTCTCGGAGCCCGGGTCAGGCTCAGGGACGCCCCCTGACTGCGGCCTGCCCACGGCGGCTGAGCCCTGGTTCTGAGCCCTGGTTCTTGCCAGCGTCCGTGCTGAGCCTCAAGCCCTCCTCTGCACCCCGGTCCCCTGGACCGGCCCTCCCCCTCTGCGAGCCCCTCCCCTCCCTGACCCCTGGCACAGCCTCGTCCGTGGCAGGTCAGGAGCCCACAGCACAAAGCTGACCTTCAAGGATGCCGGCAACCTCAGTGAGGGGAGGACGTCCCAGGCCCAAGGAGGCTCGGGGAGGCCAGAGGCCCTGCGGGCAGATGGGGCCTGTCTGGGAGCCAGGGTTCCCTCCTGCTTCCCCAGGGCCCAGCCCAGGAAACCAGACCAGCATCCCAGGGCCCTCCCAGACTGCGTGTGGCCCGTGTGCCCTGCCACCTCGTCTCCCGGGGTCTGAGCTGTGCTCACCTGGCCAGGCACCACCTCCCTCGAGGCCCTCGCCCGCCCCACAGCCTCTGCCAGTGCTGCTCAAAGGCTCCCAGTCCACACTCCCAAGGTCCCTGGCCCAGCACCCACAGGCCACGCGGGGTGGGGGGCGCAACAGCCCACAGTGCCAGTCCCAGCCCAGGTCACGGGCAAGGTGACAGCAGGGGCCAGGCCTCTCCCCGCACCAGCCACCTCGGGGCCGCCTCTCTCCGAAGCCCGGATCTCCCAGGGACTTCCTCCCTGAGTGGCTGGACTCAGGTGGGCTCCTGAGAGCACCCTGGGACGGGTGTCGCGCCAAGCGCGGGGTGTGAGCCGGGAAGCGCCCACTGAGAGGGGGCCAGGCGGCGAAAGGCCAGCCAGGGCCAGCCAGACATGAGCTGGCGTTTGCAGTCAGGCGCTGGGCTCCCGGGGCGTGGTCAGACGCAGCCTTCTCAGCCAGGGCTGTCCTGCTGCTACCCAGGCTGAAGGCAGCTCCCAGCTCACTGGCTCGAAAACCACAGAGGTGGCTGGACTCAAACCTGGAGTCAGACTCCAGGGTCCGAGAACCCCAAAGGAGCAGCTATGGAGACCGCCCTGACAGGAGCGGCGGGGGTGGGGGCTGGGGGCAGCCATCTCCTCCCCCACTCTGCCCTCCCCAGCCTGCCAGTGCACAGAGCACTTGACACGGGTCGCTGGAAGCCCTGCCAAGCCCGCGGCGCCCAGCCCGGCTCTGCTCAGGTTTCAGGTGCAGTGAACACTGGGCACGGGTTCACTGCCCTCCTCGCAGTTCTGGGTAAACGTTCTTTCTCCAGAGACCGTGTCCGTGGGGTCGCAGTCCCCTGAGCCCCTAGGACTGGGAGGCTGACAGCCGCTGCCCTGCAGGCCAAGACACCACCAGGTCGATGACAAATGTCCCACCTGCCCGATCTGCTGTGGTGGGGGTTCCCAGCAAGACCCCAGAGCTACTGACTCTGACAGGCACCCTGCCCCTACCACCAAGGACTCACAAACTCTTACTCCCTTGAAACCCTGCCGGCTGCTGCTGCCATGCCCTGGGAATGTGCTCCCGACCCCTTCCCAACCAGCAGAACCCGATTACCCTGGGAATCAGCCCGGCCATCAGGCGCTGCAGCAACTGTGGCCCAAGGGATTCCTGACTCCAGGCTGGCAAAGAGGCCCGGATGGGAGGCCGCTGCCCCCGCCATCCAGTGCCATGTAGCCAGCTCTTTTTGGAACCCACAATGAGTACAGAGAGTGACAGAGGTCCCATGGGGCTTGCGATTGTCCTCCAAGAGCCGACATGCTCTCTGGAGAAACACAGTGTCCACCCACCTGGACCGCCACCCTGACAATCATGCCTGGATACTGCCCTGCACTAGAAACCCTGTGCCGGACCACCCTGTAGCCTCGAATCAAGGCCGTGACCTGCTGGTTACAGTTCCAGGCCTGGGAACAAGCCAGTCCTTGCAAGCGTACTAGGCCAGACAGCGGGCCACAGCCTGGGGGCCCACGTGCAGGGCTGATCTGAGAACCAGGCCGGGGCACCTAAATGCTCCCCAGAGCTTGGCCTGAGACAACCCCGAATGCCGACGCCACAGCAGACCCGCAAGCTCCCTCCCCAACACGCACAAAACACGCCAACACGGACAGAGGCCCAAACAACTGTATTTTCATGTCAACCTTGGCTCTCGGCCACCCGAGAGAGGGCAGGGGAGTCAGCCACAGAGGAAGGCCGCGTCACACTGCGCCGTCCCACCCCGCCCCCAGTCAGCAAGTGTCCCCCAGGGGTCAGCCCGGGACAACCCTGCAGGTCCTCGGGCCTGACGTCTGTCCCCTCCTCACTCCTTCCGGCCCCCGCCTGCCCGGCCTCAGGCCTCAGCTGGCCCCTGCCCGGGGAGCTAGGCCAGCGAGCCCAGCTCGGGCCCACGCCGGCAGAGAAGTCCTCGGGCAGGGCGGGTTTCCCAAGGAGGATCCGTGAGGGTGGCCTGGCACAGGGCAGGGGCTGGGCCCGGCAGGCACGGGCAGGGTTGGGGAGGGGCTCCCGGGAGGCAGCAAGTCTCAGGTGCGAGCCCGGGCCGGGCCTTCCATGCGGGCAACTCGGGTCTGTGTGCGGACGGGCCTCTCCCTGCCCCCGAGTCAGAGGCGGCAAGTCTGAACCCAGGAGGAGAGACGGCAGGACAGGACAGCGAGGTCGGCCTCCAGAGCGTGGCCTCCGGAGAGCCCAGCGTGAGTGTGCGAGTGTGTGCGGGGAAGGACGGGTGCGAGCCCCCCGCGTCTCTGCCGGAGGGAGCTACAGCTTGGCGGCCTCGGCCAAGCCCACCCTGTTGCTGTCACGGTCGAACACGGTGTAGTAGCGGCGGATGAACACGTCACCCAGGATCCAGAGAGGTCCACTGGGCGGGGGGATGTCCATGCCCATGAAGCCGCTCAGACAGATGGTCTTGCCAGCCTGGGACACCTGCGGGGCCATGGCGTCACACACGGGCCAGCATCCCTGGCTAGGCCGTGACCCCCCCCACCATGTCTGGCCCCCACCCACCTTAAGCGTGTAGTCCTCCGAGGAAAGGGCGAAGCCCTTGTCCCCCAGCTTCAGGGTGACGCTGGGCAGGCTGGACACCTTCTCGCAGGGGATCATGTACTGAGAAGGGAGGGCGGGCATGAGGGCGCTGGACATGCCGCTGTCCCGTCCTGCCCAGCCCCCATCCCACACCTACCTCGCCCTGGATCAGCGGCACGGCTCCGATGGCTTTCTGCAGCTCCTTGACCTCATCCACGGGGCCCACCAGGAGGGAGGTGCCTGTGTCCACGATGGCCTCGCAGCCGCCCTTGCACAGGGTCAGCCCGCTGCCCACTTCCACCCTGGGGAGGAGGGCATGAGTCTCCCGCCCCGGTGGGGGCTGGGCGGGTCCCCTCGGCCTGCAGCCCCTGCCCGGGCCGCATATCCCACTGCCGGAGCCCAGCGGACACGGCTGTGGCCTCTCTAGGGGCTAAGAGCCGCCCGAGGCCAGGGTGGCCAGAGAAGGCTGAGTGGCGAGAGGACAGTGGGATACCTGCGCTGGGGCAAGGTCTGGAGGGCGGAGGGACAGGTCCAGGGCCACCCGCCTCTGCTCCCACCCAACATGGCCACGCCGCTGTGTGCACCTGCCCCAGAGCCGAGGGTCCCCCGTGTCCCCTGTGCCCCAGCCACCCCGAGCTGAGGGCCCCACCATCCCCCCCAGAGCTGAGGGGCTCACTGTACCCCCCCATGTCCCACCCACCCCGAGCGGAGGGCACCCGGCCTCTACTCACTGGTCCATGTGCACCTGCCAGTAGGCCTTGCGGGTGACGTTGAGGTAGGTCATGGCCCCGGTGAAGAACTTGGAGTCCACGCCGCCCAGCATCAGCTCACCCCCAGGCTGTGCGTCAGGGTCCCTGGGAGGAAAGGGAGGGGCGGGGTCAGCGGCCCCCTGCCCCTGAGCACAGGAGGTCCCCGGGTAGGGCAGCCAGGGAGGGCTTCCTGGATGAGGGACCTTCCTGGACCTGCGGGGGTAGAAAGGCCCGAAGGAAGAGAAGTGGACCTCCCCTTTTCCCAGGGAGAAGCTCTGATCCCACAAGAGACCTGCTCAACCTGCAGATCCTCCTGGCCTGCTCAGGGGCCTCGGCTAGCCAGGGTCAAGGTCGTGGGCAGACAAGGACGTGAGTGCCAGGAACCCAAGAATGGCCCCGCCGCCTGGGGGAAAAACCCAGGAAGGCTCCCAGGAGGAGGTGATGGCACAATCCCGCCCAGGGCCTTTGCACCTGCTGTTCCTGGGAACCCCGACACCCATGGTCCCCAGGCCTTGTTGTCCTCCCTCCCTCCCCTTCCCTCTCATCAGCAATACCACAGAGGCCAGCGGGAACAGGGGACACCACACTTTTGGTGGCCTGCAGCCCAGAACGCCTGAGGCTCTTTCTTCAACAATGATCAAGCCCAAACCTCCAATGCCGCAGAGCCTGCCCGGCCCGTTAGAGAAGCTCTCCCACCTGGGGCGTCTCCGGCTGCCCTGGCTTCCGTCCCACTGGCCTGTCCCCACACCTCTGGCACCAGGCCCCACCCTGTCCTCCCACCACTGCCCAGGCCTCCACCCTCCTCCAGCCTCCACTTCCTGTGAGTGCCTCTGCAATCCCAAGCCTCGAGACCACCAGCGCCTCCGCCCCACCCAGCCTGCGCTCGGACCCTCCCAGCTCTGTCCCTGCCCAGGCCACGGCCCGTCCCGAAGACCCCACGCAGGCAGCGGTGCCACTGCATCCCCTCCCGCCCTGTCTTCACGGCCCTGCCTCCCCTGCACCCGGGGCTCCCAGAAGACCCAGCCCGTCCCCCCGCCTCTCACGGGCGCTGTGCCCGGGAGCACTGCTTGGGAGTCCTCAGTGCCCCAGCAAGGGGCAGAGCAGAGAGGTGGGGGCAGAAAGTGCCCGGGTCAGGGGTCAGGCCCAGAGACCCTGAGTGCCAGGTGGGCCCGGGAGGGAGGCTCTGCCCAGGCCAGCCCTGGAGAGTGACCGAATGTAGCCCTGGGCGGGAGGTCTAGCCCTGCTCACCCCAAAGGGAGGCCCAGGCAGCGTGGAGCCTCGCCCCACACCCAGTCGGCCTCCTGTCTGGAAGCCCCACTCAGGCCCTGCAGCTCCAGCCCGGGAAGGACCCAGAGCCCAGGTCCCTCCCCAGGCCCCCTGCCCAGGGGCCCTCCGTGCTGCGGCGAAGGAGGGCATTCCGCCTCCCGGCAGGAAAGACCCCTAGAGGCAGCCAGCATGTGCCAGGAGGCCCAAGGAGGCCGCTCCCCACAAGGTGACTGGGGCCCACGGCCGCCCCACGCAGAATCTGGCCCACATCCAGCTAGGGTCACCTCCCCGGGAAGCCCTCAGGGTTAGGCAGCAGCCCCTCTAGGCCATGTGCAAGCTGGGACCAGACCCACAAGTGCCCATCCCCTGGCCCAGGGAGGTCAGATGGCCGGAACCAAGGAGGACTGCCAGGACCCTGGCCTGGCTGTCCCCTCAAGGGAGGCCCCGGAGGCCAAGGCCCAGGACCCAGGGCGGCCCAAACCCCACCCCGCAGGAGGCCCAGGCAAGACAACCCTGCCTGCCGATGCCCAAGGTTGGAGATAAGGGGGTGGCCAGGGTGGGAGGGGGTGGCGGGGGCAGCCGGGCACAGGGGGAGATGGAGCCCCCACTTGTTCAGGTAGAAGGAGAACACGTTCTTGTCCACCAGCTTCTGCTCCATGAGGTTGTCGAACACGGGCACCACGTTGTTGACGGAAATGAGGGGGTAGGCCATGCCCAAAATGCCGTCGAACTTGGCTGCAATGAAGGTGATGCCGGGCTGCTGGGTGGCCTCCCCAAAGACCTGCCGCACCACCTTGACGCCACGCGTGGAGTTGGCTGGATTGCAGGGCACCTGTGGGCCGGGGCGGGGTCAGCGGCCTGGGGGTCATGGCCCCCAAACCCAGGCCCACTGACGCCCTGGTCTCACACGCGGCCGGGCAGAGCGACCCAGGAAGAGGCTAGAAACGCCAAGCCAGGGACAAGCTGGGACAAGGAGGGAGCACGGTGGGTGGTGCCCTCACAGCAGGGGTTGCCGGGGCTTTGTCTTAATAAGAGGCGGGAACCAAGAGGGAGACACCGGGCAGCCTCCATGAGGCTCTGACCCCGCGCCCCACGCCAGGCCGGGCTGGCTCCTGCCTTCAGGCTCGGGGATAAGGCTGGACCCGGCCCAGGGGCCTGAGGGACTGGGGCTGCTGACCCCACTTCCGCCGTGGCCGACTCTCGGCCTCCCGGGGAGCCCGCCCCTCCCCCACCGGCCCCTCCCTCAACCTGCGCCAGAGGAGGCTGAGATGGAGGCTGAGATACAGCAGCCCCGGGGCAGGATGTGGGGCAGAACGGTCACCACAGTGGGGAAACATCCTGTCGGGGCCAGCACCACCCGGAAGACAGAACCCTGGGGGCCCTGGGCTCCAGCCTGGCAGGGAGTGTCGAGCGGGCCCAGCCGGGTCACCCCCAGAAGCCCGGGACCCGCCCCCTTGCCCCCCGGGGCCACACCCCAAGCAGACGACTCGGGCCAGGGATGCACCGTACTGGCCCCAAGGCTCCACCCACTGGCAGGCAGGGCCCCACAGCCAGCCCGCCTCACCCTCAGGCTCCTCGGTGGGGGACTGCTGGCAGCCCCAGACAGTGTTCTGGCACACCCCCCGCAAGCTGCCCACTCCTGGGCCGGCTGCAGGACCCCGTCCGATCCCAAGCCTGGCCCTGCACACCTGTCACGGCAGAGCCCACACGCCCAAAGCCTCCCCGCCAGCTTCCTCCCCAGCTGCCTGGGCCTGGGGGCGGCCCTAGGGTCTCCCCCCAGTGCCTGGTGGTGGACCCGCCTGGCACCCAGCACCCGTGCCCTGGGAGGGTGCAGGCCCAAGACCCGGGGCCGGCTGCGGCTCTGTCCGGAATCTGGGGACTCCCGGCCCTGTCTGTCCTGCTTCCACTGTATTCCCCACCAGGCCCTCCATGCCTCCCAGCCTGTCTCAGGCTGTGCCCCCAGTGGCCCACCCCCTCACAAAGTCACCGCCACAGTCTGCCCGGCTCAGCATCCCGTCCCAAGAGCTGGGGATGGGGGGGGCAGTTGGCCAGACAGACTCTCTTGGGCGTCACACAAGCACAAAGGGTGCACCCCTACCCTGGCGAGCACTGCTCCCCCCCAGCCAGGACCGTCCAGGCTCCAAGACAGGCCCCGAGGGACTCACCGACACAGTGTCCTGGCTCAGGTACCCGGAGAGGCTGCCTGAGCCGTAGTGGATGCTGAACTTCGTGCCGTTCACCACGTAGGTGACGGACTTGCCGCTGTTGTATTTGTGGTGGATCCCTGCCCGGGGAAGGGGCCGTCAGACCGCACCCCCTTGGCCTCGTACCTCCCTGCCTCTCCCGCAGGCCACCCCGAGCTGGCACCCCAGGGGCGCTGGGCTGTGACCCGGGCCACGTCACCCGGCCCCCCCTCAGCCTGGTGGGCGGTCCAGTCCCCGCCTCGCCACGTCTTGGCCGCCACCGCCCCCGGGAGAGCAGGGCTGCGGCTGGCATGAACAGGTTCACCTACCAAGCGGGCGCCGGGCAGGGTGGAGGGCCGACACGCCCTGCGCAGCAAGAGGCGGGATGGGCGCCCGAGGGCGTTCCAAGGCCCAGCCCACCCCAGGGCCCAGGCCTGCCCCGTCTCCCCAGCCCCCAGCGGCACCCCAGGAGGGCCAGACCCGGAGGCGTGACTCACAGCAGGCGATGTCCAGCAGCTTGCAGTGGATCGAGGGCACCCACAGGTTGGAAGAGCCGGTGTCGAAGACCACCGTGAAGCACTGGGGTGGCGTCCCGATGCCGATCTCCCCGTAGTACTGGGCCTGGGCAGGGCAGGGTCCGTCAGCGCCGGGGAGGGATGGCCCAGCTCACCACTGGACCCGAGGTGGCCCCTGCCGTCCCGGAGCCCCAGCTGGAGGGGGACCCCGGGGTCCAGATCCCCAACCCCGGTGTGCACGCCCACCTGCCCAGCCTGCCTTCGGATCTGGCAGAGAGGCCAGGCTGTTCCCCAGCCCCACACCCACAGACACCGGGGGTCTCCAGACCCCTCGGTCCAGCCATGTGGAGAGGGTGGGGAAGGACTTCCCATGGAAAGACAAGACAGTGTCCAGGCCGTGTGGGGAAGGCGTGGCCCTCGGGTGAGCCCTGAGCACGGGAGAGGCCTGCCTGGAAGACCCCCTGCTGTCCCACTGTCCACGACCTCCTCCCTGGTTGGCGCCGTGTCAGGGCCTGACTCTGGGGACCTCATCCCCTGCTCTGTCCCACAGGGCCAACCCTGGAGGGCTCCCAGGCAGAGGGATCTAACTGGCCAAGGGGAAAAGGGAAGCTTCGGGGATGTAGAATTACTGCCTGACAACCCTGCCTTAACTGCCCTGCGCCTCAGTTTCCCTTTCTGCACACAGGGAGAGCAGAGGCAGTTGAGGGTGCTGACTGAGGGAACGGGTGAGAGGGGTCACGTACCCCTGGGCCTCAGAGGGCAGAGGGTATAGGGGTCACGGAGTCCGGGGTCACCTGGGTGGGCCCCACCTGCCTGGGCACCCCCACCCCCAGGAGGGAGCCTGGGTCCCTGTCGGCCGCAGAATTCCTGGCTCCCGTCACACCCGGCACCTCTCCGGCAACTTGGCTCCAGGGAGTGGCCCCGCAGAGGTGCCCAGACTGGGGTGGGGTTGGGGGGTGACTCAGCAAATCTGTGTGTGTGTGTGCCCGCGTGTGCGTGTGTCTGCGTGTGCTGGGGCAATCAGGAACTGGCCAGCCGGGCCCTAGACAGACAGGCCCATCTCCCCCCCAGTCCCGTCACATGCCTGTGAGCCTCAGGCTTCCGGCCACAGCAGGGCTCAGGCCAACAGGGACAGAGGGCAAGGCCACCAACCCCCACAGGCGAGCCCTGAGCTGGACAGCCGGGAGGGGCTTCTTGGGACTCCGGGATGGAGGCTCCAGGACTCGGCCCGGAACCCGTCCCCACAGAGCCGAGGCTCCAGCTTGCTAAGTGGCTTCTATAATGTTCTACCCCGGAGTCTGTTTCCCTCCAGGGAGCAGTGGGCATGGCAGGGCTGCTGCCCGAGAAGATGGTGAGAGGCCAGGACTGGGCCACGGGTCACCTGGGCCTCCGTCGGGACAGGAAGAAGGGGAGACAGAGGCTCCAGGGCCAGCAGCCACACCCAGGTGGGCCCAGGAACCCACACAAAGACCTCAGGGCCCCTACCCTGCAGCCTCTCCAGGGCAGGCTCAAGACATGTGGGGCGATGGTACCATGGCACCAAGACCACCCCACCACCCTCTCGGCCCAGAGCAGCACCAAGGCCCTGTGTGGACGGGGATGCAAGAGGGACAGCGGAGGACCCCAGCCTGCGGGGTGCCGGGCGGGCAGGTGTGTCTGAGCCCAGACCCCGCCCCCACTGGACAGGTGGGACCCTCGGAAGCCCTGAGAAGAAGGCGGGAGCGATTCCCGCACACACGTATGTCCTCGCGGCCGGCCGGTTCCTCCCCAGCACCCAACTCACGTCCATGTAGTTCTTAAGCATCTCAGGGACGGGAGTCCCAGCCTTGGCGGGCGTCTCCTGGGAGTACTTGGAGAGAGGGCCCTTGGCGATCAGGTCCTCCACGGGGCCCCCCAGCTCTGACAGGGTTCGGCGGATGGACGTGAACTTGTACAGCGGGATTCTGTCAACAGGGGTTGGGGGTGTCAGGGTGGGGACCCGGGCACTCGCCTCACTCCGGGGACGCTCCTGGAAGGACAGCCTCCCGTGGACCACCAGGTGCCCCCAACAGCCACGGGCACTGCAGTCCACCGGGTTGCCCCGGACACAGCCAGAAGCAAACTCCTGCCTCTCACCTGACACTGACGGGCCCAGCTTCCTCACGTCTGCCAGCCACAACCCATCAGCACCCGCTCGGGCCACAGTCCCGGGGGGCCCCGGTCACCCGCCACCACGCCCCCCAACCCCACACACCCACACGGGGCCAGTGTGCCCGCCCCTCCCATCCCCGGTTATTCCAGAGGCTCCGAAAGCCCCCACGGGTCCAAGCCCTTCCTTGGTGCCTGCCGAGGAGGTCTCTTTGGGGACTGCCGTCAGCAGGTCCACTGAGGGTGCTGGCGGACACCTGCCACCCCTGTCCTAAGCACTCCGAGGTGGCCCAGCATACCTGCTCCCCACCTGTACCCCACACCATGGCAGCGCACCTCCAGGCCAGCAATGGCAGTTCTGTCCTCCTCCTGGCCATCAGATGGGCCTTCCATGCCACCCCCAGGAAGCCCTCCTTGACCTGTCACCATCCCCAGGACCCTGTCCATGCCCTCACCCCACTTGGCATCTCTGTCAGCAGGTCCCTCCCTCCTCACCCCTTGAGGGAATCAGGAGGGCGAGGTCTGCCCCCGGGGCCCCAAGGCTTCGGTATGTCCTCCAAGTGTGCTCCCTTGCGCCCCCCAGGAGCACCCAGCCTGCGGTGGCCTTAGGGCCTGCCTTGTGCAGGGGGTCTGACACCACGCCCGCGTATCCTGAGTATGGCGATGGAGCGCACAGCAGAGGGCGGCGTCCGTGCCCGCCCACCCCCACGGGCCAGCAGCCTCCTCCTTCCTCTACCTTCCCCAAGGGTGCCCACTCAAGACACACAAGAGGATGGCACTGAGGAGAGCTCGCCTGAACCTCGACCACTTGGACGACGCCTCTTCTCTGCCCCGGGGGCCTGGGGGTGAAGGTCACAGCTGGCTTTTCCGGGCATGCCAAGGGCGTGCTCCTGGAAGAGGGGTTCTTGCCTAAGAGCTGATGGGCTGGGAGAGCCTGGGTCCCGGATGAGGGAGAGGGAATGCCCTCCTGGCCAGGGAGGCGGGCACCCTACGTGGGACCGGGGGCCCCAGGGAGCCCAAAGCTCCCTTCCCCCCCTGCGTCTGCCCTCCCAGGAGGGGGGGTCCCGCAGGCGGGGCAGGCGAAGCTGGGGCAGGCTGGGGCCCGTGGCTGCTCCCCCGCAATGGTCCTTACCGGGGCTACCCACCCCCAGCCCACAGCCACCAGTCTTGGGGAAGCTCAGTCTCAGCCAGCTCCCAGCCCCTGCGGCCCTAAGACCTCACCCACCTGTCCAAGGCAAGGGAGACCCATCCCAGGCTTCCCACAAAGGGCCCAGGGCCAGGGTGCGGCAGGTGCAGAAAGAGGATGGCAGTGGACGCCCCCCCCCCGCCTGGCGGGTATGGTGTAGCCAAGCTGACAGTTGGGTGGCTTCACCCAGCATGGGAGGGGGGAGAGGAGAAGAAGAGGGGGTGCGGCAGGCCCCTTGACCGGGGAAGGGTGTGGTCCTCAGGGCAGCAGAGCCCCAGGCCCAGGATGCAAAACCGGGACCACTCCCCACACGGCTCCTCAGGGAGGCCTGGGACTCCCAGGGCCTATAGGAAGAAGCGCTAGAGCAAACTTGTAAAGATCACGCCCAGCCCACAGCTGGCCAGAAGGTCCCCAAGAGGGAAAAAGACTTGCCCGGGTCTGGGGGCTCCCGGGCCGATGCCGAGATCTCTCGACGTCCCCACGAAGGCCCTGAGTACAGTCACCCCGATCCCATCGGTCCTGAGCTGGCTCTGCCTCCGCCTCCTCCCCACCCCCGTCCCCGGGGAGGCAGGGATCCCTTGGCAGGCCTCACGCCCCCTCCTGTCCCCTCAAGACGACCCCAGCGCGGCGTGGGAGCGGGGCGTCCGGCGCCTGTGTCCGGGGTCGCGGGTCTGGCGAGCGCCCCGGGCCCGTCCTGCACGCAGAGCCCCGCGCCCCGCAGGAGCGGGCCCTGCCGGAGGCGGCGCAGGACGCCGCGGGTGCGCTCAGGCGCTGGGCCCACGGGGACGCGGGGCGCGCGGGGGGCACCTCGGGCGCGGGAACCCCTGCGCCCCCGCGCGCTCCCGGGCTCCGGCCGGGCCCGGGGCCTCACCTGAGGAGCGCGGCGGCTGGCGAGGCCAGCAGGCCCAGGACGAGCAGCAGGAGGCTGGGGGGCTGCATGGCGGCGGCGGCTGGCGGAGCGGGACACCGGAGGCCCCACGCTTATAGCCAGGATGACGGCGCAGTCAGGCCGGGTCAGCTGACCCGTTGTTTGCACCCGGGACCGTCACGTGGGCCGCAGCCGGCGTGCGCGGGGCGGGGCCGGGGCGGGGCGACCCCGGGCTGCGCGCAGGCGGGCTCGGGCCCCGCCCCCGGGCCTCGCCTCGGGCCCGCGCGAGGCGCTCGGGGGCGCGCCCGCCGCCCGCCCGCCGCCCGCCCGCCGCCCCCCGGCGGCCTGCCGCGCCCCCCGCCCCGGGCCGCGCCCCCCCCCCCGCAGCCCTTCCCGCCTTCCGCCCTCCCCGCTCGTGGCCCGTGGGTCGCTCTGAGCCCCAGTCCCCGAGACCCACCCCGAGCTGGAGAATGCCCGGGCCGCAGGCGTGGGGTGGGCTGAATGGGGGCGGGGCGTAAGGGGTCCCAGGCCTGTGCCCCACCCTGGAGGGTTCCAGCTGGCGATCCCTCCCAGCCCCCACCTCGGGCCGCTGCTCCTTCCCGGGCGTCCTAGCCTAGAGGTCACAGCAGGGCCTTCAGCCCTCCTGGGCCCTGACACCTGATAGCCACGTGCCCCGCACCCTCCCCAGCCCCCAAGTACCTCACAGCTCCTCCCCCTGCCTCCCCGGGCGTCCAGACGCCCTCTTTCAAAGGTGGCTACACCCGGCCTCCCAGAGGGGCCTCTCTGGCCTCTCCAGGTGCCCGCTGCCCGCGCGCCCACCCTCCAGCTCCCCAGACTGTCTGTCCCCGGTGGAGCACCGGGCGCTGAGAAGGAAGCCTCTGGGGGTCCCATGGTGGAGCAGCCCCACCCCTGAGAGACCCTCCACTTATTACAGAGGGAGACATGCGGCCTGTGTGTCTCCCCTGTTCCTCCCGCAGGGAGAGAAAAGCCTGGTGACCACGTGGGGGAATGGATGTTCAGGTCCCCAGGGGCTGACCCGCGGGCAAGACGGGACCTTGGGAGGCCTCCGGAGTGGAGTCAAGTGGGGAGGCTTCTAACCCCCAGGCCTCGGCTCAGGACGGGTTTGGAGCCCTGGCCCTAGGCGCCGAGGTACAAGAACCGGCCCTGGCCTCCTTGCTGGGCTCAGACTCCGAGGCCTTCTGCACCGGCCACACTGGCAACAGAAGCCCTGTGCCTCCAAGGCCCCCGGGGCAGTGGCCGCCCAGGCATGTCCAGGCCTTGCAATTAGCGGAGGGCGGGAGACAGGGCCCTTGGTGGCACCCTCTCATTGCCCACGCCATGGGGTGACTCTGCTGGGATTACTGACTCAGAGGGGCCCTTTGATCTCCAACAGAGCAGAGCCCCTCTAGGGGCCTGACTGAGCCGCGGGGTCTCCCTGGGAGCCCTGGAGGGCAGGCTGGAGTGGCTGCAGCAGGCAGTCCCTGAGCTCAAGGAGGTAGGCCGTGGGGACCTGGCCCGGCTCTGCCCGGCCTCTGTGGTCACAGCCTGTTGAGCCGCCCGCCGCGAAGGGGCCGAGCACGTCTCTGGAGAGCCAGTTCCGGGGCCCAGGGGGCGTCCTCTTCCCCTCCCTCTCCTGGCTGTCTGCAGAGTCCAGGAATCAGAAGGGCCGGATGGGAAAGGGGAGGAGAGGGGAACCGGGCACCGCTAAGCACCGCTGTGGGCGGCTGCCTCCTGGGGGGGTGGGGAGCAAGCGTTCTGATGACCCTCAGCCCCACTCTGGACCCTCCGGGAGCAGGGCCGATGCCCAGAAGGAGAGTCTGCCCGGGTAGGCCAGCGGACGGGGATTAGACACCCCTCCCTTGACTTCCCCTCTGTAGGCCTCCCAGGGTCCCACCCTGCATGGCGGGTCAGCCCCTGGGGACCCCAGCCTCCATCCCGCACCAGGCACCTGCCACGCGCCAGGCTCAGGTGCTGGGAATTGAGGGAATGACACACATGCCTGCCCACACGGCGTTCATGTTCCAGACGTAAAATGAAGCATGCCAGCGGCTGGTACATGCCACAGAGGAAGTCAGCGCCAGGCGCAGGGAGTGGCGAGAGGAGATGTTGCAATCAGGGCAGCCTGTTCGATCACTTGAGGAGGTGCTGAACCCCAGCCTTGGGCGAAAGCTGCTGACGTCACTGAAGTGGGAACAGAGAGGCCTCGGGAAGATCGGGCCTGGCAGGGAAGGAGGGAGAGGGAGAACGAGGTCAGAGGTCACCCAGGCAGCCCACACTGGGGGACCCTGGCGTGTCTCTGGGTGGTATGAGCAGCCTGCGGGGAGTCCTGCAGAGGAGGGAACTGGGGCAGGCCCTCGCGCAGGTTGCTGTGTCAGGGTCAGGGGGCGTCTGAGAGAACAGGCCAGCCGGGAGGCCAGGCAGCCACCGGTGGAAGGCAGCACTGGCCGAGGAGCGGTCCGATCCCAGAGACGCTTTTGTGGCCGGGCCAGGAGGGCTTCCAGATGGACTGGACAGACGGTGTGTGAGGACGGGTGGATACTGACATTCTGGGACCTCCCCAAGGCGGCAGGGGCATGGGAGCAGACGTGGGAGGAAGGGGCTTGGGGATGGGCAGGGGCTTTTTCTGAGTGGCAGCGGCCACTTGAGTCGTTGGGGGAACGCGTGGGAAAGCCACCTCCGGGGGAGGGGTCCGGCTGAGAGGGACATCAGACACTCACCAGCACTTGGGAGTGCTGTAATAGTGAGGCCAGAGGGAGTCAGGGCTCAGTGGAGAGAGAGTGGAAAAGTCTAAGGACTGAGCCAGGGTCCTTTTGCAGCCGGGATAACTGAGGCTGAACCAGGACAGGAGCAGAGCCTCGGAGGCAGGAGAGGCCGAGGGAGGGATGCTGGGAGCCAGGGAGGAAAGTGGTTCCTGGAGGGAGTGGCTGCTCCGTCAGGTGGCCCTGCTGATGGATCCCGGGCAAGACGGGGGTGAGCTTGTGTTGGATTTCACAATCTGATCGTGACAGGAATTGTTTCAGTGAATGGGGGGGGTGCTATTATATTCCTAATCAAGACAGTGTGGTGGTGACACCAAGATGAACACGTAGGTGGGGCTGGAGGGGGAGGAAGAGACTCGCACGTGCTCAGTGTCAAGGACGGGTGGGGGCGGGGGTGGTTTGCAGTCATTGGATGCAAGGACCTCCATCCCGCCCTCACACCATACAGCACAGTCAGCTTTAGATTAATTGCAAATGTCAATGGTAAGTCCTTTGTGGGGGGGGAGGACAAAGGAGACCCCCTCTGTGATTTTGGAATCAGTAAAGATTTATTGGTAAAATAGGACACACACACACACACAAAACCACCCAGCCTTCCAAAAGGTACTTTGTTATGACAACGAAACGACAAGCCACACAGGGGAAGAAAATATTTGCAAAACACATATCTGATAAATGACATATACCCAAATTATACCAAAAAAAAAAAACAAACCCTCTTAAAGCTGCCCAAAAGAAAACAAACAACCCACTTTTTAAAATGGGCAAATAGGCTGGGTAGACAGACACCTCACCCAGGAAGAACTACAGAGGGCAAATTAGCATACGAATAGGCATTGCACATCCTTAAGGAGTTGCAAATTAAAACAACAGTGAGACACTGCCACACACCTGTCAGAATGGCCAAAATCCAAAACACTAACCACACCAAAAACTGGCGAGGCTGTGGAACAACAGGGAAGTCTTGGGAGTTGCCGGAGGTGGGAGGAACGCAGAACAGCACCGCCACTCTGGAAGAAAGCTTGGCAGTTTCTTGCAAATCTTAACACAGTCCTGCCTTACGCGCCAGGGGCCTCATTCCTTGATATTTGCCCGTCTGAGCAGAAAACTTATGTCCACACCAAAACCTGCACACGTATATTTATGGCAGCTTTACTCATCATCACCCCAAACTGGAAGCTGCCAAGAGGTGAGCGGAGCTGGCCGCGGGGGCTCACGCCTGTCATCCCAGCACTTTGGGAGGCCGAGACGAGAGGATTGCCTGAGCCCAGGGGTTCGAGACCAGCCTGGGCAACTTGGTGAGACCTCGTCTCTACAATAAATCAAAAAGTTAGCTGGAGTTGGATGCAACGGCTCATGCCTGTCATCCTAGCACTTTGGAAGGCCCAGGAGAGAGGATTGCCAAGTCCAGGGGTTCGAGACCAGCCAGGGCAACTTGGTGAGACCTCATCATTACAGTAAACCAAAAAAAAATTAGCTGGGCATGGTGGCTCACGCCTGTAGTTCCAGCCACTTGGAAGGCTGAGGTGAAAGGATCGCCTGAGCCCAACAGGTGGAGGCTGCAGTGGCTATGAGTGTGCCACTGCACTCCAGCCTGGGCGACAAAGTGAGACTCCAACTCAAAAAAAAAAAAAAAAAGAGAAAAAGAAAAAGAAACAGTGAGCAAATAAACAAATTGTGGTACCCTCAGACAATGGAACATTCTTCAGCAGTAAACAGAAATGAGTCACAAGCCGTGAAAAGACACGGAGGAACCTTACACGCTAAGCTTAACACGCGGATCGTTAAGTGAAAGGTGTCAGTCTGCCAAGGCTCACGTCATGACCCCAACTCGAATGCATTCCAGAAAAGACGACTACGGAGACAAAGGATTTGTGGCTGCCAGGTGATACGGACGAGGAACGTGAAGAGTGCGGGGCATTTTCATGACTGAGAAACTACCCCGTACGACCCCATAACGTGAACACAGAACCATGTGCTTGTGCCCAAACCTACAGAGTGTACAATGCCAAGCATGAGCCATCGTGTGAATCAGGATCTTTAGCTAATGGTGACATATCAATATTGGCTATCGAGCAGAACACGTCCCCGTGCTGACGCAAGCGTCCATCCCAGGGAAGACCGCGTGTATGTTGGGGAGTGGGTGTGAGAACTTGGTCTGCTCAGTTTTCCTATATATCTAAAGCTGATCTAAGAAATAAAGTCTGTTAAAACAAAAACAGAACAGCACTTTTTTTTTTTGAGTCGGAGTCACTCACTCTGTCACCCAGGCTGGAGTGCAGGGACACGCCGAACCCGCGGGCTCAGACAATCCACTGGCCTCGGCCTCCCAAAGTGCTGGGATGACAGGCTGAGCCACCGAGCTCGGCCGCCTTTTCGTTCTCTTAGCAGTGTCTTTTATAGAGCAGAAGTTTTTAGTTTCAGTGAAATCCAACTTATCGATTATTTTCTTCATGGACTGTGGCATTGGTGCTGTCTCTAAAAAGTCATCACCAAACCCAAGGTCAACAAAACTTTCTCCTGTGTTACCTTCTAGGATTTTACAGTTTTGTTTTACATTTAGGTTTATGGTCCATTTTAAGTTTTGTGAGGGATATAAGGTCTACGTCCAGATTTTTTTTTTGAGTCAGGGTCTCACTCTGTTGCCCAGGCTGGAGGGTAGTGACATGCTCACGGCCACTGCAGCCTCGACCTGCTGGGCTCAGGTGATCCTTCCCCTTCACCTTCCAAGCAGCTGGAATTACAGGCGCACGCCACCACGCCCAGCTAGTTTTAAAAATTTATTGTAGAGATGAGGTCGCACGAAGTTGCCCAGGCTGATCTCAAGCCCATGGGCTCAGGCAGTCCTCTCACCCTGGCCTCCCAAAGTGCTGGGATTGCAGGTGTGAGCCACCGCCACTGGGCCCACCCCCTTCTTTTTTTTTTTTTTTTTTGAGTTGGAGTCTCACTCGGTCGCCCAGACTGGAGTGCAGTGGCCGCTCCCGGCCACCGCAGCCTCGACCTGCTGGGCTCCGGTGATCCTTCCGCCTCCGCCTTCCGAGTAGCCGGAATTACAGGCGCGCGCTACCACCCCAGGTGAGTTTTTGATTTATTGTAGAGATGAGGTCTCGCTGCCTAGGCGGGTCTCGAACCCGCGGACTCAGGCAATCCACTCACCTCAGCCTCCCGAAGGCGTGGGATTACAGGCTGAGCCACGGAGCCCGGCCCACCCCCTTCTTTTAGGCGAGACTTGGTAAACGGGGCTCTACTAAGATTAATAACTTCCTTTTCTCAAAGTGCACCATTAGGAGAGGGAGATGGCCTTCACAGAGAGAAAAATACAGATTTCTCTTTACACATGTCTGACAAAGAACTGTGTTTGAGATGTAAAAAGACTCCCACAAATCAATAAAAGGACAGCCAACAGAGGCAAATGGGCAAGTGGTCTGACAGACACGTCACACCCCAAACAAAAAAATCCACATGTCCAACAAGCACGGTAAAAGGCGCTCACTTCCTCTGGTCACCGGGACATGCAAAGGTGAGCGTGGGTGACCGCACATCCCCTGTGGGGATGGCTGTGATGGGAGTGGTGGACACACCAGGACCTGGGGACGTGGTGAGGCAGAAGGGACTGCTGGGGAGTGGGGGTTGGCACACGCTTTGAGGGCCCGGCAGGCCTGTCTCCGGCCGCTGCTCCTTGGCTGGTGGCACCGCTTCCAGGAGCTCACCGAACGGAACCACACACCTGGCCACCAGGGCGGGCCAAGACGTCCATGGGGCACCGTGGACAGCAGCCCCTAGCTGAAAAGCCCCCAAAGCCCATTGACCTTAAGAGTCGCAGTGGTGGATTCACGTGTGGGACACTGCACAGCCTCAGAATGAGCAGACTAAGCCACAGAACAAACACACGCGTGAGGCTTGCATGTGCTGAGCTGGTCACTGGTGCTGTGTGCTCTGTTTAATTCTGTCTACACAAGGGCCCAACAGGCCTGCAAATCCCAGTGTTGGAGGCCGGAGGTGACCGCCCTTGGGGAGGGGGCCATGCCGCGTGAGGAGGGACGGGAATGGTCTGTTAGGACAACTCCTGGAGTTAGACACTCGGGATGGGGTGCTGTTTTTTTTTTATTTTTTGAGTTGGGGTCTCCCTCTTGTCGCTGGAGTGCAGTGGCACGCTCACAGCTCACTGCAGCCTCAACCGGCTGGACTCAGGGGATTTTCTTACCTCATCTTCCTGAGTAGCTGGGACTGCCTACAGGTGTGCGCCACCACGCCTGGGTAAATTTTTATTTATTGTAGAGTCGCTATGTTGCCCAGGCTGGTCTCAAACTCCTGGACTCAAGCGATCCTCCCGCCTTGGCCTCCCAAAGTGCTGGGATGACAGGCGTGAGCTACCGCACCTGGCCACACTGCTTGTCTCTGGCTGCTAGAGGTTAGGCAAGGTGTTCTTTTCAGGAATTGTGCCCAAAAGGGGAACAGACAGTGCACTCGACAGAGTAGCTTGCTTTTTTTTTGAAATAGGGAAATAACTTCAGGTCAGTAGGTCAACGGGAAGGATCCAGTACAGGAAAAACTGAGGGTGCCCACGGCCAGGGCCCAGGGCTAGGCCTTTGGTAGTGGAGTAAGGCCCGTCCCAGGGAAGGGCTGACCTTGGTCAGGAGCTGGCGGTCCCCTAAGTGGCAGGGCAGCACAGGCGGGGGCTGCAGTCCCGGCAGGGTCCCCCACTCGGCCCTGGCTCTCGCCCCGCCTGTCCTCACCCTCTCTGCCTCAGAGCGTCCAAGTCCTCCTCCCGGCATTGCTCCCAGAAGCCTCCCCCAGCTTGAAGAGGGGACAGGAAAGACTCTATGATGGCCGCCCTGAATGCAGTTGCCAGGAAGGGAGGCACAGACGCCTGCCTGTTCGAGGCCACAGAGCCGGGCCCAGGCGGGTGTGTCCTCCCGCCTGGGGCCCAGCATGTCAGAGTCCCGCTCCCAGGGGCCCCTCTCGTAGACCGAGTCACAGAATACGGGCCTGGACGGCAGGTGGGCCATGCGCCCTCCTTACTCTTGGGGCGATGCCCTGTGGCCCTGGCCTTTCTGCTGGTTTTCATTCCCTGGCCACGACCCTGAGAAGGGTCCCTCAAGCCCTCTGCAGAGGCCAGAAGGAGCAGGGCCTGGGAGAGGGCTGTGGGCACTGACAGGTTCTCCGCTGGGTTCTGGAATCTCTCAGACCCCTACCCACGTCCCTGTACAGCCCAGTTCCAGTCACCCTGCTGAGTCATTTTGGCAAGGACTCCACCCTCCCTGCCCTTGTTACCTGGTCACCCTCCCTATCTGCTTGGACCCCGGCCCCAGCCCCGTTAGTTGATGTCTGGTCACCCTGGCCTGACCTCTCATGTGTGTCCAGCAGGAACCTGTCATGTCGGTGGAGCCTGAATGAGGAGCATTCGGTATCCTCTCCGTTCTTTGTCTTTTCTTTTTTTTTTGAGTCGGAGTCTCACTCTGTCACCCAGGCTGGAGGGCAGTGGCATGCTCCTGGCCGCCACAGCCTCGACCTGCTGGACTCAGGCGATCCTTCTGCCTCAGCCTTCCAAGTAACTGGAACCACAGGTGTGCGTCACCATGCCCGGCTAATTTTTTGATCGTAGAGACGCGGTCTCGCCATGTTGCCCGGGCTGGTCTCGAACCCCCTGGGCTCAGACAATTCTTTCGCCGCCGCCTCTCAAAGTGCTGGGATGACGGGCATGAACTCTCCGTCCTTTTCCATCTCAGACCCCACCCCGTTCCTGGGCTCCAAGTCCCCTGCCAGCCGTGCTGTGCCCGACCCCTCTGCCCCACCACATGGTCCTGCCCCGTGGTCCCCGTACCTGTGGCAACGGGCCCAGATCAAATCACTCTGAGGGGCTCCAAGCATCACTGAGTCTTTTGTTTTGAGTTGGGGTCTCACTGTCATCCGGGCTGGAGTGCAGTGGCATTATGGCTCACTGCGGCCTCAACCTCCTGGGCTCAGGCGATCCTCCCACCCCAGCCTCCTGAGTAACTGGTACTGTAGGAGTTCTGGCTGTGTTGCCCAGGCTGGTCTCAAACTCCCGGGTTCAAGCAGTCCTCCTGCCTTGGCCTCCCAAAGTGCTGGGATTACAAGCGTGAGCCACCACACCTAGCCCCTGAATCATTTTCTCTCTTTTTTAAACAGGGAGCCGGGACAGGGAGAGACCTCAGCTGATCCACTACCCTCTTCCCAGAGGCTGGGGAAACCTTGGGTCCTCCTGTCAGCAGCCTCCAGACCCTGCCACCCCCCAGTGGCTCTGAGACCACCCCCATCACCCATGCCTTAGCTCCAGTTCTGGACCCCTCCATCCACCCGCTGGCTACGGGGTGCCCTGGAGGGAAAGGAGGAGGGGCCCAGGGTCCGGCAGCCCCAGCGCCCAGAGGATGGGCTCTGAGTGGGGGCGGCTGGGCAGCGCTGGCCAGGGGAATGGTTTTGCGTCCCCCACAGGGTGGGTGGGGAGCAGCTCAGTGCTGAGTCATTCCCGAAGGGCCTGCCCGCCCTCCTCTCAGGCCTGAGTCACCAGCTCACAGTGCAGCCAGGACACTGAGCAGCATGGCTCCCGGGCCCAGCGGTGGCCCGGCCTTGGAGTTCTGCAAGAACCTCTGAGCAGCTGCCAGGAAATTAGCATCAGCTGACCTTGGAGCAGGCTGCAGCTGGGCATGGTGGGCAGGGTTGGGGAGGGTGCCCAGGCACAGGTGGGCGGGGAGGTGACTTCTCAGGCACAGGTGGGGGAGGTGGGGGAAGAAGGGGCAGTGAGTGCCCCGGCACAGGTGGGGGAAGGCGAGGGATGCCCAGCACAGGTGGGGCAGAGGGAGGGGGGCTTGGGCCAGGCAAGGGCAGGCGGAGAGGGGCTTGACACAGGAGGGGGCAGGGTTGGGCAGGGTGCCCCCCACCTGTGCCTGGGCACCCTCCCCAACCCTGCCTGCCATGCTCAGCTGCAGCCTGCTCCAAGGTCAGGTGATGCTAATATGGCCCAGGCCGGGGCAGGGGGAATGGGGCTTGGCACAGGTGTGGAGGCAGGGAAGTGTCCAGGCATAGGTGGTGGGGGAGTGACTTCTCAGACACAGTGGGTGGGGTGGGGGGAAGAAGGGGCAGTGAGTGCCCAGGCACAGGTGGGGGAGGGCGAGGGGTGCCCAGGCACAGGTGGGGCAGAGGGAGCGGGCTTAGTCCCGGCCAGGGCAGTGGGGGGGGAGGGAGGCTTGACACAGGTGCAGGCAGGGGTGCCCAGGCACAGGTAGGAACAGGGGGAGAAGGGCTTGACCCACACGGGTGCGGGTGGGGGCTCGGCCCACGTGGGATTAGGGGAAGGGGGGCTTGGTCCAGGTGGGGGCAGGGGGAGGGGGCTTGGCCCAGGTGGGGGCAGGGAAGGGGTTCCAGGTACAGGAGTCCCAGTTCCTTCCAGGGCCCTGGCTTGGCTGAAGGTGACTGTGCCCTCACGTTCCTGGGTCCTCTACCCCCACCTGGGTCATGCAGGGCATCCCACCCCAGCTGCTGTCCCCTGAACCTCTGCCCGGCTCTCTGCACAGCGGTGAGGCAGCACATCCTTGGCCACCTGGAGGCCCCTGTCGCGTGTCCTCTCCCAGGGACCCTGGCTTCTACCCCCAGCCAGACACGAGCAGCTCCGGTTCTGGGCCCCACACGGGACCCGGTTCTGGATGGGCTGCCTGGGTGGTGTCTCCAGCGCCCCTGGGGCTGAATGGGCCCAGGGACTGAAGAGGAGGGTCCGCTTCGTCAGTCGCAAGCCTAGTGGGCGACCTGAATGACCTTGTAAGGCGATCTCCCACCCCTGCTCCTGCCCGCCCCCGCACTGCTGGGGTCCCTGAACTTCTAGGATTCTGAAATGCAGGCAACACCCAGAGGCCTTAGGATCGCAGCAGTCTCTGGGTGCACTGAGCACAGGGCCTGAGGCGAGGCACTGACGAAAGGGAGACCAGGGTCCCAGGGGCCCACAAGCCCTCTGGGGCAAGCGCTCCAGCCCCAGGGATCGTGCCCAGAGCTGTGGGCACCTTCCTCCCTCACGGTTGTCCTGGGAGGATTCGAGGCCTGGGAGCCACACGAGGGCTTTGGGGGACCCAGGAGCCTGAGACCCACCTCAGCAGACTGCAGCAGAGCCCTGGGTCCCCACAGCTGGAAGGACTGGATACGTGATGCGTTTGGGGAGGGACTCCTCCTGTGTGCTTGATGGAATCCCTGGCACCATGGGACGCCAGCCCTGCGTTGGGGACGTACATGAGACACACGGACGGCCTCCTTGGGGCAGGCAAGACCGAGACAAGTACCCAACCAACAAATGGCAAAACAGCAGGTTGTGGCCTGTGCAGGGGATCGCAGGGGCAAGGCTGCTTCTGAGAGCGTGAGGAGGTGACCGTAGAAGACCCTCCTGGGTGACGGATGGGAATCTGCCCCAGAAGGGTGGCATGGGAGAACTTTTGCAGGCAAAGACCCTGAGGTGGAATGGGGTGAGACCAGCTCGAGCGACAGAGAAGCCCGTGGCTGGGGGGTTGGCCAGGACCAGACGCGCTGGGGTCAGAGGGGTTCGTGTGGGGCTGGCGTGCCTCAGCCAGGCGGTGGGGAGGCCTGGGGAGGAAGCTACCCCTGCCCTGGCTCATGGGGACACGAGCCGGCACCCAAGGAATGATGGGAATTTGCATGGGCTCCGGGTGGGATGGCAAATTTTATGCATCAGCTTGGCTGGACCATAATACCCAGCTGTTTGCAAGCACAAGGCGGGCTGTTTCTGGAAAAGCATCTTTCGGAAGGGACTCACTTGAAATCAGTAAGCTCTGAGTGACACAGATGGCCCTCCGCAATGTGGGTGGGCCTCACCCAATCAGTCGAAGACCTTAAGAGGGGAATGAGGTTGAGTGATTTTGGGAGGATGGGGCCATGAGGATGATTGGGGGGGCAGGCTCATGAAGGTGCTTTTGGGAGGGCTAGGCCACAGTGGGGGCTGGCAGCTGGTTTAGCCAGGATGGTCCTGGTGTTTGGATTGAGGTCCCTTGGGAGGAGGCAATCCTTTCAGAGATGGCCGCCTCTCGCCATATATGTAGCCCATCCCATTGTTTCTGTCTCTTTGGAAGACCCTGACTGGTACAGACAGGCTCAGGCACAGCGTCCTCAAGTGGGGACCCAGTGGGGGCTTGAAAGCCAGGCAGCCATGCTGGACAGGCCACGGTGGTGGTCGGTCTGGGCCTCCGGGAGGAGGGAGGCGGCTGAAATGTCTGACCTGCAGGCTCCCAATCCCACAGGTTCCAGGGGTGAACTAAGATGGTGGTGTTAAGAGTGGGACAGAGAGCCAGGCTCGGTGGCTCAGCCTGTAATCCCGCACCTTTGGGAGGCCAAGGTGAGTGGATTGCCTGAGCCCGCGGGTTCGAGACCCGCCTGGGCAACTTGGCGAGACCTCATCTCTACAATAAATCAAAAAATCAGCCGGGTGTGGTAACGTGCGCCTGTAATTCTGGCTACTCGGAAGACTAAGGCGGAAGGATCGCCGGAGCCCAGCGGGTCGAGGCTGCGGTGGCTGGGAGCGGCCACTGCACTCCAGTCTGGGCGACCGAGTGAGACTCCAACTCAAAAAAAAACCAAAAAAAAACAATGGGACAGAGGTCAGGTGCAGGCACTGGGAAGAGGTAGGGGAGGAGGGAGAGGAGATGGGGGACCCCCCAAAGGAATCCCAGAATTATCTTTGGGAGGCCGAGCCCCTTACAGTGTAGGCTTCCCCCACTAGGTTAGTGTTCTGGGAACCCATGGGCATCCGTGGACCTGTCAACCTGGTTGGGAGAGACTGTGTTTGGCTTTAGTGAATTCTTTCAACTCAAGATTCTTTCAACGTGTTTGCCCATTTCCTGCCCACGCTGTGCTGAGTGTTCAGCAGTTTTTGACCCCCACGGCCCACCCTCCCCAGCCACCCAATCTTGCCCCAGGTGACTTTTTCCCCCATGAAAAATCCCTCCAAGGGAAACATTTTGCCGATGTGGAAGAATGAAGCCAAAATAGCGGACGCGCTCAAAGGCATCCACACGGATGAGTTCAAACACTGTTCTGAGCAGTGGGAAAAGCTTCTCGATAGGTGTCTTGCATCCAACGGAGAGGACTTTGAAGGGGACTGGAGTTTGAACATGAGAGGATAAATACACAATTTTTCAATAAATAGGTTTAGGTTTTGGGGGTCTCCCCCCTTGCGTATCTCCCCACGGCCTCTCCTGGAAGTAAGGATGGCAGCTTGGTTGCTGTGTGAGTCACTGCTGGAGCAGGGCTGCCTGGAGTGGGGGAACCCACAGGCTAGGTGGCTCAGAACCTGCTTCTGACCACAGGCTGGGTGGTTTAGAACCCAGGGTCATTTTGGGGGGATGAGTCCATCTGGGTGATGGGAGCATGGAGCCCTGAGGGTGACTTGGGGGGGTGGAGCCCTCTGGATGACTTGGGGTATGGGGCCATAAGGGTGATTTCGAAGGGATGGGGCCCTCTGGGTGATTTGAGGGCATGGTGTGATGAGGGTGATTTGGGGGAGATGGGGCCATGAGGGTGATCGGGGGGGATGGGGCCGTGGAGGTGATGGGGGGTGGGTCCATGAGGGTGATTTTGGGGAGGTGGGGCCATGAGGGTGACTGGGGGGATGGGGCCATGAGGGTTATTGGGAGGATGGAGGGTGATTTTAGGGAGATGGGGCCATCTGGATAATTTGGGGGAATGGGGTCATGGGGGTGATTTGGGATGATGGGGCCATAAGGGTGATTGGGGAGGTAGGGCCATGGGGATGATTTTGGGGAGATGGGGCCATGAGGGTGATGGTGGATGGGGCCATCTGGGTGATTGGGATGATGGGACCATGAGGGTGATTTTTGGGAGGGCCGGGGCCCCTGCGGTTGGCCTGGTGGGGGCTGGCAGCTGGTTTAACCAGAGCAGTCCTGGCGGTTGGATTGTTCCGCCCTGAGTTCAGTCTGACTGGGCCGACCTGAGTTGCCTGTTTTCGGTGTTGGTTCGTGAGTGTCAGTCAGCGTTGGGCAATGCCTGTGGCTTTCTCTGAGTGTTCTTGGGCATCCAGTGTCCCGTGGAACAAAGGCTTGGCTTGTGCCTGGGCAGCTGGCGGCCGATGCAGTGCAGGGCCTGGCCTTGGACCACACATCCGCACCACCTCCACCCCCAGGCGTGGCCGGTGCCCACCCTCAGGCAACTGGCCACAGCCAACCCCTCCCGCCTTGCACCGGGCCACCCTTTCTCTCTCTCTTCAAACTTCATTTACATATTTTATTTTAGAGCTGTGGGGTACATGTGAGAATTGCCTCCTGGGCTGCATGCAGGTTAAATTGGGGCTTCTGGCTGGCCCTCACTCCCCTGGTAGTGGACCAGACACGCTGTGTGTGGGCGTATGCCCCTGCTCACCTCCCTCCCTCCCTCCCTCCTCCCTACCTCCCTCCCTCCTCCTTTCCTCCCCCAGTGCCCAGTGACTGCTGACCCCTCCCTGAGCTCATGTGACTAATGTTCAGGTCCCACTTATGAATGAGAACATGTGGTATTCAGTTCTTTGCTCCTGTGATAGATCCCTAAGTTTGATGGTCTCCAACTCTGTCCAATTAGCTGGGAAGTCCATGATTTGTTTTTCATGGCTGCATCATATTTCATTCCATCGTGTATATGCACCACGTTTTCTTTATCCAGTCCACTTTTGATGGGCAGCCAGGTGGCTTCCATGTTTTTGCCACTGTGAAGAGTGCCTCAATAAGCATGCGTGTGCAGGTGTCTTTTTGGTAGAGCGAGTTATGTTCCTCTGGGTGTATTCCCAGGAGAAGGTTGCTGGATTGTATAGAAGGTCAATTTTTAGTTTTTTTAAGGCATCATCCCCCTGTTTTCCAAACTGAAAAGCTTTTGCTCAGCAAAAGAAACCACCAAGAGAGTAAAGAGACAGCCCCACAGGAAGGGAAGAAATATTTGGAAATTACATGTCTGACAAAGTCATGACATCCAGGATGTACAAGGAACTCAAATGAAGTGAAAGAAAAAAAGTAATAAGAAACCCCATTCAAAAATGGGCAAAGGACATGAACAGGCATTTCTCAAAAGAAGCCATAGAAGCAGCCAACAGACACAAGAACAAACGCTCAGCCTCACTAATTGTCAGCAAAAAGCGAATCAAAACTACAATGAGGCTGGGCTCAGTGGCTCAGCCTGTCGTCCCAGCACTTTGGGAGACCAAGGCAAGTGGATTGCATGAGACTGTAGGTTCGAGACCAACCCAGGCCACTTGGCGAGACCTGGTCTCTACAATAAATTCAAACAAAAAAAAGCCAGGTGCGATAGCGTGCACCTCTAGTTCCAGTCTTTTGTAAGGCTGAGGCGAAAGGATTGCTAGAGCCCAGCAGGTTGATGCTGGGTGGCCATGAGTGTGCCACTGCACTCCAACCTGGAAATAACTACCATAAGAAACCACCTAACTCCATCAAAGATGGCCTTCATGAATAAATCAAAAAATGGCAGGTGCTGGCGAGGGTGTGGAGAAAGCGGCGCTTCCTCACTGCAGGTGAGAGTGTGGGCCAGTCGGCCTCTTTCTTTCCTTCTTTCTCTTTCTCTCCCCGCTTCCCTCCCCTCCTTCCCTCCCTCCCTTCTGTCCTTCTCTCTCTCTCCCCTCGCTCTCTCTCTCTTTTTCTCTTTCTTCCTCTTTCTCCCGCCTTCCCTCCCTTTCCTTCTTCTCTCTTTCTATTTTTAATTTTTGTTTTTTGTGGACATGTGGTCTCACTATGTTGCCCAGGCTGGTCTCCAACTCCTGGCCTAAAACAATCCTCCTGCCTCAGCCTCCCAAATTACTAAGGTTACAGGGATGAGCCACCGTGCCTGGCGGCTGGCTGTTCTCAAGGGACCCTGACTTCCCACCCAGAAGGGGCCCGGCCATCTGGCCTCTGAGCCTCCTCAGTCTGCCCCGAGAATCCCAGCAGCAGGGCCACAGGGAAAAGACTGCCGCATCCCTGCTCCCTGGCCCCGGCCCAGTCCCCGCCACCGAGGGCAGGGCCACCTGTCCCGGCTATGACCTCATGGCGGTGGGTGTCAGGAGAAGGGAGCCGGGTCTGTGGCTCACCCTCTGCTCCCCGGAGAACCTGTTGCAGTGGCCGATCTGGTCCCAGTCCAGGAAGAGCCCTTATCACCCTCCCACAGCCCGGCCCGCCCCCAGCCACAGCCAGAGGCCTGTTCCCCAGGGTGGGCCAGCGTGGCGGTCCATACCACCAGCTCCTCTGTGGCACGGCCCCTCCCAGGCCGCTGGGCAGACGGGTCTGGGGCTGAGACACCCCCTCTCAGTCCAGTGATTCAGGAGGCCAGTGAGTGGTGGGCGGGGACAGGTGTCCCCTCTGTGAACAATGCCTGATTCTTCCAGCCTGGGTCTTCTTGAAAGAGTGAGAGCACAGGAGAGGGCCCCCTCCACAGGGGCATGGGGCCACTGGGCTCGCCCAGAGCGGAGTGAGAGGAGGGACAGGCAGAGGAGAGCCTGGGCGGCTTGTGGGTGGCTGGCTGCCCCTATCCCCACTCCCCTCCAGGCTGGTCCTCAGCTCTCCCTGTGCCCCGCCCCTCCAAGTTCCTGCCGCCTCAGGCAGGGCCCCCACCTGGGCTGAGGGGTCCTGTGTGCATCCCGGCTGGGGACATGCCTGTGACCCTGACCTGTGGCCTCTCAGCCTCCGGCGGGGGGCAGAGCTTTGACTCACCTGAGCCAGTTCTTACCTTCTCCCTCAATGGGCTCTTTCCAGGGCCTCTCAATCCGGCAGGGCTCCCTGTCCCCAACCCTGATCTAGCCCACCAGCAAATCCCACCACCCCGCCTCGGAGGGGGCTGGGCACAGGGAGGGCTGAGAGCCAGCCGAGAGGGAGTGGGGATGGGGGGCATCCAGTGCGTGAGTAGGCGGGTGTGGGAGGTCATAGCTGGACAGGAGGCCCTGCCCTCGGTGGTGGGGACTGGGCTAGGGCCAGGGAGCAGGGAAGTGGCAGTCTCTTCCCTGTGGCCCTGCTGCTGGGATTCTCGGGGCGGACTGAGGAGGCTCAGAGGCCAGATGGCTGGGCCCCTTCTGGGTGGGAAGTCAGGTCCCTTGAGAACAGCCAGCCGCCGGGCACGGTGGCTCATCCCTGTAACCTTAGTAATTTGGGAGGCTGAGGCAGGAGGATTGCTTTAGGCCAGGAGTTGGAGACCAGCCTGGGCAATAGAGTCAGACCACATGTCCACAGAAAAATAATTAGAAAGAGAGAAGAAGGAAAGGGAGGGAGGGACGGAGAAAGAGAAAGAAAGAGAAAGAGAGAGAGAAGGGAGGGAGGGAAGGGTCAGGCACAGAGGGGCCGCTGGGTGGCAGCCAGCGGGTATGTCCCCACCCTGATGCAGTACGAGCCAGGCTGGGAGCTGCCGGCTGGGCGCGGCCGGGCACCGTGTGTGGCCCTGGGACCTCACCAAGTGTGGCCCCAGTGGCTCTGGCTAGAGGGAGCTGAGAAGGCGTGGGGAACGGGTGACTTTGGCCGGGTCTCTGGGGGAGTGTGGCCAGGAGGGGGCAGAGGAAGTGTGGGGGGAGGTGAAGCTGCCGGAAGGTTGGGGGGAGGAACATGAGCCCAGGGAGGGAGGCGACAGCCATGGCATTCGGAGGGAGGGCTGTCTCGCAGGCAGGGCAAGACGGAGGCTGGGAGGGGAGGCAGGAGCGAGGCCACCGAGCGTGTCTGTGGTGTCACTGGCGACTGACCCGGCCCCTGGCCTGGGGGAGAGACCCAGGGACAGTGGAACGGCCAGTCCTTCCCTTGCTAGCAGGAGGCACGCTCTGGAGACAGATGGTGCCAGCAGTGTGACTTCAGGTGGCCTCCTCTGCCTCGAAGCCTCTGTTTCCCGTCTATGAAACGGGATGGTAGCATGGTCCTCATGCAGGGAAGGGGCACGGTGGTGGTACAACTCCCCCCTCCCTCCTGCACCACATGCCATGAGCCCCAGGCCCTGCTGACCTCTGAGCACATGACGGGGGACTCCCTGCAGTCTGCAGGCCAGCAGCTTCCTTCCGCCTCCGAGGCAGCCCCCGCAGCCAGGCACGTCATGTGAGGCCGAATTTGGCCTCCTGGCCCTGAGCCCTGCGGTGCCTTGTTCTCTCCGTCTTCCCTTCGACGCCACAGTCCCCCGTCCTCGGCGAGGCTGCCCCTCTGCTGGGCCCCGCCGGCCAGGCCACACACACAGACCCGAGCTCCCTCCCGGGCCCTCGGAAGCAGCCTCAGCCACCTGTCCTGCTGCGTGGCCCCTGTCCCAGGATCCGTCTGTACAGACAGCGCCCTCCCGCCTCCTGGGCCTGGCCAAGCCTGTCCTGCCCCCACTGAGCCTCCGCCAGGGGCATACACCCACAGCCTGGACGGATCTCCCTCCTGGGTGCGGGCAGCCTGCGGGGGCTGGCACAGCACGCTCCTGTGGGAGCGGTCAGCTCCCGGGGGCCAGCACGCCAAGGGGCCAGACTGTGCCTGGGGACTCAGGGAGGCCTGGGTGGGAGAGTGACATCACAGGGCCTGGCAGGCCTGTCTGGAGGCCAGGGTGAGGTCCCTGTGGGGTCCCAGCAGCCTTGCAGGGGGAAGGCGCTGGGAGGGGCGGTGGGCCCAGAACGTGACCGCAGAGGGCGGCCACAGTCCTTCCCCCAGGCCCTGCTTGCCCCTGACTTGCCCTGACCCCCAGGCCCTGCTTGCCTCACCCCAGGCAACCACCGGAGGAAATTGCTCAAGGATGCACGGTGCCGCCTGATCTTACTTCTGCCACCTTTGCAGCTTTGCAGACGTCCCTGTGGGGTTACAGTCAGTGACCCAGTCACTGCAGGTCCCCCCGGCTGTGTCTGGGGCCAGGCAACCCCCTCCCCGCGGCCCCTCCACTCCCCTTTGGGTAGGATGTCCTTCCAGCCAGCACCCTCCCCCACAGGGGCACATGCCTGGGACCTCGACTCAAGCCTGCACCCTCCAGGGAGGCCCCAGCCATGCGCAGCTGTCCAGCTCTCTGACCCCGATGGGCCCGGCCTGTGGCAGGTGGAGCCCAGCCCCTTGCCACACCAGGAGCAGGCAGGAGTCCCTTCACTGCGTCCCCCCGTCTCTGGACCCCTGGACCGCCCTTGGCCTCAGCCCACAGCGCCTCCATCTCCTTCCTGTCTCCCTGCACCGAAGCCTCTCTGTTCTTGTGCTGGACTGGAAAGGGCCCTCAGGCCTGTCCACACCCTAGGCCCCAGCACCTACACGGCAAGGAGGCCCCAGATGGGTGCACGTGAAGGGCGGGCGAGAAGAGCCTCTGGGTGCCCATGCAGTCACCAGGGTCCCAGTAGGAGGGTGGGAGGGGCAGAGTCAGAGAGGGGTAGAAGATGCACCAGCTGGGCTTGGAGGTGGAGGACAGGCCAGCAGCCAAGGACCCCTCGGGCATGGGAAAAAAAGGGATGGACCAGCCCTGCAGATGCCAGGACATGAGCCCCGTGAGAACCAAACCGGCCTCCCGCACCACGAGACGGCCAGGGTGTGTGCATCAAGCCCCCGTGGGTCTGCGGTGATTGGCCATGGTGGTTCGTTAGCCGGAAATCAGCACAGTCTGTGTGGAGGGCGACCACCATCCTGGTGCACCCAGGACCTCCCCGCCCTGGCTGTCTGCTCGGTTCCTCGGTTCCCCTAGTCCCCGCCACTCGCCGGGTGCTAGCGGTCACTGCCCCTGGCTGCTCCCTGATCCAGGGGAGACTCTGCCACCACAACCTCCCAGCAGCCCGGCCTGTCCCTGCCTCGGTCTTCTCACCTGCGAAATGGGACAATGCTTCTGTCTCTCCTGAAAGTGGATGGATGCCATCCTTGACGTCCTCCACGCCACCCTCTGCACGTGACACAGTGGACACACGGTACAGCAGCCGTCGGGGCTGCAGACTTGAAAGGAAGAAGCCAGGGTACAAGTAAGGTGCCCTGCCGCCTGTCCTGGGTCCCTGAGACCACAGCGGCATCCGCCAGGGCCAGAGGGTGGCCCTGCCTCCCAGGGCTCCAGGCGCTGGTCAGCGCCGCGTCTGCGTCGACCTGTGCGTGCCCACACCTTCCCTAAGCGACACCCACTTGCTCCAGCTGACCAGACTCTCTGCTCTGCTCAGGACTGGTCCACTTGCACACTGCCCCCCGCCCGCCCCCTCCCCCTCCCGCGGTCCTCGCCAGGTCACGGTTGACGTCCTGGAGTCAGCAGGGTCCTTCTGGCCCCTGACTCCGATGGACCCGCTGTAGTCAGACAATGGCTCAGGGATGGAGTCGGGTAGTTCTCGGAGATTTGTTCAGAAAAGGACCGTATTTGTCTGCTTGGGGTTGCCGTAACAGAGACCACAGACAGGTCAGCCTCAACAATGGAAGCTTATTCCCTTGAAGTCCTGGAGGCCGGGAGTCCTGGAGGTCGAAAGTCCAAGATGGGAGAGTCTTGGGGCTGGCTTCTCCGAGGCCCCTCTTCTGGGCGTGCGGACTCCCCTTCCCCATGTCCTCACAGAGTGGTCCCTCTGGGCATGTCTGTGCCTTCATCTGTCTTCTTGCAAGGACATCTGTCAGATGGACTGGGGCCCACACGAACACCCCATTTTAACGAAACTGCCTTCTTAAAGACCGATCTCCAAGGCAGCCACGTTCTGAGGAGTGGGGTGAGGAATCCAGCCCTGGATCTGGGGTTACATTCAGCCCCCTCTGCCCTGCCTGCGGGCCTGGGTCCCTGACACCCAGGCCTTCCAGCAGGCGGGTGCTGTGAAATGCGGCTGTGTGGGTGTGTCCCCTGGTCATCCCAAACGCGGGCACCTTCCCCCAGTCCCGATCTCCCACACTCCATCCCAGGGGTACCTGGTAGACCTGCCCACCTCTCCTCTTTGGGCTGGAGCCCTCCCGACCCCCTCTTTGGGGTGCTGTCAGGGGTCACGCCCAAGGTGCCTCTGACCCCGTTAGTCCACCCCAAGACGCTTCGTGGCTTCTGGCTCACAAGGGAGTGGGCACGGCATCCTCCCCAAGGTCCCGGGCAGTCTGTCCCAGCTGACCTTGCCCAGTGGCCTGTGCCCTGCAGGTGCTGACCACTCTGCCCGGCTTGCTGTCCGGAGACCCCCCAACGCAGCTCACCGCCTGCAGATCCAGCCTCTGTGTTGCTCCCAGAGACGCCGCCCCAGACCTCGGCCAGCCCACCACGAAACTCTGCACGTTTGCTTTGAGCTCTCTGACGCCATTTTCACTGTTGCCTGTTTATGGACATTCAAATGGCTGGTTTTTGTTTGTTTTTTACCATTTTGGTTGCAGTACGACAGACCACTTCTATGACAGTGATCCCATTAGATTATAATAGAGTAAGGCCGGGTGCGGTGGCTCACGCCTGTAATCCCAACACTTCGAGAGGCTGAGGCGGAAAGATCTCTTGAGTCTAGGAGTTTGAGACCAGCCTGGGCAACAAAGAAAGACCTCATCTCTTTAAAAAAAATTAACTGGGCATGGTGGCATGGGTTTATAGTCCCAGCTACTCAGGATCCTGAGGCAGAAGGCTTACCTGAGCCCAGGAGGTCGAGGCTGCGGTGGCCATGATTGTGCCACTGTACTCCAGCCTGGGTGACAGAGCGAAACCCTGACTACAAAAAAAAAAGAGAGACAGAGAGAGATTATAATAGAACTGACCAATTTCTTTTCTTTTCTTTTTTCTGAATTGGAGTCTTACTCTGTCACCCAGGCTGGAGTGCAGGGGCACATTCACGGCCACCCCAGCATCGACCTGCTGGGCTCTGGCGATTCTTCCACCTCAGCCTTCCAAGTAGCCGGAACTATAGGCGTTCGCCACCACGCCTGGCTAATTTTTTTGATTTATTGTAGAGGTGAGGACTCGCCAAGTTGCCTGGGCTGGTCTCGAACCCGTGGGCTCAGGCAATCCCCTCACCTCAGCCTCCCCAAAGTGCTGGGATGACAGGCTTGAGCCACTGTGCCCAGTGGAGCTGACCGATTTCTGTCGCCTAGTGATGGTGTGACCCTGGTTACATTGCAGCACAGGGTATGGCCTTCTCTGTCCTCAGAATTGTTCAGAAACATAGATACCGTGCTGCACTTGTCTGCTGTACCGCACAGCCCGGGTGTGTGGCAGGCTCTACCATCCAGGGCTGTGTGAGTGATTTTCACACAATGACACAGTCCCCCAGCAATGCCCTCCTCGGAATGCATCCCAACGTTAAGTGACAAATGACTGCATGACTTATGTCTGGCAAACTGCCCGTGGGTACAATGTATAATTCGACCAGTCCTGAGATAAGGGCGCACCAGTAACTGTCTCCAAGGTCAAGATAAGGAGGTCACTCCATGCCGTGACAGGCCGGTCACCATTCCTTCTTCCTCCCTCCCCACCCTCTGCCACCCCACCCCCGTGGGTTTCCAGGCAACCACACTTCTGCCTCTGTCCGGAGTTTTCTCTAGCCGGAGTCAGACGGCACGTGCCCGTCCTGCCTGGTTTCTTCCACTCAGCATGATTATTTTGAGACGCGTCTGTGTGACGGCGTAGCTCACTGTATCATTTTGTCTCTGCTGCTGAGAGTTGCCACACACTTCGTGGCTTAAGACCACGCAGATCGACCACCCCCACTTCTGGAGGCCAGAGTTTGAAAATGGCTTTCGCTAGACCAAAGTCAAGGTGCCAGCGGGGCCAGGCTCCCTCTGGAAGTCGGGGGAGCCCCGTTCCCTCGCCCCCTCTGGCTCGGGGGCACCCACATTCCTTGGCTGGTGGCCCACTTCTGCCTTCCAAGCCGCTTGGCTCTGTCCGCCCCTCGTCCGCCAGCCAGTCCCACCTCGCCTGCCCCCTCCTTGTGTCTCTAAGCACCTTGTGATTCCATCACTCACTGGGATAATCCCGGATAATCCGGCCGTGTCAAGGTCAGCTGCTCAGCGCCCTGAATTCCATCGGCTACCTCAATTCCCCTTTCCTGCACAGCCTCGTGTGTCCGCAGGGTCCAGGGACAAGGGAATGGATGCTTCTGGGGCCGTTCTTCTGCTTGCCACAGTAAAGACCTCACTGATGCGTGTGGCGTCATGGGTTTCCAGCTCAAGCTGCAATTTGTCCGTCTGGTTTTTTGCTGGCAATGGTCATTCAGGCGGATTCCCGTTTTTGGCTGTTGCCAAAGCGGCTGGGAACACCCACGTATGAGGCTTCATTTGGACGTGTGCTTTCTGTACATACTAGGAGCGGGGCTGGCGAGGTGGCTTATGCCTGTCACCCCTGCACTTTGGGATGCGGAGGCAGGAGGAGCACTTGAGCTCGGGAGTTCGAGATCAGCCTGGGCAGCATAGTGAGACCTCATCTCTCCAAAATACAGTCTGAGACCAGGAGGTCAAGGCTGTAGTCTCCAGTCTGAGACCAGGAGGTCAAGGCTGCTGTGAGCTGTGTTGCTTGTGATCATGCCACTGCACTCCAGCCTGGGCCACAGAGTAAGACCTTCACTCAGAAAAGACAGATGGAGGGATAGGTAGACAGACAGACAGACAGACAGACAGATGATTGATGATGGATGGATGGGTAGGCGATAGACGGGGACAGATAGAGAGAGATAAATAGGTCGGTAGGTAGATATCCAGTGGGATTGCTGGACTGCATGGAAAATACACAGGTGAGTTTTATGTATTTTTATTTTTAATTTTTTTGTGCCGGCATCTCACTTTATCACCCAGGCTGAAGGGCAGGGGCACGCTCACGGCCACCGCAGCCTCGACCTGCTGGGCTCAGGTGATCCCTCCGCCTCTGCCTTCAGAGTAGCTGGAGCAACAGAAGTGTGCCACCAAGCCCTGCTAACTTTTTGATTTATGGTAGAGACGAAGTCTCGCCACGTTGCCCAGGCTGGTCTCGAACCCCTGGACTCAGGCAGCCCTCTGGCCTCTGCCTCCTCAAGTGCTAGGATGACAGGTGTAAGCCACCACGCCCCGGCACAGGTGAGTTTTAAAGAAACCATCAGTGTTTGCAAAGTGCTTGTACCATTGTCCCTTCCCGCCAGCAGCGTGTGAGAGTCCAGTTGCCCCACACCCTCACCCACACTTAGGTTGGTTAATTTTCATTTTAGCCATTCTCACAGATGTGCAGCAGTATCGAACTCGGGTCTTAATTTGCATCTCCCTAGTGACTTATGAGCTGGGGCATTCCTTCACATGTTTGCTGACCATTTATACGTCTTCTTTGCAAGGGGTTCATTCCAGTCTGTTCCCATTTATGTTTCAGATTGTCGATCTCATTACTGAGTGGGAAGAACTCTATACAGTCTGGACAGAAGCTCTTTGTCAAATACAATATTTTGCCAATAATTTCTCCCAGTCTGTGGCTTCTTTTCATTCTTTTTCCGTGTCTTTCAAAGAGCAGTTTTTATTTTTATGATGTCCAGTGTATCAGCTTTTTCCTTTAACAGTGTTTTTTGTTGTATTTAATAAATCTTTGCTAAACTCATGGTCAGTGAGATTTTTACCTATGTTTTCTTCTAGTATTTAGTTTTGTCTGTTACCTTGAGTCTATGATCCATTTCAAATTAATTCTTTTTTTCTTTCTTAAGAGATGGAACCTTTACTCTGTCAATCATGGCAGTGGTGCAATCATAGCTTACTGCAGCCTCTAACTCCTGGGCTCAAGGGTCCTTCCTCCTCAGCCTCCCAGGTAGCTGGGACTACAGGCACGCAACACTACACGTGGCTAATTTTAAACTTTTTTTTGTGGCTGGGATCTTGCTATGTTGCTAGACTGGTGTCAAACTCCTGCACTCAAGCAATGCACCCACCGCAGACAGATGCCCAAAGTGTTAGAATTATAGGCGTGAGCCACCACGCCCAGCCTTGAATTAATTTTTGTATATGGTAGCGGGTAAGGGTTGGAGTTCATTTTTATGGCTATTCAATTGTTTCCACGCCCTCCGTTTAAAAGGTAATCCTTTCTCCACTGAGTTACCTTGGCGGCATGGTTAGGAATCAGTTGACCACGTGTGTGTGGGTCTTTTTCTGGGCACTCTATTCTGACCCACACATTTGTTGATTTTTACACCAACTTCTACATCGTCTTTTTTATTTTTTAATTTTAAGGATGTGGAGTACAATACAGGTAAAATCTGGGCCTCCCTTTGGTCCCCACTTCGCCTGGTTTGAGATCAGTTACCCTGATGGATGTTATGTGCTCCCCTCCCTCTCCTGCCAGTGTCCCATGACTGCCAATCCCTTTCTTATAGTATTATGATCATTGTCTAGGGTCCGCTTATGAGTGAGAACATGTGGGACGGATCTTTGTTTCTGCGATAGATCATTGAGTATGATAGACTCCAAATCCATCCAAGATGCTGCAAAGTCCATAACTCTGTCCATATTTATGACTACATAATATTCCATCATGTCTATGAACCACCTTTTTCTTAATCCAGTCCACTTTGCAAATGAACCCTTTGCAAAGAAGACGTATAAATGGTTCCATGTTTTTGCTATCGTGAATAGTGCTGCAATAAACATGCATGTGCAGGTATCAGTTTCATAGAGTGATTTCAGTTCCTTTGAAGGGGAATTTCTGGGTGGTATGGAAGGTCAATTTTCAGATCTTTTAGACATCCTCACACTGCTTCCCACAGAGGTTGTGTGACTTTGCACTTCCTCCAACTGTGTAGAAGTGTTCCCTTTTCCCTGCATCCTCTCTAGCATCTGTTGATTTTTGAGTTATTAATGATGGCCATCCGACTGGAGTTATCTCAGTGTGGTTTTAATTTGCATTTCTCTGATGATTAGTGATGCTGAGAAGTTTTTCATGTGTCTGTTGGCTGCTTGTATGTCTTCTTTTGAGAAGTCTCTATTCACGTCTTTAGCCCACTTTTTAATAGGGCTGTCTGTTTTTTTCCTTTCAACACGTTTGAGTTCCTTGTAGATCCTGGTTGTTAGGCCTTTGTCAGATATACAATTGGCAAATTTATTTTCGTATTCTTTGGGCTGTCTCCCTGCTCTCTTGACGGTTTCTTTGGCTTTGCAGAAGCTTTTCAGTCTGATGAAGTCCCACTTGTCTATCTTATCTCTTTGGCATGGGCACTTGGGGTTTTGATCAGGAATTGGTGGTCAGTTCCAATTTCCATAAGGGAGTCTCCTGCGTTTTCTAAGGTTCTTATAGTTTGAGGTTTTACACTTAGGTCTTTGATCCATTTAGAGCTCACTTCTGTGCGTGGTGATAGGTAGGGGTCCTGTTTTAATCTTCTGCATGTGGTCAGCCAGTTTTCCCAGCACCATTTACTGAATAGGTTCTCCACTCCCCAGTGGTAGTTGTTTGTGGAGGTTTTGTCAAAACTAAGTTGGTTGAGAAACTGAGGTTTTGCTTCTGGAACCTCTATCCTGCTCCATTGGTCCATATGCCTGTTTTTGTAACAATACCAGGCTGTTTTGATTATTGTAGCTTTATAATAAAGCTTAAAGTCTGGGAGTGCGATGCCTCCCACTTTATTTTTTTTGCTGAGAATTGTTTTGGCCATTTGTGGTTGTTTATGTTTCCATATGAATTTCTGTACTGTCATTTCTAGGTCTGAGAAGAATGATGCTGGTAATTTATGGGTACTGTGTTGAATCTGTAGCTCATCTTGGGTAGGATGGACATCTTAACAATGTCGACACTTCCAATCCATGAGCATGGTATGTTTTTCCATCTGTATGTCATCTTTGAGTTTCTTGAGCAGTGTTTTGTAGTTTTCATTGTAAAGGTCTGTCACTTCTCTGGTTAAGAAGATGCCAAGGTATTTCATCTTTTTTGTTCTACATTGTCTTAACTGTAGCTTTATCATAAGTCAAGAAGGGTAAGTTGCCCAATGTTCTTCTTTTTCAAAAGTTGGTTTTGTTATTTTAGGCCTTTTTTTTGTTTTCACAAAAAATTTGAAATCAGCCTGTGGATTTCTACCAAAAAAAAAAAAAAAAAAAAAAATCCCGCCGAGGTTTTGGTTTGGATAAGTTTGATCAAGTTGAGAAGAATTGACATTTTAACAGAAATGAATTTTCCTGTCCTCAAAACTGTGTGTCTCTCTCCATTTGCTTAGTGTTTCACTTCATCATCACATATTTTAGAGTTTTCAGAGTACACGTCTTGGACATCTTTTGTCAAACTTATCTCTAAATATCTATCCTAACTCTCTTGGAAATGGTTATTTGGAACGTTGATTTCAGATGTTCGTTGCTGGCGTCTACAAATGCAACCGATTTTCGTCTATTGAGCTTCGATCCCACAACCCTGAGAAGCTCATTTTCCAGTTTTTGTGACCTTTTCGTCGATTTTGCAGGACTTCCTTCAAAGGTGACTGTGTCTCCCTCAAGTAAAGCCAGTTGTACTCCCATTCCAGGCTAGACACATTTTTCTTCTTTGCACCGGCTGAAGCACCCGCCACCATGTGGGACGGAGGTGGCAAGGGCAGACGTACTTTTCTTGCTCCTGCTAGAAGAAATGCGTCCTGTTTTCACCATTAGGGATGATGCAAGCTGTTGTTTTTCTATAGGGTTTTAGACAATCAGGTTGAGGACATTTCCTTTTATCCTCGGTTTGCTAGGAGCTTTTATCAGGAATGGATGTTGGATTTTGTAAAAGGCTTTTTCTGTACCCGCAGAGATGTTCGTGTGGTGTTTCTTTTTTCGTCTGCTCATATGGTGAATTAAATTCATTTATTTTTAAATGTTCAAATAACCTGGGATTCCTGATAATGAGTATTACCCTTTTGATATATTTTGGGATTTGATCCACTCAAGTTTTGTTAAGAATCCTTAAGTATTTTTCAAGTGCTTTTTTGCCCTCTGTACATCCTTTTTGGTGAGGCCTCCGTCCATACCTTTTGCACATACAAATTTTTTTAAATTGTTGAATGTTAAGGGTTCTATGTATATTTTGGATTCAAGGCCTTGATCAGATTTGCATTTAACAAAAAATGTTTTCTTAGTATATGGCTTGCCTTTTCATTCTCCTAGCAGTGTCTTTTATAGAGCAGAAGATTTTCATTTTAGTGAAATCCAACTTATCGATTATTTTCTACATGGACTGTGTCATTGGCGCTGCCTCTATAAAGTCATCACCAAACCCAAGGTCAACGGAACTTTCTCTTGTCTTATCTTCTAGGTGTTTTATAGTTTTGCTCTACATTTAGGCTTATGGCCCATTTTAATTTTTGTGAGGGATAGAAGATCTATGTCTAGATTTTTTTTGTTGAGTCGGAGTCTCACTCTGTTGCCCAGGCTGGAGGGCAGTGGCACGCTCATGGCCACCCCAGCATTGACCTGCTGGGCTCAGGTGATCTTCCAGATCAGTCTCCCAAGTATCTGGGACTACAGGTGTGCACCACCATGCCTGGCTAATTTTTTGATATATTGTAGAGATGAGATCCCACCAAATTGCCCAGGCTGGTCTCGAACCCATGGGCTCAGGCAATCCTCTCATCCTGGTCTCCCAAAGTGCTGAGATTACAAGCGTGAGCCACCATGCCTAGCTAGATTCTTTTCAAAAAAATTTTTTACATGACCAGCTGTTCTGGCACCATTTGCTGAAGTGACTTTCTTGTCTCCATTGAATTACCTTTGTTTCTTTGTCAAAGACTAGTTGGCTGTGTTTATTTAGATCTGTTTCTGGTTCCCTATCCTGCCCACTGGCCTGTGTGTCTAGACTTTTGCCAACACCACACTGTTTTGATTACTGCAGCTTTATAGGAAGCCTTGCGGTCAGATACTGTTGGTTCTCTGACTTTGCACTTTTTCCTTCAGTATTGTGTTGGCTATTCCAGTCTTGGGCCTTTTCACATAAACTCCAAAATTTTTCTATAGTCATGAAATAGCTTGCTGGCATTTTGACTGGGACTGCATTGAATCCATAGATTAAATTAGGAAGAGCAGAGGTATTGACAATATGCGTATTCCTTTCTCCATGGGCATGGACTATCCCTGTGTTTCTTTAGATCTTCTTTTATTTTTTCAGTAGAATTTTTCTCATCTAGATCTCGTCCATAAATTTGTCAGGTCCATACCTAAGTATTCCATGTTTGAAGTGTTCCTGAGTGTGGTAATGTGTTTTTAACTTCGACTCCAGTTTTTCATTGCAATTCCGTTTAATTTTAATCTACTTGTGTGTTCGTGTTCCGATTCAGTCTCCTATAGGCGCACAGGGTCAGGCCACGCTTTTCTTTTTGGGAAATCCCATTAGACTCTTTCTGCCTTTTAATCGGGGTTTTTAGACCGTAAGACCTTTATGGACATGGCTGAGTTTAAACATACCGTCTTCCATCTGTGCTGTCTTCTTTTCTTCTCTCTTGCTTTTTCTTTTTTTAAATACCAAGTATTTTATATGGTTCCATTTTATTTTTGACGGTTTCTTAGCTATGCCTTTTAGTTTTGTTACTTTACTGGTTGATTCGAGGCTTATAGCTTCCATGTTTAACTTGTCACTGTCTGCCTTCAAGTAATATTATCTACTTTACATGTTGTATATGAACTTCATGACTGTATACATCTCCCTGCCCCCTCTCCAACCTGTGTGGTACTGTAGCTGTACATTTTACTTACATGATGTCATAAGCCTCAAAATACATGTTCAATATTTTTGTTTTAAATGTCAGTTACTTTTTTTTTGAGTTGGAGTCTCACTCTGTCGCCCAGGCTGGAGAGCAGTGGCATGCTCACGGCCACCCCAGTGTCACCCTGCTGGGCTCAGGGATCCCTCTGCCTCAGCCTTCCAAGTAGCCAGAACTACAGGCGCACACTACCACGCCCAGTTAATTTTTGATTTATTGTAGAGACGAGGCCTTGCCCAGTTGCCCGGACTTGTCTCAAACCCAGGCACAGGCAATCTACTTGCCTCGGCCTCCCAAAGTGCTGGGATGATAGGCTGAGCCACTGAGCCCAGCCTAAACGGTCAATTACATTTTAAAGGTTTTTCTTAAATGACATATCTGTCATTTTCTGGTGCTAATCTTTGCTCTGTGTAGATTGATTTTCACCTACTTTTATCTTTCTTCTGCCGGAAGGACTTCTTTTTGGAAATGTTTGCTGCGTTGATCTGCTGGCTATGAATCCGTTTAGCTGGAACAAAAAAGAGGTCTTTATTTTGCCTTCACTTTTGAATAAAGTTTTTGCTGGACATAGAAATTCAAGTTGACAGTTTTTTTTTCTTTTAGAACTTTAAAACCGTTGCTTTACTGTATCCTAAATCGTGATGGTTCTGATGCGATGCCTGCTGTTATTCTCGTTTTGTTTCTCTGCATGTGATGTGTCCTTTTTCTACTGATGCTTTCAAGAGTTTTCCTTTTGCACTGACTGCTGGTTTTAAGAAATACAATTGTGATGTGCCTGGGTGTAGTTTACTCATGTTTATTGTGCTTGGGGTTCACTGGAATTTGTAAATCTGTGGGTTTATACATTTCATGAAATTTGAAAAAGTTGCCGCTAGAATTTCTTCAAAAATGTGCTGCAGCTCCTCCTTTGGAGACTTCCATTATATACACGTTTGCCTGCGCGAAGTGGGCCCATAGTTCACCGATGTCTACCCATCTTCATTTTATTGTAAGTCTTTTTTCTCTCTGTGATTCACCTGAGTAGTTCACTCACCTGCCATTAAGGTCATCCAGTGTCATTCTTGTCTCGGACGTTGTAGTGTTCATTTCTAGAGGTGTCCTTGATGGTTTTTGACATCTTCCCTGTCCCTCTTTAACGTAATTATCCTTTCCTTTAACCTCTTGGACATATGGAGTACAATTACAGTAACTTTTAATATCCTGCCCGCACATTCTTTCACTTTGCTGTTGATGAGTCTGCTTCTTCTTCTGTTTTTTTTTTTTGAGTCAGAGTCTCTCTCTTGTCTCCCAGGCTGGAGTGCACGGGCATGCTCATGGCCACCGCAGCTCGACTTGCTGGGCTCAGGCGAGCCTTTCACAAACTCAGCCTTCGTGTAGCTGGACCCACGGGCACGCGTCACCATCCATGCCTGGCAAATTTTTTGATTTAAAAAAAAATTTTTTTTTTTTTGAGTTGGAGTCTCAATCTGTTGCCCAGGCTGGAGAGCAGTGGCACACTTATGGCTACTGCAGCCTCGACCTGCTGGGTTCAGGGAATCCTTCTGCCTCAGCCTTCAAGTAGCTAGAGCCATAGGTGTGCCATCACTTCCGGCTAATTTTTTTCTTTTTCTTTTTATTTATTTTTATTTTTTGAGTTGGAGTGTCACTCTGTCACCCAGGCTGGAGGGCAGCGGCGCACTCACAGCCACCGCAGCCTCGGCCCGCTGGGCTCCAGCGATCCTTCTGCTTCAGACTTCCAAGAAGCTGGAATTAGCTGTGGCATCACACCTGGCCAATTTTTTGATTCATTGTCGAGATGAGGTCTTACCAAGTTGCCCAGGCTGGTCTCGAACCCCTCCCCTTGGGGTTCAGGCAATCCTCTCCCCTTGGCTTCCCAAAGTGCTGGGATTATAGGCTGAGCCACTGTGCCTGGCCAATTTTTTGATTTATTGTAGAGATGAGGTCTCACCAAGTTGCCCAGGCTGGTCTCGAACCCCTGGACTCAGGCAATCCTCTCACCTCCGCCTCCCAGAGTGCTGGGACGACAGGCATGAATCACTATGCCTGGCCATGAGTCTGCTTCTATGGGCAGACTTTTCTCATCATGAGGGTTCGTATCTTTACATTTCTTTGCATGCCTCATACTTTCTGAGTAGATGCCACGTGTTGAGAATGTCTCCTTGCTGGCTGCTGAATATTGTATTCCTATGACCATTCTTGAACTTTGTTCTGGGATGTTGACCCTCCTGGGTCTTACTTTAATGGCATACTAGGCTGAACCAAAGGAGTGTTTGGTCTAAAGCTAATCTTTCTCCTACGATAGCACGATGTTTCCTGCTGTACTTTGAGGACTGTTCCCCGTCTCCCCTTGGGAAGCTCCTGCCCGTTTGGGGTGGTCTCCCCCAGGGCGCAAGATGGTCATAACTGAGCACTCGAGAGGGAACCTCTTTGGGACTCTGGGCTTCCTCTCGACGCACTGTCCTCGCTGGCACTTTGCCGTGCCAACTCCAGCTGTCCTGACCTCTCTCGACTCCCGTGTCTCTGTCTCCTCCATCCCGTGAAACCGCCAGGTTCCACCTGGTCCCACCACTGTGACCTGGACACTCTCCAGCTGGAACGCTCACCTGACTTGCGTTCCCCACTCAGGGATCACGGCCCTGCGCCTCCAGATGTCCAATGTCTGAAAAACACTTTTTCTCATATACGAGGGAGACCCCCCAAATCCCAGAGTTTATTTATAAATTGGTGTCTTTTTAGTCTTACGTGTTTAAACTCCAGTCCCCTCCAAAGTCCTCTCCGTCTGATGTAATGCCCTCATAAGATGCTTTTTTTCCTGCTCAAAACAGTTTCTGAACTCGTCCATGTGGATGACTTTGAGTGCTTCTGTCACGTTTTTGTTTCACCTCTTCCGTATCGGCAAAACGTTTCCCCTGGAGGACTTTTTTCATCCAGGGAAACAAAAGCAAAGTCGCTCAGGGAGAGACCGAGTGAACAGGAAAGGTGGGGCACAGGGGTCGTGCCGTTTTTGGCTCAAAACTGCTGAACACTCAGCGCAGTGTGGGCAGGTGCACTCGTCCGTCATCCACCATGAAATGGGCAAACACGTTGAAAGAATCTCCCCCAAAATTCCACAATGCCGGACACAGCCTCTCACAGCAACACCTGCTGGTTCATGGATGCCGATGGGTTCCTAGAACACTAACCTAGGGCAGAAGCCTGTATTGCAAGTGGCCTGCCCTCCAACGGATAATTCTGGATTATTTTGGGTCCCCTTTGTATTTTTTTTTTTTTTTTTTTGAGTCAGAGAGTCACTCTGTCGCCCAGACTGGAATGCAGTGGCGCGCTCATGGCTACTCCGGCACTGACGCACTGGGCTCAGGTGATCCTTCCACCTCAGCCTTCCAGGTAGCCGGCACAGCAGGCGTGTGCTACCACGCCTGGCTAATTTTTGATTTGTTGTAGAGATGAGGTCTCGCCAAGTTGCCCGGGCTGGTCTTGTCGTGGCCTCAGGCAATCCGCTCATCTCAGCCTCCCAAAGTGCTGGGATTCCAGGTTTGAGCCACCGTGCCAGGCCCCCTTCATGTTTTTAAATTTCTGTTTGTTGGTTGGTTTGTTTTAGAATGGAGGGTAAACCTGGTCTCTTCTACTTTGTCTCGGTAGGAACCAGTCGTTTTCCAGGTTACAGTTAGAAGCTGAGATGGTTTTGTTTCTCTCCCCAATTTTTTTGTTTCCTTAGAAGGTTTTGAAGTTTACGCCCTGCTTCTTTCAAGTGCAGGTTTGGTTGGTTCCGTGTCCAGTTGAGACTCAGAGTGAAAGAACACTGAGAGATGAGTTTTTATAGATTAAACGCAAGGACACCAGTTCCAGCAGCCACACACATGTTTCTGAGAGGCAGGAGAGAGAGAGCACATCCATCCCTTCCCTCGGTGGGCAGGGGGAAACTTAGCCTGCCAGGGCCCAGCTCCAGGTTAAAGTGGTCACCTGGCCCCAGCCCAGGTTATCTCCTGACATATCCTGCATCAAGCCTTGGATGCCCCAGGACGCCCTGGAGCTTAGGGAAAGACAAGCGCACGACGCGAAATTCCCAGAACCCTGCTCCCGGCAGCGACTTGACTGGGTTTGAGAATCTGGACCCGACTCAGCAGCTGTGGAAGGGGCAGACCCACCTAACCCGTGCCAAAGAGAGCCTATCTTTTGCAACGTCAGTCAAGAGGGACACCGGGCTTGCTGGAACAGGCAGGACACGGGCACCAGGCTCAGCCTGTACTGTTGGTGACAAGAGCATTAGCCAGGGCCCGTTCGGAGGTCCTGGAGGGAATCACGGAAGACCTAAAGATCCTGGAGGGAGGGGTCACGCCCTGAGTACGTTTTGTGGTTTTTGTTTTTTTTTTTTTGAGTTGGAGTCTCACTCTGTCGCCCAGACTGGACTGCAGCGACCGCTCCCGGCCACCGCAGCCTCGACCTGCTGGGCTCCGACGATCCTTCCGCCTCAGCCTTCCGAGTAGCCGGAATTACAGGCGCGCGCTACCATGCCTGGCTAATTTTTTATTTATTGTCGAGATGAGGTCTCGCCAAGTTGCCCAGGCGGGTCTCGAGCCCGCGGGCTCAGGCCATCCACTTGCCTCGGTCCCTCAAAGTGCTGGGATGACGGGCTGAGCCACCAAGCCCGGCCTATTTTGTGCTTTGCGTGAAAGCTCGCTGGATTTGCTGACGGATGGGACGGGGCGTGTGGGAATGAAGGAGTCAAAGTGTGTGGCCGGAGTGTCTGGAAGAACAGCGCTTCCATCTGCTGGACTGGGCGGTCCCAAGCCCAGAGAGGGTCTGGTGGCTGAGAGCATGCTAGGCTTCCCGTGGGGAAACCCAAGGGGCATGTTTAGGAAGGAGGTGGAGCTGAGCTCCAGGAGCTCAGGCACTGAGCTCACGCACTGAGCTCCAGGAAGAGGTCTGGGCCAGACTTCAGCCTGTCGGGCTATAGTGTACGTGGAGTTTTCAAAGTCACAGGCAAGCATCAGTCCCCTGGGGGTTGGGGGTGAACACGGCCAGAGGGACAGAGTCAATGTGGCACCTCGAAGCAGGGGAAGATGGAGTGTTGAAAACAGCAGCAACGGAGCGATCGTTTAGCAGCTGGGGGAGGGGGAAGCATGTGTATCTCACACCTCACACCAAAATAGATTCCAGGCCGGGCTCCGTGGCTCAGCCTGTCATCCCAGCACTTTGGGAGGCCGAGGCGAGTGGACGGCCTGAGCCCGCAGATTCGAGACCCGCCCGGGCAACTTGGCGAGACCTCATCTCTACAATAAATCCAAAAATTAGACAGGCGTGGTAGTGGGTGCCTGTAGTTCCAGCTACTTGGAAGGCTGAGGCGGAAGGATCGCCGGTGCCCAGCAAGTCGACACTGATGTGCCACTGCACTCCAGCCTGGGCGACAGAGTGAGACTCCAGCTCAAAAAAAAAAAGATTCCAGATGGATCAAAAGTTTAACAATAAGGGCCGGGTGCGGTGGCTCATGCCTGTCATCCCAGCACTTTGGGAGGCCAAGGCAGGAGACTGGCTTGAGGCCAGGAGTTTGAGACCAGCCTGGGCAACATAGCAAGACCTCATCTGTACAAAAATAAACATAAATAAATGAGCCAGGCGTGGTGGTGCATGCCTGCAGTCCCGGCTACTCGGGAGGCTGAAGTGGAAGGCTCGCCTGAGCCCAGGAGGTCGAGGCTGCAGTGAGCTGTGATCGTGCCACTGCTCTCCAGCCTGGGTGACAGAGGGAGACGAGGGTGAGGGTCCTGGAGCCCGAGTGTCAGGCTTCACCCTGCCCAGCCAGTACTGGCTCTGTGAGCTTGCGAGTCCCTGGCCTGCATGTCCCCTGTGTTCCTCCTCTGTAAGTTGGGATCATGGCACAGCCACCCTGAGGAACAGAGAAGCTGATACGGTGAGCGCTTACCGTGGCTGGTGCTTATAACTAGATGTGAGTGCAGTCACAATCACTGCTTTAGCATCTCAGAGTGGGGAAGGCCCAGGGGACACTACGCCCAGAAGCCAACATTCCAGAAGACGGATGCATTTGGTGACATAAAATTTTAAAGACTATTCTACATAACAAAACCCACAATAGGCTCAGCTAAAAGACCACTGCCAGTGAATAAATAGCCATCACCGAAGGGGTTCCCTTCCCTCATATAAGAAAAAATCCTGTACATAATTCAAAAAGAATTAAAAAAAGGACAACTTAACAACTCAGTGGAAATGGTAGTAACTGAGATAAAGAAAGATTCAGCTGGGCGCAGTGGCTCACCCCTGTCATCCCAGCATTTTGGGAGGCCGAGGAGGGAGGATGGCTGGAGTCCAGGGGTTCGAGTCCAGCCTGGACAACATCATGAGACCTTGTCGCTACAAAAATCAAAAAATTAGCTGGGTGTGATGGCACATTCCTGTAGTCCCAGCTACTCAGGAGGCTGAAAGGGGAGGATCATAGGAGGTTGAGGCTGCAGTGAGCTGGGATCGTGCCACTGCACTCCAGCTTGGGTGACAGAGTGAGCCCCTGCCTCAAGAAAAGAAAAAAAGATGAAGAAGGGTGCCAGCACCCCCAACAGCAGCCACAGCATCACAGCCTCAGAAGGAGCCCACCTTGGCCAACACCTGGATCCCGGCCTCCCGGCCTCCAGAGTTCCAAGGGCAATGCTTGTCTAAGCCTCCAGTTTGGGTACTTCGTTTTGGCAGTCCTAGAAAATGCACATAACCGGCCGGGTGCAGTGGCTTATGCCTGTCATCCCAGCACTTTGGGAGGCCAAGGCGAGAGGATAGCTGGAGCCCAGGAGTTCGAGACCAGCTTGGCCAACACGGTGAGACCTCTTCTCTTTTAAAAGATAATATTAATAAATTAAAATTCAGAAGAGAGGAAATACAGCAGTCTTCATCTGTTCCCAGGGAATGATCTCTGAGACCGAGTGTTAAGGGGACCAAAAAATAAAAAAAAGCACGGCGGGGAAAAACTGTATGCTACAATACAGTAGGCATGGAAAAGAGAGATTGGAAGAGTGTATTTTAGACTTTCTTTTAGGCACAGGCTATCTCAGGATGGACACACGTGAACCTGGGAACACACAGGTGTTTCTAAGAGGAGCGAGGGAGTTTCTACCATAAACTCTTTTTAGTGCAGGCCCATGTGAACATAGTACTTAGTCAAAAACAACACATGCAAGCATGCTTTTAAAAATCAATGAACAGATCAAAGGATAAAAAAAACCAAAAACCTATGATCATCTCATGAGCTGCAGAATTTCTCCTGATAAAATTCAACATCTAGGCCAGCTTCAAGCCTGGGCGTGGTGGCTCATGCCTATAATCCCAGCACTTTGAGAGGCCGAGGTGAGGGGATTGCCTGAGCCCATGGGTTTGAGACCAGCCTGGGCAACTTGGTGAGAACTCGGCAAGACCTCATCTCTACAATAAATCCATAGTTAGCTGGGTGTGGTGGTGTGCACTTTTAGCTCCAGATACTTGGAAGGCTGAGGTGGAAGGATTGCCTGAGCCCAGCAGGTTGAGGCTGCCACCGCACTCCAGCCTGGGCAACAGAGTGAGACGCTGACTCAAAAAAAAAAAAAAAAAAAAATTAAACATCTATTTCTTATTTTTTGAAAAGTGATTATCACAGTCAAGTAGAAATGGAAGGGAATCTCCCTAACCAGATAAAAGTCAGCTGCCAAAAATCTACGGCAAGCACTCTACTTAATGACAAAATAGTAAAAGCCTGGAAATTAAGAATATAACAAGAATTCCTGCTGACATTGTTTTCTTCAACGTTGGCAGAAAGCCTAGCCAGTCTGGGGACCAAATATATATAGATATAAAAGAGAGAAAAAGTTATAAGGATGTGAAAGAAAGTAAGAAAATTCTTATCATTCTCAGTATTTGACTATTCACCTAGAAAACCCCAGAAAATCTACGGAAAAAGAATAAGAAAACTTAATAAGGCTCCTAGATAAAAGATCACTATACAACAACAAAATGAAACGCGTTCTTGCATATCAGGAAAGACAGAAAATATACTTTAATAAACATATCTCATTTACAGTAGTAATGAGAAGAGATTTCTAGGAATATACCTAAAAAACATATTTATGACATTTGTGGAGAAAAGTATTAAAAATGCACAGATGCAAAAGAGACCTAAACACATGAATAAGAAAACTTGATATTGAAAAGAGGTGGGCTGGGCATGGTGGCTCAAGCCTGTAGTCCCAGCACTTTGGGAGGTTGAGGGGAGGGAATTGCCTGAGCCCACGGGTTCGAGAACAGCGTGGGCAGATTGGCGAGACCTCTTCTCTCCAATGAGTCAAAAAATTGGCCAGCTGTGGTAACGGGCGCCTGTAGTCCTGGCTGCTCGGAAGACTGAGGCGGAAGGGTCGCCCGAGCCCAGTGAGTCGACACTGGGGTGGCCGTGAGCATGTCACTGCATCCCAGCCTGGGTGACAGAGTGAGACTCCAACTCAAAAAAAAAAAGAGAGAGGCAAATTCCCTCCAAACTCACCTATAACTTGTCTAATTTTAGTTGAGATCATACAGGGTTTTTCCTGAAAATAAGTAAGCTGGTTATAAGGTTTATATCAAAGATCAATATTGTTAAGAATAACCTAAGATTGTGTGAATACGTCTTTTTTTTTCTTTTGAGCTGGAGTCTCACTCTGTCTTTTGAGTTGGGGTCTCACTCTGAGGCTGGAGTACAGTGGCCAATCACAGCCACCCCAGTGTCAAACCTGCTGGGCTCTGGTGATCCTTCCGCCTCAGCCTTCCAAGTAGCCGGAACTAAAGGTGATACTTCCATGCCCAGCTAATTTTTTTTTTTTAGAGACCAGTTCTCACCAAGTTGCCCTGGGCTAGTCTTGAACCCCTGAGCTTAGGTAATCCTCTCACCTCGGCATCCCAAAGTGCTGGGATTTCAGGCTTGAGCCACTGCACCCCGTGTGAAGACGTGTCTTACGTGTTCCCTGTTGCAAACGGAAAGAGACGACAGAGACAGCAACAGCGATGGGGGAGACAGAGGGATTGCGAGGGAACGGGCCTGGGGCTTTGTCCCACTGACACCACTGTTATTAAGAACCCGTGTCCCCGTCAGCGGTAGGCGCTGTGTAACAGTGTAGCTGTGTTTTATTTCTACTCAAAGCACGAGCCTCCCCCTGCCGGTATCTGAATACCCACGTGTTCACTCCGGGCTGTCTTCCCCACCAGAATAAAAGCCCCCCCAAGTTTGTTCACTGCATCCCCAGAGCCTCCGAGAGTTCGGCTGGAAGCTGTTCACGGCAGTGCCACCTTGAATGAGACAGCCTCCCAAACTCCCTCACATCTGTGACCTGACTTTATTATCATTGTAATATAATGTGACATCATTCTTAATACTCCTGGTATAAATCCAAGTTGGTCAGAAAAAATTTGCCGCCCGTTTCAAGGATGCGCTTAGCTAACATCTCACTGAGGATTTTTGCACTCAAAGGAAGATTGGCCTGTGATTTCCTCTTCTTGAACTGTCCTTATCTAATGTGGGTGCTGAAGTTATGGTAGCCTCGCAACATGGTAACAACAGCTGATTTTTGTATTAACTGTAAGGGTTCGTAAGATCAAAAACCTTTGGCATTTTAGGTTATCTTGGTTTTTTTGGAGTCGGAGTCTCACTGCGTCGCCCAGGCTAGAGGGCAGGGTCACACTCGTGGCCACCGTAGCCTCGATCTGCTGGGCTCCCGCGATCCTTCCACTTCAGCCTTCTGAGTAGCTGGAGCTGCAGGTGCGTGCCACCACGCCCAGTTAATTTTCTGATTTATTGTAGAGATGAGGTCTTGCCAAGTTGTCCCGGCTAAGTCTCCAACCCCCCGGGCTCAGACAATCCCCTCACGTCGGCCTCCCAAAGTGCCGGGATGACAGGCGTGAGCCACTGTGCCCGGCCGGTTATCTTGTTTTTGTTGTTGTTTTGGTTTTTAACTTATTCGCAATCTGATCAGAGACTGGGTCAGTACGATACAAAGAGATGGACATCAGTGAGGCTTGCTGTACGGACCTGTGTGTCGTCAACGGTCACGGACGGGAACCTAGTGGAACGCTTCAGAGGGAGGCGGCCTTGGACCCACACGACTCCGAGGGTTTGAGATTGCGTAGACTCTGTGCGTTATGTGAAGCCGACAGAAATCGGACATCAGAATGTGTGGGAGCTTGCCAGCGGTTGCCTAGGTCCTCCTGGCTTTCCCGGTCAGCCAGCCACCGTCTCCCAGGCTCCTTGGGCTCTCTCCCATGCAGGTTTGGTTCAGGGGTCAGAGGCCCAGGATTTGGAGACAGTTGCTTGCTGATTTGGGGGTATCCCCTCTGTGGGTCCCTCCCAGCTGGAATTTCCTCCCTCACCCCAAACACCATCCCGGAACCCGGCCTGGCTGCTGTGCTCCCTGCAGGCGAGCGGGCACCCTCGAGCCGAACGCCTCAGCCCGGGCATTTCTCGCCTTGAGTCCCACCCGTTCCTGCTGGTTTAGCAGCTCCCAGACGTATCGTTGACTTTTGCGGGGGACGGGACTAGGGTAGGTCTGAGACAAGCTCCTCGCAACTTCTGGAGCCCAGACGGATACAGATGATTTCACAACACCGTTGGCTAGCCTGATCCCTGCATCCCAAAGTGAGAGAATCAACGTTCCGTTCAGGCTCCTGTCTGGGACCGTCGATGACACACAAGTCCATACAGCAGCCCTCATTAATGTCCATCTGTTTGTGTCGTACTGACCCCGTCTCTGATCAGATTGCAAATAAGTTAAAAACCAAAACAACAGCAGAAACAAAATAACCGGCCGGGGCGCAGTGGCTCACGCCTGTCATCCCAGCACTTCGGGAGGCCGACGTGAGAGGATTGCCTGAGCCCGGGGGTTCGAGACCAGCCTGGGCAACTTGGCAAGACCTCGTCTCTACAATAAATCCAAAAATTAGCCGGGCATGGTGGCACGCGCCTATAGTTCCAACTACTTGGGAGACTGAGGTGGAAGGATCACCTGAGCCCAGCAGGTCGAGGCTGAGGTGGCCATGAGCATGCCACTGCACTCCAGCCTGGGCGACAGAGTGAGACACTGACGCAAAAAGTAGATGAATAAATCCATAAAAATTTAAAAAAGCAAATTAAACCAATTTAGCAGAAGAAAGGAAACAGTGTCACTAGAGCAGAAATCAATTTAATAAAAAACAGGAAAATAATAGAGGATATTAACAATTGAGTAGTTTCTTCACTCACGAAACTAATCAAGGAAAAATTCCTTTTCCTGCCACCAGCGAGGGGGCTGGGGGCGCCTCTCACATCTGCCACATCTGTCCTGGTGACGGAAGGAGTTTTCAGGACCCACTCGGGCACTGGGACACCATACGCTGAAGGCACTCGAGAAACCGCAGGTGCCGAGGGCCACCCGGCCCTTCCCGCTGATTCTGAGTTGCCCAGTGAGAGCTGCAGTGGCCTCGACTCTGAGGACAAACGCAAGACCGAGGGAGTCCTCGAAGACCGCCATAGGGAGCCCTCCAACCCCAGCCTCCCGGAGAAGCCAGTCACTTCACAGTTCACATGAGACATATTCAATCAATGTGTGTTTCTCCTGTTGATCTATAATTTTTTTTTTGAGTCAGGGTCTTACTCTGTTGCCCAGCCTGGAGTGCAGGGCCACCCTCACAACACACCATAGCCCTAACCTCCTGGGTTCAGGCGATCCTCCTGCCTCAGTCTCCTGAGAAGCTGGGACGGCAGGTGTTCACCATGGCACATGGCTAATTTTGTAATTTTACTTTTTTTTTTTTTTTAATACAGATGAGGTCTCACCATGTTGCCTGGAATGATCTCGAACTCCTGGGCTCAAGCAATCCTCTTGCCTGGCCTCCCAAAGCGCTGGGATTACGGGTGTGAGCCACTGCACCAGGTTCTGCAGACCTGCTTTATGTCAACTTAATTCTGGGGCCCAGCCAGGACCCCAAGGGCTGGGCGTGGGATTTCCCCCAACATCCATGCTGTCTCTCCAGGGATGTGTCTGCAGCAAACAGCCCTAAAAGAGGCAATGACTCCTTGTGGGGCAGAAGGCAGGTGGTCCAGGTCACTATACACAGTTTCCTCCAGGGCCCAAACTGGGCAGGTCTGACAATAGCTCCCGGTGTGAGCTGCTGGGGTTTCCCTACTCGGGGTTCCTAGTCTGGGAGCAAGCCCACCGCACTGCCAGCACCTGGCACCCACTCGGGGACTCACACAAATCTCATAGTCTCCACTCCGCGGCCAGCCGTCCAGTCCCCGGTCTCTGGGGTCCCTGCCTGCCTCTGTGAAACTGCCAGGATAAAGTGGCAGCTGGGAAGGAGAAGAAAGTCTTTAAAACTTTTTATTCAGCCGGGCTCGGTGGCTCAGCCTGCAATCCCGCGCCTTTGGGAGGCTGAGGTGAGTGGATCGCCTGAGCCCGCGGGTTCGAGACCCGCCTGGGCAGCGAGACGTCATCTCTACAATAAATCAAAAAATCAGCCGGGTGTGGTAGCGCACGCCTGTAGTTCCGGCTACACGGAAGGCTGAGGCGGAGGGATCGCCAGAGCCCAGCAGGTGGAGGCTGCGGTGGCTGGTAGCGGCCACTGCACTCCAGACTGGGCGACAGAGTGAGACTCCAACTCAAAAAAAAAAAAAAGAAAAAAAAGTTTTATTCTATTTCTTTGTCAACACAGCCGATGACCTGAAGAAGGGGAGATCTGGTGAGGACAACACAAAGCCTTCGCAGACGGGGAGAGAGACCCCGCGTCCCCCATCAGGGGACACAGAGCCGGTCAGCCAGCAGTCGCCCTCACCCCCGTCCACAGACCCCGCAATCCAGCCAGTGTCGCCAGGGTCCGAGCGTGTGCAGAAGAATGAGGGAGCCAGATGAGCCAGTGCTCACAAAGAACAAGGCGGGGGCCGGGCGCCCCGGTTCCGGGTAGAATGTGTTTACTCTGACGCTGTAGTCATCGGACCTGCGGAGCTTGGAAAGGGCGGACTCACAGGTCAGTGGGGCGAGAGAGAAAGTCCCAAGAGAGCCAGGCCTGGGTGCTCAGGCCTGTCATCCCAGCCCTCTGGGAGGCCAAGGCGGGAGAATCGCTTGAGGCCCAGAGTTCAAGACCAGCCTGACAACATACAGAGACCTCATCTCTACAAAAATATTTAAGAATGTAGCCAGGTGTGGTGGTGCATGCCTGTCGTCGCAGCCACTCGGGAAGTTGAGGCGGAAGGATCACCTGAGCCCAGGAGGTCGAGTCTGCGGTGCCGTGAGCGTGCCCCTGCCCTCCGGCCTGGGCAATGGAGTGAGACCCTGACTCCAAACAAACAGACAAGAGATCAGCGAGTTCCCACAACCTCACTCTTAGAATGGCTGGAAGGAAACAACCAGGGAACGGACAGCTCCAAGTGCCCACGTGGAGTGACCGCGGGCTCCCCCGGGCTGACGGGAACGCAGGGCCACAGGACTCTGGAGGGCAACAGGGCCGTTTCTTGGAGAGTCCAGTGTACATGTCCGTGTCACACGCCATTGCGCCGATGGTGTTTGGAGTGAAAGGCAGCTCACGGTCGCACCAGCGCCTGCCCACAAACGCGTGAGACGGCATTATTCATGATCACAGACTGCGTCACCAGCTCCAGCGTCCTTCAGCGTATGGACAAAAGCACTGCGGCATGTCCACTCCAGGGCGCACTCTTAAGAGGAGGAGAGACAAGTCACCAGTCCAGGCGACAGCAGGGCGATGGGCTCTGTGCCGAACAAGAGGAGCCAGAGCATGGCTCTGTGACATTCCGGAAAAGACAGGAGTAACAGGGACCGGAAACGGGGCAGGGGCGGCCGGTGGCCAAGGTGGGAGGACTGCGTACTGGAAGCTGGAGGGACGGGGGGGTGTGACAGACATGCTCCATATCCTGATCTTGTATTTGTCAAAACTCATAGAACTCTACGCCCACACAAAAGTGGAAATCGCTGTGTGTGTGTGTGTGTGTGTGTGTGTGTGTGTGTGTGTGTGTAATAAAAAACACATTTGCGCCGAGCACGGTGGCTCACACCTGTCATCCCAGCCCTTTGGGAGGTCGAGGCGGGAGGGTTGCTTGAGCCCAGGAGTTCGAGAGCAGCCTGGGCAACATCATGAGCCCTTGCCCCTACAGAAAACACCAAAATGTGAGCAGAGCACGGTGGCACGTGCCTGTCGTCCCAGCTATGGAACAGGCTGAGGTAGGAGGATGGCCTGAGTCCAGGAGGTTGAGGTCGAGGCCGTGGTGAACTGGGATCGTGCCACCGCACTCCAGACCCTAAAAATGCAGTGTGCGTTCTTTACGAAGTCTCTACTGTCCGTCACGCGCTGGCCACCCCCTCCCGTGCGGGAACCTGGGGCTCCTGGCAGCCTCAAGACCAACCCCTCTCTCCTATCAGATGTTGTCAGCAAGTATGGCATTTTTTTTCTGCTTTTTTTTTTAATCCTTAGTTAGTTTGCTCGCTTGTTTATTTACTTATTGATTTAGAGTAGGGGTCTCACTCTGTCACCCAGGCTGGAGTACAGTGGCACGATCACAAAATACTGCAGTCTTGACCTCCAGGGCTCCGTCGATCCTCTCACCTCTGTCCCCTGAGCAGCAGGGACTTCAGTTGTACCAACCTGCCCGGTCGGTTTTCCCATTTTATTGTAGAGATGGGGTCTCGCTGTGTTGCCCAGGCTGGTCTGGACCGCCTGGGCTCAGGCAATCCTCTGGCCTCCGCCTCCCCCTAGGGGTGAGCCGCCGCACCCTGCAGTGTTTTGTTATTCTTAAGGTCATATTGTTTTGCAGCTGAGCCCGCATTAGTCAGTTAATTAACTCACCGTTTCTTCTCGCATCATCATATTTTTTTTCCTGGCTAGAATGTCTTTCTTCCGGAAATCGATCTGTTGATAGTTTCTTTAGGCCACTTCAACGTAGCTCATTGACTTGTGTGTGCAAACACAGCAACTTCATTTCTCTCCGGGTCTTACATCATTCCAGGTCAATGCTTCCTGCTGACGGGGTCTTTCCCAAACACACTGAAGGTGGCATCCCAGGCTCTGGAGACTTCTATTCTTGCAGAGAGACCTGTTTCGGGGTCGCCAGCCTTGGCTGGACCATCTGCCCACTGCTACCCTACACTCAGGGATAGAGGCTTCCCGCCTCTTCTCACCATGCCCATCACACGTCCAGCTCAGCTTATCCCGTGGCCACCTCTCCCGAGGGCCTCATGTCCCATGCACTCTTTTCTCCCTGGTGGCTCCAGCTTCTGCAATGCTAGGCGTCTCCGTGGCCTGTGCCCGTCCACTGCTTAACTATGGCCCATCTCACGTGGACATCTGCCCCATTTAGAATCTGGGGTTGTTGTGGTCATGGCGGCAGTGAACTCCTGCTCCTCCACGTGGTCCGGGGGCAACCCCGATCCCATCCACCTGCATCCCAGGCAGCTGAGCCCTAAATCATAAGCCCATGCAGGGACCACCCGTGGTCCTGAAGCTTTGCCCCTGTCTGACTGACCGGGCACAGCCACTAGCCACACTCAGCTTCCAGGGACACAGGAGCTTGAGAACAAGGGGGGCAGGGTGAGCCCCATCCCTATAGCCGGGCAGCCGGGATGACAGTCACTGCACTCCGCCATCGTGACCTTGGGGCCTTCCTGGCCAGTGCTACCTCTCTGGCCGGCCTGAAGCCCCATGAGGCCAGGAGCCGCCTATGCCTGTGGGACCTTTGTGACCCTGGAGTGGGAGGCCTGCACTCAAAGCCCAGAAAATGCTGCTGAGTGCAGGGGTCACATCAAAGCGGGCAGCCCCAGTCAGATTCTGGGTCACAGGGACCCTGCTCTCCCAGAGGCTGGACACGCGAAAGCTCTCACATGGGATCTGGTCACCTCCCTCCCCAGATCCCTTTCAGTAGAGCGGTGGTCCAGCTCAGTGTAGAGCCTGGCCTGTGGGCACTTCTGCCATGGCCCACTGATCCCAGGACCTGTGGCCCCGTCCTGGGCTGTCTCCCCTGTGTCCTATAGGGAGGATCTGGATCTCAGGCTGGTCCTTGGTGCCTGCAAATTGTGGCACCAAGGTGGCTCCTTCCTGTCCAACACGAGTGAAGTGGGCCCCTGGACCCCTGTGTCCTTGCCCTCTCCCGTCCCCGTTAGATGACTGGGTTCTGCCCGCTCCAGTCTCCGCAGTCCCGAGGCTTGTTTCAAGTCTGACTCCTGCTGGGCTGGACTGGTGAGCCCCAGCGTCCACCGCTCCTCCCACTAATGAGGCACTAATATGTTTATCCTGCAGAATTGTGTGTGGAAGGCATAACAGCGGAGGCTTCAGAGGTCCCATTCCAGGAGGGCTCGTGGGCAATTGCTTGGAGATGGTCACATCCACGGGTAGCCCCCAGACCAGTAGAGTCCTTGCACACGGGCTTCCGTACCCCACTCCAAAGCTGGCCTCGGGCAGATCTGCCCTGGATTGGCCCATGATTTAGAGTCTCAAAGAGCTCTCCTGGCCCAGGAAATGGGCCCTTGTGAGGTCCTAAATTAGGGCAACATGGAGTCAGACATAGGAGGGATGGATGGATGGATGGGTGGATGATGGTTGGATGGATGGATGCGTAAATGGGAGAATGGATGCATGAATGGAAGAATGGATGGATGGAAGGATGTATGGATGGTGGGTGATGGATAGATACATGAATGGATGCATGAATGGAAGGACAGATGGGTGGAAGGATGTATGCTCGGGTGGGTGGATGGATGGATGGATGGATGGATGGATGGATGGATGGATGGATGGATGGATGGGTAGATGAATGAATGGGTGGATAGACGGATGGTTGGGGGAATGAATAGGTGGATAGTTGAATGGATGGAGGGAAGGATGGATGCAGGAATGGAAGGATGGATAATGGATGGATGAATCTGTGGCTAGGAAAGTGGATAGATGGATGGGTAGATGGATAGATGGGTGGGTAAATGGATGGGAGGATAGTTGTATGGATGTACAGAAAGACGGATGAACGGGCGGGTGAATGGAAGGATGGATGCAGGGATGGAAGGATGGATGAACGGATGGTGAATGACAGACGGATGGATGGATGGGCGCATGGAAGGATGAACAGAAGGGTGGGTGGATGGGCGGATGGGTGGATGCATGAATGGAGCAATGGATGAATGGATGGGTGGATGGATGGATCTGTGGGTGGGAAAATGGATGGGTGGGTGGGTAGCTGGACGGGTGGAGAGCTGAATGGATGTAGGAATGAAAGGATGGACGAACGGATGGTGGGCAATGGATGGGTGGAAGGATGGGTAGATAAGACAGATACAGATAGATGATAGAACAACAGTTAAGATAATGACAGATGAACAAAACAAACAGATAAGATACAAAGATAGATGATAGACAGAAAAGCAGATGGAAGGAAGGGAGAAAGGAAGGAAGGGAGGAGGGAGGGTAGATGCAGAGAGAGGGAGGTTTAGCTTACCGGGCCCCTCAGAGGAGGCAGGAAACAGCAGACATGCAGCTGTGTGGACACGGATGAGCAGCCACCTTCCGGCTCCCAGGACGTCCCACTGGGTGACTTGTTTGGCTCCTGCAACTGCCTTGAGGGGAGGACTGCTGCATTTCCAGCCACAGAGGAGAGATCAGGAGCAGGATGGTCCCCGCTGGTCCAGGGTCGCACGACTCCTCCGTAGAGGGCCCGCAGCAGGTGTCTGGGGGTTTCGTGCTGGAACCCACAGCGACACAGGGTCACACAGGTCCTGGAAGTCAGATGGACCCAGAGAAAGGCATGAGGTCAGCCCGTGGATGGCCCAGAGACTCAGACACCCCCATGAGGACATGGGGTAGACCGGGGCCCCCCGAGACTCAGAAGTTGAGGGAGAGTCTTGGAGCCTCAGAGGGGGCCCACAGAACCCCGTGGCATGGGCCCCACGAGGGCAGACACACAGGCCCAGATCGTTCTTTGATCAGGACACTGGGGCGGTGACTGGGCGGGCTGGGGCCTCCCCCGGCCTCACACCTCAGCTGTCCGCTGCTGCCCACCATTCAGTCAGCGGGGGTGGCCAGCTTCTGGCCATCAACAGCCAGATGACCCAGCCAGCAGCAGATGCCACCACAGGGTGATTCTAGGGCATGAAGAAGCCATCAAGGCCAGCAGCAGGGAGCTCCATTTCCCCCACCCAGGGCCACACCCCAGGACCTGGCCGGATCCCGCCAGAGTCCCCCGTGATGGAGATGCCTGGTGATCCAGGCTGGCAGCCCAGCAGGCACCAGCCCTTTGCTGTCCTGCTTTGACCGAACCTCTTGCCACGGCCCCTGCCCTGTGGACACCCAGTAGACAAGCAGTTGGGTGTCCTGGGAATGTGGCTGGGTGCCCATCAGGTGAGGAAGGGAAGCAGCTGGATGGACTCCGGGTTCCCAAGTCCCCACAGAGCAGCTTGTGCTGTCTGTGTCTGAGATGAGCTGGTCCCGCACCCCCGCTGTGCCTCTGCCTAGACCCTGACCCCCTGCTCCCTTCCATCCCCATCCCTGGGACGCCCCCATCCTTCAAGGCCTGCTGGGCTCCTCCCCCCGGAAGCACTGCAGACCCCCCTAGAGGTTCCTGCCTAGTGCAGGACAGGTCTCTCGGGAGAGCACCGGTCTTCCCCATGGGCAGTCCAGACACCCCTGCTTGGCCACTGGTGGGCTCTGGCCTGGCGCTCCGTGTCCTCCTGGTGACAGTGAGCTGCCCTGTGGGTGGGTCTGCTCGGACCCTGTAGGGAGGCTGTTTCCCAGGGTCAGGGCCGATGTGGGGGTCTCTGGCCCACCAGCTCTTGACCAGGTCCAGTGGCAGAGAGGGCGAGCACGGGGCCGGGCCCGAGGGCCAGAGGACAGGCTGGAGTGAGGGGGCCGCACCCCCGGGGCTGGTGGGCTGCCGGCCCTCGGAGGCCCCTGGCACTCCCCACCCAAGGTACCAGACTCTTCTGTGCCTTTACCCCGTGTTCAGGACCTGGCCCTGTGGAGGCAGCAGAGGTTGGAGGCCAAGAGCACCCCAGACATAAGGGAGGTGGGCAGCCCCCGCCTCGAATGTGGTTCGGACATGCCCAGTGTCGGGGGAGAGACAGGGAGGAGAGCTGGGCCAGCCTGACTGGCTGGGGCTGGGCGGAGGGGGTGGGACGTGCCTCCTCCCGTCCTGCTGGCCGAGGCTGGCTTTGGTTCTGGCCCAGGTGCTGGTCGCTGGTGGTCCCCATGTGCCCTGCTGGGGCCAAGGGGTATGGCCGTAATTGGGAGCAGAGGCAGAGGCGGGGAGGCCTGCAGACGCGGGCAGCTGGTCAGTGCCGCCCGCGCTCTCTGCTGGCCGTCTGCTCAGGGACTGGGTGGCACCCGACGTGCTCTGTGGGCACCCCGGCCAGCAGGGCCATGAGGGATGCCTGGGAGCCACCGGCCACTGTAGTGTGTTGGAGTGGCCTCTGTAGTGTGTCGGAGCCACCGGCCATTCATGGTGTGTTGGAGTGGCCTCCAGTCTCTGCTGCCTCCACGGGGCCAGGTCCTGAGCGTGGGGTGACAGCACAGAAGAGTCTGGTACCGTGGGTGGGGAGTGCAGGGGCCCTCTGAGGGCCTGCAGCCCACCAGCCCCCGGGGGGCAGCCCCCTCACTCCAGCCTGTCCTCTGGCCCTTGGGCCTGGCCCCGGGCTTGTCCCCTCTGCCACTGGCCCTGGTCAAGGGCTGGTGGGCAAGAAACGCCCACGCTGGCCTTGACCTCAGGAAAGAGCCTGCCTACAGGTCCTCCCCAGGGCTTTCACAACAGGGGCGGCAGGAACTGATCCCGTGGTCACCTGGGGGGCTGACACGGAGAGCGCCCAAGTGTGCATGTTCTCAAGAGTGTGCTTGCATACACACAAACACGTGTGTAGGTGTGCCTGCGTGTGGTGTCCACGTGTGCACACCTGTGTGTGACTGTGTGCACGCGCCCATACACCCACGACAAGGCTGGGCTGTCGTGTCAGAAAGGGTCTCGATTTCCCTCTCTCTGTGAGCTGATGGCCTTTCCGTTCTGCTGGGCTGTCTCCTCCCTGAGACCCCGACATGCTGGGCTCGTCCCTGGCCCGGTCCAGCCCCACGTGGTGGCCTGGCGCTTCTCTGTGTCTTTCCTCCTCTCTTGGCCGCTCGGCCACTTCAGCGGTGACCCTGGATGCCTCAGTGTCGAGGACTTAGTAGCCTCTGGGTGGGGGGCTGCAGGAGGGTCTGAGGCAGGGAATCGGGAGCGCCTCCCACAATACCCAGATCCCTGGGGTCCCAGCCAGCTCTGCCCAGAGCTCATCTGGGGGTGAGAGAGGGTCGCGAGGGGTGGGAATCACTCAGAAGAGCCCCAGTTCAGAGGCTTCTGCACAGACCAGGCCCCAGGATGGAGCCTGGGACCCAGCAAGAGTGTCCCTGGGAGGGAGGAAAGCTCTGAGCAGTCAGGGTCCCAGGACCACCTCCTGGAGAAGGGTGAGGCTGCAGGCTTGTGCTGGAGGGGTCCGGGCGCCTGAGGGCGGGCAGTCTGCGGGGTGGGCAGTGGGCAGGGCCAGGCAGGAGGGCAGGCAGCCCGTGGGTCTGGGAACGGGAGTTCGGGATCCCCCGGGGCGGCAGCAGACCTCAGGGGAACCTGGACCCAGGGGACAGGCAGGACGCGCTGGCCCCTGGGTCCCTGTAGCCCGCCGCTCCCCACCCTCCTGGGCACGCAGGGATGGCCCTGGGGAGGCTGAGGACGGCCTCGGGCGCACGTGGGGCCACCGCGGCCTCCACTGGGAAGGCTCCACCCAGAGGCCTGCCGGAAGCAGGGCTGGAGGGCCCTGGCGGGGCGCCCTGACCCTCCTCACAGACACACCCAGCCTGGACGAAGGGCCCGGCGGGGGGAGGCACGGCCCCCGTGATGCCTACCCCTATAGGCCTCGACACAGCCCTCGGGAGCTGTGAGACCGTCTGTGGCTGGGGGTGGAAGGAAGGCTGTGGGGTCTTGCGTTCCCCGCATCCTCTGAGCCCTGCAGCCACTCGGGGGGTGGCTGCAAGTCTTTACAAGCGGGGTCCACACACGGTCCCCCTAGCAGGGTCCCCTCATGGGGCTCACACAGCAGGACCCATATATGGGTTCCCACAGCCGGACACACACAGGGTCCACACAGGGGGTCCACACAGGGGGTCCCCTAGCAGGCCCCCACGCACAGGGTCCACACACATGAGGCTGCGTCCGTCGGGCTTTGTTTCGACCTGACCCGCTTGGCCACACCCACAAGCCCCAGAACTGCTTGAAAGGTGCTCCTGGTACCTCTTACCAGAAACTCGGGTGGACTCAGGAAACCAGCCTGCCAGTGGGCCTGCCTCGGACCCTCGGGGGCCTGAGCGGGGGCCTCAGGGCTGGGGCCAGGGCAGGGTGGGAGGCAGCAACCAGGGGCTCGGCAGGGAGGCAGTGGACTTAGGTGCAGGAACTGGGCCTCACAGGAGCGTGACCAGCCAGGACAGGAGGTGGGAGGCTGGGGCCTGAGAGGGGTCACACAGGGTGGGAGCCATGCCCCCCTCCTACCCAGACACAAGCCCACCTGCCCACCCAGCAGACAGCCCAGACATTCCCCTCCCCCCGAGAGCCCAGACCTCCCCCTCAGCCAATCAATCAAGACAAACACCCCCCATTACCAGAGAGCCCGCACAGCCCCCCTCACCTAGAAACTATGACCGCTCCCTCCCCCGAGAACTTGGCAGTGGCCTCAGCCCTACTGGCCTGAGCCAGTTGGTCTCTCCCATGGGACCCTGGGGGGGTCCAGCTCTCAGGACACAGGGGCTCTGGAAAGCTAGGGCAGCTCCCATGTGACAGCCAGGAACCCCCAGGGCAGGAGCGGGTCACACACCCATTCCCTTCACACTCTGACCCCAAGGAGCTCCCGTCTGGGAGACGGCGGGGCTGAGCCAGGGGCCTCTGCGGAGGCCGGAGTGGGAGGGGGTCCGCAGCCCACAGCACACCTCCGTCCTCCCCCATCCTCTGGCCTGGCCCCTGCCCTGAGCTGACGCTGACGTGTCTGACAGCCGGACGGCCCCCACCCTTCCTGGCCAGGCAGTCAGTGGGTGGGCAACTGGGGCAGCTGAGGCAGGAAGCACAGCACCATGGAGGGGTCTGGAACATTCCTTCCAGCCTGCACACGCAGCTGGCCCTACTGGAGCCGGTGCCAGACCTGCCAGTTGTGTCCGTGCTGGGCTCCCACACCCGACGGCCCCTCGGCTCCAGGACACCGCGTGACACCGTGTGGACAGGGTGGCTTTGATCGCATGACCCCACACGGAGGGTCCCCGTTCTCCCTCCCCCTATCGGTCCCCGCTAGAGCCAGCAATGGGAGGGTTTGTGTTGGCCCCCAGCCAGACCCCAGAGTGTGCCCGCTGGCTGCAAGGCAGCTGTTCCTGGAACCGGGTGACAATGCGCGGACTGTCTCCGGCTGGGCGGTCGGGGCGCAGACAGCTGAGCCCGCATGAATAGGGCGCAGAAGCCCAGACAAGGATGAATGGGCCCGGGGTGTCCAGAGACGCAGGGGAACTTGGAATCGGCCCCCAGGGCCCTGGGTCTGGAATGCGGGCCTGTGTGAGGCGTGGGGTGCAGGCATCCAGGGCCTGTGATGATCAGATGCCCCCATGCAAGGGAGCAGAGCACCCCGATACTCAGACTCACAGGCACATGGATGGGGGATGGTACCCGGATTCCAGAAGAGCTCCTGGGCGCTCACGGCCAAGGTGTGCACCTGGGACTTGGACACGTGTGTGCAAAACACTGGCCTGTGCATAGTCCTAGGGCACGGGGACCCCAAGGCTTGGATCCGTGGGGTCCATGTCTCTCGGGTGCTGCTGGGACTGCAAGACCCTCAGATGCCAACGACGAACGACAGCTGCCCGGTGCAGCCATGACCGGGGCGCAGGGGCGTGGGGATGAGGGGAAGGGCTTGCATGGCGAAGCCGGCGAAAGGCCCTGGGGACTCGGACAGGCAGAGGGGACCCAGGCCCAGATACTCCGAGTAAAGGGGCACAGAGCCCCTGGCACTCAGCCTGATGGGCTACAGAGACCCCAGCATGCAGAATAACGGGGTACAGAGACCCCAATATTCCGGCGGAGGGGGTGTCAAGACCCAGACACTCAGAAGAGTGGGGTGCAGAGACCCAGCGCTCAGGCTGTGGGTGCAGAGACCCAGACACTCAGAAGAGTGGGGTGCAGAGACCCAGCGCTCAGGCTGTGGGTGCAGAGACCCAGACACTCAAAACAGCAGGGTGCAGAGACCCTAACATGAAGAACTCAGAAACTGAGGACTGGCCCCGAGGGCTTTGAGCTGGGACACGGCCCATGTGTGGGGCCGTTGGTGCGGGGTTGACCAAAGACCCCGACGGACAGAGGGAGGACACACCGTCCGGACACGCGGCAGCTGGACGAGGGGGGACCTGGGGACGCGGCATCTGGGTGCATGGAGCCCTAGTCCTCATGGGGAGGTGACACCGGTGCTCAGAGGCTGGGAGGGCACCCAGAGGCCCCCGGAGTGACAGCCCAAGTCCTTTTTGCCTAGACGGTCAGAGGTGGGAATCGAGCAGACTGCCAGATGCTTGGAAACAGAAGACCAGAACCCGGAGCTGGAGTGATGAGGTTTGAGGCGGCTGCGCTTTCCCGTGAGGCGGGTCCAGACCTCTGGGAGTCCATGCTCACGGGAGGGTGTGTGTCTCTGCAGGTGACGTGGGTAGGGCTATCTCTGTTCCAGGGGAGCAGGCATACCCTGGCAGGTCTGTAGGACGTCACCCAGACTCTCTGTGAATGTGGGAGCCCATGACGCAGACCTTGGGTGCTCGGTGCCTGCTGGTCTCATGTTGAGGGGACAGGAGACGGGGTGAGACCCTCGCGGTGGGAGAGAGAGGCGCCAAATCCCACAGGGAGAGGACCTGACGCCCAGGGCGCTGGTGTCCAGTTGGCCAGATTCTCCAACAAGCAGGGCGCCTGGCCCCCGGCTTCTCAGGTATTCAAGCAGTCAGGGTTTGGGCTGCAGAAGCGCCAAGAGGACAGACGGCCAGAGCCAGGCTGATCCTTGGAGCACCAGTCCAGGTTGCAGAACCCCAGACAATCAGCAATCAAAGGACCGGGGGCACCTGGGCGGGGGTGCAGAGGCAGGTGTGGGCTGGACAGCTCAGCTCCCCAGCAGGACGGGGTCCAGACTTCAGAGTCAAGGGGCGCAGAGATCCTGGCACTCAGGTTGGTGGGGTGCGGAGATGCCGACACTAGGAATAACGGGGTACAGAGCTCCCAAGGCTCAGGCTGGTGAGGCACAGAGACCCTAACACTCAGAATAGTGGGGCGCAGACCTCCCAAGACTCAGGTCGATGGAATGCAGAGATGCTGACACCCAGAATCATGGGGTACAGAGACCCCAATGCTCAGGCTGATGGGTGCGGAGACCCAGCCCTCAGAATAATAGGGTACAGAGACCCCAATATGCAGGCTGATGGGTTCAGAGACCCTGACACTCAGAATGACGAGGTGCAGGTATGCCAGCATGAAAGCGGTGGTGGGCGCTGAGCCTCCGAGGTGCTGGTGCACAGTCCAGACCCCTGGGCCATGCGGGTGGCAGCGGGCACAGCTGAGGAGTGACGGGCACTCAGGAAGCAGGGATAGGTGGCAGATGCACAGCAGTGACACATGGGAAGACCAGGCACCACACACAGGGGTGAGGCCTGGCTCCGCCTGGGCCTGGCGCAGAGGCCGCTGTGTCCACAGGGGGTTCAGGTGCGGCAAGGGGATGCGGGTGGCCTGCCCCCTGGAGACAGTCGTAGAGCCCAGGTCCCAGCCTAGAGGGAGCAGGTCACCGACTTGGCAGTCCTGGGAGGGCTGCACATACACCTGGCTCAGGGTGTGTCCTTGGTGTCCTCAGGAGGGCGTGAAACAGGAGTCCAGAGGAGCAACCACCAAGATGCTTGGGGGCTGGGTCAGCCTCCCTGATGCTTGGAGATGGGTGCAGCCCCCCTGAAGCCTGGAGGTGGGTGCAGCCCCCATGCTTGGAGGTGAGTGCAGCTCCCCTGATGCTTGGTGGTGGGTGCTGCCCCCCTGATGCCTGGAGGTGGGTGCAGCCCCCATGCCTGGAGGTGAGTGCAGCTCCCCTGATGCTTGGTGGTGGGTGCTGCCCCCCTGATGCCTGGAGGTGGGTTCAGCCCCCCGATGCCTGGAGGTGGGTGCAGCCTCCCTGAAGCCTGGAGGTGGGTGCAGCCCCCATGCCTGGAGGTGAGTGCAGCTCCCCTGATGCTTGGTGGTGGGTGCTGCCCCCCTGATGCCTGGAGGTGGGTTCAGCCCCCCGATGCCTGGAGGTGGGTGCAGCCTCCCTGAAGCCTGGAGGTGGGTGCAGCCCCCATGCCTGGAGGTGAGTGCAGCTCCCCTGATGCTTGGTGGTGGGTGCTGCCCCCCTGATGCCTGGAGGTGGGTTCAGCCCCCCGATGCCTGGAGGTGGGTGCAGCCTCCCTGAAGCCTGGAGGTGGGTGCAGCCCCCATGCTTGGAGGTGAGTGCAGCTCCCCTGATGCTTGGTGGTGGGTGCTGCCCCCCTGATGCCTGGAGGTGGGTTCAGCCCCCCGATGCCTGGAGGTGGGTGCAGCCTCCCTGAAGCCTGGAGGTGGGTGCAGCCCCCATGCCTGGAGGTGAGTGCAGCTCCCCTGATGCTTGGTGGTGGGTGCTGCCCCCTGATGCCTGGAGGTGGGTTCAGCCCCCCGATGCCTGGAGGTGGGTGCAGCCTCCCTGAAGCCTGGAGGTGGGTGCAGCCCCCATGCCTGGAGGTGAGTGCAGCTCCCCTGATGCTTGGTGGTGGGTGCTGCCCCCCTGATGCCTGGAGGTGGGTTCAGCCCCCCGATGCCTGGAGGTGGGTGCAGCCTCCCTGAAGCCTGGAGGTGGGTGCAGCCCCCATGCTTGGAGGGGAGTGCAGCTCCCCTGATGCTTGGTGGTGGGTGCTGCCCCCCTGATGCCTGGAGGTGGGTTCAGCCCAACGATGCCTGGAGGTAGGTGCAGCCTCCTGATGCCTGGTGGTGGTTGCAGCCTCCCTAATGAGGAGGGCACAGAACCGGGATGGCGGCTGGCGGGGCACACGCAGGCTGAGACCCAGCGAATGGGCACAGGGCACAGGGCACCCCAATCCCCGAGAGCTGTGGCAGACAGAGCCTCCCATCGTGGCTACCCCTGGCCCCTGGCAAAGGGGGTGTCACACCCCAATGGGGTGGAGCCGTGGGGTCAGCTTGGGTGGGAGGACAGCGGGGACCCAGTGCAAGCCTGGCCATGCGCCAACCACTCACGCTCCAGCTGGCCATGAGCGCCAGCCTCCACGTTCCTGGGCCACCTCACAGGAACTTCCATCCAGGGCCCACCAGGGCCTCCAGGAGGCTGCCGGCCACCATCTTGGGGCCACACGCTGGCTGCCACCAACAGCTCCGCTGGGCTTTCTCCTTCCTGCCCTGGACCGTCACATACCCATCTAGCTGGATGCGCCCTCATCCCGGGAAGGGCACAAAGCCCCCGGCACTGCCAGCTGGGGCGTGCATGGGCACGCAGCTCAGGGCAATCTAGGGTTGGCATGGAGCCCCGCCCACATGTCACCCCATGGCAGGGCGCCTGCTTACCCAAGTTCCTGCCGGTGCCACCTCCACCTCACCGCCCGGGCTGGGTCACACAAGAAGGCCAGCCCTTCCCGGCACAGGGGACCCACCAGAGGGACAGGCATGGCCCTGCGTGCCCAGTGCCACCCATGAGCAGCCGGGACACACCTGCACACACACACCCCTCACTGCAGCATCTCAGGGCCTGGTTGTCTCCCGGAAGTCCTGCCCGGCCAGCCCTGCAGCCAGACCCTGGCAGACAGGTTCTCTCATTAAGCATTAACCGGTTCCACGTCTGACCACCAGCCACAGATAAAGGGTTCGGGGCGACGCCCAGGCCTGGAAGGGCCACTTGGAGTGGGGCTTAGGTCAGGGACTTGACCGGACTGACTGGCTGGAGTGAGCAAGGGAGTTCGGACGACAGGCCCTGTTTGGGGTCCACTAAAGCAAGAGACGCTGAGGTTAGACTGCAGTGAGGACTTTCTGGCCACTGGCTTATGGACCACCTGATGAGGGGTGTGCTCACTGGGAAACCAAGGACCCAAGGGGTTGGGTCAGCCCAGCGGGAGGCAAGAGTGTGCACGGACTGGCCCACAGAAGGTCCCCTGGGAGCCCCGCCCAGCACTGCCCAGGGCACCCCCTGCCAGCTCCCACCCTCCTCGCGCTGGGCTCTGTGGAGGCCAGCAGCGCCAGAGGGGCTTTTGTCTAAGCCGGGCACCTCCACGACTCAGGACATCTCCTCGGTGGCTGAGCTGGTGCACACTCAGTCCAGCCTGGAGGCCTCCTGCCAGACCCGAGGGTCAGCTCAAGTGGGACCGTCCTCTCACAAGGCTTGGTGGCGGCCCCCAGCCCCGAGAGGCCCAGGAGGTGGGCGGAGCCCAGCACTCAGCCCCTGGGCCTCGGGAAACCTTCCGCCCCAAGGGGGTTCCCGGCCCCTGAGGGCCAGTGTTCCCGCCACGGGGGGTCCCCGAAGTCCTGCCTCCCTTGCCTTCTCTCAGAGGAGTTCCGGTCACGGAGCCTGGGCTGCCCACCAAGCTGGACCGGCCTCTGGGTTTCCAGGGTCCCAGAGGAGGGCCTGGTGGCGGGTGGGCCACGGGAGGGGCGGCGGCGGGTGGGAATACGGTGCCCCTGGGGCCGCCACTCCCAGCGCTTGGGGAGGCCTGCTTCTCCGGAGGAAGACCACGGAAGCGTGTGCCCACGGAACACGGAAGACTCCAGGTAGACTCGCCATGGAGGGGACGACCCAGCATGTCCACATGGGTGCCCAGCACCAAGCTGGCGGGGCGTCTGGAGGCACTTGATGAGGAGGGAGCCCTGGGTGGAGGTCAGCACACGTCACGGCACCTCTGGGGGCCTGGAGTGACCGGGAGGGCTCCCTGGAGAAGGTGGGCTCACGTGGGCCTTGAAGGGCGAGCTGGGTGGGGCTGCAGGGGGGATGTTCGAGGCAGGGAACAGCCGCGGGAGTGGACCCGCTGCCCTGGGAAGGGGAGCACAGGGCTGGCTTCCCAGAGCCGCGGGGAAAGGGCTTCCCGGAGGAGGTGGCTGGGCAGGGGGCGTGATTTAGGATGAACACGCTGTCTGTCCTCCCCGGGGTAAGCCGGTGTTGACGCCCAGAGTGGGCTTCCCTGGCAGGGCCACGGGAGAGAGAAGCCAAAGTCAGACAGCAGGAAGGACTGCCCGCCTGGCGGGGCTGGCCCAGGCGGGAGGGCTGCAAGTTCCTGGGCGGCCAGGGGAAGTCGGAGCGCCCCCAGGGCCCGGCGTCGCTGCGCCTCGGCCTTCCTGCTGGGCTGCAGGGCTTTCTCCACAAGCCGCGGCCTGGAGCCTGGGCCCTCCGGGTGATCTGGGTCCTGTGGAGCAGATGGCGCCACCTGGTGGCCACGAGCTCCCCGTGCCTTTACCACCGTGGGACCCGGCGGTCCAGCGGGACCCTGTGCCTCCCCGGGCCCGGGGATCCGCTGGCGCCAGCGGGCAGCATCCCCAGGGTCTCCGGACACTTCCGGGCGCCTTTCGGGCGGCCCCGGCGGTCCTCGGGGACAGCGTGGCCAGGCTGGCTGGGGAATCTGCCGGCCAGCGGCACCAAATCGCCGTCGGTGCCCTGCCCTGCCTTGGCTCACGTTCTTAGACCGCGGGAGGCGAGACTGCTGGGAAACCGAGCCCAGGGAGAGACACACACGCACACGCACGCTCATGCCTGGACATGCACGCCCACACGTGCATGCTCACACGTGCACACATATGACCACACACATTCAATGCTCGCACACATGTGCACACACACTACACCATGCACACACATGCTCATTCCTGGACACACATGCTCACGTGCGCACACCCACGGCTGCACACACGCACACATGATCATGCCTGGACACACACACGCCCTCACATGTGCATACACATGACCGTACAAGTACATACATGACTGCACACACATACTCATGCCAGGGCATGCACACGCATGGCTACACACATGCACATGCATGTTCACACGCTCACAAAAACGCACACACATGACTACGTGTGTGCACATACATACTCATGCCTGGTCACACACATGCTCACATGTGCACACACGGCTACACATGCACACACGTGCTCACACGCGTGCACACACATGACTTCACGACGCACACAATTCATGCTCCCACGTGCATACACACGCGTGCACAACATGCATAAATGCAGACTGTGTTGACAAGCCACCCTGAATTCTTAACCATGAACATCTCAAGGAAGCAGTTTCAATCCCAGAATACACACGTGCTCTGACATTTCACAAAGGAAACGTTGGCTTTCCACATGGAAGCCCAGCCCCCTTGAGCCCGGCCCATCCAGGCCTGCACCGGGCACCCCACGCCCATGCGCCAGCCAGCCCGTTCCATCAGCAGCCACCAGGGTGCTCTGCCAGCCCCAGGGGAATGCCCAGACTCTGACCCCATGGGCAGAGGGGCCACCCTCCATCTGCAGGGCCTCGCCCAAGGCTCCTCTGACCAGAACACGCTACGTCCTTCGCGGGGCTCAGGGTAGAGTGAACGTGCTCGAACTTTTGTTCAAAAATTAAGGTTTTGAGGCAGCAGCAGTGGACATGAAGCCACGCAGGATGCCCGCGTGCACGGACTGCAGCCTGGGAGCGGCCTTTCCCGTGCCCATGTTGCGCCTGAGACGGCCCCAGGCCTGCTCCTCTGCTCCCAGGACAGGTTGGCTTCCCGAGTCGCGCCAGCCTCTGGTCATGGGAGCAGGCTCTGGGCCTCCACCTACTTACCTACAAGACGGATGTCACAGGGTGACCTCACAGGGATGTGTGTGTGGGCCTCGCCGGCCGGCAGACAAACTGGCCTGCGGACTTGGGGACCTGGCCCCCTTCCCTCTTTGAGCTGAAGCACCCCTCGCCCCGAACACCAGGGACTTGGCGGTTCTGAAACCGGAGCCTCCCCCGACCCTCAGGAGTGGCACGGAGGCCGTGTGTGCCAAGTGCCGGCCACCCAGGGTTTCACTCTGTCTCTCTCCTGCTCTGCACAGTCTGGGGAAGAGCAGGCTGAGGGCATCTGGCCCCGACAACAGGCTATTCCTGAAGGGATGGCCAGGCTGAACTTGGACATGGCGAGAGGGGCTGCACGCTCCTGTGGGTGCAGAGGGACCCCCAAATGGGAGAAACGGAGGGTCCGGCTGGCTGTCGCTCCCGGGGGAAGGGAAGGGGTGGCGCTGAGCTGAATCACCCCGGGGCCCGGGATGACCTGCGTGGCAGCCGGTCCCGCTTGGAACCCTGGTTTCCCTGCCCATGGGTGGGAGGGGCCATCTCACCAGGTGCGCTCACTCACGGGCCTGGGCGGGGGGGTGCCAGCCCCGCCCGCCCTCCCACACACATGGCAGGGTGGCGGCAGGCAGGTGGGCGAGTCGGGAAGGACAGCGGGTCCCTGCCGCTCGCCCCTCCCCGGGTGCTGCTGGCCCGGAGCGCCCACCAGGAACACCCCTCCGCCCGGGCTGGCTCAGAGGACGCCCCTGTCGCAGCCCCAGCGCCGCATCCCCCGGCCCCCATGACCCCACAGAGGCCTTTCCTCAGGAGTCACGATGCTCCATGGACACGGGCCCCAATGACCCTGCCCTGCCTGCATGGCCAGGAAATTACGGGGGGCGTTCTGGTGGGACAGGCGTGAGATGGCACATGATGAGCTGGGAACTCGGAGATGAGATGGGACCCAGGGGTGAGAGGGACCCGGGGGTGAGAGGGACCCGGGGGTGAGATGGCCCCGGGGGTGAGATGGGACCTCGGGCGTGAGATCAGACCCCAGGGCCGTGACGGGCCTCCCCAGGCAGGGCCAGGACTCAGGAGAGAGAGAGGCAGGGATGGATGGGCTTCCTGGAGAAGGAGGTAAACTTCAGTGGGTGACAGGTACCCTGCGCCCCCTGGAAGGCAAGGACCAGGCTGTCCATGCCTGACCCCCTGCTGGGGCTGGGGACGGGAGGAAGGTAGCCAGGAGGCTCAGCCGTGGCTGCTAAGCTTTGGCCAAGGCCTCTGCCTCCCTCTGCTGGCCTCTCGTTGCCCAGAGCCCTGCCCCTGGCCACCCCCGGCTGTCTTTCGCCGGGACACTCCTGGTGGGGCAGGAGCCCAAGGGACCACCCCCCAGGCGACCCAGCCTCCCTGCTGTCTCACCCAAATCAGCAGGGCCGGAAGATGGGGCACCCTCTGGGGCCCCCAGTGTCCTGACCTCAGCCGGCACCACGGCGAGGATGGGGCTCACTCCGGGTCTCGTCACCAGGACCCCTGCGAGTTGCGGGACCCCCGAGGGGTTGGGGAGGCCCAGTGAGTGGGGCTCAGCATCCCACACCCCCAGGGCCCCGCTGGACTCTCCCCGCGGGCGCCCTCGCCGCGGGCATCCTCCTGGTCTCCTGCGTCCTCTGTGTCGCGGGCCGTTGCCGTCGCCGGAAGAAGCCCAGAGGCAAGGAGGCCCTGGGCCTGGGCCTGGGCAGTAATCGCAGTACCACCCCCACCCACCTGGCGAGAAGCAGCTCCCGTGGCCTGCTTGGGCTTGGGCCAGAGGCATCCGCGGGGCAAGGCTCGGAGGCTCCCAGCAGCCCGGGACAGTCAGGGGCGAGCTCAGCTTCTGGGGATAAGCAGAGGTGGGGGGGGTCATGCAAAAAAGACACGGGTTGGTCCACGGGCCACGGGCGTCACTGCAGAGCTGGAGGAAGGCGCCCAGACCCACATTTGGGGCCAATGTGGCTGGTCTTGCAGTTACACTGAGCCGTTTAGGTGGTCGGGCTGGAGGTGGGCGGCTTGACCCACATCGTGGAACTGCTGCCCGGGGTCCCAGGGCTCTGGTGCCACCTTGGCCCCACCCCCGCAGGTGCAGCCGGACGGGGACCCCTTGGAGCCCAGCCCAGGGGACTCTCGGCAGTGGGGGCGCCTGCTGCTGTCCCTGGAGCACGATTTGGACGCCTGGAGGTGAAGGGGCCCCTGTGCCAGGCCTGGAGGCACCGCGGGATTGGGGAGCAGGCGTGGCGGAGGGGCAGGCACCGTGCCCGTGGTGGGGAGCCGGCGGGGGAGACCCTCGGCTGAACCCACCCCGCCGGCTCCCAGGTCAGGGTGGGCCTGAGGCAGGCGGCCGACCTGAGGGCCCCTACGCCCGCGTCAGCGTGTCCACCCAGGCCGGGCATGGGTACGAGAACAAGGTGCACCGAGACACGCTCTGCCCTGTGTTTGACGAAACCTGCTGTTTCCACGTGAGCCTGAGCTGGGCAAGGGTGGGTTAGCAGGGCGGTGGGCCTGGCTCACTCCCTGCCAGGTCCCACTGGCGGGGCTGCCCGGGGCCACCCTGCGGGTGCAGCTGCTAGACTCCAAGCGCTTCTCAGAGCACGAGCCACTGGGTGCACTCCGCCTGCCACTGGGCACCACGGCCTACAGCATGTTCTGGAACACTGGCACCAGCTCGGCCCTCCTGGTGAGTCCGAGGTGAGGCACTGAGTGCCAGATCCAGGCCGGCCGTCAGCTCCAGGCCGAGCCGGCATGGACCCTGCTGTCGGGAGACTGAGGCCTGGAGGGCAGCCGCTGTGGGGCCTGAACCCCCACTGGGCAGGGGCGACCCCCAGGCTGAAGCCCCCCTCGCCGCCCACAGCCCGAGCAGATGGGGCAGCTGTGCGTCTCTCTCCACTGCGTGCCCGGATCCAGCCGGCTTGACTGTGGTGGTGCTGGAGGCCCGGGGCCTGCATCCAGGACTGGCAGGTGAGGCTCACAGTGGCCAGTGCCGTGGACAGAGGCCAGGCCACGCTCAGCCCTGATGCCCCCTGCCCCCTCGCACCCCAGAGCCCTACGTGAAGGTCCAGCTCGTGAGGAGCCAGAGGAGGTGGAGGAAGAAGAGGACGTCCGCCAGGAAGGGCATGGCTGCCCCCCACTTCAATGAGGCTTTCACCTTCCTCGTTCCTTTCAGCCAGATCCAGCTGGGTGCTGGGAGAAAGGGGTAAGCCCTGGGTGGGAGGGACGGGCCGGTGGGACCTCGTGCCCGGTCACGCTGACGGCAGCCTTTTCCTCCCCACCCCCGGCCGCTGGCCCATCTCTGCCCAGAGTGTGGACCTGGTGCTGGCTGTCTGGGCCCGTGGGCAAGGTTCTGCTGGGCGCCTGGACCTCGGGCCAGCCCCTGCAGCACTGGGTGGACAGGCTGGCCCAGGCCCGGCGGCCCCTCGCCCAGTGGCACCACCTGCAGCCAGCCCGGGAGGTGGACCGCCAGCTGGCCCTGCAGCCCCGCCTGCGCCTGCCCCTGCCTCACTCCTGAACACAAGCCGTGCCTCGGTTTCCCCCAGCTGAGCCCAGGGAACCCACTGTAACAAATGCCTTCTCTCGATGCCGTGGGACCTGCTTGAGCTTTGTAGGGCTCCACTCTCAGGGTCACGGCCCCCCAGGCACGGGAGAGGGTCTCCCCACCAGACTCAACCTGGCCTGGGGCCTCGGGCGGAGACCTGACCCCTGGGTAGCAGTGGGGAGCTTGTGAGGGGCGCTCGTCACCTCTGGGCTCACCTGGGAGGGGATGGAGAGGCGGGAGCTGCAGAACAGGGCTGCCCCAGTCGGCCCTGCAGGGACCGGGCCGGTGAGGGGGCACGTCTGGGGTGGTGAGAGTGTGGAAGGAACCCCGCCTCCCTTGCTGGCTCAGACAATGGGCAGCAGAGGGCAGCAGACTCCGGCAAAAGCTGCTGGGCCTTGGGGGCTCTGCCCTGGCCAGGACTGGGCGGCCTCCGTGGCCGAAGCCTCCCTTTGCCTGCCTCCTGGCATCATTCTCATGGCCGTGATTCTGGCAGGGCTGGGGCCGAGAGCCCCGCTGCTCAGAGAAGGCGCCCGGTCTCGGTCCTAGGGGCCTCTGTGGGGCGGGGGAATGTGGGGGGGTGGCTCGGGTCCCGGACCTGGGCGCGAAGGGCCATGCTGGGCCTGTCCAGGCGGCCAGGCTCGCCCTGAGCCCCCAGGGTCAGAGGGGGCTTCCCAGTGTGGGTGGCGCCGCCGTCCTGGGGCAGAAAGGCGAGCTCCGAGTCACCCCGGGAAGGGACCGCGGCAGGGCGTCCCAGGGGGGTGCAGAGGGGCCGGGCCGCACGTCCAGTGTGCCCCCTGGTCTTGCCCTGCCTCCCAGCGGGAAGATAGGGTCACGCAGAGGGGAGTGCCGCCTGAGGACCCCAGAGGTCATGTTGGGGGGTCAGACTTGCAGAAGGGGAGGGATGTGGCCTGCTTGTGCCTGAGGGGCCGGCCCCGGGGCGAGGGGGGCAGCTGACCGCCGCAGGGGTAAGCGGGAACAGGACCCCCACGGGGGAGGCTGCGGCGGTCACCCAACAGGCAGCAGGAGGCGGATATTGGATGCCGACTGGGGGCAAGGCTGATTCGGCTCCGGCTCCTGACACCCGGTGAGGCCAGCACAGCTGCCCGGCTCCTTGGAGGCATCGCGAACTGGGCATGGAGTCCTAAATAGAGTGGCCGAGCGCCCCACCCCCACCAAGACTTCTTGGACGGGCCAGGCGCACGCGGCCCGGCCAGGCGGCCGGGCAGGTGGGGAGGTCTCTCGGGCTCTCCGTGCCCCCATTGGTCTGAGGTGCCTCCATGCCCTTTCTGAGCGGGGGCCCGGCCCGGGGGAAGCCATTTATACCCCGCCCCGGGGCCCACCAGTCCAACTCACACGGCCAGCCTGACCTCGCTCCCAGACCTACTGCCCGACGCCAGGTGAGGCCCAGACGGCTCACCGAGGCCGGGGGACAGGGCGAAGCTCGAGCTAGCTCACAGGAGGACGTCTCGGGCCAGAGGGCCTGGGGGTCTGGGGGTTGCTGCCTGCAGTGGGGGCTTCCAGGGAGCCAAGAGTGAGAAAGAGACCGGGGTGGTGGCCGGGATGGAACAGGGGTCCTGGACGGGACCCTGGTGCCTGGGCCTCACCTCTGGGGCTCTGGAAGGGGAGTCCGTGGGTCAACCAACCCAGGACCTGAGCCCCCGAGGCCAAATCAGGAGCAATTTCTTCCCCACACTTGGGCCCAAAGCCAAAGGAGCAAGTTAAAAATAGTGGCCTTGCCCCAGTGGCCACCTGCGCTGGCCCGTCCCGCCCTCCCTCGGGACAGCTGCAGCTCCTCGCCCCACCCGGGACGTTTTGGGCACTTTCTCCTCTTACTTCTCACCCCGGGGAATTCCAAGACATTGCCCTTGAAGGACGTCGGAGGCCGGGGTGGGGGGAAGGGGGTTCGTGAGCCTGCCTGTCCAGGCCTGGACAGCCCACACGCCCGGGGTGCCAGTGCCAGAGGGATGCCCGGCCAGGACTGACATCTCTGCCTTTCTTGCTCCACAGGCGCTAAGCTCAGGACCTCAGGATGGGAGAGTAAGTGGACCCCGGCCCCGTCCCTACGGCCCCCGCCGCCCCCGCCCCATTCCCATGTTCCATGGCCACATGCTCCGTGGCTTTTTCCCCAGCCGTGCCCCTAACTGCTCTCTTCTCTCTCCCTTGCCCCTGCTTTCCTGCGTCCTGCCTCCTGGGACAGTGAGGAGGTGAGACCCCGGGGGCCGGGGAACGTGGAGCGGGTGGGGCGCACCACCCGGGATAGGTCAGAGGGCACAGCCTCCAGGCCCCAGCCCCAGGGAAGACGACCTGGTCCTCCTGCTGGCGAAAGCGCCCCGCCCCCTGGCCAGACGCCGCGGAGAGAGGAAGTGGCTGCCCGGTGCCTTGTGGGGCAGGGGAAGTGGGGCTGGGGGCCTGGGCACGGGTCGCCACTTCTTCTTTCTGATTCCTGCACTTCCTCTCCCCTCGACGCGCCCCCCCCCGCCTCTGGGGCCCAGACTCACCGCCCCCCGCCCTGGTTCTCGCAGCCCTGCATGCCACCCGGGCAAAGCGTCACACCATGGCACAGCTCCACGGACCTGGGCCCGGGGTTCTGGCTTCCCCACGGAGGCTCCTCGCCCCCTGGGATGGGAGCCTCCAGTCTGGATGGGGGTGGGGATGGTGGGGATGCCCCGGCCCGGACCAGCAGTGGGGGTGGGTGGCTGCCCCGGCCTGGGTGGGAGGTGGGGATGAGTGGGCGGCCAGGCCTGGACGGGGAGAGGGGACAGGTGGGCTGCTCTGACCTGAACAGGCAGTGGGGGCCGGTGGGCTGTCCAGGCCTGGACGGGGAGAGGGGATGGGTGGGCTGTCCGGGCCTGGACTGGCAGCGGGGGCGGGTAGGCTGCCCCGACCTGGATGGGGGCAGGGACGAGTGGGCTCCCTGGCCTGGCCTGGATGGGGGGTGGGGACGTGTGGGCTGTCCCGGCCTGGACAGGCAGTGGGGCGGGTGGGCTGTCCTGGCCTGGACTGGGCGCAGGGATGAGTGGGCTGCCCCAGCCTAGATGGAAAGCAGGGACGGGTGGGCGCCCAGGCCTGGACAGGCAGCGGGGGCCGGCGGGCTGCCTGGTGCGGCTCTGACCCCCCCTCTCGGCCCCACAGAAGCGCAACAGGGCCATCACGGCCCGCAGGCAGCACCTGAAGGTAGGCATGGGCGACCGGGCGGGTGGGGCCGGGGCCGGGGGACCGAGGGGCCCTGGGCGGCCCCTCACCCCCTGCCCCGCAGAGCGTGATGCTGCAGATCGCGGCCACCGAGCTGGAGAAGGAGGAGAGCCGCCGCGAATCGGAGAAGCAGAACTACCTGTCGGAGCACTGCCCGCCCCTGCACATCCCGGGCTCCATGTCGGAAGTGCAGGTAGGGGCGCCCCGCTCTGCCTCCCACGGGGCAGGGGCGGGTGGGCCGGGGTCCTGACGGCCGCCTGCCCCCAGGAGCTCTGCAAGCAGCTTCACGCCAAGATCGATGTGGCCGAGGAGGAGAAGTACGACATGGAAATCAGGGTCCAGAAGAGCGGCAAGGAGGTGCGAGGGAGGGCGAGGGAGGGGGGAGGATGGGGGCGCGGGAGGACGGGGAGGGGGACGGACGGCGGGGAGATGCACGGTGGGGGTGGCGACGGGGCACGGAGGGTGGATGGGACGGAGCGTGGGGGGACATCCGTGGGGGGACGGCATGGGGGGACGTGAGCCAGAGCGGAGAGGTGCCGGGCCCGGGCGGGGGCGGGCCGGCGGGAGGCCTCATCGGGCCGTGGGCCTCCCTCCCCGCAGCTGGAGGACATGAACCAGAAGCTCTTCGACCTGCGGGGCAAGTTCAAGAGGCCCCCACTCCGGCGCGTGCGCATGTCGGCCGACGCCATGCTCAAGGCCCTGCTGGGCTCCAAGCACAAGGTGTGCATGGACCTGCGTGCCAACCTCAAGCAGGTCAAGAAGGAGGACACCGAGAAGGTAGGCTCTGCGCCTGGGCCACGGGGGTGGGGCAGCCGAGGCAGGACGGCCGGACCCTGAGCCCTGTCCCGGCCGCACCCGCAGGAGCGTGACCTGCGGGACGTGGGAGACTGGAGGAAGAACATCGAGGAGAAGTCGGGCATGGAGGGCCGGAAGAAGATGTTCGAGTCCGAGTCCTAGGCCGCCGCCCGCCCGCCCCTGCCCCGGCACCCAGGAAGCCCGCTGGGAGAGCTGGCCTCGCCTCCATGGTCAATAAAAGGTTCAGCCCCACGGCGAGTCTTGTCTGGTGTTCCAGGTGTGTGGCCGCCATCTGGGCTGGTGGACGGCGGCTGGCAGTGGTCAACAGCCGGCCCGGCAGAGCCCAGGGCACACGGGGCCTGGGGTTTCGGGCTGGGGGAAGGCTGCCTCCAGGTGGGGCCCCGAGCCACCCTGGGCTGCACCTGTGGCTGGTGAGGTGGACAGGGTCAGTCCCAGCTTGCCCTGGCACGTCCGTGCAGCAGGGCCTGGGAGAGATGGTAGGGGCAGCACTCGAAGCAGGCGGCCTGCCTGTCGCCTGCCCTGGACCAGAGCCTGCAGGAGTGGACGTGACCAGCCCAGACGGCGGTGTCCATGCTGGGGACCAAAATGGTACTGGGTCTGGCCCGCCTCATCTCTGGCTCAAAGGCAGGCAACGTCACCCCACCACGCAAGGGGACACGGAGACCTGGGCTCGTTCAGGGACTTTTCCCGGGAGCCAGGATGCGGCTCTCAGCCTCAGACCCCAGACCCCTGCACAGGGGCCTCTGGGTCACTGGGCCCCCCGGATGGCCCATGCTCACGGGGCCGGGACGATGAAAGGCCCAGGCCGCCCCACACCCCCACACCAGGCCCCGGAGGGCTCTCAGGCCCGCTTCCGCCCGGCCCCGCTCCGGGCCCCTCCTCCCACCAAGGACAAGGGCCCCGCAGGCCCAGACAAGGGCCATCACGGCAAGGTCGCGCTGTCAACCGTGTTTGTGGAGCATGATGGACGGGCCCGCCAAGGCCCCTCAGCTCAGATCAGCCGCGCGCCCTGCCCTTGCCCTCTGACGTGCCTTGATGGATCTGTGGGGCCGGCGGCAGAAAGGCTGCGGCGTCTCAACCTTGGGCCCTGGGAACTGACGTCAGCCGGCAGCTGGGGCCGCCACGGCCTTCGCTGTACCCTCTCCCTGGCCCCGCTCCAGCCCCGGGGTCCGGCTCCGAGCCCTTCCATGTCCCCTGCCCGGGCCATCTGCCAGGTACCTCGACTGCCCGCTCTGGCCCTGCAGGGGGAGACTGGCCTCTGGGGTGAGGCCCTGGCTCGCCACATGGGCAGGCAGCGAGCTCAGACTGGGCACCTGGCGCCGGGCGGGCACGGGGGCAAGGCAGCTGGGCGGCAGAGAGCAGGGAGCCCCGCGCCCTGACCACCAGCAGGGCATGGACGTGGGGCCCCCACCCGGCCTGACCGGGCACGAACCAGTCTCAGAGGGGGCCTGAGGGAGGGCGAGCGGAAGGGACTCCCGGGGGGCGTCCCAGGTCACAGTGAGCCCCATGCAGAGCCCGGCGAGCAGCATAGATGGTGAATCCAAGGGCCGTGCTGCGGTGGCCAGAGCACCGGCCAATGGGGAAGGGGCCTTGCTGTGGGCCCCACAAGGCAAGGGGGCGGCTCTCCAAGGGGGCGGCACAGGCCTGACTCCGCACTGTGGGCAGCCCCGGGTCCTCAGGCTGACCCTCCTCAGTGACCCGGGCTGAGGTCCGAAGCCGCAGCCATGCTAGACCCCAGACTGCCGTCCCCACATGCCCACCAAGGTCCCTCAGCTCAGTGCCCAGACCCAGGGCCCGCTGCGTCCTGTCTGCCCTCTGCCCTGAGCCTGAGGCGTTGTGCCCACCGGGAAACAGGCCGACTCCATCTGGGAACACAAGGCATCAGAGGTCTAGGGGCAGGGTGCTGTGTGGGGAAGGGAGTAGGACCCGCTCACAACCGCAGGACACACAGACTCCTCCGGGCTCTGGCAGATACACTGTGTGGGAAAACCATCTTTTTTTAAGCAGGGAAATGTCAAACACAAAATTCCAAACCGTGGCCATGTGAGTGGCGAGGGCAGAGCTGGGCCGCTGGCAGGGGGTGTCAGCACCCAGTGGCTGTAGGTTTGGGGAATGCTGTGATTTGGGGGCTGGATGGTGGATGCTCCGGTGTTTGCTAAATCTGCTGTTGAAGGAAGGAGGGAGGGAAGGAAGGAGGCCCACGTCCAGCCACACCAGGCCAGCGAGCATCAAGACCAGCGCCACTCCCAACCTGACTCCAGTCCCTGGGGTGAGCCTGGTGACCCCCCAGAAAGGCGTGTGTCCACACCACCACAGGAAGGCTGGATGGGGCCGGTCCTGGGAGGCCTGCGGCCAGCGCTGGGCCGCCTGGCCCGGCTGACTCTGCCTTCTAGAAAGATCTCAGCAGAATGGAAAACAGCACCGAGGCAAGGCCGGAGGTGGGGAGGGGGTGGAGGCCACAGTCACCTGGGCAGGAGGGACATGAGCAACGGGGACACGTTGAAGGGGGGGTCCCCAGGGCCTGTGGCCCAGGGAGCCAGGCTGGGGAGCCCACCCCGTGGGTGGGGACGCACAGGGGATGGGGCAGGGTGCAGCCCAGAAAAAGCAGGCTTCAGAGGGGACGAGGCGGCCGGGCGACGTGGCTCGTGCCTGTCATCCCAGCACTTTGGGAGGCTGAGGCGGGAGGATCGCTCAGCCCAGGAGTGTGAGACCTGCCTGGGCAACACAGCGAGACCTCGTGAGGAGATGAGGCACTTGCTGGGGGCTGCTGGGCTCGGGGCATGTGGAGGCTCCCAGGGGAGAGGGGGCTGGGGAGCTGGGAGCAGGGAGGCGGCAGAGTCTGCCCTTGGTGTCCCCTGCATGAGACGGGATGGAGGTGCCCAGACCTAGGGCAAGTGGGCAGGAGAAAAGGGGATCGCGAGAGGGAGACAGACAGAGAGAGGAGAGAGACAGAGAGAGGGAGAAGGAGAGGGAGGGCGGGAGAGACAGAGAGAGGAAGACAGAGGGACAGAGAGAGAGAGAGGGAGGGGCTGAGATGCAGAGAGACCGCGGCAAGCGGGGACAGCGACCCGAGCTCAGGCCCCCGTGGGGGGAGGACGCGCAGGTGTGGTTCTCGCCACGAGGCTTCTGCGAGCTCGAACTCATTTCCCCGCACGCTTGTCTTCAGACGTCAGGGCAGTGCGATTCTGAGGCAACAACAAAAAGAACATGGAAAAATAACACAGATTAGTGGAGAGGACGTCGGAGTCCTACGACAGGAGCAGGAGGTGCCAGAGGACCCCAGAGGCTGGGGGCAGCCAGCCCGAGGACGGGGCGTGAGGTCCAGGACGGGGCGTGAGGCTGAGGACGGGCGCGCACCCAGGCGGAGGGCCCAGGGACGGGCGAGCTCAGGTCACTCGCCGGCCCCCGGGGGCTCCCCCAGCTCTCAGAGGAGCCCCCTCGTCTGGGGCGCAGGGTCCGGGGCAGGGCAGCTGCCCCTTCGGGGACGGCAGGAGTGGAGGCCGGAAGCAGGACGCATGTGGGGACAGCCGGCCCTGGGGGCGCCCTGGGCGCCCGTGGCAGGGACGGTCCTGCCGGGAGGCCTGCCTCTTTGTGGCTGGACACAGAGGGGCCTCCCGGGGACAGGTCAGCATGGCTGCCCTGACCTCCACCCCACCATATCCGGTGCCAGAAAGGGGCCCCTGAGAGGGGACAGGGCTCCCCCGAGAACGTTCACTCCAGGACCCCACGGAGGGGCGCCAGGATCCAGGCCAGCCGAGCCCCTGACTGAGGCCACCGTGGGTGCCCACCCCTCAGGGGAACTTCTGGACGGAGGGTGGTGCCGACCACTCCTTGTCTCTGCAGCCCGCACCCCCTGGGGACCCTTTTCCTGCCCCCCTTCCCTGAGTGGCCCCTGGGCCTGCCTGTCGCGTGGAACCACTCCCTGCAGGGCGGCCCCCCCTGCTGTCCCTCCAAACCGCCAGCCCCTCCAAGCCCTCCCCGCTCCCGTCTGACCCTGTCCCCGTGGGGGTCTTCCCCCCCTGGCTCTCTTCCCTCCCTGGGGCCAGTTCCCAGCCACACCCCTGCCAACTGGAGAGCATCTGAGCACGCCCACGGGAGCGACCCTGGGAGGTCCTGTCCGGCCCCGAGGGCCAGCGCCATCTCCTCCAGTCCCTCCCGGCTCTAGCCTGCGATGCCACACACCAACCTGCCCTCCAGCCGCCCACCCAGGCCCACGCCTGCGGCAGCACCTGGCTCCCCACCCGTCTAGGTCTCCTGGGCCACCGTGGCAGGGGCGGCCTGGATGTCCAGGCCGGGGCTGGAGCCTGCCCCGCCGTCTCTCCCCCATCCCCTGCCAGGAGGACACAGAGGACCGGCCAGGACGCAGGACCTCCGGGCGGTGGCCCCTTTCCCGCCCTGGCCTGACACGGCGCGCAAAGTGTCCTCGGGGCAGCCGCCGGGGCTGTTTGTTGAGCGACTGACTCCCGGGATGCCTGCATGAGTCAGCTCGGGCTACCAGCACACAGGGTCACAGATGGGGGATTCAGCCGCAGGCGTGTGTGCCCGCTCGGTCCTGGAGGCCAAGTGCCCGAGGCCCAGGTGTCCCGGGCTGCCTCCCCCTTGGGCCTCCCGCATTGGCTTGTAGACGCCTCTCCTCCCCCTCCACCCCGTGTCCTCATGCGGTTTGGCCCTCTGTGGGTGTCTGAGTCCCAATTTCCCCTTTTTACAAGATCAGCAGTCCTGTGGGATTAGGACCCACCCACGGGACTTCACGTTAGTTCATGCGTTTATTTATTTATTTTAGAGGCAGGGGCCCGCTCTGTCACCCAGGCCGCACAGCCGCGGCCCCATCGTAGCTGACGGCAGCCTCAAACTCCCCACCTCAAGCGATCCTCACGCTTCAGTCTCCTCAGGAGCTGGAGGTACAGGTGCACACCACCACAACCGGCTAATTTTAAAAACTGTTTCCTAGCCAGGCTCGGTGGCTCGGCCTGTAATCCCGCGCCTTTGGGAGGCTGAGGTGAGTGAATTGCCTGAGCCCGCGGGTTCGAGACCCGCCTGGGCAGCGAGACCTCATCTCTACAACAAATCAAAAAATCAGCTGGGCGTGGTGGCACATGCCTATAATTCTGGCTACTTGGAAGGCTGAGGCGGAAGGATCGCCAGCAGGCCGAGGCTGCGGTGGCCGGGAGCGGCCACTGCACTCCAGTCTGGGCGACAGAGTGAGACTCCAACTCAAAAAAAAAAAAAAAAAAAACTGTTTCCATGTGGCACAGCCGGGTCTCAAACTCCCAGCCTCAAGTGACCCTCCCATCTCGGCCTCCCAAACTGCTGGGATCTCAGGCGTGAACCACCGTGCCTGTCATCCCAGGCATTAAGCAGTCGTAACAACTTCTCTAAGGGCCCCGCCTCTAAATGCTGTCCCACTCTGAGGACGGGGCGGGGGCTAGGACGTGCAAACCTCCCGGGCTCGAGACCGGCCTGTCATCTGCCCCAAGGCCGCCTCCCTCTCCACAGTCACACTGTTGTCTTGCTTTGAGTCCTCAGAATACCCTTCCTGCCACTTCCTGCCTCTCCTGGCCTGCCACCCATCGCCAGGGCCTTCCCCCCGGGGCGGCTCCCCTGCTCCCAGGTACGACCCCCACCTGTCATGCTCCCACCGGGCAAGTCCAGCGGCTCAACACGTGGGAACCCTGCTTCCTCCGGGCCCTGCCCAGCCCTCTGCAGGCCGACCCCGGCCGCGCTCCTGCCTCGAGGTCTTAGCCAAGGTCACAGATGACGCCAATGCCGAGGGGGACAGCCCTGCCGTGCTTTCCTGGCTGGGCCCGTCCACACTGCTGACCACTTCCTCCTCCTCACGCGGCCTGGCCCACCTCTCCTGTCCTGCCCCCACCGGTCACTGAGCATGTGGCTTTCACCCTGCCCTCCCCGGGGGACCTGTCCCATGGGGCCTGGAGGCCCCCAAGATGCCCGGGGCACGTCTTCTCACAGGGGGGCCCACGTGGGGCCCACGGTCCAGGCGGGCCTGTGGACGACCCCTCCGGAGGCCCCATGGCAACACGGGGTTGGTGCGTCTACAAGAGGTTGGTCTTTCCCTTTGCCGTCCATGGGTGCGGCTATAACTGATTGCTCAAGGCCAGGGGGGTGACTGAGAACATACATCCATTTTCTCTGTCGTGGAGGCTGGGAGTCCCGAGATCGAGGTGTCTGTTGGTCCGGACTCCGCCTCAGAGAGGGCACCTTGCTACTGTATCCTCAAGCGGCTGGAACAGAAGGACGACAAGGGTCCAGCTGGCTTCCTCGAGCTCAGGGCACGGACCTGACCCCTGAGGACAAAGCCCTCCCGGTCTGATCACCTAAGGGCCTGCCTGACAATACTGTCACACCTGGTCAGGTTCATTCTTGCAATTGGGAGGCCGAGGCTGGATGACTTGAGCCCAAGAGTTCAAGACCAGCCTAGGCCACAGAGCGAAACCTGGTGTCTACAAAGAAACGAACAAGTCAGTCAGACTTGGTGGCGCACGCCTGTCGTCCTAGCTACTCCAGAGGCTGAAGCAGGAGGATCGTCAGAACCCGGGAGGTCAAGACCAGCCAGAGCAACATAGCAAGATCTCATCTCTACAAAAATTCAAAAAACAAGCTGGGCGTGGTAGCGCGTGCCTGTAGTTCCAGCTAGTCAGTAGGTTGAGGCAGAAAGATCGTCTGAGTCCGGGAGTTCGAGACCAGCCTGAGCAACATAGTGAGAGCTTGTCTCTACAAAAATCAAAAAATAAGCCAGGTCCGGCAGTGCCCGCCTGTAGTCCCAGCTACTTAGGAGTCTGAGGCAGGAGGATCACCTGAACCCAGGAGGTCGAGGCTGTGATGAGCCGTGATCGTGCCACTGCACTCCAGCCTGGGCAACAGAGTGAGACCCCACTCAAAATTTACTAAAGAAATCCTTACCGCAGACCCCCTCTCCATGGCCTCCCGCCTGCTTTCTTCCAGCCTGTGAATACTACCGCCTCCCACCAGCCTGGACCCATCCCTGTCCCCTCTCCCTGAGAGTGGGGCTGGTATCTCTCCATCCCCTACTTCTTCGGCCCTCCTCTCTCTGCACCAGCTGGGGCCTGTCCGCACTCAGCCGCCAGGGAGTGTGTCAGGCGCGGCCTTTGCCCCAGGTCCCTCGGTCCCTCTCCCGCGAGAGTCCTGCAGAGAAGGCGGCCCCGGATGTCCCCGAGCTCCTGTCAGCCCTCTGGACTCTGGCCATCCTGGCCCTCCAGGAGATTCCCTGTGTCCCTCTGCCTCTGGCCGCCTGGCACGGCCTCATCATGGCCGACCCCTAGAGCCCCCCGCCGCCCGGCTCTGTCCTCTACCCGGTCGGGTGCCCTTGGCTGGCTCCTTCTCATCTCCGACAAGCTCATTTGCTTTTTCCTTTGCTGCCCGCCAGATCCTGCACGGGGGGGTCAGGACACAGGGTTGGAGAGGAGGCCCGCCCTCCACATTCCGCCCCCCACAGTTCAAGAGTGAGACCAAGTGAACCCATAACTGTGTCTGGTTCTAGGGGCAATTCTCAGCTCTTGCGAGAAAAGATCTGCTCCCACCCAAGCCACCACCCAGCAGGGCCCAGGTGGTCTCACACGGGCAGCCCTGGGGGTCCTGGGTCCCCACTGGGGACACCTCCCCATGTCCAGGCTGAGTGACGTGTCAGTTGGAGGCCAGGGGTTGGCCAGGAAGGAAAGGGGTGAAAGGGTAGAGGCCCAGGGCTGGGCAGGGCTCGGGGTGATTTCTGCTTTGTGTGTGTGTGTTTGTTGCTTGTTTGTTTGAGTAGAGATCTTACTCGGGCTCAGGAGACCTGGCCCTCCAGGTGACTCCCTGTGTCCCTCTGCCCCCGACAACCTGGCACGGCCTCATCACGACCGACCCCTAGGCACCCCCCGCCACCCGGCTCTGTCCTCTGCCCAGTCGGGTGCCCTTAACTGGCCCATTCGCTAGTCCCTTTGCTGCCAGATTGGAGGGCTTGGCACAATCATGGCTCACGGCAGCCTCGACCTCATGGACTCAGGCAATCCTCCCGCCTCAGCCTCCCAAAGTGCTGGGATGACAGGAGTGAGCCACCGTGCCCGGCCTGCTTTTGTTTTTTAAGGTGTGAGCACTGTCGGCATATGCTCCTCCAAACAGGATGCAGCGGGGGGAGAAGGGGAGGCTGGAAGGATGGCATGGGGACATTGGAGGCAAGAGGACCCTGGACTCGGAGAGGGGCTGAGAGCCCAGGAGGGGGCACGGACAGAGCGGGCATTCACCCACCGTGCTGGTGCAGGACAGATGCTGGACAGCCACTCGAGGACACCCACCCTGGCTCCCCCTCTTTGATGCAGCCTTGGGGGGCACGAATCTGCTGAGAACACAGAGAGGGCTGGCTCTTGGGGGAGAAGGTGGTGTCCACAGGGTCCCCTGAGCGTTCAGAGCGTCCTCGAGGGTGGCCGGGACATGACCCCCAGTGTCCCTGGAGACCAGGGAGGGCTCCCCCCTCCACTGCCCTGGAAGGCGCTTGGCCTGTTTGCTGGCCATGTGGGAGAGACTGCAGGGGCATACCGGCCACCCTAACGAGGGCCACAGACGGGAAGCTTGGGCCGTAGGAACATTGCTCTCTCAGCTCTGGAGGCTGGAGTCTGAGCCCTGGGTGTGGGCAGGACTGGCTGCCCGGAGGCCACGAGGGAACCTCTGGCCCAGGCCTCCCCAACCTCTGGGGGTGGAGGTCATCTCTGGGCTTCTTATCTTCCAGACGCTTCCCCCTGACCTCTGCTTCTGCCACCATGCGATGTCTCCTCGCGTGTGTGCATGTGTGTGTCTGGGTCCAAATTTCCCTTTTCATAAGGTCACCAGTCATATTGGAATGGGGGACGCCCCATGCCACCATGACCTCATTTTCACTGACCACATCTGCAGCAAGCCCGTTTCCAAATATGGGCATGTGTCAAGGTCCTGGGTCATGACTTCCCCATGCGAATTCTGGGGACACAACTCAGCCCCTACCCGAGGCGTCAGGCGTTGCCAGGCTTGGGAGGGCGGGGCCGGGCAGAGGGGAGGAAGGGACCCTCCAAGGGTTTAGGGGTAGGGTGGGCAGGCCACACCGGACGCTCTGCTTGCCCCTAGGCCCTGAGCATGGCTCATGGTCTGCTGTATCCCTCTTGACATTCGTGGGCTTTGAACCAGAGGGTCTCGCCCTTTCCTTCTGCTCCGTCCCCCAAAAGGGAGGCAGCCGGCCCGCCTACAGGTGATGGGTGGCAGGATGGGGTGGGGCAGGGTGGCTGCCCCCCCTCTTCCAGTCAAGGTCCCTCAACCTGCAGCTGCAACGTCAGGGCCATAGGAAGGTCTGGGAGGGCGGACCGCGTGCCCAGGTAGGGAGCGGGTCTGGGACCTGCAGCTGCCCCACACAGATAGACAGGACGTGGAGCCAGACGTCTGTGACCCCGAGGAAGCCGCCTTGGGCTGACCCCAGGATGGAGGCCAGAGCCACTGTCCTCTGCCACAAGCCACGTGCTGTCTCGGCCACGGAACCTGGAGCCCACGGGAACCCCGAGGGAGGAGGCGTGGAGAGAAGCAGGCAGGGCCTGAGGGCAGACCAGGCAATGCCGGGTCTGGTGTGGGTCCCGTGGAGTCCTTGCTGCATGGGCGTCCGCCCGGCGCCTCCTCTCATGGGGTGGGGAGCTGGTCTTGACTCCCCCACCTTGGTGAGTGTGGAACTGGGGCACTCGCTGCCCCCCGAGGAGAGGTGTCCCTCGCTTGGCCCGCCCTGATGGTTGGTTGTCTGGCGCTCCCGCCTCCTGACCCCGAGCTGGCTCCTGCACATTCCTTCTGGTTGGCTTTCCTGGATGCAGCCTCTGGCCGGGGCTCCCATCTTCCCTCCCGGGCTATTTTGCCAGGGAGGCCCTTGCCACTCCTGTGGCTGCCCCACCTTGGCCCTGTGGCACCGCAGCCAGGTCCATGGCTCTGGAGTCAGCCTCGGACCCCCCTTCCCGCCTCCTGACCCAGGGTCCCTGCCGGCTGCTCCCAGCGGCCCAGGCAGTGATGGCGTGAAAGGCCTCGGTCCATCCCCCCAGGCCTGCCAGCGCCTCCCAGGGGGTCCCCCGCCGGCCTCTCGGAGCCTGGGGACGCTCGCCATCCGCAGGGTCAATTCCAAGCACCCACAGCATGGAGAGCGCGGGCGGCAGAGGGGCGGGATGGCCGCACGGCAGCCCGGAAGGAGAAAGGAAGCATGAGCCAGCAGGCCACCCGCCGCGCAGGGCGTGGGACATTTGCGGCAGGAGCTCAGGAGCCACCTGGGGAGGGCGCACAGGCTGGTCCAGGTGCCCAAGGCACGACCCCAAAAAGCTTCCAGCGGGTTCTGTGGGTGCACGCAGAGGACGGGCCTCCAGGAGGCTTCGCCCAAAGAGGCCAGGACGCTGCTGGGATGCTTCTGGGAGCACAGGGCCTCCCCCAGGCTGCAGGAGACCCCCCATCAGACAGACCTGCTGGGAAGTGTGGGTCCTGGATCCCTGGGGAGCCACCAACTCCCCGCCCCAGTAGCCCTCCTCTGCCACCCCAGGCCTGGCAACTTGCTCAACGCTTCCTGATGGGCTTGTTTTTCTCTCTTGCGGCAACAGCTAAAAACACAACACCCCAAACCCAGCCCCGAGAGGTTCCAAACCTCAACCTGCCACCGGAAGGAGGAAGTGAAACCGGTGGGTGGGGGCGCCCGGCCCGCCGCCCCAGGAAGCACCCAGAGCAGCAGCTCGAGCACCCACACCACAATCCGGCCGGCACCCAGCAAGGCCCCGACTCCAGGCTGATGGCGGAGGCTCCGGGCAGCCCAGGCTCTGAGGAGCGCCAGGAGCTTCTGGGGTAAGGGTCGCGTCAAGAAATCTGTCACGCGGAGGGCGGCGCTCACCCCCTGGGCGGCAGCCCTGTGGGGAGCTCAGGGGCCGGCAGACCGAGCCGGGTCTCCCCAGGACCGCTTTCCCCCCCGGGGGGGCCCTACTCCTGCAGCTTGGACTCGCTGGGGATGCAGCTTCCCTCGTGAGCAAAGCCTTGAGCAAGGAAGGGAGAACCCCAGGGCACGGCCTGGACGGCTGGGCCTTGGGCAGGCAGGCCTGAAGCCAAGGGGGCTGAGGCAGGAGGCGCGGCGGGGGTCGGGCTGGGCAGGGGTCGAGCTGGGGGGCCTGAGTCCCCAGCCCCCAGGCAGGCCTGCCTCGGAGGGGCTGCCCGGGCCTGTGTGCTGGCTCTGTGGGAGTACCGGGTGCTTGCTGCTGGTTGGGGTGAGGGCGTGAGGGGCCGTGGCAGGGGCTGTGTGGGGCTTCCGTGGCCCAGGGCCTCTCTGGAGGAAGCTGAGCCTGTGAAATCCCCAGGCCCCCAGCCGTGGGCTGGAGTCAGTGGATGGGGGTGGGGGTGGCCCGAGGCCTGGCGCCAGGTTCCTGCGGGGGCACCGTCGGCCTGCAGCCTCCCGGGTGTGAGCCCCAAGAGAGATGGGAGCCGTGAGGGCTTGGGGCCAAGCAGGGCGTCTGAGCCCGGGGACCCCATGGTGGGGAGGCAGGCTGGCCCAGGAGCAGGCCGACAGCCGTAGCCAGACATGCGGGAGGGAAGGTGCCCGGCCGGTCCCAGGAAGAGGGCGGGATGCCCCAGAGGGCTGGCCACTAGGCTCTGCTGGGGGAGCTCTGTCGAGAGCACCGCCTAGACAGCCCCTGGGCGGGCCGGCACAACCTGAGGGCTGTCTCAAAAAGTGAATTCTGACTCGTCTCTTGCGGGCGGCTGGTGGCCATGCCCGACCCTGGGACGATGTCCTTGTCCGTGACGTTGAGAAGAAGCATGCATGTGGCGGGGGTGGGGGCGGGGGAGCGGAAGTCCTCTGGCGTGGGCCGCGGTGCGGGGGCCGCTGGGCGACCCTGGGACTGGGAGTGGGGCAAGGACTCGCAGAGGCCAGGCTGGCGGGGGGCTGGATCAGCATGTGTGTGCCTGCCTGGGCAGTCGGGGCCATGCCGACACTCGGAGGGGGTCCCTGGGGCCTGTCCCAGGGAGGGATCAGAGGACGCCCTGCCCAGGCCACATGCCTTGTGAGGACCGCGGTGCCCTGCCCAGGCCACATGCCTCGTGAGGACTGCGGTGTCCTTCAAGGAGAGATGAGTTGTGGGGGGGGTGACCCAATGGCAGCTGTGTCCTGGCTTAGAGACGCTCCTCTGCCAGGGCCGCCCCAGCTCCTCGGCCACCACATGCCCATAGAAGGGCTCCGGGCAAGTGGCCTGGCTGGGCACCCCGCCTTTCTTCTTGGTCCCATCCTTGGCCACCCCCTCCCAGCTGTCGCAAAGGCCTTGGCCTCCGGGGTGGAGGGGGCGGAGGCCAAGGCTGCCCACGGCTGATCCTGGGGCACCTTGGTGTCGATCCCGGGGGCCAGGCTGCACCTGTGCTGGGTTTGTCAGGAGCCTGGGCACCCCCTTCGGACGTCCATCCCCCGCCCCGGACCGTGTGGAGAGGGAGGGGACAGTCTGACCTTTCAGAACGAAACCGAGACCCAGGGCCGGGTCGGCTTCTGATTCCACAAGTGACTAAGGGGGCAGGGACTTTCCTGTGCCGGGAGGGAGACATCTTCGATACCCAGGCAGGAAAGCCCCCACCAAGAAGCCCCGGGAAGGCCAAAGCGGGGCAGGGTCGGCTGAGGGAGACATCCCTACGCCCAGGCAGAGACGCCCCCACCAAGGAGTCCCGGAGAGGCCAAAGTCAGACAGGGCCGGCTGGGCTGGAGCAGAGCAGACAGGACCCCCGTGCGGTCCACAGAGGACTGGGGACGCCAAGCACCAGGCTCAGAACAGGCCAAGCCCCCACCACCAGGCAAGCAGACTCGGGCCCTCAGACTGTCACTTGATGGGGCCTCCCCCCTCAGACTGCCCAGAGGGGGGCCGTCCCCCACCCCCGCAAGCCTCCCAGGATGATGGGGATAGGACCACGGGATCGGGCCGTTCCCCTCCCATGAGGCCCCGAGCAGAACAGAGAACAGGTCCCTTCCTCCGACAGGGTGTGGGCTCCCTCCTTGGCCCCTGACTGGGCCGCAGTCGCTCCACTCGGGGGCACTCTCTCCTTGCCCTGGTGCCGGACTGTCAGGTCCTTAGCTGTCCTTGTCCCTTGGGCAGGGGTGTGGCCTTTCCACAGGCACCCTGTGGCTCTGTAGGACTCCCTGGTGACTCTGGAGGAATGTGTCCCCTCCGTGGTCCTCCTGTGGCCCCAAGAGCAGGGCTGCCCCATCCCAAGGAACCACTGGGCCTTGGAGGTCCAGGGGTAGAGGGAGGACAGGACAGCCCCAGTCCACAGTGGGGGTGGGGCAGGAAGCCCACGTGGACCTCAAGCTCGACACGCCCAGATCCTGGCCCTGAGTTCTGCAGTGTGCACCCTCCCTGGGGCAGACCCCTCTGTACTGGGCTTCTGCCTGCTCCCAGAAGGCAAGTCTGCCTGCCTGCCAGCCCCGCAGACACACAGGTCGCCTTCTTAGCTGTCCCCTGCCTTACCACCCACCCTCCCCGGTCTGTTTCCCACAAAAACAACCACTCGTGGCATGCGCCAAGCCCACACCCTGGGCGACCACACCAGGCCTGCCAGCCATGCTGAGCTCCCTCCAGCATACCCGGCTTTCCCTGGTTTGGGAAGCCGGCAGACCCGGCACCTTTGCACGCGCCCTGCCTAGCACTACCAGGCTTCCCTGACCCGCTGCAAGGCCTCCGAAGTCAGGTCCAGCCCACTGGGAGGGGGCGCCGCCCCCGGGGGCTCCCTCACCATCTGCCGCCTCCAGGGACGGGCCGTCCTGGAGCCCCCACCTGGCCCCCGGCACCTCTCCTGCGTCTCCGTGCACCGAGCCACATTGGCAAGGGCAGGGACGAACAGAGGGGCCACCTTGGCAGGGCACCCTCTGGTCATCTGTCCCTGGAGGCCCACTGGTGTCCAGGTTCTGCAGGAGGACGGGGCTGAGCCCATCCTGGGGGCCCTTGGCTGTCCCAGGGAAGTCTTCCTCTCAGGGTAGAAGCCTACAGCATGGAACCCCCAGGCAGCCAGGCCCCCAGGCAGCCCTCCCCCCGACCTGCCCTCTGAGGGGGCCAGGCACCCCTTGGAGGACTCCCAGTGCTCGCTGCTGGGCATGCGGCCCCACGAGCACTGGGCAGTGCCGAGGCCACTTGCAGGGGGCAGAGCCAGGCCCGCCAGAGGGAGCTGGCCTGAGCAAGAGGGTGCTGGGGGAGGGAGAATTGGAGGCCCAGCCCTGGGCCTCCCTGCCCAGGCCTGCAGGTGGCAGTGGCCACTGGCTCAGGCTCTGGGGAACCCGGGGGGCCTCCTCCCTCCTCCCGCAGGCTAGGGGTCTCAGGCACCCGGAAGTCTCCAGGGACGCGGGAGGCCAGGCTCAGCCCAGATGATGGATGTCTTCCTCTCGCGGGCGGCGGGTGGGAGGGGTGAGCTCCCTTCCCTGTCTCCCATCTGGAGTGTGTCCCCTACTGAGTGGGGGAGGGAGAGAAGGACATCGCAGGCCCCCACCCCTGCCGCTCTGAGGCCAGAAACCCCCCTTCCATCCCCGCCCGCTTCCTGGTCCTATATGTCACCTCATTAAACGCTCTGGAGTCTCACAGGGCAGGGCCGGGAGGGCTGGGGACAGATGGGCCAGGTGGCACCCTGGGCTGGCAGGACCCAAGGCAGTGGCCCTCCCCTCCACCACCCTAGGGCCAGCCTGCCTTGGTTTCCCTGAGAGGGTTGGGCGGGTCCCTGGGGGATCTGCAGGCTGGTAAGGGCGGGCCGTGGGCCTTACCTGCTCCCAGCCCGGTCGGGGAAGGGAGCTAGGAGGATGTGACAAGCCCCCGGGGCACATCCGGCTTCTGCCGCTATAGTCCTGACTAGCAGTCCTGGGACACGTAAGCCCCCCCAGGCCTCAGTTTCCCCAGCTGCACACTCAGAATGCCACCCTCAGCTAAGCCCTCACTCTGCTCTGTCTCTGCCAGGCTCGTTAGGTGAAGTCTCAGGTAACCCCCCAGAGGCCAGCAAGGCAGCACCCTGAACCTCCCATTTCACAGACAGAAACTGAGGTTCAAAAGGGCCAAATGTGGGGCCCGGGGCCACCTGTCCAGAGAGGCCACCAGGGTGTGGCTTCCCCACGCCACTTCCCTGCGTGGGAGGAGGCCAGAGCCATGCCCCGTGGAGTCGAGATCCTGTGGACCCCGTGAGGCCTCGGGGTGCTCGCTGACCTGCCCACCACTTTCCAGCGGCTTGGCCGGCACCTCAGGGCCCCCCGCAACACAGAAATGGGACTGAGCCCGGCCCCACCCAAATCCAGCCCCCAGCCTTTCTGGGCTCCTAAGGGCCTCAGGGGAGGTGGGCAGTCCAGGACTACCAGGTGACCAGCCAGGGGGCTTCCAAGGACCCCTGAGGCCGGCGGACTTGGGCCCTCCCTGTCCACGATGGTGAGGCGGCTGTGCACTGGGACCCAGAGGAGAGGGGGCCGTCCCCAGGGCTTGGCTGTAGGTCAGCCACACAGAGTTCTCTCTCTCTGGATCCAGCCCTCCCCAGCACCCACAGGCCTGGAGAGAGAGGCGGGGCTGTGTGAGTGTGGGGTGAGCAGAAGATTAGGGAGGTGAGAAAGTCAGGCCTCCCAGCCCTGTCCAGCCCAGCACGGCCTTGCGGTGCCAGACACCAGCAGATAAGGGGCTGGAGGCGCCGGTGCTGGGTGGAGGAAGCCCCTGACTCTTTCTTGGGGCTGGGCCAGTCCCGTCCAAACTCCATCTGCCAACAGCCTCCAAGCTGGGGAGCTGTGGGTTATGTGGGGGTGGGGGATGTCCATTCCCTCCGGTGGCAGGGAGAGGCCTCTGGGAACCGGGAGCGGCCCCCTCCTTCCTCCCAGCAGGAGTGAGGGACACTTGGGCCGCTGAGCTCAGAACCTGGAGCATGCTCTCTGAGGGCATGTGAGGGCCTACCTTCAGCCCTTACGTGGGGTGACCCCCCCAGCCCTGCTGGGGCCCCAGGTTCCCTGGCTGCAGGGGGAAAGTGAAGGGCCCCTGCAAACACATATGCACACGCACACACGCGGTAGGTGTCTGAGGTGTCAGGAGGCCCCGTCTGCCTGGGGTAGGGGTGGTCCTATGTATACCCAGTGCCCACCCAGGGTCGCCAATCTCCAGCTCCATACGGGCCGTGGATGGGGTCATGTGGCTGGGCAGGAGGGTCAACCTCAGGGGGGCATGCCACCATTCATCTAGAGGTGGTGCCCCTCCCTCCTGGACCCCCCTGCACTCTGGACTTCAGCCAAGGTTGCTTCCTCCACCTCCTCCTCTTCCAGATTCCTTCACCACCATCAGCACTCAGCGCCTAGCACCCAGCACCCAGCTCCCACCACTGAGCATCCAGCACTCACTACCCAGTATCGAGCACCGAGCACCTCTCATCACCCAGCACCCATCACCTAACACCCAACACCCAGCACCTACCATTCACCACACAATACCTAACACTCTCCATCCACTCCAACACCCAGCACCCACCTCCTTGCTGCTGCCCTTGGCTCTGGCCCACTCTCTTGTTGTCAGAGGTACTTGCTTGGATGGGATGAGACATTGAACAGTTGAGTACTGAAAGCTGCCTCGTCCGTAAATCAGAGATGCGTCTCTACCAGCAGTCACCTGGGGTCCACCGAGGCCACCACACTGACTTTCCCACCTCATGGGTTTTCTTGCTCACAGCCACCTTTCCCTGGGATGCTGCTCTGTGGACATACATTTGGTTGAATCTATGTGTGTCAGGGACGACGAGAATGTTTGAGCAAGAGGACAGATCCTACCCCTCCAGTCCCTGTTTGGGCCCTACTGTGTTGCTCGACCTTCTGTGCCATCGCAGTCTGCTCTGTTCTTGGGCCATGAGCTAATGAACAAAAGAAAGGGGGGGAGGAAAAGAAGAATCAGTTATGGAGAAAATGTCAATGAATGGGAAGATGGATGAAACAGAGTGGGAAGTAGAAACAATTGAGTGAATAAATAGATCAATGGATGGGTGGATGGATGGATGGATAACTGGCTGGAAGGGTGAACTATTGTATAGACAGATATATCGGTGATAAGGTACATGAAGAAAGAATATGCAATGTATAGATGCGTAAACTAACAGGCATACAAAAGGAGGGAGGGAAGGATAAATACATCGATAAATAAATGGATGGATAAAAGGATGGATGGATGGGTGGGTGGGCAGGTGACTGGGTTGACGGATGGGTGGTGAGTGGATAGATGAATGAGTGGGTGGATAAACTACTGTATACCTAGATAGATAAGGGAATCAATTATTGATAATTTATGGGTGGGTGGACGAATGAATGAATAAGTGGATAAAAATAGAAAAATGGACAGAAAAGCATGTATGTATATATAGATGGATGGATGAATGGATGGATGGATGGATGGATGGATGGAAGGGTGGATAAATACAGGCGTGATAGAATATTTAACAACGAATGTGGTACAATTATTAACCTATCAGAATGTGACTGACTTTAATCAGTTGAATAACACACATATATATGTATGTATATATACCTAATATATTCAACGGTTATTATACTCATATATTCAACTGTATTGTTCCTGTGTATATCAGCTGGTCATCAGCCTGATAGATGAATAAGCAGGTATACAAAAAGATGGATGGATAATGGATGGATGGGTGGATGGATTAATGAATGAATAGAAAGATAAGTGAATGAATGATCTGGTAATTGGTTGAGAGGTAGATGAATAGATGGATGAATTAAAAGTAGATGGATAGAAGAATATATGTATGTATAGCTGGCTGGCTGGTTAGTTAAATGGATAAATGTAGATGTGATATTTAGGATATTTAACAATGAATATGATACAAACATTAACCTATCAGAATGGGGCTGATTTTAACCAACTGAATGTATAATTATATGTATATATTCAAATGCTATTATGTTCATTTGTGCAGTTGTGTCATGCCTTTGCGCATATCAGCTGGTCATCAGTCCAATAGATGCATGAGCAGTTGTACCAAAAGATGGGTAAATTTATGGATGAATGGATAGATGGATGGATGGACGGACGGATGGACGGATGGATGGATGGATGGATGGATGGATGAACAGATGGACAAATGGACGGACGGACGGATGGACGGATGGATGAATGGATGGATGGACAGACGGATGAATGAATGGATGGATGGATGATGGATAAATGGGTGTACGGATGGGTGAATGGATGAACTGGTGGGTGGACACATGGGATTAAAGTATAGATGGGTAGATGAGCAGATGGGTGTAGTGTGAACAGATAAATGACTGGACAGGTCAACAGAAAGATATCAGAAATAAACTTGGATGGATAAGGATGCTGGAGAGATGAATAGATGGATGGATTGGTGGATATATTGAGTTATGGATGGAAAGATACATGGATATTTAAAGGAGTCAGCAGATGGATGAATCAGCGCTGGATGAAAAATTGAGAAGGCAAATGGGGGAGCAGACATGCCTACATCAGGAAATTTACACTCTCCCCTTAGAATATCCTTTCCCACTATTTGCATAGCTCTCTCATTTCTCTCAAATTTCAGTTTAGATGAGAAAAGACTTGTTTCTTTCCATGAGGCCTTCCTTGACTATTATATATCAAATATCAATCTCCTCCAAAACACCACATCCCCTTGCCCAGATTTACATTTTCTGTGGTAGTTACCATCATCTGATTATTACAGTATTTGTTTATTTATTCCCACTAAAATGTCATTATCATGAAAACAGGGACTTTGTGAATGCTGAATCCCTAGTGCCTTAAAAGAGTCTTCATTCAATACAAATATGTTGAATAAAGGTATGGATACATGGGCAAATGAGTGAATAGGTTAATGGAGGAATTAATAGATAGATGGTTGGTTGGATGAGTGAGATGTTATGAAAAATGATAAGTAACATTGATTGAGAGCTGCTATGTTCCGGTAACTGCTGTAAGTATTAACTCATTTGAATGACTCAATAGGCAAATTGATGGGCAAATATGTGTACAGAAGGATACGCACACATATGTGTGAGTATAGTTGGGTGTGTGACTTGTTAGATGGGAAGACGGATGTATATGTGGATGGGTAGTCAGATAGGTGTATGCATGGATATATGAATGTTATGGATAAATAGAATATTTGGACAGATAAATGAAAATAAGGAAAGGAGAATATTTGGAGATACAGTGACACATTAAAGAAAGGACAGAGAGTCCACTGGTTGGCTAACTGGGCAAATAGATACATGAATCGATGAGTTAACATATAGATAATAGTAATTAGCATGTAATGAATGGTAATTATGTTCCATATGGAGGGATGGCTTACTAAATGCTTCTTCTAAGAGTTTTCTACATATTAAGATATTTAGATAAATGAATGGCTGGCTGAATAGCTGACCTGGTGGCTGGCTGAATAGCTGACTGAAGGCTGGCTGGCTGGCAGGCTGGATGAATGGATGAATGGATACTTGCTCAATGGAGAAATGTAAAGAGAGATGGGTGGACATGGATATATATGTATGGATAGGTGTTTGAATGGATTGAGTGGAAGGATATGCTATGTTTGTATGGATAATTAGATGTATAGATATGTTGAGAAATTGATGGATTGATAAATGATACATGGAAAGACAGGCATTTATATAGATGCATGGATGAATGGATGAAGATTTGTATGTATGTATGGATGGATGGATGAATGGATGGATGGGTGGAAGGAGAGATGAATGTATGATTAGAGAGATGGATGCATGGATGGTTAGATGAATGGGTGAATGGGTGGATGGATGAATGGAGGGATGAATGGATGGATAGATGTTTAGATGGATGGATGGATGGATGGGAAGATGAATGTATGGATAGAAAAATGAATGGATGGACGATGGATGGATAGATAAAGAGGTGGATGGATGGACAGATGGATGGATGGATGGTTAGATGAATGTATGGATGGATAAAGAGATGGATGGATGGATGGATGGATGGATGGAGAAATGGATGGATGAATGGAAGGATAAGTGAATGGATGGATGAATGAATGGATGGATAAAGAGATGGATGGATGGATGGATGGATGGATGGATGGAGAGATGAATGTATGGATGGATGGATGGATGGAGAGATGAATGTATGGATGGATGGATGGATGGATGGCTGGCTGGAGAGTTGGATGGATAGATGAGTGAATGGATGGATGGATGAATGAATGGATAAATGAATAGATGGATGTATGTATGGATAAAGAGATGGATGGACGGATGGAGAGATGAATGGATGGATGGATGGATGGATGGATGGATAAAGAGATGAATGGATGAATGGCAAGATGGATGGATGGATGGATGCAGAGATGGATGGATGGATGGATGGATGGTTGGATGGAGAGATGGATGGATGGATGGATGGATGGATGGTTGGTTGGATGGAGAGATGAATGTATGGATGGATATATGGATGGACAGGCGGATGGATGGATGGTTAAATGAATGTTTGTATGGAAAGATGGATGGATGGATAAAGAAGTGAATGGATGAATTAATGGAGTGATGAATGGATGGATAGATAAATGGAGAGTTGGATGGAGAGATGAACGTATGGATGATAGATGGACGGATGAATGGATGGATTGATGGATGGATGGTTAGATGAATGTTTATATGGAAAGATGGATGGATGGATAAAGAGGTGGATGGAGAGATGAATGGATGGATGGATGAATGGAGAGTTGGATGGATGGATGAGTGGATGGATGGATGAATGGATGGATGAATGGATAGATGGATGAATGGATGATTAGATGAATGGATGGATGGATGGATGGATAGATGAAGAGATGGAAAGATGAATGCATGGATGGTTAAATGTATGTATGGATGGAAGGATGGATGGATGGATGGATAAAGACGTGGATGGATGAACGAGTGAATGGATGGATGGAGAGATGGATGGATGGATGGAGAGATAGATGGATGGATGAATAGATGAATGGGTGAATAGATGGTTAGGTGGATGAATGGGTGGATGAATGGATAAAAAAGTGAATGGATGGATGGATAGAGATATGGATGGATGCTGAATGGATGGATGGATGGATGGAGAGATGGAAGGATGGATGGATGGACGAATGGATGAATGGATGGATAAAAAGGTGGATGGATGACTGGAGAGATGGAAGGATGGATGGATGAATGGATAGATGGATGAATGGATGATTAGATGAATGGATGGATGGATGGATGGATGGATGGAGAGATGAATGGATGGATAGATAAATGGATGGATGAATGGAGAGTTGGTTGGATGAATGAGTAGATGGATTGATGGATGGATGGATGGATGGATGGATGGATGGATGGATGGTTGAATGAATGGAGAGTTGGATGGATGAATAAGTGGATGGATAGACGGATGAATGGATGGATGGATGGATGGATGGCTAGATGGGTGAATGGATGGTTAGATGTATGAATGAATGGGTGAGTGGTGGATGGATGAGTGAAATAATAACTGTAGAGCTGGCATCAAATATTCCACCCATGTTGTCCCAGTCAGGACATGCTCTAATTTTATGCCATGAAACTTGGCCACTGCATTTAAAGATCTGTTCTTGCTACCTCCCACTCGTTAGTGTTTCTGACAGATGACCACGCTCTATTGACAGGGAACTCCTGCCATTCCAAGGCAGCCCTTTCTGCTGTGGGAATAATATTCCATCTTTTGTACCAACATATGCCTTGACCACATTTTTTTTTCATATCTAAGCTGAACAAGGAGGCTGGGATTCAGAGCCAAAACAAAGGCAAGGAGGACCCAGGCGGGGATCTGGTCCAAAGGAGGACAAGTTTGTCCTCCAGGACCCAGCTTCCCCCGAGGGATCTGGCTTCCCCCGGGGGATCTGGCTTCTCTTGAGGGATCTACTAAATCTTTGCCAACCCTGAGACCCAGCCCTCCCCTCCTTATTCTGCCAGAATCCTGAGGTGGCCTGAGCCTTGCGCGTGCTGGGCTGGGGGTGGCACCTCAGACTCTGTTGTACATGACACACGCCCTGGCTCTTCCTGGGCTGTAGTGAGAGGAGAGATGCTTCCCCCCAGGACTGATCCTGGAACTCAGCCTGGTCTGTGGGGGTGGGTGACAGACTTCCCGACCCCGCGGTCTCCCCGGCCAGCCCACCGTCTGCATCACTGCGGGCCAGGGCTATGGAGCCATGTGGAATTTTCCAACTTAGCTGCCGCCTTCATTGAGCCCTGCCTTCCCTCGGTGATTCACCCATTCGCCGTCGTCACGCACCCTCAGTCCTCGCGGTGTCGGCAGGCGCCGTGGCCCGGACCACCAGCCCAGCCAGAGCTCATGGGGCTGGGAGGCGAGAGGGGTTGCTCCCTTGGAAGTGGGGCCGCACACACCGACGCCGTGCCGGTGGCCAGCCGTCAGCAGGCTCAGCTCTGCTCTGGCTCTGCCAGGCCCTGGCTCTGCGACCTTGGCCTCCCACGCCGTTGACCAGGCCTCAGTCTCCCCGTCCGGGAGACGGGTGTGGTGGCGTCCACCCCCAGGGCGCTTGTCAGTGTTGGCGAGCCAGGCACGCTGCCGAGAGCAAGACGGCTCGCATGGAGCTGGCCCTCGGCGACCCGAGAATGTAAGTCCGGTCCCTCCCCTTGTCCAGCCACTAGCCTCGAGTGTTCTCCAGTGAGTCACGGTGACTAAGCCCAACCAGAGAAACAATGGGCTGGGCTGTTCCTCCCTGGGCCCTGGCCAGAGGACGGGGCAAGGGCTCCGACTGGCGAGGGCACCCGCCGACCTTGTGCCCGCCGACCCCTCGGGACCATGGCTTCCCGACGCCACGCGGGGAATGCGGCACTGGCGGCGGTTCTGCCTCTTTGGGTGTCTCCGCCGTCCGGGGTCGGGTGCCCAGGAAGGCAGCGGCCTTCCCCTGGAGGACCGGTGAGGACTCCTGGGTGCCCCGGCCTCCCCCTGGGGTGACGGGGAGGGAGAGGCCTGGGAATAAACAAAGGAAAAATGGAGACCCAGGAGGGAGGGGAAGGAGGGGGAGGAGGGGGCAGGAGGAGGGGAGGAGAGAGGAAGGGGGGGGAGGAGGGAGGGAGACCTGGACAGGGCCAGAGACAGGAGAGGGCCCGCGTGGAGACCAGAGGCGTGGGACGGAAGGCCAAGGCCGGGCCTGGGCCAGGGCAGGGAGGGCAGGTCGAGGGACAGCTGGACCGAAGGAGGTGCGGGGGGGACGGGGAGAGGACCTGGCGCGGCACGGGCATCACCACGGGGCGGCCACGGGCAGGTCGGGCCCCCAGGGCGGGCGCTGGCGGGATGCAGGACCGGGGAGACCGAGGCGCGGGCCGCTGCCCAGGTGGCCTGAGGGCAGAGGCAGGAGAGGAAGGGGAAGAGGCGGGAGGGGGAGAGAGGGCAGGCGGCCACGCTGCCCGTCGCGGGCCCAGAGGTCCAGCAAGCCCCCACGCTGCGGGACTGGGAGGGTTTCCCTCTGACATTTTTACTAGTCTCAGAAGGAGGAGGTGGAGGTGGAGGCGAGGGGGCGGAGAAGGGGCTGCGGGAACAAAAGAGAGGCGGCTGCGGCAAGACGAGGACAGGGCAGCCGGACCGCAGGTCCCCATCCCCGGGGGACCCCAGGAGCAGGGCTGTCCGTAGGGCGCCGGGCGCAGGCCCCGCCCCCAGGGCCCAGACCGCGGGCAGAAGGTCGCAGGGACAGACGGCCGGCCAGACGGAGGGAGGGGGCAGGGCCGGGGGCGGTCAGACGGCCCGGCCCGGAGACCAGGACAGGGGCTGGGACCGGCCCAGGGGAGGGGCGGGAGGGGCCCCTGAGACCCCACCGCCGCCTCCCGGGCCGGGGTCGGGCGGCGGCATGAGCCACTCCGTGTTCCCGAGGAGGAATTCCGGCAGGCAGAGCCTGGAGACCCTCCTGAGGTAAGCCCCCCCGGCCCCGGTGGGCACGGCGGGCGGGGCCGGGCGCCGGGGGGCTCCCCGCATCCCTCGTCCCGGTGGGCTTTGCGGCCAGAGCACGGGAGGCGAGGCTGCCCAGGCACGTGTGCGTGAGCCTCGCACGAGGCCAGCTCTCCTCCCGGCCCCTGGCAGCCTCCACGCCGCCTCCTCCCTCCCGCCTGCACCGCAGGCCTGGGCTGCTGTCAGCGCCAGGTCTCCCCGGGCCCGGGGGTCTCAGCCCAAGGTCTCAGCGCGGCTCCTGAGGCCCCAGCAGGGTCCTGCCGACCCTGGGTCCCCTCCACCCGCCCTCAGTTCACCGACGAGGAGCCCGGATGCGCCGCCTCGTCCTCTGGCCTCACCTCGGCACAGCTGCCCCGTCTGGGAGGCTGCTCAGGGTGGCAGGCGCTCAGGCCTCCTCGCCTGCCGGGCCTCCCATCAGCACAGCCTCCCCGTCAGCCTCAGGTTTCTCTTCTGTCGAGTCGTGGCGTGGTGTCTCATGGGGTCGTGGGGCAAGTGCAGAGGCCCCGAGCCTCCCCAGAGCCCAGCCATGCGGTCTCGGAGCCTCTGCTCCACGCCAGCGGCCACTCGCCGCCTCTCTCTGAGCCGCCCATGATGCCCTTCGTCTTCCTCAACCTCGGTGGAGTGGGGCGGAGAAGGAGCTGGCGGCTTTTAAGGCCCAGCTGAGAGGCCACCTCCAGGCAGGCTGCCTTGGCTTCTCCCTGTCTGAGAGCACCGTCTTGCTCTGCCTGTGCCGGCCTGGAATGCGCCGGCCAGACCCCAGCTCCCGGGAGGCACCCCTCCACACAGCCCCGTGCACCCCAACCTGGCACGTGGTAGGAGGGCTCTGGGAGGAAGGAGAGACAGGGTGGGCTCCGCAGGGTCTGAGGCCCCGAGGGCAGCCTGCCACGCCCCCAGCTCCACCTTGCTGAGTCCCTGCAGACACAAGGGATGGCACCAATTGGTGGTCCCCTCCTGGCATGGTCCCCAGCTGCCACCCTGGGTCAGGACCCACAGCAGGGCCAGGGAGGCCGCCGCCGGCGTTCCCTCGAAGTCTCGCCAACTCCAGGCCCTGTGAGCCACCTCCTGAGCTGCACGCCATCCTTTCCAGGTGGGGGTGGGGCTGGTCCAGGAGCTCGGACCTGGCCCGACTTCCCTCCCTGCCCGGCTGGCATGTGTCCCCCTGGGGCTCTGTGGCCTGGGAATCGAGAAAACCTGGGGCCAGTCCCCCAAGGGCCAGTCCCTCAGGTTCACCAGCGTTCCATAGCCCGTGGGGAAACTGAGGCCCAGGAGAAGAGAGCCCAGCACCCTGAGGGAGACTGAGAGCCCCGAGTCTGGCCACATCTGGGCACACTGCTCATCGCAGGAGGACCCCACCTGGCTGTGGCTCAGCGACAGGCTGCTGTCCGATGGCCAGGGGCCCTGAGGAGGCACCGGCAGGCGGTGGGAGCTGCAGGGCCAGTGTGGCATGAGTGGGGTCAGGCTAGGTGCAAGTCCCGGAGGCAGGTAGGCCTGAGGCCAGGGCCAGTGGGGGCCGGCCAGTGGGGCAGGGGCACGGGTCAGCCTGCACCTTCAACTCCCTGGGACCTCGCCCTGGAAAGCAGGGCAGGGAGAGGCCCTCGTCCAGCCGCAGGGAGCATCCTCACGCGGCCCGGCCAGGGGCTCCACTAACCCACGCTCCAGGACCCCTACCCAGCGATGGGGAGGCTGCTGTACCCCACCACCCACACAAGCACACAGGCACACGCTACCACCTGGGACAGCGACATCCCCATCACACATACACACACACACACACACACACACACACACACACGCTCATGCACGCAACCACTCCAGGCAGTGACACCTATACATCCTATCCCCCCACACACATGCTACCATCCGGGACGGTGACACCCCATCCACCTGCCACCACACACACACACGCACACGTGCGACGACCGGGACAGGGACGCCCCTGCCGCCAGGACCACAGCTCACATCTCTGCAGCATCTGAAGGCGTTGACCCTTCCATCCCCCATCACCTCCAGGCCCAGCAGGCATAGGCAGAACGCCAGACCCCCACCACACATGGGTGCCGGGCCGGGAAGGGGGTGTCCTAGGCAGGGTGCTGTCTTCTCCATGACCTGCTGGGGGCAGGGGGGGAGATGCCGGGTGCCAGCAGCTGCCGGGTGTAAATTGAATCCAGTTTAAGCTCATCAAAAGCGACGCTATGGCCAGGGGAAGCTGTGTCCTTACTGTCCCGTTGGTTTGGGGGTTCGTCCCAGGGCTCCATGTGTGGCCGCCCGGACACCATTGCCTCTGGGTGGCCTGACCTAGCCACCGCTAGCCTGAGGCTTCAGGCTGGCAGGGCTGACCGTAGGGACAACATCCCCACGTCCTGCCCGTCCTTCCCCCAGGTGTCTAAGACCCCCTCACCTCCTGCCCGTTCTTCCCCCAGGTGTCTGGGACACCCCACCTCCTGCCTGCCCTGGGTGACACAAGGCTCTCTCAGGCTCACCTCCGGCCAAGCTGGTGTCAGGGACAGTCAGGAGCCCTCCAGAGGACCTGAGGTCACTCATGTCCAAGATCACCGTACCCTCAGCACTGCCTGGTCCTGCCGTGCTTGGAGACCTTGGTTGATGAGGGTCACCGGGGTGGTCTCAGGGCCTGGTAGGCTGGCACACAGTGGAGGGGCTGGGCCGAGGGGTGCCCAGGCAGGCATCCTTGTCTGGCACCCAGGCCCCCGAGACTCCTTGGGTCGGGTGATCCCTCTGTCCCCGGGGTCTCATGGATGCATCTGCCCATGGACCCAGCGGCTGCCCAGGGCAGGGCCCTCCCTGGGGCTCTGAGGTCCCACGAGCAGGCACCCACCCAGAGCAACCCGGCCCAGGAGACCTCTGAGGACCCTGAGGTGGCCAGTAGGGCAGGGGACCGGGCCAGTCGTCCACTGGGCTGGCCCTGAGGGAGCTGGGGGAAGCCAGGCCTTCAAACCAGTGTCCAAAGGGGTGTGGCTGCCTCGAGCCCCATCCAAAGCCCAGATCCTGAGGGTGGGGCGACCCCCACCCTGGCAGGGCCGGGAGTCTGGTGGGCGGCACCCCGCAGGCCCTGGGTGGTCTGTTGGCCAGAGCCCATCCTGCCCCGGAAGCCCAGGCGGGCCAGCAACAAGGGTACAGGGACCGAGTGGCCCAGCCCCCTGGGCAAGGTGTCAGGAGCGGAGCCCAGAGGACAGGCTCAGCCTCCAGTCCCAGTCGGCGAATCAACATGGGCAGAGCGGCCAAAGAGCAGCGGCCAGGGTGCCCCGGGCACGGGCAGCCCAACAGCCCTGCCGGAGCCTCGAAGGAATGTCCGAGGCTCCTGGGCCCTGGGCATGACTGAGGGAGCACGGCCCCCAGGGACACCGCGCCAGCTCTGCACAGCTCCGCCGAGGTTGGTGGCCAGGGTCTGAGCGGAGTTCTCCAGGGACCGGCGGGCATACCAGCCGCGGGTGGGAGTCCGAGGGTGAGACGCCTGGGGACCGGGTGAGGTGCTCAGGCCTGGCCCTGAGTGGGCTCAGACGGGGTGGTGTGCAGACGCCCAGGAGGCGCAGCCTGGCCCCGAGGGTTGGTTGCTGCCAGCGGTGGCGGGGAGGCCTCGAGGCCGGCTGAGGTGACGCCTGTGGAGGTGGCACTGGGGCCAGGCCTGGGCGGGGACCCTGTGCCATGGGGCCGTGAGATTCTCCCACTGAGGACGTGTCCCACCAAGGGGAGACAGAAAGAGAAAGAAAGATGAGAGAGAGGGGAAGCTGAGTGGGCAGGGGGCGGGCGGAGTTCCTGCCGTGAGGGAGGCAGGATGGGGGGAGAGGGGACAGGAGGGACACGGGACACTCAGGAAGAGGGTGGCGAGGAGGGGCCGGGGAGCCATAGAGGCTTTGCGGGGTCCGGGTGCCGCCTGTACCACTGGCACTGGGCATGAGACGAGGGTCCCTCCACATGGGCCCACTGAGCTGGGGCTGCATTCACGGGGGCGGTGGCCTCGTCCGGCCCTGCTCCTGGTCCTCAAGGAGGGGAGGTGAAGGGATGCCCAGGAAGGGCTGGGGTGGAGGTCGAGGGAAACCAGCCCAGGAGGCGAGGCGGGTGGGAAAGGCTGGCTCTCCCTGACCCCTGACGGGGGTGGGACTTCTGCGCCTGGAATGGTCCCCTGGGCTGGGACCCTGCCCTCTGCCCACTTGCGGACTGGCCTGGGCTCCCCACACCCTGTTCTCAGGGGCCAAGGGGATGGGGCCAGCCTGCTTCGGCCCCGGGGCCCCCTGGGTGGGGTGCGTGCCCGAGCCCCAACTTGCTCATTTGCAAAGTGGGCGGTGGGACGGTGCCCCGGGGGCAACGGCGAGGACCGGGAAGCTCGCCCCGCCCCTCTAAACGTGGCTTGTCCAGTCGAGCCCCCCCTTCCCGGACAGGACCCCAGGCACATGCACTTGGCCTTTGCTGGGGCATCACACACGTGCATGTCCCACGGCCACGGAGGCGGTTCTGCAGCCCCATTTCTGTGGATAGAAAGCTGAGGCAGAGGTTCCACAGCCCCGTCCCCTGCCCCAGGGGACTTGCCGGGACGTCTGCAGTGCCGGACACGCAACTGGGGTCGGTCCCGGGGACAGAGCCCCAAGGCCCTTCTGTCCTTCCGTGCCGCCTGCATCTCCAGGAACAACCCATCCCGGGGGGCGGGCCTCCGGGGATCCCCAGGGCAGAAGGCATGGAGGCCTCGGCAGGCTGCCAGAGTCAGAGGAGAGTCACCCTCTCCCGAGAGCACAGGGGCTCTCCGGGCGGCACTGGAGCGGGGCGGGTGGTCGGCGGCCGGCTGGCTTGACCACTCACTGGGGGCCGGGTGGGCGCCACACCTGGCCCACACGGGCAGCCTCTGCCTGGAGGGAGGGTGGGAGCCGTCTGGGCAGTACCTGGGGCAGGGCCACAAGCCCTCGGGGACACAGGGTGCAGCCGGGTCTGACCGGCCGGGAGGAGGGAGGGGAGGGTGGCAGAACCCGGAGCCGGCGCCAGCCACCGTCGCGTGTCCGGAGCCTGCCAAGAGCTCGCCTCGTGAGCGCTGCAGAGCCCTGCCAGGGTCGTCCCCGCACGCTCCGGAGGGCCGCCTGTGCAGAGGGGAGGCACTGCCAGGGCGGGGGCGGTTGGGCCGGCTGGACGTTGCGACCCCTCGGTCCCATCCCCAGGAGACGGGGCGGGCGCCGAGCCGGCCGCGGTGTGGACACGTGGGAGAGGCAGGGGATGAGGTCCCTGGGGCCGCCTCCCCGGCACCGGCCCCTGCAGCCTTGTGGTCAGAGACACGGAAGGAGGCGCAGCAGGCTCGGGGCACATGGGAGCTACGGCCACGCCGGGATGCGGCAGGCTGGACGCGCGGGAGTGGGGTGAGGCCCTGACCTCCCACCCCAGGCCCCAACAGGCAGGCTGGTTCCAGCAGGCAGGGACGTGTGGCGTCAGGCAAGCGTCAGTGCCGGGGCAGGGTGCAGTCGGCACCAGGCTGACCGTGGAGCACATCACAAGAGGTAGGGCGCTCAGCCCCAGGGAGGTGATGGGCTGGCCCATGGACATGAAGCCTGGTCTGTGCCCCACTCTGAGGGCAGAGGTAGAGGGTCCCTGGCCCAGCCTCTGAGGACCCACGGGAAGCGTGGGATGGCGAGCGCCGGGCAGCCAGTCTCCTTTCTCCAGTCTTGGCAGGTCTTGAGGGGCCAGGGCTTGGAGCTCTGTGGAGCCCTTGCCGTAAGGTCTCTGGGGTCAGCGCCGTCTGCCGGTGCATGGGCACCCTTCCCACCAGGTGTGCGGTGGGCTGGAGGTCCGCCCGGCCGGGGCACCTTGGGGGCTGGGTGGTATGATGGGCAGGCCTGGCCTGTGGATGTGGTGGCCAGCACCCGCCACCCGGCCAGCACGTCCCCTCTGGGTGAAGTCAGGGCAGGACTGTGGCACCGGGGGGTCCTGGGGACACGGGGCATCTGCTATCAAGGGGGTGAGCTCTTCCGTCCCCAGAGCCGGAGACGGGCCGTGGTCCTCCTCAGTGGGTGCTTAGGCTGGTGGGTATCGGGCAGGTGGGCTGCTTGGGGGTCGGGGAGCAGCCCCAGATTAGCGGGGGTGGGGGGAGCAGAAGGTGTGGACGGGGTGAGGGGAGCAGAGTGCAGGGGGAGGCTGCAGGAGCAGCCTCCTCCCCCTGTTTCTCTCCGGGAGAGGGCAAGGCCGGGCGGAGAGGGGCGGCAGCTTGGGCGGTGGGGGCTGTGGGTTGTGAGTCCTGGGAGGGGGCTGTGGGCTGGGATCCCGCGAGGGGGCTGTGGTGTCCCAGATTTGTCTGCGGGCCCCGCCCCTGCGTCTCCCCGGAGACCTCCCAGCCCCCCAGAGAGCTTGGGCAGGGGGAGCGGCCGCGCTTATGTCCCAGGGTCCCTAGCACCCGGCAAAACAGGGTGCTGGCAACGTGGAGGGGCGGGGCGGGGGGGGGCAGGAGGGGGAGGGGAGGAGGGAGGGGCGAGGGAGGGAGGGGAAGAAGATGGGGAAGGGGAGAAGGGGAGAGAAGAGCTGAGAGCAGAGGAGGGAGAGGGAAGACCAGAGCAGGAGGGAGGAGAGGAGGGAGGAGAGGAGGGGGCAGGGAGGGGCGCGGCGGGGGGGGGAGCAGCAGGGACGCACAGGCTGGCGCCACGGAGTGGGACCACCCTGGGCTGGCGGGGCCGGGTGGGGCAGGCGGCGGACTGGGGCTGTCAGCCAAGGGGGCGGGAGGCGGGGGGAGGTGCGGGGCCCCAGGCGCCGGGAGACCCAAGCGAGGGCCAGGGCTGGCGCAGAGGTCCTGGGGGTCCGAGCCCACGGCTCTCGCGGGCGGGGCGGGGGGTGCTTGGCCGTGCAGCCGCCCTCCAGCCCCAGGAGGCCACGGAGCCCCACGGCGGCAGCCAGCAGGGGTGCTGCGGATGGGGTGCAGGGCCGCCCCCGCCGTGGGAAGACAGTGAGGGGATCTGCAGGGACCCCATGGGCCACCACAGGCCCGGGAAGGACGACGCCCAGGGAGAGGCGCCGTGCATGGAGACGGCCTCCCTCGCGGGCTGCCCGACCCCTCTGCCTCCCGGAGCCCCTTCATGCCGGACCCTGCCCTGGCCGCACAGGGCTCCTCCTGTGTGCCGGGCGGCCCAGGAAGGAGCGGGAGTCCTGGCACGCGGGGCACATGGAAGGCAGCCCCCCCTGCAAGCCGTGCCCACTATTTGCCCTGGCACCGGGCAGGGTGCCTCAGAGGCGTGGGCCCGCCTCAGGGTCCCTCCCCTCTATGTGAGGCCAGACCCCCCAGCTGCGCCCTGAAGGGTAAGGGAAGCCAGTTCTGCAGACCCATGCCCAGGCCCGGGCACCACCTCCTCCAGGGAGCCTTCCTAGATGTGATCTGTCCCCCAGAGGCCCAGAAGGACATGGGTGGGGGACCCTGGGCGGCCGTGGCCAGGCCCCGTCACTGCTTGTGGCTCAGCCTCCTCTCGGGGGCCGACCGCCCAGCAGTGTCCGTCCCAGGAAGCTGCTCAGAGCGGGTCCCAGGGCCTCCACTGCTGCGGGGAGGTTGTCACTTCACTTGAAAGACTCAAGGGTAGGGGGAAGGGGCTGAGTCCTCACCACTGGGAAGGGTGTCCCGAGACCCAGGCCTCACCCGGTCACCACCCCCAGCCTCTGTCCAGCGGGGCTCCCTCCAGGCACTGGTTCCTGCTTCCCCAGGGCCCGTGTGTCCCCAAGGCGCCTGCCACACTGGCCTCCCGGCTGCACCCCAGAGGCTCGGGGCACCCCTCCTGGCACGTGGCTAGCTGGGGGGGCTCCGCGGCTCCCTATACTGTCTGCGCCCCACACCCGGTGCGGGTCACCCTGAGATGGCTGCGCTGTGCTCCGCTGGGCGCCTCCCCTTCCTGCTCCGAGACTTCTGTGGCTCCCACAGCCCACGCTTAGTGGCTCTGGGCTGCCGTGATCTTCCCAAGACCCCCTCCCGCCAGGCCCCGACGTGCCGGCCCTCAGGGCCATCGCTTCTGGGGACGGCCCTGTGCCTGCTCCCCGGCCCTGAGCCTTGTGTGGGGCGGGCTGAGCCCTTGGCTGGATTAACTCACGTGGGGACACTTGTAGATGGGGACACTGACCTCGTGGCCTGGCTGTCCAGGCTGCCTATGCCACGGGCTGGGCCCCGGCTCTCACGCCAGGGTTACCTTGTCTGCTTGAACTGCGCGTCCCTGATCTGTGGCCCCATTCCTCCGGCTGGGGCCACGCCCTGCTCTCAGGCCCCCCGCCCCTCCCAGGCCGCTGCCCGTGGGGTCTCTGGGAAGCCCACTCCACAGCCATGCCCAACAGCTCAGGCCCTCCTGGACGGCAGTCCTCCCCCCGAGCGTCCTGTCATCCCAGACTGACACCCAAACTCGCTGAGCGTCCCCCAGGCCCAGCCGCTCCCAGGCCCCCATCTCACACCAGAGGCCACTGGGGGTCCCCCTTTCCTCTGTCCCCGCCTGCGGCTTCTCCCTCCTGACCCCCGCCGGACCCCTGCAGCCCTCTGTCCCCTCCCTGGGGGCCTCCCACGGCGCCCTCTGCAGGGCCAAGCGGGGCTTCCGGGTGGGCTGCAGGACCCTCCCTCTCAGACCGGCTTCGGCCTCTCCCCCCAGGCTCCCCAAACCCTCTGGCCTCCTAGCTTGCACCCGCCTTCCCCCTCCAGGGCTGCCGAGCCCCCACATCCTAGGGGGGGCCAGACCCGGCCCCACCCCAGCCCCAGGAAGAGGGCATGAGCCCCCCTTGCCCAGCAGCCCCGGCAGCTGTCGTTCCAGGGGTGAGTGGCAGACAGTCAGACAGACCCTGTCCTCGGGCCCTCGGGGCGCCCACCCCAGGGCAGGGCCCCGCAAGTGTGCTCCCCGAGGCGGGGGTGCTGCCGACCTCTGGGTCTCTCCGCCCCTGGTCACTGCACGTCGTGAGTGGGGGATTGCCGCCCCGCCACCCTCTCGAGGTCAGAGTCGCGGTCTCCTCCACGAATGCACATTCCCCCACACCCCGTTCCTTCACTCAAGGACTGTTGGATCCATTGCAGGACAAGGGAGTGACCCCAGGGGAGCCAGGTAGCGAGGGGCCCTGTGGGGAGCCTCAGGCCACCCGCGGCCATGGGGGTGACCGGCCCAGTTCCCCAGGCTCTGGCCGTCCCCGGCCCTGTGCAGGGGGCCTGTGGCTAGGGGTCCCCGGCATCCTCCCTGGGTCCTCGGCCCCGGGCAGAGCCTCTGAGCTCTCCCAGGACTTGGAGGACAGACCCCAGCTGGCCGCTGACCTGCGGCCGGCACAGCCAGGTGGGGCCGTCGCGCGAGCTGCCTGCAGGGGGCAGAGTCGGGACGGGGACGGAGGCCTGATGCCCGTCCCGGAGCTGTCCAGGGGGCACAGAGGGGGTGGGCGGCTGGGCGGACTGGGGCCAGGCGGGCATCCTCGGGCCTTCTGTGGGGGCTGGGTGGTAGGGTGGGGGGCCCCGGAGGGAAGAGAAGAGGGGCTGGGGGACCGAGATGGGGGCGGCGGGGGGTGGATGTGGCCGGCCGGGGCAGCCCTGAACTCGGGGAGCCCTGCTCAGGAGGGCCTCCCTTCGGGGTCCATGCACACGGTGTGCCTGGCGGAAACCAGCCCCACGCTGGAGCCTGGGCCTGTGGGCTGCGGGGGCGGCGGGCCGAGCCCCACTCCCCGGCCCCTGGGGCTGAACCCCGGGCTGGAGGAGCCAGAACAGACACAGGAAATGGCCCTAATTGCATTTGCACAGGAACACCAAATCCCTTGCAGCTGCGCTCGGCAGAGCCAGGGCCACGGGCGGGGCGGCCATCGCCGGAGTCCTGACAGCTCCCCAGCCTGCCAAGGGGCCTGGGCCGCTGGCCGGGGGGCGCCTTTCCCAGGCCAGAGGCCCCCCACCCCACCCCAGGAGAGCCGCCCCCCTTTCGGTTCCCAGAACGAGCCCAGCTGTGGAATAGCGAGGGGGTGAGGTCATGGGGAGGGGCTGCATGACTCACATCCTGGGGAGGCGGGAAGGGAGGAGGCCCAGGCCGGGGAAGGGGCCCCGCGGCCCCGAGGCCTCGGGCTGCCAGGTCAGGGCGGGGGCGGCGGGGCTGCGCGGCCTCAGGCTTCGGGGAGACCCAGGCTCCCCCTGCGCCCACACTGCCCCCATGCCCCTGGCCAGGGAGGGCTGGTGGCGGGATGTGAGGGGATCTGGAGGGGCCCCGGCCCTGCGGGGACGCAGCTCCGGAAGGCAGGCCCTAGCCTCCCGCCAGGCCGGCCCCACCACCGTGGCAATGGAGGGAGACAGTGCATGTTCAGTGAGGCTGGGGCGCCCGGGGTCCGAGGACCCGCGGACCCGCCGACGCGAGCCCCTCGCTCACAGCCCAAGTCTGAACATACCCGTGGACACTGGCGTGTTCGTGTGCACGGGGCACGCATGTGCTCGCGTGGGCATGGCGCGTGGGCCGGCGCGTGGGCCTGCGCCGGGGCTCGGGTGAGCCGGGCGTGGGTCCGAGGGTGCGAGGCCCCGGCGTGAGCCCAGGCAGGGCCTCCTCGGGGTGTGCACGAGAGCAGCGGGGGTCTCTGCACCCATGTGCTGGCAGAGCCCCCAGCCCATGGCTTGTTGGGGGTCGGGGAGCCGGAGGAAGACCCCCATGCTGCCACCCACTCTCACCCCAGCTCTGGGGAGACCCCAAGACCAGGCCCAAGGAGGCGCCGGGGCTCCCTTCCAGGCCTGGTGCCCACGCCCCAGACTCTGGGGCAACGTCGCCCCACTCTGCCCCTGCCCCGTGCCCCCACCACCTGGAGGGGCCGCTGTGTGCAGAGTGGGAGCGACCGGCACCCAGGCTCTGCCTCCCCGGGCGGAACGAGGCCGGCAGCCCCCGGCCCGGCCGAGGCCGCGGAGGCAGGAAGCTGGGCTTCATCTGCCGGGATGATGGGAGCCAGGTGTGGGGAATTAAGCGGCCTCCCCGGGGGCTGGGAGTTGAAGGCACTTCTGAGGAGCAGGGCGGGCGGGTTGGGGGCGCGGAGGTAGAGCCGGCACTGGGTCTGCGTGGCTGGAGTCCCCTGTGGCCGTGGTTGGGGGAGCGGGCCTTGAACTCAGGCCTGTGGAAGGGCCTGGCTTTTGTCTGAGAGGCTTAGGGGGCCCTTGGAGAGATTAGCTCATGCCCTGGCAGGGCTGTCTGGCCGGGGGACGGGGGCCCAGCGGGGAGCGGGCTGTGGGGTCAGGCAGCGGACACTGGCCGGGAGGAACTGAGACCCCGGCCCTGCGCCCCGCTCGGGCCTGGGCAGCCTCCCTGGAGCTGGGGTCGTAAGCCTCACAGAAGCACAGAGACCCCAGACTCCCCGCTCGGGCTCCGGGAAAGGGAGGGGAGGCAGGGCCGTGGCGGCGGAGGCCTGCAGGCCACTGGAGGCAGGGGGTCCAGATCCCGCACCCTGACTTCCTCTGGCGGGCCCCAGCCCTGGCATCAGGGGCTCCAGGAGGCCGTGAGTGCCAGGGTACTCAGAGGGAAGATACTCTCCCTTGCCTCAGTTTCCCCATCTTTAAAGCATCCCAGAGAGATGCCACAGAGGGCTCCAAGATAAGGCTGGGGTGGTGGTGCAGGGTGCCCGTGACAGGGCGAGGCCCAGGCTGGAGCTCCAGGGGCTCCTCTGGGCAGGGCTGGAGCGGGCAGCAGGAGTCCTCCTCAGCCTGGGACCCCGCGCAGGGCCGCTTCCCAACAACCAAGTCCTTGGGTGCAGGAAGGAGCACCCCTGGGTAGGAACAGTTGCCCGTGTGGGCCCCCAATGGGCCCGGGGATGCTCTGGCAAGACCACGTGCCCTGGGGTGCCGTGGTCTGTGTCTGGGGGCCCCCAGAATCTTCTTCCCAGACCCTCCAGGCCCTGCCTGGGTTGAGGCCACTCGGAGCCTGGTCCTGGCTCTGATCAGGTCCAGGGAGCCAGGCTGGCCGAGGGGCTCTGAAGGCCTGTCCTTGGGTTTCTCCAGGCTCGCCTGGACCCTGACCCTGGAGTCCTCCCCCACACTCTGGAGGTCACGTGGGGGCCCGGCTCCTTCCTGGGCTCTGGGACCCCCACCTGGACCAGAGGTGACCTCTGCAGACGGGGATGGTGTGAGGCTGGCGAACTCGCCTGAGGCTGGCCTCGCCCTGTGACCCCAGCAAGGCCTGCATGGACAGAGGTGTGGGTGCAGAGTGGCCCCCTGTCTTGGCCATGGTGTGATGTCCCTCTGTGTCCCCAACCCAGGCTCACGACGCAGTGGAGCGTGGAGGACGAGGAGGAGGCAGCCAGGGAGCGGCGCCGGCGTGAGCGGGACAGGCAGCAGCGGGCCCAGGACGAGGATGGGGATGTCCGGTCCCCCGAGCAGCCAGAACAGGAGACGCTGTAAGCTGCCACCCGGCCTGGGCAGAGGGGATGGCCGGGAGTCCAGCTCTGGGCTGGGGGGTCCCCAGTGCAGGATGGGAGCGAGGAAGGCCCCCAGGAGCAGAGGCAAAAGTGGGGGGTGGCAGCATGGGTGACCGGCCCTGGGTGACACGTCCCCTGAACGCCAGGCCAGCCAGAGGGACTGTGGGGAGGAAAGAGGCCGCCCCCCCCCAGCCAGCCCCCAGGCTCTGGCTCAGGCCCTGCCTGTCCGCGTGGCCTGGGCCTCCTTGGACCGCCCTCGACCCCAGCTGCACAGCCCTGGGCCCCGAGCCCCCCGCCCAGGCCCCCGCTGCCGGTGACTCACAGAGCCCACGTCCAACTTGGCGGCCGCGGGCCTGCGCTTCCTCCCCGGGCCCAGGAGGCCTCCGCGGCTGGGCCGGGCTGTTTTTCCAATAATGCTCCCCTTCCTCCTGGCCTGTTTTGCTCCATTTTCTCCGAGTCAGCAGCTTTGGGCGGAGTGGGGTGCTGCAGCGGTCACGGCCCCCGGGCCTCCCCGGCCCCCCCCAGGCGCCTGCTGCAGCCCCCAACCCAGCCGCTGAGGCGCTCGGCTGGCCCCAGGACCACACGAGAAGATGGGCTCGGGAAGGAGCCCGGGGCCAGAGCCTCCCGGGGGCCCCCCCGAACTGATGGCGGAGGCACTGCCCTGCTCTTGGGAGCCTCTGAATGATGGGAAAGACACAGCCCGTTCTCACGGAGGCCTAGCCTGATGGGGGAGACACAGTCCTAGCCCGAGGGCAGCCTAGACTGACTGACTGAGACACAGCCCTGCTCTCAGGGAGGCCTAGCCTGATGGGGGAGACACAGTCCTAGCCCGAGGGAAGCCTAGACTGATGGAGACACAGACCTGTCCTCAGGGAGCCCTAGACTGATGGGGGAGACACAAACCTGCTCTCAGGGAGGCCTAGACTGATGGGGGAGACACACCCTTCCATCAGGGAGCCCTAGACTGATGGGGGAGACATCCCTGCATCAGGGAGGAGGCCAAGACAGATGGGGGAGACACAGTCTTATCCTGAGGGAAGCCTAGACTGATGGAGGAGACACAGGCTTGCTCTCAGCATGCCCTAGACTGATGGGGGAGATACAGTCCTATCCTGAGGGAGGTCTAGACTGATGGGGGAGATACAGGCCTGCTTCAGGGAGGCCTAGACTGATGGGGGAGACACAAACCTGCTCTCAGGGAGGCCTAGACTGATGGGGGAGACACAGCCCTGCATCAGGGAGGGCAGACTGATGGGAGAGACATCAGGGAGGCCTAGACTGATGGGGGAGACACAAACCCACTCTCAGGGAGGCCTAGACTGATGTGGGAGACACAGCCCTGCATCAGGGAGGCCTAGACTGATGGGGGAGACACAAACCCACTCTCAGGGAGGCCTAGACTGATGGGGGAGACACAGCCCTGCATCAGGGAGGCCTAGACTGATGGGGGAGACACAGCCCTGCATCAGGCAGGTGCAGACTGATGGGGAAGACACAGGCCTGCTTCAGGGAGGCCTAGACTGATGGGGGAGACACAAACCTGCTCTCAGGGAGCCCCAGACGATGGGCGAGACACAGCCCTGCCCTCTAGGATTCCTGCCTAAGGAGACCCCTTGGAGGTAGACAGGGCTGCCCACCCTGGGGCACAGGATCTGAGGGAGGGGCTCTGCGGGGCTGTGGGCCCAGGGCTGAAAGACAGTAACAGGCCCAGCCCTCACCTCCCTGCAGCCTCCTCAGCCTGGGCCGGAAGCCCTCAGAGGCCCCTGAGCTGGATGAAGACGAGGGCTTCGGCGACTGGTCCCAGAAGCCAGTGCAGCGACAGCAGCACCTGGGGGCCCAGAGGACCTCGGACGGCGGGCAGCCCCCTCGGAGTGAGAGCCCGGAGACGGAGCTCGAGGACAGGCACGTGGGGTCAGAACCTCGAGGCGGAGCCCTGGGCGTGCAGGGGCTCCCTCTGAGCCCCCCTCTGTGTCTCACCCGCAGCCCTGCACTCCCCCTTGCAGCCAGCCCCCCAAAACCCCCCGGCCTGGAAAGGGGGAAAGGAGGGAAGGGAGGAAGACAGCGAGACAGCATGGCGGCCGGCGGGGGGCCAGGGGATCCCATCTCAGCTCCCCGGGGCCCTGGGCCCCGTCCAGGCCAGCTGCAGCCGGCAGGGGTGTTGCCACATCAGCACACAGCTGCAAGCCCTCACGTCATGGGGCGGGCCGCCCCCTTCCTCCCCGGGGCTGGCGGACCTCCATTCCCACGGAGGGGAGCAGGTATTTTCAGATGTGCTTGCCCGAGAGGCAGCCCGGGGGGACACGCGTTCCAGATGTGTGGACGTGTATGCCTGTCTGAGCCGAGGCGGGCGGGGGCCCAGAGCACCCGGGGCCCAGGACGGGGCCGCGCTCAGAGCTGCATTCCCCACCCCCGCCCCACCGTGTCAGAATTCGAGCTGCTCTCCGTGGCCGGCGGCCATGGCTGAGGCCGACCCCCGCCTCACGTCAGGCCTGGTCCCCAGCCCCGTCCAGGAGCCCCCAGCTTGGGGGTCAGGGCACCCCACTGCCCTGAGTGGGGCCAGAGCCCCTGGCCCCTTGGAGGTCCTCAGCCAGCCGGGGGCTCTGGCTAAGACCCTTGTTGCTGTGCAAGCCCCCGTTTCCACCCCATGGCCCGAGGGCCGGGTGCCGGGCCCCTTGCCTACCACTCCCCTCCCCAGGCCTCAGTTTCCCCCGTCGGCCCTGGGGCGTTGGAGGCCCTGCGATACTGAGCGGGGCGTCTCCCCCTGCATCTGCGCCCTTCCCCCGCCGCGGCCTCAGCGGCTGCCGACAGCAGGGGGCACTTTGACTCTTCGGTGAGCCCAGCAGCTCCTCCCCACCCCCCTGCACCTGCCTGCCTTACAGAACTGCTCCTGAAAGGCCCCTCTGTGCAGCCGCTGCTGGCTGGGACCCTGCCCACCTCGGACGGCGGGTCTGGGTCTCGGCTGGCACGTACACCATGCAAATCGTGGAAAATGTACACGTTTCCCAGCGTCCTCTCTCGGCTCCGTCCTGCTCAAAGGCAGAGCCAGCCGCCGCCCACTGGCCTGCCTCCCTTCCCCTGCAATGTGGCCCCTGCCCTTATCTGGTCCTCCAGGGACACCCACGGATCCCCCCCATCACCCCCTCTTGACGTCCACCTCCCCCAACTCCCTCCCCAACCCCCCACCCACACACAGCAAGGCAGGAGCAGCCCAGGAACCCACCAGACCCACAGGGTGGTCGTGGCAAACAAGCTGCCAGGCTGGGGCCCGTCCAGCCTCTGTGCCTGGGTGACCCTTGGTCGCGCGTGGCCTGCTCGGCTGGGCCCAGCAATTCCCCACGAGGCCCCGGGCCTCAGCACAGAGGGCCAGGAGACGAGACCAGCTCCGAGGTTGCCGGAGCTTTCCCAGAGGCTCAAGTCTCAGAATTCCGCGGCCCTCCACTCGCCTGACTGCCCCTGTTTTGCAGATGGGGAAACTGAGGTTTGGGAACGAGAAGAGACTCGAACCACACCACGGAAGGGGTCCATAGGCTTGCCTCCTGTTCCCATAGGTCCTGGCAGCTCGCCCATGGGAACCAGGAAAGCGAAGGACTGAACCAAGCCCAGGACCACCTGCAGGAGCTGTCTCTGAGCCAGGGGGGGCCGTGCCCAGAGGAGACCACCCAGGGCGAGCAGGGGGCGGCGGCAGAGGCCGACGAGGAGGTGACGGCTCCCCTCAGGATCTGGGCCCACTCCCACATCTAGACGGGTCTGCCTGTGCCGTCTGCACCACTCAGGGGGGCCCCATGGGACTGGCCAGAGGGAGCCACTGTCCCACACCCTCAGGCCCACATTCTCAGAGGGGGTGAGGCTCTGTGGCCTCCAGGAAGATTCCTTCTGCCTGGTCAGGAGACACTGCCCTGGAGGCACCCATCCCTCCCTGAGAATTCCAGGTCTGGAGCCTGCAGGGCCATGAGGACCTGAGGTCTGGGCTGGTGGGAAGGAAGGTGGGGTCTGCCCTCAAGGTCCTGGGTGGGGCAGAGATGGGCAAGCAGGGTGGTCATCTGGGGGCCTGGGCTTTCTTTCCCCAGCACCAGGAATGTCAACGACCCAGGACCCCCTGCCCCCTAGAGCTGGCGGAGACCGCCGACCAGAGCTCGCCTCCCCTGAGCCCCACCACCAAAGTAAGTCAAGCTCCAGACCACCCTCTCTCCTCTCTCGCAGACCCATGGCCCGGACATGTCAGTCCTGGACCTGGGGCGTGGGCCCAGCCCCTGGCCTGCCGTCCCCCCGTGCCTGGCGCTCAGCAAATCCCTGGGACATGAAAGTGGGTTGCTGGGCCGGTGGGAGGGAGGAGTTGGGGGTGGGGATGGGCCTCGCCTTGGTTGCCTGGGGCCCACATCTCTGTCCACCCCCACCCCCAGCTCATCGACAGGACCGAGTCCCTGAACCGCTCCATAAAGAAAAGGTAATGTCTGCTTACCAGTATCCCAGCAAGGGCTCCCCTAGAGAAGGCTGGAGAGAGGCACTGGAAAGTGGAGATCTGGCGACCAGGGAGGCTCTGGGTGGGGCTCAGAGTGGGCTGGGAGAAGTCTGGTGGGGGGACATGAGGGCTGACCCTTCTCCTATCCTCCAGTAATAGTGTGAAGAAGTCCCAGCCACCCTTGCCCGTCTCCAAGATTGACGAGCGGCTGGAGCAGTACACCCAGGCCATTGAGGTAGGACCAGGCCCTCCTTTGCTATGGGTCCCTTCTCCATCCAGACACCACTCCTCCATCCACTGACACCTTTCTATCGAATCAACATTCCTCCATCCAGTCAAAGTCCTTGCATCCAATCACAACCACATCCTTCCACCAACCAACACCCCTCCATCCAACCAAAGCCCTTCCATCCAACCGACACTCCATTATCTAATCAATACTCCTTCATCCAACACTCCTCCATCCAGCCAAAGTCCTTCCAGCCAACCACATCCTTCCATTGAACCAATGCTTCTCCATCCAATCAATGCTCCTCCATCCAATCAACATTCCTCCATGCAGCCAGAGTCCTTCCATCCAACCAACACTTCACCATCCAATCAATATTCTTCTGTCCAACCAACACTCCTCCATCCAATGTCCTGTCATTCAATGTCCTGTCATCCAACCAGCACCCTTCTAACCAACCAGTACTCTCCCCCCGCTAAATGTCCCTCCATCCAACCAGTACTCCTGGATCCAACTAATGCCCCTCCATCCAGTTAATGTGCCTTCATACAACCAATATCACTCCATCCAACCAATACCCTTCTATCCAACCAATACTTCTTCATCCAAACAATGCTCTTTCATTCTGTCAGTGCTCCTCCATCCAATTAATGTCTCCTATCCAATTAATATCCTTCCATACAATCAATGCACCTTCATTCAATCAATGCCCCTCTATTCAACCAACACCATTCAATCCAATCACTACTCCTCCATTCAACCAATTCCTCTCTATCCAATTAATTCCCCTCCACCCAGTCAATGTCCTCTATCCAACCAATGCTCCTCCATCCAATCAATACTTCTCTTCCATACCAATACTCTTTTATCCAATCAATACTTCTCTTCCATACCAATACTCTTTTATCCAATCAGTGCCTCTTCTTCCAATCAATCAAAACTCCTCCATTCAAACATGGGTCTTCATCCAGTCAATGCCCCTCATTCAAACCAATACCCCATCCAACCCATACTCCTTCTGATCAATACCCCTCCATCCGAACAATATTCCTCCACTGAACCAATTCTTTTCTATTTTCCCATTGTTCCTTCATCCAACCAGTACTCCTCCAACTAATCAATACTCCTCCATCCAGCCAATACTCCTCCATCCAATTCATACTTTTCCATTCAATCAATACTCTTCCATTCAACCAATACTCTTCCATTCAACCAATACCCTTCCAGCCAGCCAATACTCCTCAATCCAACCAATACTCCTCCATCCAATAAATACTTTTCCATCTGACTGATACTTCTCCATTCTATAAGTACTCTTTCATCCAACCAACACTCCTCAATCTAACCAATAATCCTCCATCTAATTAATACTCTTCCATGCAACCAGTAATCCTCAATCCAACCAATACTCCTACAATTATCCAATACTCTTCCACCCAAGCAATACTCCTCCACCCAAACAATACTCCTTCATCCAACAATACTTCTCAATCTAACCAATATTCTTCCATGCAATCAATACTCCTCAATTCAATCAATACTCCTCCACCCAATCAATACTCTTCTATCCAATCTATACTCCTCCATCCAACCAATACTCCTTCATCTAAGCAATACTCCTTCATCTAGTCAATATTCATCCAACCAACCAATACTCCTTCATCCAAGCGATACTCCTTAATCCAACCAATACTTCTCAATCTTACCAATACCTCTCCATTCAATCAATACTCTTCTATGCAATCAATACTCCTTCATCTAACCAATACTCCTTCATCTAAGCAATACTCCATCCAATCAATACTCCTCCAACCAACCAATAATCCTCCATCCAACCAATACTCCACTATCCAACCAATACTCCTTCCACTATTCAGTACTCTCCCATCCAACCAATACTCTCTGATCCAACCAATGCTCCTCCATCTAATCAACACTCTTCCATGCAACCAGTACTTCTCTATCCAACCAATACTCTTCCATCCAAGCAATACTCCTTCATCCAACCAATATATTCCTCAATCCAACCAATATACCCCTTCAACTATTCAGTACTCTTCCATGTAATCAATACTCCTTCATCTAACCAATACTCCTTCATCCATTTTATACTTCTTCATTCAGTTGATATACTTCCATTCAACCAATACTCCTCCATCTAACCAATACCCTTCCCTCCAACCAATACTCTTCTATCCCACCAATACTCCTCCATGTAATCAATACCTTTCCATTCAACCAACACTCCTCAATCCAACCAATGCTCTTCCATCCAACCAGTACTCCTCCATTCAACAAATACTCTTCCATTCAACCAATACTCCTTCATCCAACCAATTCTCCACCATTTAATCAATACTCTTTCATCCAACTAATACTCCTCCATCCAACCAGTACTCCTCTATCCAAGCATTTTTCCTTCATTCAGTTGCTACTTCTACATTCAATCAATGTTCTTTATTCTAACCAATACTCCTCAGTCCAACCACTACTCCATCTAATCAATATCCTTCCATCCAACCAGTACTCCTTCAGTCAACCAATAAATACTCTTTCATTCTAGCAATACTGCATCCAAGCAATACTCTTCCGTCCAATTGATACTTCTTCAATCAGTGCTCTTCCATTCAACCAATACTCCTCCATCCAACCAATACCCTTCCATCCAACCAATATTCCTTCATACAAGTAATACTCCTCCATCCAATTGATACTTCTTCATTCAGTCAATGCTGTTCCATCCAACCAATACTCTTCCACCCAAGCAATACACCTTCATCCAAGCAATACTCCTCTATCCAATTGATACCTCTTCATTTAATTGATGCTCTTCCATCCAACCAATACCCTTCCATCCCCGGTGCTCTGTCTCTTCTGCAGACTGCTGGCCGAACCCCCAAGCTAACCCGCCAGGCCTCCATAGAGCTGCCCAGCATGGCCGTGGCCAGTACTAAGAGCCGGTGGGAGACAGGAGAGGTACAGACTCAGTCTGCCGTCAAGACCCCTTCCTGCAAGGTAGGACCTCCCACTCCCACCCCGGTGTAAGGCTGACCAGGGGAGTCTGAACCTGGAGACAGTTGCAGGCTGGGTTTCCTTGGAGAGACAAGCAGGGGACTGTCTAGGATGAGGTGGGTGGACAGAACACTGGGGCCTTGTGGGGCTGGGTAAGCCTTCGCCGGTGTTGAAGGTGGCGAGGGCTGTGAAGGTGTACGGTGCTTTCTTTCCTTTCTCTGCCTCTTCCACTGGGGTCTCACCCAAAAGTGAGGTGGGCAGGTCCCAGGACCCCTGGCTTCATAAAACCAGGCCCAGACTCAGAGGTGCACACCTGGGACATAGCCTCCTTCTGTCTCCAGGATATTGTAGCTGGAGACATGAGCAAGAAAAGCCTCTGGGAGCAGAAGGGAGGCTCCAAGACCTCATCAACAGTTAAGGTAGGGTCTAAATGGAGTTGGTACAGACAGGGCAGAGAGCAGCTGCCCTCTAGGCATCAAGGAGGGCTTCCTGGAGGTGGAAGTGGCCTCCTCTCCCTTCTGCCACCTCACTCTCTGTCTTCTTCCTCCACAGAGCACCCCATCTGGGAAGAGGTATAAGTTTGTGGCCACTGGGCATGGGAAATATGAGAAGGTGCTTGTGGATGGGGGCCCGGCGCCCTAGGCCGCCCACCCGGTGAGTTAGGGAGTCCCACCGAAGCATGATGTAGTGTGCCTGAGTATGTGGTTCTGGGAACATGGCGGTGTGGACAGGGCCTGCTTGTCCCTAGCACAGGCTGCAAAGCTGGGCTCAGAGCCGGCCACCACCCAGACCAGCTCGGTCTCCCATCCCTGCATGGACTTGGCTACGCTCACCTGACTCTGGGTTCAAACTCTCTGTTCATTTCACCAGAATCAGCGGCCACTGCCCACAGGGATGCTCAAAGCTTCCTTCCGGGACCCCACCAATTCCCTAGGGCTTACTAGGGAGGTGAGGGCAGCTTGGTCACTGCAGGGATAGGCTGAAGGACCAGGATGGAGCCCCGCCCATCCGTGGGTCCCAGGTCTATAAAGGGGCCAGGGCCCAGGTCCTGTCCCCCCATCCCAGCCGAGGGCTGCCCGGGTTTCTGCTGCCTTCCCTGTCCCTCGGTGAAGACAGAGAGGTGACACCCCTGCCATGATCAGACACACTTTTATTCGTGGCCTGGGTCCCAGGCTCCATTTACAGCACCCATGACACCCTGGGTGGGGCAGCTGGCCCTACCGTCTTCCCCCTGAATCCCGGACCCTGGCGAGCTGACCGGAGGCTCTTCCGGGCATGTTGGTGGCCCTCTCTTATGGCTGATGGCTCTGCTGAGCCTGGCTGACTAGGGTCCCTCTGGTGCCCTGCCTGGACCACGGCCCCTCCTTGGCCTGGCCTGGCTCTTCACCTGGCCCTAGGGTGGAGGGCAGGACACCTCCTCCTCTGGCCGCCAGAGCTGGCCATGCCCCCACGCCCCCGCCCCCCGCCCCTCAAGCTCTGTCCTCGGGCCCTCAGCCCAAGGGGGAAAGCAGAGGTGGGCGGCCAAAGGGATCATCAGCGGGCCCTCCTCCCGCAATCCGCCGCCCCCATGTGAGCCAACTCCCACACGCCCCTGGCCCTGGGGTCTGGCCCTGTCCCCAGGACTCATGGGCCACGGGACTGCCGCCCCAGCTCATGGTGGGTGGCAGTGGCCGAGCACCCTGACCGCCCCTGCGTTACACAGTGCACAGGCCCTGCCCAAATCTTTGATGGCAGGTGGGGCCACCTGCAGGAAGCCCAGGCCAGCCCTGCCCAGGGAAGTCAATAGGTCCAAGCCCCTGTCTCCTATCAGATTTGTGCATTTTCCACGTTACCCAGCTTCACCGCCCCCACCACACCCCACGCAGACTCTCCTCCACCCTCTCCACACACCAAGACCCCGGGCATCCCATCGTCCCCCACTCTCCACCTTGCCCTCCCTGTTCTGGCCCCCTGCCCTCTGACTGCCGGTCTCCCCTCCCCCCATGCCCTCTCCCCAGGCCGCCCCACCCCCTGCACCCCTCTGGTCCTGGTGCCCCCTCGCCCGTCCACGCAATGGTCCACGCCACTCCAGCCGCTTCACTGGAGCCTCCAGCCTGCTGCGGTGCGGTTAAAGTTCTTGGGCTGGGGTCTGAGCCCCAGGACAGGGTGGAACGAGGGCAGGGGCCGGGCGGCCTCCTGAAGCTTCCGGGCGTTGAAACGAGGTCCACACAGGAAGGGCAGGCGGGTGAGACCAGCCAGGGTGCAGGCCCTGTCTCGGGGCACGGCTGGGCGGCTGCGGGCCTCCACCACCGACATGCGGTACAGCACAGCGTCCCACATCCTGGAGGCCCGGGAGGCAGGCGGCCGGGCGGCGGGGACGGCTATCTCCCGTGCACCAGACTCCGGACTCTGCCTTGGGCCGGGGGCCGGGGGCTCCTCCGCCTCTTCCATCAGCTGCTTCTTGAGACGTGTCCAGCCGCTGAGCCGGGGCTTGGGCGCAACTTTGGGCACGGGGCACGGGTGGGGCCCGGAGGGCTGGTCAGGGGCTGGGGCCTGGGGAGGTGGCTTGGCCTCGAGGCTGGGGCCGGCCACGGAGGGCTCCTGCAGGTGCTCCCCGGCAGGGGCCCCAGGGGCCAGGCCGTGCGCCGAGGGGCCCGGCGAGCGGCACGTGGGTGCTATGGGTACCACCACCCTGGCGCTGGCCTCTCTGGGTGCCGAGGCCTGGAAGCCAGGTGGCGGCCGTGCTGCGGGGGATTCCTCGGGTCGGGGGCTGGCAGCCTGGGCTCCGGCGGGCAGTGGGCGGATGTGAGCCACCGGGATCAGAGGCTGGGCCCCGGGCAGGCGCGGGGCTGCATCTTGGTCCCGGCCAACGGGCCCCCCTTCTGGTGCCATGCTGGGGGGCCCACCCCCTTCCGGTGCCGTCTCGCCATGCGGGGACGGTGCCAGCCGCACGTGCACCTGGGTGACATGGGTGCCCCCTGCCGCAGGGGCCGAGGTGAGGGTGATGCCACCAGGGGACCGGGCGGGTTCTGGGGCCAGGACCGTGAGCTGAGGCCCCGTGGCCTTGAAATGAGTGGTCAGAGGCCTGCGCGGGGTGAAGCCGAAGGGCAGCGTGGACTTCTGCAGGGGGGATGCCACGTGGTGTGTGACAGGCCCGTGCAGGCAGTGGGGCAGGGCGGCCACTGTGTGTGGGGCCTCGGGGGCGTCAAGGGCCTCAGTGGAGCGCGGGGCCTGGGTGGGGCGCAGCGTCATGGCCTCCTGGTCGTGGCTGGCCTCGCTCACGGGGGACAGGGAGGCGCGGAAGGCCCCAGGTGGGGAGGAGGGCCCCACCCCCGTCATCTTCTTCCGGGCGGCCTTCCGCAGAAGCTTCTGCAAACGCAGGTTGTCCTTCCCTGGCTTGGGCAGCAGGGGCGGCGGGGGACCTGGGGATCCCTGGGCACTCGGGCCACCCACCTCCGGGGGCGCCGACACGGCCGAGATGAGCATGGCTGCACCCTGGTGAGAGGGACGGCGGTCAGGCCCGGCCTGCGCCCTCCCGCGATGGGGGCGCGCGTCCCCTGGCACGGCCGGCCCCGGGGGAAGGCCAAAGCCTCGGAGCCTCTGCTTCTTGCACCCCAGACCTGCCCGGTGTGTTCTAGCTTGTGGGGTGCTGAGACCGGGGCCCCCACTCTCATCCTGGGCTGGGAAGGAGGCCGTGGAGGCCCGAGGGCCCTCAGGGGGCCACAAGGCCGAAACCTGCCTCAGAGGCTCCGTCTCCATGCCGCCCCGGCGCAGGGCCAGCCCGCCCGTGAGCGCTGCCTGGGCCAGGCCGTGGTGCCTCTCAGGATGGGGGCGGGGACCCACGGGTGGGCTGTAAGTGGGAGGCCTGTACCTGGCCAGCTGCCGGCCGGGCGAGGGCTGGAAAAGCGGCCCGCCCGCCCGCAGACACGTGAGGGGCGCCACGGCGTCGCCGGCCCGACCACAGCCGTGTCCGCTGCCAGCTCGCGGCAAGGGGAGGCGGCCAAGAGGCTCCAGGAGAGCGGAGGCTGCATCATCAGAGGTCGATTGGCGGGAAGGAGGGAGCAGTTTTCGCTGAGCTGTGCTAAACAGGATATTCCCACAGCCCTCCTGGCCGGGGTGGTCCCCGCCAAGCTGCCCGCCCTGGTTTCTGGGCGCCACGTGTTTGCAAGGACATTGACAAATGGCATCGGGGCTGAGCCAGGGGCCGTCTGGTTTGGGGGAGGAGGGAGGCCCGGGGGCTGCCGCCGGGGCGGCTCCACCAGGCAGGAGCGGATCTGCTGGGGAGGGCCCAGACAAGGCTGGCCCAGGCTGGCCGCCTCCAGGGCCAGGACTGCCGGAACCACAGAACCCCAGTCCGCTGCGGGGACTGCCAGGCTGGTGGGCAAGCGGGTGGGCGGTCGGGCGGACAGTCTCCCCTCCACCCGGAGACGGGCCTCGACTGAGCCCCGACCTGGGCAGGAGAGCTCTCGCCCGGATGCCGGCCTCCTTGGTGGAGGCTGGAGCAGGGAGCTTTCCCGTGGTGGGGAGGCTGGGGTGGGCAGGGCGGCAAGGAGGGGAGCAGGCCCCTTCCTGGACTCCAGCCTCATCCCCCCCGCACCCCGTGCCTGTGTTTCAGCTTCCTGGGCCAGCAGGTGCGGGCCAGCGGCACCCTCCACGCTCCAGGGGAGATTCTGACTGGACACTGCCGCGGCCCTAGGAAGTCCCTTCTGCCACCAGCCCAGCCTGCCCTTGCCCCTGCGACACCCCCACACCCCCTTCTTTCGGCCCTGGTGCCCGCAGCCCCCCTCTCCTCCCTCCTCCTCAGCTCCGCCTCCCTCTCACTGCCTGGGGGAGGAAGAGACTCCAGATTGCTGCCCAAGGGCCCGCCCGCTAGAGAGGCCAAGAGCTCCAGGAAGTGGGCGACTGAATCACGGCCTGCAGAGGGTGGGCTGCCCCGGCAGGCTGAGGGATGCCTGCAGGTCACAAGCCACCCACACCCCTGTCGATGCCCAGGCCTCCGCGTCCTTCCCTGCCCCCGTTTGCCACCGTGCCATCTGTAATAAAGCTCCCATGTGTCCCTGCGCCAGCTCTCCCTTGCTCACTGACAGAGGAAGGACAGGGCGGGGCTGGCCAGAGGAGATCGGAGCAGCCGGCCGGCCCCCATGCCGTCCAGGCTGTCTGGCCTCTGCCCCCTCCCGCGGCCTCCTCAGCATTTGACTCCAGGACCTGAGGTCCATGGTGGCCTGAGTCAGGGTGGATGCAGTGGGTAGGTCCAGCCTTCCTCTCAGAACATCTGTGACACTCCCCCCCATGACTGGCCCCACATAGACCCCTGTGCCTGGCTGCACCCACTGAGGCCAAGACCCGTCTTGGGTCACCCCCCATCCCAGTGTCCAGGAGGTGCTCAACGAAGGTGTGACGGGCGGAGGGATGGATGGAGGGTGGGCGGACAGACGGATGGACGGATGGATGGAGGGTGGGCGGACGGACGGATGGATGGAGGGTGGGCGGACGGACAGACGGACGGATGGGTGGAGGGTGGGCGGACGGACGGACGGACGGACGGATGGGTGGAGGGTGGGCGGATGGACGGATGGGTGGGTGGTGGGCGGGTGGATGGGTGATGGTGGAAGACGGGGAGAGAGGGAGGAACAGCAGAAGTAGGGCAGGGAAGAGAGCAGTGAGGGCGGGAGTGGAAGTAAGCGGGTGAATGGTGTTGGACACGTGCACGGAATGGGAGGTGGGGTGCAGACGCCCTTCCCGCTCTCCCTCCTCTCCCTGAGCTGGCACTCGGGCCTGACACGCGCCTGGCGCCTCGGGGTCTGGGGAGCCCTCTGAGGAGCAGGCCCCTCGGCCTCTGACGTGCTAGCCTGGCCTGGCCATTCCGTTGGCTGCTGGGGCCCCGCTTGCAGAAGGCCTGGAGTCACAGTCTGCCTGCCTCAGGAGTGCGGGCAGCTCGGCAGAGCCATCACCACCACAGCAAGCGAGCCGTGCCCTCATGTTCCTGCCCGTGGCTCCCCACGGAGAGGCCCCGGGCCACCCAGCCCAGCCTGAGCTGCTCCCAGGTGGCAGGCGCTCCCTCCCTCCCACCCAGTCTGGACGGGCAGTAACCAAGGGCGGTGGCAGGGCAGCCCAGAGTCCGTGACTGGACAATGAGCTGGCACCAACACTGGACCAGAGTGGGTGGCACCAAGAGGTGAGAGGCAGGGAGTCAGCAGTGCCAGGTTGGCAGCCAGCACCCCAGCCCGCCCCAGGCCCCTGGAGCTCTGCCGCCCCCAACCACGCCCATCTGAGGGACCCTGGCCCACTCCCTGCCACCCGGGGGTTTCCCAGGAGGGCAGTTGGAGCCACGGCGCTGGGGAGGCCCCAGGCATTGGACCAGAGTGGACAGCGCCAATGGGGGAGAGGTGGGGAATCAGCAGTGCCTGGGAGGCAGCCAGCACCCCGACCCGTCCAGACCCAGGGTTTGTCCCTCAAGCCCAGTCACAGCTTACTGTCCTCTTGAGGCAGCCTTTACCCTGCAGCCATGTTGAGCCCACGCTCCAGCAAGCCCACCGCCATGGCGAGCCCACAGCCACAGAGCCCACGGCCACAGCAAGTCCATGCCCACGGCGAGCCCATGGCCCACTCCTTGAAATCCAGAGGCCAGGCCCTGGCCAGTGCAGAGGTCAAGGGGCTCAAGGGACCGTGGCCTGAGAAGGCTCTGGCCAGGGAGGGTGGACGCTGCCCCCGCCCACACACACACACCATCTGTCCCGCCCGCCTGAAGCCCACCTGACTCCAGGCCCCCAAGGCCAGCCCCAACCAGGAGCACCCCAGAACATTTGCAGACACCCACACATCTGCAGGATCAGGAGAGCACCCAGGTGCATAAGGTAGCCGCCTGGGGGCTGGAGCCGCTCCGTCCCAAAGTGCTGTGTCAGCTGTTCCTGTCCTAGGCCTGGCAGTATCCAAGCCCAGGCCGGGCGCTCAGGTCAGCTCAGGGTACCCAGGAGAGGCCCAGGGCCATGGGGCTCTGGCACCCCAACCACGCCCATCCGAGGAACCGCGGCCCACTCTCGGCCGTCCGGGGGTCTCCCAAGCAGGCAGCTGGAGCCAAGGCGCTGGGGGGCCCACCTTCCCGCAGCCTGTTCCCGCTCCCTGGGCTTAGCTCAGCCTAGGCCGTCCTTAGACTCTTCTTGGGTGAAAGTCAGTCCCACCCCTACCCCGGCTGGGCACCCCCTATCCCCGGCCTCTTCCCTGGGCCTACAGAGCCCCCCAGGCCCCTGGGAGTGTCCTCTGCACCACCCGCTTCTCCTCCCACCGGCCCGACTAGGCCAGGTGCCTCCCGCGGGTGGGTTACCTGCTGCGGGCCCTCACAGTCACTGGTGGTGACTGGTCTGTGCTGTCTTGCTGCACCTTGGGCCTGCTGCCCTGAGGGGACGTCGCTGCTACCCAAAATAAAACCTACCCTGTCTCCCTGACCTCAGCCGGCTCCCAGGGGAGAGCTGCCAGGGGCCGAGGACTGCCAGGTGGTAGCACCCTCCCCTGCTGGCTGAGAAGGGCCACTGCAGGGTCCAGCTTGCCCAGGTGGGCAGCCTCTAGGGCCCGGGTCCGGCCTCTAGGGCCTTCCCAGGGCCGGGTACTGGAGAGGGGTCAGAGGAGGGAGGGGCTCTGTCCTGCAAGCCTGCAGCCTGCGGTCTGCCTCCCCACGTAGCCCTGCAGATCCCCGGCCTGAGCAGGGCTTGGGTGGGTGTGGAGCTTCCCAGGCCAAGCTCTGCACAGCGCACAGTCCCATGTGGGTGTGGGCCCAGGGCTCTGGGAATGGGAACGGAGGAGCCCACCTGGAAGGGAGGTCAGCCCCACCTGGAAGAGCACAAGGTGTCTTTGTCGGGGAGTGGCCCTGCTGATGGCCCCAGTGGGCAGCGCTGTCCCGGGGTCAGGGCGGCGTGTGACCCACCAACCCCTGGCCTGGCAGAGGACACGGGAGGAGGGGAAGACCTGCGGTTTACAGGTCCTGATGGGAGGCCAGGAGGGGGGGACGGGATGTCCCCAGCAGCTCAAGTCTCTAGGGCCTTCCTGGTGCTGGGCACTGGGGGGAGGGAGAGGTCCAGGCAGGGGAGGGTCTCTGTCCTGCGAGCCTGCAGCCTGGGGTCCAATGTGGCCTGACCTCCAATGTGGAGAAGGTGAAGGATGTGCCACCCGCAGCCTTCTAGAGGCCTCTGAAGACCCAGCCCTGGCACTGGGGAGCTGGGCCAGGGCACATGAGCGCTCTGCCAGTGGTCCTGAGGTCCTGGCTCAGCCTCCGGAGGACAGGGACCCCGTCTGCCTCCCTCGGGACTCGGCCCTGTCCTGGGCGCTGGCCTGCTGTAGGAACCAGCTGGGCGATTCCACAGACCCCCTCACCCATGCACGGCCTGGGGGCTAGGGGAAGTGGGGAGGCAGGGTCAAGGTGCTGGGTTGCTTTCCCCACCCGGTGCCTCAGTTTCTCTGGTCCAAGAGGCAGGCTGTCCATACTTGTGGCCTCCCTGGCCAGCCCGGGGGCTGTCAGAAGCCGGGTGAAGTGTCTGTTGGTCAGATGGTGCCACCTGGAGACCTGAGGAAAGAAAGACCAGTCTCCCAGCACCCACGGCCGAGCAGGGGCACAGGCGGTGACACGGCCCAGCAGAGGCTGCTCTCACCTAGGGACAGCACAGGCCGTGGCATGGCCCACCATGGCCGCGCCCACACAGAGACAGGGCTGCAGGCAGTGATACGGCCCACCGCGGCCAAGCCCACACGGGGAAGGAGTGCAGGTGGTGACAAGGCCCTGCCTTGGCTGAGCCCGCAAGGAGGTGGCACAGGCAGTGACACAGCCCACCGCAGCCGAGCCCATGTGGAGACAGGGTCACAGGCGGTGACCTGGCCTGCTCAGAGCGGCACGCTGCCCCAGGCCCTGGGGGAGAGAAAGGGCCTGGAGGGAAGAGATGGGACACCCACACAGGAAGTCCCAGGCGTGGCCTCAGGCACAGGGGACAGGAAGCCTCAGCCAGGCCTGTCACCCCTCTTGCCCACTGATTGTGCCCACCCAAGGCGTCCCCCCAGGAGGCAGGTCTGGCCTCGAACAGGATCAGACGTGCTCAGTCTTCAGTTCCTGGGGTCTCCCTCCAGTGTGGGCAGGGGGAGCCCTGGCACAATGTGCCAGGTGGGGCCCAGGGAGCCCTGGCTCCATGGACCCCTTTCCTGGGCAACCCGTCCCCTCCCATGGGATACCTCCGAGAGGGGAGGCGGGGGACTAGGGACTTGGGGCCCCAGCTCTGGGGACCCTCGGCCAGCCTGGCCCTGGGACAGCTCTTGGCTCTGTCCCCAGGGCCACCCGCACCTCCTTCCCCTCCTCCTCAGCCCACCAAGAATGTGCCCGTGGCCAGGAGCAAAAGTAACAGCTGACACCTCCCGGGGGAGGAGGGGGGCCCGTCTCCTTCCCCGGCCCAGCCCTCACTTGGCTTCCTTGGGCCTCTTCCTCGGCCATTCCTATACTTGGTCAGGGGCCTGCGTGGGCACAGCCCCCCTTCCCACGGCACCCCACGGCCACCCACCAATGGGCTTCTGGGACAGATCGGATGTCACTATAACACGAGGGCACGGGGCCGGCGGGCAGTGCTTGCAGCCTGTCCTGTCCACAGGGAGCGCCTGCCCTTCTCGGACTCCACGGCAGGTGGGTAGGGGCGGCGACCGTGCCCAGGACCAGGCGGCCAGGGCATCCCGCACTCCAGGGGCGCTCTGGGGGCCTAGGCCGCCTGTCGCTGGGCATCGAACTCCAAGCGTGGACGGAAAGCCTGGGCTCCTACGTGGCGCCGCGCTGTTCCCGAGCATTGGAACACAGAAATGGCTCCAACTGGAAGGCAGGGATGTGGGGGGAGGGCGGACAGGCCCTGGGAAGCCCGTCGGAGCTGCTGGCCCTGTGGGTGCCAGCCTGGGCCGTGGTGGCCTCTCCTGGGACGCTCGGCCCTGAGCCGCCGACGCCTCACCACCGTTTTGTAGACAGAATCAAAGGCGGGTAGGTGAGGGCTTTTCTGAGGTCACCCAGGAACCATCTGGGGTTGTCTAGTGACCATGCAGTCGTGGGGCAGTGTCCAGAGGTCCAGGACAGTAGTGGCCGGGGAGGACGGAGGAGCTGGGACGAGCAGGTGTCCCACCCACCCCCGCCCTGGACACCATCCCTGCACCCCTGGCCTCCGATCAGGGCTCAGTCACCCCCTGGGGAGGGCTCGGGGCCAGAAGGGGGGACCAGGTGGGAGTCAGGTGGGAGGCGTGGTCAGGGCCCACGGCCTGTGAGTGTCAGAACCTCCTGGCCCCCCTGCCACTGGCCTGGCCTGTCACCTTCAAAGGAGGGATGCATGGCCTGCGTGCCCAAGGAACCTGACCTCATGGGCTATTTCTGTCACCTCCTTGAGGCTAGAACTTGACACTGAACAACTGGCTTCCTTCTCAGCTGCTGAAATGCCATCCCCTCCCCCAGCACACCCCGCTGACCCCGCCCCAGGCCAGGGACGCATGGAGAGGGGAGGGGACACAGAGCCACTTTGCGCCATCTTCAGGCACTTGGCAGAGGAAAGGGTGCCTCAGTTTCCCCACTGGGAGAGTGGGCCTTTGCTGCCTCACCTAGGGGGGGCCTCGGGGTGCCGGAGTCCCCCTGGGTGCTCAGTTGAACCTTGGCCCGGGGGGCGGGGGGAGACGGAAGAGCTGAGAAGGGCCCGGACGCCCTAGGAGGGGCGAGTAGGGAGGATGTGGCACCAGTGGGGTGAACATGGTGCCCTAGGAGCGGGGAGGGCTGGGGAGGGCATGGCACTCCGGCCCCCACACCCACCATCTTGGGTTTCTGGGGAGAGGTGTCTTGCTAATTTTGGTACCTATTTCTGGACACCTCAGCTGCCCCCAGCTTCTTATAAATAACCCGCCGCTGGGCCCGGGCCATGACCGCCCCATCTCGTGGCGGCTAACAGGTGTCAGCCCTGCAGGGTCAGGGGTGGGCCCAGCGGGGTGGGCCCCAGGGTCTCAGGCCTCTCACCGCCCCTGGCCCCCCGCACAGAGCGTGGTCCTGGAGGAGACCCTGGGGTTGAGAGCCTGACCCAGTTAGGAGGCAGCCTCCCAGGGCAAACAAAGAGCCGGGAGGCGGGGGCAAGGCTCGGCCGGGGTCCGGGCCACGCAGGCCAGTGGTGGGCCCTGCCGCAGAGGCGACGGCAGCTGGACTTGAGGGGGCAGCAGCATCCCAAGAAGTGTGCTGGGCCTGGCGGGAGCCTCCCTGGAAGAGGGTTTTGCAGCTCTCAGCTGGTTAAATGTTCTGGAGCTTGGAAGCCCATCCCCACCTTAGTGCTGCAGTGTGCATGCATTTTTCGCTGATGAACGTGTGTTTTTCTTATACAACGCTCCCGGGGGGGACCTCAGCTATTGTCTCCGAGCAAGCTGTCATGTGCTGTGATGAACCCTGCTGCCAACACTCCCATGCAGCTGCTCCGAGCCCCCCCAGGCCCGGCCGCCAGGCACGCGGGGCCAGCTCACCGAGACAGCCCCCTGAGCAGGCTGGCCTGGCGCCCCACCCCGCACCTGGACGCGGGCAGCCGGTCCCACGCACCCAGCAGACAGCGACAGCTTCAAGAGCGTCCTCGGGCCAGGGAAAGCCAGTTCCTGGTGGGGACTGTCCAAGTCGTTCCCTGGTTGGGGGCGCACGAGAAACAGCCCAGACCCGGGCCCCAGGAGCTGGGGGTTCCTGTGGGGGTGGAAGTGAGGTGGAACGGTGCTTGTGCTCTCGCAAGAGGGTTCTGAGAGGGCCGTGGGGGGCACAGGAGAGGGGGGAGCCCCCAGGAAGGCACAAGGCCCTTGGAGGAAGCGCGGAAGGGGGCTCAGGGCTCACACGGGGAAGAGGGCTGCTCCCAGGGCACGGCGGGGCAAGCAGACCAGAGAGGGTCCGGATGACCCGGACTCAGTCATCTTGGGGCTCCCAGGGGTGCCCCCTTGGCCCGCTGGACAGAGACCACCACGAGGCAGGCATTCGCTCAAGGTGCCAGGCGCCTCTCCGCGTCCCGGGCACGCCAGCCAGCCCTCCCGGCCTGGACGCACTCTGCCTCGGAGGGCCCCCGCAGGGGAAACCATGGCGGAGATGTCTGCCCTGGGTGGGGGCGGATGCCGCGCCTCCCAACAGCCCCTCCAGCTCCGAATTCCAGGCCCAGGCTGGAGCCAGGGAGGAAGGGGGCCAGGGCTGGGGCTGGGAGCCCTGGAGGAAGGGAGGGGGCTGAGGAGAAGGCTCCAAGTGCACAAGGTGGGCCCACCCCAGGCTGGGGAGTTGGCGGCCGTCCCTGCATGTTCCTTCCCAAGCCCAGCTCCGAGGGCCTGTCCGGACCCCACCCCACCCAGCACCAGACGTGGCAGCTCCTGACTCTCTCCCTCCCTGCCCCCTCCCTCTCCCCTTCCCTCTCTCTCTCCTCCCCCCTCCCCCTCTCTCTCCCTCTCCCTCTCTCTCCCCTCTCCCTCTCTCTCTCTCTCTCCCTCTCTCTCTCTCTGCAGAAACAACCCACTCCCACCATGTCTGACGAGGAAGTGTGAGTGCTGGTCTGAGTAGCTGCCTCCCCGCCCAGCCTGGGGACCCTGGGCCCTTGGCTTGGGTGTAGAGGCTGGAGGGGGTGATCCTGGGTGCTGCCCACCTGCCTGAGCCAAAGCCCCCCTCACTTTCACCCTCTCTCTCTCTCTCCCCCCCAACCCCCACCTCTGCCCCCCGCAGTGAACAGGGTGAGGGTAAGTGCAACAGTCTCTTTCTACTTCCACCTGAAGCCGGAAAGTCAGACTTGGAGAGGGGGCGGGGTGAGGGCCGCAGCGAGCCCTGGAAGCCCCTGGCCTGGAAGCCCCACATCCACTGTACGCCACGGTGGCTTCAGCGGGGCCCCGCTGAAATCGGCCCTCTCCCCTGTCCTGTCTTCCCTCCCACGTGGAATCACACCTCAGCCCGGCCCGGGGCCACCCCCAAGCCCCCACCTTGCAGTCGTGGAGGGCCGTGTGGCCCCTGAGGGGCCTGCCGGTCCTGGCCGCCCTCTGCCCCTCCCGGGCCCACAGTAGGACTCGGCCCCCCGGGGCATCCGGCCCCTCCCAAAGGCTGCCACCTTCACCAGGAGCCCCGGCCTCCCCAGCAGGAGGACCCGGGCCCCGCCCTCAGCCCTCGGAGAGTGTCCAGGCCCTGGCCTGGAGTGGCCAGGCTGCCCCGGACAGACAGACAGACAGACGGGGCACAAAGTCTCCTCGTGGGCCTCCTCGGGCCGGCCCCCCTAACGCGCCTCTCTTGTTCTATCCCCATGCAGAGCAGTATGAAGAAGAAGGTAATTGTGCAAAGCCCGACCTCCTGCCCCCTCCTCAAACTTGACCCCCCCCGGCCCTGGGGGCTTCTGGAGCTGCCAATTAACCATTCATCTTCCATTCATGCCTCATTAACGGCCACTGGGAATCATTCGTTCGTTCCATTGAATCACTGACCACGATGCCATCATTTCATGAATGGCTGATGGCTTCATCTGTAATTAAACCCTCACTGTCTCCCACCCCTTTAATCAACTAATGTGCACGCATCGGTGGTCCACGAACACCCCAGCGCCCTTGTGTCCCTGGGGTGCGGGGCTTGCTGGACGGGTCACATGGCCCTCGCGCTGAGGCCAGGTACCCGGTGGGCAGGGCAGAGGGGCCCTGAGGTCCCAGTCAGTCTCTGAGTCCCCCACGCCCTGTCTCTGCCTCTGTCTCTTCCCGCCTAGAGCGTCTCTGTCTCTGTGTCTCTCAGCCTCCCGCTCAGCACCTCTCTCCATATCTCAGTCTCTCTCAGCATCTCTCTCTGGCTCCATTTCAGCATGTCTCTCAGTATCTCTGTATCTTTGTTTCTCTGTGTGAATTTTTTTTGAGTCGGGGGTCTCACTCTGTTGCCCAGGCTGGAGTGCAGGGGCATGAGAGCAGCTAGCTGCAGCCTTGACCTCCTGGGCTCAAGCCATCCTCCCGCTTCAGCCTCCCAAGTAGCTGGGCCTTTGGGTGCACACCACCATGCCCAGCTAATTTTTTTAAAAAGCTATTTTTGTGGAGACGAGGTCTTGCGACGTTGCCAAGGCTGGTCTCAAACTCCCGGGCTCCAGCGATACTGTAGCCTTGGCCTCCCAAAGGGCTGGGATTGCAGATGTGAGCCACCGGGCCTGGCCTTGTATCTTTCTCAGTATCTCTTTGTATCTCTCAGTGTCCGTGTCTCACTCAGCCTCTTGATCTCTCTGTCAGTCTCTGTGTCTCTGTCACTCTGTCTGTCTCTGCCTCTGTCAGCCTGTCTCTCTGTCTCTGTCTCCTGGCATCTCTTCACACCACCCCCGCCACTCTCATGCTGTCACCTTAGGCAGAACCCGGAGCCTCCTCCCTGGCTGGGTGTGGCCTGTGGTGTGTGTCCTGCCTGGGCAAGTGTGAGTGGGCGGGCGGGGCGCCGGGCACGGGTGCACCTGGGAATGGGGCTGGTGGGGCGGTCCTCGGGTCCCGAGGTGGCCTCAGAGCCCCAGCAGCACACCGCTCGGGGGCAGGCCAGCAAGGCCTTCCTCCCAGGAACGCAGGGCGCTTTGTGGTGGAAATGTCCTGAAAACGCTTGGCTGCCCCAACCACGCAAGCAGACGTTCCTCTTTCTAACAAAATGGTGGAAAGACTCATTTCTGAGGGGGACACGCGGTGCTGGGGAGCCACCCTTTCTCTCCGTGGCCAGGTGGCAGGACAGGAGGCCCCAGAAGGGCCTCCGAGCACCATGTCCCCAAGGCCGCGCCACGTGTCCATTTCCAGAGGCTGGCGATGACCCCACTGGCCCTGCACCGCAGGGTTTTCTCATGACATATGTGGGTCTGTCCCTGTCCTCACGTCCGTCACCCGCACTCAGCCAGGGCCCCCGGTGCAGTGGCAGACCCCAGAGAGGGAGACAAGGGTCCTGGAATTCCCTGCAGGGGCGGGGCAGGGCGAAACCCAAGACCAGAGGTGACCCGCTCTGCTTACAGCCGTCCCCCCTGGCCGTGGCTGGCCATGGTGGGCCCCAGAGGCAGGACTAGCCTCACTCTCTTGCCCGGGCCAGGAGCGCCCGCTGTCCTGCCCCCCTGCCCTGGGCATCCCTCTCACAGCTGTCCCTGTCCTCTCTCTCTCCACCGCCTCTGCCGCCCCCGGCTTCCCGACCCTCAGAAGAGGCCCAGGAGGAAGGTAAGCAGGGCCCAGGACCCGGGCCCCATCCCGGCCCCCATTTCCCTGACCATCCCCCACTGTGACCCGACCCCAGCCCGCCTCTAAGGACGTGCCGTGTGTGCCCCGTCTAACCACTGCTCTCTCCCCTGCACGCCGACCTCTCAGTTGCAGAAGTCCATGAGGAAGGTACGGAGACACAGGACTTCTGGCCCCATGTGGGGTCCGGGCCGGCTGGCGCGGCAGGGGCGGGGGACGGGGGCGTCTCGTGGGAGGGGCCAGCCAGCCAAGGGGCCCCCACATGTGGCCCCCACATAACCCACTAACCACGGCCCGCGCTCGGCCCGGAGGGGTGGGTCAGGGCAGCACGGCCAGGGGTCCCGGGCGGGCTGGGCCGGGCAGCAGCTTGGGCGGACGGTCCCCAGAGCCAGCCTGGCGGCGACGCTGAGGAGCCAGACAGAGACCCGCCCCAGTCTTCCGCCCGGGCCAAGTGGCCCAGACCCCCGGTGGTGTCTGACCAGGCCGGTCTCGGGGCAGGACGGCAGACGGGCAGGCAGGGCCCCACACCCGGCCCAGGGGCATCCGCGCCCCGCCCAGCCCAGTCCGCTGCCCTTGGGGTTCCCTCGTCAGGCCCCGAGGCCCCTGCTCAGCCCTCTGTGGGGGGACGGCCTCGGGGTACAGGCCAGGCGGCAGCGGGCAGAAGGCTCAGATCAGCACACACAGTCTGGCATCTGCACAGGGGCTGCCAGCTCCCTTGGAGACAGAACGACCCGGGAGGGAAGGGAAGGAGTGCCCCGCGCTACAGGCCCTGTCCTGCAGGCCGTGGTGCCACCAGACCAGGCGGCAGCGTCCCAGGCAGAGGCATGGAGGCCCCCCAGGGAGCCCCAGGACAGGCAGGAGGTGTGGGGGGACCCAAGGGGGACACGAGCCCTGACCCCAAGGCAGCTCCCCGGGCAAAGCAGTCACCACACACCACACTGAAAGCCAGAGCCGGCCAGGGTTCCCGCGGCCCTCCGAGCCTGTTTCCCCACTGTGGGGCAGGACTTGCTGAGGGTGGGCTCGGGTCCCCTCCTGGCCCAGGATTCTGAGAGCCCATGGCAGGGTCTGGGGCCGGGGCGGGGGCGGGGGCGGTGCCGGGTGGGCGGCTGGCCCTGTCTTGCTGGCTTCCCGCACGCGCCCCTGGCCTCGAGTGTGACCTGCTGTTTTCCATTAACCCGGACCCCTCCTCCTTTGACCTCTGACCCACGGTTTTGCCTCTTGTTCCGTGTCCTCCGTGGCCCGTGAAGTTCATGAGCCAGGTAGGTGACATGACAGCCGGGCCACAGGGGCGGGGCCGCAGGTGGGTGTGTGCAGACGCAGGATGGAACAAGAGGGGCCGAGTAACCTACTCACACTCCCCTCTCCTCCCCTTGCCCCGCGCCCCCCCCAGCCGGCCACCTCTCACTCTGTTCTCTCTCCCCCACCCCCACGGTGCCGCTTCTGCAGAGGAAGTCCAAGAAGGTACGTCAAGGACTAAGTTCACCCAACCCAGCCCCCCACCATCCTTTCTCCCTCTCTCCCTGCCACCCGGCCCCTGTGGCACACCACCCACCACGAAGCCCATTCTGGCCTCTGGGCTGGGAACAGAGGGGGGACCCCGGCTCAAGCGGGCCGGGCTGGCAGGGGCAGGCTTCCTCCTGGGCTCCCGGTGGAGGGTGTTCAGGGGCCTGGGGCCCTGAGACTCTTCCTGGCTCGCCAGCAGGCTGGTGGCAGGCTGGGCGTGGCCAGCCCCCGAGGCCGAGGGCACAGCAGGCCTCGGGAGGACCGTGCTGGGGTCCACTGGGACCCTCTGGATCCACCAAGATGGGGTGGGGAAGAGCAGGGGGGGAGAGGCAGGGCAGGCAGCCTCCCCCTGCCCCCGTGAGCAGCCCGCGGAGGCAGTCGGGAGGGGGAGGCTGAGGGGAGGGTGGAGGGGAACGGGGTGAAGCAGAAGGCTGGGCTGAGGCCCAAGGTGGGGACGTGGGGGCCCGGCACCGCCGCCGGCCGTGCGTGCAAAAGAGCAATCAGTCAGGTCGCCTGGGCCGGAGCCAGACACGCCCGGCGCGAGGCCCCCTGGGTGGGCCCGGCCCCCATGGTGGGGCTGGCCGTCCCCTGGGTGGAGGTATGGGAGCCGCAGATGTGGCTTGGGGCCTGGCTGGGGAGCTCCCTCTCGGGGCACGGGGCCTCCCACCCCCATGCACGAAGGGCCGAGCGGGGGGAGGCAGGAGCTCCCGGGCCACGCAGGCCGCCCACGGGGTCTGAGAGCAGCAGGCCGCCCTGGAGTCGGCACCGAGGCCGACTGACGGAGAGACGGACAGACAGGCAGCAGGCGGAGGGTGGGCCGGAGCAGAGGTGGCAGGGCAGGGACCGCTTTGCCTCTCCGTGGTGGCAGGGCAGGGACCGCTTTGCCTCTCCGTGTGTGGCCGCCGCCCCACGTGCCACCCGCCGCCCCTCCCTCAGGCCCAGCGCCCTTTCCCAAGCCCCCAGCAGGCAGAGGCCGGGCGACAGCCCTGCGTGCTCCCTCTCAAGCCCCCGCGGGGCCCCCGCCCTCACTGCCCCAGGGGCTAGGTGAGGGCGACATCACGCCCACCTGCAGAACGCAGTGGCACCGGCCTGGGGCTCCTGGGTGTGCACAGCGGTTTCCTAGGCAACCGGGTGATCCAGGAGCTGAGCGGGCAAGGGAGGACACACACCCGCGGGACCCTGCCAGGCGCCCACGGGCGAGGGCTGGGGAGGCAGGACCCCATCCCCACCCCTTGTGTGGGGGCCGTGTGCAAAGGGGACTGCTGGGGGGCAGGCGGAGGGCCAAGGGCATGGTGAGGCGCTGACCCTGCTGCCGCGCAAGGCCCAGAGCAGGGACGAGGCAGAGCGCCACCAGGCCAGACGGATCCCAGGCCTTGCCCAGGCCAGGCCAGTCGGGCCCACCCCAGGCCTGGGGCCGGGGGCAGCCTGGAGGACGCAGTCCCGTGCAAGTGGCCTGGTCACCCCGGGGGGTCAGCAGGCTCGTCTGGGGTCCAGAGGCTCCAGCCTGAGAGATGGGCTTCCCCAGCTCCAGAGCAGGCCCCGGAGGCGGGTGGGGAGAGGTGGAAGCGGGTGTCCCAGAAAAGCCCACTGCAGCCTTAGAAGGGAAGTCTCACTGGTAGGGCCCAGGAGCCCTCTCGCTCAAGGGTGGCAGCCCGGACTCATGGCCCTCGGCTGGGCCGGGGGACCTCCCAGGCTCGGGGCGCCTGCTGGGGCTGAGACCAGCAGGGGGTGGACGCAGAGTCATCGAGAGAGGCTCGATCCCCGTCAACCTTCTGTGACCACGGGGCTCAGAAGTCGGGACTTCAGGGTCCCCCAAGCGCAGAGGGCCTGCGCCCACTCCAGGGGAGGGTCTCTGAGCCAAGGTTGGCTCCACCAGACCCAGAGGGACACTCCCAGTGGAGGGACAGCCCCGGGGGGCAGCCGAGGCCCAGCACCCCAGCCCTGCCCAGCCAGGTCCCTGTGCCCCCCCGATCTCCGCCAGGCCTTTGGGGCAGGGGCGCCACGGGCATGCAGCTCCCTCCACGCCCTCCCCAGACGGCAGTGTCCTGGCCCCAGCTTGGATGCTCCTGGGGTCCCAGTGCAGCACGCGGAGGGAGGAGAGGGCCCGGGCGAGAGGGTGCACACCCCCGGCCGCCAGACCCCTGCCTGCCGCCCCTGCTTGCAAGGTCCAAGGCCCCGGCAGCATGCTGCTTTTCTCTAGCACGGGTGCTTGTGCTCGTGCCTTCCAAGACACCATGGAGGAACGGGGAAAGACAAGGAGGGTAAGGGCCCGTCCGGGCTCTGTCCACGTGGGGCTGGCGGCGGGAGCGAGAGGACGGGCCTGCCCGGGTCTCCCGCCAACCCTGCACCCCTCTGCCTCTGCCTGTCCTCGTCCCCCAGGCACGGGCATGGCTGGGCCCCGTCATCACATGTGGCCTCTCTGGGGCAGGGGCTGCCCAGGGCCTGCGGGGGCTGCAGGGATGGCCTTGGACCCTGAGCTGGAGGGGGCGCCTCTCCCTCCTCTCTGCCTCCCGGGCTTCTCACTCCACCCCCTCCTTTCCCCCTTCTCCCCGGGGCCCCCCCAGGTGCTTCTGCAGGCCTGGAGTCATGGCAGGACCCTTTCGTGGCTGACGGGCTGGGTGGGCAGGTGGGCAGAGTGCTCCACTGTCGAGGAGGCACATGGCCCCGTGGGGTGGTCCCCAGTGGCCCACGCCACCCTGTCTCACCCGGTCTCCCTCTCTCTTCCCCATCTCCCCATGCTGGCGCTGTGTGACCAGAGGAGAAGCCAAGACCCAAGTGAGTGTGGAGTCCGGGCAGGGCTGGGCGCCGGGTGTGCGTGAGGCTTGTGCTGAAGGAGAAGCCAGGGTGCAGGGGGATGGCGACCAGGACCGCTAGGAAACGGGAGGTCCAGCAGGGTGCGGGCCAGGAGGGCTTCCTGCAGGAGGAGACGACAGATCCCTCGTGGCTGTCTCGGGATCTCACCATGCCCGGCCACGCTGTGGGGTCTCCCAGGGTGCCCAGTGGGAAAACAGACATAGAAGTGGGTTGGGGGGCAGACAAGAGGAAGGACCTCCCATCTCAACCCGCTCTGAAATGGTTTGCCGCTTGGGGACGCCGTTCCCCTTTGGAGGACGACTGCTTTTTGGAGGGTCTTGCCCTCCTTGGTGAGGATTCCAGGGGCTTTGCCATCAGATCCTCCCACATTTCTGCTTCTGATCAGCCCCCCCATGACCCTCCCTCTTACCCCTGAGCATTTGTGTCTACGTGCAGGAGACGGGGTTTTCTAGCACGTTCGCTCACGCCCGCGGCTTGCTCTCACTCTGGGAGCACAGCAGACCCTCCAAAGGAGAGCGTGTCTGCAAGGGGCCTCGCCAGCATACTTCTATCCCAGGCACTTTATTTTTCAGCGATTGCAAGTCAAGTGACGCCGGATTGCGAGACGTCTTCTCGTCTTCGAAAAATTGTTTGTGTTTTCATTATGAAAATAAAACACCTCATTAAAGAAAATTTGGAAAATACGTAAAAGTCAAACGAAGGGGTAAAAAAAAAAAAACCCATCCGTAATTCTCCCGCCCGGCCAGTCGGCCCCGTGGAAGAGAGCGGAGAGAAATAAAAAGCCGTATTTCTTCCTCCTCTTTTTCCATGCAGAGGGCTCGGAAAAAGGTTGAAACTCTGTGTTGTTTTTCAAACACCGCGCTGTCTATACAGCCTTGAGTTCTGCCTTGAAAAAAAAAAGTAGCACTATTCATAAGTATTTTTCCATGTTTTTGCATCGTCTTCTTAAATATTTTGAATGGCCACATAATATTCCATCCATCGGACAAACCGTTCTTTTCCTCGCCGGTGCCCCCCTTCTCCCCCCGCCCCCCCCCCGCGCGCGCCTCCCCCGATATTTTACGATCGTAAATAACGTGGGGTGGAAGGCATTTGCCGTCTGTAGAGATATTTCCCTGGGCCGCGTTCCCAGAGCTGGAATGACTGGGTCAAAGAGTATGAATGTTCTTGAGGCTCTGACGCCCACTGCCAAATCCCCATCCGCAAGGGCCCGGCCCGCGCCGCCTCCACGTGGGACGGGGGGGGTGCGGGGGTGGGTCTGCACCCCCCACCCTCCCCACCTCGCCCGGACAGTAACATGCTTTGACGTCCCAGCCCCGACGGGTGAGAAGCGGGCCCCTCGTGCGTGTTTGCCTTTGCATTCCACTGGCCGCTGCGGCCGCCTCCCCCGCGTGTGGACGGGGGTCGTTCCTCCTTGAGAGTGGGTAGCTGTGTCCTTTGCCCATTTATCTTACGGTGGCGACGTTGCGATGTTTTCCTAATCGCTGGTTTGCAGAAGGATATAAGTCTTCTCTGTATTTGCTGAAAATATTTTTTTAGTCTGGGTTTTTTGGTTTTTTTTTTTTGGCCTTTCCATTTTTGCTTTTTTTTCCCCCCACATACATAAGTTTTTCATTTGCGTCGAGTCATCTGACCATCTCACCCCTTAGAGGGATGTTCTCGTGTTTCGGAGCTTAGGAAATCCCTTCCCCCTCCAGGGGGACATTCAATTGATCGATATTCCGTTCCGATTTCTTCTGTGTTTCAAAAAATTGTTGTTGTGGTTTTAACTCTTTGCTCCATCTGGAACATATTGGCGGAGGAGGGGGGTTGTACACCCTGCTGGATTGGGGGAGCCTTGTTTTCTCTCCGAATGCCTTCTCCCCAGCCCCCCTCCCCCTTCTTTTGGGGCCCACAGAGAGAGAGAGAGAGAGAAAGAGAGAGAGATTAAAGGGGGGGCTGGAGAGATGTGAAGGGTTGCAACGCCCTTCCTGACCGCAGAGGCCAAGGCCGCCAAGGCTTCTGCCCCCACCAGGAGCCTTTATAGATGTGTGTGTAAAAGAAGCGGAGGGGGGCTTCCCGGGTAGACGGGGCGAAGCCGCACCCACAATGTTCAGAAGACATGCAAGGCAGAAGGCCCCGAACAGCCGGAACCTTCTGGAAGGGGTCAAGCCACTCTCGGGGTGGCAGGCTATCCATCTGATAAGAACAAAGTTCAGGCAGACATAGCCAAGGTGCCCTCAGCCAGGGCGAGGTCGGGAGGGTGCGGGGGCTGGCCAGGGCTGGGGCTGGTGGGTCAGGCCAGCCCCTGGGAGGAGTCTCCCGCGGTCCCTGCTCACAAGCGTCTCTCTCTTCCTCAGACTCACTGCTCCGAAGATCCCCGAAGGGGAGAAAGTAGACTTCGATGTAAGTGCACGGGACTCAGACCAAACACGCCCCAAGCCCCAGCCTCTGGGCTCCAGGCTAGGCCTGCGAAGGCCATCGCCTCCCAAGCAGCCGGGGCTGGGGCTTCCTGGTTTCAGGAAATTCTACCACGCTTGTTTCCCGGAACAGAGGAAACTCCTCTAGGAGAAACCTCTCTCTCTTCCCTTCTCCCCCATCCATCTTTCTATCCATTATCTACTTATTCACTCCGCCATCCATCCACTCACTCAGCCCTTCAGCCATCTACCCTCCAATCACCCCACCATTTGCTCACCCACTCTCCCACCCATTCCTCCATCCATCCGCCTATCCACTTATTCACTCACTATCCACACATTTGACCACCAACACATCCGTACATCAACGTCCATTCATACATCCATATCCGCCCAACCATCCAACCAATCTCTTATCCATCCATTCACCCATCCAACCACCCACCCACTCTCCCATTCACCTATCCATCCACCCGTCCATCCATCCATTCACCCATCCATCCACCCCCCCAACCATCCGTCCACCCACCTAACTAGCCATCCAACCACCCATGCATTCATCTACCCCACATCCAACCATCCATCCACCCACCCACCCACCCAACCATCCATCCATCCATCCGTCCGTCCGTCCACCCACTCTCCCAGTCACCCAGTTCTCTATCCATCCACTCACCCACCCATCTGTCATCTATTCACCCGCCCATCTGTCCATTTGCCCACTTTCTCATCCGTTCTTCCATTACCCACACCTCCATCCATTTATCCATCCACCCACCCATTCACTCACCTACCCAGCCCCCACCCATCCCCCATTCATCCATCCACCCATCCCTTTCTCCAACCATCCATCCATCCATCCATCCATCTCTTCATTCATCCTGCTCTCACGCATCCATCTCTCAACCCATCTCTTCAGCACCTGTTCGTCTGTTCATTAAACTAGTGTATCTCGCTCAACCGTCTTCCTTCTGCCAGGCCCAGGCAAGGCATGTCTGAGGGTGATGACGGGGCCAAGTCAGACCCAGTCCATCCTGGGAATTCTGATGGCCTTATAAGCTGGGCAGGGCCTGGGGCTGATCCCCTGGAAGGGCACCCCCCCTGCCCTGTGGCTCAGGGTGCAAGCTGGCCAAACTGTGGGCGAGTGGCAAGGTTTCCTGGTGGCCAGAGGGGTCAGGGCTTCCCTTCTGGAGCAAAGGCAGGTGCCCCCAGCTGCTGGCAGGCCAGGCAGGGCAGGGCTGGGTGGGAAGAGAGGGGAGGGGACTGACAGGCCCCTTCCCACCCTCAGGACATTCAGAAGAAGCGCCAGAACAAAGACCTCATGGAGCTCCAGGCCCTCATCGACAGCCACTTCGAGGCCCGGAAGAAGGAGGAGGAGGAGCTGATTGCCCTCAAGGAGAGAATCGTGAGTGGGGAGCAGGCGAAGTGGGTGCTGACGGCGCTCCAAGGCCACGCTGACCCTCTCCTGGGCCATAGGAGAAGCGCCGAGCCGAGAGAGCTGAGCAGCAGAGGATTCGTGCCGAGAAGGAGCGGGAGCGCCAGAACAGACTGGCGGTAGGGACGGCGTCACCAGCCCGGCCCCTGCCCCCGCCCTGGCCACGTGCCCCAGGCCCCGCGCGACGCGGGGTCCAGACCTCCCTTCCCCTGGAGTTCCTCCTGACATCGGCCCACGGTTAGAGCCACTGATCAAGGCTCCTGTGCCCTATGGAACCTCTTGCAAGAGGGGAGACCTTGACCAGGGCTCGGGGCAAGTCTAAGCGCAAGGTGGGCCCGCGCAGCCTGCCCAGAGAGCACAGCCCCCTTCCCACGCCTGAGGGGCTTGGGGCTGGGGTCTCTGCAGGAGGAAAAGGCCAGGAGGGAGGAGGAAGATGCCAAGAGAAGAGCTGAGGATGACCTGAAGAAGAAGAAGGCTCTGTCCTCCATGGGTGCCAACTACAGCAGCTACCTGGCCAAGGTGAGATAAGGTGCCAGAGCTCTCAGCTTGACCAGGACCATGCCCCTCCTGAGACCAGGGCCCCCAAGCCGCACCCAGGGCCCTCAGCCTGTCTGGGGACCGCCTGTCTTGCGAGCAGGCCCCCCGAGCTGCGCCCAGAGCCCTCAGCCCGGCTGGGACTACACCCTTCCCAAGATCAGGCCCCCCAAGCTGCACCCAGAGCCCTCAGCCTGGCCGGGGCCGCACCCTTCCTGAGACCAGGGCCCCCAAGCCGCACCCAGTGCCCTCAGCCTGTCTGGGGACCGCCTGTCTTGCGACCAGGCCCCCCGAGCTATGCCCAGAGCCCTCAGCCCGGCTGGGACTACGCCCTTCCCAAGACTAGGCCCCACAAGCTGCGCCCAGAGCCCTCAGCCTGACCGGGGGCCGCTCCCCTCCTGAGACCAGGGCCCCCAAACCGCACCCAGTGCCCTCAGCCTGGTCTGGGGACCATCTGTCTTGTGACCAGGCCGCCCGAGCTGTGCCCAGAGCCCTCAGCCCGGCTGGGACTACGCCCTTCCCAAGACCAGGCCTCCCAAGCTGCGCCCAGGGCCCTCAGCCTGGCTGGGGCCACACCCCTCCCGAGACCAGGGCCCCCAAGCTGTGCCCAGAGCCCTCAGCCTGGCTGGGGGCCGCTCCCCTCCCGAGACCAGGGCCCCCAAGCCACACCCAGGGCCCTCAGCCTGTCTGGGGACCGCCTGTCTTGCGACCAGGCCCCCCGAGCTGTGCCCAGAGCCCTCAGCCCGGCTGGGACTACGCCCTTCCCAAGACCAGGCCCCCCGAGCTGCGCCCAGGGCCCTCAGCCTGGCCGGGGACCGCTCCCCTCCTGAGACCAGGCCCGTGTCCCCCAGGCTGACCAGAAGAGAGGCAAGAAGCAAACGGCCCGAGAGATGAAGAAGAAGATCCTGGCCGAGAGACGCAAGCCCCTCAGTATCGACCATCTCAGCGACGACAAGCTGAGGTCTGGGAGGCGGCTGCGGGAAGGCTCTGCCCTGGCGGCCGTGGCTGCGGGGACCGGCCCTGCCCTCGGGCTTGTCCAGCCCAGCCTCCCTTTCCCAACCCGCAGGGACAAGGCCAAGGAGCTCTGGGACACCCTGTACCAGCTCGAGACCGACAAGTTCGAGTTTGGGGAGAAACTAAAGCGTCAGAAATACGACGTGAGTCCAGGCCCCTCCCTGGGCCCCGTGACCGCCCCCGCCAGCAGGGCCGTCCCCTCCCTCGTCCCCATCGTCCTCGGACCCGCCCACCCCTGGGACTGGGGCCCTGGAGAGCCCTGCAGGCCGTCCTCGGGGACCCCTGGCCGAGCGGGGCCCCTGGGAGCCCGTCCTCCAGGCAGGCCGTGGAGCTGAGCAGGCGGCCCGGCCTTTGCAGGTGGCAGGGGCAGCCGGCGGTGAGGGCTGCCGTGGGGAGCAGCCATGGCAGAGTGGCTTCAGGAGGAGCCATTTCCTTTTCTTTTTTCTTGTTTTCCTGAGCCGAAGTCGCACGCGTCACTCGGGCTGGAGTGCTTGACCTCCTGGGCTCAGGTGATCCTCTTGCCTCCGTCCCCTGAATAGCTGGGCCCGTCGTCATCCGCCACCACACCCAGCTAATTTTTTGACTTTTGTAGCGATGAGGTCTCACTATGCTATCCAGGCCAGCCTCAAACCCCTTGACTCAGCAGTCCTCCCGCCTCGGCCTCCGAAAGAGCTGACATGGCAGGCGTGAGCCACCGTGCCCCTCCAGGGTCCATTTTCTGAATCCCCTTGGAAAGGCCCCAGCGTTCCCGAGCTCACCTCTGGGACACAGCGTCTCTGTGGTGTGGGGCATCCCTCCCTCACGGCCTCCTCTGCAAACCCAAGCGTGGGCCACCCTCAGAGCCCCCAGACATCTGCTTCCTCAGAGCAGGCCAAGAGGGGTGACCCACGCCTTCACCCCACAGCTGGGACCTGCGGTTCTTGGGGGCTGCCAGGTGTTGCCTGGAGAGGGGCCCAGGAAGCCCTCCAGACTTCCCTTGCTGAGGGCAAAGTGGGGGTCAGGAAGCAACCCGCCTGGGCGGTCCACAGGATCAGGGTGGGGGCATCGCGGACTGTAATGGAAGTCAAGCTGCTTCCCACCCTCGGAACCATCGGCGTGGGCTCCGGGAGGGGGCATCGGCCTCAGGTGTTCACATGCTTGGTGCAAACATGAACACCTCCAACCCCACCCTCCGTGTGAGACACCCACCCCTCCAGCCCCCAAGGGCCCCCAGGGGACAGCTCGAGGGGCAGGGCATGCCTCTGGCCTCTCCCACGGGGACCTCCTGGCAGCCAGTGACCGGTGCCGACTGCCACAGGCCCTGGGCAAGCCGCCCCGTCTGTCTGCCTCGAGGCCCTCACCTCTGTCGGAGGCCGAACGACCACACCCCTCCCAGAGCTGTCCCCCAGGGGTCCAGACATGGGACAGTGCTGGCCTCGCCCACTCACGATCCCAGAGCAGTGTTGGGGACTGCTGCCTCCTAACAGAAGCGGCCACGTTGCGTCCTGAGGATGCTGAGCCTGGAGGCTGTGCCAGGCTGGCACCGCCCACCGCGGGGTCTTGACGCCTCGGCCACCCACCCAGCCACGTAACGTCTTGGTCTTTCTAGATCATGAATGTCCGGGCCAGAGTGCAGATGCTGGCCAAGTTGTAAGTAGCCGGCCCGCCGTGGGCCAGGCTCATGGGTGTGCAGTGCACGGCGAGGCTCTCGCATGGCAGAAATCTGGGTCACTCAGGACGCTGGCGGCCGGGGGCCTGGAGCCTCCCTGGCCCACCTCCTCCCTCGTGCCTGCAGCCCCGGGGGCATCGGGCTGGCCCGCTGTCCTTGCCGGCAGGTGCCCGAGCGCCTCCCGGGCACAGGCAGGAGGAGGGAATGGTCAGGCCAGGAGCACCGTGGGGCTGCCAAGGAGCCAGGGCTGGGACGGAGGGGTCTGTAGACCCCATCCGCACCCACCCCCTCCACGCCCCCCGCCCCATGCCCTGCACAGGCTGGAAGGTAAGTGGTCAGCGCCAAGCTGCTGTGTGTGGCCGGTGCCGGCCTGCGAGAGTCGGTTGGAGACACAGCCCGAGGGCTGAGGGACGATGTCCTCCCGCCCAGGGAGCCAGAACACAGTAAGGGAGCCGGCAGCCCTCCCAGGAGACCGTGGTCCACCCACCCCGAGGTGAAGACGGGCGTGCCCACGCCCATCCCCATGCCGGCCGGCCCCGCGCCTGTCACAGTGAGTCTCTGTGTCGTTTGCAGATCACCACTCTCAGAAGCCGCATCGACCAGGCCCAGAAGCAGTGAGTAGCCCTGTCACCTCACTCTGTGCCCCACAGGCGGTACAGGGCTCCACAGGCTGGCCGCCACTCTCTCCGCCCGGGGCCCAGCCATTTCGGCCAGCCCCCAACCGAGGGCCAGGGGTGGCCAGCCTCAGTGGAGCAGTAACCACACTAACCTGGTCGGCCGCTTGGCCAGCACCTCCCGGCCCTGTGCCCAGGGACCCAGGGAGCCCAGGGGGACAGCGGAGCAGGGAGGAGGGAGCCAGACGGGGCTCTCTGGGGACACCCTTCCTCAGCATTGGTGTTGGCTTCGGGGAGAGGGCAGCCAGGGGCCCCCAGGCGAGGTGACCCTCGTGGCCTTCGAAGTGGACCCCTGGTGTCCCGCCGGTGTGTCCCGGCAGAGGGGACCTGGGACAGGGATGGAAAGGCCTGGACTTTGTACCAGCCCCTCTGGGATGGGGAGAGCCACCAATTCCTCAGAAGGGTGACCCTCTGTCCATAAAGCCATGTCCCCACAGGGTAGTGGGAGCCCCCTGGACAGCTGCTCGCCCACCCTGAGGGCCTGCACAGAGGCACTCATGGGGATGCTGGTGCTCTGTCCCTGAGCCCAGCTGGGCAGCGGCTTACACGCCCCGGGGGACGCAGCAAGGCGGGGCTCCAGGGAATGCCCATGTATTCCGGGGTTTGCCCCTCCTCCTGTGGGCCCTGTTCCTGCGGCTCCCCAGGACGGGCTCCTCCTGCACAGGGGGGAGCCGGTGGTGGCGACCTCACGGCCTCCCAGTCCCTGCCATGCCATCGGGGGCCGTCACAGGCCCCCTCAGGAGCAGGCGACCCGGCGAGGTGTGCATGGGCACGGTGTGTGCATGTGTGCCTGCTTGGGAGTGCGTGTCAGGCTCAGCCTCGCACCCCGTCCACCTGCCTGCCTGGCCCTGAGCCTGCACCCACGTCTGCCAGGCTCAGGCAGACGGGCACCCGGGCTTGGCTCTCGGGAAACCCCGTTCCCCAGAGGCCGCTGCCCGGAGAGGCCCGGGCTCTTCCCAGGCCAGAGCACCTTTCAGGCGGCCTTCCCTGGTCCAGGCAAGGCAGGGCGGGCAGAGGGAGGGCGCCCAGGCCTGCCACACCAGCCCCCCGCCTAACCCCACTAACAACCCTCAGGCCCGGCAGGTACAGGTGAGTCTCGCTGCCTGGATTGAAGCTGGGTGTGTGGCGGGACTGGGGCTGGGTGGGAGCAGCCATCAGGGCCGAGGGCCTGGCGCCCCGGCCAGGGCCGGGGAGGGGCTCGGTGTTGCTACCCTCTGCCGCTGAAGAACACCTTGCTTCCCGTCTGCAGCAGCAAGAAGGCGGGGGCTCCGGCCAAGGGCAAGGTCGGCGGGCGCTGGAAGTAGACGGGCCAGGGAGGCCCCCAAGGCGGAGACCCTCAGCCCCCGTTTGCTCCTGGGCCCACCTGCAGGACACCGCATTGCTCCGCCCCCACACCCAGGCTCTCTCTGGGGCTTTGGGCCCCTCCCCCATGTCTCTGTCCTTGTGGACCTCGTTCCCTGGGGTCTGTGAATAAAGCTGGCAGACCCCCCTCCACTGCTGTGTGCTGTTTCTTGCATGGGGGCCCTTGGGGACTGGGGAGGCTGGAGGGGGCCAGCCAGAGGGCAGGAACATCCTGGGGGTGCCAGACTCTGGGGCCAGCTCCCGGGAGGACCGGCCAGCACCTTCACCTGCGGCCACAGCCGTGCCGGCCGGAGCTGCGAACCTGGCATCTGATGCCCGTCGAGTCTGCCACGCCTCCCCCCAGGGCACCTCCACTGTCCCCGCAGAGCCCACGCTCCCTACAGGCAGGATCTTTGCCTGGCTGGAGAAGGCCCTGGTTCTGGGCCAGATCTGGGACCACCAGGGATGAGGAGCTTGGCCTCCGGAAGGGGACAGAGGAGGGCACCGTGCCCTGGGCGCCAACACAGGTCCCCAGAAGAGGGGGCCAATGTCCGTGGGTCACCCTGAGAGCACAGTCTCCCCTAGGGAGCAGGACCCAGAAGGGGAACAGAAGGCTGGAAGTAGCATCCCGTGGACAACACAGGTGGGCACACGGACTTGGACCCATCCCAAGAGCACAGGGCACATGGTCAGAACCTGATACTTGACCAGAGAGACACGGAACGTATAAATCACAGAACACGACCAAGACACAAAGCCACAGGCAACACAGGATCCTTGAAGGGGGTTTTAGAGACCAGCAGGACCTCCCCAAAGTCTTGGGCAGAGGCCATATCTGGGTGCAGCTGGGGGAGACAGGACGCAGCCCCTTCAGCGGCCAAGGGTACAGCGTCGGATGAGGACCCTGAGGCCAGGAAGGACCTCCGATACCACCTGTGCACACGCGTGCAGATGGCACACACACAGCAACACCACCCAGGTGTGTGCACCCCAAACACACACAGAGAGAAACATCTCCCAGGTGTGAGTCCCTTACAACACACATACACAGCAACCCCACCCCAGGTGAGTACCCCCCACGCCCCAGCATGTGCGCCCTACACCCTTGCCCCTTGCCTGAGGCCTGTCCACGGTTTGCTGAATGCCCGCGTCTGCCCAGGTGCACTTTATTCCAGTGAGGCCAAGATGGAAACCTCATTGTCCCTGGGATGGTCCGAACGGATCCCTGTCGCCCATCCTGCCTGCCGTCTTCTCTGAAGGCCCCTGAGCTGGGCTGGGGACACATCTGGTCACCCCAGGGCAGGCCCACCAGTCTTGTGGGTCCAAGTGTTGGAGGTGGTGGGAGGTGGGTTGCCTCGCAAGGGAAGTGACCTCATCTGGGATCTCTGTCCACCCCCGAGGCATTGGCTGCTTGCAGGGAGCAAGTGCCACGTCGACAACGCCTAAGACTTGAAGGCACCGACCGGCCTTGACGGGATGGATGTGGTCCGGCTGAGGGCCTGGCCTGGTGCGTGCAGGACTGGCCGAAGTCGAGGGCCTGGCGCTGGATCAAAATCCGCCGGCTCCCAGCCCTCCCGGCACCTCAGGATCCGGCTCGCAGGGACCCTCAGATCCTCTCTCTGGAAAGTAAAGGTGCAGCCCATTACTCCAGGCCCAATAGGAAGCCCTCCTGGGAGGCAGGGAGCAGTCAGGACCACAGAGCCCGGAAGAGCCGGGAAGCGGGGGATGGAGACTTCTGTCAGAAAGAGGGGACCGAGGGAAATAACCGCTACACCTCATTCATGAAATTAGAAATCGGACACGGACATTCACCAAGCTGTTATGTCACACCCCCAGCAGGACCTCCAGAACGCTAGGTCAGGTCCACTGGGGTGTGGGTATCTGATGTGCAATCCGGTGCTGCGAAAAAGAAGTTAGATTGGAAAATATAGTTTCAGCCGGGCTCGGTGGCTCAGCCTGTCATCCTGCGCCTTTGGGAGGCTGAGGTGAGTGAGTTGCCTGAGCCCGCGGGTTTGAGACCCGCCTGGGCAGCGAGACCTCATCTCCTCAATAAATCAAAAAATCAGCCGGGCGTGGTAGCGCACGCCTGTAGTTCCGGCTACTCGGAAGGCTGAGGCGGAAGGATCGCCGGAGCCCAACGGGTCGAGGCTGCGGTGGCCGGGAGCGGCCACTGCACTCCAGTCTGGGCGACAGCGTGAGACTCCAACTCAAAAAAAAAAAGAAAAGAAAATATAGTTTATTTAGAAAGCAAATGAGAGAGAGGGAGAGAGAGAGAGCGAGAGAAGGAATCCAAAGCCAGACACCATGGTGACGGCCATGGATTGAAGAACACATGGCCACACCACAGTCTAGCAAAGCAGTGGCCTGGCAATGGCAAATGGTGACTTGTGGTTGAGTCCTTTTAACCCTTCCCTTTGGTGGAGGAGGGTCGTTAAGGTGGTCAGGTGGTGGTCTGCCTCACGTCGTCACCAAGGGCCAGGGAAGCGCAGATACTGATGTCGGGTGATGAACAGCAGGTGGGTGGGTGGGTTAGTCCCACGATTGCTTCTGTGGTGGTAGGCTAGATGGAAGGAGACACGGGGAGGAGTTTTTCCTGCAACGGGCCTACCAGACGTTTCCAATCCACAAGCTCCTTAGCAGAAAGGTGAACTTATTATCATGGCTATGGCTTGGGCCAGCTAAGGGGCGATCTTTGACCCTCCGCCTTCGACAAGGAACCTGGAAGTTTCTTAGAGATGATGATGCTAAACTATGAATTGAAAGGTCGGGCAGTCCCCGTCTTGCATCTGATGGCGATTTGCCGAGGAGGTGGGGTAGGCTACCAGCTCGACCTGCGGTAGAACGTCTGACCGCTTCTTAAAACCTGCCAATTGGAAATGTATCTATCTATGTCTAACCTGTGCTCGGTGCAAAGCGTGTCAGTCTAAGCACAAATTCTGCTGAGGCAAAATGTGAACTAAGTTTATTATGAGTTTCTCAGGGTCCCTCCTTTCAAAAGCGAGAAGTAGAGAAATAATAAGAAACAGAGAGGTCGACAGAATGAAAAACAACAACGAACGGGCAAGGTCCACAGATCAAACACTTCTTCCAGGCCGGGCGCGGTGGCCCAGGCCTGTCATCCCAGCACTCTGGGAAGCCAAGGCGGGAGGATCGCTTGAGCCCAGGGGTTCGAGACCAGCCTGGGCAACACAGTGAGTCCTCATCTTTACAAAATGAAAATAATTGTTTCTGTGAAAGGACTAATAGGTAGCCTGACAGCCGACATGATCACGCAAGGCTGGAAGGAGGAGTCAGATGACAGAAACCTCAGAGACTGAATGGTTTCCCAGGAGACTTTCGGGGAAACACCAACTTTGGCTAGGACCTTCCCTTTAAAGACATCGAACCCACAGTGACACACCTCCCGCCAGAAAACAGTATGACATTTTTAAAAATCGCATGACAACCCAAGGACCCTGCTTAGAGGAAAGAGAGTTTTACCCCGGGAAACCAAATGGGGTAGTGATTCGTGTTCACATCATGGAGTTTAGAGACCACAAGCCTAATGGATCAAACGCAACACCATTCCAGAACATCCTCAGCCAATGAAGAGTAGAAGGAAGGAAGACACGCGGCAGAAGCCCACAGCAAACACGGTCCATAGACAGAGAAATGCTGGAAGATTCGCTTTAAGACCAAGAGTGGGCTGGGCTCGGTGGCTCAGCCTGTCATCCCAGCACTTTGGGAGGCTGAGGCGAGTCGATTGCCTGAGCCTGCAGGTTCGAGACCGGCCCAGGCAACTTGGCGAGACCTCATCTCTACAATAAATAAAAAATTAGCCAGGTGTGGTAGCATGCGCCTGTGGTTCCAGCTACTCGGAAGGCTGAGACGGAAGGATCGCCGGAGCCCAGAAGGTCGAGGCTGCGGTGGCCGGGAGCGGCCACTGCACTCCAGTCTGGGCGACAGAGTGAGACTCCAACTAAGGAAAAAAAAAAAAGACCAAGAGAGAGGCAGGAAGTTAGGTAGCCCCTCCTCTGCCTCCAATGGACTAGATGTCCCATCTGGATCTGTGAGACAGGAAAAGTGAATTTTTTTTTTTGAGTTGCAGTCTCACTCCGTCACCCATGCTGTGGTGCAGTGGCACGCTCACAGCCACCCCCGTGTCGACCCACTGGGCTCCAGCAATCCTTCTGCCTCAGTCTTCCAAGTAGCCGGAACTACAGGAGAGCACTATCGCACCTGGATAATTTTTGATTTATTGCAGAGACGAGGACTCGCCAAGGTGCCTGGGCTGGTCTTGAACCCGTGAGCTCAGGCAATCCACTTGCCTCTGCCTCCCAAAGTGCTGGGATGATAGGCTGAGCCACCGAGCCTGGCCAGGAAAAAGGATTTTTAAAAAAGACAACGGGAGACCAAAAAAGGGTGGGGGGCAAGCAAAACAAACAAACCAAACCATCATGTTCATGACCACAGAGCTGTTCACAAGGAAACCCAAGAGAACCTGCCATTCTAAGTTACTGTGCGGCAGCGTGTGACAGACACGGGAATGGCATGACAGAGCCTTGCTGGACACTGGCATAGCGTAGGGACAGCTATGTGTAAAGACACCCTTTGCAACAGACACTCTGAAAACACTCTAGCAGGAAACAGTGGGATGGAAGGTTTGCGTGACAGTCAGAGAAAGTAAAATGGAGTATTAAGGACAGTTCAGGCCGGGCGTGGTGGTTCAGCCTGTCATCCCAGCACTTTGGGAGGCCGAGGTGAGAGGATGGCCTGAGCCCAGAGGTTCGAGACCAGCCTGGGCAACTTGGTGAGACCTCGTCTCTACAACAAATCACAAAAACCAGGCGTACATGGTGGCGTGCATCTGTAATTCCAGCTACTCGGAAGGCTGAGACAGAAGGATCACCTGAGCCCAGCAGGTCGAGGTTGTGGTGGCCGCGAGCATGCCATGGCACTCCAACCTGGGTGACAAGAGTGAGACTCCAACTCAAAAAAAAAAAAAAACTCAGCCGGGCTCAGTGGCTCAGCCTGTAATCCCGTGCCTTCGGGAAGCTGAGGTGAGTGGATTGCCTGAGCCCGTGGGTTCAAGACCCGCCTGGGCAGCGAGACCTCATCTCTACAATAAATCAAAAAATCAGCCGGCCGTGGTAGCGCGCACCTGTAGTTCCAGCTACTTAGAAGGCTGAGGCGGAAGGATCGCCGGAGCCCAGCAGGTTGAGGCTGCGGTGGCCAGGAGCGGCCACTGGACTCCAGTCTGGACGACAGAGTGACTCCAACTCAAAAAATAAAAAACAACAACTCAGCAGCTGGACATGGTCATCATGTCCCAGAAGAACGTCAAAGAAAACACTATTCGCTGACGCTTGAAGCTCCTAAGGGCAGCTTGATCTGGGCCGGTCACCACAGGTGTGGGGACCACGGAGCAGGGTCACGGGGCAGGGGAGACAGGTCGGGCCCAGTGTGTCTGGGGAGTCTGGGTGCGGGGCGGGGTCTGAGATGGAACAGTACTAAAGTAGAGGAGACCAGGTGAGGGGCACTCTGGCTCCACAGACCCGACAGGGTCCTTTTGTACACATGTGAGAAGTCAGGGCAGGGTGACCAAGTATTACCTGCGGGTGATCGGGCGAGGTGGGGGGTCTGATCAGATAAGGAGAGTGACCAGGTACCAAGGGTGGAGGCCTTGTGAGATGGACTCCGCAGGGATCTTTGCTAAGACAGGACTCTCTGGGGATGTGCCCAGGTAGCCGGCAGACGTTTCAGAAGATGACCATCTCTGGTCAAGCGGACACTCTGTGTGAAGCGAAAGAGGCGATGTCTTTTCTTTTTTTTTTTTAGTTGGAGTCTCACTCCATCACCCAGACTGGAGTGCAGCGGCACGTTCCCAGCCACCACAGCCTCGACCTGCTAGGCTCTGGTGATCCTTCCACCTCAGCCTTCCAAGTAGCCGGAATAACAGGCGTGTGCTACCACACCCGGCTAGTTTTTTATTTATTGTAGAGACAAGGTCTCGTTGCCCAGGCGGGTCTGGAACCCTCGGGCTTAGGTAATCCACTCACCTCGGCCTCCCAAAGTGCTGGGATGACAGGCTGAACCACACCGAGCCCGGCCAAGATGCGATGTCTTTAAAAGGCCCTTTCTCCCTAAAGGAATCAGTGAATTAGGACAATTCCACCCCATTCCAACTGGGACGTGGACAAATGAACCCTTGCACCACTAAGGAAGGCCACGGCGCCACGGAAGCTTCCAGCACCTCTGCAGATGGGCTGAACTCCGGCAAGGGATGCTGGCTCCCAGCTGCACGCAGGAAAGAGGCGGAGGAGCGTGCAGCACACAGGGCACCTCGGTAGTGGCAGACGTGGAGCCAGGAATCGCAGGGAAGGGACAGGGCTGAAACAGCTGCATGTCCACAGAGAAGAAACCAGGCAAAGCACTGCCCTGCCTCCTGCCCTCCATGAGAGACTCCACCCCTGGTCAGAGACCTACCTGGGACAGAAAAATCACAAACCCAATTTTTAGAAAAAACAATGAGGGAGTCTCAGAAAGCTTTCTGAACAGGAAAAAGATCTTCAGCAAGACAAAAAAGCCCCAGGCCGTAGAATATGGGATGGAGAAATTCAACAGGAAAAAAGTAAGGTTTTTATTCCCTGAACTCTGCCGCAAAAGACACCATGAACCGGACAGAGAGATAGCTGTTGGGGTGATGGAGGTGCTAGCCACACAAACCACTGACGGGTAGTGTCCACACTCTATAAAGAGCATGGAGTGCCGGGGGAAGGGGCCAGCGTGGGAGGAGGTGAGCAGGAAGCTTGCAGAGAAGAAAACACAGGAAAGGCGGGAAGTGGGAAGTTGAATTAAAACCACGAATAGCCGGGAGCGATGGTGGCTCATGCCTGTCATTCGCTTGAGGCCAGGAACTCAGGGCGAGCCAAGGCAACACAGTGAGACCCCGTCTCTCTTAAAAAAAAATAAATAGCCGGGCTCAGTGGCTCGGCCTGTCACCCTAGCAGTTTAGGAGGCCGAGGCAAGAGTATGGCCTGAGCCCATGGGTTCGAGAACAACCCGGGCAACTTGGCAAGACCTCGTCTCTACAATACATAAAAAAAATTAGCCAGGTGTGGTAGCATGCGCCTGTAGCTCCGGCTGCTTGGAAGACTGAGGTAGAAGGATCGCTGGAGCCCAGCAGGTTGACGCTGGGGTGGCTGTGAGCGTGCCACTGCACTCAAGCCTGGGTGACAGAATGGGACTCCGACTCAAAAAAAAAAATTACAGCTGGGCCTATTGGCTCACACCCATGGTCCCGGCTACTTGGGAGGCTGAGGCAGGAGGATCGCTTAAGCCCAGGAGTTCCAGGCTGCAGAAAGCCTTGATCACACCACTGCACTCCAGCCTGGGCGATAGAGCAAGACTCTGTCTCTAAAACAAACAAGCAAAAACCCTACAAATGGGCAAACAACCGGTTGGGGGAAGGAAAAGTTCATTTTCATGTGACAGCTGAAGTCTTACCAAGTTGTCCAATCTGGTCTTAAACTCCTGGGCTCACGCAAAGTGAACCTCCCAAAGTGCTGGGATTACAGGTGTGAGCCACCATGCCCGGGACCAAAAGTACTTAAAAAAAAACGGATGGACTGTTCGAGATCAAAAGAGACTACAGAGACATGACAATTCAATATAATGTGTGAGCCTTGGTTGTGTGTGTGGATGAAAGGTGCCCAACTCTCAAATACATTAAAGATGGCTTATTCTGGCCACATGTGAGTGAGCTTAGGCCGGAGGCACCCATCCCCAGGAGGTCCGAGAACGTGGGCCCGCCGTGGTTGAACCTTCTTGGTTACGTACATTTCAGGAGGACATTGTTGCAGTTGCAGAAAACTGTAAATCAGTGCATGTAGGATTTGCACCGGTTGGGTCCCCTGGGAAGGCAGACTGCAGGTGGATTCAAAGGTGTCCCCACTGGCCATTAGTCAGCCGGAGTTATCTAAGGAATTTCAAAAGCCGTAAAAAAAGGACAGCTGGGGAGTCAAGTTTCTTGATGTATAGATGAACCCCGGAAGGTGACAGACTTCAGAGAGAACGGATAAGAACACAGTGCCCCGAGTCCTCCCAAGGTGGCTTTGCGTGGAGCCATAAAATACTTTGATTGTCCTTCTCCATCTGCCACGTGATGTCATGCCAGAGCCTGGTTGGAAAGTAAACATGGTGCAAAGTTAGTGAGAAAACACCCTGTCTCCCCAGGCCATTTAGTTAAGAATTTGACAAGGCAAAGGGAGAAGGTCAGAGCAATCCTCAGTGTTCCCTCAAATCCCAAAAGCTCTGCGACCCTCTTATCAACAACGGTGCAATCACAGCAGCCTGGGCGGTCCTTGCTCCTTCTAGAAGACCCATGTCCCCAGCTTAGTCTCTGGTGGCTCAAAGAGGGGGCCGAGGTGGAAACCAGGGGTAGCAACGTGACGTCCAAATGCGGTGGAGGACATGCATTAAGACTGTGGTGTGGAAGGCGTCTTGGCCTCACCCGGCCGGCAGCAGAGGCCGTGTCCTGTAGCCCAGCCATTCCTTCGCCGGTTGGTCGTTGCAAAAAATTAGAAAACCCCGGATGATTCATCAAGAGGAGAACGGACGGGGACTCTGTGGCAAAGTCACAGATGGCTTCCATGGGACGAAATTAACCCACCTACAGCTGTGAGCAGTGACCGGCCTTGTCCAGAAGGTGCCACGTTGGGGTGCGGGGCAGTGAGTGACTGAATCGCAAAATGAAAAATACAGGGTGATGCTACCTACACAGAATTTAAGCACATTTTTAGGCTGGGCATGGTGGCTCACGCCTGTAATCCCAGCACTTTGGGAGGCAAAGATGGGAGGATAGCTTGAGGCCAGAGTCCGAGACCAGCCTGGGCAACCCAGCGAGACTCCAACTCTACAGAAGTAAAAGTTAGCTAGACGTGGTGGCGCCTATAGTCCCAGCTACTCAGCAGGCTGAGGTGGGAAGATCAATCACTCGAGCCCAGGACGGGGAGGCTACAACAAGACGTGATCACACCACCGCTCTCCAACCTGGGCGACAGAGGGAGACCCTGTCTCTAAATTGTATATATTTTTAATATTTAAAGCATCCTATGTGCCTGGATACACAAAACATGGGATTCAGACGGGTGGGGGAGGAGGGTTCCAACCACGAAGGGGCCGCACCAGGACGGCTCCGTCGAGTTTTACTTCCTAAGCTCTGTGGTGGGGGGGAAAGGGGGGCACTTCCTCCTCTTATCTGCCAACTCCTGGTACAGCTGAAAGAGTCCAGAATTGTTCACGATCGGGGGAAGGGCACGGCTGAAAGCCGGTCCTTATTTCTGAAAACAAGACAAAGCTCGGGAAACTATAGAAAGCTATAAATACGCACTTCCTCGACCTGCCCTCGCGGGGGACACGACGGCATTCCAGTCCCGACAGGAACCCGGCACGGATGCCTGCTTTTGCCATTAGGGCTCGAGCCGGCTCTGGGAACGGAGGACAATGCCAGCCGTGTTTCACGGAAACAAGATGTATAACTTCGGGGCGGGAGGGGGCCAGCACACTGCATTCCTGGGAGCCCCGGGAGAGCGGGCTTTCAGGATGAATGAGCGAATTCAGGAAGGCTGCCAGTGACACAGGACACAGTTTAAATCAGCATTTTTTATTATTTTCCGACAGCGACTAGTTGGAAGATAAAGCAGAATTTAACAACAACAAAAAAAAAAAATTAAAAAACCCAGCAACAACAACCAAGAGCAATAAAAATATGTAGCAATAACCCTCTTAGGAAATGTCCAGGGCCTGTAGGAAGAGAATGCCATTTTAAAATGCTTTTTAAAATTTTGGGGGGGGAGAAACGGATCATGGTCTCGATTAGGAAATCTGGCTCTCGCAAATATCATTTCTTGCGAAACGCATGTATAGGTTTACCAGGTTTTCACGCATTCTGATAGAAGGTACCGGGGGGAGGGGGGCCTGGCGGGGCGAAACTTGGCCCCACGACTCGAAAACTCACACAGAAGAAGGAGGAGGAAGCTGGAGTGGCCGAGGAGGCTTTAAAAATGAAGAGCTGATTTCTGGAGTAAATTCCTCCCCGGGGGTTCCTGCAGACCGGGCTCGGACAGAGCGTCTCTGGCCCTCGGCCCAGGGGCCCTCGCTGAGGCCCTGGAGGGGGCGTCCCCCAGCGGGTTTTCTAGAAGAGCAACCCAAGACTCAGAGGGGTGAGGGGGGTCCTGAGGCCACACCGCCACTAAGCGGGAACTCGCCGTGATACCATGACCCATGTCTCCCACACCCTCCACTTTGGTAGCTTGTAAGATGTGTCTTTTGTTGTGGGGGTGGTTGTCATTTTGAGTCAGGGTCTTGCTCTGTGTCCCAGAATGGAGGGCAGTGGCACCATCATGGCTCACCCCAGCCTCGACCTGCTGGGCCCAGGCGGTCCTCCTGCCTCCGCCTCCAGAGTAGCTGGGACTACAGGCATGCACCACCATGCCCGGCTCATTTACTGATTTATTGTAGAGACAAGGTTTTGCCAAGTTGCCCAGGCTGGTCTTGAGCTCTTGGTCTCAGACAGTCTTCCCACCTCACTCAGCTTCCCAAAATGTCAGGTTTACAGATGGGAGCCACCGCACCAGCCATTGTGAAATGTATTCCAATTCTACAATGTATCTCAGCGTGATCCCAGGTCTACATAGGGATTCAGGGGTCCCCCAGTCGAGAAGTGAGAGAGGGATCCTCAGAAAAGGAGGCCAAGAAAATCGGCTATGTCACTGGGAGGAAAAACAGCAGTGAGGTTTCTCCCTGCACGCCACATTCCAAAACACATTCCAGAAGAACGAGAGCTCGAGAGCTCGGTGTGAAAGAAAAAAAAAACGTCCAGGACAACAGCAGAGATAAACTCAGGAGCAGACTCGGAGGAACCCCCACTCAGGAGAACAATGCTCTGAGTGTTGGAACAACAACGTCAACCAGGCAAAGGAACAGCCAGGCGGTTTCACTAAAGTGTTTATGCTTTTGTGTGTCCAAAAATGTCCATCAGTATTAAAACGCAGATTTCCATCTCTGGCCAAGATGGGGAAACAGAGACCGGATTCATCTTCCTGCCTGAAACAACCAACAAACAAAACAGTCAGAAGAACACGAAACAATGGTTTGCAAGACCCCGGGGGGTGGGGGTGGCCGGTGGGAGCTATTGGAGGGGCCTCTTCATGGCCGGGCACTTCCTCGATAGCATTTCCAGGCCTCGTGCAGGAAGTGGGCAGAGAGCGAGCCCGCGGGGGGTCCAGGACCAAGGAACGAAGGTTCACGTTCACGAGGCAGAGGAGGGGGGGAGGAGAGCTGGGCAGAGGACCTCGAGGCCTGCAGCCACCCCCCCCACGCCGCAAGGGCACAGCAGGGCATAGGCAGCTTGAGGTGGGGGGAGGTGGCCCGAGTCTGGAAAAGCCACGTGACAGGTCAAGAGGCCGAAGCCTGAGGCTCACACGGGGCCAGGAATCATGTCTGTCCCACTGGTCAGAGGAGAAACCCCAACGGTGCACAGGCCCTGGGTGCCCAGACTGTCTCCTCCAACAGGAGGGGGATGCTTATCCCCGGACCGGGCACTGTTCCAGACCTGCTTACAAGCCACATAAGTAAGAACCTGAAAGGATCAGACCGTTTGCAGATAAATAACTAACTACACCCCGAAACAAAGTTCAGGGACATGCATAGAAATGTTAGAATATCTGGCCAACGGGGCGTGGTGGCTCACGCCTGATATCCCAGCACTTTGGGAGACTGAGGACGGAGGATGGCTTGAGTCCAGGAGTTTGACACCAGCCTGGACAACACAGTGGGATGTTGTCTCTACAAAAATAAGCTGGACATGGTGGTGTAAACCTGTCGTCCCAGCTGCTTAGGAGGCTGAGGAAGGAGAATTGTCTGAGCCGAGGAGGAGGTTGAGGCTTCATTGAGCTGGCACAGAGTGAGACTCCGACTCAAAAAATTGATATATGCACAATATATCTGGCACCCACTGAGGTAAAAGCCCCGATGTCTGGCATCCGATCAAAAAAGATCAAAAAGGCCAAGAAGCAGGAAAATGTGGCTCGTAAGGGCAGAACATCAGTCCATCAAAACCCATGGTGATCACACAACTGAAAATCTGAAAGCAGGTACTAAAATACCAGAAGAAGGATTACAGTCAAGAAGCCAGCCACGGCAATAAAACGGAACACGTGCCATTTCTGGTCAATACACAAGGAGATCAAAAGAAAAGGACACATGGAAGGAAATAACAGACGGGACAGACAGAAAGCAAGTGCCGAGGTGACGGGGCAAACCTCACCGGACCCGTGCGTGGGTTCGGTGTGTACGGTGCAAACACTCCAGGTGAGAAGCAGAGCGGTCAGACTGGATTTAAAAAAAAGCAAGACCAGACTCTCCGTCGTCGCCTGTAAGAGATGTGCTTTAAACACAAAGACAGAGCGGGTTAAAAACATGACGTAGCTTTGGAATACACAGGAAGCGGCCTGGTTCGGTGGCTCAGCCTGTCATCCAGGCAGGTTGGGAGGCCGAGGTGAGGGAATCGCCTGAGCCCATGAGTTCGAGACTGGCCCGGGCAGCTTGGCGAAACCTAGTCTCTACAGTAAATAAAAAATTAGTCAGGCATGGTAACGTATGCCTGTAGTTTCAGCTACTTGGAAGGTTGCGACAGAAGGCTCGTCAGAGCCCAGTGGGTCGAAGCTGGGGTGGCCGTGAGCGCGCCACTGTGCTCCAGCCCGGACAACGGAGTGAGATACCCAACTCCAAAAAAAAAAGAACTATTCAGGAAGCAACATTGATAGAATCAATAGGAGAAATAGACACATTCACAGTTAGAGTCCAGATGTCCACAACTCCCCATCAGTTATTAACAGGACAAGTAGACAAGGGTCTAGACAGAGACTCAAACAAGACTCTAACCGACTCAACTTGACTGACATCCCTAAGACAGGCCACTCATACACGCAGGGAACGTTGACCAATGTGGCCACGTGCTGGGCCATGACAGGAGGCCCAAATCAACTGAGAAGAATTCAAATCATGTATGTTATAGACTTTGATCAGCACATAATTACATTATAAGTCAGTAACAGAAAGATTGTACAACCTCAAGTCTCACTCTGTCACTCAGGCTGGAGTGCAGTGGCACACTCACGGCCACCGCAGCCTCCACCGGGCTCAAGTGATCCTTCCACCTCAGCCTTCCAAGTAGCTGACACTACAGGTGCGCACCACCACGTCCGGCTCATTTTTTTTTTTTTTAATCGTAGAGACGAGGTCTCGCCATGTTGCCCAGGCTGGAGCACAGTGGGTCTCAAATTCGTGGGCTCAGGCAATCCTCTCACTTCCACCTCCCAAAGTGCTGGGATGACAGGTGTGAGCCACCATGCCCGGCTAACACGCTCTTAAGCAATCCACAAGTCAAAGAAAAATCAAAAAGGAAGTTAGGAAATATTCTCCACAGAACGAAAATAAGACCAGCATGAAAGGGATTACAGACTGGCACCGTGCAGCACGTGGGAGGGATTAGGTCTAATAGATGCCTCTGTTAGAAAATAAGCAGTCTCACATCAGTGACCTCAGCTCTTCCCTCAAGGAAAAGCGATTATGCCAGCAATCCCCGCACTTTGGAAGGCCGAGTCGTGAGGATTGCTTGGACCCAGGAGTCGGACATCTGCCTGGGCAACAAAGTGAGACCTCATCTCTACAGAATCCAGAAAGTAAGCCAAGCCATGGTGGTGTGAGCCTGTAGTCCCAGCCACCCAGGAGGCTGAGACAGAAGGATAGACTGAGTCCAGCACTCTTGCTATTATTCTTGATAAACCTTTAACCAACCAGACTGGGTGAAGGGAAGGGAGGAGACGAAAGAAGTTACCAACGTCAGGACCCAGGGAGGCGGACTCCCTGCAGGGTCTGTAAATGTTAAAATAATAAGAAAAACCCGGGCTCGGTGGCTCAGCCTGTAATCCCGCGCCTTTGGGAGGCCGAGGCGAGTGGATTGCCTGAGCCCAAGGGTTCGAGACCCGCCTGGGCAACTTGGCAAGACCTCATCTCTACAATAAATCAAAAACCAGCTGGGCGTGGTAGCGCGCGTGCCTGTAGTTCCAGCTACTCGGAAGGCTGAGGCGGAAGGACCGCCGGAGCCCAGCAGGTCGAGGCTGCGGGGCCGGGAGCGGCCACTGCCCTCCAGTCTGGGCGACAGCGTGAGACTCCAACTCAAAATAAATAAATAAATAAATAAATGAAATGAAATGAAATAATAAGAAAATATTACGAAAAGCTTTTTGCCAATACATTTGACAAGTTAAATGAAATGGACACAATTCGTGAAAAACTCAAAATACTAAAGCTCACTAAAAAGAAACAACTAACTGGAATAATCCTCTGTCTACTCAATAATTGAGAGAGTAGTTAGACACCATTCCACAGAGCAAACTCCAGTGCCTGTGGCCACACTGGAAGACTCTACCAAAAGCTGCAGAAGAAACAACAGCAATTAGATACTGATTCGTCAAAAAAATAAATACAAGCCGGGCTCGGTGGCTCAGCCTGTCATCCCGCGCCTTTGGGAGGCTGAGGTGAGTGGATTGCCTGAGCCCGCGGGTTTGAGACCCGCCTGGGCAGCGAGACCTCATCTCTACAATAAATCAAAAAAATCAGCCGGGCATGGTAGCGCATGCCTGTAGTTCCGGCTACTCGGAAGGCTGAGGCGGAAGGATCGCCGGAGCCCAGCAGGTCGAGGCTGCGGTGGCCGGGAGCGGCCACTGCACTCCAGTCTGGGCGACAGAGTGAGACTCCAACTCAAAAAAATAAATAAATAAATACATACATACATACATAAACAGGAGCCAGGCATGGTGGCTCACGCCCATCAACCCAGCACTTTGGGAGATTGAGGCGAGAGGATGGCCTGAGCCCAGGGGTTGGAGACCAGCCTGGGCAACTTGGTGAGACTTCGTCTCTACAATGAACCGAAAAATTAGCAGGGTGTGGTGGCGTGCGCCTGTGGTTCCAGCTACTTGGAAGGCTGAGGCAGGATCACCCAACAACTTGAGGCTGTGGTGGCTGGGAATGCGCCCCTGTACTCCAGCCTGGGCAGCAGAGTGAGACTCTGACTCAAAAAATATTTAAATAAAAAGAACAGGAAAGAATACCTTCCAACTCACTCGATGAAGCCAGAATTACTGATCCCGAAACCAAGGCATTACGAGGAAAGTTATTTCTCGTAAACGGAGATACAAACATTCAAAATAAAATTTCGCAAATAGTATCCAACAATATATATGAATACTCATATAAATATTTAGATAAAAAGGATAAGGCTTCATGATCGTGTGTGGTTTATCACAGAAATGTAGGCTTAGCCATTTGAAAATCAGTTAGGGTCAAGCCGGGCTCGGTGGCTCAGCCTATAATCCCGCGCCTTTGGGAGGCTGAGGTGAGTGGATTACCTGAGCCCACGGGTTCGAGACCCGCCTGGGCAGCGAGACCTCATCTCTATAATAAATCAAAAAATCAGCCGGGCATGGTAGCGCACGCCTGTAGTTCCAGCTACTTGGAAGGCTGAGGCGGAAGGATCGCCAGAGCCCAGCAGGTCGAGGCTGCGGTGGCCAGGAGCAGCCACTGCGCTCCAGTCTGGGCAACAGAATGAGACTCCAACTCAAAAAAAGAAAAAGAAAATCAGTCAGGGTCAATCACCATGCGAATCACTAAAAAAGAAAAAAGAGGCTGGGCTCGGTGGCTCAGCCTGTCATCCCAGCATTTTGGGGGACCGAGGCAAGTGGATTTCCTGAGCCTGCGGGTTCGAGACCAGCCCGGGCAACTTGGCAAAACCTCATCTCTACAATAAATTTTTTAAAAATTAGCCGGGCATTATAGTTCATGCCTGCAGTTCCAGGCTGAGGTGGAAGGATTGCCGGAGCCCAGCAGGTCGACACTGGGGTCGCCGTGAGTGTGCCACTGTCCCCTCCAGCCTGGGTGATGGAGATTCCAACTCAAAAAAAAAAAAAAAAAGGATATGATCACCTCAACAGGAATTATTAAATTAAGTTTAGCCTAAAACTGACTCCCAACATATTTTAGTTTCAACCTAAAGGTTTCTCTGCACAGTGAACTGAATGTGTAAACAGACTGTCACCTACGATTTTTTTTTTTTTTTGAGTCAGGGTCTCGCTTTGTCACCCAGGCTGGAGTGTAGTGGCACCATCACAGCTCACTGCAACCCCAACCTTCTGGGCTCAGGTGATCCTTCTGCCTCAGCCTCCCAAGTATCTGGTCCTAAGGGCATGCACCATCAGGCCGGCTTATTCTTTTACTTTTTTGTAGAGATGCTGGTCTCAAATTCCCAGTCTCAAACGATCCTCCTGCTTTGGCCTTCTAAGTGCTGGTATTACGGGCATGAGCCATCATGCTCGGTCTGGTTGCTTAATTTTGACGCAGCTTCTGAAAGCTCTTCACAAGCAAGTGAAATCCTAAGGTACTGTGTCATCAAGGAGGTTCACGAAAAGGGTGAAAAGGACCCCAACAAGTACTCTTGCACACAGGTTTCTGGTAACTTTATGATCATATCATTTGGACGGGGTAAGAATTCGAGGAACGCTAGTAAAGAGACTGGTTTGTAAAACTGATAACTCAAGCAAGATAAGAATGAGTTGAGGCTGAGAACGGTGGCTCATGCCTGTAAGCCCAGCACTTTGGGAGGCCGAGGTGGGAGGACTCCTTGAGCCCAGGAGTTTGAGACCAGCCTAGGCAACACAGTGAGACCTCGTCTCAAATAAAATAAAATAAATAACCGAACACCCATAAAATACTTTGCCAGATTTTCATGCTAAATCAGCCAGTACTGAAACTTTTTTAATATGCAACTTGAATAAATTCCATGGTCCAAGTGAAATTACCCTTGAAAATCCGTCTGATAAACGGAGCTATGCATCTAAATTGGAGAAACAAAGTTGGTATTTAAGAGGCTGCAGGCTGGGCTCAGTGGCTCAAGCCTACAATCCCAGCACTTTGGGAGGCTGAAGAGAGAAGATTGCCTGAGCCCAGGGGTTCAAGACCAGCCTGGGCAACTTGGTTGAGACCTCGTCTCTACAATAAATCAAGAAAAATTACTCAGGCGTGGTGGCGCGTGCCTGTCGTTCTGGTTACTGGGAAGGTTGAGGCAGGATAGCCTGAGGCCAGCAGGTTGAGGCCGTGGCGACTGTGGGCATGCCACCGCACTGCAGCCTGGGTGACGACTCAAATAAAAAGAGGCTGTAAGTCCAATGTGAAGCATGGCCTCTGGACAGAGAGCCTGGACAGCCACCCGGTCCTTCCTGAGTCCTTCAAGCTTCCATTATTAAGAGCCTGCGTTCCAGCCGGGCTCGGTGGCTCAGCCTGTCATCCCGTGCCTTGGGAGGCTGAGGTGAGTGAATTGCCTGAGCCCGTAGGTTCAAGACCCGCCTGGGCAACTTGGTGAGACCTCATCTTTACAATATATCAAAAAATTAGCCAGGTGTGGTAGCACGTGCCTGTAGTTCCAGCTACTTGGAAGGATGAGGAGGAAGGATCGCCGGAGCCCAGCGGGTCGAGGCTGCAGTGGCCGGGTGCGGCCACTGCACTCCAGTCTGGGTGACAGAGTGAGACTCCCACTCAAAAAAAAAAAAAGAGCTTGCGTTCCACGACTCATTATGGGAGACATAAAAATAATTACAGGCCAGGCATGGTGGCTCACGCCTTTCATCCCAGCACTTTGGGAGGCTGAGGTGAGAGGACTGCCTGAGCCCGCAGGTTCGAGACCAGTCTGGGCAACTTGGCGAGACCTCATCTCTACAATAAATCGGAAAATTAGCCGGACGTGATGGCGTGTGTCTGTGGTTCTGGTTACTTGGAAGGCTGAGGCTGAAGGATCACCAGAGCCCAGCAGGTGGACGCTGGGGTGGCTGTGAGTGTGCCACTGCATTCCAGCCTGGGTGACGGAGTGAGATTCTGACTCAAGAAAAAAAGATTTTGTGGGGCCATGTGACTTGCCGTCCTGGGCCACCTGCGGGCTACGGGCTGCAGGTCGGACATGCCTGGGCTAAGCAGAGACGTGTCTGTGCAGTCACTGCCCCTTCCTGTTGTGCAAGGAGGAACATACCAGAGGTTACAGAAACACTGCTTGTTTGAAATGCATCGGCCCTTTATCTGCTCGTTCTCTGATAGGCTTGACTTTGGGGGGCTCGGATCACGAGCAGAGCTAAGTGGTGCTACCCTCCCAACAGTCATGACAGCGGTCTCCCGGTGCACTGTGGCATCTCAGAAGGGTGGCGCATTTGCACACCACCATCTGTGGAATGTCAAACGGTCTCCCTTCGCCTGGAACAAGAACTCGAGGAAACACAAGGCCTTGAGGACATCGTGACCTGGGAGTGACATTCTGAGATCAAATCCAAAGTGATCCACGTGGGAGTTTTGAACTGCTCCCTTTCCCACCTGGGCCGGTTCACTCCTCCCTAGGCAAGCCTGGTGGTCCCCTACTCCTGGGACGTCACTATGTTCATGCTGGACTTAGTGCAGAAATCCAGTTGGCACAGAGCACTGCAGCCCAGAACTCCTGGACTCAAGTGATCCTCCAGCCTTAGCCTCCTGGCACTCTAGGCACACGCCACCATGCCCGGCAGGGTCTCAAGGACATCGTGGCCTGGAAGTGAGACTCTGACTCCCCCCAGCCCCCCCAAAAAGCCAATTCTTCCTAAATTTGTAGAAACGTATGGGCCAATTCTAAAACTTACACGGAAAAGTAAAAAGACCTGGAATAGCCAAAAAAAAACCTGAAAAAGAAGAACAAAGTTGCAGAGTTAACATTCTAAGAATTAGCACAAGGCTAGATAAATCAAAATTGAGTGGTAGCCGGGCTTGATGGCTCAGCCTGTAATCCCGCTCTTTGGGAGGCTGAGGTGAGTGGATGGCCTGAGCCCGTGGGTTCGAGACCCGCCTGGGCAACTTGGCGAGACCTCATCTCTATAATAAATCAAAAAATCAGCCGGGCATGGTAGCGTGTGCCTGTAATTCCAGCTACTCAGAAGGCTGAGGTGGAAGGACCGCAGGCGCCCAATGGGTCGAGGCTGGCCAGGAGCGACCACTGCACTCCAGTCTGAGTGACAGAGTGAGACTCCAACTCAAAACAAACAAACCAACAAACAAAACCTGAGTGGTATTGAGGTACAAACATTCATATAGATTTTTTTAAAAATAGTCCAGGCCGGGCTTGCTGGCTCAGCCTGTCATCCCAGCACTTTGGGGAGGCTGAGGCAAGTAGATTGCCTGAGCCTGCAGGTTCCAGACTCACCTGGGCAACTTGGTGAGACCTCGTCTCTACAATGAATGAAAAATCGGCCATGGGTGGTAGTGCACGCCTGTAGTTCTGGCTACTCGGAAGGCTGAGGCGGAAGGATCGCTGGAGCCCAGCAGGTCGCTGCTGGGGTGGCTGTGAGCGTGCCACTGTTCTCCAACCTGGATGACAGAAGTGAGACTCCAACTCAAAAAAAAAAAAGAAGAAAGAAGAAAAGGAAGGAAGGAAGGAAGGAAGGAAGGAGGGAGTGAAGGAAGGAAAAAGCCGTTACAGTTGTGATACTCGATACACACCGAGAACAAAAGACGAAGTCACGTCACGTTTCATGTCTGCAACGACAAGAGGGGCTCAGCGTGTTCCCATCGGCCTCCAGACACTTCCGACGGTGGCGAAGGGCTGCGGGACCTGCTGCTGGGCGCGGCCCCCCGGCTCTTCCCTTGTGCACGTCACACCCAGGACCAGGCGTCTCACGCTGGCCACGGATGCGAGCTGCTGTCAGGCGTGCGGGAGGCTCTGGTGCCACACAACTCCGATGTCACTGCATTTCCACAACGTTCTAGGATTTCAGATGCCACTTCAGAATGGTTTTGCGCTCCTCGAACGACAGTCGTGCTTCTGCCATTTTCTCTGACTGCTCTGCCCGTGGCATGGGAACGCCGGCATTCACTCGACACCCGTTGTCTTTTGCACAAACTTCCTACGACACATGGCTCCTGCTATTGGACTCAACTTTGAAAAGTCATACATAGATGACATCTCTTTAAATGGGTGTACTTTTGGGGGCACCTCCATATATAAAGAATGTTTGGAACTCAACAGTAAGGAAGCAAACAACCTGACTATAAAATAGTAAGCAAAGCCGGGCTCGGTGGCTCAGCCTGTCATCCCGCGCCTTTGGGAGGCTGAGGTGAGTGACTTGCCTGAGCCCGCGGGTTCGAGACCCGCCTGGGCAGCAAGACCTCATCTCTACAATAAATCAAAAAATCAGCCGGGCGTGGTAGCGCGCGCCTGTAATTCCGGCTACTCGGAAGGCTGAGGCGGAAGGATCGCCGGAGCCCAGCAGGTCGAGGCTGCGGGGGCCGGGAGCGGCCACTGCACTCCAGTCTGGGCGACAGAGCAAGACTCCAACTCAAAAAAAAAAAAAAAAAAAATAGTAAGCAAGGCTGGGCGCGGTGGCTCAGCCTGTCATCCCAGCACTCTGGGAGGCGGAGGCGAGAGGACTGCCGGAGCCTGGGGATTTGAGACCTCATCTCTACAATAAATCACAAAAACTAGCTGGGGGAGGGCGGGTAGGCAGTGGTGGTGTGCATCTGTAGTTCCAGCTACTTGGAAGGCTGAGGCGGGAGGATCTCCTGAGCCCAGAAAGTTGTAGCCCAGAAAGTGGCCATGAGCACGCAACTGCCCTCCAGCCTGGGCGACAAGAGTGAGACTCCAACTCAAAAAAATAAAATAGTAGGCAAAAGATTCAAACAGACACTTCGTCAAACTAGATACAGGAGTCACACAAGCCCATGACAAGCCACTACCGTGAATCCCTGGAGTACAGCAAAATACCATCACCAGGTAACACCGCACACCTCTGAGAGGGACCACAGTTGGTGGGTGTAACAAAAAGAATGATTTATTTTCACGGGAAACCACAAGCTGTACGTAACTGCCTTTTGCTGAGGCACTTAGTGCTTCTTGCTCTCTTTCTGCGGACTTTTACTTTACTGGACTTTTTCATTTAAACTTCAATGGGAACCAACTACAACAAAATCCTGTAAGCCAATTGGCAGATAGAACATGCAAATAAAGTGTGTCATCCCTATGTTAACCAATGAATAAATAGGACATGCAAATAAACCAACCATGGAAACAATCTATGCATGGCATGTAGGTGACATCCAGGAAAGTGATGCAGCCTCTGGGAGTACCCAGCCTATGGGGAAACAAGGGAGGAACTTGCATTTTAGGGCTTAAATACTCTGGCTGAAACTGTTTTGGAGTGCCTGCTCATCTAAGAAACGCCCACTCTTGCAAAAGAATTGTTTTAAAAAAACTGCTTTGGCCAGGCTCAATGGCTCAGCCTGTCATTCTAGCACTTTGAGAGGCCGAGGCAAGTGGACTGCCTGAGCCCACAGGTTCAAGACCAGCCCAGGCAACTTGGCGAGACCTCATCTCTACAATAAATTTAAAAATTAGCCAGGTGTGATAGCGTGTGCCTGTAATTCCAACTACTTGGAAGACTGAGGCGGAAGGATCGCTAGAGCCCAGTGGGTCAATGCTGGGGTAGCCGTGAGCATGCCACCGCACTCCAGCCTGGGCGACAAGAGTGAGACTCTGACCCCCCCCCCCAAAAGCTGCTTCATTTCACTGATCTCCAAGTCTCCTTATTTTTGGACAACCCAGTCTGGAGTTGGAGGTGTCCCCAGGACTCCCATTTCTAGCAATAGGTCAGTGTAAACACAGCACTGCTGGCAAGGGGCACGGAGAAGGCATACCATGTGTGGAAATGTACAGTGATAGGAAGGAGCATCATCAGGAGCTTTTGGGGCGATGGGTGCATGTGTCTCCTGATGGGGAAAGTTCCATGTGTGTCTATGCAGGCCAAGACAGGTCGAATGGGATCCTTTAACCAAGCTCCATGACTGTAAGTCAATGACACCTCAATACAGCTGTTTTTCTAAACAATTACAAGACAGGCGGGGTGTAAAGGCTCACGCCTGTCATTCCAGCATTTTGGGAGGCAGAAGCAAGAGGATAGCCCGAGCCCAGGGGTTTGAGACCAGCTGGGGCAGCTTGACAAGATCTCACTTCTACAATAAATAAAAAAATTAGGCCAGGCTCGGTGGCTCAGCTTGTAATCCCAGCACTTTGGGAGGCCGAGGTGAGTGGATTGCTTGAGCCTGTATTTGAGACCAACCCCGGCAACTTGGCCAGACCTCGCCTCTACAATAAATCAAAAATTAGCCTGGCATGGTAGCATGTGCCTGTAGTTCCAGCTACTCGGAAGGCTGAGGCAGAAGGATTGCTGGAGCCCGGAGGGTCAATACTGGGGTGGCCATAAGCATGCCTCTGCGCTCCAGCCTGGGCAACAGAGTGAGACTCTGGCTCAAAAAAAAAATTAGCTGGGCATGGTGGTGTGCCTGTGGTTCCAGCTACTTGGAGGGCTGAGGCAGAAGGATCGCCGCCAGAGCCCAGCAGGTCGAGGCCACAAGGGCCATGAGCATGTCACTGCACTCCAACCTGGGCAACAGAGTGGGACTCCAACTCAAAAATAAAATAAAATAAAGGGCAATGATGACAAACTTGGAAAATATTTTGAGTCACAAATGACAGAGAAGGCACACTGAAATGACACGGCGGGCCCCTGGGAACACAGAAGGGAAGTGCTCACATCTGGATCAGTGCGCTCTGGCCTGGGACTTGAACAAAGGACACTTATTCGCTGGGTCCTGGGGGCTGGGAAGGCCAAGATCGCGGCATCGCAGGGCTGGCTCCCAACCTTGGCTCACAGGCCCACCCTTCCCTGTGTCCTCCTAGGCTGGTGGGAGGCGGGCACCAGGACAGGGCAGGGTGGGCCGCTCTCGCCAGGCTTTTCAAGCCCAACCGAGCTACCCATGAAGGTCAGAGGCGGCCCGCCACCCCTCCCTCCCCTTCCCAACAGTCAGCCTGGGCCCCTTGTGCCGGCAGCAGAGCCCTGCCTGACACCCTGGGCTCAACGGCTTCCCTCACTCTAGAAGCCCCACCACCTCTGCCCTCCTGGGAGCCCCGCCTCTCTCAGATGCTGCAGAGAGAGGCGGCAGAGGGCGGACGCCCCACCCTCAGGACATCGAGGGCCTCTGGCAGCTCCACGTGGCACGCTCCCACTCCTACAGCACACAGACTGGCCCAGCCACAGGGCCTTAGCACGTGCCCGTCTCCGTACACCTGGCGCACTGTCTTCCCAGGAAGCGCCCCTGACCAGCTCACTGGGAACTGCAGTCCCCCTGCCCCCCACATCATTTCTTCACCTTCTCGAAGCAGGCGTCTCCATGGGTGTCTGCTATATCCGCGTGTTTGTCTTCTGTCTCCCTCATGAGAATGAAGAATTTGTGGATGTGGGATTTGTGGGCTGCTGAGACCCCATCCCGCAAGGATGCTGGGCCCATGGCTCAGCCCCACTAAGGCTCAGTAGAACAAATGAATGAGTGAATGAGCGAGTGAGTGCATACATGTGTGAGCGGCTCCTGCTCCTCCACTACAGCAGCCCCTGGTCTGAGCACCCCCCCCACCCCCACGCAGCTCTGCACCTGAGGGCCCGCCTTTCCCATTGGCCATGCACACTTTCCGAGCTGGCCTCTGAGCACGCACAGCGGCACAGCTCTGGGCTGGGAGGTGACCGCCCACAGAGGCAGCAGCACTTTACAAAAGGAGAAAGGGAGCCTCTGGCACCTGGCCTGGACGCCCCCCTCTCCAGCTCCGTCCCTGTCCCTCTCTCTGCAGTCCTCTCCTTGGGCCTGGCCGAGGTCACCGACCGCCGGGCCCAGGCGTGTCCAGTCAGCGGCCTCCTGGGACCCAGCTGGTGGCCACGCGCAGCTCAGGGCCCACCCTCAGGACAGGCGCGGGTGGGGGACCCGCCATGGGGAGCCTGGACCTTCTCCATCCCACACAGGCCTGGACACTGGCAGGGGACCGCTGCCACCACCTTCACTGCTCTTCTCCACGTCCCGGCGCAGGCCTCATGCTCGGTGCCCTCATCCTGGAGACACGCGCCCACGGGCAGGACCTCCAGCCCTGCCCACTGCCCAGCTCCTCTGAGGGCCAGCGCCCCTCCATGCCCAGTTCTTGGCCCAGGCAGCCCCCAGTGCAGCCTCCACAGTCCTCCTCCTCCCCCCACACGGTCTCATCCCCACCAGGAGGCCCCATCTCCCCGCCCCCAGCAGCAGCCAGGACCCCGGCAGCCTCCCGGGTCTCCTGCTGTCCCAACCCTTGCTCTGAAGATGACTTGAGGCGCCGTGGGCACAGAACCAGCCAGGGCAGCGCCCAGGGTCAGTCCCTTGAACACGGTCCCCCAGTGAGGGCCCTGCCAGGCCCTGGAGGCGACCTGACCAGGAAGGCCTGGAGAGGGCGGTGGCCTCTTGCGAGAGGTGTGGCCAAGGCACCAGGGACGGGGAGTGTGGCCCGGTGGCCAGGGCTGGCACAGCGAGCTCGGGTGGCCAGAAGGCGAGGAGAGGGGGCTCCGGACCTGGAGGGGCCTTGGACCCAGGAGGCCACCCACTCGTCCCCCATCTCAGCATCTGGAAGGGTGGTGGGTGCTGGCCAGGCCCAGACCCAGGTGTCAAGAGCGCAGGGGAGGGGCGGGGCCCGGGACCCGGCTGTGCCGCCCGGGGCCGTGCGCAGCAGGCGAGACACAGACACCGAGAGAGGTCCCAGGGCGTGGACGGCTGCGGGGCTCGTGCAGAGGGAGGGGTGGGGCCGGCGCTGGACCCCGTGTCAGGGCTGCGGGGAGACGGGATTTGCGAGAGTCTGGTGCGTGGGGTTCAGCAGAGAAGGAGAGGGAGAGGACGAGGGCACCGCGGGGCTGGGACTGAGGGCCGTGGGGACTCGCGGGCGGGTGCCAGGGGTACTGGGGGGCGGGCGGGGCCCCGCCTGGTGTGGAGCGGGGGCAGACTGGCTCCGTGCGGGACGGGGGCGGGGCCTAGACTGGCTCGGTGCGGGACGGGGCGGGGCCTAGGGGTGGAGTGCAGATTGGCTCCGAGCGGGACGGGAGGCGGGGCCTAGGGCGGGAAGGGGTGCAGATTGGCTCCATGCGGGACAGGGGGCGGGGCGGGGCCGTGCCTTGTGCGGAGCCGGGTGCAGATTGGGCCCGTGCGGGTAGGGGTCGGGCCTGGGGCGGGTTGCAGATTGACCCCGTGCGGGCGGGGGCGGGGGCGGGGCCTAGGCCTCGGAAGCGCGGGCTGCGGGAGCGGGGCGTCGCCGTGCCCAGGCGGTGGGGCCGGGGTGGGGCCGGGGCGGGGCGGAGGCTGGTGCGGGCCCCGTGCGGAGCGTGCGTGGTGCGGGCGCGGCCTCCGGAAGCGAGGGGGCGCTGTGCCAGGAGGCGGCCGTGCGGGACGGACGTGCTGCTCCTTCCGCCGCGCGTGTCCGGAAGCTCCCGCGGCCGCCATGGCGCGGAACGTGCTGTGAGTAGGGCCGCCCCGCGGCGGGCCCCAGTGTCACAAGCAGGGGGGGCACACGGCGGGGTGCGGGCGGCGTGGGGTCCCCCGGGATGCGCGGGGCCAGCAGGACGCGGCCGGGGTCGGCCGGAGCGCTGGTCCCGCCGCGGAGGACCCTCGGGGTGTCGCGCGTGAGGGCTCGCGGGGCCGCTGCCGCTGCCGCGGCGCGCATGCGCAGACGGCCGCTCGCAGGGCAGCACCTGGCCCCGCCTCCGCGGGCGCCGGCCGGGGGCGGGGCCTGGGGTCTGGTAGGAAAAGGAGCCGCCCACGGCTATCATTTGGGGGTGGGGGTGGGGGTGGGGGTGGGGGTGGGTGAGGGTGGGGGGGCTCGGCTTGGGGCTCCCCGTGCTCTCCCCTCCCCCCACGCCCACGGCTATCATTTGGGGGTGGGGGTGGGTGAGGGTGGGGGGGCTCGGCTTGGGGCTCCCCGTGCTCTCCCCTCCCCCCACGCCCACGTGCTTCGGCTCTGGCAAGTTCCAGGGGGCCATGGGAGCCCTTTTCTGTTCCTTTCTGCCCTCCCAAAACTTAAGCAGGAAGCATCGCCTGCCGCAGGGTGACGAATGATTATGAATAAATGAAGGGGTGCCGGCTCCCAGGCGGGCTTTGGGGCACCGTAATGCGGTGTCGGCCGTGCCCGGTGGCGAGCGGGTCGGGAGGCCCGTGTGCACAGCCGGGGAGAGGGGAGGGCCGCAGGCCCCTTCCCGCCCCCCAAGCGGACAAGGCGTTGGGCTGGCCTCTGGGGCCAGGGCTGGAGCCCGGGTCTGGGCTGCCGTTGGCGGGAGCAGGAAGCAAACCCGGGCACCCCGGGCGGGCCGGGCCGGGCCCCCACCTGCCAAGCGGGCCTCGGAGGGCCAGCCGACGGGGTCGCTGTGGACGGCAGGGACCGGGGCGGGGGCGCCGCGGAGGGTGGGATCCCGGATGAGTCACCCTCGGGGCCGTGGGGAGGCAGGCTGGGGCAGCGAGCCAGGGTTTTGTGTTTGGAGGAGGGAGGAGAGCTGTCGAGTTGCACTTGAGACGTGCTGAGGTTGAGGCAGCGTCTTCCAGGAGCCTGAGCTTGTGAACATCGAGGGGAGCGGTCCGGGAGGCACCCTGGGAGAGAGGGCTGGGGGCCTGGGGCGGGCTGGGCCTGCAGGCTGCAGGCCTCACCCGGAGAGGCAGGAGAGCCGGGTTCTGGGCCCAGGAGGAGGTGCTGGCGCATGACTTGTCCCACATCTGCTTGCAAAGATGGGGCATGAGGGTGCGCACGGGCGTCTGTGGGAACGTGGACGCGTGAGGAACCATGCACACTCGGGCCCTCACCCGGCCTTCCTCAGGCAGCCTCCGCCCCACGGCCTCGCAGAGAGGCCTCTCCTAAGGCCCCAGTGCCCAAGGCTTGGGGATGGAGGGCCCGAGACCCATCGCCCCCCTTCTCACTGGTCAGGAGTGGCTGACTGCACTTGTCTACCCACCTGCAGTGCCTCTGTGGGTCACCAGGGGGAATATGTGAGCTCCCTGGGGTGCCAGGGCGGCCTGAGCTTGTGGGCAAAACAAGCAGGCCCCTGTTTCCATGGTGCCCCTGGAGATGGGGGCCTCCCCCACCCTTGGGGCCAGTCTTCCTTCCTGGCCTCTCGCTGGTGTCCCTGCCCCCCGCCTGCGCTCTGAGGTCCCAGAGGCCAGGCTGTGCCCACAGGAGGTTCTGCCGGGCTGGCGGCTGCCCCCACAGGGGAGGCTCAGGCCTGCCAGCCCGGCCCCCAGCCGCACTTGGTGATCATGGTCACCGGGAGGCCCCGGTGTCAGCGATTCCATTTAGCACGTGTCGGCGGCGGAGTCCTCTCTGCGAGGCCCGCAGCTCCTGGCCCAGCCAGGCTCACTGCGTCTCTGAACACCCCGGCCCCAGGCCTGCCCTGCTCCCCACTGCTGGCCCTCAGGCACACCCCACCCTGCTTGTCCTCTCTAGGCTGAAGCGAGGGCCAACGTGGAACTCACTTGAAGCCCAGGTCGAGCCCCCGTTCCCTGGTGGGGGCCCCCCAAGATCGAGGCCCACTTGCGGTCCACCAGACCCTGAATGGCCCCCTGCCCCTGCGCCCACCCTCCGCCGAGAACTGTACCTGAGCTCTTGGACCCCCCCACCCCAGCCCTGCAGGCCCGTGCTTCTCCTGTGTCCCCGGAGCCTGGGTACCCGCCTTCCCAGCTCCAAGGCCCCAGGAGAGCCCGGGCGTGCAGATGGGGCTCCGCCACTGACTGTCCACCCAGCTGGCCTGAGGAACAGGAGACCACTGCCCGATTGTCACTGGGGCCTGCTACCCTACCCCCACGTGGTTCACCAGTCCCGCAGGCAGTAGCCACCGGCACCCCTTGGGCTGCCTCCGCTGGCTTTGGGGGAGTCGCATGGGGGGACATGGTGTGGCCAGCTTGTAGTGAGCAGTCCGAGTCAGTCTGTTGAAGGTTCCATCTTTGAGGAGGCTGAGTCTGGCAAGCCTGCATCTGTTGCTGAGAGCTGGACTCCACCCGTGGGGCGTGGGCAGAGTGGCCTTCCTATCCCTGCTGTGGCATGTACTGTCTGACTCGCCTCACCTGGGCAGCAGGGGCATGGGCCGCCTTTTGCCAGGTGGGGCTTGTTCTGGGAGGGCTTGACAACCCCAGTGCGTGCGTGTGAGCCGCACTCAGCCCACTTAGGGCTCACGCTCCACTGGCCTGTTTCTTGAGTTCTGGAGTCCAGCCTTGGGGGTTCAGCGGCCCATGCACCTCCAAGCTGGTGCTGGGAGCCAGACCTGGCCACCGGCCCCAGGGAGATCCACTTGTTGAGGAGGGGGGCAGTGGGGACCTCCAGTGCTTGGGCGATGACATGGAGCTGGCCGCCCCGTCCCTCCCCTCCCTGTCGAGGGGAGAGGACACACAGGCTCAGGGGAGGGCCGTCCTCCGGGACCGCGTGTCCTCAGTGTGCTGTGCACCCCTGTCCTGTGCAGGTACCCCCTGTACCAGCTGGGCGGCCCGCAGCTCCGTGTGTTCCGAACCAATTTCTTCATCCAGCTGGTGCGGCCCGGCACAGCCCAGCCTGAGGACACGGTGCAGTTCCGGATCCCCATGGAGTAAGGCTGGAGGGCACCCTTGGGTGGCGGTGTGTCCCCGTGTGTTACCTAACTCAGCTACAAGTCCAGCTTTTTCCCACCGTGAAACTCTGTCAGCAGCCCTGCCCACAAATGCCGGTGGACTGTGGGTGTGTGCAGGCCCCCGTGTATGCCGGGCCTCCTGTACAGAGCCCCATGTATGGGGACCCGTGAGTGTGCGGGGCCCTGTGTGTGCAAGGCCCCCACGTGTGTGGGGACCCCACGTGTCACCCCAGGACTCATGTGTCTGGAAGGCAGAACAAGCGTTGGGGACAGAGGCTGCTGGCAGTTTGCGTTCTGCCTGGCGCAGGCTGGTCTCGGCCAGGCCAGCCGACGGGCCGTGTGTCCCCTTTTCCTGAGGCCCATGGGTCAGGGACCTCGTTTCAGGCGGGTTCCTCTGCGACGCCGTCTGTTCTCTTAGCCTCGTTCAGACCTTTTTCCTCTCCTTCTCAGAATGACCAGGCTGGACCTCCGGAATTACCTTGAGCGTATTTACAGTGTGCCTGTGGCCGCCGTGCGGACACGCGTGCAGCACGGTGAGTGGGCTGTGAGCTGGACTTCCTCCTGTCTGTGGGGCTCTGCACCCGTGCCTGGCTGCTCACATGCCGCATCACTGACCTTGGCCACTTGAGTGGGGGGGTGGGCTCATTCTGATTTGGCACGTAGGGAAACTGAGGCTTCGCGGGCTTGGAGCGACCTGGGGTCATGTGGCACTTACGTGGTGTCGCCGGGATTGGAACTCGGAGCTGGCCCTGGGTCCACTCCGAGTGCTGCTTCCACCTGCCGTGTGCCTGCCTCCTGTCAGCCACCAAGGAGGGTCCCTCGCCAGCAGAGCTGTTTCCCAAAGGCCCGCATGCCCTCACTGGTGCCCACACCCCCTCCCGTGTCACGAGCCTGCTGTGCTGCTCCTGTGATTTCAGCGCCCATTTCCCTGAAAAATGGCTTCTTTGAGTCTTTTCAAGCACACTTATTTTTAATGGAGCCAGGTGATTCCTCTCGGTAGCACTGGCCTCCGAGGAGGTCAGTGTCGTCTGAAAGGGCAGCCCTGAGTGTCCGGTGTGTCGGCGGAGTGCTAGCCAGTCCTCCCGCCTGCCGCCTCTTCTGGAAGCGGGGCTGGAGTTGGCGCCCAGGGCCGGGGGCAGCCATTCTTCTCCCTCACCCCTTCCACAGGCAGCAACAGGAAGCGCGATCACAGGAACGTGCGGATCAAGAAGCCCGACTACAAGGTTGCCTACGTGCAGCTGGTGAGTGAGCGGCGGCCTCCTGGCTCCTGGCTCCTGGCTGTGGCGTCCTTGGGGTGTTTGCTCTGCAGCCACGGGCCGCCCCCGGGAGACCTTGGGAGGCGGGAGGAGCCCCAGGCAAGGCCAGGCGCCACCAGGGGCCCGAGGGCGTCAGCACAGCCAGACCAGCGGGGGTGGGGTGGATAGACACGGGCCTTTGGCGCATTTCTCAGCAGGCGGGTTGGTGATTTGGGAGTTTGAATGTCCCGTGGGCAGAGGCCAACCCCAGCCCAGGCCTGGCAGGTGCTCCAGCATCAAGGGCCACCTGCCTCTGGGGAGCCTGTCCGGGAGGGTTCAGGCGTGGAGGTGAACGCCCAGGCCCCAGCAAGGGCTGCTACAGTGGACTCCCATCTCGGGGTCTGGGCAGGCCTTGGTGGCACGGGGTCCAGGTTGCCATCCCCCTGCTGCCTCCCGGCTTCCCTCCTGGTGGATCATTCTGTGAGCATGCGCCTCCCACATCCTGGGGCTAGGAAGAAGACCCCTGCACCCCCTCCCCGCGCCTTGACCCTGTAGTTACCGAGGCCCAGACTTGTCAGGAGCAATGTCCAGAGCCTCCCCTGGACCCGTTCACAGCTAGAACCCAGAGCGCTTCCCCAGGCCAGGACGGCAGCAGCCAGCCCCCGCGGGCGCCCCTTGTGGGTCCAGGCGGGCGTCCGTCCCTGGGCCGGCCCACAGTTGTGGGCCCGCGTCACTCTGCAGGGATGGTCCAGGGAGAACCTCGCGCAGTGGGGTGCATCAGTTGGTTCCCATTGTTAGAAGCCCATGGGGGGCCTCCAGTTTCCTGTCTCCCTGTAAACAGCCCCAGGTGAGAGCCAGGCGGCCTGGCCGCTAGGTGGCAGTAGCACTATTAGGAGGACAGCCTCCGGCGGCCGGCCTCTCCAGGGAGCTGGGTGGTTCAGAGACCGAGTCTGCATGGCAGCCTTGCTGGAACAGTCGGGCTTGTTGTTCTGAACAGGGCCCTGTAACGATTCGGCCAAGTGTTGGCTGGTGTAAACCAGCAGCCCGCCACTCTCGGCCTAAGGGGCCTCTGTGTGCCTTGGCTTGCCAGCAGTCTTTGTCTCACATGCTGCCTTCGCCCGAGGCAGCCAGAGCACATGGTGCTTACAAGTGGCTTTGGAATCAGCCCTGAGTGACCCTGCCCCACAGCCCTCAGGCAGGTGTGCGGTGCTGCTGGCCAGGCCACTAGGAATAGGCTGGCCGGGGGGAGGGGCCCAAGTTGCCCAATGGGCCCAGGGCCTCTGTTCCGGAGTTGACGTTGGCCCCGGGGCCCCGCTTCCAGAACCCCGGCAGGCCTTCCCCAGCCTGGACACCAGCTGTGGCAGTCAGCCGTACCCCCAGAGGCACCCGGGTCACGGGGCCCCTCTCGGCCTTGTCTGCGGAGACCTTCCACTCACAGCCGCCCAGGCCAGCACCACCATGGGGGCCAGGGCGCTGTGTCCACGAGACGTTCGCTATCCCGTGGGCGTGCCGTGGGCTCCACCGCAGGCCCTCTCCCGGGTGGGCGCCCCGCGCTGCCCTCTTGACAACCGAGCATCTCAGGAGCCGGGCAGAGGCCTCAGCTACCCACACGACACAGAGCCTTAGCACTGCTGCCGCCTTTCACACATGTGGAACGGACATCAGGGAGCAGCGCCGACTGCACGCCCTTGGGTGACGCCGCAGTCTCCTCACTGTCCTCCCTCCCGCTCCTCGCCCATCATTCCCCTGCTCTCAGAAGCTTTGAGGGTTTTGCTTTACTTTTTCATTTTTATTTCTTGAGTTGGAGTCTCACTCTGTCGCCCAGGCTAGAGTGCAGTAGCACGCTCACGGCCACCCCAGGGTCAACCTGCTGGGCTCCGGCGATCCTTCCGCCTCAGCCTTCCAAGGAGCCAGAATGACAGGCGTGCACTCCCATGCCCGGCTCTTTTTTTTTTTTTTTTTTTTGATTTATTGTAGAGATGAGATCTTGCCAAGTTGCCCAGGCTGGGCTGTTCTCAAACCCATTGCCTCAGGCAATCCCTTCACCGCGGCCCCCCAAAGTGCTGGGATCGCAGGCTTGGCCACCATGCCCAGCCGAGGGTTTTGCTTTAAAGCACCAGGCGAATTCCTTGGGGAAGGGGCTCCCTGGGTGGATTTGGCACTTGAGTCAGCTTTGTCTCCTGCAAGGAAAGGAGAACTGCCCCAGCTTCCCCCATTTTTAAATTTTAATTTTTTATTTTTTGAGTCACCCAGTCTGGAGTGCAGTGGCACCCTCAGGACTCACCACAGCCTCGACCTACTGGGCTCAGGCGATCCTCCTGCCTCAGCCTCCTGAGTAGCTGGGAGTACAGGCATGTGCCACTGTACCTGGCTAGGTTTTTATTTTTTGTAGAGACGAAGCCTTGCTGTGTTGTCCAGGCTGGGCTCGAACTCCTGGGCTCAAACAGTCCTTCTGGCTTGGCCTCCCAGTGTGCCGGGATTATAGGTCTGAGCCACACACCCGGCCTGTATTTTCATTTTATTTTTATTTTTACTTATTTATTTATTTTTTGAGTTGGAGTCTTACTCTGTCGCCCAGACTGGAGTGCAGTGTCACGCTCCTGGCCACTGCAGCCTCGACCTGCTGGGCTCCGGCGATCCTTGCATCTCAGCCTTACAAGTAGCTGGAACTACAGGTGTGCACTACCACGCCCGGCTAATTTTTTGATTTATTGTAGAGATGAGGTCTCGTCAAGTTGCCCAGGCGGGTCTTGAACCCGCAGGCTCAGGCAGTCCACTCACCTCAGCCTCCCAAGGCGCAGGATTACAGGCTGAGCCACTGAGCCTGGCTTATTTTCATTTTAAAATGTCATCTTGGGGTCCCCTAGCTCAGAAAACCACCAGAAGCACCTCGCTCTGTGAAATGTAACTCGCCCGTGTAGGCAGTGAGCACTGCGTACAGGCGGCCACAGCGCCATCCCGGTGGAGGGTGGACCCTGTGGCAGCTCTGGACTGCATGCAATGGCTGCCACAACTCATGTGTCTCAAGACCATGCTCTCTGCGGGGGGTGGACTGACCCAGGTTTACTGACTAAGGTCACCTGCCTGGTGAGCAGGCACCTGGCTGTGCTGCCATGCGAGTCCGGGGTGGGCTCAGACTCTGGGCCACATGGGGAGTGTTGGAGAAGGGGCAGTTCTGGAGGCCATGCCTGGGTGTTTATTCTCCGAGCAGGCACACTGCCCGAGGGTCCAGGGTAGGGCTGACCTGGAAGGCGGCTGGCCTTTCTGGGGTCCCAAGCCACCTGGGATCCCACGGTTAAATGGAGCCTGCATTCTCCCTCAGGCCCATGGACAGACTTTCACGTTCCCAGACCTATTTCCTGAGAAGGACCCCAGCCCCGAGGGCTCCCTGGAGGAGACGCAGAGCCAGCTCCTGGAGAGTGGGCCGCAGAGGCCGAGAAGTGACCCCCGGCGTGCTGACATCCCCGACTGGTTTGGCCTGTGACACCACGGTCGACACCTCAATAAAGGCCCTGCCGTGTGGGGAGGCTACACGTGTCATCTCCTGCATGGGCTCTGGGTCTCAGATGCTGCTGCAGCAGAACTGGGCTGTGAGTTTATGCATGTATACGAGTGTGTGTGTGTGTGTGTGTGTGTGTGTGTGTGTGTATGCATACATATGAGTGTGGATGCATGTGAGTGTGTGCATGTGTGTGTGTGTGTGCGCGCACACTGCAGCCTCAGCAGGATCCTGGCTCTTCCCCCCACCCCCACCCCCCACCCCGCCTCTGAGGGTCTCTGAGGAGGTGAACCAGGGCGCACTCGCACCCCTCCCCCACCCCCCACCCGTGTGAGGCAGGCGGGGACGTCCGGAGGGTGACGTTGGGGGTGAAGGCCCGGGCAGCCACCCTTCAGGGCTGATTTAGAGGGAGGGAAGGTCAGGAAGTGGAGCCAGAGAATCGGAGCCCACTGTATTTCTTAGAGAAATAATTCATGGGGCCCGCAGCCCCGGGCCCTGACGGCGCAGGCGCGGAGGAATTCCAGCCCGCACCCGCGCGTCCGCCCCACCGCGAGGGCACCGGGCACACTTCATCACTGCCGCCCCGGCCTGGCTGTCCCCGCCGCGGCCCCACGTCCCCCACAGGCCTGTGCTGGGAGGAGGAGGGGCCGGGGCTGCCGTGCCCGTCTTCCCAGCGCCCGGCGCCTTGGAGTGGAGCCCTGTGGCCTGGGGTGGGCGTGGGCTGGGGTGTCGGGTGCCCGCTGCACATCTGCCTGTGGGTGGCCTGCAGCCCCAGCGCGGAGATGGCGGAGGGCAGAGCCCCCTCGGGAGCCCCCCTCACAGCCTGGCCGGTCCTGGGGAGCACTGGGAGGGAGAAAACGTGGCCGCCTGGGGCGCAAAGCCAGCACGTCCCTTGAAGTGTCCCTCGAAGAGCCCCGTTCTCCGCGGAGTCGATTTGCACCCCGCCCCTCTGCGGCACCCGTCGACTGTCACGGTGCTCCGAGTCGGAGTGGAGCCAGGGCCCTGCTGTCTGTCCGGGCCACGGGACGACGCGCCCTGGTCACTCGGGGCCCCCCGCAGGCCTCGTGCCGTGGAGGCGCACGGACTCAGCCCCCGGGGAGCCCTGCATTCCGAGCCCATGGAGCTGTGCTGGCCTAGGCTGCTCCCGGCGTGGTGGGCAGGAGGCCACGGGAAGGGCCATGGAGTGGGCTGGGTGCTCAGGGATTCAGGCGGTGGGCCCCAGCCAGGGGCTGCTCCCCTCCCCCAGGCTCCACGGTGACTGCTGTCCCTGCCAGGCTCCTGTGTGTGCCACTAGAGAGGGTCTCCCAGGGGCCCCAGCCTCAGCACGACCCTCATGCCACCAAACAGCCTGTCCACCCACGAGAGGGCCCAGACCGGGAGGCAGCCCACACCTGCCAGCCTGGGTGTCAAGGGCCAGCCCCCTGCGCCCCACCTTGCCGGGAGCAGGAGTGGGCCCTGGGACGGGGGTTGGAGCAAAGGCGTGGCCCGGTGCTCCCCGCTTGGGGCTGCCCTTCCTGAGGCCTGCTGCTGGGCCCGAGGGGCCCAGGGCCCGCCATCCCGCCACCCAGACCCCTCTGCCACGAGTTCCCGGCGTGAGTCGCATGCATGGCCGTCTGTTGCGCGGGGCTCCCCGTTCTCCATGGCAGCTCTCTTGCCACAGCCCCCCGCCCCAGCAGAGGACACGGGCCTGGGGCACGGGGCCCCCTCCTGTCCCACCCAGGGCCTAGAACAGGTGAGGCTGGAGAAGTGAGGCTTGCTGGAAGCTCTGGAGTGGCCACGGGCTGGGGGCTCCCTCGTCCTCCGGACAGCCGTGCGGTTGCAAGCTGTGTCAGAATGAACGAGTGAATGCAGGGACAACTTGTGACCCCGGCGGAGGAGAGCTGGCTCCTGGCCCCCCCAGCGCTTGAACAGTGCTCTTGGTGGTGGCCTGGCCGGGGGCCCCGGAGCAGGGGCTGAACCCCCTGGCCCGTGGCGGAGTGATTGCCTCGCCCGCTCGCACCATGTCTGGCCCCAGGGATGTTCTTTTCTGCATTTAAACAGCTTATTGGAATGTGGTTTACATACTGCCCGCCCCACCCGTGTCCAGTGTAGCTCAGCGGCATCCAGTATGTTCCCGGAGCTGTGTGTCCATATCGCTGTGCGTGATGCTGGAGCATTTTCACCCCAGGAAAGGCCGCCCTGCACCTTCGGCTGCAGCTCTCGCGGCCAGCCCCGGCCCCAGGTGACCGTAATCTGTTTCTGTGGATTTGTCTGTTTTAGAGACATGGAATTCCTCGGGGCTGGTCCTGCTGTGACTGACTGGTGTCCTTGGTGTCTCAGGGTCTGTCCTCGTGGTCGTGTGTGTCAGAATCTCCTATCTTTTTGAGGCTGAGAGACACTCAGACTGTGTGGGTGGGCCACACTTCGCTTATCCCGCGTCATCTGTGGACATGGTAGCGCCCGCCTTGTGGCTGCTGTGAACAGGATGCGCACATGGCGTGTGGACGTGCCTTCCCGGTGGGGTGTTCGTGTGAGGCTGCTGTGGCCTCGCCGGTGAAGGGTTTTCTCAGTCTCTGAAAGGGACTGGTGATGGTGGAGAGGCCCAGAGGCCCATACGGTACCCACTGCCGAGGCCTAGATGCACCCATGAGGGAGTGTCACCTGGGCTTCTTCCTACACCCGGGGAAACCCTGAGACCGGGTGTGAGTGGACACAGATGGGCTGTTTGGCCTCAGGCCAGGCCCCAGGCTGTTCCTGTGGGACCCTGGGCGCTTGGCCCAGACTGGCGCTCGGGCAGTGGGTCAGGGGGCTTCCATGTCAGCAAGTCTGTCACCCTCTCCCGTCTCAGCCTCTCTGCCGCCTTCCCCAAGGCTGCTCCCACGGCCCGCTCCTCCACCCCAACTCGCCCTCGGTAGAGCCTGTGTGGTCAGTTCTGTGCCGTCAGGCTCCACGAGCGAGCACACCGCATGCACTGTCCCTGCACGTGGTGGCAGGGGCTGCGCCACGCCCTCTCTGCTGTGCGTGAGGGTGCCTGTCTCATCTTTGCCACCGACTGAGTTCTGGGCAAAGAATCAGTCTCTCACTGCATTTCCACTCCAGTCTGCCTCGGCCCTCCTTGGGAGACGCACGTGGGTGGGAGCATCCGGCCGCAAGGGGACCCCCGTGTCCTAGCTGCTCCTGCATCCTCAACGCCGTGAGAGAGACATGGCATCCAGGGGCCCCCTTCAAGATTCCCACCGGCTCGGCCCAGCAGGAGCTGCACCCACAAGACCAGGCTGCGCCACGTCCGTGCAGCCTGGCTTCCCACGGCGCACGTGGGTGCCACTCAGTCCCGGGAGGGACGCCTCAGCACCAGCCCCCAAGCCTCTTCATTATTTCTCTGTAAATAGGACTTTTCCTCATCAAAATGCCGGGTGTCCGTGCTGTTCCACATCTGGCTTTGATTGTCCTGGCCTCCGTGGATGCTGGGGCCCTGGCGTGATGTCAGACAGCGCGGGCGGGCCTGCCTTCTCCCCCACCCCCGCCCCACAAGGCCAGCTCGGCTAGGGGCTGGGAGACCCCACCTGCCCCCTGCACGTCTGTGCTCCCCACCGGGCCAGGGCTGGGCTCTGCAGAGCTGGGGCCGGCTGGGGGCTCACCCGTGGCGAGATGGCCGGTGTGTCCCGGAGTGTGCTCCTGGAGCATTCTGTGGCACCCAGTGGGAAGGGGGACCCTGGCCAGCCTCGACGCCCGACACCAGAGGGGACCCTCACGTCCCCGCATGGGGCCGCCATCCTGCGGATGAGAAGATCCTGATGCCCCCGGCCCTTCCACGTGGAATTCGTAGGATGTCCGATGCCAAGGGGCCGTCTGCCCGTCCCAGGGGTGTGTCCCCAGGCTTGCAGCAAACACCCCCCGAGGACAAGGGTTCACGGGTGGAGCTCTCTGCCAGCCCTGTGGAAAGTGGCCGGGAAGGGAGGGCCAGGTGGGCGAGAGCAGCTGATCCATGGCGACTGCCCCTCGATTTTCCGCTCCTTCCCGTCCAGCCTCTGCACCACGGAGCCACAACCACGGGGGCCAGGAATTAGAAGCCCACCTTTGCACAGCCCTCCGAGCTCCCCCAGAACACCCGAGAGGCCCGGGTGGAGTCCGGCCCCTCCTTTCTCGGGCTGGAGGCTGGGCGATGGACAGCCTTCGAGTGGGGGAGCCTGCGCCCCAGAGCCTCTCCTGCCCTCTGGGAGAGGCTGTGTCCGTGCATCTTGAGTTCCTGCTCACAGAGGCTTTGCTGGGGTGGCCGTTCATGCTGGTCATGGCAGGAAGGGAGCCCTCGTCCGTGTTGCAAGAGGACAGTGCTGTCTGGATAATTTCAGAAGGGCTCACATACGAGGGGGGACCCAAGGAAACCAGAATTACCATCTGGAGGGTGGGCCCTTGTCACTCCGAAAAGCTGTGGCAGACAGGCGACTGGTTCTCCCACCACGACAGCCCCCTGCCCACGACACGCGGAGTGTGCGGCACAACCCCCGTGCCCCCCCCGCCACTCCCCAGATCCCATCTTGAGCAACTTCTCCTTGTTTCCTCAGTGAAAAAAGTCCTCGAAGGGACACGTGTAGCAATGTGGAAGGTGTGAAACAAAAACAGTGGAAGCGCTCAAAGGCATCAACACAGACAAGTTCAAAAACTGTTTTGAGCCGTGGGAAAAGCGCCTCAGTAGGGGCACTGCATCCAGCGGAGAGGACCCTGAGGGGGGCTGAAGTTCAGACATGGGAGAACAAATACACCATTTTTTATCAATAAATTTCGGGTTCACCGGGTCCCCCTCATGTCGAGTCAAAAACGTAAAGCGTCCCGGAGACTGGCCGACTGGCGGACAGGTGTGTGCCTCCTACGGGCCCGCCTCGCTGACTGGCACCCACAAACAGCTTCCCGGGGTGTTCTGGGGTGACAGCCTCAGGATGGCCCTGAACAGCCCTCGCCACCTGCACTGCCCAGGGGGGCGGCCCACTGGGAGTCAGGTCAAGCTAGTGGGCACCGAGGGGCACAGGGGGCACTGGGTGGGACACAGACCTTTGGGAGTTCGGGAGGAGTGAGCCAGGCAGGGAATTTGAGGACTCAGGATGGAGTGAGGCAACCCAGGGGTGGGGGTGGGGGGTGGTGTCGGCCTCAGTGTCCCAGGACCACAGGGGAGGACTGCATGTGCCTCGGGTGCGGGCACAGATGCCGGCGGGCAGCCTGATGTGCCCCCCTTCACCTTGGCTACCTGGAGCCAGAGCCGCCCAGGCAGGCCCCTGGCGCGGCCCTTGCAGCTGTGGGCGGCCCCTCCTCGCCGGGCTGGGGGAGGCGTTCCCGGCGGCCTCCGCGGCGGGGCAGGGGTGACGCGTCCTTTTAAACAGAACAAGGTGCTCGCCTTTCATACCTTCCCTTTACGAAGTGTTTGGAATTCCGACAGCCCCAACAGCTGGATGCGCCCTGGGCCGGTACTCCCTGGACTTTACCGCGGCCGGGGCCCTAAATAATTCTTATAAAAACCATGTCAGCCCCGAACCGTGTGAGATCTGATTTGTAGCACTCATAAAACTCCAGGCCTGCTGCTGGGGGTGGGGGGAGACGCCCGGCCTGCCGTGGTGGCCGGCCGGCCGCCATGCGGGTGCGTGTGTGTGGGAATGAGGGGTGACCCCAGAGAGCCAGGCTCCCGCCATCCCACGCACGGGCCCGCCTGCCCAGCACACACACGGCCCCTGGTTCCCTCACACGCCGCCTGTTCATGACAGGAGGCGTGCAGTGGTCAAGGTGTGGACGCAGGTTCCCCCGGGGGCCCCTGCCTGCCAGGTGGCTGTGGGAAGTGGCTCTGCCCGACCTGGACCAGTCACACTGGCCCATGCTGGCACCCAGAGAGTCAGAGGGTGAAGGAGCTGGCCCGATCCAGGTACCTCCTGGCCCCACAGCCAAGCTCCAGGGCGTGCCTGGCCCCTGGGCAGCAAGGATGGGCCTGCCGCGTGCTCGGAGCCTTGGAGCCCAAAGGCAGACCGTGTCTCGTGCGTCTCTCGATGTCTCGAGTGGCTGGAGGTGGGGACAGTGCGGCCAGGCTGCTCCTTCCCTAAACCGGGCCTGGAGGTGCCCAGGCGGCCCCGGGACAGCCTGGCTGTGAGGCGGCAGGAACGCAGCCGGGCCTGTCCCACCCAGCACACCCTCTCGACCCCTGAGAGGGAGCGAAGCACCCACCTTGGGGCGTCTGGCCAGCAGGTCTGGATAACAAGCCCCTCCTTGGGCTGTGGGGCTGTCGGGGAGGGGCTGGACCCAGTGATGGTGGCTTTGCGTCCGGGGGTGGTCATTAAGGCCCAGATCAAAGGGCTCTGGAAACACACACTCATTAGGACAGCCAGAGCAGGCCGGGCGAGGGATGTGGACGGGGTCTGCTGTTCGTGCACTGCCGCCGCCGGGGTGGGAAAGTCAGCTCCCTGGGTGCCACACACTGGGGCCACAAATCACCCACGGGCCCGGGCCCTGGCGGGGGAGGTGGCAGGTGCGGCCCCCGAGCGCCCACCATTCTGGCCTCAGTGGCCAACCTGCAGTTGCTGGAAGGACCGACGGCTGGCCATCGGGATCACAGGCTTGAGGGGGACACACGGCTTTCTAGGAGACGGGGTTGGCAGGTTCACTACTGGTTCCCAGTGGCCAGCAGACGATGGCCATGCCCTGCACCCGGAGCGCGCTGCCAGGGGCACAGATACGAGCTGTTGGGGCCCAGGAACGGCTTGGTGGAAGCTTCCGGAAGGGAGGCATGCTGTGGGGTGTGGCCTGGGAGGAGCGGGCCGAGAGTCCTGGACTCCACTCTGAGCTGTCCCGCCGTGTTGGCTTTGTCTAAAATTGGGAGGCAGGAGGCCCCGGCTGGCGGGATGAACCCCACGCTCTCTAGGGGGGTTGTGTCGAGCTTAGCGCCCAGGATGCCCTCCCCCGATGCCCAGCCCCTCCTCTCCAGCCAGAGCCTCCCTGCCAGGTCCTCTCTGTCCCACCCGCTGTCTGTCCCTCTCATGGCCACGGTGTGGCAGAGCCTGGCCAGGCAAGGGGCGCTGGAGCTCCGTACTGTGGGTCGGGCTGCTCCTTGGAAGTGGCCCTGTTGCTGCTGTGGCTGGGCCAGGGTGGTGCCCCCCCGTGCAGCCCCCACCCCCGGGGGATGGCCACGAGGTCCCTGAGGTGGCAGACAGATGTGCTAACTCAAGTGACTCAGTGTCCGGCGGGTCCCACTAAGTCAGGCCTAGCTCAGATCCCCGGGGGCATCCCACACCCTTCAAGAGGGCCCGGGTCCGAGCGTGGTCCTGCACGCGGGACCCCAACCCAGAGCTGCTTCCCACCGCCGGGCGAGGAGGCCTGGGGGCCATGTGGCTGCTGCGTCGCCCTGTGTCCACGGCGTGTGGCCCTGCTCCCCGGGGGATGGCGGGGGCTCCCTGTGGTCCCAGGGTCCCCCAGCAACCTTGGCCAGCCGCGGAGGCCAGTTGGCCGCTGGGCTTTGTGCTGCTGGCCATTCTTTCTACTGAAGGAAGGTCGCCACGGCCCGATCCCCCCTCACGTGGGCCCCTCCTCCAGCCCAGAGGCCCCTCTGCTGGGTGACGCCCTTTGGAGTCTGGGATCGAGGCCCCTCCTCACTGCCCTGCCTGGCAGTGCCTGCGGGGCGGGCACCCATGGGCTGGGAAGCTCAGCCAGGCCTTGGCTCTGGGAGCCAGGGGTGTCCCTCTGGGAAGAACCCCTGGGTTCCCACCAGGGTGCAGGCGTGCCTGGGTGCCTTTGGGCCAAAGGTGCTCAGAACATCAACCTCTTGTCCCCAGAGCGGGTGCTCACCGAGGGCACCCCAAGGCCCTGGGCGACCCGGCGTATGACCTCCGTGGCCTCATGCTGTGTCCGCGGGGCGAGCCATGCAGGCTCCAGAAGGTGCCTCCTAAAAATAAAAGCCGGGCCGAGGCCCCAGGGAGGCCTGCGGGGCTTAGGACCAGCTGCCGTTCCCGTCTCGGCCTGTCCTCACCCCCGGAACATCCCCTGCTCGCCTGGGCTCCAGGCCTCACCCGGCTAAATCCGCCCAGGCCCCTCGGCGGGTACATAACAGGGAAACTATGTGTTCCGCGCCTCCCGGGGGCCTGGGAGGACGTGCCCACTTGTGCAGGACGAGGGGGGCCAGCAGCTGCCCGGGGAGCGTGTGAGGGCCCGGAACGCCCTTTATCTGAGGATATCTTGTTGCCCGCCTGGATGCCGGGAAGCCCGAGGTCCAGCCCTCCCTGTCTCCTGTGGAAACAGAAATAGCTAAGGGACACGGACGCAGTTGTTCCCATCAGTCAAGGTGGCCCCGGCCAGAGCGACCGTGCCTGAACTCTCCTGACCTCGGGCCTCTCAGGACCCCGGCCAGGGAGGCACCCGGGACCCCCGAGGCCCCCAGGAAAGGGCTGGGAAGGGGCTGCAAGGTCGCGGAGGGCCCACCCCAGCTCCGCCACGCCTCTGAGGTCCGAGCCGCGGGGGCCTGTCCCTCCCCGCGGCCCCGCAGTTCGCCCACCCTGCCCTGGGGACCCCTTCAGGCTCAGGGGCTGGGCCGCGGGCGGGGGGCGTCCCCCAGGGCAGCTAGGGACCAGGGCCCGGGTGTGGAGGGGGCCGTGTGGGGCGTGGGAAGCTTGGATGGGGTGGAAACACAGGAAGCTTCTCACGCTGGGCGGCCCGGACCTAACAGGGCTGAGGGACAGAGACCCTGCGGCCGGGGCGGGGGCGGGGGTGGCTGGGCGGGTGCTGCGGGGGAGGGGGCGCAGGAGCTGGCGCCGGCCGGGCGGCCCACATGCTTGCCACGGGCCCATGGAACATTCTTGATGAGGCCGGGCTGGGGCCAGGCGTGAGTCCCGAGGGCGCTGGGGGGACGTACGTCCATGCCGAACGCTCAGTCCCCTCTGCGGTATGACCCCTCCCAGCCGCACCCCAGACACGGCCCGGCAACGCCGGGAGGGGCCAGCAAACAACTGACAGGACAGTGACCCCGACTCCTGGCCGTGCCCCCACCATGGGGTGGGCAGTCTGGGAGACCTCCCAGCTGGCCCCAAGCCAGAGCAGACCCCACGGGGGCGTCTCCCCCACCCTGCCGCATCTGCGGAGCCAGTGGGCTCAGGGCTGCAGCCGGTTCCCCAGGCCTGGGCTCGGGGCCTCTGGGATCTCGGGGTCTGGAGAGCAGGGCTCAGGCCTCCTCCACACGCGAGTCCTGGGGCTGGCGGGATGTGGGCGCCCGGGACACGTGGCCAGGACCCTCGGGCGGTGGTCTCTGTCTGCTTCTGCCTCTTGGGGTGTGGGGGCTCGGGCTTCCTCGGAGAAGAGCCGGGCAGGGTCGCCAGGCCCCCGTCTCCAGGGACGGCCCGCCTCGGACCGCCTTGTGGGGGCAGTAGAGGAACGCGGTCGCTCGGGGCTCCGCTCTCTCCAGCGTGGGGGGCCTCCTGCCCCCGCCAGCCGACGGCTCCACCCGGCGCCGGCCCCGCCCCCTCCCCTGGAATGCGGCCCCAGAACGCGCGGGCTCTGGAACACACACCCGGCCCGCACCCCCACCCTCCCCCGGGCGGGGGAGGGCCGGGGCATTTGCTGGCGCCCCAGGGAGAGGCCCTTTCTGGGTGGGGCCTGCGGGGGTCGGCCGAGAGAAGTGAGCCTGCCTCCCGGGGGAAACTGAGGCCAGAGCCGAGCCTCTGAGAGCTTTTGTCCGCCTTTCCGCGGGCCCAGCCCCCACGGCCAGCCTCAGCCAGGGCACGGTGGGCACGCGGGGTCCCCTGTCTCTACCGAGAGGGGGCCGGACGCTGGGCCGGAAGGTCGTGCGTGGCGATGGCCAGGCTGTCCCTGGCTGGCTTAGCTGTCCGAAACCTGAGTCTCCGTGAGGCCTAAATTAGGGTCCGAGGGAGCGGGCCGGGGCGCGGGTGTCACTGGAAACCCAAGCCTACGCGCCACCGCCGCCTCCCGTCCAAACGCCCAAGCCTGGCCTGCACGAAGGGCAGCGGCCTATGATTCCAGAAGGTTCCGAGGTGCCCGCCGTGTGGACGCGGGCCAGGCCAGCCCCTCCTGCCAGATCCCAGCCCCCTGCCCTGCCGTCTGCGCTGGCCCGGGCCTTCCTCCCTCCTGGCCTCCCCTCCCGCCCAGCCCCCGGGAGGGAAGGAGCGCGCCCCCACCCCCACCCCACCCTGGCCTCCCCGCAGCCAGGCAGCCCGGCCCCTGCCTCCCCGGCCAGGCGTCTGCTTTCTGTGTTAGAGGGATCGAGTTCACCCCTCCTCGAGGGGCTGCGTCTTATCTCTGGGAAAGAGATTACAGAGTTTCTGACATTAAATTTTCATGCCGAAGTTTTCAGCATGTAGTTTGAAAAGTATTTTTTCAAATAACACCTGGAGAGGAGGGACAAGGGAGGAAGTTAAGTCTGTTCACCATAAAACTTTGAACTTGGGGGCGGGGGACGTGCCGGCCGGCACCCCCTCCCCGGCCCCCGCCCCACTTCCCTCTCTGCGCCGCCACAAATGTCTCCTGCCCTCCCCCACCGTGAGTTATTGATTCCGGCCACGCGAGCCTCCTCCCCGTTCCCTGCCCCCACCCCGGCGGCCCGGGCCCAGCCCCCTCAGGCTGCCCCGGCCTGGCGGTGGGCGCCTCTTGGCCTGGTCGCGGTCCACTTAGACTTGGCTGGGCGTGCTCTCTCCCCGTGCGCTCTGGGCCGAGGTGGGGCCCCCTGCCCCAGAAGGGGTGAGCCACCGGGCTGGGACCCTGCAGCCCCCGGTGGTCCTGCCCCCCTGTTTGGGGAGCCATCATCGGAAGGGGCACGCTGTTTGTGTCTTGTGGTAATTGAAGGGGCCCGCTTGGCAAATCCAATCTCAGGCTTGTCTGCTGGGTCATTTTGATTTGGGGATTTCCAAACATTGGGGCCCCAAGAGGTCACCCCGCTGACCCCGGCCTGCCTCATTATGTCACAGCCAGATTGCTGTGGCATCTGATGGGATCCAGAAGGCCCGGCCGGCGGGCTGCTGGGGCTGGGAGGTGGGGGCAGGGCGGCCGCAGGGAGTTCCTTCCGAGGGCCCTGGCAAGGCCTGCCCTCCCGCACCCGCCAGCCCACGATCCAGAGCAGGGTGTCCCCGGCACCCAGCCTCCGCCGAACCCCCGAGTCCCACCCCGCGCGGCCTTCCCGACCTGGCTTCCAAGCCCGCCCCCCCCGCCACGCCTCCAGCCCTCCCTGGCCCTGGCCGCGACTCTGCCCTGCCCCCGCTCCGGCCCCTCTGTCCCACCTCCCGCTGGACCGGTCAGTCTCCCACCTCCCTGCCTCCCCACTTTCCGGCCCCTCAGGGGCGCCTCTCTGCAGCCCCCCTCCTGGTGCTGCCCGGGCTCCGGCCACTCGCAGGCTGGCCGGCCCCCGAAGGCCTGCTCTGCGTTCTGTGCCTGCTTCTTTTCCACAGCCCCGTCCTGCTTGTGCCCTCGACCTCACATCACACCTTTCCTGGGGGATCGTTGGGCCTCTGGCTTGTGGTCTCCCCCAGGGCCGACCCACACAGACCTGCACGGTTTCTCCTGCGCTGGGAGAAGGGTGTGGGGTCTGGGACAGACACGCTCGGGGCCAGTGCCCGGCCCTGCCTGCCTCGGCCGTGTCCCCTCCCAGTTCCTTCCTCATCTCTGCTGGGACCCACATAGACCCCCACGCCTAGCCAGGCTGTCCCCGGGCCTGTAGCCCCCGCTCCTTGCCCGGCCTGGCCTGCCGCCCCTGGTGGGAACGGGCCAGGGCCGGAGCGGGCAGCTGAGGGCACCGCCACCGCACTCCCTGCCCCCCAAACCCTCCTTTCCCAGGAAGACCCTCGGGGCTCGCCTCCGGGCTGCTCACCCCCCTCCCCTGGCAAATGCCGTCTCTGACCGCCAGGGCCAGCGGGCAAACGGGACCCTGTGGCCCCTGGAGGAGCTGGTTACCCGGGAGTCACGCCCTCCTTCACCGGTGAGAGCTGTGGGCAGAGGAAAGGGGGGCGGGGCAGCGGACGCTCGACGAGGCCGCACTGTGCTCCATTTCCTTTCTCCCCATCCAGGGCTTCCTGGAGGAGGTGGTGGGACCCAGGCTGGGACACTGGACCAGGGCGGATGCTCAGCTGCCTCCCCGGATGAGGGCCGGCAGCCCGGCCATGAGTGTCCCAGCCGGCCCGTCCCCGGGTGCCCTGGAAACGGGAGATGGATGGCAGTGCCCGCGTCTGGGCAGAACACAGGGGCACCACGTCCTTCCTGTCCCCCGAGCCTGGCTTGGCGTGTGGGGCCGAGCGGGTCAGCATTTTCTGCAGACGCCACACGCAGCGCCTGGCTAGCCGAGTGAGGCACGCCCTGCCGGAGAGGTGGCCAGGGCTGGTCCCAGCCCCCCTCGTGCCAGGGCCCCGCCATGTTTCCCCCCTGCAAGCTCCCACCTCGTGCTGGGCCGGCCCTCCCCCAGCCCCTGGGGACACCTTCGCCCTTCCCTGGGATCTCCGGCCTCTCCCCCAGCCCCTCCCCGGCAGCCCCCCCAGACACCCAGCGGGCAGCAAAATGGCCAGAGCGCCATCTATTCCCGGAGTAGCTTCAGCGGGGGGGCGCCCTGCGGAGGCGGTCACCCAGACCCGCCTGGAGCCCCGTGGGTGGCCACGGCCCCGGAGGGCTGTATCCAGAGGACGGGCGGGCGGGACCTCTCCGGACGGGCATCTCTGTGCTAGCAAGACCCTGGCAACCTCGGTGCGGTCGTCGGGTTGGCGTTGGGCCGTTTGCTGCCCTGCAGCAGGGAAGAATTCCTGTGGGCCGGCTGCAGACCCGACGTCCAGTCCTCCTGGGGTCCGAGGAGCACCAAGGGACCCCTGGTCACTCCATCAGGGAGCAGCAATGCAGGGTCACCCAGCGCTGCAACATGGCGGACTCCAGGTGGACGGCCTGTCATTTCCCGCCGCAACCAGGGCAGACGCCGGCAGCTTCATGCTCCATGCGGGGAGCTCAGACCCCAGGGGGGCACCGCCGGGCCCGCCACATGCGACCCCGACCCCATCCGGCTGCAAAGGCAAGACCTCCCCACTCCAGGCAGGCTCTGGCTGTTCCTCCAGCCTGTCCCATGGCAAGACACCCCTCCATGGTTCCCAGCCACGGCCTGGCTCCTGCGTTCCCACCCCCACACGTCTAATCTTCCGGGCCACCATCTCCATGGCCCTGAGCTCCTCCTCCAAGCCAGGTCTCACTCTGACCCTCTGCCAGAGCTTGAGATGGGACCAGGAAGGAGAGGGACATTTCCGGGAGAGAGGAGGCTGGGCCAGGCCGGCCAGGCAGGCGACGGGGTATCTGGGGGGACAGAGGGATTATGGTGGGGACAGAGTGGACATTCAGAGAAGGGTATCGGGAGAGGGCAGAGACACGGGGGGCAGGAAGGGGCCTGGGGGGTGGCCTCTGGGAGCTGCAGAGGGAGGGCTCCGGGAGGGCACGGAGCCTCCCCCATGGACCGCCGCGCCCAGGAAGGGCGTCCTGGTGGAGATGGGGTAGCTCTCTGGGAGCAGCACAGAGAGCGGGAGTCCCCAGCAGGACAGAGATCCCTGAGCGCCAGGGGCTGCGGGGAGAGGACCGAACAGAGAAGCGCCCCCGAAGGGGCCATGTTGTCACATCCTTGCGTCCCCCAGGGGGGCCGGCGGTGTGGGCAGGGCTGACCCTTGGGCAGAACAGGCAGCTTGAGGAGAGAAACGAGGTGTTTCTGTGTCCTGGGGTTGGTGGGTTGAGCGGAGGGCAGGCCAGGCCAGAGCTCCGAGTGTGGTGGGCGGAGATGGGTGTCTACACAGCAGCCCTGAGCCAGGGCCAGGGACCCGTGACCGGGCGGGAGGTGGGTGCCAGGTGCCGGGTCCTCATGGTGCAAAGGGGCCTCATCTTGCGGGGCCCAGAGAAAGCCTGGCCTTACCGAGGGCGCTGAGTGACTCACAATAGTCATGGCGGTGTGATCTAGAACCCCAGGGCCACCCTGTTTCCTGCCATTGTCCCGGGAAGCTCTCCCTCCCTGGCCGGCCCCCCAGCGCGCCCCTTGAGACAAGGAGGGCCAGAGCCCTCAAGTCCATCTCCGACCCTGACCGGCAGGGCCCACGGCCCCTGTCTCCTCTCGGGGCTTCTGCTGTCTTCCATCACCACGTCTCTGAGTGAAAACCACGAAACATTCGTGTTGATCCCAAGAGCCAAGGGGGAGGGCAGGAGAAAGGTCAGGACAGAGCCCAGGACAGAGCCCAGGCTCCTGGTGGCGACGGCGCTGAGCCTTCCATCCCTGGATGAACGATCTCCTTTCATCAGAGCTCCCAGCCTATGGGGCCAGGGCCGAGGATTGGGAGGGGGTGCAGGGACCTTTCCTGGTGAGGTCTGCGTGTCCCAAAGCTCGCTTAGACTGCTACGGAGCCACGGCCACGGCTGCCTCGTCCTGGGAGCTGGGCGAGCTTCTCTGCTCTGGAGGGGCCCCCCTGGGCTGGGGGCCTCCGGCAAGGGCCGCTCTGCTCTCCGTATCCTGGGAAGCCGGGTGGGAGGAGGCAGGCTGGAATCAGAAGGGACTGGGGATGCTGCTGGGTGTGGGAGCTCCCCTCCCTGGGTCCATGGCACACTTGGAGCGCCGGGTCCCAGGGGGTGGCTGGGAGGGGGGCCACTTCCAGGTGGAGCTCTGCGACCCCGCGGCCCATGGAGCTGGACTTGGAATCGCCTGCTGATAGCGGTCATCATGGGGGAGATGTCACCTTCACTGGCGTCCTCAGGGTCTTCGGTGGACCCTGGCCTGGCCATCTATGCCGGGGCTGGACCAAGGCGTTCTCAGGGGCTCGCTGTCTTGGACCCCACAGCTCCAACCTGGACGTCTTGGAACTGACCTGTCCCGAGCTGGGTGGCCAAGATGCGGTCAGTGGTGGCCGTGTGGGGGGCTCCGGCCCATGGTGGCCTCCGAGTTGTGCAGGGGTGTAGGGGAGAGGGTGGCTTTTCATGGCTCAGCCGAGGGGGCGACAGAGATGTCCTCCACCCCGGCCTGTGCGCCTCCTTCTCCCAGGGACATGGCCGCACGCCGGTCTCCATCACGGGCCCATCCTGGACCGTCTCGCCACGACTCGGGGACCCACAGTGGCTGCGCCCCCACCTGCCGGCTGGGAAAAGGCCCCCGGTGCCGGGCACAAGCCAGGGCGGCCGGGGATTGGTCACTGCCTGAATGTCCCCGGACGGATGCCCGTGCGCCCTTGGGCAGCCTTCCCCTCGGACAAGCTGTCCAGGCCGGGAAGTCCTAAGCCAAAGGGATTAAGAAGAAAGGACAGACTTGACCGTTCCCTTGGCTGTGCTCATTTGTGTCCCATTTAGTGTATATCTGCTCAGTGGGTCAAAACACGGAGGTGTGACGCCCGAGGGTCCGGCCGTGTCCCGACACCGGGTCAGCTGCCCGTGATGCCCACCCCGCCCGGCCCCGCCCGGCCCCGGCCTGCCTCTCCCTGGACAGTCAGCTCGCACATTCCTGTGGACGGGCAGGAGGGCACAGAGATCCTGGCTGCAGGGATGGCTCGGGACCCCCAGCACAGGCGCTGAGCTGGTCTCCAGGGACCCCCAGGGCCCTGCCTACAGATGCCCGGGCCCTGAGAGTAACCCCACACTAGCCTCTGCTTGGGGCAAGGTGGGCGCTGCATGCCCATGCTCTGGGCAGGTGCACGGTGGGGAACTGGCCTGAGACTGGTCTGCGCTCCCGCCCCGGGGCCAGGCTGAGCCTCCCTCTTGTACCCTGGGAAGTTGTGAGGGTGTGCCCTGAGGGGTTCCGGGGAACCAGGGCGGCAGCTACATGCTCTAGGATCTGGGCACCTTGGTACACTGGCCCTGGCGTCCACTCAGCACCATCCTGGCTTTGTCACCCCCTGGCTGGGGACTTCCTGGGGACCTGTGCCTGGGGGCTGGAGAGCCAGGAGCGCCCGCAGGGTCCTCCCCAAGGTGGGGCTGGGAACAGATGCCGGCCTCGGCGGTGAACACCCTGGCTACCTTCCGGAAGGACAGAGGGACCCCAGGTGAACAGGAGGGACCATAGTCTGAGCGCCCACCTCTCCTGAGCCCGACTCCCATCGGCCTGCCAGACCCCAGGGCCCTCTGGCCTCTTCTGCTGGGGCCAAGCCCTCTGCAGAGGCCCCCAGGCGCTGGGGTGGGCCCGGCCCTGTTCTCCATGGCGGCCAAAGGCCCTGGCGTGCTGGCTGGGAGTGGGTGGAGCTCCCGGGGCTGGGGACTGGTAGTCCTTCCTCCCCCTCCCCAAACTCTCAGACTGGACCACTTAAGAGTAATGAGGTCCAGGTGGGCCCACGTGAGTCTGGATCCTGCTGGCTGCAGAGGAACCTCCCCGGCCCAGCCTGCCCCCCGCCCGAGCAGCTAATGACAACCAGAGGTGGGAGGGTGAAGCCCCTCTATTGTCAGGCTGTGTGGGACCCTCCGGCTGCAGGTGGGCCACGGGACAGGGGCCTGCTTGGGCCAAGGGCTCCACTCTGCTGCCTGGGCCGGGCATCCAGTCACTCTGCCATGCCCCTCATGGTGTCTGTGGGGAGAGCGACCTAGGTTTCTGTGCCTCAGTTTCCTGCTGGGTCCGTGGAGCTGCCCCTGCCCCATCTGCCCATGGGAAGTGGCCAGCTGTGTCTGGGCAGGCGCACGAGCCTCCGTCTGGGGAGAGGACAGAGTCCTGCAGACGGACAGTGGGGACGGCGTCACAGCCACACCACCGTGCTTGATGTCACTGAACTGCTGACATGGCGAGTTTCATGTGATGTGTGTTTTGCCAGTAAAACAAAAGCATCCAAGTGCTGTATAAGGGGACCAGCTCATGGAGCGTCCGTGGCTGCCTGGACGGAGAGATGCCTGCACACTGCCTCCCGCCCACAGGCTGACTCTCGGGAGGGGACTCGAGGCCTCTAGCCTCCCTGTGTCTCCTCTTTCCCGCTCAACCCCTTGCTGTCTGCCCGCGTCTCTGCCGCCCACAGTAGATGTGGGGGCCCACGGGGCATGAAAGCCATGTGGCCCAGCACATGGGACAGCATGGGCGGCGTCACAGACACGCCGCTGGGAGATGCCAGCACACCCTCCAGGGACACACCCGGGGGACAGGTGGGGCCTGGAGAGGCCTAGCAGATGAAGGAGGCACTCTCCTTTGGAGACCGACAGCCAAGCCGGCGGGGAGACCAGCGCAGCGCCTGAGGGCCGCGGAGAGGGTCATGGAACAATGACACCATGCCCCGTGTCCTGTGGCCGGGCCTCGTGTCCCCCACTCAGGCAGGCCCCCCGGCCACGTTGCTTTGGGGTCCCATCCCAGCGGGACTCTGGTGTTCACTGAGCAAAGGAGAATGCAAAATGGACCCCAAGCCAGGGCCCCAAGGAGGAAGCGGCCACAGCTGGTGGGCCCATTGACCGGCAAGGGGCCGGGCGGGAGTCGCAGGCTGGCCACCCCAGGGGGGTGCAGGCGGCAGGCGGCCAGAACAAAGGCAGGGCCGGACGGTGGAGGGATAACTGATGGCCACACCGCCAGCCCACACAGGGCGGGCGCTCTGGCCCCGGAGGCCACCCAGGCCTAGTGTTTCCACATCCAGTGACAACAGTCTGCTTGCACAATCGCAGCCTGACCGAGACCGGGGCAGTTCGAGGGAGGCCTGGGGTCCCCCTGGCGGGTGGAGCATGCCCCACTGTCTGCCACGAGCCCACCCTCTTGGCTACACCAGGGGAGGTGTCGTCCCCACTGGACACAGGGTGGGTGTGGGGAGGGGGCTCAGCAGCCGTCCTGTGCCCACCTGGCTGGGGCTGCCCACAGGCTCTGACCCTCAGCCTGCTCCTGCTGCAGAGCCACGGCCTGTCCGCCAGCCACACTACAGCCCTTCGGGAGGGAGCCAGGCCTCGTGGGGGGGGGCCCGCCCTCTCCGTGGACATCTCTGGGGCCCCACATGTGTGTCTGAGCTGCCAGGGTGCTGTGGCCTGGGCCTGGCCCCGTTCTGGTGCCCCCAAGAGCGGGCGTCTGGGCCAGCGAATTGGTACCCACGCCCTGAGCCAGGTAGCTCCAGCGGAAGCAGAGAGACATTCTTGGCAGCGCCAGTGGCCCGCAGGACGCCAGTGGCCATGGCTGGGAGTCCCATCTGGACCTCTCAGGGGCCAGAAACCCGGGGGTTGGGGGGAGCGGAACAGGCCTGCGATGGGGCCTCTGGGTGGCCTTCCCGCAAGCTTTCCCATGACGCCCCCGTAATCGGGCCCTCTGCTTGGCTCTCCTGCCCCTTGCAGCTGCCTGGGCACAGCTGCAGCCCCCTCCCGCCCAGCGCTGGGCCCGGCCCGTGGGGAGGCCGCCGGGGCCTTTTCCCATGGCTGGGAGGGGTGGGGGGGCGAGGAATTTGAGGAGGAAACGGCAGAGGCCTGAGAATTTGGAAAATGTGTCCAACTGCTCTGGCTCTTGGAAGCAGCTAGCAGGATTAGGAGAGGTGGAGGAGGATCTCAGGGTCCTGGGTGGGCCGTGACTGATGGGGCAGCCGGAGCTCCGGCATGAGAAGGAAGCCTTGTCCAGGCGGCCGGCAGCTGTCCCCGTCCCTCAGCCCGTCCCCGCCGTTCTCGGCATCTCGCCAGAGACCTCCGACCCCCGGCTGCGAGCGGAAGCCGCTTCTGGCCTGGAGCCCCCACACCTTGCACCGTGGCCTGCAGCCAGGGCCCCTCTGCCAGGCCTCTTAGCTCTGTCAGAAAAACGGGGTTCAGGGGACATGCAGAGCTCATAGGGCAGGAGGGGTCCTCAGAAGCTGTCGGCCACCTCCCGGCCTCACCCCAGCCCCTCTGGCCACCCCTACCAAGGGAGGCTGAGCTCTAGGGTGGGTGTGCATGGGGTGGGGACTTCCCTCCGGGGACAGGCCCCTGGGAACCCGCTGCAGCGCAGCTGCCCCTGCTGCTCGGGGCCAGGGTCGGCTGACAGGCTTGCTGGGCCCCCCAGCTAAGTCTCCATGATGCATTAGGTGGATATTCACACCAGGGGAATGAGCCCGGATAAGCCCAACAGCTGCTGGGGGGGGCCGGGGGCCGGGGGCGCTCCTTCCCCTGCTTCCGCCCACCCGCGTACCGCTTCGTCCGGCTGGGCCAGACCGGCCCCTCTGGCCTCACCACTCATACCCTCCTCCAGCCTGTCCTGGGGTCTCCGGGCCTTCCCAAGAGACGCGGCTGCCCCCTCCCCGTGCCCCCAGCGGGGAGCACGGAGTCCTGGAGCCCTCCCAGCAGCTGGGTCCCCACCCCGCCCGGTGCCCAGGGCAGGACACAGGCCCGGAACTGTTGGCAGCACCGTGGAAGCAGAAAATCGTCCTGCCCGCGCAGGGAGGAAAGGCCTGCGCCCCTGGCAGCCAGACCCTGCACGTGTGGCTGCTCCCGGGAATGGCCTCGCTGGGCAGAAGCCTGCCGGGGGGGGCTTGGGCTGGGCCTCGGGGGCCACGGGGGCAGATCGTGAGCTGGACTTCAGCCGGGCAAGCGGGGCCTGGATACCGGTGGAGGGGCCATGGGGTGGCCCCCATGTCGGTGGCGCCCGACCCTTGGCTCCTGGCGTTTGCTCAGCCAACTTTGCAGACGAGACACTGTGTGCAGAGAGGGGCGAGGGCGATAAGATCCAGGGTCACTGACTTCTGAGGGCCCCTCCGGTGGCCCCTCCTTGGCCTCCTCTCTCTGCCCACCCCACCCCTGACCATGCTTCCTCCATGCCACTGTCTCTCCCTTCCAGAACCTTCTCTCTCTTTTCTTTTTTTTGGGGGGTCGTGGTCTCACTCTGTCGCCCAGTCTGGAGTGCAGTGGCACAATCAAATCTCAGCTCACAGCAGCCTCGACCTCCTGGGCTCATGCCACACTTCCACCTCAGCCTTTCGAGTAGCTAAGTTTTCATATTTTTTGTAGAGATGAGATCTCACTGTGTTGTTCGGGCTGGTCTCCAGCTCCTGTGTACAAGCAATCCTCCCGCCCCGGCCTCCCAAGGTGTTGGGATCACAGGCAGGAGCCCCCACGCCCGCCCTGTTCTGGAAGCTTCTGAGCAGTGCCAGAGAAACACGGCTGTGTCCCGCGTGTCCACCGGTTGGGGTTCTCGGCATCCACCGGGCAAGGAGGGATGGAGCAGACGTGTCTGTCTGGCCTGTGGTGTGGCCCTGGGCTGCCCCGCGGCCCTCACCCCTCCGTCTCCTCCCCGGAGTCCAGCGTGCCCTCTCCCGAGGCCCGTGGCCCAGGCCATGCTGGCCTCAGGTAGCTGCGGGCTTCTGGGCCCCGGGGAAGGGCCACTCAGAGGCCAGAGAAGACCCCAAGGCCCCGGGCCTGGCTGGGGCTTGATGCTGGGCTGCCTCCATGGGGGCCACGCAGGGTGCCCGGGAGGGCCCCCCTTCCTCCACCCCGGCTGTCGCAGGACCTGCAGGGGCGAGGGGCAGCGGGAAAGCGGCTGGCGGCCCACAGGCCCTGATCTGCGCCCGGCCCTGCCCGCCCCCTGCAGAGCAGGCAGGCTGTGGGAAATGCAAGCCACATGTCCTGACCCACTACTCTTAATCCTGGGCAGGGAGCGTCCAGGGCCTTTGATGTCCGGACCTGTGGCCTTCAGGGCTTTGCAGGCTGTGAGGCAGGAAGCGGCTTGGGAACGGCCCCTCCCCCGCCCGCAGCCAGGCGCCAGGGCCCCCAGGGGAGGGAGGGCCCGCGGGCCCTGACACGGGACCCTCAGGAGTCCCTCTGCGCTCCTGCGGTTGGTGCTGGAGCCAACGCCTGATCGTGGGCAAACAAGGGGCCTCTTCCCAGAAGCCCTGAGGCCGCCCCAGGGCAGGGGCCAAGGTGGGCTGCTGGGGCATGAGGGGAGATGTGGACACCGGGCTCTGGGGAAGGGTCAGGGCCGGGGTCAGCTGTGGCCCGAGGCCTCCTTGCTGCCTGCCGCCCGGGCAGTCTCCTAGCCAGCCCCTGCGTGGCCGTGGGGGTCTAGCAGCGGACCCCCGGCGGCCAGACAGAAACAAGGGCCACCAGGCGCGTGGCAGAGGACAGGTCTCCGGAAGTCTCCCAGGGCAGGGGCCACAGAGCCAGCTTCTGCCGCCACCGTCAGTCCAGCCTCTGCCTGCTGGGCTGTGGCGAGAGGGCTTTGGACCCTCGAAGCAGGCAGGGTGGGGTGGACTCGGCAGCTGCCTCGGAGGGCAGCCCCTGCTGAGCTCTGGGTGGCTCGAGTCCCGGAGGGCTTCCTGGAGGCAGGGTGGGGGGCTCATTGGAGGCTGGGGCAGCCTGAGCCAGGCAGGGAGCCCAGCAGGAGCAGAGGCGCGAAGGTTCAGGCACTGCGTGTGCGCACAGCGGCAAGCGTCTGCCGGAACACCCCTCGAGGGCTGGGACCGGCAGCCAAGACAATCTGTGCTGGCGGGTGTGCGGCCCCGGCAGGCTGCGGCTGCAGGGGGTGTCGGCACCCCGCTGGGGATGCAGCAAGGTCGGGAACAGAGCCCACAGCCCAGCTCCCGCGCCCTGGATGCGGGCGCTGGGGCGCCCCTAGGACTCACCCCCAGGCCTTGCCCCTGCCCGGGGCCTAGGGGATCTGAAGAGGGGGCACAGCTGTTTGCCTCCCCACATTCCAGACACAGGGTCAAGCGCTGGGGAGGCTGTTTTTCTTTACAAATGTCATTTGAAAACAAACACTGTTGCAGGCCCTGCCCTGGCTGGCCCAGAGCCCCAGGAGGGCGGCCGGCGGGAGGGGCGGTTGGTGGGAGCCCGGCCTGGCCAGCGCCGTCCAGGTGGCTGGGGGCTCTTCCGGGCCAGCGTGGCCTCTGACCTTCCTGAGCGGATCACACCACGCCCACCAGGCCAGCGTCCTCCCTGGCCGGATGGCCCTGGCCCCCACCCCACTTGCCACCCAGAACTGGGGAAAGGCCCACCCGGCCTGGCCAGCGGTCTCCACGTGGCCTTCCTTCCGCAGGCCACATGTGTCCACGGCCCCCGTGCCCAGAGCAGGGTCTGGTCGGTGGCTCTCATGGCAGAGGGCAGGGCTGCCGGGGGAGGACGACTCGTGGCTTCCCTGCCTGCCGGGGCTCTGGGAGCCCCGGGCCCCTCCCCCAACCATGTGCATGCAGCCTGCTTCCGGAGAGTGGCTGTGTGGAGGCCCCCGCCCAAGGCCTGCACCCCGGGCCCAAAGGCCCCGCACTCCCGGCGGGGGAGGAGTGCAGCCTTAATACTGGGAGGCCTCCGGTCCCCGCAAGCCCCCACGGCCCTCTGACAAGGTGGTGTCTCCTTCTTCACCTGGATGTCCCTCAGGGCCCACACAAGCCCCGACCAACCGGGTGATGTGAGCTCGGGGTCTGGCGGGGGTAGGGCTGCCCCTCCCCACAGGGTTTCTTTGTGTGGCGTGTATGGCGGCTCCTCGGCCCCAGCCCCCAGGCGCAGCAGCGCTCCCGACATCAGCCTGCGGGCCAGGATCAGGGCGGTGTCAAGACCCTGGCCAGCCTGCAAGCTCGGAGGGAAGACTGTGGCCCCAGGAGGGTCTGAGCCCCAGGGGCCCGAGGGGAGGGAGCCCACTGGCTCTGCTTGCCAGCTTTTTCCCCAGCCGCAGGGCCACGCAGGAGTGGGGGAAGCTGGCCTGGGCCTGGGGCCGGGCCGGGTCCCTCAGGGCGGCAGCTGGGGATGGGGCCTCCACGCGCCGTGGCCTTTTTGGCCCTGCACAGAGGAGGTGACCCCTCCTCCCTGCCTCTGCCCTGACCCCAAGCCCAGTGGGGCAGGGAGCAGAGGGGCATCTCCATGTGACTCACTGTCCCACGAACTCCCACAGGACCCCTGGTCCCAGAGAGCTCTAGGAGGGACAGCCAGCCGCACCCACTTCCACTGGAGAGACGGGCAGGGATGTCCGGGAACTGCCGCGCGAGCCCCCCAGGGCTGTCCTGGGGTGGTGGCCTGCGTGGAAGTTGGGCTGTGCTTCCCAAGACCCGTCGGCAGGCCCGGACACGGTCCTGGGTGTTTTGGGCTCGAGCTTGCTGTGGCCTGGCATGCTGTCGCAGAGGGACTGTGGCCGAGGGGGAACCCCTCACAGCCCCAGCCCCCGAGGCAGAGCCAAGTGGTTGGGATGGGGCTGGGCATCTGGGTGCAAGGCCCCCTTCCCCGAGCAGGAACCCGCAGACAGTTGGGCGGCGTGTGTCAGCCAGGACAGCAGGTTCCACGCGTGCCCTCTGGAGGGTGCACAGCTCAGCGGGCCTCATCCCAGGGGCACCCAGTAAGGCCCAGGGCACAGATCCCGGGGGGGACACGGGCCCTGGGCTGGAGACGGGGCGCTTGCCCTCAGAGAGGCTGGTGCTAGGTGAGTGCACCAGAACCGGGAGGGGGGACCCTCAGGACAGCCCTGGGGTCCCCTGCTTGTCCCAGGCAGACACAGCGCCCTCTCATGCGATGCCTGCCTGGGGGCCCCGCCTCTCTGTCCTTGTTTGAGTGCTACAGCGTCCAGGGACTTTGAGCCTCTTGTCTTGCCCTCTGCATCTGGGCTGAGGAGCGGATGGGGCGGGGGTGACCAAGTCTGTCCTCCACCACTGGCTTCAGCCAAGGAAGTCTTTCGCCTTCTAGAATGTTCCTCCTCCATTCCTCTGTCTACCCCATGGCCCGTTCCTCAAACCCTAACACTGGCTTCTTGCTAGCAGGCGTGCCCCCGTGGAGGGCAAGGGATTCTGGTCACCTCTCTCTGGGCACAAGCCCAAACATGATGGCATAGGGGGGTCCAGACCATGTCATGGCGCCCAGCTGACCTGTCTCTCACCAGCTACAGGAGCTCAGGGGCAGCTTTGGTCACTCGTGCCTAAGTTTCCTCATCTGCAGGGTGGGGCTGTCCTGAGGCACCGGAGCGGTGGTCATCAAGCTGAGGCCCGTCTGTTCAGAGCCCCGTCTCCCTGGCAGCTTTCAGTCTCACTCCCTGGACTTCTGGGGTGGGATGCCCCGAGTCAGAGCACACCCTCCCTACCCCCTGAGATCTGCTTCTGCCCCTCCCCATGTATCCACAGGGCTTCCCCGGGGGCCGTCGGCCAGCCCCTCCTGCCCAGCACCCAGAGGAGCTGCCCGGGGCCATTGGACTCGGGTGGGCAGGACCTGGGTCCACGCTTCCCCGGGCGCCCCCAGTCTGGATGGGAACAGGCTTTCGGCCGAGGCCCTGAGTGACGGTGGCCCTCCCATAGGAGGCAGGTCCTAAGGTCCGGTCGCCGGCACGGGTGTCCACTCATCCTCGGACAGTTGCTGAGATCAAGTATTAAAGAAATTAGGAAAAAGCAAGCGTGTGTGTGGTGGCACAGCACGAAGAGAAGACCAGCCGGGGAGACTGCTTGCATCCGGCCGGCAGCTGGGGCGGAGGGTCGGCTGGGAAGCTGCTGGCCTCTCCAGCAAAGGACGTCTTTCCAGAACCTTCCACTTTGTCCTCACCCCCTTCCCTACCATGCTTCCCAGGCTGGCTCCTATGTGGGGTGGGGGTGGAGAGGACAGCTGCCCTCAGGTCCCCTTCGGGGGTCCTCCCTCCCACTGCACATGGCCCCAGAAGTCGCGGGACCCTGGTGGCTGCGGACCCTGTGCCATTTTATTTATGATTTTGAGCTGGAGTCTCACTCTGATGCCCAGGCTAGAGTGCAGTGGCATGCTCACGGCCACCCCAGCGTCGACCTGCTGGGCGCCGGCAGTCCCTCCACCTCAGTCTTCCAAGTAGCCGGAGCCACGCTACCACGTCCAGCTAATTTTTGATTTATTGTAGAGATGAAGTCTCATCAAGATGTCCGGGCTGGTCTTGAACCCACGAGCTCAGGCAATCCGCTCACCTTGGCCTCCCAAAGTGCTGGGGTGACAGGCTTGAGCCTCCGTGTCTGGCCCCCTGTGCCATTTTGAAAAGTGACAGACCGTGGACTGTGGGCGGAGGAGAGACGAGCTGCCTCCCTTGAGGGGGACGTCGAGGCTGAGCCTGGGACTCGTGACTCAGTAGGCCTGGTCCTGGCTGGCAGGGTCAGTGGGGCCCCCTTTCTTTCCAGAGACCCCCACTGGGCAGTCATGGGGGGCCACTTTGCCTCTAGGGAAAGTCAGGACAGACGGGCATGCACGCCTCCTCTCAAGACCCCCGGGAGGGCAGGGCAGCCGGTGACCCTGGAGCACATCTGGAGTGTGTTCTGGTGTTGGCCCCCGATGGGCAGCGGCAGGGGCGAGTGGACATCCTGGCCGTGAGCACGGGGGGCCTGTTCTCACCCTCCTGGTCTGGCCTCTTTCTGGGGCTGAGCTCCCTCGAGGCCGCCGTGCTGCCTCCAGCCAAGGTGGACCGGTGGGGGGTGGTGTCCACCCAGCTCGGGGGCTGCCTCCTAACAGGAGGCTGGGTGGCTCTTCCTGACCACCCTTCGATGCCCAGTGGCAGGAGTAGGGAGGCCAGGGGGGCCTTCTGCTGTTCAAAGAGGCTCCAGGGATGGCCAGAGATGGGGAGGAGCGATGTCTGCACCCTGCTTCCTTGGGATCCCACCCGCACATGCTCCTTGCCAGCCGTCCTGCCTGCTCCCCAGCCTCTCATGCCCCTGAAAGCACTCACCCGTGACATGCGTGTCCTGCAGGCCATCCGTCCTACTGCCCAGTGCCCACCAGCCCCACCCCGCCTGCCACCCTCATCTGTGCCCACTGTCTTGGGTGGGTGGCCTCTGGGGCAGGGCCGTGCCTGCCCGAGTCACAGGACCTGGCGAATCCAGCCTTCACTGGGCTGGTGGACCACAGGATCCCATAGCTGGGAGCCTCACACCTGGGACCCTAGCGGGGAGTCTCGAGCCCAGGGCAGGGTCTCGGAGCAGATAGCGCTGACGGCCTCACGGGGGCCACTGGTGTGGTGGCCGCCCTCGGAAAGGGGAGACCGAGGTGGCCCGGGAGCCCCGCGGCGGCCTGGCCTTGACCCGGGCTGCCTCGCAGCCCCCCTGCTGGCCCTGTGCCCACTGGGAAAACAAACTCTTTATCTCCCTCGAACTGCAAACAGCCATGTGTCCCTTGGGGGCCCCTCCTGGCCACATGTCCTCTGCCCCACGACCCAGGGCAAGGCCGTTCACCCTCTCACGGGGGCCACCGAGGCTCAGGCTGGGGACGGCGGGGGCGGGGGCCGGGCAGAACGGGGCTGCAGCTCTGACCCGTGGAGACCACCCGTGGGGTGGGCGAGGGGGAGGGAGGGACGGGGTGGGACCTGAGGCCGGTCACGCCAGAGGGCTGAGGGGGCAGGACAGGCAGGCAGGGGCTGTGGGGCGGGCCGCGAAGGGGAGTGGACGGCCAGCAGGGTCCCCACAGTGCCGGGGCTCGCCCCTCCCTCCTCGCCCTCCCGGACGCCCCCAGCCCCCTCTCCACGCCCCCTGGGCCCGGAGCGCCCTCATGCCCTCTCTCCCCCTCCCCTCCCCCGCTCCCCTCTCCCTCACCCCGCTCAAACTTGCTGTGACCCTTCCAGGGCCCCTGGACATCACTCACTGGGTGACAGAGGTTGACGGACGTGCAGCTAAGGATGGGAGGCAGGGCAGAGGGTGGCCGAGCCCCTCCTGCTGCTCCCCCACCCGGCCCCGCAGGCCGTGGCCTCTCTGGCCTCTCTGGGGCCTGCACACCAGGACCCTGCTGCTTCTCAGGGCGGCCCGAGGGGATTCCACCCCCCGGAACGCGGCCCCAGGCCCCAGGGGTGGGAGGCAGCCGGGGCTGACTCTTCCCATCTGGGCCCCAGAGACCTCTCCGGAAAGGGGCAGTAACCCCAAGGTGGCAAATGCGGCAAAGCAGACCCCCCGACAGACGGGTGTGCCGGATCAGGAATCCGGGGCCGGGAGGAGGTGAAGTCTCCCACGCTGGCCCTGGGCTGGCTCCGTGGGAAAGTCCCGCCTGTTCCCAGCACCAGGCCTCCGGCTTTCAGACCCCTGGGGTCTCCGTGGCCTGGCAGGGAGGGGGCCCCCAGGTCATCCCCATGCACAGGGCTGCCCGGCCGCTTCCTGCCCTGGCTGCGAAGGGGGGCCGGGGAGCCCCCAGGGCGGCACGCGGGGCTTAGGGAGCCGCTGGCCACCCCAGACTTCCCTCCAAGGCCCAGAGGAAGGCGCCCACACTGAGGACTACCACAGGACCAGCAGCCCACAGTCCCACCCAGGTGGTGTCAGCCAGAGCTCAGGGCAGGAAGGGAGGCCCTGCTGGCTCCCCAGTGGTCTGTGAGGGGCTGGCCCGTGTGCGGAGGGACCCCTGAGTCCCTCCAGCGCATGCAGTGGGCCGAGCTCCCTCCCATCTGCCACGCGGCTGCAGGCTCCAGGGCTCCAGGCCTCTTTCCAGAGGGAGGAGGAGGCGGTGGAGGCCAGGCCTGTGGCCCCCACACTCCCCGGTGGGGGACACTCGGAGGGGGCGGCCGCCGTGCCGGGAACTCGGGGGTGGGCAGGGGAGCTTCGGCGCCAGCACACCGTGGCGCTGCCGCCACCCTGCGCCCCGAACAGTGGGCCAGTGTGTGGGCCTGGGTGGGGTGAGGGCCGGCGGGGCTGGTCCCGCTCCACAGACCCTGGCTGCCGGGAAGCTGAAGACATCCCGGTGTCGACGCCGGGTGATGTCACCACCGGCCAATGGGGGCCGTGGGGCAGCTCTGTGCCCGGGGCCGGGTCCCCGCTCTTGAGGGTCCAGTGGGTTCCCCGGCTTCTCAGCCGCCTCTCCCGCCGAGTCACCCCTTGCTCTGGGCGGCCTGGCTCCCAGGGCCCGGTCTTCACCTCCTTCCTCCTGGTCAGCCCCCGGACCTCAGGACCCCCACCTGGCTCAGGGTGGATACTGTGGCCTCGTCTCCGCCCCGCCGCCTGGGGCTCTCCCTCCCAGGCCGTTGGTTTCTGCGGGGCGAGGGACCCACGGCCCGGCAGGCCTCCTCCCTGGGGTCTGCATGGTCCCCCTCCTCAGGCACCCGTGCCGCGCCCGCAGCTGGCTGCGCCGCCCCAGGGCTTGGCGTGTGCTGGGAACGGAGGCCCTGGGCAGGAGGAGGGAGGGGCCTCCGTGCCTGGCGCCATGTTTGTTTATGGGTCCAGCCCCGGCCCCGCCACTCCCCGCGGACCCGGCTGCGCGCCCGTGTCCAGCCAGGTGTTGGGTGATGGAGGGTCTCCCCGGGGACGGGCAGCACAGTGTACGCTTTCTTTGCAGGCACGGTGCTGACAAGGAACAGAATACCCACAGTGACTGCTTCCAGGAAACGGTGGGGGCTGGGGTAGGGGGGGCTGCGGGGGGGGGCCCTTCCCTGTGAGCCGGCCTGCAGGTGGGCTTCCAGGAAGGGGCCCCCCGCTAGCTTCCTTCAGTCCTGGAAAAGGGCCAACGGCGTCACTGGGAGCAGAGCGGGGCCCTGTGCAGAGGGGAGAAGGGCGGGGGAGGATGAGGCAGGGATGGCCGCGGCCTGGGCCAGCCTGCGTGGCTGCTGTAGCCTTGGGGAGAGTTCCTTCTAGAACCTTCCGTTGCCTCCTTTGGAGAGTCACGCACTTTCCCTGAGGCTTGGTTTTCTCGTCAGGCCGCGTGCGTGCGCGCACACGGACCTCTTCCCTCTCCCCCCGGAAGCAGGACCAGGCTGGGCCTGCAGAGGGGAGGCCAGAAGAGGCCGGAAGGAGGCCATTCCCTGAGCCCTGGCTGTGGTGTGAGCTGGCTGAGCCCCCCGTCCTCGCAGGCTGAGCAGGGCCTCTAGACTGGACCCACCGCCCTGCGGCTCTGGGCTTGCAGACCCCACCCCCACCTCTGAGAGAAGGAAGCCGTTTGTCTTCCTGGGAGCCGGCTGGGGGCGGGGAGCCTGCCCTCCGGGGCCCAGCCCTGTGTCTGAGCCTCCCAGAATGTGTGGGGGCTCCTGGGACTCCTTTTCCTTTGGCAGCTTGGAATTTTCGGTCCTCAGCCGGTGGGCCACCAGGCTCCCACCTCCACCCAGCCCCAGCTGTCCCTGACCCCCGCCGCACATGCGGTGTGCTCCTGGGCCATTAAACTCCGGCCGAGACGCGAAACCACACAAAGGCAGGAGACATACACAGCTGGACTCTTGGGCCTGCTGCGGGGGACACGGACCCCCCACGTGGCCACAGCCACACACGTGCCCCACGGAGCACCGCCCGGCGGGTCGGCACCCACGCCCGGACGTGGAGCGGGCGGGCACGGCCAGCCGGTCAACACTGAGGCCCACTAGGCGCAGACCCTCGCTCCCTGGCGCAGCCACGCCGCCCTGGACACGCACATGCCCGGTGACAAGAAGGCAGTGAAGTCCCTGTGTCCGGGGCACACACGGCTGGACACGCTAATCAGCGGCACCGCCCGGGTCACAAGCCTTGGCTGTTTTGCCTCTGCTCAACCTCAGCTGGACCCAGAAATGCGGGTGTGAAGACCCTGGCGGCTTCATGCGGGGCGCCCCGAAACCGCTTTTTCCAGATGTTCCAGCAGCCCCTCCCCGCCCCCACCCCGCCCCCGTGCGGGCTGGGGTTTGGGAGTGAAATTCAAGCCCTGTTTGCTTCTCAACACTTAACTCAGCGCAGGGGCATTTTGAAAGTGCCTTTGGGTGGCAGGGCCCAGCCTGGGGGGCAGCCCCCTCTAAAGACCCTTTACTGAGAAGCAGGAAACCAGGCCCGGCCAAAGGTAAACACATTCCAACCTGGCGGTGGCTCCACAGCCCAGGGCTCTGCGAGGCGGGGGCTGGGCTGCCTCTGCCTTCCCAGCCCCCACCCGGGCGAGGCTGGGGGCTCAGGCCTGGGCCCAGCACCTGTCTGCAGAGCCACCCCTGGCGGTGGCTTCTTGTTCCTCCCCGGGCTGCACGTTGACGTTCCGTCCTCGTAGGCTGCTCCCTGCTTCCCTGGTTTAGGTACCCAGCCCCCACGCGGGGCCTGCATGGGTCCGGGGCCAACCTCTGAGTGTGCATTTCACGTGGTGCACCCCTCCAGGCGGCCCAGGACAGTGAACGTGGACACAGCCATGGGCAGGGCTGGGAGACCATGGGGAACGCTCAGGGCCTGGCGGTTCCCCAGAGGGCACAGCCCTGCCCTCCGCTCTCCGAGCCAGATGCCTCCACTTCCCCAGACCCCTCTGATCCACAGACACCCTGAAGGCCCACGGGCATGGGCGGGAGCTGAGGCCCTCCGAGTGACCCGGAGACAGGGACTGCTGCTAGGGGCGGCCCACTCCACGCAGACCCAGTGCCGCCCACCCTGTCCTGGGCGCCTTTCCCAGCACCGGGATTTGAAGTGGGCCATGTCTCCCATGTTCCCCAGACCAGGTCTCCTGGGCGTTTCTCTCCCCACCCCCACGGTCCCTGCACCATGCCCCTGCGCCCCCCACCCGGGCTGCCTGCGGGGTCCACACTGCCGTCCGGGCACCGCCTCGGGAAGCCTGGCTTTTATCGCTGGAGCCCGGCTGTGTAAACCTCCAGCAGAGCTGGCTGTTTATAATAAAGGCCGTTTATGGACCTAACTCTTGACACATAATGGATGGGTTACTTCATCCTGCCGGCAAAACCCACTTGGGAAAGTCAAACCAGCGGCGGGGTCAGGAAGACGGATGCGAGCTTGCCCCGAGCCCGGCCGGGCGGCCTTTGAAATCCTCCGTGAAGATGGCCCCGGGAGCCTGTCCCAGAGGCCCTCAAGGACACTCTCGCCCCACTGTGAGTCCGGTGGGGCGACTGTCCTGGCTTTCACACCCCAAGAGCCGCGTTCCTGCAAGGCCATGGGAACCCAGGCATACCCTGGGGCCCGCCGCTGGGGCCCACCGCTGGGCAGGGAGGGGCCAGCAGGGGTCCAGACACAGGGACTCATGGGGGATTCACAGCTTAGGCCCAGGACACAAAGGACCCTGCCGGGCAGGCGGGGCCTGGTGGGGGAGGGGGCCGGGGGTCTTCCCTGACAGTCCGTGTCTGGACTTTGTCAGCTGCTCGAGATATCTTCCTGACCGCGCTGAGCATGGGGATAGGGTGAGGAGGTGGGGGCGGGGCAGGAAGAAGGAATGGAGGGCTGAGGTCCGCAGCCTCATTTCCCGTTCCCAGCGTCCTCACAGCCTCAGGCCCAGGAGATGGGCAGCCTGGGTGGGGCCTCAGGGGCTGAGGGTGCCCAGCTTTCGGGTCTGGGAGGCCACTGTCTTTTATGGAATACAGGCCGAGAACCACGCGGGGGGTGGGGCTGCATTGCACCCCAGGGCAAACCCTGCCTGCCGTGGTCGTTGGGGGGATGGGGCCCTCAGTGTCCGCGGCCGCACTGGGCTTCTGCTGTGGCCGGCCGTGCTGTGGCCTCCACGCCTGTCCGGTCTCCCCACTGTGGCTCCCACCTCCCACCCACAGTAGAATGAGTGGGGAGTGGGCTCGTGTTCTCTGCGTGGGCTCCAGCCCGGGTCAGGAGGGGAGGCCAGAGGGTGCGTGGACCTCCCGGAGACCCAGGGCGCCTGCATTTCAAACTCACTCCTCACCAGGTGATTCCATAAGCCGCCCCGCTGAGACCTGGCCCCTGGCTGAGAGCTGAGGCCAGTGGGGGCTGGGGGGAGTTGGGGGGGGCACCAGGATGCCGCCAGAGGTGGGGCCCTGGACCCTCTCAGGGCCTGGGACTTTCTCCGCCAACCCGGCCCCACCTCTCCCTGCAGAGCCCCCGTCCCACTGCCCCTCCCACCTCCACGTGGCGCCTGCCTGCCCCACACCCCTGCAGGCACAGGCCGCCCTCCCTCCCTCCCCCGCCCGCCCCGCCCGAGGCCCCACCTCGCCCCTCCCGCCGCCTCCTCTTCCACGTGTGCGCCCCTCCCCCCGTGTGCAGGCTTCCGCCCCACCCCCGCCCCACGCGAGCCCCCTCCCCGCCCCTCCCCCGTGCCTGGGCCGCAGCCCGCGGCGCACCCCCCGCAGGCAAACAGCTCGGATTCCAGAGTCCCTGAGACAAGTTGCTGTAACTGTGTTTATTGATGAGTCCGAGGCTCCTGGTGGAGCCCCGGTGGGGAGGGGTGCAGGGCGAGCAGGCGGATGGAATGCCTCCAGACTGGGCGAGGGGAGGGCGAGGCCACGGGCACACAGCCGCCGGCGCGCCCCGGCCAAGATGGGTGGCCGCGGGGCCGGGCGGCCTCGCCAAGGGGCTGGCACGCGCGCACACTCGCACCGGAGACTCAGGCCCCTCCGGAACTCCAACCAGTGCAAACGACTTAGTGCAAATTCGGTTTGGAAGGGACGGGGCAGACAGAGTCACAGAGGCCTCGAGTCTCAAGCAGGAAAGACAGAAAGGTCAGAAGCAGAGACAGAGGAAAGGAGGAAGAGGAAGCAAAGAGGGAGGCGGCGGGCCGGCCATCCCGTGGAGGAGGTGTGGCCTGGGATGGCGTGCGGGCGGTGGTCTCCCAGAGGCAGGGCGGCCAGGATGGCATGGTCGGAGCGCGCCGGAGGGGCTGCGGCTCTTGCCAGGGCGGAGTCTTGGGTGTTGTTCGACGAGATCCCGTTCCTTTCGCTGGACCTGCGGACGAGATGGCACCGTGACTCGTGGGTGGGGGGGGCGGGGCGGGGCGGGGGCCTGGAAGCTTCCGGAAGGGCTGCCCTGCTCACCTTCCAGAGTCGATTCCTGAGTCGCGTGGGGTCGTGGTTCCCGAATGCAGCATGTTCTGGATTCAGAGCTCGACGGACTTGAAGAAGTCCCGGGATTCGAGGCCCAGGCGTGAGCTGGGTAGCACCATTTCTGCGGGCCGGGAGGGTGTGAGGCCTGGCTGGCTTCTCCGCCCTCTCCACCCCGGGGCCCGCGCGTGGTGGGAGGGCCCCTCACCTTTCATTTTGAGGGTTATGGGGTCCAGAGAGCAGCAGTGGTGTATCGACTCCGTCGGGAAAGGAACAGAGACCCCCGCCCAGCGCCAGCCGAGAATGTTCTGTGGAAGACAGGCAGGGGGTGAGAGAGGGGTGCGGCCGGGGGTTCCAGGCAGGGCCGAACCCTGTCCCTGGGAAGAGGGGCTGCTCACCAGAAGGCCGAAGGCGCCCATCTGTCCTCGCCGTCACCCGGACCACGTCATGTCCTTCTCGCCACGTCTGCCTGCGCCCTGGCCTTCGGCGGCTGGTGGCACGTCCACCCCTGCTGGAGACCTGGCTGTAGGATGAGGGGAAGTTGCTTTTAGGGGAACGGGGGCAGGCGGGGACCCGGGACGGTGGTCGGCAGACACTCACCCTCGTCTCCAGCCCGAGCGCCGAGGCACCGATCTCTGCTCCGTCGCAGCCCGCGAGGCCCGCCTTGGCCGCGGGCTCTGGAGGCCAGTGCCCCGATGGCTCGCCCAGCTGCCCCCGGCCCCTGCCTGTGCCCGCCCTCTCCCCAGAGGCCCATTCACTCTGCCCCGCCCGCCCCGCCTAGTCTGGTCTCGCCCGCGCCCTTGACTCCCCTGGGTGCTGTCTGTCTGCCGAGCCATCCCGGGGGCTGAGCGGTGAGGGCATACAGTGTCGCCAAGGCCACTGTGGGCCCTCTCCGCGCCAGCCCCTGGGCCGCAGTGCCTCGTGGGAGCGGTGCACCCGCAGGCCGGGCCCGCTGCAGCCTCCTCGCTGCGAAATCTCTCTGGAGCCCGTCCCGGCGGCTACCACTCCCTCCTGGTGACAACCTGCATGATCTGAGCACTGCCCCGCGTTCCCGCTCTCCAGCCCTCGAGGCCCTGGCACAGGCCACAGAAGGCCCTGCCAGGGTCGCCCTTGCCTTCTCCTGGATGAAATGCAGTGGGTGAAATGTGGTGGCGGCTGGGGACCCCTGTGTCCTGTGTCCCCGCCTTGTCCCCGTCTGACCCCGGCCTGGAGTGCCACCCACGTGCTGGATCCCCGTGGCCTCCTCCAAGGAGGCAGCCCTGCTGGCCACCCTGCCTCTCCCCTCTTGAGATGCTCCTTCGACCTGGACGGGCCCGTGGCCCCCCAGCCTTCCCCGTCTCGGCTCCCCCCGAGAAGATGTCACCTCTGCCAACCGTCCTGCCCTTGTCCCGCCAGGAGGACAGTCTCTTCCCCTCCCCGTCCTCGCTCCCCTAAGCCTCCTCTTTCCAGAAGGCCAGTGGGGCGGGCCCGGGGAGGGGAAGGGACTCGCCTCCCGGCAGTTGGGTCTTCCCGTCTTGGCTGCCAGCTACACCTTGCACCCAGGCCCCGGGTCAAACCCTGCCCGCCAGCTGACCCTCGTCCGACCAGCCGCCACGTCCTGTAACCAGAAATGACCGGGATGAATGTCTGGCTCCCCCCGCTCTCCGCCTAGCTCGGGCTGCCACCCCGATGTCCCCCTGCTCTGTGATGCCTGGGCACCCCTCCGCGCCCCTGCACGGCCCCAGGCCCCCGAGCTAGCGCTGCTCCCAACTCCACGCCTGCCAGACTCCAGATGTCCAAGGTGCTCCTTGGCCCCCACGAACTCTCCTCCAGCGCCCCATCTTCCCCTGGTTGCCCCACGGCTCCCCCCTTCCCCAGTTTCCCCCGCCACCCCCCACCCCTCCCACCCCCTCCCTCACCCTGCTTCTCGGCCCTAGCCCGGGCTTTTTCTAACTGGGCTGGCTCCGCCCAGAATTCCCGCCCCTACCCGGCCAGCCAATCAGAGCGGGGCCAGGCGGGGGCCCCCGCAGGGCCCGCCTCCACCCAGGCCGGTTCCAGCACACGTTCCTCTCACCCCGCACCCGTCCCGGAATTCTCCCAAGACGCCTCCCACACCCGCCTTTGGCGTCCCCAGGCAGGGCCTGGCACTGTCCCCACGTCTCCCGCGAGTCGAGGACTTCTGCCGTACGAGGTGTTGGCTCCCCGCAGGGGACGCCAGGCCGGTGGCTCACTGTCCCCGTCAGTGCCACCACAGGGGGTCCCTGGGCATGCAGCGGGAGGCAGGTCCACCCTCTGTCCCCGCCGCAGCTCAGCCCTCATGTCCTCTCCAGGGGCCCCGGGAGTTCACGGCGAAATGGGGACTGTTCACAGAGTGTCGGGGGGAATACCAGGACCGCCAGGCCTGCCTCTTCACCCCCCACTGGTGAGCGCCGTGCCTGCCCACCCAATTCGCATCTAGTCGACCGTGCTTGTCCAACTCACAGAGGCTCCCACGGGAAACAAGCCCCACAGCTGACTGGGTACCCCAGGTCCCCCACACCGTCACCCTCCCAGCGGTCTGGAACGCTGCGCTCCGCAGCTCACGGGTGCGCCCTGGTGACGGACCGCGGCAGGCTCCCAGCCCTGCCCGCCCCCAGACCCCACTGGTTCCAGAAGAGAACCAAGACTGAGAGTTTGACTCCCCCCGCCGTCCTGCTCCGTGGGTGCCCACCTTGGCCTCTCTGGAGGGGTGTTGGGCCCTGTAGCTCGTAAGGCTCACCCACCAAATCTAGGGCATTGGAGCCGCAGTGGGGGAGGGCACCAGGTGAGCGTGGCTGGACCCCCAGGGCCGTGGGACCCAGAGCTCACCAGGCAGATCCACACAGCAGGGGATCGCGGGGCGAAGGAGCTGGACGGGCCATGAAGCGTGGGCCTGCCTTCAAAAGACGGGCCGCAACCTTCATCGTGGGCGAACCTGATCTCGGCTGCGCAAAAACCCTCAGAGTTTGCCATGGGAGGACCCCCAAGTTAGGACCCAGGCTGACTTCCACAATTTGCCGAAGGTGGACCCTGGCCTCGGCCACCTTCAGACTGATGTGCGAGTCTGCACTGCCGCCTCGCGGCCACTTTTGTCTCCACACCGTCCGGGGAGACTGGCTCGCGGGGTCGACACCCAAGACCCGAGAGGAAGACTCCAGAAATACTCATGCGTGGAGTGGGGGGGGGAAGCAGCCCCTCGGGGTCCTGCGGAAGACCTTGTGGGAAGCCCTACCATGTGATCCTGTGGCTTAGCTCTAGAATCAGACTCCCAGCCACAAGCAGGTACGTGGCGTACCCAGAGGCGAACGCACCTCTGTGCGCGCCTCGGTCATGTGTAAAGATCCCAGACGCAGAGCGGGTGATTGGATCCAGGCCGTGGAACATCCCAGCCTGGACCCAACTCTGAGGTCCCACCCTTTACTGGGCCCCTAGACACGGGGGCGTCTGCTGTGTCCACTTTGGTGGCTGAGCTCGGGCCACAGAACAACCCTCTGCTCAGAACAGACAGGCAGGACCGTCCCAGCTCTTAATTGCATCTCACACCCGAGCAGACCGGGAAGGTAAATGCCCTGCGGCTGTGGAGGGAGGAGCTCTGAGGGTTCTCCGGGAGGCAGAATCGGCCAAATTTGGGGCCGTCCTTGAAGGATCCGTGCGCTGGGGTAAAGTGTGTGGCTTGTGCACACACTGCGCTCACCCCACCTGCTGGGTGCGCCTCGAGTCCAGAGCCACGGCATAAAGGGGACCAGAGTCATGGGGCTGTGGATACGGCCGGACCCGAAGGCCTGGCTCGCACGAGTGTCTTATCCCCGACGACCCTCGTGAACCGTCGCGCCGCCTAGCCTGGGTGACCCGGGACGCTCCACGGGCGGACCCCAGTCTGCTGTCCCCAGGCTGTGATGTGCGAGCCTGCACCGCCACCTTGCGGCCACCTCTCATCTACACCCGCCGGTTTTGGAGCCCGAGACCAAAAGGGGAGACTCCAGAAATCCTCATGCACTAGGCTTGGCAGCCCAGGCCCTGGTGCCTGCCAGTGACCCTGTGGGAAGAGTCTCCCTCTGTAACCGAGACCTCCACCATCCAAGTGACAGCGACTCCTGCAAACCCCCAGGTAGCACCTGTTGACTCCCCTCGTTTCAACAGTGCACCCTGGGGTGACCGATGGGGCCGCCTGGTATGACTCGCATGAGCGTCGACCCTCGAGGACCACCGTGGCGACTGGCCTGGGTGACCCGGGACACTGCCGTGGGCGAACCCCGGCCCGGAAGGCTCCGGGCTGCGATGTGCGAGCCTGCACCGCCGCCTCGCGGCCACTGCTATGTCCACACCCACAGCTGATTCCCCCTGCCTTGGAAGTGAGACAGGCTGGCTGATGTCGATGCTCAAGACCGAAGGGGAAGATTCCAGAAGTGCTCATGCACTAGGCTTGGCAGGCTCCTGGGATGCCAGTTCCTGATGGATTCCCGGTGGGTGGTCTCCCTCTGCTGCAGGCTTGGGTTCTCCGGGGTCCCAGTCACGACCATGCCAGGATACAGGATCCCTCATTTCCAAAGTCTCTGCCTGCACGTCTCAGCTTCAGTCTCTGGCTAGGGTGACACGGGCCCTGTGGAGAGATCCTGGAATCTAATCCCTGCAGCAACCAGGTTCCAGGACAGAGCCAAGGGTGCCTGTGGCAATGCCTCTGCAGACAAGCACAAACACACTCAGTGCACGCCGGCCAGGCAGAGGATCCCAGATGCAGTGCAGGGAAGTGGGCCCAGGCCACAGAGCACCTCAGTTTCGGCAGCTCCCAACCTTTGCTGAGCCCCTATGCATTGGGGCATCTGCGACATCCACTTTGGTGCTTGAGCTTGGGTCACAGAATGACTCTCCGCCCCAGAGCAGGACACTCCCAGCTCTTTACACCTCAAACACCCGAATTAGCATCTCAAACCTGAGCTAATCCTGAAGGTGAATGCCCTGCAGCTGTGAAGTCGGAGCTCTGAGTGTTCACCGGAAGGCAGAGTCAGTCAAGGTTTGGGGACGCCCCACACTCAACCTGCCTGGTAGGCATGACTTGAGACCTGTGCCATGGCACGAAGGAAACTATGGGCCTGTGGGTATGGCCAGACCTGAAGGCCTGATGTAGCTTTCACAAGCGCCCGAACCCCAATGACCCTCGTGAACCACCGCGGCGCCTGACATGGGTGACCCGGTACGCTGCCACGGGCGAACCCTGGCCTGTGCCCCAGGCTTTGATGTGCGAGCCTGCACTGCCACCTCGCGGCCACCTCTCGTCGACACCCGCCGTGGATTCCGCGCTGCCCGGGAGTGAGACCCCGTTGGTTTCGGAGCCCGAGCCTGAAGGAGGAGACTCCAGAAATCCTAATGCCCTAGTGCCTGCCAGTGACCCCGTGGAAAGGGTCTCCCTCTGCAGCCGAGACCCCCACCATCCAAGGGACGGGGACCCCTCAAACCTCCCAGGTAGCTCCTCTTGACTCCCCCAATTTCAGCACTGCATCCTGGGGGACAGGGTGGCCTGGGGTAGCTCGCATAAGCATTCTATCCCTGATAACTCTCGTGAACTGCCATGGCGACTGGCCTGGGTGACCCGGGACGCTACCGTGGGCGAACCCCAGCCCAGAAGGCTCCGGGTTGTGATGTACGAGCCTGCACCGCCGCCTCGCGGCCACTGCTATGTCCACACCCACAGCTGATTCCCCCGCCTCGGGAGTGAGACAGGCTGGCTGATGTCGGCACTCGAGACCGAAGGGGAAGATTCCAGAAGTGCTTGTTCACTAGGCTTGGCAGGCTCCCGGGATGCCAGTTCCTGATGGATTCCCGGTGGGTGGTCTCCCTCAGCTGTGGGCTCGAGTCCTCTGGGGTCCCAGTCATGACCATGCCAGGATACAGGATCCCTCATTTCCGAAGTCTCTGCCTGCACGTCTCAGCTTCGGTCTCTGGCTAGGGTGACACGGGGCCGTGGCCCTGTGGAGAGGTCCTGGAATCTAATCCCCGCAGCATCCAGTTTCCAGGACAGAGCCAAGGGCGCCTGTGGCAATGCCCCTGCAGGCACGCACAAACACACTCAGTGCACACCGGCCAGGCAGGGAATCCCAGGTGCAGTGCAGGGAATTGGACCCACACCACAGAGCACCTCAATTTTGGCAGTTTCCAGCCTTTGCTGAGCCCCCAAGCATTGGGGCATCTGCGGCATCCACTTTGGTGGTTGAGCTCTGGCCACAGAATGACTCTCCGCCCCAGAGCAGGACACTCCCAGCTCTTTACATCTCAAACACTCAAATTAGCATCTCAAACCTGAGCTGACCCTGACAGTGAATACCCTGTGGCTATGAAGGGAGGCGCTCTTGAGTATTCACTGGGAGACTGAGTGGGTCAAATTCAGGGCCATCCTTGAGAGATCTGCTCGCAGGGGTACTGTGCAAAGTGTAAGGTTTGGGCACACGCTGTGCTCCTCCTTCCTTTTAGGTGTGCCTTGAGTTCTGAGCCACGACAGGAAGGGGACGTATGGCCCGACCCGAAGGCTCAGCTCACACGAGTGTCCGATCGCCTGACGACCCTCGTGAACCACCGCGGCGCCTAGCCTGGGTGACCCGGGATGCCGCCGCGGGCGAACCCCAGCCTGCTGCACCCAGGCTGTGATGTGCGAGCCTGCACCGCCACCTCACGACCACTGCTTATTCACACCCGCTGCCGATTCCGCACCGCCCAGGATGAGACTTGGCCGGTTTGGGTGCCCGAGACCGAAAGAGGAGTCTCTGGAAATTCTCATGCGCTAGACTTGGCAGCCCAGGCCCTGGCAGGAAAGGCCTCCCTCTGCGGCCGAGACCATTATCCACGGGACACGGACCCCCTCACCGCCTCCCGGGTATCTCCTCTTGTCTCCCTGAATTTTGTTTGTTCACTCTGGGGAGACAGAAAGGGTGGCCCGGTGTGGCTCACACAAGCGTCCTGTCCCTTGACAATCCTTGTGAGCCACCACAGCACCTGGCCTGAGTGACCCGGGATGCTGCCATGGGCGAACCCCAGGGAGATAGGCTGGCTGGTGTCGGCACTCAAGGTCAAAGGGGAAGACTTCAGAAATACTTGTGCACTAGGCTTGGCGGGCTCCTGGGTCCCTGTTTCCACTGGAGACCCCGAGGGTAGGGTCTCCCTCTGGAGCATGGGTCCGAGTCCTCCAGGGTCCAGTCATGAGCACGCCCGGACACGGGATCCCTCTTGCCTCCAAGTATTGCCTGTCAGTCCCCTTTGTCCCGGGGGCTCCGGGAGCTGTCTTCAGTGCTGCTGTTCCTGGGACTGGTCTTTCAGATGTGCGTGGGCTCCTGGGGAGCCCAGGGCTTTCCTTCACCGCTCACAGGCCACCACGGCGCGGTGATGCTGGGTCCTCCGGGTGTTGACTTGCACTCTGGGCTTGCGAAGCGTCGCTTCCATTTACTGGTTTTCAGTGGTGGTTTTGGAAGAGTCTGCTGGAAGCAGGCGGGCCCTGGGGTTTGTTTCTCAACGGGACATTTGCATCTCTATGGGGTGGGATGGAGGAACTCTCCTTTCCTTCCCAGCTAAGCTTGATCTTGTGGTGAAAGGATTTCCCTGTAGGCTGGGTTCCTATAGGCTGGGTTGCTGAGGTCAGGTCTGGGCGGTGCTGGCCGTGGTCGTGATGAGTGGCCGAGTGCTGCAGTTGACGCACAGGGCAACCCCAACCCGAGAGTGGCCAGGCCCTGTTCGGGTGCCCAGATCCTGCAGGGCTCGACGCATTGGCCAGACGCACTCGTGGGAGGTGGACTGTCTGGGCAGCCCCTCTGTCTTCGGGTGCCCTTGCCAAGCACACTGCTGCTTGGTGCTGTGGCGTCTCCACCCTGGGCTGGGTTGAGCTTGGCCTGCGCATCTCCACAGCTGTCCCCAGAGCCACCACACCGTCACAGGCAAGATGGGAAACTCACTGGGTTGGAGCTGAGGTGGGCGTGGTTTCTCCGGTGGGAGCAGAGGCGCCCAGGAGGCTGTCACAGGCTGCTGGAGCCAAGGAGGAGTGACCGGCCGGCAGCTCCACCTTTCCCTCACCCTGGGCGAAGCCTCCTGGGTCTACTTCCTGACACCTGTGCCCCAGGATGGTCCAGAACCAAAGGTCAGTTGAAGAGGAATGACAGGAGCCCCGGCAGCATCCCTGTGTGTGTATCTGGGGATGGAACCAGGTAGGTCAGCTGGATAGGTGTGCACACCGGGACTGTCATCCCCAGAAGTCTGTGGTCAGTTCCAATGCAGGACACACAGGAAGTGCCTCTGGCCATGGAAGCTGGGGGGGAATGCTCACAGGTAAGCCTTGAGGTGGTCTCCCACTACTCCTGCGGGTTTCAAGTGGTGGGGAAGGACCCACGCCAGCCACCGAAGGAGCCCTGGAGGGTCCCGTGACAGTCATTGAATCCGCCCTGGGAGGAGGCACGGCATGCAGATGGCGTTTTTGAAGATGATTCCAATGGGGCACGGTGGTGGTGGGAGCAGGGGTGTAGCCAGACCCTGATGAGCTGGCCGTGGCTTCCTGGACCCCACATGGAGCAGTAGGGAGAGTGCCATGGTGGCTATGGGTGGCCTTACTGGGTCAGGAATATGCACAGCAATGTCACCTGGACAGGGATGTGGGACAGTGATGTCACCTAGACAGGGAGGCAGGCACAGTGATGTCACCTGGACAGGGACAGGGGACAGTGATATCACCTGGATGGGGACACAGGCACAGTGATGTCACCTGGACGGGGACGCAGACATAGCGATGTCACCTGGATGGGGACACAGGCACAGTTATGTCACCTAGATGGGGAGGTGGGCGCAGTGATGTCACTTGGACAGGGACAGGGGACAGTGATGTCACCTGGGACAGGGGACCCCAGGCCAAAAAGTGATGTCACCGACCTGGACATGGGGGACGCAGACATAGTGATGTCACCTAGACGGGGACAGGGGCCAGTGATGTCACCTGGATGGGGACACAGGCACAGTGATGTCACCTGGAAGGGGACGCAGACATAGTGGTGTTACCTGGATGGGGACATGGGACCGTGATGTCACCTGGATGGGGATGTGGACACAGTGTCACCTGGACAGAGGAGCCTTGTCATCCCTTTCCCCTGTGCTGGGATGTCACAGAAGGTAGGTCGGGCAGCCAGTGAAGGCTTTGGCCCTTACCTGAGGCTGCCGTGTTGGGTAGCATGAGCTAGGTTGGTTAGGGCAACAGGAATCTACCTCTCACTGATCTCAAGGAGGAGAGGCTGACATCAGGGGCCAGTCAGGGCAGCCCCTTCCTCGAGCTCTGAGGGAGACGGTTCCAGGTCACCCTGGTCCCCAGTGGCCTCTGGTGCTGGCTGATGTTACTGGCGGGCCTTGGCTTGTGGACACCTGTTTCCAAATAAGATCACATCCAGGTGCTGGGGTCAGGACTTCCACCCACCACAGACACCCAGAGGAAGTTGTTCTTGGGGCAACAGATGGGGTGAGGCTGGCCCTGGCCCTGGGAGCCAGGGACGCCCGCCCTCATGACTTCTGCGGAGAAACGCAAACTGGGGTCCTATCCACACCCCTCTCAGCGGATTCTTGGCCGTGACAGCTGCGCCTCTGTCTCCCCTGTACCCACCATGTGAGAGCCCATGCGTGGGCATGCCCATGGGGTCACCTGGAGAGAAGCCCCTGAAATAAGGCCATTCAGGTGGGCCCTGACCCCTTAGGACTGTGGTCCTAGGGGTACAGGAGGTGAGGACACAGACACACATGGAGGGACAGTCACATGAGGACCCACACCAAGGAGGGAGGCCTCAGGAGAGCCAGCGCTGCGGCACTTTGACCCTTGGTCTTCCAGCCTCCAGGACTGAGAGCAAATCAGCCTCCCTTGCTTGAGTCTCCCGGTCTGTGGCCTTCGTTACAATGGCCTGGGTGGACCCACGCAGCCAGGCTTAGTGGGAGGCAGGAAGCAGCAACCCTCTCTACCCCTGCATCACCCACTGGCCCCTTGCCCGCCCCGAGTCCGGGTCCAGGTGCGTGTGCAGCCCCGGGGAGGGGTGTCCGCTCCTCCCGATGTCCCCTGCGTCCTCAGGCTCGAGGTGTGCCCAGCTTCCTGGGCTGCCGTCTTGCATTGTCACCGATGGGATGGCCTTGATGGCAGGACTGCTTCCCTCACCATTCTGGAGACAGGTCCAAGGTCCAGGTGTGAGTGGGTCCGTGCTCCCTCTGGAGGCTCCAGGGAGCACCCTTCCTGCTCCTGCCCGCTTCTGGGGCTCCAGGTGTGGCGTGCGGCCACCACTCCCATCTCTGCCTGTGTCTCCACTTGGCTTTCTGACCTGTGTGTGTCTGTGTCTCTGCGTCCAAAGGTCCCTCTTATTCTATGATGAGGACACCAGTCATGGGATTTAGGGTTCCCCCAATTCAGCCGGCCTTCATCCTTACTCAACTGCCTCTGCAAAAACCCTTGGTCCAGGTAAGGCCCCGTTCGCAGGTTCTGGGCAGACATGAATCCAGGGGACATTGGTCCAAGTGGCACGAGGCCACAGCCTGTCCACTTGGACTCGCGGGTGTCCCCATGCCCTGACGCCCTCCCGCCTCCCTCGCCCCCTCCCGCCTCTTCTCATCTTCCTTCCCGACTGCCTTCTCTGTTGACCTCAGGCCCAACCTCAGAGCCAGGGTGGCCTCCCGCAGACGGTCTGCAGCCCCATAGGCGACACAGATCCCTTCGACACAGCCCTGTCCTCTGGCCATCGCGAGGGAAGCTCGGAGCCCGGGGAGTCTGGCCCCCACTCCCTTCTGAGTGAGGAGGGACCCTGTGACCAGGTGGGGCTTTAAGCCCCAGGCTGCGGGTCTCACTCATAGTAGGTGCTCAAGAAATACTTGTGGAATGAATGAAGAGGGAATGAATGAATGCACGGGCTGGCTGAAGCTTTAGAGAGGGCAGGAGCGAGGCCTGGTCTTTCGAGGTACAGAAGAGGCCTTCCTGGTCCACGTTCAACAGGGAGCAGGCGCCTCCTTCCAGCCACGTTGATTGTTCCTGGCCCCTTGTAGAATCATCTGGAAGTTAATCCGTTAGAAAACAAGTATTTCAGACATCTCGGCAACACAGGCCCTCCAAGTGGAGCCCCAGCAGAGGGGCCCAGGGCCTGGAGACGCTCCCACACCCCCAGATGTGCAAGCCCCCACTCTTCCCCGGCAAGGCCCGTGGGGGACACGGGCCTCGGCCAGGAAAGTGTCGGGGCCGCCGGCCACCTGCCTGGGCTCCCGCTCCTGGCCCTGGCCGTGCCCCTTGGCAGCTCCCGCCACGGACAGGACATTCCTGAAGGCTGAGGCCGCACATCGGGGGGTTTGGGGCTGGAAGGGCCCAGCGAGGTCCACAGCCCCCGCGGCGGGGCCTCGCGCCCTCCCCCGCCCCTCCCTCCCTCCCTCCGGAAACGGGGTTTTTGTCATCCACGCTGGGGCGGCCTATCTGGCCTTTGCCACGTGGGCTCCTTTCTGTCGAATGTCCCTGAGACACCGGAAGCAGTTCAGGCTGGCCACCGAGGCTGCCCTCAGAGCCCTGGGACTGTGTCACTGCGGCCTTCTGGGGGGAGTCACCGTCTCCCCTCCTCGGGTTCAGGGCCTGGGCTGCACTCGGCACCCGCCTGTTCCCGGTGGAGTCTCTTCTCCCCCGAGGACAGAGGCTCTGTCTTCTTTCAGCCTCGACCCCAACAGCAGGGCCGGGCCCCGTCTCGGAACATGGAGCCCATGGGAGCTGTCCCCCTGTGGGCTGAGGGCACTGGAGTGCCTAAGTGTGGTCAGCCCCACCTGGAAGCCCAGGCAGCCATCCTCACAGGGGCGGGCGGGGGCCGGTGGGCAGAGAGGATGAGGACATGCCTCGGCCCCTGCACGTCGAAGCTGGCCCACCCTTGTGAGCGGCGGCGGGGGGGGGTGCTGGCAGACCTGGTCTGCAGTCTCCGGGGAGGGTCTTCTGTCTGCCGTGGAAAGGATGGGATTTCCAGCAGCTTCTGGCATGTGGAGCCACGGGACGGTGGGAGCTCAGGTCCCCGGGCACTGGGGGCAGAACCCTGTTCCCGCAACAGTGGGGCAGAACCCTGTTCCCGGAACAGTGTCTCTGGCGAGAGGCAGGTGCGTGAGCTGTGCCCACCATCTCGGGCGGGAGGGCACAGGGCCCCTCTCCAGACGGTGAGCCCGGCACAGCCCAGGGTCAGCCCGCCCTGTCCTGGTGCTTGTGTGGCTGCAGGGACAAGTCTTTCCGTCCTCCCAACTTCGGGCCTCTGTCCGTGCGTGGGCATAGGAGCAGGGCCACACCTCCGTGCTGTCCAACACCCCATGCTGCGGGCACACACATTGGACGGGGGTCCACGTCGTGGAGGGCACGGTGCGGGGTGGGGAGGGATAAGGGGGAGAGGGCCGCTGCGGGGAGGGTGGAGGGGCTGTGGGTCTCCAGTCCTGCAGCCTTGTGAGTCTGGGGGCGGGAGCGCCACGTGGTGGCCCCGTCCCCACCTTGGGCCTCGTCGAACCCTCCGCCAGAGGCAGCTGGGAAGGGGGCTGAGGAGGGGGTCCTGGGCAGGGCCCCCGGGGTGTGGGGCCAGAGTCTCCGTCTCCAGGAGCGTCCAGGCCCTGTCCTTTATCTCACCCCCAGACTACATATTTCCAGAAAGAAATCACTTCCAATCCCAAAGGCCTCCATGGAGGCGGATTTTTCCATCTGGGCTTTCTGATGAGTTCTTCTGGAGGAAACTTGCACGTGCACTCACTCTCCTCGTCCGTGCCTCACGCGGGGAGCACGAAGGGAGGAGGAGAGCCAGATGCCAGGAGCCGCTCCGTGCGTGGCACTCCTCCCCTGGCAGGTCCCCCTGGGCCCACGTGACTGCGAGTCAGGGGTCTGGGTCCCCCTCCCGGCCCGCGGGATCTCTGTACATCTGGCCCTGCTGGCAGCCCCTCCCGGCCCCTCTCCTGGGTCCCTGTGCTCATCCGGCCTGGCTCAGCCCCGACTCGGTCTCCACGTCCCCGGCCCTCCCATTTCTGGCCCTCACGCTGGGGGCCGTGGCTCCCCAAGCCCCTGAGCTCCGGGCTTGCCTTTCCGGGCCTGGGGGCCCGGTGACCCAGCTGCTCAGAGCCGCCCCTTCCTGGGCCCCTCTCTCTTCCCGTCCCTCCCAGCCTCTCCCCAACCCTCTGTGTCCCGCCGTGGCTGTCTCCTCTCTGGGATGGCAGCACGTTTTGAGAGGGTGGCTGCCGAGGGCTGGACTGTGTCTCCCAGCGTCCTGTGTGGCAGCCCTGCCTCCCAGGGCCTCAGAGCACGACCACTTGGAGGTGGGCGTTGCCAGAGGCGTTGAGATGGTGTCGGGAGGGTGGGTCCTGGTCCCGCAGGACTGGGGTGCATATCCGAAGAGGAGGTGGGGACACAGGCACGCCCTGAGGGAGGACTGTGTGGGGTCCCAGGGAGGAGGCGGCGTCTGCAAGCCAAGGAGAGAGACCCAGCCCTGTGACCCCGCAACCTCAGACTCCCAGCCTCCAGACTGGAAGGCTCAGCCTCTGCTGAGTAGACCTCTTACTCCGTGGGGTTTGGGGACAGCAACCTGAGAAGCTGGAATAGTGACATTCCTGCTCTGCCTCAGTTTCCCCACCTCTTGGCCTGCCCACACTATTTTTTCTGTCCTATCATCCCTCTTTCCCAGTGGAAAACGCCCCCATTCCAGGGCTCCCTCCCCACAGACACCCCTGCCCTCCAAAGGGCCTGCGCCGAGCCTTGCTTTGGGATAGCCAAGGGCACCCCTCAGCCTCTCAGGGTCCCTCCCTGCTCTGATGCCGGGCAGCCCCCCAGGCCATTCCCTGCTCCTGGGTGCAGGATGCTTCGGAGACACCTCGCTGGGCACGGAAACCCCAGGTCCCCGAAGGACCCTCCAGCAGCACATAGGGACAGGGCTGGGACGCAGTGCTCACCGGGAAGGGGGTGGGGGAAGCCACTCAGCTCTGCCCTGGACCCTCCTAGACAGGACAGGAGGCTGGAGCTGTGTGAACCCAGGGTACTGGAGGGACGCTGGCCTCCGATTCTGTGTCACCCTCTGTACAGGAGGGACAGCCCTTGCTTCTCAGAGCAGATGGCAGGAGTAAGGAGGGGACAAGCTGCGAGTGGCCCCAGCACCCAGGCCGTCTTGGCTGGATGCCCCAGGCAGAGTGTGCCCCCTGCCCAGTGCACAGAGCAGGCACAAACCCTGCAGACTGGTGAGGCTGGAGGGTGGCCTGTCAGCCGAGACCCCTCCCCTCCTTTGGATCTGAGGACTGGCCAGAGCCACCTCCCTGCAGCTCTGGGAGAAGTCCCTTCCTCCTGTGGATGGCCCGTGTCCTGAGGCCCACTGGGCACGGCGGACGGAACAGAGGGTCCCAGCCTTCCCAACATGCCTCCTTTCACCCCTGCAGCCTGTAGCCACTCGCCAGCCCTGGCCTGCTGCCCCAGGGACTCCCGGGACAGGACGCCGCCTCCACGCCCATAGGAGATGCAGTGGCCCAGGGGGCAGCCCGTGCGGGCCAGGGACTTCTGCTTCCCTGTCCCTCTGAATCCAGTCGTGGTCTGGCTGGGAGTGAAGGGGCTTCGGGGGCCTTGAAGACGTGGGGCAGAGGGAGCCTCTGGGCCTGTGGGGACCCCGACCACCACCCAGCTCCTAGTGCCCCCACCGGGAACAGGGCTTCCGGACCTGAGCTGCTTGGCCAGAGGCAAAGCGAGAGGCAAGTCCTGGGGGTCCAGCATTCCTCAAGGGGTTCGAGGACCAGTCCTGTCTGGGAAGGCTCTTGTAGGCACCCTGGGGTGGCCAGCCCCCTGGGTTTCTAGGTGGCACAAAGGCCCAGTCCACACAGGGAGGCAGGTGCCTGCCTGGGCAGCAGGGTACCCTCGGGGGCTGTCCTGGGGTCTGCAGGCTCTGGTTGGTCAAAGGGAAGCACCGGCTCAGGCCGGGAGCGCAGCTCAAGTCCACGCTGGGCAGCCCTGAAAGTCCGCAGGCAGTGCCCCCAGAGAGCTCCCCCACATCCATCAACCTCTGTGGCCCTTGTACCAGGGAAGGAGGCCCCGGCTGCGGCCCCTGCAGCGACCCCGACATCCCGAGCGCCCCAGAGGGCATCCTCTGGTTCCCCCGAAGCCCCACTCTTGGGCCGGGGCCCAGACCGGCTCTGCCTGGCCGGGAAGAGCCTGGCGGCCCCTCAGCCCCCCACCCCAGCTCTCCAGCCCCCACAGCCCTGGCTCCACGCGCCCCCTGGACTTAGAGGCCCCTCCCACAGGAGAGCCGGTCCTGGGCCACCCTGGCCTCTGCGTCCTGCTCCCTGACCACCCACCCTCGCCCTGTTTCTCTTTCCTGCAGGACTTCCTCTGGCTTTATTGTTTCAAGTTGGTGGCTGGGCCAGCAGCCAGCTGCCGTTACACCCCTGCGCCGCCTCCCCCTCCCCCTCCCACTCCTCCGAAGCCGTCCCCTTCTCCAGCCCCGCTCTGCCCTTGGCCCGAGGGTGGGCCCTGGCCGGGACAGGGGCTGCGGTGCCCGGGCAAAAGGCTCAGCCGAGGGAGAGGGGGCACGAAAACGCTGCCCACACACTCTCACTCCCCCTCCCCCATCTCTCTCCCTCCCTCCCTCTTCCCCCTCCCGCTCTCTCCCTCCCCATGTCTCCCTCCCCCTCCCCTCCCACCCCCTTCCTTTCCTCCCTCTCCCTCCTCCTCTCTCTCTCCCTCCACTCCCCCCTCCTCCCCCTCCCGTCATAAAACAAGGAATTTATTTCTCACATTGGCTCAGGGGTTGCAAACAACCACTCCGGTTTCCCGCCGTGCTGGGCAGGCTGGTGGCGTCCTCGGGTTTATTTTGGGGGTCGGAATTGGGAGGCTGGAGGGGGCAGGGGAGAGGGTTTGTTTTCGGCTACTTTTGCAATAAAAGAAGAAAAAGGCCAGAGAGAGGCCGGTGGAGCCAAGCCCGAGAGCCATGGCTCTCGCCCTCTGCCCCGCCCTCCCCTTCCCTCTCCTGCTCCCCTCCCCATCGTCCTGGGATCCCAGGAGAGCCAGGGCTGGCCCCTTCAGTGCCTCTTCTCTTTTAGGGGCCGAGGTCAAGCAGGGGGCAGCCAGGGCTGCGACCTTTGCCCTCCGACATCTTTGAATTCAGGACTCTTTGATATGTCACTGCCCACCCGGGCGGCCCCCTCTCCCCAGCCGAGGGTGGGCCGGGCCTTGCCCCTCCTGCGGCAGTGGGGTCTTGGGGCTTGGCGGAGCCGGCCCTTGAGGGGGGGCAGGGACCCAAAGCCAAGCAGAGCCCACCTCCCTCAGCCGCCTGAGCTCAACCACCCACCCCTCCTCCCACTCGCTGCCCGCCTTGGTCCCTGCGAACGCCATCTGTGTCCACGCGGTCCAGCCTTCCTCGGGCCTCCTCTCTGGACCTTCAGGAGAGGCCCGAGGCCTTGAGGAGACACCCTTGCTTCTCTCCTGCTGCTCCACGGAGCCTTTCTCCTGTCCTTGGAACCACCCCCGTGGGACAGTCCTGCTGCATCCCTGGGCTGAGCGTGTGGGGACACCCCCGGGGCTCCCAGTTCCCCTCTGCCGACATGGCCACTCTCAAAGCCAGGACTTCCTACGGGACCCAGGGCGCCCCTCAGCCCCACTGGCCAGAGGCCTCCTCGGAGGACAGAGGGGCTGGCCGGACTCTGGCGCTACTCTACAATCTGGTACCTCCCCCTTCCATCTTGGGACCCAAAGGAGGGTCCCGCTCAGCCCTGCAGGGGCAAGGATGAAGACCCGTCCTTCTGGCCTCAGCCCTGGGCCTCGAAGGGACCACCTGGCTGGTGCCACGTGAGGGCATGTGAGTCCCGCCATGACACACCGTGGCATGCGGTGTGCAGAGGCAGGTCACCGTGCTCCCGTTCCTGGTGGGCTTGGGTTCTGGGGCCCCTCCTGGCTCCTCCAGGGCTAGCCAGTTTGGGGGCTGGGACTGGGAGGGGCTGGAGCCTGAAGAAATCACCGGGTAGACCAGCACCCAGACCTGCACCCGCCTGTGCCCCCTGCTCTCCCTCTGTTCCCCGTCCTCCCAGGGTCTCCCCTCGCTGCCCCCCCCGCCCAGTCTGCCTGGGCATCTCCGGGATCTTCCAGGTGCCCTGTCCCTCAGCATGCATGCTGGCCTGGGCTGGGGGAAGGTCCCAGCGAGGTCCAGCCCAGCTCTGGGGACCCTGGGTGGGAGCCCCAGGCGGCCCTGATTGGGGAGACAGTGTCAGGCTGAGGCCCTGGACGAAGGCTGGGCAGAGGCTGGGCGCACGGCCTGCCAGGTCAGGAGATGCTAGCATGACCCCTACGCCCTCACCCCCCACTTGACCCAGCCTGGTCAGGCCTTTGAGGGGCATTGTTGTTGGTGTTACTGCTGCAGCCGCTGCAAAAACACTAGGCTCCGTGAGGGATTTATTTAACCCACAGCCTCATTGATCTGGGCCAACTTTCCACGGGGAGGCAGGCCTCAGCCTCCAGGAACCTCTGGTCTGGGGAATGCAGCTGCTTGCTGGGCGCCCCTAAGCAGACATGGAAGACTGACAGCTTCCACCCTTGCCTGAGGCTGCCTTGTGGAGGCCCCGGTCTAGGGGGAAGCACCCCTGATCCAGAAGAGGCCTGGGCCTGATGGGAGAGGCAGCCTCCACTCCAGAGCAACTTAGTCTGAGGGGGGAGGTAGCCTCTGCCCTAGGAGGGTTTGAAGGAGCAGCTCCTACCCAGGAGAGGCCAGGCTCTGAGGAAGGAGGCAGATACCGGAGCAGGCCATGGCCTCTAAGGTTGGACCTGCGTGTGCCTGTGGCCTGAGGGGATGACGCCAAGCAGGGTGGGCTATGGAGCTATCCAGACAGGGAAAGTGGGGACAGAGCTGGGTCTGGGAGGGCTGAACTCCACTCCCTGAATGTAAGGAGGCAGGATGTGTCCTTTGAAGGCCCTCAAGGGGCACCTGGCACCCCCGGAGGTCTTGGTGCTGCTGCCGGGTGGCGAAGGGACCTTGGCCCAGGTTGGCAGCCCTTCTGTGGCCCCGTGCTCACCATCGCCCCCACGTGTTCCATGACCTCAGCCCCTCGGACAGCACCTACCTGGAGTCCCCCCAAGCGCCCACCTGCTCCTGGGGTAGCAGTCGCCGCCTGAAGCAGCCTCTCCTCCCTGCCCTCACCCCAGGGACTGGGCTTCCCCCACCCTCTTCTCCTGGCCCCAGCAGAGGGAAGAGGCTGGGTGCTACCATCAGGGTGGAGGAGCAGGAACCAAGGTGGGCATCCAGGAGGGGCACCCTGGCTGCCCGTGGGCTGGCATCCCTGGGCTCTGGCAGGGCCCTTAGAAATGCATGTCAGCTGGGCTCGGTGGCTCAGCCTGTAATCCCGCGCCTTGGGAGGCTGAGATGAGTGGATTGCCTGAGCCCGCGGGTTTGAGACCTGCCCGGGCAGGCGAGACCTCATCTCTACAATAAATCAAAAAAATGACCCGGGCGTGGTGGCGCGCACTTGTAGTTCCAGCTACTTGGAAGGCTGAGGCGGAAGGATCGCCAGAGCCCAGCAAGTCGAGGCTGCGGTGGCCGGGAGCAGCCACTGCACTCCAGTCTGGGTGACAGAGTGAGACTCCAACTCAAAAAAAAAAAAAGAAATGCGTGTCTTCTCCCTCAGGGCGGGAGATGGCTCTGAGTCACCACTAACCCCGGGGGATGGACCACTGCCCCCCAGAAGCTGACCTGGTTCCCAGGCTGCTGACGTCCCCACCAAGGCCACCAGGAGGTTCTTGTGTGCCCCGTGGCCTCCTGAGCCCAGCAAGGGGTACTGGGCAGTGAGATGTTGGGGCACCCTGCTGGAGAGCCAGGGGCTGGCTAAGGCAGGACCTCCTGGGGCCGGGCAGCCCCGGGATGAGCCGAGGCCAGTGTCCTCACAGAGAGGTCCCACCAGGGTGTCTGGGGCTGGGGCTGCCCTCTTGTTCTGGGCCTGTGGGTGAACGGTGCACAGGGCGTTATGTCTGGCCTCAACCCCAGGCCCGCCTTCCCTGGGGCCCCACGCCGGCAGACCAGGGCTGGGGGACGGGGAAGGCTGCACTTGTGCTGGGCTGGAGAGGGGACACGGGAGTCTGCCACCCGGATGGGATGGGCCAGGCTCTGCCCAGCGCTGGTTTCTGGGCGGGCAGCCTGGGGCCATTCTGAAGGGTGGGGTGCTCTCGGGCAGGGTTGGAGAGACAGGTGAGAGCCAGTTCCGGCTTCTGCTTGGATGGGGTGCGGGCCGGTGGCATGGAAGAGCTGAGGGGTCAGGGGCTCTGTGGGAGATGGATCTGTTGCGGACCTGTCTTTCAGGCGTGCATTGGAACTGGGGGGCAGGCGAGCCCGGACCACAGGGGTAGGGCAGGAGTTTGAGCCTGGATGGGCCTGTCAACTTGAACCGTCCCCTGTGCTTGGAAGGGGGCTCAGAAGAGCACCCCTCAGGTCATGGCCCAGTCTCTCAGCAGCCCTGACCTCTGTTCCAGGAAGCCCAAGTACACCGGGGCCTTTGGGTCCCCACCATCCTGCACGCAGACCCCCGGGGGCCTGGCCATGCCTGCATGGTCATCCCTGTGCCCAGGGCCGCTGAGCAGGCCTGGTCAGGGCGCGTGGCGGAGGGGAACGTGGCCGCCACCCCACACGGGCTGTCTCCAGGGAGAGCAGCTGGGCTCTGGCCCCTACATGCAGGCGTCTTCTCCCTTCCCTTTTTATGGCTAATAAAAGGGATTGTAAACCCCGTGTGTGTACAAAGTGCACCCTATAAATGGCTCCTGCTAATAATGGCATTTGTATCGATGCCCCTCGGCCAACTGTACTCAGAGCGGAGGGAGCTAGCCCCGGACACCGGCAACCCGGCCCACCTGGGACAGAGATGCTTCCGCCACGGGCACGACCCGCTCCAGCACTGGGGGGGGGCTGGACTGCGGGGTGCCCGGGAGAACAGGTGCCCTCTGCGAGGAGCCCACCCTCTCCTGGCCGCCCTCCCGGCCTCCCCACCCCAACCCTCCAGCCCTTAGACAGACAGCCTTGGGACACACAGCGCACAGTGTGGGATGCTCGTGGCACCTGTTGCCACCCTTCTGGGGATAAGTTGGGGGGCCGTGGCTCCCCATCCTTTCCCTCTTCGTGGCATTGGACCTGTGAGACTGAGTTTCCCCATCTGACTCCTGGGCCGCCTGTGGTCTCTCAGAGCTCACAGCGGGGGTGGGGGTGGGGTCGTCAGGGCTGTAAGAGCCAAGGGAAGCCCAGGGCAGCAGCCTATGTCGCCTTCCCTACTCCCTTGGCCAAAAGGGCATAGGCACCTGTGGCCTTACGGCCTCCCCAGCAAAGCGCCAAGCCAGAGCGGGCAGGGGGGTGGGCCCAGGTGGTGGGCGGGGTCGTGAGCCAGGATGTCTCCTTGGCAATGCCCACAGGAAGGCTCTGGGGTGACCCTGCATTCCTGACAGCCTTCATCTCAGGAGGCCCGGACAACCCCGGCCCCTCCCCAGGTGAGTTTCCTACGGAGATGCTTCTGCGGAGAGGGTGCCTGGTGCGATCATTGAGTCCCACCTCAGAGCTAGTGGCGGTGCCCATGCAGTGAGAGCCACAGGAGAACTGGGGAGACTTCCCGGGGCATCCATCCCTGGTCCCTGCTCACCATCTGACGGGCAGGGATCCTGCCTATGCATCAACAGAATCCACGTTTCCCTCTTAATAAAGCTCTTGGGAAGAACTGCTGGTTTCTGTTTCTCAGGACCGTCACTTCTCAAGAGCGGCCTGGCCCTGAGCACTCTGCGATGGGCATCTCCTGCTTGAGGACATGGCCCCGGTGTCGGGTTGTGCCTGGTACCTGGCAACGGTTTCTGGGGCCTAGTGTTTGCTGATGAAGCCCATGGCATCCCTCTCCCTGTCAGGGCTGACTGTCAAGCTCCTCTGACCCCAGGGAGCCCAGCAGAGAAGAGGATCAGTCCTCTTGGACCATGGGGGCCACTCCAATGTCCCATGGGAGTGACCCTGAAGGGGACGAGAGATCTCGGTGGGAGCTTGTGGCCTCCCCTGCTGCACCCCTTGAGGCAGACGGGTGCAGCCTGATGGGAAGAGCCCCAGCGAGGGTGGGCCCTCATGGGGACTCAGGCGTTCGGCACCCTCTGCGCTCCAGGGGTGCCCCCAGGACAAGACCCATGCCTACAGATGCAGGGCTCTGTGGGTGCTGGTCAGCAGGTCTCCCAGGAGTCACCGGGACTGTGGTCCAGGCCCCTTTCTGCCCAAGATGCCTTCCAACGCCAGAAAAGCCCAGAAGCCAGAGCCATGGCGGCCTGAGAAGCTGAACTAGGCTCTGATCAAGTGGCCGGGCCGGTGCCTGCCTTGTTAGCTGGGGATTTGAGGCCTGTGCAAGTCGGAGGGGCCTGGGGTACCCGGGGTCCACCAGGCCCTCACCTGTCTGCTCCAAGCCCAGCGCTGTGCTGACATGCTGGCGACCCCTCCGTGCTTCTGGTGGGACCAGGCGTCGGGGGATTGGTGGCCCCACTGTGGGAGGAGGCAGCCCTGAGCTGGGGGCTTGGAGCAGGGGCCGGGCCAGCTCCCTCGCTGGCAGCGCTCCTGGCTCTGCTCCTCCACCCCGCCCCCTTCCTGCCGTCACCCCCACACCTGACTTTCATCACCAGACACCTGGGCGATTGCAGCAGCCTCCGCCTCCTGCCGCCGGGCTCTGGGCTCTGCACACAGTAGGCGCCCTCTGTGCACGCCAACATGCTTCCCAGCCCAGGCCCTTGAGCTGGGAGTGACCAGAGAGGCCCTAGGACAGCACCCCTCCCCCCATGTCCCTGCCCGCTCCTAGGTGAGAGGCACTCCAGGGGCTGGATGCCCCTCCTCCCCCACTCGGTGCTCAGAGAGACCAAGGGACTGTGCCCTCAGCCAGGAAGCGGTGGCCGGCCAGCCTGGGCATCTCAGTTGACCACCCCTTTGCAGCAGGCTCAGCTGTAGGACTGCCCCATGGCCAAGGCTGCCCTGCTGGCAATCAGTTTTGAGGCCTGTGGCTCTGAGGCCGGTGGGGATTTTCCAGACCTTTCACCCTTGGGGACAGGGCCAAGAAAGAGTGGCTGCGGGACAGCCTGGGGACCCTGCCTGCAGCCCACCCTTCCAAATGAGGACAAGACGGGCGTGCCAGGTCCAGGACAGAGCCGCCAGTGTCCAGGTTCCAGGAGCCGAGGTGCTCTGACAGGCGTGCCCTCAAGAGAGCCACATGTCTGAGTTCCTCACGTCCCTGACGGTGAGCCCAGGAGTCAGGTCTTGGGTCAGGCAGCTCCCGGTGGAAAGGTCAGCCGTGAGAACCAGACCCACTAGCCCAGGTGGGCCCGTCCTCGACAGCAGGAGGAAGCTTCTATTCAAAGCAGCACTGCCCTGCTTGGTAGAACTTCCTCCAGCGACAGGAACTTTCTAGATCTTCACAGTCTAGCTGGGAGCCAAGGCGTACGTGGCCCAGAGCCCCTGAGATGTGGCTGATTGAGCTCTCATTCGTGTCAACGTCAGTGGCCAAGTGGCTAGGTCCCAAGGGACGGCGAGGCCTGGGCCGGGGAGCACTGCTGATCTGCCTTGTGGTTGGGGTCGCCAGGTGAGATGCAGGGTGCCCGGTGATGTTTGAACTGCAGGCCTCCGTGGAGATTTCCTAGCATGGCCGTGTGCCTCTCATAGGGGACACGACTGGGGAGATCCCTAGACCAAGCAGTCATGTGTTCTCCATCTGAAATCCAGGTTCCTAGGCATCCTGTCCCGTCATTGGTGAGTCTGGCCACCCCCAGGGCGGCCCATGCGGTGGTCGGTCTGGGGGATTGCAGGAGGCCGCTGACTCCAGGGGTCTTGAGACCCAGTGGAGTCTTGGCTGGGCACACGGAGGGCAGCACAGCTGCTTCTCAGGCTGCCCTCGGGCTCCCACCATGCCAGGCTCTCCAGGAGCGTCTCGAGGCTTGAGGCCCTCCCCACTGGGCAGGGGTCAGAGCAAGGCTGGCAGTGTGGGCTGGGTCCTGCCCTCCCCACGTGCCCCGCCTCTGCCCACCCTCCTTCCTGCCCGTCAGTCACTGCTCGTGGGCATTCGGGGGTCTGTGTCCAGACACTGTGTCTTGCCCCCTCGCTGGCCAGTCCAAGGTGCAGCCCACCCTCCTTCCAGGGAGCACAGGAACGGCTCTCCCTGTGCATCTGAGCCCCCCACCCTGGTTTGACTGAGCTGCTCCTGGGAGCGTTCGGAGATTTGAGAAGACAGGGGTTCAGGGGGCTGTAAAGTCTAAATACTCACCCCCTCCCTGGACTCTGCCTGCAGGGCCCTGTGTGCTCCTGCATGCATGTGCTTTCTGAGGAAAACAAGGCGTGGAGAGGGAGAGCCCAGTGGCCGAACCTGGCCTCTTAGGAGCCAGGGCAGGTCGAGGCCACCCGCCCTGTGAGTTCCTGCACCCACCCCCAGTCCCTGCCCCCCACCCCGTGTCATCCCTGCTCCCATCCCTGAGTCCTCCCTGCCGCCCACCCTGTGACAGCCCCACCACCCACTCCTTGAGGCCCTGTCACCCGCCCCTGAGTCCCTGCCCCCCACCCGGTGACATCCCTGCCCCATCCCTGAGTCCCTGCCACCCGTCCCGTGAGTCCCTGCCACCCACCCCGTGATGTCCCTGCCACCCGCCTGAGTCCTTCTTGCCACCTGCCCTGGAACGTCCCCACCACCCACCCCTTGAGTCCCTGTCACCCGCCCCTGAGTCCCTGCCCCCTACCCTGAGGGGCCCTGCTGCCGTTCCGAACCATGTCCTCGGTTCCTTGCTGCAAGGTGCCTCCTTTGCCCTGGTCTGTGGAGAGAGGGCACTGCATGGCGGAGCATGGGGCCTGTCCTTGCAGAATCCAGGACACTAGTGGAGGGGCTGGTCTGCGACTGGGGCTTCCCCCCACAACCCAGGGGTCGAGGGGGACTCTGCCAGGGCCCCAAGCCCCCCACCATCCCACCCTGGCTCCCTGGGTCTCCCGAGGGCAGGCAGGACATTCCAGGGGCTGCGGGCCCAGGGAAAGTCACCGTGGAGCACACCCAGGCCCACCAGCCCACCGCACGCCCCAGGCGCTATGCTCCCCCTGGGCTCCTGCAGCCTCCTTTGGCCGGTGGGCGTCCCCTGGGTGCAGGCCACAACCTCCACTCTCCTCTCGGACCCCTCCTGACACCTGGGCCCCGGTGGAGCCTGCCAGCCAGCTGGGTGGGAGAGGAGTCTGGTCTCACCTGGCCTGGGGGTGTCGAGGAGGATCCTGGGTCTGAAGGTCCCCATGTGATCTGCAAACACAACTGTGTTTGGTTCCGGGTAACAGAAGGGAAGACGGTTTCTCCTACCTCTTGGCTCCAAACCAAGTGTGGGATACCAGGACGTGCAGCCGTCTCTCCCTTTCAACACAAGTTTTCTTCCGTCCAAGGAGAACATTCTAGGCCCCATCGTTCCTAACCCCCTCTCAGGCTGCCAACCCCCTCCCCGGGGCCTGTTTCCACTCTCCACGAGGCACTCTGAGGCTGTGAGTTGGGGCCGCACCCCGGAAATGGCTCCCTAGGCTGGGCACTGGGACCACCTGCCCTCACCTTCCCACCTGGGTGTCCGCGGGGCCTGCAGGTGGGGCCAGGTGGACCGGTAACCTGTAGGAGAGGACTGGAGAGGGGCTTGTGGGCTGACCGGTCAGTGGCCAACCTGGGCAGAGGCCCTCTGGACGGGAGTGGGCCTCCCTGGTGTGCCCAGCTCCGATGGGAGGCTGCCTGCCCACAACCTGCAGGCTGGCTCTGGAGCCCAGGGTTCCCCGCCCCCCTCTCCTTCTCCTGTGGCTCTTCCCACATCTGGGCCAGGGCCCGTGGCCCCATGCCCTCCATCCTGTGGTCCTGGAGCTTGGAGCTGAAGTCTCCGAATGGCACCAGCCATCGAAGGGGCCACTTGTCCCAGGCAGGGCTGCCCGGGCATGGGTGTGCAGGTGGACGGAGGCCACGGGCAGCTCCCCTTCCCCGAGGACTTCTTTCTGTCTCCAGCCTCCCCCTCTGGGTGGCAGGCACATCTCAGAGGGCTGGCCAAGCTGGGGGGACTAGGGTCCTGGGCCTCCTTGTGGACAGGGACCATGGGCTTGCCTGGCCTCCGGGGCTGCCCCGCCCTACCCTAGAAAGCACCTGCCCTGAGGCTGGCAGGTGAGAATGCTGGCTGCTCCAGGGACCAGCGGCTGCAGGACGGAGGCTCAGGAGGGTCAGGAGACCGTGTGGGCAGAAAGCCTTGCCTCTGGTGGATAGCCGTGGCGTCAAGAGGCCCCGAGCGGGTGTGGACAGTGCCGTGTGTGCCGGCCCACCCCATCCATGCAGTGGTCTCCAGTGCTTTCCAGTTCCACCCCCACCTGGTCTCTTGGGCCCAGGCTAGACCGTGACTCCCAGGTGGGCACGGCCTCAGCTTCTCTCCCTCTGCTGGGAGAGACAGACTGATAGCCACACCACTGTGGGGGCCCAGGAAGAGTTGCTGGCATCTGCTCTCCCCTCCCTGCTCTGGCTTCTTGGGGACAGGGTGGATGCTGGCTGACTGGGGCCTGCCCTCTCCTGTCAGGATGGCTGTCCCGGGAGGCCCCAGCAGCACAGCCCAAGCCCTGGCCCTGGGCCAGCAGGTGGGTGGCCGGGGAGGGTCTCCACACTGCCACTCACCGCCTCATTGGTCTCTCCGTTTCAACGCAAGTTTTCTTCTGTCCAAGGAGAACGTTCTAGGCCCCATCGTTCCTAACCCCCTCTCAGGCTGCCAACCCCTCCCCGGGACCTGTTGCCACTCCCCACGAGGCACTCTGAGGCTGTGAGTTGGGGCCGCACCCCAGAAATGGCTCCCAAGGCTGGGCACTGGGGCCACCTGCCCTCACCTTCCCACCTGGGTGTCCGTGGGGCCTGCAGGTGGGGCCAGGTGGACCGGTAGCCTGCAAGAGAGGACTGGAGAGGGGCTTGTGGGCTGACCGGTCAGGCAGGCACACAGGTGTGCAGTGAAGCGTCAGCCCATTCCTGGCACTGTCCCAGCCAAATGCCCACCGTGTGCTTGCCTCAGGGGATGGTCCGGGAGGGCCTGGCGGGAAGAGAATGGGGCAGGGTCGAGCTTCGGACTTGGGTGGGCTCCCAGGCTCGGAGGGATACTGAGGGAGGGCGGTCCCGCACTGCCGCCGGTGGATGGGCACGGGGTCCTCAGGCTGGGGGGCTTTCTGGTTGAGGAGGCCTGAGCTGGGGCGGGACGGGAGAGGAGGGTGGCCAGTCCAGAGCCTGTACCCTGGAGCCCAGAGTCAGCTGAGCCGGGCGGGGCCAGTCCCACCTTCTTACTTGACACATGGGGAAACTGAGGCCTAGAGTGGGAAGCTGGCCTGAGGTGACCGTGACTTGCGAAGCTTGCTTCTCCCTGGACGCCCTCACTAGAGTCTCCGGCAAGTGAGCCAATGCCCCCCCAACCCTTCAGCCCCGACAGTCCCCCTGGAGCCGTAATCCCCATGGGCATCAGCGTGGGGACGGGGGTGGACCAGGCGGAGGAAGAGGGGTGCTCAGGGCCCCTGCTTTCCAGGCCAGGCCCCGCCAAGCCTTCCAGGAAGCAACTCTAGGAAGAAGCCAGGTCACACAGAGCCAGCCTCCTCGGCCACTTGCCCGGACCAGGGCAAGCCAATGCGGGAAGCAGGAAGCCGGGACAACGAGGCACTTTAGCAAGTGGCCCAAACGCGACACCTTCTTGGGAGGCCGAGGGCCTCCAGGAGAGACATCAGCGCCAAACACGGCCGAGGCGCCTGCCACCGGGCTGCCTGCCACGCCCTTTCCGTGGGCTGCAGCTGGGCTCTCCTCAGCCCGCCTGCCAGGCCTCCCACCTCCAGCCTCCTGCCCGGCCCTCCTGGGCTGGTGGCTGGGAAACCGAGGTCCACAGATGCCAGGGCTGAGGGCAAAGGGGACAGAGCCAGGCCGGGCAGAGGGCGGGGGACCTCAGATCCACACGGGACGATCCTGGGGCAGCCAGTCCCCCGTGCCCAGGCGGCCCAAGGGCTTCTTCGGGGCACAGCTATTTCCAGCCTCCACGCCCGGCCTCCTTTTCCCAGAGAGGCAGTGAATGTGGAACAGGAGACAGCTGTGCAGTCAGGTGCTTCGAGACCCCAGAAGGGCCGCGCTTGGGAGGTGACAAGTGTGGGGGCCAGGGCAGCTGGCCTGTTCAGGTGTCCTCACTGGGGCCCGCCCAGGCCCTCCCTCCACCCTGCCCCCAACCCCCTCCCAAACCTGGCGGGCCAGCTCTTCTCTCTAGCCCTGGGTTTGCCGGCCTGTGTGGGGAAGGGGCTGCCAGACTCAGAGTCTGTGGTCCGAGGGGGCTGCACCCCCCTGGGCCCATTCCAGGACCTCAGGGCCCCTCCCTCTGAGAGCACCCCACCCTCCTCACCCGGGGGGATGGGCTCTGGGGCTCCCCCGTGCATTCCATGACTCCAGGTGGATGGGGGCTAGTGGGAGGCAGGGGCTTGGCCCAGCGTGGACTGCAGGGCCGCGTCTCCCCGCTTCCCAGGCTGGCACCTCGAGTCCTGCCCTCACCAAGGGACCTCGTGGTCCCTGCACACCCTGCTGTCCCCTTCTGTCCCCACTGGTTTCTTCTGGCTGGGAATGACAGCCCCAGCTGCTGAGCCGGCCTGGCCCGGGCCCACTGGCAGGTACCCCTGCCAGCCCTGTCCGCAACTCCTGGGCACCAGTCAGGCCCGGCACAGGCCCACCAGCCAGGCTTTGGCCTTTTTTGGGCCTGTCCACGGCGGAGCCACCTGTGCCTGCCTTGAGAGACCAGGCAGTGTGGCCGTCTGTGCAGGCATGCAGGCCATGGAGCGGACGGCGGCTATTTCGGGCCTGGTGTTGGCTTCCCTGCACTCGTCCCAGAGAGGAAGGGAATGTGGACGCCCTGCCCGGCCCGGCGCCGGCCCGGCGCCCGGAGACCCCAGAAAGGGCCACAAGGGAGGGGGTGTGGAGGTCAGCTCAGGCCCGCCCGCCCTCCTTTCTGCTCAAGGAGCTCAGGGGTTCCAGCCTTCTAGCAGTTTCAAGGCCCCCTGGTTTCCGGGAAGGTCTGGGGGAGCCGGCCCCTCCCCCAGGGACCCCGAGCTGGAGGGCGGGGCAGAGGTAGCCGAGGCGTTTCATTTTGTCCCGGCACCTTCCCCCTGCTCTGAACTGGAGGGGACATCAGTCCCCAGCTGACTCCCCAGGAACCCGTCTTGCCGCTGCCACCGGGTCTTGGTGCCTCCGACATGGAGGCCTGGCAGTGGCACTGGGCACCCCAGGCCTTGGAGGACAAATGAGATCTCTCCTCATGTGCCAATGGGCGGGGCCTCAGGGACAGTCCAGGGCAAGAGTGAGCTGCAGAGAATCTCGGAGGGAGGCTGGGCCCCTTTCTGGGGGCTGGTCCAGGATGTGGGGAGCAGGCAGTCGCCATCACGAGTGACCGCTCACAAGCAGCACCCCCTGAGCTTTCCACAGCTGGAAGGCCAAGGGGTCCTCTTGTCTCGCCTCTGCACCCAGGAAAGCTGGGGTCAGTCCTGCCCTTGAGGCAGGGGTGGGGGCCGGGGAGGAAGAGGAGGCCAGGACAGGGCGTGCAAGACAGGACTGCCCAGGAGGGTCTTCCAGAGTGTCTGGGACTTGCTCCAAGGGCCTGGGTCCTCCAGGGAGACCCCTGGGCAGCGCTTCCCGGCAGAAGACACCCAGAGCTCACACGCCCTGGCCTGCAGGCGACTGGTGTCTCTTCCTCAAAACTAAAATGGCATGGAGTCAGCAGAGACAGCCAGATCGCTCCGGACTCAGGGTGCAGGGGGTGGGCACAGGTGCTTACCAAGCCACTGAGGGGCCGGCGCTCTGTAGATTGGTTGTCCAGGCTGGCATGAGTCCCCCAGAACAGAGCTGGGGCTACCTGGCCGCCTTGAGGCCAGGGTTTCTGCCAGGCCCCATCGCTTTCCCAGCCCCCGGCCCCCTCACCCCACACCTGACCGTGCCCTCGCGTGCTGGGGGCAAGAAGCCAGCAGACTCCCCTCCTGAACCAGCAGGCCATTTGCTCTGCCGGCCAGGGGGACGGGGTGGGGACCGGCCGGCTCAGAAAAGCTCCAGTCTGGCTGAAGCCTGTGGGGTCAGGCTCTTTCCATCTGACCCCTGGTCTTAGAGCAGGCCAGTGGGCTTCCCCAGCAACCTGGAGGGCAGGCTTCCCCCTGGGTGGAGCGATGGGGCCCAGAGCCCTTGGCCCAGAATGTGGAGCCAGGCAGTGCTGGCCAGCCCTTGGGACTGTGGTCCAGTCCTTGTGGGTCCCACATGGCTGCAGACCCTCTGGCGGGCGCCAGGCAGGTCCGTGGGCTGTAGGCTGAGGCTCTGGGTGACCAGCTTCACCCCAGCCCTGATCCTGGCATGGCTGCCACAGCCCTGGGCCCTGCATGAGGCCACGGTGCTGACTGTGCCCAGATGAGGGGCACTTCCCCTGGCAGACTCCTCCCAGGCCCACCCTCCTCTTCAGGGCAACATGGAGTTGTGGGCGTGGCCCTCCTCCACTTCCCAAATCTGTCCAGGGCTTCCACAAACCCGGATGGCCTCTCCTGCTGTCCTGTTGTGCCAGGCCGGCATGGGGGAGGTCCCAACCTGTCCAGGGGCCGTGGCGCTGGGGAAACGGCCTCAGAGGGCCCGGCCTGCTGCTGTGAGGGGCGCTGTCTCAGAAGCCTTCAGCAGGGGAGGGGCACGAGGCTACAGCCAGCAGGGCCTGCCCTCGCAGGTGAGACCTAGGCCGTGCGGGTCCCTGAGAGATGGACTGAGCTTTCGTGCAGGGTCCAGCCCAGCCCCCCACCAGGAGGCCTTGGCCTTGGCCTCGGAGTCAGCCCCGGGAGCCCAGGAAGGTGTGGTGCCCAGACACGTCCCCGCCAGGAAGTGGCGGCCTTGCCAAAGGTGCCCGGGCCGGGGCTCTCCCTGGCGGCTGCTGAAACGGCCCACTGTGTCCGAGACTGCGCCCGGACAGGGGCACGCTGGGCGGGAGTCCTCTGAGCTCGCTCCTGAAAAGCTGTGTCAACAAAAGCTCATTTAAATGCACCAGGAGCCCGGGGGCTCACCCAGAGGCCTCAGGGGCCCTTCTGCGAGATGACGCCCTGTATCCCTGTGAGGGGGGATTCAGCTGCCAGGATGTCTTCCAGTGGGAACCCCTCACCTCTGAAGTCTTGTCCTCGGGGCTCAGGGTGAAGTTGGGGGAATAAGAGTGTGGGCTCGGGGGCTTTGGCTTGGGCAGAGGGGCTGGGGACCCTTCTGGGGCCAAGCAGCCTAGCCCAGCAGAAAGTGCTGGCAGTGAGGGGTGAAGAGAGCCAGAGCCAGAGCCAGAGCCAGAGCCAGGGCCAGGGATGGGTGGGCAGGCGGGTGCCTGGAGGCCGCCAGCCACAGCCATGCAGCAGAGGGTGGGCTGGGGCCTCGGCGTGATAAATGTCTTCCCCGGGAGCCCGGCAGTGCTGCCAGGGTCTCTCAGGCCTCTGAATTCAGTCTTGTTGACCGTGAGGCCCAGCAGGGGCCCTTTCGAACAGGATGGCTTTGTGGACGGTGGGTGGTGAGTTAGGGGCGTTGCTCACAGCGGAGTTTGTACGTGCAGTCTGACGCTGGGGACACAGGGGGGTTCGGGAGGCCCTGCCGTCCCAGGCGGGAAGCTCAGTGGGCAGGACAGCGAGTGACCACAGCCTGGGACCCTGGGATCCTGTAGCCCCTGGGGACAGGGCTTGGAGGGCACAGCAAGCTCAGATCCCTGTCTGGAAGTGCAGTTCACACTGCTCTGTAAACTCAGCAGGACGCAGGGTTCCTGGGTGCCTGGAAGGTTAGGGACAAGCAGGTGGCCCGGCCTCAAGCATAGAACACTGTCTGGGTCCTTGAAGCCCATGCGCCCTCCAGGCACTGGCTATGCTGCCTCTCCCACTTTCCCAGTCCCACCCCAAGGGAACCCTGCACCCAGGAGATCTTAGGCCATGGGCCCCTGGGCCCCGAGACCTCACGGGCCCTTCCCCCAAGCCTACCCCAGCCCGGTCCCTGCCCCTGCCTGCCTGGCCCACCCACTGCACTGGGAAGCCCTTCACACCACACCACAGAGAGGCTTTGGCAAGCTGCATCTCCCCAGTGGGTCGTGGGGTGGAGGTCTCGCTGCCCTTCTCCCACCACCTCCTGGCAGCCCTCCTGGTCCCTATGGCTCTGGGATATGTCCTATGTAGGGTCTCTGCCACTCAGCAGAAGCTAGACGCCCCCCCATCTAGGTTCCCAGGGCTAAAGCCAGCAAGCAGTCCAGGGTGCCTGTTCCAAGGGGGAGGGCACAAGGCCCGTGGGGACCATGAGACATGGGCCGCCCGGGGCGGGGGCCAGCCACGAAGCCCCCTCGTCGGGGTTTGCTGGTACCAGGGTTCCAGGCTCGCATCCTCCCTGCCTTGGGTCCCCGCGCCGCGCCCAGAGCAACCCAGAGGAAGAGGCCTGCGGCTCCCAGGCCCAGGCGAGGTTTGGGTGGCCGCCTGCGTCCTTGGCTCCCTGGGACACGTTGGCGCTGCGGGCCAGGAGGAAGCGGCTGGGCCTCCGCGGAGGCTCCTGGACTGCCCGGGCCCTGCGGCTCTCTCTAATTGCTCTTTCTAAGAAATCCCTCAAAACCCTCTTTGGGAGGGGAGGCCCAGGAGGAGGGGGCCGGCTGGTGTGGACGGGTTGGGTCTGGGGAGGGCGCCTTGGGTCCCTGCCGAGCCCAGCCGCCGTCGGCCTCAGACCTCAGCCTCCCGGGCCCCCGCGCTCTGGCTCTGCCCCCGAACGGTGCCTGCACGCGCACCCCAAAGCCACCTCTTCTGGGGTCCCTCCCCACCCTCTCTCGAGGGCCCCGCCCGTCTGAGCGTCCCACTAGGCTGGAGCGGCTCGGCCGGGATTAGGGGAAGAGGAAAAAGTGACGGTGTTAGAGGCAGAGCGGCCGGCACACACGTCCACGACGCCCACACACGTGTGTTTGCCCACCAGCGCCGCGGGCTGCGGGGCCAGTGGAAACCATGAGTCGTCTGGGCCCAGCCGCCCGCCCCCCCAGCCTGGCTGGGCCCCTGGAGCCCTGGGGCTGCCGCGAGGCCTCTGAGAAAACAGGCCCTGGAGCAGCGGGAGGGGGCTGGGCACTCCTGCCCATGCCCCCTCGGGCCGCCCACCCACCGTCTGCATTCTGTGCGCCTGGCCTGGGACCCCGCTGGGAGACTGTGTGGGGCTTAAGCACACCCTGGGGGCGCTCCCTCCTGCTGGCTCCCTCGAGGTCCCCTCCTCACCCACCCTTCTGGGCCCTTCTCCCCACACAGAGGGTGGGCGCACCTGGCCTCCACTTCGGCTAACCCCGTGGCTATGCCTCCCTGAAGAAGGCCGCTGAGGTTTCTGCTGCGGTGACCGCCGCAGATGGGCCCACTGCCTTCTCTGAGTGTGAGGGGCTTGGGGATGTCCCTCCCCACAGGGCTGGGCACGGCTGGCCAATAGAGGTGCCCAGGGACAGTCCCAGGGCCAGAGCCCAGGCGCCAGAGGCCACCAGAAAGGAAGGTGGGGCCATGGTGGCGTCCCCAGGCTCCTCTGACGCAGGCTGGAAGAGCGCACCCACAGGACACCTGTAGCCGAGAGACCCAGCCCCGACGGGAGGCTGCAGGAAGGGAAGTGGGGGTGGAGGCCGCCAAGTCCTGGGCCCAGGCTGTCACATCAGCCCCAGCAGGGGAAGACCTGGCCGGTGGGCTGGGGGACGGTGGCCTGTCCACCATGCTCAGCTGGGCTCCAGATCAGTTGTCTCGGGCGTGGCTGGTCGGGCTGAGGGGGACTGGGCTGTTCATGGGTGCTGGAGCACTGGATGCTGGTCCCTGGGAGGTTCCTCGGGGCAGGAGAGAGGGGTCTGAAGCGGCAGGTGCTGCCTTTCTCCCAGGCCTCTGCCAGGAGGCCACCTCCACGCCGGCCTGTGCCGCCATCCCACCTGCACTTGTCCAGGAAGGAGGCCGGCCTCACCCTCCCTCTGCCTCCTGCAAGCACTGGCCATCCCCATGGGCATGCACGTGTCCCCTGCCCACTCCTACCTCATTCTGCAGTGATCATGTCCCCAGCCAGGGTCCAGGACTCTGGGGACCTTGACACCCCAGTCCCAGGAACCATCTGTGGTCCCTGGGCCTTGATTCTGGCCACACCCCCATCCCTGGCGTGCCACTGGTCCAGGTGGGTGGGTGCCCGCTTTCTCTGGGACAGGCCCTAGAGAGGCCTTGGGTGGGCCCAGTCTGCTCCCACGGGTCCTGTGTCTTGTGGAGGCTACCTTGGGGGCCCTGGGGGACGGCCCTGCAGGGTCGGGGCCACGAATTGGCTGTTGGAGCTGTGGGGGTTGCTGGGAAGGGCCTGGCAGGGCAGAGGGGCCATGGATACCTGTCATGGGTACATCTCAGACCCCCAGAGAAGGCTAATGATGTGTGGGCAACCCCAGGGCAAGGCGCCCCGCCGGGGAGGCTAGGTGAGAAGGCCAGGGCAGGGCTGAGTCCCAGCAGCCCAGGAGGGTGGCTGCCTGGGGCCTCCCGGTCAGGTGGGCCCCTGGGGGCTGAGGGAGGGGGCTGTGCGCCTCTGGTCAGCCTCTGCTCCCCATAGTGGAAGATGCCGCTTCCCTGTGGAAAGTGCTGCTCTGACCGTAGACGTTGTGGGGTGGGTGGGAAGGAGGGGGCGGACAGGCAGGGGTCGGATGCAGGGGCGGCTGGGAGTGAGGCCCTCTCCCTCCAAAGGCCACCACAGAGACCCCCGTTCCCCATGAATGCAGATCCAGAGGTCCCCAAGAGTCCGAGCGAAGCCCCTGAGGTCACCATTCATGGCCAACCAGGGCGTGCAAGGGCCTTGTCTAGGGCTGGGGAGGTAACACCATCCGATGGGGGTGGCCCCTTCAGTCAGAGGGCAGAGGCGGGGAGGACCCCGCAGCTGGCAGGAGAGAGCTGGGGCCACCTGGAGCGTCCCTCCTGGCCCGGATACCAGCTCAGGCCTAGACGGTCATCTCTGGTCCACGACCCCCCGGACGTCCCTGTCCTAAAGCACAGAGGACATAGGGGCAGGACTCCTGGGGCAGCTGGGCTTCTCGTCCACCGTGAGCCCAGACACGCGGTGCCTTGGCAGGTGGGCTCGGGGGGTCGGGGGTTCCAGAAGGGCATGGAGGGCCAGGGGCAGCCCATGGCCTGTCTGGCTCCCCGCCAAGTGGACCCTCAGATGTGCCCATGGGGAGGTGCAGGGACCCCAGGCTCCCCACCCCCACTTCCATTGCAGGGCGCTCACGTGAGCCAGGCCCCAGGGGCTAGGAGGGTCCGGGGACTAAGGTCCGAGGGAGCCCTTCCCAGTGGCAAGCTGCCAGGGCAAGACCCAGAACTGACCCCAGGCAATGCCTGGTGCCTGGCAGGGGCTGGGAGACCAGGAGCAGCATCTGGGGAAAGGACGGCTCTGCCCGGAGCTGACCACAGAGCAAGGGAGAGCCGCCACTTGGGGGGATGGGCCTCTGGAGGGCTGTGGTGGCGGAGAAGGCTGCCCTCTGGATGGGCTCGGGCTCCCCAGGCCTGGGAGGCAGACGCCCGGTCCCTGACCTCAGGGCACCCTCCCTGGCCAGAGCGGGTGGGCCTATGCTGCGAAGACCCAGTCCACTCATACCCCTCATGACCACGGAGCATAGAGCCACCGGGGGCCCCGCACCCACGAGGGCCGCTGGCAGGCCAGGACACATCAGACAGGGAGGTTCGAGAAGGACCCAGAAGGTGCAGGCGAGAGAGACAGCTGCCGCCCACTGCAAGGAGACCAGCATGGCCTCGGGCACGCCCATTTCACAAAAGTGGCCAGGATCAGGGAGGGGCCGCACCCCTGAGGCTGGGTGGGGGGGGCGGGCAGCCAGGGTCCTGTGTTCCTGAAGCTTTTCTCAGCCTCTGAGATCAGTGGAACAAAAGTCCCGTTGCCCATGGCCCGTGGGGAAGCTGAGGCCCATTGGGCTTGAGAACGGCCCCCGTTCCAGGCCAGGCCCGCGGAGGTCGGGATTCCGGATGGCTTCATGGGTGATGACGTGGGGTCCCCGGGGCAGGTGGGCCTGGAGACGGCACTCTGGTGCTGCCACCGTGGTGACGAGGACGGGCAGTCTCGCCCCCCTGGCCCGGACAGGGAGGGCGGGGGCTGGGGAGCCACGGAGTTCAGAGGCCGGAGGCTGCTGGCGACGCTCGTGGGTCTGTGGAGTTGTGTGTACTACAAGCCACTCCAGCCCATGGGGCTCCAGTGTCAGGGCCGGGGGTCCGTGTCGGGGTGTCCGGCTCCCAGGGTGGACGCTGGCCTGGATCTGCCATCCCAGAGGCCTCCCTGCTCGGACAGCATGCAGCCCACAGCTTCCTGGGCTGTGCTCCCCTTTCGCCTGTCCTGCCAGGGGAGCCCCGCCAGGAAGCCAGGTCATCCGAGCCAGCAGCCCCTTCCCAGCCCAAGGCCGGGTGCTGACGCAGGGATCTCCTCACTGCTGGAATCCGGAGCCCCCATCTCGTTTTGGGGGTGAGGGGTCTGATCTGCTCAGCTGGGCTTCCAGCTACCCCAGCGACGGGAACGTGGCCGGGGTCTCCGAGGGGCTGAGGAGGGTGGCACAGCGGGCACGGCCTCCGTGGGGTGGTGGTGATGACCAGCAGCTCTGACGGCCTCTCTCGTGGGGCCGTTGGGGGAGAAAGGCCAGCCGTGTCATGGAAAGACAGGGAAGGCCAGTGTGAGGACAGTGCCGCGTGGTCAGGGCAGCCTGGGCCGCCCCTGGGCCCCAGGGCCCCCTCGGTCTCCTGGGCTGCTGGCGGGGCTCTGGCATGTGCTTGGACTCTTGCTCCGGGAGACAGGCCCGCAGCTGAGCTGGCCTCTGCCCCCACCGCCGGCACTGAGGGCGGAGAGGGCCTCCCTGGCTCCTGGGCCTCCCTTCCTTCCTGCTGGAAGCCTCTGGAAGCCCCTCTGACTGCCTCCTCCTCCCCTTGCGGGCTCCAGCCTGGCGTGCCGGGGTTTGGCCCCGCCCTTCCCTGCCAAAGCCCCTGCCTCTGTCCGTGCCTTCCTACTCGGGCCATGGAACGGTCTCCTGTGCCCCTCACCCGCCTTCCACGGCAGGCTGGGCCACATCTACACTGCCTGGCACCCCAACCCACGTCCTACGGCCCTCAGCCCCCAGCTGCTCGGATAACGTGGCCATGGCCTGAGCTGGGGCTCCCAGACCGGCCCCAGCCTCAGGGAGGCTCTGCAGGGTCCCTGGCCAGCACAGAGGCGTCCTGGCATCCTCCCCGTCCCAGCCCCCCACCCTGCGTTCCCCCAGCCTGGGCCCTGTCCGGCTGCAATCTGCTCACAGCAGGCTAGGCAACCCTCGGCCTAACCCCAGATTCCAGGCTCTGGGCTGTCCGCTGGCTGCAGAGATAAATCGGGGAAGGCTCCCCCGGCCCTGGCCCCGGCCGGCCCCCCATGGCAGGCAGCGAGGGAAAGGAGAGACCCCAGAGCCTCTTGCTGTTCCAGCTGGGCTCACTGCACGCGCCTTCCTCTGTCCTGGCCCTGGCCCCATCAGATCTGAGGACAAGATCCTCTCTGCCATTCCAGGGGACCCATCCGGCGTTGGCCCGGGGAGAGGGGGCCAGACAACCGCTCTTTGGGGAGGGGAACACGGCTTCCAGCTTCTCAGAGCGGACCCCAAGCGACCCCCAGGAGGCCGGAGGACTCGGACTGGGGTGCTCTGCGTGTTATGAGTTGCTCTACTCGTAGGACTCCAGCGTTGGGGCCAGGGGGCCATCTGGGGGTGCCCAGCTCCCAGGGCGGATGTGGGCCTGGCTGCCGTCCCCTGTATCCCACTCCCTCCTCCAAGTCATCCACACGCTCCATGCCCCAGTCCCCTCAGCCTGGCCCGGGGTCTCACCCTGACCCAGGGTCTCATCCCTGGTGCGTGACCTGGACCCACGGTCAGTTTCACTGGAAGGGGCTTGGTGAGCAACTGAAGACCCCCCAGAAAGAGAGGGGACCTGGCCCAGCCGAAGGTGGGAAGCTCCCCTGAGCCCCTTGCCCATAGTGTCCCCACTCTGTCACCCTCTGGAAACCCCTGTGTTCCTCATGGCGCCCTGCTGGCGGGGGGTGACCATACTGGGGCCTGTCACCTCATGGCGGGGGGTCAGGAGGGGGCTGGGCTCTGTGACCAACACTGTGACCATATTGGGCACCGGCCGTGCCCCGCAGCCCTGGCCCTTCTCTCTGTCGGCTGCAGTATTCGCCACCCCGTGAGCCCCTGGCCTTGGGCCTCTCCTGGCCCCGTGGGCCTGCCGGGTGCCGTCCCCAGCCCTCAAGGGGGAGCTCCCAGAGCCTGGGCCTGTGCCCACTGTGTGCAGCCCTGCCAGCCAGCTGTCCCTGCCACAGGGCATCTCTGCCACCAGGCTTCCCTGTGACAAGGCCGGGGTGCTGGGGGCCTCTGGGCTGGGCCAGGCACTCCCTCCCCCGCGGTCCTGGCCTTTGGGACCCAGGCACCCGGTGAGGAGAACCCCAGGCCCTGTCTCCATCTGGGCCGGGTGTATTCTGTGTGTCCCCTGAAACCTTTCGCAAGTGTGAGAGGCAGGGACATGTCCAGGGGGCTGCTCGAACCCGGGGTCCTTGCGGCCAGGCTGGGAGCTCAGGGAGAGGCCAGACCGGAAGGCTCCCTTCGGGCCTGGAAGGGGTGTCCTCCTGCGACAGCCGGAGGCCTCTCTCCACCAAGTAAGGGGTCTGGGTGGGCCCCGACGTGAGGGGACCGCTCTCTTCTAGGGCACAGCCCCTGCGTCGGAGGAGGGGGTGCTGAGGGAGGGGTCAGCGGGGCCCGGCTGCAGCCCTGGGGAGGGTAGGCCAGGTTCAGGAAGACCCGCCCTCTTCCCAGACCCTTGGAGAACCCGGGGAGAAGGACTTTGGGGGCGGCGGGCAGGGGGCCGGGGTCCCTTCCCGCCCGCGCCCCCCGGAAGCCCCACCTCGTGGCCAGATGGGTGTCATGTGGCCCGCTGACCTCACGGGGGCGCAGGAGACAACGCAATTCCCGCCCGTTTTAGGGGAAGTCGGTTTGCTGCTGGAGCCTTCGGGCGGAGAGGCTGAGCGGTGCTCCCGGCTGCCTCCCGGAGCCGCCCACCCGGTCCCCCTGGCTGGCCCAGCGGCTCCCCACCTCGGGCGGCTTCCCGGCCTCGGCCCCTGGCCTCTGCCCCTCCTGCCCCCTCCCACGCCCTTCCCCCCCATCCCTCCCCTCCCCAGGAACCCCCTCCAGGCCAGGTCGGGGACAAGGCTCCCAGAGGCCAGGACTGCGGCCTGGCTGTGCACGTAGCGGGGGAGCGTTCTCGGGGTGCCCGGGGGAGGTGGGGCAGGAAGCTGAGGCCTACGGCTGGGGCTGGAGGGGCCGTGGGTCCCGGGCGGCTGAGGGAGCAGGCAGCTCTGGGGGAGGCCCCCGAGGGAAGCTGGGAGAGGCTGGGTGAAGCGGCTGGAAGACAAGGGTCCCAAGACAGGCAGAGGTCCTGGGTGGGGATGGGGGTGGGGTGGGGAGACCAGATGCAGAATCCGGGGGCTAAGGGGGCAGGGGTGGGCAGAGTGGCAGCCCCGGGTCTTGGCTGGGTATTTCAGGGACTTTAGGAGGTGGAAGGGGGCGGGGAAGGAAGGAGGCTGAGGGGAGTGAAGGAGAGAGAGAGACCCCCAAGGGGCAGCGAGTGCAGCTCCATAAGACGTCCTCTTGGGTCTGTGGTTGCAGACAGGGTGCGGGGAGCCACGGGTCCTTCTCTTCCAGGTACTGGGGAGCCATGCAAGGCTACTGAGTGAGGGTGGCCGGCCGGAAGCCAGTCGGAAAAGTGGAGGGTCCCTCCTGCCCTACCAACTCTGTTCTGGCCTGTGGGGGTGGGGCCAGCTCCCCCGCCACTCCTGGGCTCGGCGGACACACTGACCTTTGTGCATCCTTCACAGGACACTTCCCAAGGCCCTCAGCAAATGTCCTTCCTCCCAGCGCCGCCAGCCTGGCTCCAGGCCCAGAAGCAACATTCCTACGGGGCCTTCCCAGGAGGCCAAGCTCGCCCTGGCCAAGGAGGGCTGGCCCTTGGGGGGCCAGGGTGGCACGGCTGGGAGCTCCTTCTGCCTCCAGCTTGGGGGCTGGGATTTCGGGTGGGGGTGGAGGGCTCAGCTGCTAATACTCCCCACAGGCTCGGGCATGGTTGGCACATGGAGGTGAGGGGCTAATTCTCCTCCAGGTCCTGGGAGCCATGGAAGGTTGCAGAGAAGAGGCAGGAGAAGACCAGAGGCAGGGAGTCCAGCTGGAAGCGTCTGGAGGGCCCGGGCCGGTCAGGGTCCGTCGGAGGGCCTGGCCCATCCTCCTGCACCTCAGGTCTCAGGCTCCCCGAGCCCCTCAACGTGTCCCTTCCCTTCTCAGGGTCAGCCCAGAGGCAGCTGCTGCTGTCCTGGAACTCCTCAGCTCTGGCTGGGGGAACGCCCTGGGCACCCACACGGCCCTTCCCAGCCTGTGTCGTCCAGGAGCGTGGCCCCACACCCTGTGAGGAGGGCGCAGCACGGGGAAACTGAGGCCCAGAGGACTCGAGTTGGCTGCTGCTGGCCCAGGCCCCATGGGTGGGTCTCCTGGTCGCCAGCCGGGGCCTCAAGCCGCCCCTGGGCCCTGGCCCAGGCCGGGGAGGGCTCCCTTTTGCCTCATGCCCTCCCGCTCCCGGGCCTCAGCTTCCCCATGAGCTCAGCTCCTGGCCGTCGGGAGGTGCTGCCCTCTGTCCTCAGCACTGCCTAGAGCTGAGTTTCCAGGAGTGTGTCTGGATGGAGGCCATGGCATGGAGGGGACGGGGGAGGATTTGACCCAGTGAGTGGGGCCGTGGGCTCCCAGCCTCTGGGTGCTGCCTGTCATTGAGAGGTCGGTGGTCGAGGCCCAGGGAGGAAAAGGGGCTTTGCCTTTGCGTCTCTTCCCCGAGGAGAGGGCCGTGGGGGTCCTGGGTGGGTGGAGGGGATGCTGAGGGGGTCCCCGGCGAGCAGGGGAGGCTTCGAGGGACCCAGTGGGGTGAACGGATTGTGGAGGTCCCAGGCGGGGACAAGGGGGCTGTGAGCGTTCTGAGCAGGGTGGGCAGGGGCTGTGGGGGTCCCAGGAGGGACAGGGAGGGCTGCCAGGATCCTGGACAGGGCAGGGAGGGAATGCAGGGATCCCGGGTGAGGGGAGGGGGCTGTGGGGTCCCAGGTGAGGTGGAGGGGGAATGAGGGGTTGCAGGAGGGGCAGGGGGAGGCAGAGAAGCCTTAGAGAGCTGGGAGAGAGCCAGGGCTGGGCTGGGAGGCCGGGGTTGGAGGGGACCGGTGGGCGCACATGGGCAGGCCTGGCTGCGTCCCTGCTGGCCCGAAGCCGGGGACCCAAGGGGGCCTTTTCGTGGAAAAGGGATCAAAAACTGACCCCGGCATTTGTTCCTCTCCGACCTTTACCTCCGACTTGTGCAACGCCTGGGTGGCCTTCACCCCCGCCTGAGGCTGACGGCCCACGGGTGCCTCTGGACCCGCACCACCTCTGTCCACTGAGTGGGCTCGGAGCCCCCGCACCGGGCTGTAGGGGAGGAGGCCAGCCGCCATGTGCCCCGTCAGTCAGCCCAGCCGGCGTCCTTTCCCGTCCACGGTCGGCAGCCGGGCGCACAGGGTCTCTGGGCGTCTGTGCCGGTGTGGCTCCTTGGGCCTGGGCTGGGGCTGGCCGGGGCGTGTCTGTGGGCTGGAGTGGGGAGGTGGCCCCAGGTCAGGGCGCAGGAGACACACAGTCTGTACTTGGGGGGCGGTTTTAGGAGAGGTGGCGGGGGTCTCCGCCTGTCTTCCTCAGTAGGTAAAGCTGCATCCCTCTGCAATGGGATTGGATTTGTAGAAACCACCCAGAGGCTCTGGGAACCAGAAATAGGGAGGCTGAGGTCGGGGAGAGGCCCTGGTGGGGGACACCCAGGTTGGGGACATCAGGCAGCAAAGATGGTTCTGGCCCAGGAGCAGTGACCAGAGTCAGTGCCGCAGGGCCTTGAGCCTGTGTGTTTTCCTGCAGAACCTCCTGAAGAGGCCTTTGCGGGACGAGACTGGGTCCCCAGTCGGCCAAAATCCCATGTGGAAAGCATCCACGAAGTCCCCGACATCCCCCATTTTCCATGAGGCCACATGTGAGGTGTGCAGGCTCTGAACCCAATGCCCAGCCTCGGGCACGCCTGGCCTTCCGGTCTCCTGAGAAGCAGCCTCCAAAAGGCCTGTGCTTTCCTCGGCATCCCTTGCCATGCACAGCCCTTGCACTGGGGATCCCCCAAGCCGCCCAGCACCCCCAAGAAGTGACACGTTGGTCTCCATGAACAGATGGAGAAACCGAGGACGTCTTTTGCTCACTGGCCCGTGTGTGCCTCCCCCGCACAGCGTGTGCCACGCCACTGGTGCTGGGCCACAAAGGCGAACAGCCTGCTCGGGCGTCCGGCCCTCAGGATGCGCTCGGAAGCGCAAGCGAGGCCCGGACCGGGAGCCCAGCGTGCAGGTAAGTAAATCCTCCGGCGTGATGAGGGCATGGCCCGGGCCTCGCACGGAGCCCACCCTCAGGGACGGGATAAGGAGCTGAGGAGAGCGTTTGCACACAGCAGGTGCCAAATGCTTGGTCTGAGGCGCCTAGGAGAGCGTCTGGCTTTTAGTATGTGCTCACTGAGACGTATAAAGAAAGCGCTCCTAAGTCTAGATGTCCGCGCCTAAACCAGGCCTGGCATTCGTTCTCCATTCTTCGCGTTCCATACTCCATGCTCCGTGCTCCATGCTCCGTGCTCCATGCTCCGTGCTCCATGCTCCGTGCTCCATGCTCCGTGCTCCATGCTCAGCACACCAAGCTCCGTGCGCCGTTCTTGACGCTCCATACTTTATGCTTCAAATCCATACTCCACCCTCCATGCTTCACTCTCTGCACTCGAGGCTTCACTCTCTGTTCTCCGTTCTCCAGACTCCCTCCCCCGTTCTCATATTCCGTGCCCCATCCTCCATGCACCATTTTCCACGCTCTCTTTATACTTCGTGCTTCATACTCCGTGCTCTATTCTCTGTGCTCCGTGCTGCGAACTCCCTGCTTCCTTCTCTATGCTTTCTTTAGACTCCGCGCTCCGCTCTCCAGGTTCCACGCACCGCGCTTCACGCTCCACACTCCATCCTCCACGCTGCCTTCTTTATCCTCCACACCCTGCTCTCCACGCTCCACACTCCACCCTCCATGCTCCTCACCTGATCATTCATCCTCCCTACTCCATGCTTCATGACCCATGCGTCATACTCCATCCTCCACAGATTGTTTTCTCTACGCCCTCCTTCCTGTTTCACATTCCATTCCCCGCTCTCCACACGCCATGCTCATGCTTCCCGCGCGCTTATCCGTACGTCTCACTTCATTCTTCACGCTTTATTCTTCCTACCCACGCCCCGGACCTCGCTGTCCCTTTTCCAGCGGCCCTTCTTTGTGCACGATGCCTCCCAGTCCTTCTTTCACCGGCCACATTCTGTTCCCTACATTCCATTTCCGATAGACCATATTCCATTTTCCACCCTCCGGGCTCCGTTCTCCACACGCTGTTGTCCATACTTGACTCTGTTCCCCATCTTCGCGCTCCACCCTGCGTTCCTTATGCTCCATTTGTCATGCTCCATGCCACACGCTCCAGACTGCGCCTTCCCTTCTCCGTACACTCTTCTCCAAACCCCACGCTCCGTTCTCCGTATCTGTTTTCCGTGTTCTCTGTTTTACTCTCCACACTTTCTCCGCCTTCTCCACAGCCTACGCTTTGTACCCCATTTTCTCCCACCCCATCTCCACGCTCCACTCTTCGTGCTCCATTCTCTACACTCACCTCCGTATCTCAGCTCTGCTTCAATCGTCTGCATTTCTCTCTGTGTTGTCCGTCGCCCGTCCTCCATACTGCTTTCTCCGTCCGCGCACCCCAGCTCTGCATTCCAGGCCCCCTCCGTCCTCGTTCCCCACGCTCTGGTCTTCATTTCCCGTCGCCGACACGCCATACTCCGTTCGCCGTATTACAGACTCCCTTCTCCACATTCTGTATCCTTGTGTCCGTATTCTGAACACACGTTCCTCGACTTACGGTGGGGTTGTATCCCGACAAACCCATCGTAAGTCGGAAGTGTCCTAGGTCGACAAGGCCTGCCATACCCTGACCCGCCAAACGTCGTAGCTTAGCTTCGCTTGCTTTCAACAAGCTCGGGCGCTTACATTAGCATGACTGGTTGGAAGCTGCGGCCGGGCGCGACCGGCAGTGTTGTGTCACACAGTGCGAGCCCAGGAGGAATTCACAATTCAGAATCTGAAGTGCGGTTTCTGCTGAAAGCCTGTGATTTTCACACCACTGGAAAATTAAAGAAATAGTAAGTCCAGCCACCATAAGTTGGGAGCTGACTGCACTCCACTCTCCGTACTCCACTTCCCGTTCTCTGTCAACGTGAAAGCAAGAGCCTCAACCAGCACCCTCCACCCTCCATCCTCCACCTTCCGTTCTTCCCCCTCCATCCTTCATTCTCACAGAGGTTTTCACAGGACGGGCAAGCCTTGGAGTTATTGTAGGCTCAGTTCCAGGCCATCGCTGTAAAGCAAAGATCACAACAAAACCCCAAACCTACATTTTTGGTTGCCCAGTGCCCATAAACGTGATGTTTCTATTATACGATAGTCTTTTAAGTCTTTACACACAATGTAGAGACCTTAATTTACAAATACTTGAGTGCTCAACCATGCTAACCATCACCTGAGCCTTCAAGCATTGTTATCTTTTTGCCGGTTGAGGCTCTTGCTTTCACGCTGATGGCTGCTGACTGAACAGGGCGGTGGTTGCTAAGGTTGGGATGACTGTGGCAATTTCTTAAAATAAGACAGCAATGAAGTTTGCCACATCAATGGATTCTTCCTTTCATGAAATACTTCTCTGGGGCACACGATGCTGTTTGATGGCATTTTACCCAGAGTAGAACTTCTTTCGAAATTGGAGTCAATCCTCTCAGACTTGTCACTGCTTCATCAACTAAGTGTATGTCGTGGTCTATATCCTTTGTTGCTATTTCAACGATGTTCACAGGATTCTCACCAGGAGTAGATTCTATCTCAAAAATTACTTTCTTTGCTCAACCATAAGAAGCAACTCCTTGTCTGCTCAAGTTCTGTCATGAGATTGCAGAAACTCAGTCACATGCCCAGGCTCCACTTCTGATTCTAGTTTTCTTTCTATTTCTACCACGTCTGCAGTGACTTCCTCCACTGAAATCTGGAATCCCTCAAAGTCATCCATGAGGGTTGGAATCAAGTTCTTCCCAACTCCTGTTAATGTTTTGACCTCTTCCCATGACTCACAAATGTTCTTAATGGCATCTGGAATGGTGAATCTTTTCCCGAAGTCTTTTGATTTAGAAGGTGCTCGGTTTCATCAGAGGAATCACCGTCTTTGACAGCGATAACCTTACAAGATGTGTCTCTTAAATAATAAGACTCGAAACTCAAACTCCTTGATCCGTGGGCTACAGAATGGATGTTGTGATAGCAGACATGAGAATAACATCCACCCCCTTACACGTCTCCGTCAGAGATTTTGGGTGACCAGGTGCATTGTCAATGAGCTGCAATATTTTTAATAGGATCTTTTTTTCTGAGCAGTAGTTGTCAACAGTGGGCTTAAAATATTCAGTAAATCGTGCTGTTAGCAGAGATGTTGTCAACCAGGCTTTGTTGTTCCACTGACAGAACACAGGCGGAGTAGATGTGACATCATTCTAAAGCACCCTAGGATTTTCAGAATGGTAAATGAACATTGGCTTCCACTTAAAGTCACCAGTTGCATTAGCCTCAAACAAGTGAGTCAGCCTGTCCTTTAAAGCTTTGAGTCCAGGCATTGACTTCTCCTCTCAAGCTATGGAAGTCCTAGATGGCATCTTCTTCCAAGAGGAGGCTGTTTCGTCTGACACTCTGTTGTTTAGTGTAGAGACCCTCATCCACGATCTCAGCTAGATCTTCTGGAGAACTTCCTGCACTTGTTGATTCACCTTGCAACAAGTTCACCTTGTTATGAAGATGGCTTCTTTCTTCAAATCTCATAAACCAAGCTCTGCTGGCTTCCATCTTTTCTCCCTTCCTTCCTTCCTTCCTTCCTTTCTTCCTTCCTTTCTTTCTTTCTTTTTTGAGTTGCAGTTTCACTCAGTCGCCCAGGCTGGAGTTCAATGGCATGCTCATGGCTACCCCAGTGTTGACCTGCTGGGCTCTGGCAATCCTTCTGCCTGAGCCTTCCATGTAGCTGGAACTACAATTATGTGCTACCATACCCAGCATATATATATATATATATATATATATATATAATTTATTGTAGAGACAAGGTCTCACTGAGTTGCCCAGGCTGGTCTCGAACCCTTGAGCTCAGGCAATCCTCTCCCTTCGGCCTCCCAAAGTGCTGGGATCACAGGCTTGAGCCACCAAACCCAACCTCTTTTTTTTTTTTTGAGTCGGAGTCTCACTCTGTCTCCCAGGCTGGAGTGCAGTGGCACACTCATGGCCACTGCAGCCTCAACCTGCTGGGCTCAGGCAATCCTTCCGCCTCAGCCTCCCAAGTAGCCAGAACCACAGGTGTGCGACACCATACCCGGCTAATTTTTTGATTTATTGTAGAGATGAGGTCTCGCCAAGTTGCCCAGGCTGGTCTCGAACCTGTGGGCTCAGGGCTTCCAGCTTTTCTTCTGCAGCTTCCACACCTCTCTCTGCCTTCATAAAACTGGAGAGCGCCAGGGCCTTGCTCTTGGTTTGGCTCTGGCTTAATGAGAAGTTGTGGCTGGTTTGTACTTCCATCTAGACCACCAAAACCTTCTCTCTATCAGCACAAGTCTCTTTCGCTTTCTTATCATTTGTCTGCTCACTGGAACAGCACGTTTACTTTCTTTCAAGAACTTTTCCTTTGTATTCACAACTTGGCTAGCCGTTTGGCACCCTGGCTTTTGATATGCCTTCCTCATCAAGCTTAAACATTTCTAGCTTTTGATGGAAAGTAGGAGACGTGAGACCCTCCCTTTCACTTGAACACTTAGAGGCCGCTGTAAGGCTATCCATTGACCTAATACCAATACTGTTGTGACTCAGGGAACAGGGAGGCTTGAGGACAGGAGGAACAACAGGGAGAATGGCCAGTCAGTCGAGCAGTCAGAACACACACACCACTTATCAATTAAGTGTGCCGTCCTGTATGATCGTGGTTTGGGACACCCTGACCACAGGTCATCATAACGGATATTATCAGGATGACAAGTTTGAAATGCTTTGAGTGGCTGGGCTGGGTGGCTCAGCCTGTAATCCCGCCCTTTGGGAGGCCCAGGTGAGTGAATTGCCTGAGCCCGCGGGTTCGAGACCCACCTGGGCAACTTGGCGAGACCTCATCTCTACAATCAATCAAAAAATCAGCCAGGCGTGGTAGCGCGCGCCTGTAGTTCCAGCTACGCGAAAGGCTGAGGCGGAAGGGTCGCCGGAGCCCAGCAGGTCGAGGCTGCGGTGGCCGGGGGTGTCCACTGCACTCCCGTCTGGGCGACCGAGTGAGACTCCGACTCCAAAAAAAGAAAAGAAAAGAAATGCTTTGAGCATCACCAGACCGTGGCCGGGAAACACCAAGAGAGCCCCTGCCACTGGAAAGATGGCGCCGACACGCTTGCTCGAGGCAAGGGTGCCATCCGCCGTCAATTTGTGGAAAGCTCAGGAGTGGGCGGCGCAACGGAGTGGGGCGCAGCGCAGCAAGACGGACCTGCCCCCCCTCCACCCTCCACCCCCGCCTCCCCTGTCGCCGCGCGCCCTGCTGCCTCCTCCAAGCCATCGTCCACGTCCGTCCTCCACGCGCCCAAGTCCATCCTCCATCTGCCAGGCTCCTTTCTCCGTATTCCATCTCCTCCCTCCTCACTCCAGGCTTTGCTGTGGTCGCCGTTCTCCACGTTTCACGACCGGCTCTCCACACTCCACTCTCCGTCTGCCAGGCTCCCTTCTCCTAGTTCACCGCCTGCCTCCACCCTCCGTCCTTCCACCGCCGCCGTTCCCCACGCTCTATGCTTTGTCCTGCAGCTCAGCTCTCCACGGGACGCCCTGTTCTTCTGTTTCGCCTCCCCTCTCCGTCCCACGTCCTTCCGCCAAAGCGTCACACCCACGCGCAATACTCAAGGCTTCATGCTCCGTTCTCCACACTCCGTTCCCCCTCCTCTCGTCTCCAGACCTCACGCCCTGAACTTCACACCCTGCTCCTCATGATCCAGGCCCAGCACTCCACCCTCCACGCCCTGTCCCCTCGTCGCCATCCTCCACGCTCTAGTCTCCACGTCCCGTCCTCTCAACTCCGTGCCCGACTCTCCATCCTTCGTGGCCAACCCTCTCCCCTCCATACTCCCTTCCGTATCCCTGGTCCTCCGGACTCCACTTTCCACGTTCTGTATTCCATAATGGATGCTCTGTACTCCGCCCTTCATTCTCCAGGTTCTGTTCCCCATTATTCCTATCCCCTCCCTCCTGATCCGTATTTCTTGTTTTCTTTTTATTTTTTTTTCTGAGTTGGAGTCTCACGCTGTCGCCCAGACTGGAGGGCAGTGGCCGCTCCCGGCCACCGCGGCCTCGACCTTCCGGGCTCCGGCGATCCTTCCGCCTCAGCCTTCCGAGGAGCCGGAACTACAGGCGCGCGCTACCACACCCGGCTAATTTTTTTTTTTTTTGGATTTATTGCAGAGATGAGGTCTCGCCGAGTTGCCCAGGCAGGTCTCGAACCCGCGGGCTCAGGCAATCCGCTCACCTCGGCCTCCCAAAGGCGCGGGATGACAGGCTGAGCCGCCGAGCCCGGCTCTGATCCGTATTTCATGCTCCGTTTTCCACATTTCCGACTCCATCCTCTCCATTTTCCCTTCCCCTTATTCCATCCCCCATACTCCCTCGGGTCCACTCGCGGCCCTCCCTCCGTGAGGCTCTCCTGTCCTCTTGTCTCTGACTTCCAACCGCCCCACCTCCCCGCTCCACTCAGGATCTGGCGTTCCAGCTTTCTTGGTTCACACCCCTTCCCAGCACTGGCTGTTCCCAGCAACCTCGGGGCCCTTCCCGCCCAGGGTCTTTCTTCGAGGAAGCCATGGTGACAGCTGCGACTTAGACGAGTTTACGTAGGGGAAATCCAGGTACTTGTTGCTCCCCCTGGCAAAACTGTGCAGTTTAACAAGGGCCAAACTGGGAGTGGAGGATGCTGTATCCTTCTGTTCTTGAGAGTGGGGGGTGGGGTGACACCATGTCCTTATATTCCTGGGAGTGGGGGACATTGTGTCCTACATCCCTGGGAGTGAGGAGTGACGCCATGTGCTTATATTCCTGGGAGTGGGGGACGGCGTGTCCTTATATCCCTGGGAATGGGGAATGCCGTGTCCTTATATTCCTGGGAGTAGGGGGCACCAAGTCCTTATATTTCTGAGTGGGGAATGCTTGTGTCCTTGTATTCCTGGGAGTGGGGGATGCCGTGTCCTTAGATCCCTGGGAGTGTGGGGCACCGTCTCCTTAGATCCCTGGGAGTGAGGACGCTGTGTCTGGTGTTCCTGGGAGTGGGCAGTATTGTCTCCCAGCAACCAGGAGGCCCATCAGGCTTCCCGGCTTCCCCGCCGTGGGAGAAGCCAGAGGCAGTCCCTGGCCTTTCATCTGGATGTCGTATGCGCTCTGACCACTGGACCCCTGGCACCTTCTGGAAGCGTCTGGCCCCTGAATTGCCTTCATTCCCTCCCGAGCTCGTCGCGAAGAGGCCTCTCAGTGCCAGCTTCCTCCACCTCTCCTGCCCGGCCAGCACAAAGTCGTTGGCGTCAGGTCATGACCAGTGGGGTCCATGTCATCTTGCAGACCTCTGGATGCCGAGATCTCTTCTGACCCTCTCCGCGCTGAAATTCTGTCCCCACGAAACACCCGCTCCCCACCCCCTCCCCCAGTCCCCAGCCCCCACCCCCCGTCCGCTCTCTGTCTCTATGGGTCGGACGAGTCCAGAGGCCTCCTCGGAGCGACTCATGAAGTGTTTGTCCTCTTGCGACTGGTGAGTTTCACTCAGCACCACGTCCTCAAGGCTCACCCGTGTTGCAGCATGAGTCGGAATTTCCTTCGCTTGTGGTTGGAGAAGATCCCATTGTATAGCGGACCAGTGGCTGTCTGTCCGTTCGTCAGCGGCTGGACACCCGGCGGCCCCCACCTCTGGGCCCTGGTGAGGACTGCCGTGATGAACATGGGCGAACACATGTCTCTTTGAGAATGCTGCTTCTAATTCTTTTTTTTTTTTTTGAGTTGGAGTCTCACTCTGTCGCCCAGACTGGAGTGCAGTGGCCGCTCCCGGCCACCGCAGCCTCGACCTGCTGGGCTCCGGCGATCCTTCCGCCTCAGCCTTCCGAGTAGCCGGAATTACAGGCGCGCACTACTACGCTCAGCTAATTTTTTGATTTTATTGTAGAGACGAGGTCTCGCCTGCCCAGGCGGGTCTCGAACCCGCGGGCTCAGGCAATCCACTCACCTCAGCCTCCCAAAGGTGCAGGATTACAGGCTGAGCCACCGAGCCCGGCTGCTGCTTCTAATTCTTATGGACCCGTAGCCAAACGTGGAGCTGCTGTGCTGTGTGGGAAGTCCATGTGCTGAGGAAGCTCCGTCCTGCTCTCTGCGGTGGCTGGCTTACATTCCCACCGGCAGTGCCTGTGCATCCCCGTGCTGCCACGCCCTCACCCTTTACATCCCTGTTCTTGACAGCGGCTGTCGCTGTGAGTGTGAGGCGGTCTCCCACTGAGGCTCTGACCTGCGTGTCCCTCATGATTAGCTGCTTGTGGCCCATGTGTGCATCTTCTTTGGAGAAGTGTCTCTTTAAGTCTTTGGCCGATTTTTCTACTGGTTTGTTTTGCCGTGGTTGCTGTTGAATTGTAGGAGCTCTTTATATATGCTAGATCTTAGCCCCTTATCAGATATACGGTGTGTGGCTACTTCCTCCCATTCCATAGGTTGCCTTTTCATTTCTTCTGTCTTCCAGCAGGTCGTGGAGACTCCCAGGCGCCCGTGGGCACGTCTACTGCTGTTGGTTCCATGGGACATGAGCCATGGTGGGCCCCAAACACACCCACCAAGCCAACAGTTGTGTATGGCACACCTGAAGCTCTGGCAAGAATACCACATCCGGCATGTAAGGAAGGGGTGCGTCCCCCCTTCCTCCACCATGTGCTCTATTCAGGTCCTCAATGGCTTGGATGGTGCCTGGCTACACCGGGGAGGCCATCTGCTTTCCTGAGCCCACCATTCAAATGCTAGTGTCTTCTGGAAACACTCTCACAGACACACCCAGAAGCCATGCTTCATCTGGGCACCTTGTGGCCCAGTCATGTTGACACGTAAAGTGAACCCTCATACCACAGACCCCAGTGGTGGAACAGACAACCTGGTGTCCCCACCAGGATATGCACTATCGCTTTTGATTGATGGCCTGGACCAAGGACAGTGTCTGCGGCCTCCACCTGGCCTCCCCACTTGACCTCCGAGTGTGTCTACTTCTCAGTCAAGGACCCAGTTAGTGGGATTACTCGAACTGCCAAATATCTCCATCCCCCCGACATATGCAGAGACTATAAAAGTGACCCCCGGCTGGGTCCATGAAGCCGAGGACCAATCTATAATGGACGACAGCCAGCACCCTTGCGCTCCCTGGGGCTCCTTGCTAACGAGAAGACACAGGGTAACCCTTTGGGTCTTTGGATGCCAAGGTCAACTCACAGCCTCTGTCTAACTGGCCCACAGCGTGTGGGGGACTCCCCTTTCTCGAGTGTACCGGTCAGGTGAGTAAACGGCCGTGGTCTTTTGGGGGCATCACAGGCATACTTGCAGTGACACTGTGGAGTCTTCCCTCTGGGGGCTTGGGTATCGCTTCAAGCAATGGGCTCTGGAACAGAAAACACACTCACATCTAGACACACAGCAAGAGAGCACGATTTTTTTTTTTTTTTTTAGTTGGGGTCTCACTCCATCGCCCACGCTGGAGTGCGGCGTCACACTCACGGCCAACTCAGCGTCAGCCTGCTGGGCTCAGCTGATCCTTCCACCTCAGCTTCCAAGTAGCCGGAACTACAGGTGTGCGCTACTGTGCCTGGCTAGTTTTTAATTTTATTGGAGAGAGGTGGTCTCACCGAGTTGCCCAGGCTGGTCTCAAACCTGCGGGCTCAGGCAATTCTCTCACCTCAGCCTCCCAAAGTGCTGAGATTATAGGTGTGAACCACCACACCCGATCATGTTGTTTGCTTTTTGTCGTTGAGTTGATATGTTTTGTCAGAGTCATGATTTGTAAGGATGTTCTCGCAGTCTATGGCTTGTCTTTTCATCCTCTTAATAGCCTCTTTTGTGGACCAGACGTTTTTAACTTTGATCAAGGCCAAGTTACCCATCTTTTTTTTTATGGATTGTAGTTTAGGTGTCATAGCTAAAAAGTTCTTTGCTTAACCCCAAGCTACAACAATTTTCTTACATGTTTTCTCCTAGAAAATGTACATTTTGGGGTTTTACATTTAGGTCTATGTTCCATTGGAGGTTAATTAACTTATTTTTTTGAGTTGGAGTCTTACTCCATCACCCAGGCTGGTGTGCAGTGGCACGCTCACGGCCACCCAGTGTCGACCTGCTGGGCTCCGGCGGTCCTTCCACCTCAGCCTTCCAGGTAGATGGAACTACAGGCGCGTGCTACCATACTCTGCTAATTTTTTAAAAAATTTATTTTATTGTAGAGACGAGGTCTTGCCAACTTCCCCGGACTGGTCTCGAACCCATGGGCTCAGGCAATCCACGCGCCTTGGCCTCCCAAAGTGCTGGGATCGCAGGCTGAGCCCCCGAGTCATGACATGGGGGCTAATTTTTATGTGCACTGTGAGGTGTGGATTGAGGATGTGGGTATGCGAAAGCATGCATGTGTGCACACGTGTGTGCTTGTGTGTGATAGCCAGCTGTTCCCACACCACTTGCGGAAAACCGCGTCCTTTCTTTCCAGCTGTATGGTGTGTGTGGATTTATTTCTGGGCTCCGTCCCATTGGTCTGTGCACTGGTCTGTGCACTAACAGTTCCAGATATCAGGTAGTTTGAGTGCGCTAAAACTTTTCCTTCTTTTCCAGAGCTGTTTGGCTATGTAGAAAATTCTTATTTTTGTATGACTGCTGGAATCATCTTGCCAATTTCTCCCATGAAGACTTCTGCAATTTGGACTGGGATTGCCTTCCATGGGAGGGGAATCGGTATCTTAGCGTTGCTGAATCTTCTGACCCACGGCAAAGGTAACCTTTCTGTGGATGGAAGTCATCTCTCATTCTGCTCAGTGATATTTTGCAGTTTTCGGTGAATTGTCCTTTCACAACTTTTGTCAGATTGGTTTCTAAGTTTTTCATACCGTTGATGCCCTATTAATTGTTATTTTAAATTTCAGTTTCAGATTGTTCACTGCCAGTATTTGTCCATTTCACCTAACCTGTTGAACCCATTGGCATGAAGTTGTTTAGAATATTTTCTTATTAGCCTCTGAATATCTGTAGAATCTGCAGTTGTGTAACCTCTCTTGTTTCTGATGTTTGGAACTTGTGTTTCTCTCTCTTGCTGCTTTCATGCCCCCCCCCATCATTCTGGTTAGAGGCTTATCCCTTGTATTGATCCTATCAAAGAACCGACTTTTACCTTTATTTATTTTCTCTCATTTCCTGTTTTCTATTTCATTGATTTCTGCTTTAATCTTTATTGCTTCTATTTCATGTTTACTTAGGTTTTAATTTGATCTTTTTTCCAAGTTTTTTTTTGGGGGGGCAGAGTTTCACTCTGTCACCCAGGCTGGAGTGCAGTGGCACACTCACAGATACCACAGCTTTGACCTGCTGGGCTCAGGCGATCCTTCCACCTTAACCTTCCAAGTATCTGGAACTACAGGCGTGTGCCACCACGCCTGGCTCATTTTTTTTTTATTTGCTGTAGAGACGAGGTCTCACCATGTTGTCCAGGCTGGTCTCAAGCCTGTGGACTCAGGCAATCCTTTTATCTCTGCCTCCTGAAGTGAAGGGATGACTGGCGTGAGCCACTGTGCCCGGCTTTTCCCAGTTCCTTAAGGTGAGAGTGGAGGTCATTGACTTGAGACGTTTTTTCTTGCACAATATATGCATTTTACAGCTATAAATTTCCCTCGAATGACGCTTTATGAGAGTCTCCCAAATTTTAATATGCTGTTTTTCCCCTTAATTCAAAATACTCTCTAATTTACCCTCTTTTTTTTGAGTTGGAGTCTCACTTTGTCGCCCAGGCTGGAGTGCAGTGGCACACTCAAGATCACCCCAGCGTCGACCTGCTGGGCCCCGACAATCCTTCCACCTCAACCTTCCAAGTAGCTGGAACTACAGGCATGCGCTACTATGCCTGACTAATTTTTTTTTTATTATCGTAGAGACGATGTCTTGCCAAGTTGTCCTGGCTGGTCTCGAACCCGCAGGCTCAGGCAATCCACTCGGCTCTGCCTCCCAAAGTGCTGGGATTACAGGCTGATCCACCAAGCCTGGCCTCTAATTCACCTTTTGATTTTCTCTTTGATCCATGGGTTATTTAGAAGTCCATTATTTTGTTTCTAATATTTGAGAGTTTCCAGAAATCTTTCTGTTATTGATTTTTAATTTTATTCCATTATGGTCAGAGGATACAAAGGGGGACCCAAAAAACCCAGCAGTATCTTTTTTGGAGGGCAGGCCCCTTATAGTACAGGCATCTCCCTGCTATGGAAGTGTTGCAGGAACCCATTGGCATCAGTGTTCCAGCTAGTGTTGTCGTGAGAGGCTGTATTTGGCTTCAGTGAAATTTTTTTGGAGATTCTTTCAAGGTGTGTACCCATTTCACGATGGGTGATTTACGAGGACACCTGCCCACACCATGCTGAGTGTCCAGCAGTTTTGGTCCAAAAATGGCATGACCTCCATGCCCCACCCTCCCTATTCACCTGAGTGACTTAAAAAAAAAAAAATTGGTTCCCTGGATGAAAACAGTCCCCAAAGGGAAACATTTTGCTGATGTGGAAGAGGTGAAACAAAAACACAGAAACACTCAAAGCCATCAAAACGAACAAGTTCAAAAACTGTTTTGCGCAATGAAAAAAGTGTCTTGATAGGTGCATTGCATCCCATAGAAAGAGCATTGAAGGTGACTGAAGTTTAAGCATGGAAGGATGAATACACCATTTTTTAAATAAATGAATTAGGGCTTTTGGGGTCCCCCCTCGGATATTTGGTATGACTTGAATCCTTCTCAATGTATCAAGACTTATATTATGGCATAGAAGTTGGTCTGTCTTGGTAAGTGTCTCCCATGCACTTGAGGAGAATGGGTCTTCTGCGATGGTTGGCTGGAATGCTCTATAGCTGTCAACTGAGTCAAGCTTTTTAAAAACCCTTACTGATTTTTTTCCCTACTTGTTCTAATAATCATTGAGAGAGAGGTACTGAAATCTCTCTTTTCCTCACTTCTTACAGTTCTTACACTCATATATTTCTAGGCCATATTGTTAGGTGCATAAGTGTTTGGAATTGTTATGTCCCCTTAACAAATCAACCTCTTTATCAGTATAAAATAATCCTATTTATCCCCTACACTGTTCTTTGCTCTGAAACCTACTTTATCTGATACTGAGATAGTCATGCCAGCTTTCTTTTGACTAGTGTTAGTGGGGTATATCTTTCTCCACTTCTTTTCTTTTTCTTTCTTTTTTTTTTTTGAGTCTTGAGTCTCACTCTGTCACCTGGCCTGGAGTGCAGTGGCATGCTCATGGCCACCCCAGCATTGACCTGCTGGGCTCCGGCGATCCTTCTACCTCAGCCTTCCAAGTAGCCAGAACTACAGATGTGTGCTACCATGCCCGGCTAATTTTTTCTTTTTCATTTATTGTAGGGACAAGGTCTCACCAAGTTGCCCAGGCTAGTCTTGAACCCCTGGGCTCAGCCTCTCCTCTTGCCTCTGCCCCCTAAGGTGCTCCACTTTTTTTCTTTTAATCTATTTGTGTCTTTGCATTTAATATGCTTTTTTTTTTTTTTTGAGTTGGAGTCTCACTCTGTTGCCCAGACTGGGGTACAGTGGCCGCTTCCGGCCACCGCAGCCTCGACCTGCTGGGCTCTGGCGATCCTTCCGCCTCAGCCTTCCAAGTAGCCAGAATTACAGGCGCGCGCTACCATGCCTGGCTGATTTTTTGATTTATTGTAGAGATGAGGTCTCGCTGCCCAGGCGGGTCGCGAACCCGCGGGCTCAGGCAATCCACTCACCTCAGCCTCCCAAAGGCGCGGGATTACAGGCTGAGCCACCGAGCCCGGCTTGCTTTTTTTTTGATAGGCAGCATCTAGTCATGGCTTGTTCTTAAAACCCAATTTGACAATCTCACCTATGACTGGGGTATTTAGATCATCGCATATCACAATGTCAACAATATCAATCATCGTATATTTCCCACGATGATTGATATTGTTGAGTTTGAATCGTCCATTGTCTTGATCTTTGTTTTCTATTTGTCACATTTGTTCTTCTTTCTTTTTCCCTTTTTTCTTGCCTTCTTTTGGACTGATTGAGTATTTTTAAAATTTTGTTTCAGCTCCTTTGTTGGCCAATTAGCTACAATTTTTTGTTTGATCATTTTAGTATTCACTTCAGTATACATTTTACCTTATCACGCTCTACAATCCAGTGATGTCTTACCACCCAATTTATAAGGAAGTACCTTACAATAATTTCCCCTCTCATCCGTTCTATCATCATGTCATGAATTTTGTTTTTGCATATGCTATAAAGCTCACCATCTACTGTTGTTACTTTTTGCCAGAACAGTCTATCATCTGTTAAAGAGATTAAATGGTAAGAAACCTTAGCTACTTACCCCTCTAGTTGCCGTTTACAATTCTCCTCGTTCCTTTGTGCACACGCAGATTTCTGATGTCATTTCCCCTCAGCCTGAATGAATTCCTTTAACATTTCTCATAACACAGTTCTTTTTTTTTTTTGTTTTTTGTTTTTTGTTTTTTGTTTTTTTTTTGAGTTGGAGTCTCACTCGGTCACCCAGACTGGAGTGCAGCGGCCGCTCCCGGCCACCGCAGCCTCGACCTGCTGGGCTCCGGCGATCCTTCCGCCTCAGCCTTCCGAGTAGCCGGAATTACAGGCACGCGCTACCACGCCCGGCTGATTTTTTGATTTATTGTAGAGAGGAGGTCTCGCTGCCCAGGCGGGTCTCGAACCCGCGGGCTCAGGCCATCCACTCACCTCAGCCTCCCAAAGGCGCGGGATGACAGGCTGAGCCACCGAGCCCGGCTAACACAGTTCTTTTTTTTTATGGGATGAATCTTCCGTTTCTGTAAACCTGAGCATGTTTTTATTTGCATTTCATTTGCGAAAGCATTTTTCCCCATTCTGAGGTTGATGGGTTTTTTTCTTTATTTGAGTTAGAGACATTGTCTTACTGATTGCAAGGACTGCTTGCATCATGTCCTGTGAGAAATCTGCTCTCACTCTTGTCTTTGTTCCCCTGTATACAGTATGTCCTTTCTTCTGGTCGCTCTATTTTTTTTAAATTGATGTCTATTTTTTATTATAAAGATGTGGGGAACAATTCAGGGTTAGATCTACAAATTTTCTGGTTGCTCTTAAAAGCCTCATTTTATTACATGCTTGAATAATTTGATGATGGTGTACCTTGGTGTGGTTGTATTCATGTTTTCTAGGGATTCATTGAGTTTCTTGGCTCTATGGGTTTATATTTTGCATTAAGTATGGCAAGTTTTCTTCCATTATTTCTTCAAATATTTCTCCTTCTCCCTCCTCCCCCAAACATGCATACCTCTTCTTCAGGAATGCCAGTTACTGGTATTGGGCCACTTGAAGTTGAATCATGGCTCACTGATGCAATTGTCATTTACAAAAATTTTCTTTTTTATCTCTACATATTTTACTTTGCATAATTTCTATTTCTATGCCTTCAAGTTTGCCCTTTTTATGGTATTAATCGTATCCAGTGTATTCTTTTAACCCGAGCATTGTCGTTTTTATCTCTAGAAGTTTTATTGGAGTCTTTTAAACCTATTTTTTCATATTCCTAACTTTTTGCAGATGTGGGACACAATTGTAAAGGTGTTTCGGTGTCTTTTTCTGAGACTATTAACAAAGACATCAGTCTGTGTCAGTTCTGACTGGTTGATTTTGGTTGCTTGACATTGGGACTTTGACCTTTTTGGGTGGTGGAGATTTTGTATTTCTACAAATCCTTTTTGAACTTGCTTAGGGATGCAATTAAGTTACTTGGAGGCCGCTTGACCCTTTCAGGTGCTACTTTCTGATTTGTCAGATGGGTCCAGACTGGCACATTCAGGGAGGTGAGGGAAGAGTGAAGCCCAGGCCTCCCCTCTGAAGGGTGCAAGCAGGAAGCCCACCCAGGCATAAGCCCCTCCACTGAGATCTACCCCCTCCTCTGTGTGAGCAAGAGGACTCCCAGATCCCAAGATGACATCCTCCCTGGTGGGTGTTCTCATGGCGGCCGACAGGTACAGAAATGGGATGGAATGTTCCAAAAACGCAATCTCAGGTCTGACTCCCGTGCACATCCGGGAGTTCTGGGTCCAGGTCCCGTCCACCATGGTATCTGCACAGGGAGGGTGCGGGCGGGGTCTCTGCGCGCACAGTGAGGACTGAAGGGGTCCCTCTGTGACCTCTCACCCATCCCAATGCAGGACAGGAGGGTGGTGCAGCCAGCTGTGGTCACAGGGACCAGGCTCAGAGCTGATACTGTCCTGTGAGGCTCTGGGGTGCGCCGCACACAGTGGTATGTTGCTCGTGCACTTGTGTGTTTGTGCGTGCTTTCTCTGGGAGCCGCCACGTTGACTGTGGCTGCTGGCCAGCCCCCTCGGGGGCTCCCATGCCCACACCTCACATCTGGCTCTGGTTTGTGGCCCAGGCCCCCCCCGCCTTGGGTTACTCCCACAGGACAGGACAGGCACCCATCCGCAGGCCCCCACGGCCAGGTAGGGAGCACAGGCAGGCCCAGCCTGGGGTCCGGGTCCTCCGGCCGGGACCAGGTCCACATGGAGGTGCTGGGCCTGCGCACCCCGGAACTGGCTGCTGCTGTCAGCCCCTGGCCATGTGTTCCAGGCTTGGTGTCCTTGTGCCCTTCGGGGGCTGCCATCTGTCCTGGTTTCTCTGGCAAGGCCCCAGGAGGAGGAGACTTGGTGGGGGACCCCTGAGGGCTTCCAGTTCCCCTGACAGGGCCAAGTAGTCTCCAGCCAGCCAGCTCCGGAGCCAGTGGCACGGGGGTCACAGAGGCTGCAGCAGGGGTAGGACCGGAGCTCTGGGAGGGGGTCAACCTTAGGACCGTTCCCTGGGGACCCTGGATGTTCCCTGAGGCACAGGGGAGGCTGGCCCACAGTTGAGGTCTGGAGCCTGGCACACCCAGCCACTAGGAGTGTGGCCCAGATGAAAATGAGGCCAAAGGTGTGTCCAGACGCAGACCCCCATGACGGGAGGGGCCAGGGCGGCCAGGCACCATGGACAGCAGATTTCAGCAGCTCCATGGACAGACGAACTCAGCAAGAGCTGTGGCCCTCCGCTCAGGAATATGTCGGAAACAAAAGCAGTGAGCTCCCCGTGGCTGGGAGAGAACAAGCAGAGGCTGGCCAGCAGTGCTGTGGGGGCAGGGTGCTGCTCCGGCCAGAGGATCTGGCCATGGAGGCCTGCGGAAGGGAGCCTGCGTGGGTAACCCAAGGCAGAGGCGGCCCCAGCCACAAACCAGAGCCAGATGTGAAGTGCAGGCACGGGGACCTGAGAGGCTGCCCTGTGTCCCTCCATGAGGGCTGGCCAGGGGTGCTGGGAGCCGGAACAGGCACCGACCGCAATGCTGGGGCCAGGAGTGTCCTCGTCCCGCGCACTGTGTGTTCCCTGCTCTGACAGCCTCAGAGGTGGGTGACATTATTCTCTATGTAAAGAACAAGTTACCGCCCGAGCACCGGGCCGCGAGGGGTGTGGCCCAGCAGGGCTGGACACTGGGGCTCCAATGTGTCCTTTGGCTGCAGCGATCGATGCCAGACATGGGCCTGGCCGCCTCGCCATCCTGTCTGCTTCCAGCACTCCGTGGGTCTCTCACCTGCAGGTGCCTCCTTCCTCCCGGAGGCTGGACATTCTGGGAGGGAGGCCGGGCCTAGGACCAGTTGCCTTTGAGTGTGTGGGTACGACCTGGTCCCTTTCCTAAGAGTGCCACCTCCAGACACACCAAGACACACAGCAGCACTCACAAGCGTCTCCGGCCTCTCCACATCGTCTGTCGCATATCCACTCAGCACCCAGTGCTGTTTCATGGGCTGGAACCGGGCAGAGAGCAACCGGGGAGACTCGGTTGTCCCAAGGGCCATGCCTGCCTTCCGGGGGGAGCCGTGAGCAGCCTCCGTTCAGGCCAGAAGGTCCCCACACCTGAGAAGGGCAGCAGGTGTCCCGTGGGTGCCCAGAAGGAAACTGACTGGAATTCCCTGAGCCCAGCACATGGGGGTGGCGCTCCACCCACCTAGGTCTCCCCAGGTCCGTTCCCCATTTCTCCAGGGCTTTGGGTCATTCAAGGTCCCACCATCCACTGTCCTGGGAACGTTCTGCTGGCACCTCGGTGGCCAGAACCCCAGGAGGAGGGAAGCCTGCCCCCGTGAGGTGCCCGCTGCACTTCCGGATGGGGAGGGGCATCTCCCCATGGCCACGCAGAGCCTTTCCAGCCAGATAACTTTCCAGGGGGGCTCAGAGCCGCAGCAGTGGGGAGGGAGGAGTGAGCAGGCCATGTCCTAAAGTGACGGAGGGGACTGTGCAGTGTATCCCAGCCACAGTGGGGAGACTGAGGCATAGCCAGTGCAAGCGGGTGCTGGGGCAGGGGGTCACCGGGGCGCTGGGAGACTGACACCACACCAAGGGGTTGGTTCAGACCAGCCAGTGGACAGGTCTGGGGCGTGGTGGTCAGAGCAGATGGGAAATGCACGTTTAGCTCCATCCCAGAGGTTCTAGAAAGCTCATGAAGGGGGTGAGACAGTGATGGGACAGCCCAGAGTGGACCGTGAATGGCAGCTGGGAGAGGGCAGGAGACCAGCCCAGGGGCAGGCCTATAGGCAGGCGGGGTGTGGGGCCGCATGCCTTCAAGGGGCTGAAGAGCTGGCTGTCTGGGCGGCAGCGACTCTGCTTCTGACTGTCGAGGTCGGGTGGGCACCGGGTCCCTCCAGAGACCAGCATTCCAGGGGACAGGCGAGACGCCGTCGGGGAGGAGGATGTCCAGAGGACAGTCACGCGGGTTGTGTAGACTAGACTCAGCTTGTTATCTGGGGCACAGATCTGGGGGTCACTGGCCGGTAACCATGGGCATCCAGGGATATGTGGGGACCCAGGAGAGAAGTGGGCTGGGTCACGGGCTGAGGCCAGAGAACTGGAGAGGGCCACCCTGAGGACAGGGGACAGAGCAGCTGGCTTTCCCCACACCAAGGAGAGGCTGGGAGGGCGTGGCAGCCAGGGTGGCCCCGGGGAGGTCCTCAGTGACCGTCTAGGGGCTGATCCGGGCTGCAGTGCTTCTTGGACTTCTGTGGCCTGAAAGAGGACCCACCCTGTGTGGCCACAAAGAAGCCAGGCTCTGAGGTGCCGATGGGGACGAGGCAGGGACTATGGGTCCCTCGGGACTGCAGGGAGGGGCACGCCCCTCACCTGGGTCTGGCCACGCCCATGCCCTGCCCAGAGCCAGGCTCGGCCGGGCCACCACATATAGCAGGGGAGAGGACGCTGCAGCCTCTGGCTGGAGCTCACAGGCCAGTGGTCCTGGTGTGCCCTAAGCCAGGTGTCCCAGGCTTCTCCCTGGGACAGTCCCTGAGCCTTGGGACTCAGCAGACTCCCCCTTAATGGCTTGTGTTGGCTTCAGCCGGGCTGGCTCTCTCTACCGCGTGGGGCTGGTGGGAACTGGACATGCACTGTCTGCCCCATGCCACGTCCACCTGGAGACCCAAGGTGACCGCAGCGGTTAGCACTGGCAGGTGGGGAGTGCAGGGGTAGGGAGCGTGAGGTTGGGGGGTGGGCTGGGGGCAGTGTGAGTTTTTTTGTGTGTGTTTTTGATTTGGAGTCTCACTCTGTTGCCCAGGCTGGAGTGCAGTGGCATGCTCATGGCCACCACAGCCTCGATCCACTGGGCTCAGGCGATCTTTCCACCTCAGTCTTCCAAGTAGCTGGAACTACAGGCTTGCACCACTATGTCTGGCTAATGTTTAATATTTATTATAGAGATGAGGCCTCGCCAAGTTGCCCGGGCTGGTCTTGAGCCCTTGGGCTCAGGCAATCCTCTTGTCTCCGCCTCCCAAAGTGCTGGGATGACAGGCGTGAGCCACCGTGCCTGGCCTCAGTGTGAGTTTTAAAAGGCAATCAGGAAGGCCTTACGGAGAAGGGGCATCTGAGCCAAGACTTTGTGGGGAGGGGGCAGAGAAGTCAGCTGTCCCCAAATCAAGGAGAGGTAAGGAAGGCATGGCAGCCACGGTGGCCACGGGGAGGTCATCAGTGACCTTCTAGGGTGGTGTCTTGGGCTGGTCCGGGCTGCAGTGTCTTTCTTAGGCTTCCATGGCCTGAAAGAGGCCAGGCTTCAAGGGACCGATGGTAGCCATGTCCCCATCTTCAGGGGAGCAGACATCTTCAGGGGAGAGTTCGCGAACTCCAGGGAGGATGGACCAATGGTGGACATGCACAGGGAAGACGCTGGCATCCCTTGTTGAGGGAAGTGCCAATCAAACCACAGTGAGATCCCGTGTCACCCTTGTGTCACCCCCGCCGGGATGGCTGTCGAGTGCCGACAGGGATGTGGCGGACTGCAGCCCTCGCGGAAATGGTCTGGCGGTTCTTCAAACACAGGAACCTAGAATTCGACCCAGCAATCTCCTCCTGGGTGGCCAGAGCATGAAGAAAGGAAGACAGTGTCCGCACAGACAGGGCAACGCTGTGCACCATGGTCAGAAAGGCTTGAGAAGCCACTGGTCACCCACTGATGATGGGTGAGCACCTTGTGGTTCATCCACACGAGAGGCTGTCACAGCCTCCAAAGGAGAGTGGCTCTGACACAGGCTGCCATGCGGCTGGACCCCGAGGTCGTGATGGCGCGTGAAGCAGCCAGTCGCCAAAAGACACTGTGGTTCCACTTGTACAAGGTCCCCAGAGTCGTCAAATTCATAGACAGAAAGCAGACAGTGGGGGCTGGGCTGGGGAGAGGGTGGAGACTGAGTGTTTCAGAGGGGCAGAGACTCCGTTTCAGAAAGAAGAGAAGGTTCTGGAGATGAGGGTGGTGATAGCTACAACACGCTGTGAGAGTCCTTAACTGTGAAAATGGTGACATTCGTGTTACGCATTATTTTACCACGATAAAACAAGACAAATCCGTTCTTTCCAGGTCTGTCTTTCGGTTTCTACACGGCGATTCAGCTGCGACCAGGATGTTCGATTCCATGGCGTTAGGAAAGCCCGCTGGTGTTCAAGCGGTTTATTCCGTCTAGCTGTGGGAAAAGCCCTCTAACGCCTCGGAGACTCTTTCGTGGGATGCTTCAAAGCTGCGGTCACACCGCTGCCACCACTCAGACCCCCTTCTCCGTCCCCAACCCCTCTGCCCCCTCTGGGTTCGATTCAGTGTTACGTATTTGACTCAGCTACTTGGATTGTCTACACAGCCCAGAGGTTGGCCCTCAGACCGTTTCATCTGTTTCTGTCAATAAAGTTTTATTGGGACTTGCCCTCCTTTGTGTATGACCTACACCGCTTCCAGTGGCAGGATTGAGTCCCAGAGCCCCAGGGTCCTGCAAAGCCTAACATATTTATGGACGTTGTATGGAAAAAAGCCTGCTAGATCGAATATACATGGAGAACATTGTATGGTTAATAAACGTTCTCCCCCCCATTGCATTTATGTATTTCTTCAATATCGACCTATTTGTTTATTTTTAATTTGCCCTAGAGTTGTGGGCTCCATGCAAGGATTTGCTTCATAAGTAAATTGCGTGGGGGCTGATTCGCATTGTGGTCAAGTGAAATGAAATTCATCTTTTTTTTTTTTTTTTGAGTGGGAGTCTCACTCCGTCGCCCAGGTGGAGTGCAGTGGCACACTCACAGCCACCCCAACGTCGATCTGCCGGGCTCCGACGATCCTTCCGCCTCAGCCTTCGAGTAGTCGGAACTACAGGCGCCCACTACCATGCCTGGCTAAATTATTTATTTATTTATTTATTGTGGAGACGAGGTCTCGCCAAGTTGCCCGGGCTAGTCTCGAACCTGCGGGCTCAGGCAGTCCACTTGCCTCGGCCACCCAAAGTGCTGGGATGCCAGGCTGAGCCACTGAGCCCGGCCGAAATTAATCTCACCAATCCAAATGTTTGGTCTAAAAATAAGACAGCCCCAGGACTTGGGCCTCACGGACAGCCTGGCCAGAGGGGGCTGCGGGGGGGACGGTGGGCACCTGCAAGTCTGAGAGCCTTCTAGATCACCAAGGGGCCTGGAAGGCCAGCAGGAGGCAGGCAGTCCGGCCTGAAGGTCAGGGAGTAAGTCTGGGAGTCCCCCATGCATCAGAGGTGGGACCACCCAGAGATGGAGGCTGGGTGGGGGTGACAGATATGAACAGGGGTGGGGCAGGCAGGGAGGACCTGGCAGGGGGGTCAACAAAGCCAGGACACCCAGAAGATGGCACCACGTTGCCGACGGGGGCTCTGGGAACACCAGGGCCAAGAAGTTACCAGAAGCTTTGAGAAGAGCCGCCTTGGGGAAGGGCGGGGAAGTCCCATTGATGGGGCTTCAGAGGAGACAGGAGAGCTGGCCTGGGCCGCCGAATGTCCAGTCCTCATCCCTGAATGTGGCCTCTAAGGAAAAACGGTCCTCGGTGGCTCAACCTGTCATCCCAGAACTTTGGGAGGCCGAGGCGCATGGATTGCCTGAGCCCATGGGTTTGAGACCCACCTGGGCAACTTGGTGAGACCTGTCTCTACAATAAATAAAAAATCGGCCGGGCGTGGTAGCGCACACCTGTAGTTCTGGCCACTTGGAAGGCTGAGGCGGAAGGAACGCCGGAACCCAGCGGTGGATCGCCCACTGCACTCCAGTCTGGGCGACAGAGTGAGACTCCGACGCAAAAAAAAAAAAAAAAAAAAAAAAGGGCCTTTGGTGATGTGCTAAGGTGAAGGGCTTTGAGACGGGGTCCCGGAGGATCGGATGGCCTTGCCTGACATCACCAGGTCCTCACAGGAGGCAGGCACAGGGAGGCTGGACTACAGAGGAGAGGGGAGGCACAGGGAGGCTGGACCACAGAGGAGAGGGGAGGCTGTGTGAAGATGGACAAGCCAAGCAGCCCCCAGAGTCCCCCAGGAGCTGGAGGAGGCAGGAAGGGTCCCCCCAGACTCAGAGAGAGTATGGCCTTCGGGGTGGGGGGTGAGGCCTTGCCCGCACCTGGGCGGTATTCCAGGGCTGCCCACACCAGACGCCAACCCCAGAACTGCAAGACGGAGGCAGGCTCTAGGGGTCAGGGTGGGGTCTGGGGCCCGGACGGGGTGGACCGGGTGAGCATGTGAGTAGACACATGAGGCAGGGAGAGAGGCGGGGGAGAGAGGGAGCGGGTAGATACGCCCCGTCCTGCTCTGGGCCACGTGTCCATTTACTTGGTCCCCGGCACCCTTTGGGCAGGTGCATGTGACCACCATGTCCCCCGGTGACAGCTTGGGTGCCCCAGATCTGGGACTCAAATCCAAGCAGGCGTTCTGACTCCGGGGTCTCAAGGGAGGCCGCCCCCCATGGGGGCCTAGACTTTAGTGGCCTCAGGGCCGGGATAGGCGGGGTCCCGGGGGCAGGGGTGCGGCTTCTACAGCTTCCATGTCCCGCCCCGGTTCCCCCAGACGTTGTTGCTCAGGGCCGCCGGGAAAGGAGCCCCAGCTGGCCCCTAAAGCCGGTGTGAAGGCCCGGAGGCCACCAGGTGAGCCCCAAATAATTAAACTGGGGAGGCGCGGGAGTGACTGCGGTGTTATAAACAGGAGCAGCCACCCGGCACCAGCCTCACTGCCTCTGCCCCGTGTGGCCGCTGGGCCCAGCAGGTCCCGCTGGCCTTGCCAAGGGGCCTCGATGGGCCCGGCCCAGCCCGGAAGCCCTGTGTAAGGAAGATCCCCGCTCTCCATGGCAGGGCTGGGCAGGCCTGTGGTGTACAGGGTCCTCGCCTGGGCCATCAGGAGTGGTGGGCATGTGGGGGAGTGTCCTTCTCAGCCCGCCTCCCACCCAGGCAGCTTCCTAACCCCCAGGCCCTCTTGGCCTGCCTGGGGGCCACCACGACTGCTGGCCGGATTAACTGGATTTTGCCCATCTTTTCCAAAAGACATTCAGTCACTCAACTCCCAGCCAGCCTTGTAAAGTCGCCGGCTTCCTTCCCCCCGGCTTCCTGCACCCCATTGGCCGTCCCTGACTCCTCTTGGCCCTACCAGCCTGGCTGCCTGACCTCTGACATCTGAACAGATAGAAACCCACCCACCACTCCGACCCCACACACGTGGGCTCCCAGAACCAGCTCCAGCCCTCATGTGTGTACACCAGGCCTGCTGTCCAGGCTGGAGGGCAGGGTGTGGCCACAGTGGCTTTGGTGACACACAGGGCTCCAGGACTGGGCTCGGAGTGGGCATCACCCTGCAAGGTCCCACCAAATCATGGCAGCCCGGAGCTTCCTGCCACCACCAGAGAGGGCCAGACAGGCCTGGGAGCCACCCGGGGCCTCCAGGGTCCTGCCTGGAGCCTGTGTCCACCTCCCCACCTTACACTGGTCTTCCCACACCAGGATGGGCCCTCCCACCCTCAGGACCCCCACGGTCAGGCTGTCTCCTTGTCCCTGGCAGCCTGTGGCATGTTGGTCTCCTTCTGGGGAGACTGGCCCCGTCCACCACTTCCCCTGCCCAGTGGAGCCCACAGCACGACCCCCTGGGGGGCTTTGAAACGGTGACCCAAGGGACATTCTGTGTATGGGTGGACACAGAATGCAGGGGCTCTGGACTCAGAACCTGGCTGCACAGCCAGAGTAGGGGCCTCTGGGCTGGGACTGGGAGAGGAGCGCTGGCCTGTAATTACCTGGCTGCTCCCCCCTGAAGCAAGGTGTGCTGGCCCTAGCCCCAAATTACAGAGCACAGTCGCATGGTGCGGCCCAGCAGGAGCATGGGCCTGCTTGCCAACGGCTCCCGGCCCTCAGCCTAGCTGGCTCCCCTTCCCACGGGGCTGGCCACCCCTCTGCTGGCAGAGGAGCTCCAGGCTCACCCTCTGTATCCATTCTCTGAGAGACCCTGGTAGAAGGACGGCCAGGGCTGGAGCCCCCTCTCCACCCGGCTCTGCGTGGCGCACCATCTCGCCAGACCCCTCTGCGTTCGGGTCCCCAGGCTGATGGTGTCCTGAGCAGGCCTAGGGCAGGCCCAGCACCTGGAGACCGCAGGGCCAGGGGGATCTCCCCCGCTCTGTGCCTCAGTGTCCGACCAGATGGTGAAGGGTTACCGCCGCCGTGCCCTGTTCTGCCCTCTGCAAGGGACCCTGTCCCCAAAGGACATGTGGCCTCATAGAGGACCCTGCCTGTTCTGGCTGATCCGGGCCTCAAAGGCACACACTGGGCTCCCGTCCTCTGCAGTGCCCATCCCTGGGGGAGGAGGGGGGAGCCAGAGACACACTGGCTGTCCCAAGGCTCATGCTCCTGGCAGCAGACAGAAAGGAGCAGATAAAGTGTGCGGGGTGTGCAATGTGGTGGCCGAGACAGACGCGTGATGCTGCCACACACCAAGGTGCATAGGCGGCCCCTGGGAGCCGAACGTGGCAGAGGGTGCTTCCTGGCCCCTGGAGGGAGCCTGGGCCTGCTGACACCTGGCTGTCTCACGTCTTGTTCCTGGAACCACAAGAGAGTCCACGGCTGTGGCTCTGAGCCTCTGCGTGTGTGGCCCCTCGTCGTGGCAACCTGGGGACCCAAACGCTAGCCCAGAGTGCCCAGTGTGTACCTTTGGGGCCCAGCTCAGGTGGGACAGCCAGGGCCCTCTACGAGGCCACATGTCCTTTGGGGACAGGGTCCCTTGCAGAAGGCAGAACAGGGCACGGCGGCAGTAACCCTTCACCATCTGATTGGAGACTGAGGCACAGAGAGGGGGAGACTCCCCTGGCCCTGTGGTCTCCAGGTGCTGCGCCACCCCTGGGCCAGCACACCTTGCTTCCGGGGGGAGCAGCCAGGTAATTACAGCCCGGCACTCCCCTCCCAGCCCCAGCCCAGAGATCTGCATTTGCTGAGTTCCCAGGCCGTGCGCACCATCGCAGCTGAGTGTTGTAAGGCTCCCCTGTGTGCCGGGCATGGTGCCATGGTCCATACATACTCTGAACCTCCTGGCCATCTAAGATGCACATTATCTAGGTGGGGAAACTGAGGCACTCGGTCTCATACTGGAATATTCAGGGACACCTGCGAGCATGTGTGCAGGGGCGGGACTGGCTCAGGGAGGGGGAAAGAGTATTCCTGGTCCGTGCCATGCCCTGGGGGGCCCTGGAAGGCCACCCTGACCCTGGAGGCTGAAGCTTCCTTGGGGCATCCCAGGGAGGAAGAGGGGAGGCCAGGCTGGCTTAGACGGGCCTCATGGCCTCCCTTCAGAAGCCCTGCCTAGGCCTAGCCCCTGCCTGGGGGCTCCTTAGCTGGGGACGGGCTGACCCCTCCTCCCTGCGGGCCCCTCCTGTGGCCCCCACTCCACCACCGGCCTCCGCCCTCCACCCAGCCCCAACTGTGGGTCCTGCCCTCCTGCCTGCCTGCTCCCTCGCCAGCCACCCAGGGGCACCCAAGCATCCTCTGTGTGGACACCTTGACGGACAAGAGCTCGCGGCCACTGATGGATAAGGTCATGAAGGAAGGACTGTGCAAGGGAAGCTTCCAGAAGGTCCTGAGAGGCTCCTGGCAGGAGGCAGAGATGCCGGGTGCGGCTGATGACAACCCGTCACACTGCTTCTTCTGAGGAGAACAGGCGAGCTCCCTGCTGGTCCCCAGGGAGGATACTTCCAGGTGGGACCCCAAGGCTCGGCCGAGTGGCGGCTTGGGGCCTGCCTAGACAGTGGCTGCCAGCCTCTCGTGGATTCAGACTTTCCTGGCTTCTAGACGGGCCCCCTCCCAAGCGGGTGTGATTACAGCAGGCCCCATTGCCCCTCCTGGGCCGGGCGCTCTTCCCAGCTCCTGCCTGCCCTGGACGGGTGTGGGAGACAAGTGTCTGCGCCCCGGCCTGGGGGAGTTGACGGGGTGCGATGTGGGAGGGTCCCAGTGTGGGGCTGCTGAATCAGGCCTTCTGAGATGGACTGAAACCATGAGGGAAAGGGTCCCCAGGACGGTCTGAGGGGCCTGAAGGGGAGTTGACACTTGAGCTGGGTATGGAAACAGTCAGGAGAGGAGTCGGCTGAGGATGTGGCACCTTCCAGGATGATGGGGGATGTCGGGGGGGGGAGCAGGCGGGATGATGTGAACCTAGAGGACTGGGCCCAGGGGACCGAGGGAGCTGGGGAGCCCCGGAGGCCTGCGGAACAGGGCAGTGACCTGCTTGCCAGGAGGTGGAGCCTGTCTGGCCATGGCTAAACAGTGGTAGGCCCTCACCAGGCACCCACCCACGAGGGACTCCCCAGCTCACCATGGTGATGAGACTTGGCCTTTCAAAGCCGCCAGAGGCCCCAGGCCAGCCTATGGGTCACCAAGAGGGACAGAGCCAGAGGGATGTCATGTGGCTGCGAGGGGAGGACACTTTGTACAAAGGGGCCAAGAAGGAAACATGAAATGTGTGTGCCCCGGAGAGGGAGGGGCCCTGGACGGGGCACCAAATGGGACGAGTTCTGGATGTTGGAAATGGTCAGCACTGGCCACAAGCCTGGGAAGTCCCTGTGACTCCTGGCCCAGACGGCACTCAGACTGCCCAGGGCTCTCCTGGAAGCTAGGACAAGTATGGCCTCCCAAAGCCCAGTACCCATGCTGTCAGACGTGAAGGGAAGTGACAGGGCTTCTGAGGCCAGCCTTGAGGTGGGGCGGCCCGGGAGGTCGAGGCCAGCTCTGCCTGGGAGGCGTCTGCAGCTACCAGCCCCAACCCGTGGCTCAGGGTCCAGGTCGAAGGCTGGGAACCGCCATAGGCTAAAAACTCACTGGCAAACAAAACAGAGGGCTGATGGCGACATGGGCAGGCAAACCCCCAAAGAGCCCTGAAACACCTAGACCAACAGCGGGGTCTTCCATGGGGTGGGAAAGCTCAGACTGCTGCAGACACAGGGTGGAGAGGGAGGCTAAGGTGGGCCTCGGCCTTCCACAGGGCGGCATGGCCTCTGCACAGGACATGGCAGGGTCAAGGGAGACCTCTGGCTCCCAGGCCACACCCTGCCAGCCCTGGCTGCCCCTCTGAATGCAGACGCGAGAAGGGTCCCCAGAGTCTCTGAAGTGGCCAGGCCAACTCAGGGCTGTGGGGTCAGCCAAGGGGGGAGTCGGCCGAGCTGAGGTCCTGCAAGCAGGAGGCAGGGACAAGGTCACCGGCGCACCCTCCCGCAAACATGTTGGCTGCACTCCGTGCCCGCCACGCCCTGAGGCCCCTGGTGTGGGTGGATGTCTCCAGAAGGGCTGGTCCCCGACTCTGCCTGTCCGTTCCTCATGGGACCCCAGGGACCAGACAGGAGCGTGTCACCAAGCAGGGGACCCATGGTCGAAAGGAGGCTGGGCCTCCCCATCCCTCCAGCTGTCCACCCAGCCCCAACCCCCAGGGCCTGGTAGCCTCAAAACAAACCAGAAAGGAGCTGGAGTCCCATCACTGGGCAGCATGGGAAACTGAGGCCCAGAGGGGAGGAGCTTCCCAGGGCTCCGTACCCAGCCCTGCCCTGGCCAGGGACCCCTTTGGGCTGTCTACAGACTCCCTAAGCACGTGTGGGGGACCCCTTCCTCATTCCTGTATTTCAGAGGAGCAGCCAGGATGGGCAGGAAGAGTGCGTATGTGTGTACACACGTGTGGTCACATGCATGCGTGTATGTACACAGGTGCTCACTTGCATGTGTGTATTTGTGAGGCCCCTTGCACCCTGCTGTGTCCTGAGCTTTCCCGCCCCATAGGAGGTCCTGTCCCAGGCCCCACACCCCCTGTGTTCTGGCCCCACCCTCAGACCACCCTGGAACACGCCCAATGCCTCCTTGCACCTTCCAGCTCAACAAGGACCTTCCAGAGCCTTCTCTGGGCACCCCAGGCCAGACACCAAGGACGCAGCCGTCAGCGACCAGCCCTTGCCTGCCTGCTGCCCTGTCCCCCACCCCCGACAGCGCCCCTCCCTCCCAACTCCCAGGTCCCCTCCGGGGCCCTGACCCAGCCTGCAGCCCGCTGCCCTCACGCCCCACCCTGGCCGCCCCTGCTGCCCCCCGGTCGTGGAGCAAGTGGCTCCCAGCACCCCTGGCCTGGCACACAGAGTCCCTGGACGTCAAGGCTCCCCCCGAAACCTGACGCTTGGGTTCCCGCACAGAGAAGCAGGTTCCAGGGCCAGGTGGTCCAGCAGCTCCTCCAGGGCCACACGCTTGTCCCGACGGTGAGCTCAGCACAGCACGGCACGGCACTTGCCGAAGGCGTGGGCTGTGGTTGGAAGGCCCTGCTTCCCGTGCCCCACACAGGCCTCGCCCGGCCCCACGGGTCCGGCTGCTGGGGAAGCGGCAGCCCCGATTTTGAAATCCTTTTGAAAATGTTTTTTCTTTGTTTTGTTTTATTTAGAAATTTCCCAAATTTTTACCAAGTTAAAAAGACAACCACAAGAATGTGTAGCCTGGGTGGACGAGCGGCATAAACAGCCCCTCCCCCACGGCCCCACCTCCCCCCAAACCACGGCCCCCCAACTCAGCAGCAAAAAATGCCAAACACGTATAAGAAAACAGGCAGTCATGCAAACGGAGCTGGGTGAGGGGCACAGACTCCACGCCTTGGCCAAAGCGTGCACCCACACGCTGTGCACACACACACACATGTGCGAAAGCCCTGGCGCACACAAGCACACATGTGTGCACACTCATGTACACATACAAGTGGCACACACGCATGCATGTGAGCAAGTGTGTGCACACCCCCCCAGAGCACACATGTGAACACATATGCATGAGAACTCACATGTGCGCACAAATACACACATGCAAGTGAGCACCTGTGTGCATACACACACATGTATGGGACCACACATGCGTACACACACGCACAACAAAGAGCATGTGTGTGCATACGTACACATGCACTCGGTGTACACAAATGTGTGTGCATACATACATACAAACATGCGTGTACATGCATAAACATATGCACACGAGCACACATATGCGCACACATACACACGTGCACCTAGGTATGTGTGTGCACACACATAACACAAGCACGTGGGCAAACATATGTACACACATGCACGTGTACATGACCACACATGTGTGCTCTGGGGCATACATACATGAATTGAGCATACACATACATACATACGCACACACGAGCACACTTACGCGCACATGTGTATATACACATATGCATCTGTGCACACATGTGTACATGCATGCACACTTATCTACTCACATGTGCATGCATACATAAACACATGCATGTGAGTAAGCACACATGTGCACACACCTATGCACATGGGCACATATGCACATATAGCTGCCTATGGGCCTGCAAACACATGTGTAGTCATGCATACACATATGCACGTGAACACACTTTTGTACACATGCACACATGTGAGGACGTGCGTGCACACCCATGCATATGAGCACACGCGTGTGCACACATACATACATGCACACGAACACACACTCCACCGGGAGAAACCTTTCTCCAATCCCGGTTGCAACACCAGAGGAGCCCAGAGAAGGGCCGGGCGGCTGAGCCCAGCCCCCACCGTCCTTCTCCGCCATCATTTGGTCGTTTCTGCCTCAGTTTCCCTCTCTTCTCCCCCACAGTCCCCAAAGTCACCTGGAGAGCCCTGCGCGGCGAGACAGCACAGACAGCCACGTGATGTGGGGCCCAGTGATGCCATCCTGCCGAGGCTTTGGAGCTGGGGATCCAGGGGCCCCCCTGAGCCACAGCAACCGGGCCTAGCTGGCCGCCAGAGCCCACCTGCACCCCGACAGCTGACCCCAGGGCAGTGTGCCCCCAGGCTGCCCCGCCCGGGGACTGCAACCCCCAGGCAGCCCCTGTGCCTCCCTCGAGCCTTCCTGTCCCACTGCGAGCAGTGCCTCTCACCAGAAGCGGCCCAGGGGAGTCGCCCTCGGGGCTCTGGCTTCGCCACCCAGGACCTTCCCTGGGGATGGATGTCTCAGCCCAGAACTCACAGCCAAGCAGGGATTTGAACCCGAGACCCTGTGCTCCAAGAGCCCATCGCACGCTGCCCGGGGCCAAGGGCCGGCACCCCCACGCCTCGGCCCTCCCGCCATGGTCCATGCCCCACCCTGGCCCGAGAGGGGTCCGGAGGTGATGCTTGGCCAGAGGCAGACAGCACTGGTGGGGAGGTCTCGGTGCTGGGGAGACTCGGCGGGGGGGCAGGTGAGAGGGTCTCGGAGCTGCCCCCATCTCACCTCTGGGATGTCGCGTCCCTGCGCCCCGCGAGAGACGAGCCGGTCTTGGGGAATTTTGCTGGCACAGAGGCAGGAAGGAGAGGATCTTGGCCTCCCGAAATGTTTACTACACCAGGAAATTAATTCACTACGCACGGGCTTCAGTGACGAAGAACGAAAACACACACACACTCACTCAGGACAAATCGAGTGCAGGCCCGGCCGGGCGGCCCGCGTCGGCGGGGAGGCGGGGAGGCCGGGGCACGCCTCAGTCACAGCCCACGGACTCGGGGGTCAGGCGGGCGGGGGCCGAGGGCCGGGCCGCGTGCCACCCCTCCCACCCAGGCCCGCCTCGCCCGGACCGCTCCGGGCTGCCGGTCGCCTCCGGGCCGTCACGCGTGCCCCGCCGAGGGGCCGCTGACCCGTGGCCTCAGGAATGTGCCTTCACAGAGCACAGGATGGAGGTGCGGATGGGTCGGCTGCTGGGCCCTGGCCGGGCCCAGGCCGGCTGCACGGGTGGGGGCTGGGGGTGCTGGCTGGGACCGCTCCTCCCCGGGCCCTCCCCACATTGGCCCGTGCCGGTCCAAGCCAGGGCAGAAGGAGGTCAGTTTGTGCAATGCTCCAGGCAGGCTCTGGTCCAGGAGCTGGTGATGGGGGCGCGTGGGAGGAGGGCCTGGAGGAGCGGCCTGAGCTGGGAGGGCGGCACCGGCCGTTGGGGGGGCACTCCCCAAGCAGCCCTGCCTCCCTTCTGCCAGCAGAGGCTACCGGGAGCCCAGGGATGCAGCCTCCAGTGAGCATCAGGTGCTGGACTATCAAATAGGATTGTCTCGCACGACTGCAGGGCTGCCCGTGGGGCCCGCCCTCGTCTCCACTTCCCTGCTGTGCTGACATCCACCAGCATGACACATGGGTCACCCCATGCCCCCTGCCACCTCCTCATGCCTGTTGCATGCCATTCCAGCCCGCACAAATGCTGTTCCCCGCGATCCCTCCCACCCCAGCACCCTGTGCCCCAGTGTCTTCCAAGGTCTTCCTCCATCTCTGAAATCCAAGGAATGTCCAGTCCAGGAAGGTCTATAGCCAAAAGAGAAACACCGACCGAGAACGGCCTGCAAAGGCCAAGTGAGACCCCCTTGCCCCTCTCGGCCCTCTAAACGAAGGACCCAAACCATCCACTGTCCGGACACAGACCCCCGAGGTGCTGCCAGACATCCCAGTGGGAGGAGGCAGGGCCCAGATCAGAGAGCGTCAGGAAGAGCCTGGCTGGGCCCAGAGGCTGCAGGGTGCATGCTGACCACCGCGGGGACAGGCTGACCACGGCGGGGCCAGGGGAACCTCCCTCTCCCATGGGGGCTACCGCTGCCTCTGCCTCGCAGTCCATTGGGCCCTTGTCTGCTCTGAGTCCCCCCACTTCCAGACAGAGCTCCTTGGGGGTAAATGCACCTTGTCTCCGAAGGCCCTGTGACCGTGACAGAGCAGCAGAGCCTCCCGCTGGGCGGGGCGCCCGCAGGGAGGCTGGACCCCTGGAATCCAGCCCAGTCGGTGGCAGGGCCTTCCTTTCTGAAGGTGTGACCAGGCTTCGCCCGAACCCAGGACCCCCGCCAGCCTCAGCCCGGCACCCCTGTAGCCCTGGGCATGTAATTGGCAGCTGCACCGCCCCTCCTGCCTCCCCTGACCTCATGGGGTCATGGGGTGCCCCACACACAGGCTCAGTCCTTCTCACCAGCAGCACCCCGCATTCAGCAAAGCACCTCAACTAAACCCAGCCCACGGTTCTGAGGGCCAGAGCCAGCCTGACCAGTGGCTGGGCCCGGCACCTGCCACCTGGGACCCTCCCCATGCCCCCTCCCTCCTGGGAGCAGTGGGGTCTTTGGGAATTTCTGGCCCCTGCCGGGGTGGGACTGTGCCCTCCCAAGCCCCTCCCCCTGAGAACGGCTCTTATGTTTCCCGCTTTGGTTGCAAAGTGTAATTAAACATCCCCACGCAGGCCCTGCCAGCTGGCACAGGCCCCTCGGCTGAGGAGTGGCTCCTGGGTGCCAAAGGGCCCCCTGGGGCCAGGCTGCTGGGCTGGGAGCACCCGGCACGCTCCTCTGCCCACTGTCCTGCTGGCCATACCCTCACCGCAGCCCATGGGAGAAAGTAACGCCCAAGTCACACACCCATCTGCCTGAGGATGACACCGCTTGGCTACGGTCCCAGAAAGTGCCCCCTCTGTCCTGTCACCAGCAGAAGAGCCTGGAGAAGGGTGGCCCTACACTCCAGGCCCTGGGACCCCAGCACCCTCCCTGGGCCAAGTCAGGCGTGGCCAGGCCACAAGAGAGGCCGCTGTGGTGATGGCTCTGGACGTCTCGGCCTGCGGGAATGCCTGAGGTGGCCTTGGCAGTGTGCTGGGCAGTGTGGGTGCCGAGCCGTGTGCTCCAGGGCCCTCAATGTCCTGCCCTCCTCGGAGAGGCCCAGACTGCCCACTGCCCCTCTCTCAGGCTGCACTGACTCACCCACGCGTTTATTGAATACCCACTGCATGCCTGACTGGGTTCCAGGTCCTGTGTGCCCCCCCAAGGGTGGGGGAAAGGGTGCCGGGACAAAACCCGCCCCACCCGTAGGGCCTGCAGACGTGTTTTCCTCTGTCCGGCCAGAAGCCCACCCAAGGGTGCCTTTACCCCAAGCTGAGGTGGCCCGCACCCAGACAGCCCAGATTACAGTGGGAGTATGGCGTGGCAGGTGCCAGCACGGCCGCTGTGTTATCTCAGACGCTGACGTCACCCGTCTGCGGGGGGCGGTGGGAGGGGGGCCACTTCCCGGGGCCAGACAGGAAGCCCGCCCAGCGCAGAGAGGGAGGTGCCCAGGCCATCTCCAGCCCGCTGGGCCAGGGCAAGCCAGAGCTCCTGCAGTGCAGACAGGCCCCGTGATGCAACCCTCCTGGTCCTCCAGGGCTGGCCTGGTCCCGCCCGCTCCGGCAGCCCTTCCCCAAGAGTCTCAAGGACAAGTGCCCAGCCCAGGCCAGCCGCCCAGTCCTGATGTCCTGCTGAGCTCCCTCAGTCCCGGTGTTGAGGGCCCGATGGGCTTGGGCCAGGAGCCATTCCTTCCAGATGCGCCGCTGAGTGGGAGACTAGGAGTGAGGTCTGGGGGCCAGTGAGTGACGAGGGGCCTTCAGAGCACCCCTTCCCATGAGTCAGGCCCTTCCAGGAGCCAGGGGGGTCGGGATGTGCAGGCTTGGTGGGGCAGGGTGAGAAGAACAGAACACCAGGAGGCAGGGAGGGCTGGGGCCAGCACAGAGGCAGTGGAAGGGGCAGACCCCTCGGACCCGGACAACCCAGCCTACCCAGGCTGTGTGGTGCTTGGAGCCGGGCACTGGCAGCCGTGTAGGTGGGGCTTACTCCCATCCTGAGCCCCCACCCTGCAGTGCCGGTGCCTTCTGGCCAGCCGGTCCCTTCCCCAGGAACCCTGCTCGGCCCACACCCTGCTCCTCAACCTCCCAAAGGCAGCGTCTGACCTGGACACCACTCCGTCGCCAGCCGCCTTTGCACATCCCAGCAATAGCCCTGCGGGTCCCCAGGTGTCGTTGCCTCTCTCTCACCTCTGTGCCCGAAATGGCCTTCCAGCCGCCTCATGGCTCTCGTTGCTTGGGCCATTTCACACATGCTGTTTGGGGCTTGAGGGTCTCAGCCTCGTGAGTTTTAGATTGGGGTCAGAGAGAGGAGAGACCTTCACTTGCAGGCAACGAATCAGAGACGTCAGGTGGAGTCCTTCTCTCCAGTGACCTCCGCAGCAATCTTGGCACTCCCTTTACAGAGGAGCAGGCTGAGACCGAGGAGGGAGGCACGTGTCCAAGGTCACGCAGAGCCAGGGGAGACCCTTCCCCACACTGGCAGTCCCTGGGACCCCAGCGCCCTTGGTGCCCCCGGTATGCGTCTGCCATCTTCATCATGGAAGGACCCGCAGGAACAGTCCCATATGCTGACCCTGGTCTCTGATGTGACTTGTGGTGACGCCACATCTATGCGCCACAGCTCCAGAGAATGAAACAAGGCAGCACGTCGTCTCTTAGCCACAAAGACGTGTTCGGGAAGTTCTCTGAGCAATGGGATTCCGGTCGTCAAACCAGAACGCTACAACATGGTGGTAGAAAGGGCAGTAGATAGATGGGTGAATAGATGGGTGATGGGTGGGTGGATGGACGCATGGATGGATGGATGATCGGGGGGATGAGCGGAGGTGGAGAGGGATGAATGGATGAAAGAGGATGGATGCATGGATGGGTGAGTGGTGGATGGATGGATGGAGGTGGAGAGGGATGAATTGGTGAAAGGAGGGATGGGTGGATGGACGTGCAGACTGATGGATGGATGGGTCGTTGGATGAGTGGAGGGGTGGACGGGTGGATGGCCTGCCAGTGTGTCCTGGAAGAGCATTTTCTTCGGCTAAAGCGTGTACCCTGAGTCACAGAGAGGGGTTGCCAGGCACCCTCCACCCTGTGAGTCTGTGGTTCCCTGCTGTGACTCCGAGGGCCACGCAGCAGCGTGGCCGCTCCATCCCCAAAGAAGGTGGGCAAAGTCCGCCCTGGCAGGCCCGGGAGCAGGAAGTCCGGGTGGGGCGGGAGGCCCTGCTCCCGGAGCTGAGGTCAGTTCCTTCTTTTCTGAACAATGGGGTCTGGTTTGATCTCTGCCGCCCCTCCACCCTGCTCCACCCCGGATCCCTCCGCTTCTGATGCAGGGCTGGGGCCTCAGTGCCGGGGCTTCGGCGCTGGATGCCGGAGCTGGAAGCCCGAGGGCCGGGAAACTTGGGGCCTGCACGGCTTGAGGAGGGCTCGACCGCAGAAAGGTGCCTTTCCTGTGGCCAAGGCTCCTGGAGCAGCTACCCCGGGCTCTTCTTTGTGGCCAGAAGCTGGGGGAGAGGAGCCCCTCACTCCCCACTGCCCCCTCACCAGGGCACTGCTCCGTGTTTCCTCTTCAAGTCCCTAACTGGGAGGCCCAGCCCCCTCCCTCTCCCTCACCCTTTTCCTTGTGAGCCAGGGAATCCCACACCCAGCATCCCAACCGGACACATGTACACACACAAATGCACACAGGTGTGCACAAACACACATGTGCATACGTGCATGCACACACATTCACATGCACACGTGTTGCCCATGCCAACACATATGCATGCACACACACTCACATGCACAAACACACATGCACACACACGTGTGCCGCACACACACACATGCTCACATATGCATGCGCACACACATGGACACACTCACCACACAAATACACATGCGCATATATGCGCACATGCTGTACACACAAGCACACACATGAACACATGTTCATGCAAAATAAACACATGCACACATATTCACACATGCGTATACATGTGCTCGTGTGCACACACATATGCACACGTTTGTGTGCACACATACGCAAAGGCACACACACAAAGATACACATGCAGGAGGCCTCCTCGGTCAAGGCCTCCAGAGTTCCGTCCTTTCTCAGGGCTCCAGGGGCTGGTAGATCTCCCGCCATTGCCCTGCCGCTGCCCAGGGCCGTGAGCAAGTGTGCCAGGACCCTGAGTTCTCCCCAGAGGTCACTGCGTTTCCGCCCCTCCCAGCAGGAGGCTATGCTGCAGGCACGAGGCCTCCCTCACCTGCTAATCTCCCCTGATCCTGACAACCCGCAGGTGAGGGGAGCCAAGAGACCCAGGCGGCCCAGAGAGGGCCCAGGACAGGGCCAAAGGCAGGCCTTGCTCCCGGGGTGAGTTCAGCTAGTGCGGGCTGCAGGGCAAGACGGGCGCCGAGTGGCCAGGCCCACCAGGAAGATCGCGGGCGTCTGCTCAGCATCCCTCGGGCCGCCATGGGGCTCAGGCCCAGCCTGTTGCTAGGATTAGTGCCCGGATCAGCCCACCAAGTTTCCAGCGCCTCGGGTGGTGTGTCCTGGCCACTGGTGCCATAGAAACCTGGCCCAAAGCTCGGTGGGTGGGGCCTGGCCGCTCCTCGGTGGGCTCTCCCCGCCAGGCCTGGCCTGAGTGGGCCGGGCATGCAGGGATAAGGCCAGCCTGGGCCTGAGCCCCACCGTCAGCCCTGCGGGGGGCCTCCTCGGCAGAGCTGTTGCCTGGGGAAGTTGTGGGTTTCCAGAATCAGCTGTTTTCCGATACTGGAATGAAACGAACCCCCGGCCCATTTTGTGCCCGCTGTAGAAAGCAGGGATCTCATCCTCTCCCTTCCCACGCTCCTGCACGCAGAGAACATCAGAGCCAGTCCACCTGCGGCCCAAAGTGCACCTCGCAATGTCCCTCCGCAGGCCCAGCCCAAGGGCCGCCTTCTTGGACCCCTCCTCCTCTTAAGAGGACCTCTTCTCCCCTCACTGCCCAGCCTCCCTCTGCCCTCAGGGCGGCCGCTGGGATTCTGCTGGCTGGGCACGGTGGCCTGCACTGCTGGGGACAGCTTGTGAGGCTTGAGGGCTCCCTGTGATGCCTGAGAGGCCAGCCCGAGGAGGGGTCTTAACTGCCGGGGCAGGGCAGAGGGGCAGACAGGCCCTGACCACTTGCCCAGGCTTGGTCAAGCTCCCAGCCAGCTTCTCACTGCAGCAAAACCCGGCAGGTGCTATCTGTCTACCCTCCCCCTTCACAGACACACCCGGCCACTGCAGATGTGCCCGCCCAACCCTGAGCTCCCATGCACCTTCCCTCTGCTCCCTTTCTCCGTCAGGGTGATTCTGTTCTTGCAGGCACTCAGGACAGACCTGGGCTCCTGGCCCGGCACCCTCCGGAGTCCAACTCCCATCCACATCTCCTCATCTCCAGCCCTGTCACCCCGTCACTTGCCAGTCCTGGCAGGTGCCTCCATGTCTCCTGGCCTCGGCACGAGCCCCTTATGTTCTGTTCTCTCAGCAGCCACAGGATCCTTCAACCCCTGAGTCAGAGACCCTCTGCCAGCCACCATCCCACTCAGGAAGAGCCACACCCTTCCAGAACTCTTCCCGGGCGGCTCCCCTAGGTATCTCAGATGTATTTCTAAACCACCTCTGTCCCAGCGCACTCCCTCTTGACTCCCTCCACCAGAAAGGCTGCACCACCACCACACAGGGTCAGTACCGACCGCTCTTGCCATGAGACATTCTCCCACAGGTGTCCATGTAAGTACGTGGTAGGGGGTGGAAAGATATGTAAATGGATGGATGAATGGATGGATGGATGGATGGATGGATGGTTGAGTAGATAAACATGTGGATGAATGTGATGTGTGGATGAATGAATAAATGAATGAATGGGTGAACGATGAATTAGTGGATGATGGATGGATGGATGGATGGATAGATGGATGGTGGATGATTAGATGAACAGATGTGGAAGTGAATGGATTCATGGGTGGATGGTGGATGGAGGTAGATGGATGAGTGGTGCATGGATGACCGGGTGGGTAGATGTGCAGAGCATGGATGGGTGGGTGGTGGATGGGTGAGTGGACTGGGCGCATGGATGAAAGAATGGGTGAATGGATGGATAAATGAGTACATGGACGGATAGATGTATGGAAGGATGGATAAATGGGTGGACTGATGGATGAGCAGATGATGGTTGGGTGGATGAGTGGATGTATAAGTGGGTGGATGAATGGATGAATGAATGGGTGAATGAACGGGTGGGTGGATGTGTGGATTCATGGATGGGTGGGTGGTGGAAGGATGGATTAGGAGCATGGGTGAGGGCATGGGTGGAAGGGTGGTTGGCGGATGGATGAATGGATGGGTAAACAGATGATGAATGCATGGATGAATGGACGGAGGGATGTATGGATAGATGGGTGCATGGATGGATGGATGAGTGGGGGATGGAAGACAATGAATGGGTGTATGGATGAGTGGATGAGGTGAGGGATGTGATGTGTGGATGAGTGGATGGAGGGGTAGATGGGTGGATGGTGGGTGAGTATAGGGATGGGTGGATGGATGAATAGGTACATAAATGGATGAATGAGGGGATGGATGGATGGGGGATGGATGGATGGATGCTTGGATGCACGGATGGATGGATGAGAAGATAGGTGGATTGATGGATGGGTGATGAACTGATGGATGGCTGGAAAGGTGGGTGGGCGGGCGAATGAATGGATGAGTGGATAGATGGATGGATAAATATCTGCATGGACGGGTGGATAAGTGAATGTGTAGATGGATGGATAGAGGATGGATGGTTAGAGGAGTGGGTAGAGGGATGGACGGATGCCTGCATACGTGGTGGATGGGCAGATGGATGGATGCCCTTTCTCTGGATGCCAGCCGAGGACTGCAGCCAAGTGGAAAGACCCAAGTGGGCAGTTGTCTGCCTAGACCACCCAGCCTTTCCTGAGAATAACTGCTGGGCCCAGGGGCCAAAGAACCAACATGGAGGTGCCTGGCAGGACAGTGGAGATTCTGGCTCCCAGAGTGCCAGCTCTTCTGAGCCATGCTCTGCTCTGTTCCTTTGTGCCTGCTCTGAGCCAGCTGCAGGCTGCCCAAGTGTCCCTGTGGACCCAGACCACAAGCCGAGCTCCTCCTCTGTCGCCCTTGGCTGCTGCCCCGTGGGTGACTCGCCCTGGCCTCTCGGTGCAGTCCTCGGCTTTGTGCCACACCCCAGCCTCACCACCCATACTGAGCTGAGGGCGAGCAGCTGAGGCAGGCTTACCTGGCACACTCAGCGGCTGAGCTTCGGGGCCAGGCCAGACCCAGGGCCGGGACTCCTGCCCCATCGCCCGCCTCTGCCCTCGCTTCACGCCCTCTGTCCTCACAGATCTTGCTTGTCCCAGTCTGTCCACCTCTGGTCTGGTTGTATCTATTTCACACTCAGCAGGTGACGGGATCAGTTACCTGCAGCTGCAGATAAATGACCCCCGGATGGAAAACAACAAAGACTTAAAGCGGCAAGTGTTTATCATCCCAGTTTCTGTGGGCTGCACCACCCACGGGGTGGCAGTCAAGGCGCCACCCAGGGCCACGGCCATCCTACGGCGCGGCAGGACTGGAGTGGCCCTCCATAGCGGCTCACCCACTCCTGGCAAGTTGGCACGGCTGTGGGTGGGAGACTCCATTCCTTCCACACGAATCTCTGCACAGGGCGGCTTGAGTGTCCTCGGGAAATGGCGGCCAGTTTCCCCGAGGAAGTGGAGGAGAGTGGGAACACGAGAGCAAGAGAATGTGAGAGAGTGAGGGAGTGAGAGAGAGAGAGAGAGACAGAGACAGAGACAGATGGAGAGGGAGAGGGAGAGGGAGAGAGGGAGGGGGAGAGGAAGACGAAGCCTGTGTGTCCATGTGGCCTGGCCTCAGACGTCACGCACCATCACGCCTACTGTTCACTACCCACCCTGGTCCCGTGAATATCCCATTAATTAACGTGGGAGGGGCTGCACGTGTGGGGGCGGCCTGGGGCTGCGAGCCCGGGGCCATCTTGGAGACCGCCATGACCTGCCACTGACGTGTCATCCTTCCTCCACAGCAGCGTCAGCGAGGGAAGCCGAGGGTCCCTTTCCCGACACCTCCGGCCCCTCCCCCTTCCACCCCAGGAGCCCGACAGCCCCCCGTTTGCCCCCTCTTGCCCACAGCCCCCCTCCGGCCCGCCCTCTCAGGGTGAGGCCTTCCCTCCCGCCCAAGCCCCCCGGAGATGGGCTCATCTCCTTCCTACCTTCAAGGGCAGGGGGCCCAGGAGCTCTGCTGCATGTTTTGGGGGACCCCCTGGCCCCCCAATGCTGGGTAGAGGACAGGTCCCCGCTTTTTCCTTCTTCCTTGGCCCCATGACTGCAGATTCACCGGCCACAGGGAGGGCAGAGCCGAGGGGTCCTTGGGTGCCATGGGGAAGGGTGAGGGCAGGGAAGGGTGTCTCGAGGCCTTTTGGGGGGTCACACCTGTCTCTGTCTGTGAGGCTGCACCCACCCCAGCCAGGGCCAGGAGGGAGACCCATGGAGCACAGGACATGGCCCCGCTGCTGAGGCCTTGGAGGGAAGGAGGTGGGGGGGTCCCGAGTCTGTGTCCCCACCCCTCCTGGCTCTGGCTCCGGGGGGTAGCTGGCACACAGAGGGGCTGGCCCAGTCGTCACCCTCCACCCTTTGCCAAGGGACCCCGCGAGGCCTCCCTTCCCAGGCCCCCTGCGATGGGAGAGCCCTTTCCCCAGCACAGACTGGTGTTCAGGGGACAGCAAGGACCTCACTGGAGCCCTGCTAACCCGGCAGAGGACACAGGGGCCAGCTCCTCCTGGCCTCTCCCTCAGCCTCAAGTAGCGGTGCCCAGGCCTGGGCCCCAAGCAGGACCGAGGCCCTGAGACCCACTGCCCTCCTGGGAGCTCCTTGCCCGGTGCCTAGGGTGGGAGACTGCTCAAAGTGACACCTGACATGTGAGGAACATCACAGGGCTCAGGGCTGCAGCTGAGTGGGGTCGTTTTTAAAATTATTATTGCAGAGCAAAACCTAAACGGAGAAAGCAAAATGATGAAGCTTCTCCTTGGAACAGCAGGCCCTGCGAACATGGGGACTGGCCATCTGACTGGGTGTCGCGACCCTCAACCACCATGTGGGAAAACAGCCAAATTCTCAACACAAACAGGAAGCAGCTGGCTTTCCCTGAGCATGAGGGGAAGGCCGGGGCCCCAGCGCATGGCCACCTCGAAGGCGACACTGGTGCCAGACGCCCTGCTGCGTGGCACTGTCCTGGCCCTCCAGGAAGCAGCCAGGCTGGACCAACCCCTGGGGACCCCTGGGCCTGGCCAGAAGAGGCCCCGAGTGTCAGAGGATGGCGCCCAGCACCATGGTAGGCTCAGCGGCGCTCCCTGGGCTGCCTAGACTGCCAGGAACACATAAACGCTGACCGGGCTCCCTGTGGGGCAAAGGGAGGGTGGACAAGGGGCAGGTGGCCGTGATGGGCAGGCACAGGGCATTGCCTTCTGCATGGCAAGGGGCTGCTACAGCCCACCTGGATGCCAGAGCCTGCAGAATCCTCCCTGGTGGCATGGAGGGGGCAGTCTGAGCCCGGTTCAGAGAGACAGGTAGAAGGAAAAGCCTAAAATACCCAGGCACGGTGGCTCACACCAGTAATCCTGGCACTTTGGGAGGCCGATGTGGGATGATCACTTGAGCCCAGGCGTTCAAGCCCAGCCTGGGTAACACAGCAAGACGCTGTGACTGCAAAAAATTTTAAGTTAGCCAAGTGTGGCGATGCATGCTTGTAGTCCCGGAAACTCGGGAGGCTGAGGGTGGGAGGCTAGCTTGAGCCCAGGAGGTCAAGCCTGCAGTGAGCCATAATCGTGCCACTGCACTCCGGCCATGGTAATAAAACATATGACCCTGATTTAAAAAAAATCACAGAAATGCTCTAAGATAGAAGGACTTTGAAACAGTACAGGAGACAGCCCAGCCAGCTATTAGAACATACTCTAGAGTACCAAAACGGAAAACTTCATGGTCCTAACACAGAGATGGGGATGGGATGGAGGGTGGACCCAACTCCCTCTCCAAGGACACTCAGAGGACAGAGAAAAAGCACAGCGGCCTGGGACATGAGAAGCTCTTCAAAGAGGATTTGCCTTAAAAATTGTCTTGAGATGACTTGCTGGTAATTTGCAATAAAACTCCACTAGAGAAAAAACATAGGTCCAAGCAAAGACCTTCAAGCAAATACTTACAGAGGTTTCATCACAATTGCCAAAGCTTGGAAGGACCCAAGATGCCTTCTGGCGGGGAAGCGATACACATCCACTCGAAGGGATGTCAGTGCTAAGGGGAAGTTGCTTGCTGTCGCAAAAAGACACAGAGGAGGCCGGACGCAGTGCCTCACACCTGTCATCCCAGCACTTTGGGAAGCCGAGGTGAGAGGATTGCCTAAGTCCAGGGGTTTGAGACCAGCCTGAGCAACTTGGTGAGACCTCGTCTCTATAACAAATCAAAAAATTAGCCGGGCGTGGTGTCACACCCAAGTAGTTCCAGCTACTTGGAAGGCTGAGGTGGAAGGATGGCTGGAGCCCAGCAGGTCGAGGCTGTGGTGGCCATGGGCGTGCCACTGTCCTCCAGCCTGGGCAATGGAGTGAGACTCCAACTCAAAAAAAAAGGACATGGAGGAGCCCCAGGTGCTTGCCACAGTCTGAAAGATTGAGCCCCGTAGATCCTGAGGCTGTAACATTCTGGAAAAGGCAAAATGATGGAGACAGGGAAGAGATCACTGGTGGCCGGGAGAGAGGGAGAGATGGGTGGAGCTCGGGGATTATTTTGGGCAGTGAAGCTCTTTGGTGAGAGGCATGGTGGCATTTGGATGTCATGGTACATGCATTCTGTGCCATGGAATGCACAATGCCGAGGTGGAACCGTGGGCTTCAGTAAACTTCAGCACGAGGGGGGAAGTGACCCCAAAACCCCACAGAATTTATTTATAAACAATTGTGTGTTTATTCTCACATGTTTAAACTTCAGTCCCCCTCAAAGGCCTCTCTGTTGGATGCAATGCACCTATGGAGATGCTTTATCCACGGCTCAAAACAATTTTTTAACTCGTCCATGTGGATGCCTTTTAGTGAGTCTGCTGGTTTTTATTTCTCCTCTTCCACACCGCTAAACATGTCCCTTTGAGGACTTTTTTCATTGGGGAAGCAAAAAAAAGTGGCTCGGGGTGGGACCGGGTAAACAGGGAGGGTGGGGCACGGTAGTCATGTCGTTTTGATCAAAAACTACAGAGCACGCAGCGCAGGGGGGGCAGGTGTGCTCGTCTATTGCTCACCGTGAGATGGGCAAATGTATTGAAAGCGTCTCCAAACCAAAATTCACTGAAGCTGGATGCAGTCTCTCACAGCAACGCCGGCTGGTCACGGACGCCGATGGGTTCCCAGAACACTCGCCTCGCCGGGGAAGCCTGGACTCCAAGGGGCCCGGCCTTCAAAGACAATTCCAGGTTTTCTGGGGTCCTCCCTCATATCAAAACCAATTCATCAGTCACCACAAAAAGGTCCACGCATTGCAAGGTGTTGATAATAGTAGGGGTAACTTGGCGGGGAGAGGGGGGCATGGAAACTTCGCTTTCTACGCAGACTCTCGCAAACAAACCAGTTTCATACTCGCCTGAGGACTGTGGGCGGCACGGGCACCTGTGCCCTTTGAGGAGAACAAACTTGAGCCGGGCTTTCAACACCACGGATGAGACCCTGGAACAGAAAGAGGACAGGAACGGGCCCATTGACAAGATCCACATCAATGTTTGGGTAAATAGTCGCGAAGCCAGGCCCATTGCCATCACGAAGGTGCCCCAGTTAGGGAAGGTGTTGACAAAATGGGCACGGGTGAGAGAATTCAGGGCCCTCTAGGCAGTCTTTGCAACGTGTCTGCAAACCTAAAATTATTCTGTCGTAAAAGGTTCGTTGGTCTATGGTGCCCCTTCCAAGAACATTTCCTGTACATGCTTCTGGAACGTCCTGCAGGGATCCTTTGGAAAGTACCGGCTCGCCAATGGTGCGGACCTTCAGAAGACTGGCGCCTTTGCCATCTTGATGGACTCCGTCACCTGCCCCGCCAAGCTGCTCAGAGGGCCCTCGAAGAACTGGAAAACCGGCCAGCTCCTGGGAGCAGGTGCGTGTCCCCAAATCCTGATTTCTGCTTGGAGGCTCTGATGTAATGGCCAACAGCAAAGGCTTGCGGTGGTTATCCTCAAGGTAACGGGATGGGTTTTTCTCTTCTTGGAGAGAAGACCTGGCCAGCTGCCCATTCGACAATGGTGCCACGGCCCCTCAAGCTCACAGCTCAAGCCATCCTGTGGTAGCTTCTCCGGGACACTGGCTGCTTCCGGGCACAGTGGGAGTGCTGTGTGCATAATCCAGGCTTCCCTGCAGAACACCAGAAGGACACGCTCCAGGGTCAAGGTTTCATGGAATTAATAAACTTTACTGCCTCATCAAGGACATTCTTAAATGGAGCTGGAGACTGGCCCATGCCCCGCAGGCCGGGAGACGTTGGCTCAGCCCCACCTCCTGTCCCACACTATACTTTGTCAGGAGGCCTTGGCCGGAGAATTCCTGGCCTCCCCTGAAGAGCTGCCTCTTTGCCGCTCCCACCACCCCCACCCCTTCCCCTCCTCCAGGGAGCTCTTCCTGACTCATCCAGCCTAGAGAAATCCACTTCCTGCAGCACCCTCAGCCCACCCTTGGCCATCCCGTATGTTCTTGGGCTTCCCCACCAGGCGGTGAACTTGGCGGTGGACTTGACTGCCCCCAGCATGCTCTCCTATTTGGTGGTTCTCTCCTCCTCATCCAGGCTGGGAGAACCTCCCGCAGTCTGTCCCACATGCCTGATGCTACCCTGCAAGCCCCTCTATCTCAGGCCTGGTGGCAATGGAAGACCTTTGGATCTGGGAATTCTTTGATACCTTGGTGAGCCACAGAGAGCAAAACTCTTGCCTCCTGCAAGCGCAAGTAGTATGGCGGGAGCGTGGCTCCAAGCTGCCATGGCCCTGCCCCGGGTTCCTTGATGGCACCCAGGGAGGAATTTCCAGACAGTCACAGGGAAGCGGGCTCCTCTCTGTGCTGCTGTCCAGGGTTTCATGGCCCTCGCAGTGGGAGGGTGTGACCGGGAGAAAGGAGCTCGGCCCCCAGGCGTCCACAGGGAGCCCCGAAGCCGGAGGGCAGGTTCAGGGGCAGGACCCATTCACACAGGCCCTTCCCTGGCCTGTGCCTGCCAGAGTGGGGCTGGCGCCCGCCCACGCCTAAAAGCACCCAGGCTGGGGCAGTGACCGGCTGATGCCACCACCCCATCACCAGCACTCAGGACGAGGGCACACGGAGGCCTAGGCCCTATCACCGAGCTGGCGGAGAGCTCCTACCCAGACATCCCGGAGCAGGTTCAAGAACAGCCTGGGCAACATAGTGAGACCTCATCTCTACGAGAAATCAAAAAACTAGCTGGGTGTGGTAGCATGCACCTATAGTTCCAGCTACTTGGAAGGCTGAGGCCTCCCAAAGTGCTGGGATGACAGATTTGAGCCACCATGCCCAGCCGATGCTGCATCTTACTCTGCACACGAGGAGGCCGAAAGGGCCAAGGGGAGTCGGGCTCTGGTCACCTCTGCATCCATGGTGCCCACATCATGCAAAATGGGACCCCACCCTGTTCCAGGCAAGCCCTCAGACCTGCCCTTGGGCACCAGAGAGAGCCCCAGAGGGGTCCACATGGGGCCCGGCCTTGGTGGGAGGAACTTGCCTGGCATGGGGAAGAGCCAGCCACGTCCAACTCGGGCTGGGCACAGCAGGCCCTGCCCGGCCACAGCACAACTCTCCCTTCATCCTTTTGCCCTGCAACAAGCTTGAAGGTGTCTTGTCTTGTGAGACACAGGAGGGAGCTGGACCCTAAAACCCCAGCCTCCTTCCTCCAAGCCTCCCTCCTTCCCCACCTGCTCATCCAAGCCCAGGCCATCTTTCCAGAGGTGGCCTGACCAGGGTCTGCAGGAGGACGAGGAGGCTGCCCCACCCCACCTGCACCCAGGGCAGAGGAAAGATGTCAGTGGGCTGTGGCCCAGGACGGCCTGGAGGCGACAGGTCCACAAACACCTCCCGCCTCAGCCTTGGGAGGCAAAGAACTTCAGGGCATCAGAACCAGCAGCCCCATGGGCTCCCTTTTCCTCCGCAGCTCAAAATCATGTGATGAGCTCGTTGCAAGTGTTAGATGTCAGTGTCTCCCCAGACGGCAAGTTTGCAGGACACACGGCTTGCCTGCCGGTTGTCTGCCGTGTGGCCAATGCCCAGTGTCTGGCCGGGGGCACTCAAGAACAATTTAATGGCCGTCAACAAGCCTCTGTAAGACACCCCACACCCCGCTTCCACCATCCCACATGTTCTGAAAACTCCCTGTGTAGACCACTGGCTCCCCCACCCCCAACTTCCATGATCCCATGTGTCCTGATTGGTTTTATCCGTTCATCTTCAAAGGCAGAACTATCCTCGACCATAGTTCTGCCTTTGAGGATGAACGGATAGAACCAATATATAGCCGGTTGCATGGAGGGGCCTGCAGTCCAGGGAAGATTCTGGGTTGGCTCAAAGTGGTGGACTGGCTGGACAGCAAGCATCTCAGATGGGACGGGAGGTCAGTGGGACAGGGCTGCTGACACCCAGAATTCTGGCTCAGGTAGCTGAGTGACTGGGGTGGTCATTCCTTGAGATGGGAGGAAGAGTGTGGTTTGGATGTGAAGATATTCAGATGGGCGTGAGAATCCTGGGAAGGCTTTGGGTCTACACTCCCAGGCTCAAGAGGGTGAAGCCAGAAGGGCCCATGCTTGGGGTCATCAGGACACACAGGATCATGGAAGTTGGGGGTGGGGGAGCCAGTGGTCTGCATGGGGAGTCTTCAGAACATGTGGGATTGTGGAAGCAGGGATGTGGTGGAACCAGAGGTCTATACAGGGGGTCTTCAGGACACATGGGATCGTGGAAGCTGGGGTGTGGAGGAGCTATAGGTTTACACGGGGAGTCAGAACATACGGGATTATGGAAGCTGGGGTGTGGAGGAGCTCACTCCGTGAGTGAAGTTGGAGGAAGGAGATGACAGAGGATGCCCAGGTCAAGACCAGGCACTTAACGGAAAGGAGACCGAAAAAGGAAACCAAAAGAGGAGACAGCACAGCTGGAGCATATGTCCACAGCAGCCAAGGGGAGAGAGCATGTTACGGGCTTTAATAATGCTGTTCCATTGTTCTCTGGCCTCCATGGCTTCTGATGAGAAGTCTGTGGGGATTTAATTTATCATTCTCTGTTCAGGAGTGTGCTGTTTTCTTCTTTCAAGATTTTCTCTTTTTATTATTCTTTAAAAACAAAATTGATGGAATCTCCCTCAGTCTCAGGCTGAAGTACAGTGGCACAATCATTGCCCTCTGCAACCTGGAATTCCTAGGCTCAAGTGATCCTTCCATCTCAGCCTCCCAAGTAGCTGGGACTACAGGCATGTGCCACTGTGCTCAGCTAATTTTATTATTTTTTGTAGAGATGGGGTCTCACTCTGGTGCCTAGGCTGGTCTCAAACTCCAGGCTTCAAGTAATCCTCTTACTTCAGCCCCCAAAAGTCCTGGAATTATAGGTTTGAGGTGCTGTGCCCAGCCCATGCAGTAAAATCCTTAAAATTTATTTCAGAGATTGTATTTTTCAGTTCTGTCCATTGATATAGATATTTAAAATATCTTCTACCCGTCTGCTGAAGCCTCCTTTCATGTCATTCATTACAAACGTGTTTTTCTTACCACAGGCACACGTGTAAGAGTTGCTTTGTCGTCCTTATCTGGTAATTCCAACATCAGGGTTGGCCTCAGTTAACTGTCCTTTCCCTTGAGAAAAAAGTACCTGTTCTTGGCCCTTACACACTTCATAGAATTGGGGTGGATACCCTGGATGTGTGAATGCTATGCTGTGGAGACTGAGGGATGCACTGTTTCTCTGGAGAGCATTGGTGTGTTTGGGTAACTCAACCAGGCTCCACCTGCAAGTGGAGGTGGAGGAGGCTGAAATCTCAGTTCACAGTGCTTTCAAGTGCCCCACACCAGAAACTCAGGCAGAGTTGACACATGATCTTTGAGACACCCCCATTTCTGGCCCTCTGTGAGGTTCTCGTCTCACTCTCCAGTGACTTTGATTGCCTCAGGCTCCCTTTCTTGCTTCCTCTGTCTAGAAAAATGGCCGGATTTCTGTTGGGACTTTAGATACCCTAACTGCCCTTTCAAAATCTACTTGCTGTTGTTAACTTTCCAGAACCCTTGGGGAATTTTCTGGTCTGTGTGTTACTCGGGGCTTATGGTTGTCGTCTGCAGGAGTGCTGGTGTGTTCGAAGTTTACTACTCCATCCTGGAAGTAGAATCAAGGGAAGATGCAGGACAAGGGTGAGAGAGGAGGTGGCTGCAGCAGACAAACGCTACTGAGAGAGAGTTCAAGTCTGATAAATAAAAGTGTCCATTGAATTTGGCTACAAGCAGGTTGGGGGTGGTTGCGAAGAGTCATCTCTGTGGGTAGGGGGCTCATGGGAGACTGAGGAACAAATGTCTTCTCTTGTGTTAAGAAACCTTCTTTTTAGTCCTGGCCTGTTGCACATGTTTTATAACTGCGAGTGCATTTTAGATTTTATTTAGTATGTTTTTGGCCCTTTACACTATCATCATATGGTGTTTCTTCCTTAGGCCTATTAGTGTGATGATATTAGTGAATTTCTTCATGTTGAGTCATCCTTGCAATCCTGGAAGCAAACTCTACTTGGTCACGGTGTATTATTACTTTAATCCAATACACTGCTGGATTTCATTTGCTAATTACTTTATTGACAATTTTTGCATTCATCTTCACACGTGATCTCGGACTCTGGTGGGTCCTTTTTTGCTTCATTGTGATGGGGTTTTGGTATCAATGTTATGCTCACACAGAACCTCGATGGGAACTTTCTACACGTGAAAGAAACATTTTGTGTAGTATAGGAATGACTTTGAGCATTAAAAAAAAATCTTGCCCATAAAACTCTCTGGGCCCTGTGCCTTTTTCTGGGGTAGGATTTTATGATTTTCAGTTGACAACCTGGTTATTACCATGCTCAGATTTTCTGGGTTCTTTCGAAACAAAGTCCAGATAGACAATTCCTTAAACAAGACCTTCAAATTCCATTTAGTCAACAAATATCTTTCAAACTCTACGATGTGTCAGACTCATAAAGACAGGATTTGCTACAACCCGAGTCAGCACACAGAATTTCTTTCTTTTCCTTTTCTTTTTTTTAAAGTTGGAGTCTCACTCTGTTACCTAGACTGGAGTACAGTGGTGACTCCCGGCCACTGCAGCCTCGACCTGCTGGGCTTCGGCGATCCTTTCGCCTCAGCCTTCCAAGTAGCTGGACCTATAGGCGCGTGCTACCACGCCCGGCTAATTTTTGATTTGTTGTAGAGATGAGGTCTCACCAAGTTGCCCAGGCGGGTCTCAAACCCGCAAGCTCAGTCAATCCACTCACCTTGGCCTCACAAAGTGCTGGGGTTACAGGCTGAGCCACCGAGCCCGGCCAGCACACAGAATTTCTATAAGAACACCCATCCAGACATCCATCTGTCCACCCACCCATCCAATAAATTAAAGTCCCTTAGCTCTCCCCCCTCTTTCCCCACTAGGGTCATCTCAGATGAGAACCCAGGTGGATCGATACTTGTTGAATTACAGTTGGCTTGCATCGTCTCTCCACAAATCCATACACACATACAACTACTATTCATCCATACATCCATACCTCCATTCACCTTCCCACCTATCCATCTCTCGATTCTTTCATCTCTACCCATCCACTCATCTACCCACATATCCATCCATCTACCTATCCACCTGTCCACTCACCCATTGATCAGTCTATACCTTCATCTACCCATCCACCTATCCACTTACCCATCCATCTATCTATACATTGATTTACCCATCCACCTACCCATCCACACTTGCATCTACCTATAGAGCCATCTACGCATCCACTCGTTCATCCATCCACCCATCCATCTACCCATGCACTCACCTACCCGTCTACCTATACATCATCGGCCCATCCACCCATCCACTTACCCATCCATCTACCTACATCTCCATCTACCCATCCGCCCATCCATCCACTCATCCATCCATTCGCTTGTCCATTTGCCTATATATCCATCTGCCCATCCACTCATCCATCCACACATCCATCTGTCCACCCATTCATCTACGCATCCACCCATCCATCCACACACCCGTCCATCCACACATCCACTCATGGAGCCCACACTGAATCCCTACTTTGTTCTAGGTACTATTCTAGATTTGGGGGTCCAAGTCTGAGAGCTATAAACCAAGTCCTGGAAGAACAAGTCAAGATTCAAAATGGCTCAAACCATGGACAGAACAGAAAAAGATGTGAGGGTGTTCCAGGATTTGGGGATCCAGGGCAGCAGATCCGATGAATAATTCTGGGATCTGCCACCCCAAGCCCCAAGCAGGGCTGGCCCACCAAGGTCCCACCAGAGCAGGGAGTTGTGCTCAGCTGTCGTTTGGGGAAGACGGCCTGGAGCTGACGGGAACTGAGAGGACAGACCAGGGGAGGACTTGGCAAGGTGCTGGTCGGCCCCTCCTCCATCCTGCTGCTGCCACGCTTACGTGGATGTGTCAGCTCCTAGTTCAGAATGGTCATCTTGAGGGCAGGAATGGTGCCTTGTCCATCTTCATGTCCCTCGGGCCTTGTACAGGGCCTGGCATCAGCGCTTACTGAACAGCGGATGGAGGACGAGGGTGTCACAGAGGGCTGAGCTGAGCACTGGACGTGGGGTGCTAGGGCTGGGCGCTGGGGAGGGCCGTGGCTGCTTCATCACCACAGGGGCTCTGGTCTAGATTTCATTCCCTCCCATCAAAGCTCTGGACACAAGTCCAGGGGTTAGGGAAACGCCTGCAACCTCAGCCTGCTGCCATTCCAGCATCCCAAGACGTTGGGAGAGGTCTGGACGGCCTTCCTCCTGTGGCACCGTCCCGCTGAAGCCAGGAACCTGCTGGGGAGCGCCCCAAGCCTCCCGCAGGCGGAAGATGGGGGCAAGCGTGGCTTGTTCCTTCTCCCCACTCCTCTGAGGCTGCAGAGAACCAATCCGCCTTATCAGAAACTCCCCAGCGTGGCTGGCTACACCGAATAGCTAGAATTCCTGCTCAGAGGCACATCTGGTCCTGATCGAGGGGCAGCCAGGACGACAAGGCATGGGAGGCGGAGCAGAGGTACTCGGCCAGACCTTGCCCGAATGATGCTCCCAGCTAGCCGTGAGGAGCCAGCCAGCCTGGCGGTGGGCAGAACGCAAGGCCTCGGGGCCTGAGGCGCAAGGCGCACCTTGCCCCATGCCTTCCCCAGCTGGGGAGATTGGACCTGCCTCCCGTGGGGCTGGGGAAGGGTGAGCAGGACCCCAGTGCCTGCATGCAGCTGGGCCGCACTGAGCTCCTCCAGGCCGGAGCGCCTTCCTGCCCCTGGCCCGGTACAGCCACTGTCACACCCCAAACCCACTTGGGCTCCAGGGGTTCCCACACGCAGGCCATCTCTCTAGGACTCGTGTCTAGGCAGCTCATTCTCCCCTTGAAAACCCCTTCCTGCCGCCCAGAGCTCTCTCGAAGCCAAGCTCAACTTCTTGACTCAACACCGAGGTGCTTCTCACTCTGGCCTTGTCCCTCTTCCAGGGCGCACCCCTTTCCTCCCTTGCCCATTCTGTTCCCTGTGCCCAAAACGACCTTCCAGCCCCCAAGTCCGACGAGTGCTTACATGCCCTTCAGATTTAGCGGGAGGGAGCGGCCTCTGTCTGGGTGGCCTTCCTGGTCGCGTGTGCCTCTTCCTTACCCCGGGACTCCCCCACAGCCTCTTGGCCAAGGAATTCCTTCTTCTGAGGCACTGGCTCTGAAACCCAGCACAGTGAATGTGTGCTTGAAGAATGGCGAGTGGGGGGAGGGGCCCAGGGGAGGCAGGAAGGGGTGATGCCCCGGGAGAAGAGAGGTGACGCTGGGGCACCCCGAGGACCAGAGGGAAGACGAGAGTTTGTTCCATTTTCCAGTCTCCTTGGAAAGCCGACTGCATGGAGCTGTCTTAGATGGAGAGGGGCCCTTCCCTTCCCCCAGCCCTGGGACCCAGGGGCCCTGCCTGGCCCTCCCCCCAGACTCCAATGCGTGCCTGTGCGCCCCTCACAAGCAAGCTCCTGGAGTGCACCTGGGGTCGCCCTGCCCTGTACCTGCGGCACCTGGCATGGCCGCTCTGGGGCTCCGAGGGCAGAGAATGTGCCCATCTCTGTGTGTCCCTCAGCCAAGCTGACCGCAGGAGAAGAGGGACGGAATGGGCACAGTGGAGGGGGGACAGGCGGACAGGTGAGTCTAGGTACTTGTCTGGTAGGGGACTGGGCACCCAGAGCCAAACTTGGGGAGGGCTCCCTGAAGGGAGTAGCTGGGAGTAATGGCTCTCTAGCCCCTCCCCGTCTCCCTCCAACTCTCAGATGGGCATGCACCCCAATACTAACAGCCCCCAAAACATCCAGCCTCTCCCCCCTGGAAACCTCTCCCCCACCCGGCCTGGGGTCCTCTCCCTCCTCCCCAGCTTGGCCCGGCCCGCGGCCCCTTCCACCAAGGCGCCCAGGACCGCGGGCACCGTGCTGGGGGAGAGGCCGGGCTGGCCAGCCGGGAATGTGCCGCGGCCAGTGTAAACAGATCATTTCTGTCTGCCTGGGGGTGGGAGGGGGGAGGACTGGGGGCGGGGAGGGAGTTGTCTCGGGCTTTGTTATGTTCTGAAAAAAAAAAGGCAAAAAATTTGGGTCACAAACCACAAACTGTTTTGCTTTCGGCATAACTGGCATAAACAGGCATTTTCTCTTTGGTTTCTGGCCGGCGGAGGCCTGGGCTGGGACGAAGAGAGGCTGGAGGCTGCGCTGGTGAGGCCCGAGGCTGCGGCCCGCCCGGCGGAGGCCGCTGGGCAGGCCAGGGCTCGGCAGAGCAGGTAGAGACCCAGCATGGGGGTTGTGGCCGGTCAGGCCCTGGTCCCTGCCCCGGACCGGCGGCCTCCTGGCCCAGCGGCACCTATACGGAGGCACCGGCCAGGCACCAGGCCCAGGCAGCCGGGAGAAGCAGGGCCCTGGGACCCGGGACCAGGACAGGTTACTTGAGGCCGAGGCTGGCTAGGCAGGGCCCAGTGAGCCTTCCCAGGCCAGGGGGCTCCGGAGGCCGGGACCGACCCTGCAGGAGCAGACAGCAGAGAGACCGGGCAGCGAGATGGCCAGCGGGTGCCTTGCAGCCCTGGATACCGGCCTATATGGGGACGGGCAGAGGCTGAATGCCAGCTTGCTGCCTATATGGGAGGTGGGCTGGGGAGACCAGCCACCGGGGAGGGTCAGGACTGTACAGAGTAACGAGGGCATGTGGGAGTGACCGGGGCAAGGGCAGATGCTGGAGGGCTGGGTGAGAGAGCAGCCCATGAAGGAGGGGGAGAGTGAGGGGACACCCGGGGGGAGGGGGGGTGTGATGCCACCCAGGAGCTGGAGAGGGGCCAGGTGGGAAGAGCCTGGCCAGGGTGTGCATTTGGCCAGTGGCGTGAGAGCCACACGGAAGGTTCTAAGTGGCAGGAGGCGGCAGCTCTGGCCCCAGTGGGGCTAGGCCCAAGGCCCAGGGGCTGGGTGGGAGGTGCCTGAGTCTTGTTGAACGACTCAGTGTAGGATACACAGGAGGGCAGCAGGTGTGGTGGGAGCGGGGCACAAGGGGCAAGGGGTCTGGGATGTCCTCGGGGAGGGAGCCACAGCTGTGCCACTTGGAAGCATGGCCTCTTTGTTCAAGGAGCACCTGAGGGATGTGCCAACATGGTTGCCACCATGCAGAGGGTGCTGGAGCAGGCTTCCTGGAGAGGGCCCACATGCCCACGATGGCACAAGCAAAGGCCTGCAAGGGAAGGATTCAGACAGCCCCAGCCGGGGGAAGAGGTAGCCGACGGGTGTCTGAGAGGCTGCAGCAACAGGACAGGGTGGGACAGGTGGCCTCATGGATCATTGTGGGGACAATGGCTTGCCTCTAGGACATAAACAGCCACTGCCTGGCTGCAAGCAGAGGGCGGGCCTGGTCTGATGTTTTCAGAGACCCCTTGGGTGCTGCATGCCGCTGGGGGCTGGGGCAGGAGACAGGCCAGATGGAGCAGGCTGGGTGTGCCAGGGCCAGCGGGGGGCTGTGGGCCAAGGCTCCAGGATGGTACACTCACTGCGGGATGCTCGGTACCCCAAAGGGGGACTGGGATGGAGCGGGTGTTTGCTAAATGGCCACGGATGGGTGGCTTCCAACTACAGAGAGTCATTCTCTCACAGTTCTGGAGGTTAAAAAGCTGAAATCAGGTGTCTCTGGGCTATGCTCCCCCTGAAGGGTCTGGGAGACGATCCTCCCTGCTTCTTCCAGCTGCTGGGGTCCCCCAGCGTTCCCCGGCTTATGACCACATCACAACGAGCTCTGCCTCCATGGTCACCCAGCCTTGTTCCTTGGGTGTCCTTTCCCGTCTCTTCTCTTCTAAGGACACCTGTCATCTGATTTAATTAGGCCCACCCTAAACCCAAGATAATCTCATCACAAGAGGTTTCATTAGGCTGGGCACAGTGGCTCACAGCTGTAATCGCAGCACTTTGGGAGGCCAAGGGGAAGATCACTTGAGACCAGGAGTTCAAGACAAACCTGGAAAACATAGCAAGACCCCTCTCTACAAAAACAAACAAACAAACAAACAAACAAAAAAACCCCAAAATAGTAGCCAGATGTGATGGTGCATGACTGTAGTCTCAGCTACTTGGGGGACTGAGGTGGAAGGATTGCCTGAGCCCAGGAGTTGGAGGCTGTGTGAGCTGCGATCATGCCATTGCATTTCAGGCTTGTTGACGGTTAGATCCTGACTCAAAAACAAACAAACCAAAAAACCATCCCTCATTGTATCTGCAAAGACTCCTTTTCTTTTCTTTTGAATTGGAGTCTCACTCTGTCGCCCAGGCTGGAGTGCAGTGGCACACTCATGGCCACACCAGTGTTGACCCTCTGGGCTCCAGCGATCCTTCCACCTCAGCCTTCCAAGTAGACAGAACTACAGGCGTGTGCTACCATGCCCGGCTAATTTTTTAATTTATTATAGAGATGCGGTCTTACCAAGTTACCTGGACTGGTCTTGAACCCGTGGGCTCAAGCAATCTACTCGCTTCAGCCTTCCAAAGTGCTGGGATTGCAGGCTGAAACACAGAGCCCAGCCAGACTCCCTTTCTAAGGAATAAGGTCACATTCATAGGTCCCAGGGGTCAGGATGTGAGGATGTGAATACACACACACACACACACACACACACACACACACACACACACACACACACGTGTATATATATAATGCCCAGGTTGAATGGATAGATGAGTGGGTGAATGTGTGAATAGATGGATGGGTAGGTGGATTGATTATTGGATTGTAAATATATGGATGTGTGGGTGGATGGATGAATTAGTGGATGTGTGGATGGGTGAATGGATAGATGATTGGATGAATGAATGAGTGGATGGATGGATGGATGGATGGATGGATGGATGGACAGATGGGTGGATGGGTAAGTGGGTGGATGGATGGACAGGTGGATGGATGGATGGATGGATGGGTGGATGCGTGGCTGGATGATGGATGGATGGGTGGATGGATGGATGGATGGATGGACAGGTGGATGGATGTGTGGATGAATGGATAAATGTGTGGATGGACAGATGGATGGACAGAAGGATGGGCAGATGGGTGGGTGGGTAGATGGGAGAGCGGACGGATGGATGTGTGTATAGATGAATGGATGGATGCATGGATGGGTGGATAGTTGGATGGATGGATGAACAGATGTGTGAGTGGACAGATGGATGGATGTGTGGATGGACAGATGGCTGGGAGGATGGGTGATGGGTGGGTGGATGACTGGATGGATGGACAAATGGATGAATGAATGAATGCATGGATGCATGGATGGGTGGTGGATGGATGTATGGATGTATGGATGGACGGATGGATATGTGGATGGACGGATGTGTGGATGAACAGATGGATGAACAGATGGATGGGCAGATGGGTGGATAGGTGAATGGGTGGATGGGTGGATGGATGGATGTATAGGTGAATGGCTGGACAGATGGGTAGATGCATGGATGGATGGATGGATGGATGGATGGATGGATGGACAGACGGATGGGTGGTTGGATGTGTGGATGGATAGATGGACGTGTAGATGGATGGATGGACAGATGAATGGATGGATGAGAGGATGGGTGGATGAATGAACTGATGAATGGATGGATGTGTGGATGGATGGATGGATGGATGGATGGATGAATGGATGGATGAATGTATGGATGGATGGGTAAACAGATGGCTGGATGGGTAGATGGATGGATGAATGGATGGATGTGTGGATGAATGGGTAGATGGATGGATGGATGGATGAACCTGTAGATGAATGTGTGGGTGAATGGGTGAATGGATGGATAGATGTGAATGGATGGATGGATAGATGGATGAATGGATGGATGAATGTGTGGATGGATGGATGGATGGATGGATGGATGGATGGATGGATAGATGGGTGGTTGGATGGGTTTGGGATGGGTGGATGGATGGACTGATGGGTAGATGGATGAATGAATGGATGAATCTGTGGATGGATGAGTGGGTGGATGGATAGATGGACAAATGGATGGTTGGATGGATGTGTGGGTGGATGAATGTATAGATGGATGGGTGGTTGGATGGATGAGTTTGGGATGTGTGGATGGGTGAGTAGATGCAGGGGGTGGAGCTGCCAACTGTACCCTGGACTGTGAAGGGATCAGGGGAGGTCACGAGTCTAGGGGAAGCAGGGTGCCAGTGGGGTAAAGGTGGAGCCAGGCTGTGAGAGGAAGGAAGCTGCAGGAAAACGCCTAGGAGGGATGGAGGCAGCTGGAAAGGAATCCAAGGTAGAGAGAGGCAGTGTTGACATGACCTGGGGCCAGCACAGGCTAGAGTGGGGCAGCAGGGCAGGGCTTCCATGGGCTTTCCGGGGTGGGTCCGGCTGTGGCAACTAGTGGGAAAGAAACTCCAACCCAGTCTCAGAAGGTTGGTAAGGGCTGGGCCTCTGCCCACTCCCCTCAGAAGGGCCACAGAGAGATTCCTGGGGAGAGTGGCGATGCCACCTGAGCCTGGGCCTTGCCTCAACCCTAGCACTGGGGTGTGGAGCCCGGATTCGTGCTGGAGGCTGTCCCAAGGCGGGCAAGTGCCCTCACATCCAATTGGCTCTTTTCCAACCCTCAGCTCTCCTCTTCCTCAAGGTGAATCCCACCTCCTCCAGGTAGCATCCGTCCATCCTCCGTCCATCCTCCATCCATCCACCTAGCTCCCCTCGACCACACCCACCCTCTCCCCTCCCTTGGAATGGTTTTGGTCAATGTGGGCAGTGAAACTGTCCCTGGGGATGTCCCTGTAGGCCTCGGGGGCTTGGGTCGCCACCCAGCACTGCCCAGCACAGGGCAGGAGAGAAATGTGAGAGACAGAGGGAACCGGCAAGGGAGAGAACTCAAGCAGGGGCAGAATCCCAGGTGCAGGGTTCCAGGCCACCCCCAACCCAGCCTGGCCCTGAGTGCAGGGCTCCCTCCTTCCCACAGTGCATCCACTACCAAGGTCTGCAGGGTCCCGAGGGCAGCCCTGAGTGCTGTCAGTGTACCCCCAGCCCCTCTGCCCCATGGTGGAGTGGGCACAAGCAGGTCCTTCTGACTGAGGAGGCTGTTGAGAAGGGCCCGGACAGGGGTCTCCCAGCATCCTGGGCACCAACCTCCCCCTCCTCACAAGCTCAGGAACCCTAAAACTCAGAGGCCAGTGCCCTGGGCACAGATGGCACAGGCCCAGGCCCTGGTGGGACGTGGGAGTACCAGGGATGCCAATCTTGGGAGTGAGTCCCCAGGTGGGAGCAGCCCTGCGCCCGCATCTCCAGCAATGACTTCAGCTTCCAGAACCTTCCAGAGAAGTCCAGCCCCCCAGGGGTTGAGGGGACGCTGCCTAGGGTGGGTTGTAAAGACACTTCACTTTTGCTTCGCCAAAGCCCCCCAGGGTTCTTGCTCCCAGCACCCCATCTCTGAGAACTTGGTGCCCAAAGTGGTCCCAGAGGCCCCCAGCCAGGCGTCAGGTGTGGTCATCCCTGCTCAGAGCCCTGTGGGGTGGGGGAGGCATCCACCCCCCTGAAGTCTGCCCCCCACCCCCTGCCCTGCCCCTCCCAGGTTTCAGCCCCGCCCTCCCACACTCTGGTACCCAAGCAAAAGAGCAGAGAATCAGAAAATCGTAATTTTAAATGCTTTATTGGGATTGCGAGCGTTACAGGTTAAAGACAAAACCCAGGCACTGAATTTTGCCAGAAATATCAGCATGTTAGGGGGCTGAGTTGAGTCCAACACCGGCCGCACGATGGGCTGGGCGGCAGACACAGGTGACACTGGGTGTTTGGCGCGTGGGGGGTCTTCAGGTGATGACCAGGGAGGGACCCAAGAGGGGGTCCCGCTGAAGACGCTAGGGGGTGCGGGGGTGGAGACACAATGGGCAAGATGGAAGGCCACAGCCAGGCACGGGGTCGGACGGGGGCCCGGGTCAGGGTGACCAGTGACCCAGGGAGAGCTGCGCACGTGGGGACACAGAGGGCGGCGGCAGGCGCCCCGGAGCACCCATCCCGGCGAGGCAGAGTGTAACACTGGGTGGGTGGGTGTCCGGTCGAATGGGCGGGCAATTTGGGGTGCCTCGAATGTTTTGGGTCTCAGGCCAATCTGTAATCTCCAATGACAACAGTTTTGCTCTTTGGGCTGCCGGCCAATGTTCCGAATGGCCCATTCTCTGGGCGCCGACCAAAGGACCCTCTGTGTCTGGGGCGGGCTGGCAGGGACGGCCCCCGGGGTCCCGCCAGCCCTGTCGCCATGACCCAGAAGCCTCGGGCCTCTAGACTGCTAGTCGGGTTGCTGTGCAGGGGGCTGAGCTGGGGGCAGAAGTGGGGGTGAGGTAAACCTCCCAGCGGCCCGGGTTCCTGCCGCAACCCTAGGCAACGCGGCGGTGGCAGCCGCGGTCTTGCCAGACCCGTGGGCCTCAGGGCCCAGGCGAGCGGTAGATGGTCCTGGCAGCTCTCCTGCTCTGGGGGCTCAGCCCGCCCGACCTCCCTGCTCCCCGACCTCACCCGCCCCGCCCCCAGGAGGCCCCACAGAGCCTGGGACCTCCTGGGGACAAGGCAGGGTGCTGAGGCGCGGGCTGGGTGTCACTGAGGAGGGGGGAGGGCTCCCCAGGTGTGCGGAAGGCGGCCACCTGCCCCAGCCGGATGGAAACCCTCTGTTCACACTTCCAAGCCCCTTCCCCCCCAGCCGGCCTCGGGCCAGCCAGGGGCCCCATCCAGTGGCCTCCGAGCACCCTCTCGACACCTGGGGAGACCCTGCCCCGCCCCTCCTCCGCGCCTCAGGACCTCCGGGGACCAGCCACCGTCCCCGGGAGCCAGGTCGGACAGCGGCCTTCTCCACTCCCCTGACTTCTCCGAGGGGGCGCAGTGGCCGGCAACCCCCCCAGAGGCTCCACTCTCAACTCAACCCAAGCGACAGGGACAGTTACAACAAAAGTCCAATCAAAGGCGATTAATGGCGGGGGGCAGGACGCGGTGGTCTGGCAGCTGGCTTTGTGCTTCTTACTTGGGTCGCTGCCCCCCTGTTACGTAGGGAGTGGGTGTAATTTGGTTTATGAGCGCAAAGAAGCTAAGGGAGGGGATCAAAAAAAAAAAGAAAAAAAAAAAAAGGAAAAATGCCCCAAGAAACAAAGGGGGGGATAGATCAATTGACGTGGAATTTGGCTCCCAATTTCTCTGAGTAATTCTGCAAGTCTCGGCCTCCTCCTGACAGCGCCGTCCAAAGTCTCCCCGACCACCTCCCACCCGGAGCTCCCCCACCCAGCCCCCACTGCCCCCCACCCACCCCTCCAACCGCCAGACTTCCCACTCTCCCCAACATCCGTGCGAGTCTCCCGGGGAGTCCCTCGCTTCTGGGGGGCTCCCTGGGAGCCTGGCAAAGATGCTCACTAGGTGTGCTCGTGGCGGGGGGGGTCCCCCAGGTCTTCCTCCCAGGAGCACAGCTAGGGGGTCAGGCTACTCGGGGCTGTATGTCTTGCTGGGCTCCCGCCCTCTCCGACCTGGCCAAACTCCGTCCTCCCTCCGGCTTGGCCTGGTCTTTCATCCGATTCTGTGGAGGTGTGCATGCGTGTGTGCGCGTGAGTGTGTTCACGGGTGCGGAGGTGTGTGTGTGTGTGTGGCTGCAGGGATGCGTGTGGGTGTCTGTGCCTTTCAGGGTGGGAGTTCTGATGTAGGTTTAGGGGCAGGGGTTGTGCCGATGAACCCGTTTTCCCAGCTGGGTCCCCCAACCAGCCCCACAGTCACTCTCAGTGACGGGCGGGAGCGAGAAGCGAGGGTGGGTTTTCGCGTGTTGGGACAGCCAGCCGGCACGGGACGTGCCGGTGAAAGGGAGACGGCGCAGAGGCGGGGACAGCCCCACGATTCTGGCCCTTCCTCACCCTCCTGGTTCGAGGACCGAGTCCAGGTCAATGTGACTCCAGGCCCAAAGGAGAAGGGGAGAGGGTGCCGAATTCCTGTATTTTGCCAATTGTTTCTAAGCCTATGCATTTTTAGTGTTTTCTTTAGCCAATTGATTTCTGCAGTTTGTTTTTTTTTAAGCGAATTCACTTTTCTGGGGTTTCAGATCATTCTATGAGGGGCTGGTGTGTGTGTGTGTGTGTGTGTGTGCGTGCGTGCGTGTGTGTGTGTGTGTGTGTGTGTGTGTGTGTGTTTTAGGGTTTAGTGTTTGCCATTTTTGATGCATATGCAAAATTTGGGGGTCATTTGGGAGGAGGATGTGTGGAAGATGTTGACAGCCAATTGATTTTGAAGAGTCCCTCAGCCCGATGGAGGGGGCCAAGGAGGGTAGCCTGACCCGGGGAGGCGGGGCATGGGGGCTGGGGCAGGGGAAGCCCGCAGGGGGAGATGGGACAGAGAGACTTTGGCGACAGAACCTGATGGTAGCGTCCTTGGTCAGGAGGAGGTCACAGGGCGATGGTTCATGATGCAGAATTACGACACTTTGGTTCACTTCTGATCACTGGGCATCTCCGGAGAGGCACCCCCGTGGGCGGGGTCATGGGTGGGCATGGCGATCAGGGGATGGTGACGCTTGGCCTCTCTGAACGCCTCGAGCTCCTTGGCGAGCACGCGACCCCGACGGGCACGCAGGAGGGCAGGCAGGCCCCTGCGCAGGCGCTGGGCGGACTGCTTCCAGGTATCATATTGGAAGAACTTGCCCACGGGGTATCTGGGGAAGTTGTCCTGGGAGGGGGAGGGGACGGTCAGCAGGCACCCACCCCACGGGCTCCTCCGCCCCAGCCGCTCACCCTGACGGGGGCCCTTGGCCACCCTGAGGCCGCCCGGCGGCCCCAGTGTGGCCGGGACGGTAGCTTGAGTTTACACCCAAGGGGGCGGGGACCACACCAAGGCATGACCGCCCTCAGCCACACTTCAGCTAGGAAGCCGGCCGCACCTGTCCGGGCCTGGAGGAGACCCGGCCCTGAAGCCCTGGTCCGCTGGAGTCAGGGGTAGGGTCCTGGGCCTCACCGGAAGCACGGTCGGAGGGGTCGACACGTCCCTCTCGGACTTGGCGGGGGTGGCACAATAGGTTTCCAGGAGGGCCAGGTCGCAGCTGCGGAAGCAGCACTCCTCAACAATGCCACGGCTGCGGCGGTTCACGCGGCTTGCGGGCCTGCCTGGAAGACCCACAGGACAGAGACAGTGACTTCAGCACCCGGCACCTGCCTTGGCACAGAACCCAGGGAGGCCCCCAGGGGAGGCAGCAGCAGGACCAAGCAGCCCCTTCCCCGGGGCAGGCCGGGGTGGGGCGTGGGGGAAGCGAGAGCCTGGCAGGGGGAGGAGCCCCAGACAGGGGTGAGAAGAGGGGTGGGCATGCTCTAGGCCAGCCCCTGGCCTCTGGCGTGTCCTTCCTCGGGCCTGAAATGGGCACCACCCCGGGTCCTATGGCCGGACAGACACCGCCAGGACTGGAGGCCCACACGGGCGGGGTTGGGCCCTGCTCAGAGGGCCACCCGGCGAGGGTGGACACGTGTGGTCCCTGACCTCGGGCCGGGCCTGGCACTACCTAGGAGCCAGGAGAAGTGGCAGGAGAGGAGAAGACGGGAGGAGAGGAGTGAGGAGCGGATGGAATCACTCCCTTCTTTCCTCCCGTCTTCCCCCTCTCCCCCGCAGCAGGCTCAGTGAGGGGGCGGGGCCAGGGGCTTCGCACGGGGTGCCCAGGGGGCGCCCCGGCGGGAGGAGGGCGGGGAGCCCCATCACAGGGTCCCCGAGCGGGGGGCTTGGCCCACCCCTCCTCGGGAAAGCCCGAGGCAGGGGCGCTCCTCCCGAGCAAGGACCAGCCGGCGCCAGGCCCCACGGTGCCACTTCCTGTCCCCAGACAAGGCAGGCACGAGGGAGGGCACGGGAGAGGCCAGGGTGGGCAGGGGCTTCCAGAGTGTGAGCAGCGGGGGCGCTTTCCAGAGAGAAGCTTGGAAAGGCGTCTGCCTCCTGGGAGCCCACTTCCCAGGCAAACAAGCAGGGGCTGCAGAAATGCCACACAGCCAGCATCAGGTGGGAAAGACAGGGCGGCCCGTGCCAGCAAGGGGAGGCCCTGCTCCCCCAAGCCCCCTGGGCATGCCTGGGTGTCACGCTGGCTCCTGCGCCTCTCCCCAGCCCCCACCCAGGCCCCTCTTCTAGGGGGCGGGCCTACAGGACCAGCGAGTCCACCAGCCCCAAGCTGGAAACCAAGAGGAAACTCGGTCACTGCACTCCTGGGGGCAGCAGGCGGGCACCCTGCACGGTGGCCTTGGGGCCCAAACGCCCCTCCCCCGGCTGACTTCCCAGGGCAGGTCCTGCATCCCCTCCTGGGACCCCAGGAGGCTCACGCACACTCCGCCCTGCTGCACACCGGCTTTACTTTGGTTGACTTTCAGTCTGTTTCATGGGATTTTAAATCTGATCACCCATGAACACGCACCCCTTCCAAGCCTGCTGTGCTGCCCAAAGGGTGTGGTGTCTCAGTGGTGGGGGCCTCGGGCCCCCCCACCGGAAGCTCCAACCCCAGAAGAGACCCCGTGGTTCCCAGAGGGGGCAGCAGGTCCAGCCCGTTCTCCCAGGAGGCCTGCAGGAAGTGCCCCACATGCCAGCTGGAGGGTCAAGGTCTCAGAGCAGGGAGCCGGGCCTTGACCTCAGCATGTCTTCCCTGGCCGGAGGCTGGGTGTCCCCGCCTGTCACACAGGGCACCCGGCCAGGCCCACAACGCTGTCCCGCCCCGGGGGAGCGCCCCCCGCTCCCGCCGCCCCGAGCTACTTACTGAAATAGAAGCCGCGGTCCCCACAGACGAACTGGAGGGTGTCCACCAGCTCCCCGCCACACAGGGTCTCACTGGGGCGGTAAGCAGCAATGCAGCACGAGGCGAAGGCCAAGAAGGTGAGAAGCTTCACCACCGACTTCCCCATCGGGATTCCCGTTGGTATCTGGGGGCAGGAGAGCAGCCGCGTGAGCTGGTGGCCACCGGCCGGCACCCCTCCCAGGCCAGACTGGCTGGCCACCCCGGCACGGAAGTCCGGTGGAGATGTTCGACCGCGGCGTGGCTTTCTCACACCCCATGTCCTCATCACAAAAGTCGCGCACGCGCTTGGCGTGCAGAGGCACTCGGGAACGAGGACGCAGGCCGGAGTGAGTACAGAGGGCTTGGGGGGTCTTGAGGGGCGGCGAGCGCCAGCAACGCTCGAGTGGGCGACCCTCCCCACGTCACCGCAGGAGCCGGGCCTCACCCACGGCTGCAGGGGCCCATGCTGGACGCAGACCGGCCCCTGTCCTATGACATCATGGAGGCGGGGCCAGTCCGAGGGCCTGTCACCACTTCTCAGGCCTCCAAGCACTGGCCAAGATGGCAGATACAGGGGACCCCGCCCCCTCCCCCTCCCCCCAGCTGAGCAGGGGGGTCCAGGAGGACCACCCTCTCTCAGAGCAGCAGGCCAGCCCTGTGGAGCCAACTCCACCCCCTCCCCTCCCCCCAGGGCTCGCCCCCCCTCCAGTCGGAGGCTCAGAGGAGCCCAGACCAGGGACTCCAGTGGTTAACGCCACCATGCGCCCATGTTCGGGGGCCTTGTTCTCCTGGTCACTCAGTACTCCAGCTCCAGTCTGCCCTGGGCACCCCGAAACATCCAAAAAAAGCCAACGCCTCCTTCCCAGGCCTCGAATCCCCCCGCTAAGGCCAGGGGCCTCCAAGTCCCTCCGAGACCACCAGGCATGGCCCCACGTGGGGCGCCAGACGCGGGCAGTGGGAGCCGGGCGGGACAGCCCAGACCACTGGGAGGCCAGACCCCATGTCCCTCCGAGCCAAGCCTGGAAGGGGAGGCACGCCGCAGGACACACCCCCTCGCGGCAGGGCCGCCAGGCAAGGGTCAGTCGACCCCCTTGGGGGTGGGGGGCCCGGGACCGCCACAGGGAGCCGCCCCTGCCCCTGCAGAAGATGGAGCTCTCAAGGCCGGCAGCCCCAGCCTTCCCTCCACAGGCCCAGGGGAGCCTTTGATGCAATAAATCATGTGAGAGACGGAACAGGGAGCAGGAAAGAAACACAATCTCGCGTCGCCTCTCCAGGCAGGGCGGCCCCACGCAAGATCCCAACACCTCCGTGTCGGCTCCTCGACCAGCCCCCCGCCAGGCGCCCACCGCCCCCTCTGCCATCCCTTCCAGGTTCTGGGCACACACTTGGCCGGCCAGCGGCCGGTGGCGGTGGGTCTGAGCAGCCGCGCCCTGCAGCCCTAGCTGACCCTCTTGCAAACCCCACCAGGCCGGCTCGGAGTACAGCAGAAAGCGAGAGGCCGGACAGGAGGCACGAGGCGCTTCAGGACAGGTGAGGCCCAGGAGAGAGGCCCGGAGCCCCAAGCCGGGCGGAGAGGGCAGCCGAGGGAGGGAGTGGAGGAGGAAGGGGCAGGTGAGGAGGCAGAGAGCCAGGTAGGGGGCCGGGGCGGTCGAGCGAGGGCGGAGGGCTGCTCCGGGCGGCAGGCCGGTGAAGGCCCAAGGCCCGGGCGTGGGCCGGTGCGGCCGCGGCAGGCTGCGGCGGGATGGCAGCGGGGTCCTCGCTCCGCAGCCCCGGTTACCTGCAGCTGGACAGGAGGCTCGCTGGGGCTGGAGGCGGAGGAGGAGGAGGTCTCTCTCACAGGAGAAGCTAATGTCCAGTTTGCAAGCTGGTCAGTGCTTCAGCTTTTTATGTCTGAGCCGGCTCCTCCCCGCCCCGGCTCCACCCTACCCCCACCCCTCTCCCTGCTGACCACTCCCCCGGCGCCTTTGCTCCCGCCCCCTCCCTCCGCCCAGCTAGTCTCCCGGCTCCTGCGCCCCCCCCGCGGGCCCGGGACCCTCCCTCAGCAGAGGTCCACGGGCGGGGCGGGGCGCCCCCACGCCGCCAGCCCTCCGCGCGAGGCTGGGGGTCTCCTCCCGACCGCCTGGCATGGAAACTTCCACCCTGCCCACTCTCGGGCTGTCCCGCCTGCCCTTCCGAGCCGCCCGCCAGCCCTTCCCTCCGGATTCCGCCGTGGAAACGCGGGGACAGGGGGAGAGGGGGCGCGGGGGCGCCTCGCGAGGGTGGCGTCTGGCTCGGCTCCCTTGCCAGCCCGCCCCCCGCCCGGGCCCCGCCCCCCGCCCGCCCTCGCGGCGGCGCTGGCCCCGCGTCAGCATACCAGGGTGGGCTTCCGAGGCCCGCGCCCGCCCCGCGCCCGCACCGGGCACGGGCCCCGCGAGGCCCCGCCGCGCCCCCGCGCCGCCCCGCCCCCGCCCGGGACACCGCCCCGCCGGCAGCTCGCGCCCCGGCCGTCCCGACGCCCAGCCCGAGCCCGGCCGAGGGCGCTCCCGCCGCCTCCCCGGGCCGCGCCGGCCGCGCGCGCTTACCTGGAAGCCGGCGACGCCGCCGCCCACCTCCCTGCTGCGTGTCGCAAGCCGAACAGCGGGCGTTGGCCCTCCTGCCGGACACTCCTCTGCCAGCGCCGCTCTGGCCGAGTCGCGGGGCCGATTGTGCGACGGGGCCGAGCGGGGGGATGGCTTTCGTGGGGAGGGGCTCGTCTGGCTGCGAGGGAGGACGGGCTGTCTTCGGGCTGGGGCGGGCCAGATGTTGTACTTTCGGGGGGAAAGGGTGTCGGGAAATGAGGTCAGCTGTTGCTCCAAGGACAGAGGGGGCAGAGACAGTCGGAGAGACAGAGTGAACGTGAGGGGGGGGCCGAAGAGAGGGCGAGAGGGAGAGAGGACAGCGAGGGGCGGGCAGGCGCACAGCGGGAGAGGACAGCGCAGAGAAACAGAAAGCGTATAATTACTCCACCGGGCTGGCGGGACGGGGCGGGCGCGAGGGGGCGGGCGTCGAGGCGCGGAGGGGGGGGGCGGGAGGGAGCCAGGGGACGGCGGCGCGGGAGAGAGGGGGCCGGGGCCAGGTGCCAGAGGGCCGGGCGCACAGAGAAGCCGGGGAAGGACGCCACGTCGGGGGCCGGGGGCGGTGTGACGGGGGCGGTGTGGAGGCGGCGCCGGGCCGGGGCGCCCAGCTCGGTGTGGGCCGACGGAGCCCTCGGCCGTCGCGGGCCCGGGCCCGGGGGGCGGGCGTGGCGGCGCCGGGCGCTGGCCGCGGCGCGCGCCGGGAGGGCTGGGGAGCGCGGGGGATGACCACGCCGGCGGCCTGCGGGCCGGACTGCCTGCGGGGGGAGCCGCCTCCTCGGGCGAAGCGGGAGGGCGTTGAGGTAGATGAGAGGAGGCGGCGGGGAGTCCGCAGGCCCGGCGGAGCGCGGCCCCGCCGACGGCGCCCGGGCGGGGGTCAGCAGCGTGGCGGCGGGCGGCGTCGACGCGGGGCCGCCAGCCCGGCGGAGGCGCTGGCGGGCCGAGCGCGGGCGGGCGGGGCCGGCGGGCGGGCGCGGCCGGAAGGGGGGGCCGGGCCGCCGGGCCGCACGCAGCTCCGCCGGAGAGCAGGCGATCTGCGGGCGCCGACGCCCGGCTCTTATAGCCGCGCCACCCGCGGCCGCGCGCCCGCTCGGGCCGCTGGCCGCGCGCCCGCGCCAATGGGCGCCCGCGGGGCCCACGCCCCGCCCCCGGAACGCCCCCGCACTCGGGCGGGGGGGCGCGGGCCCGGGCCGCGGCCGGGGCGGCGGGGCGCGCGGGCCCGCGCGGGTGGGGGCGGGGCGGCGGGCGGCGGGCCGCGAGTCCCCGAGGACGCCGGGCCCGGGCTTCGGGGCGCCGCCACCCGGCCCGGCGGCCCGCAGGGCGCTGCGGCGCAGGTGGCGCGGCGCCGGCCGGGAGGCGTCTCCGCCCGAGCGGGGCGCGCGGCCGCCACCTGCCCGCACGGCGGAGCGGGCCAGGCGGCGCCTCGAGCCGCAGGCGGACGCCGAGCGCCCCCCCGGGGCCCACCGGAGCCCGCGCCCCCTCGGCGGCCGCCAGGTGTGGGCGCGAGGGCCCGGCCGGATCCGGGCGGGAAGGGCCGCTCGAACCCCACCGCATGGCCGAGCTCCCCGGGGCTCGTCCTAGCACCGCGCTTGGGGGCCCACCCCAAATTTCCGGATGACGGCTCCCCGTCCTCAGCGCGCTGGACGTGCGTGGCCGCGGATTCGGCCCCGAGGGCCACCGCGACACCGTGCGGGTCTGGGGAAGCCAGCTCCGGGAGCTCGCACGACGTAAGAAGGCGTTGTGATTCTCACCAAGTCAAAACCACGCACGAGTCCCGCGCCCGTCCGCCCCCGCCGCCCCGGGCGGCCCGCGCCGGCGAGGAGAAGGGGCCGCCGGCGAGACCTGCGCCCCTCGTCCCCTCGCGCCGCCGTCAGTCACGTCCCCCGCGCTCCGCGCGCCTCCCCGAGTGCTCGGCCCCCGGGCTGGAGGCGCCGCGCGGCCCGGGCGGGGAGCGCGTCTCCTCGGCGTCCCTCCGCCCCGGCGCCCTGCCCGCCCCGCCGCGGGGCCTCCGGCCGCCGCCTCCCCGCGACCGCGATCCTCGCAAGGCGCAAACGAAAGTGGCGACGGGGTCGGGGCGCGCAGCTCCAGCCCGCGCGGCCGCCGAGCCGCAAGCCCGCGGCCGGCCCCCGCGCCCACGCGGGCCTCGGGGCAGCAGCCTCCGGCGGCTCAGCCGGCCCCGCGGGGCCGGCGGGCGCGGGCGGGAGCTCACCGCGCGTTGGAGGCTGCGTCCGCGGCACGAGGAGCCCAGGCGGCGGCGAGCGCGCGCTCTGCGGCGGGCGGTGGACGCTGCGGAAGGTGAGCAGACCCCGGGGGCAGGCCCCCGTGTCCCGGGGCAACGCCCAGTCCGTTGGAAGACCCGGGGACAATGCCCAAATTTGGGGGAAACTGGGGGCAATGCCCAGCCGTGCTCTTGGACTCGGGAGAAGCGCTGCCCGCGTCCTGGGCACGCGCGGCCCTAGTCTGTTTGGGGAACACAGACACTTCCCCGGTCTGGGTCGCTCGGGGGACTTCGCAGCAGACCCGGAGAGGCCGAGACCAGCGCCCTGTGCGGGGGGCCTGGGGGCGCTGCCGGAGCCCCGTGGCCAGAGCCGAGCCCACGCTTCGGAACGCCAGTCAGAACTCTGGCCGCTTTGTGTGCCCAGAGAACGGGTTCCCGAAGTCGGGGACCCGGGGAACTCCGCCGGTGTGGGTCCTGTGGCTGAGGACTCTCTCTGAGACTCCAGAAAGCAGAATCCCAGTCTGGGGGTGAGGGAAATTGCTCCTTGCCACTGGGGGACAGAAGGACCCTGATCTAAAATGGGGGGACCCAGGGTCTCAGTCAGCACGCTTGGGGGGGCCCATGAAATCGCAGACCAATTCGTGTGGGGGTAGGTTTTTTTGTTTGTTTGTTTGCTTCAGTCAGAGAAAATTCTCCACATGAAATTTGGGGTGTCCTGAGGCACGTTGCCTAAAATTGGGACAGGAAAGCAGTAGCGACATTTTGGGGATCCAGAGAACTTCCTCGTGTGTTGGAAGAAGGGGGGTTCGTGTCCACGTTTTAGGAGCGCATGTTGGTGGCCCGGACACTTGTGGCATGGGGGAAGCCTACGGGGGAAGTAGGCTCCGCAATGACGGTGGGTCGGGGGAGTTTTTAAAAGACCTTTAGAGATTCTGGAAGCACTGCCTAAACGTTGGGGAACGCAGCCGAGTGTGATCACCACATTTGGAGAATAAAGACATCCCACATTCTCTTATATTTTAGTTTTTAAATTGATTTCAATTTGGTTATTTTGGGCGAGCAAGAACAAATAATCACTCCTGTTTGTTTTCCTGGACAAGGTCTGCATTTGGGGAAGCCCGGTTTAAAAAACAAAACAAAAATAAAACACAGTTCAGCTTTTGGGTCCCCACGGAAATTACCCAGTGGAGCCTAAGATCTGAATTTCAGGGGGCCTGGCTAGTAGCTAGGAAGCTCGTAGGACACAGGCTTTTAATGCCTGGGATTTCTGGGACTCAGGGACACTTTTTACAGTGTGCTTTGGGGGCCTCTGAAACATTGTGTAAATTTAGGGGGACTCAGGGCAAGGGTCATAAGGGTGGGAGACTCATAAATCAATACAAAAAAACTCAATTGTTTTGTGAAGAGGGAAAAAAATCCGCATTTGTTTTGGAGGGCTAGGAGACCGTGCTCCCCTTTGGGGGGGCCCCAGGAAAATGATTTTTGCATCGAAGGACCCAGGGAGCTCCTCAGAGCCCGTGGACAACTAGAGGGCCAGTATCTAAGTTTTAGGACTGGGGGCTAAAAGATCCCAGATCTCAGCGCTTGGAGAGTCCATTTCCTATTCTGTGACACACACGGGGAGTGGGCAGTGCTTTTGAAGGAAATATTGCTTAAATGTGGGGTGACTGGGTGCAGGGGTCACTTTGGAGCCTAGGAAACCAGCACCTTTCTGTGATCCGCGGGCAACACCGTGTTTGGAGGGCATTGCCTGCCGTTTGGGGGGAGTCCCGCACAGCCAGATATGGGGGTGTCAGGAGAAAGGGCCAGCAGGGTCCTGGTCCTGAGTTTCCGAACACCCAGATCCTTGTCCGTGCGCTCGTGAGACCTGGAGAATTGTCTGATATTCTAAAAGTTGCCCCGCAGAGACAATGCTCAGATGTCTGGGGCCTGGGGACACTCGGCCAAGCCTGGTATCCCCAGAAACAAAAACAGGCTCTGCTCAAGGCTTAGTTGTGATCCCCAGGGGCCTGGGAGACCCTGTGGGATTTGGGGGAACTAGATCTCCTTAGCCACACTCCAGCACACCTTGGGCGGTGCCGGGTGTCAGGGTCTAGGTTTTAAGGAACCTGACGGGCTTGGGAAATGAAGACCCCCAAATCTCTGTGGCCCACACACAAAAATCCCCGGTGAGTCTTGGGGATCACCCGAGAGAGAATTCTCCCCACGGTATGGAACTCGGGGAACCAGAGTGCTGACTGTCACGAAAGGACAGAACAACTCGCCTTGGGGGCCCGGGTTTGGGAGACGGCTGGGGAAACCACGTTCAGATGCGGGGGCTTCCGGCAAGCCTCGCTTTGCGGGGGGACTCGGGAGCAACGTGCAAAACTGGATCCGGGTGCGTGCACAGAGATCGTGCGTCTCGGAAGATAATGTCCCGGGCCGGCGGGGTGAACCACGGGAGCTGGGCCGAGATGCGGAGGGACAGGACCGGGACACCCCGCATCGAGCCCCTGGAGTCCATACTCAGAGTCACAGAGGGAACGTTTCACTAGTTTGGGGAACACCGCCTGAGGGTGAGAAAGCGGCCCGTCCCGTCCCGTCCCGGGGAGCCAGGCCGCTCGCGGGCAGGACCACGGACCGAGGGTTCACTGCTCAAAATGCAGGGCCCCCGGGCCGGTGGTCTGCAAATCTGTGGCCGATAAAACCGTCCACAGCCAGGGAGAAGACACACGTGGGGCCCAGGCCACGGGGTGAAAGTGCGAGGAAGCTAGTGGGGCTCGGTGCCTTTCGAAGTCTCTGGAAATCAGCGTCCGGGAAAATTATCGCGGCCTGTCGAGGGCCGGGAGGCCGTGCTGCGATGCGAAGGGCCCCGGAAAAAGCCACGTCTGAGCCCGGGGAAGCAGGGGTGTTGCTGGAGGGGTCGGGGCCCGGATCAGGGCTGCGTGGCCGGGACCAGGAAGCGCCGCGCCGCCGGACCCCGCCGCGCCCGGGGCCGCGCGAGGCGGCCGCTTCCTCGGGGCCGGGGGCGCGGCGCGCGCGGGCGGCGGGCGGGGAGCGGGGCGCCCCGGCGCGCACGCCCGGCGGAATCCGCGTCCCGCTCCCCCGCCGCCTCCCCACGGCGAGCGCTCCTGCGGCGGCAGCCCCGGCGGGCGCGCGCGTCGGGGAGGGAGAAGCCCCGGGCCGCGGGAGGGCGGCCGGCGCGGCTTCCCGGGCGCGCCCGGGGCTCCGCGCTCCCCGCCCGCCGCCACCCGCGGGCTCCCCGTCGCCGCTGCGCCCCACGCGCCTCCGCGCTGCGAGCCTAGGCGAAGCCGCTGCCGCGCCGCCGCCGGGGCCAGGCGCATCCCCAAGCGTGGCTTGGGGACCCGGAGCACCCCGGCGGCCGCCCCTGCCCTTCCCGCGCCGCGCGCGCCGGCCGGGCCTTCGCCAGCCCGAGCGTCGGCGGCGAAGCCCGTTTTGTTTGGGTAACGCGGGCCAGGAGGGAAAGTGGGGAGGACAGGGAGAGACGTGGGGGGAAGGGGTGGGGGCGGGCGGCAGGCGGCTGCGGCGCGGGGGTCTTCTTCGGGTCTCAAAGGGCATTTTCACGAAAAGCCTCCCCTACCCCGCCGGGTAAAGTCCGGTTCCTTAAAGGCAAATATTGCGCCGCACACAGGCGCGCACAGGCCCAGTGGGCAGGAACGAGGTCACCCCCTTGGCGCGGGCCGGGCTGGAAGTGGGGGGCAGTGGCCCTGGGGGGAGAGGGTCGCTGCTGGGGGCCGGCCGAATGGGGGGCGAGGACAGTGGGCCTCGCTGTCCCCACTGTCGCCGGGCAGAGGGACCCCAGTGGGGGGAGGGATCTCACAGCCTGACCCGCGGGAAGGCAGGGGTTAATGCCACAGGACAGGTGTGGGGACCCGGCAGGGCGGCCCCTTCACATTTGCTTGGCAAGGCGGCGAGACCCCCCCCCCATGAAAAACAGCCCATTTTCCACCCAGCACAAGGCACGTGGGGAATGTTCCTCCTTCAAATTCCAGTCCACATCGATCACCCGTGTCCCATTCCAAGAACATCTGGCCCGTCTCCCCCCACCCCTCAGGCCCCCTCCCCTCTCCCTTCCTGCCAGCCCTGCAGACTCCCTGCCTCCTGGCTCTGGGCTCTGGGGAGCACCTACGGACGGAGGGGGCTGCGGGCAGAGACGGGGCCCACCCCTGGCAACATCGATGTTGGGGTGAGGTCTTTTGACGTGCCTGTCAGGGGGCCCACGAGCCCATGGAGACGTCCAGTTTCTGCCGGGATCTGCCCCGGGCCCACAAGCCCGGGGCTCCCCGGCCACGCGGGCTCCCTCCCCCCTGCTCTGCTTCCCAGGCTGGGGATGGGTGTGGCACTGGGGTGGGAGCCTGGCCTCAGAGTTATGGGCTCTCCTCCTCGGGTGCCCGTGCCCGAGTGGGGGTCCCTTCCTGTTCTCGACCCCACAGAGCCGGTCGGCCCTGGGAGCCACCAGCCTGCCTGGAGACAGACACACGCCTGGACTTTGGGAGGTAGGGAGAGGCTGAGGTCACCTTGGGTGTCCATGTCCGGGCTCCGGGGCCCTGCTGGGGAGGGCAGGCAGGGGGCAGCACGTGGTTCCCCTCCCCCACAGGGCTGCGGGGGAGCCCACTCCATATTTAGTCAGAAGTGTGGTCAGGGCAGGTGAGAGTGGGGGTGGGGGCAGATCCAGGTCACCCTGGGGCTCAAAAGCACCCTGGCCTGTCGTGCCCCCACCCAGACCCAGCGGCTTCTTCTCCCAGGCTTGTTCCTTTCCCGGCTTCTGCCTCCCTTCCTCCCCACCCTCCCCTGGCCCAGGTAAAGGAGGGTCCCACCAGCGGCCCCAGGGTGCTGTGGGGCTGGGGTCTCCAACGGCCTGAAGCTTGGCTGGCAGGAACTTCAGCCCCAGGTGACAGCCCCCCACAGCCTCCCCAGCCACCCTGCCCCCCACCCGGCCCCCAGCAGCCCGAGGCCCCCGCCAGCAAACCCAGATTCCAAAGGGGATGAGCAGCTCCCCAAGGGCCCAGACTCACCCCTCCGTGCCTGCCCGCCGCCTGCGTCTTGCTGGCTCCCGCAGCCTGCGCAGCCTTCTTTCCTCACTCCCCGTCCCTCCCCAGCGCTGGCTCGGGGCTGGCCGCTCCCCGCTCCTCGGGACCCAGGCCAGCATTTTGCAAAGCCAGTTCCGTTCTCCAAGGGTCCCCCGAGCGCCCCTCCCTCAGCCCCCGCAGGACTCCCACGGACAAGGCGCCGACCCGCCACGCGGCGCTCCGCTCCACGGGGAGGGCCTCGCCCCCTCGTCCGCCCACCCGCCTGGGAGGCCCAGACCACCGGCCCAGCCCCGCCAGAAGCCCCAGCCCCGACGGCACTGCGCACCGGAGGCTGATCAGAAGTGCGTATGGGACACCGGTTGGGTGGGTGGGATACCAGGGGCGGGGGGCGGCCGGGGCACTGGGAAGGCCCAAGGCTCTGTCACTATGTGACTGTTTTATTTAGTGTCGGAACACTCCCGGCTTCTCCCTGGGCTGGGCAGACGGCCTGGAAGAGTCACCTGCCGGGTCCCTGCCTGCAGGCCCACGGAGGCCCCTGTCTCAAGCGGGTACAAGGACACCGACCCATGCGCCCACCCCCCATGCTCCCCGAGTCCTGGAGCCTCCCCCCTGCAGCACCTGAGGGGTGACAGTGTGGCTGCCACCAGGACTCCTCTGTGGGTTCCCCCAACGCCTCACACACCCCCACAGGCCCCGAGCACAAGGGAACCAACCGTGGCTCCAGCCCTGGCCCTCCCAGAAGGCCGCCTTCTCCTGTCACAGCCCGCGGACCGCTTTGACACAGAGAGGTCAAGGCAGTGGTGTGAGGCTCCGTAGCTCAGGGCAGGGGTCCTGAGCCTCCATCCCCCAATGGATCCAGCCGTCCTGGGGTCTCCAGGTCCCCACCCCGTCCCCCCGCTGATGAGTTTTTTCCTCCTCCCCCCTCGCCTGCCTTCTCCCTCCCTGGAATTCCGTCCCTCCCCTCGACACCCTGGTGCTCCCTGCTCCCCTCTGCCCCTGCCCTCCTCTGCCTGGCTTCCTCTCCCAGGACCTAGAAACCTGCAGAGACCACAGGGGCCTGCCGTGCCCACCTGACCCCCCAGAGAGGAGCCCCGGGAACCCCCCACCTGAGCTCCAGACCCCAGCTGAGTGACGCTGGACACACCCGCCGCCTCTCGGAGGCTCCCGTGAACGGGGAAGGACCTACTCCCATGCCTGGGAGGCCCAGGTCTGTGCTGGGTGCCGTCTCAGCCAAGCCCCAGGCTGCCCATGACACTCACCTCGCAGCCGGGGCTGGGGCCGGACGGGGCGGGCGGCTGGCCTCAGTTCTGTGGGTGATGGGACCGCCTGGGCCACAGGCTGCAGCAGCTCACCTCAGGACTGGGCTCTCTGGCCGCTCTGGGCAGCTGGGGGTCGGGCTTGGGGGCAGGCTGGACCAGAGGAGCTGCAGGGGCGGGGGCCTGGGGGCTGGGGTCTGCCTCCTCCCGCACGAGCTCCGCAGTGACTCTTCGGCCCCTGGGGGAGAGCAGAAAGTGTATCTGATGACCTTTTTAAAAAATGAAGTCCCCCCTCCTCCTCCAGCCAGAGCCCAGGTCCTCTCTCCTCTGCACCAGCCACCTGTGGGTCAACTCACTGGGGCTTGGGCACCCAGCTCCCCCTTCACTGCATGCTCACTCTTGCAAAATGCAAAGAAAGAAGTGGCCAGGAGACCCTTCTGCTGGGCAGGCTGCCCCTTCCTGATGGGGGTGGACTTCTGTCTGGGCCCTGGGGTGGGGGGCTGCACACAAATGGTTTGCCTCAAAGGGTCACGGCACAGGAGAGGAATGTCTCCCCTACACTTCACAATCGCCCCATCTTGGGTGGAGGAGGGAGGGCCTGAGCAGAACCAGAGGACACACGGCTCTGCCCAGAGAAGGCTGGCAGGCAGAGGGGCAGCTGGCTTCTCAGGAAAAATGAGCCCCCTCCCCTGGGTGCAAGAGAGAGCTTCCTGCATGGATGACCATTCTCCCAGGAAGCTTCCCTGGCGCCAGCACTCCTGTTGGTGGGCAGGGAGGCCAGGAGCGTGGCAGGGAGAACCAGGCACTCCATCACAAAGAGGGAGACGGTACTTTCCAAAAGCCTCTTGGGGCGGCGAGGGCCAAGGTCCCTCCATGTTTATTCTCACTCTACTTCCCAGTTTCTTGTGGGTGGTTGGGAAGGGCAGGTGGGAGGGAAGCTTTACTTTTAAAATGATCTGTCTATATTAAAAACCTGCACCCAGTCTCGGGCCCCTGGGCCCTCTGCACAGTCTCCTGTTTGTTTCTGGGAAGGGGTGGGAGGGCGCGATGAGAGGACACTTTTCACACAGAAAAGCCTTTCCCTTTGCATTCGCAAAAACAGCTGGGCTCCCGGGAAGAGCTGCTCCCTGCACCCCACCCGGGGTTGCTGGTGGATTCCTAAAGGAAAACCTCTTTCCTTGCAAGAGCCTCTGACTTTGTGCAGCCCTGTGGGAAACTGTCCCCCATCCCCTCCAAAGTTGAGGTTCCTCTTGTTAAGCGACCTGAACCCTCCAGTCACAGAGATCGTCCCCGCCCCTTCAGAAAGCAGGATCCGGCACCAGCCCCCGGCCCACCCACCCCCGAGCACTCCAAGTGCAGCTCTTTCCCCACACTCAGAGGGCATGGCGTGAGGGCGGGGAGCCCGGTTACCTGTACTCTAGTCGCTGCGAGGTCCCTGCTGCTCCCGGACGGTGGATAAAGAGGACCGGGGAGTCACCAGTGCCCCAGGCTCTCTGCTGAAACCGCCCGGACGATGATCCGCTGGTCGAGCCAATATGAGCAGTCGTCGCCAAAGCAGGGGGTGCTCTGGCAGTGGGGCCCGGACCCTCCAGCCGGGCCGACGTGGAGGAGGATGAGGAGGGGGACGAGGCAGAGGCTGGAGAGATGACCACAGGCACTTTTAGAGTGTGCATGTTAGTGGGGCCCCTAGGAACGGGACAGCCTCTCCACCACCGGGCACAGCACCTGCTCAGATGCCAACTGAGGTCACAGTTTTGCCCCTCACCTCCTCGTCCCCTCCACGCCTCTCCCTGGGCCCCTCCAAATTGGAGGAGCTTTGGGCCAACTCGTTCACGCTGGGGCCACCAGGGCGGCCAGTGGTGACACTTGCCCACACCAGGGCACGGTGCATTAGGGGGTGGCAGTTGGGCCCGCCCCTGACCCGGCAGAAGGGCGTCTGTGGGTGTGGGCATCCGCCGGAAGCACTCCTTGCTAGCTGGAAGGTGGGGACCGTGTGGAGGGGGTGGGGACTGGGTGTGGCTTTGCTAGATTGACACTTGGCAGTCACTTGATACCCTGGAATGTGGGTGGGCGTGGCACTGGTAAAATGGGGGTGGGGAGTAAGGGGGGAAAGCGGGGTTCAAGAGTGAGCAGAAAAAATGGCTTTCCAGGTGTTCCCGGTGCCACTGGACATAAAGCAGCTGTGTCCTTCCACCTTCCACGGGCAGAGGATCTGGCTGGGGGCTCCCCCTTCACCAACCTCGTCTGACCTGACCCCCTACACTCTGTGTGTGCTGCTAGGAACTAAGCAGGCAGCAGACAGGCGGCAGCAAACTCATGGGTGGGATGACTGGCCAGGCTCACTGCCTTTCCAATTAAGGCACTGACTGAGATCGGACAGCAGCCGATCTGGGGGGGGGGGCATTCAGAGAGCAAAAGCACCTGATTGGGCTAAGTCTCACTGGGAATTTGGAGCCTCCTCCTGATCCCTGTGGGAGGTGCAAAGACTCAGGAGGACTCAGGAAGAGACCAAGGCATGTACTTCCCAGAGAGCCATCGGTCCCCACCTTCCCTGCACCCAATCACCCAAGCCGCCCACCCTCCGCATGCTTACGTCACCCAGCTTCCCAGCCTGTGGTGGGGTGCAGCGCTGCCCTCTCCTGTTGCCTTCTGAGCCCTCACCTGAGCTCCTCTCTTTAGTGCGAGGGACAGGGCATCTAGTGAGGAGCAAGGGGGCTTTCAGCAGAGAAGAGCATTAGACTTGAGGGGGTCTCAAATCTGGTATGTGTTTGTCGGGGGGGTCTCAGACAGGATGTGGATGCCTCAGAGCCGGACCATGCTCTGAGGAGGGTGCTGGGTGGAGGGATGCTCACGGCCACAAGTCAGGCCCAGAGCACATGGAGGCATGATGCGGCCCACTGCCCGAGGGGTGAACCACATGCCCCACCCCCCGCCATCAAGTCAGCTCTGGCTCTGGGTTGGAAACTCGGTGGCACAAGCTTCCTCACGAGCCTGCTGCAAGGAGCGACTGCCACAGCCCTCTGGGGACACTGGGACTTTTCAAGCTGCGGGTGGAGCTAGAGAGGGTGAAGGGTGGACACCAAGCCCGATGACGTGGCTCCGTGGAGGCCCACTGAGTCAGCGTCCCCAGCAGCCAAGGGGCTGAAAGGGAGGCCCCGACAGATCAGATGCAGAGCTCGCCCAATGGTGTCTTGAATCCCGGCTCTGCCTAGACTGGATTTCCGGCCCTGACCCTGTCCAGCAGGGGCTGGCGACAGCCCAGAGACATTTTATTCCTTCAGGATCCTGGAGCCCAGGGTGTTTAAGCAAAAGAATGAGAGCTGGAGAGAAGGGGTCAGGGTGGGAGGGGCCCACGGGGAGCAGCTAAGCCGTTTTGCCCTTGAGGCAGGGCTGGAGGCACTGGGGGTCTCGAGCCATGGTGACCCCGAGGCAGGACTAGAGGCACATTGGGGCGTGAGAGCTGTGACCCCCCCCCAGTATTACATTCCCTGGGTTTTCCCACAGGGGGCACGGGTGAGAGGAACCACGGTTGGGACACAACCAGGGTACAGGGGTGTGGGACACCACCCAGCAAGCGCCTCCCCGCTTCACTGCCTTTTAGGGCGGCGGGAGGATCAGCCCACCCCGGGGACCTGGTGGATCGATCCTCTTTGTGCGGGAGAGAGTTGGGACACCCCCCAGAAAGCCCCAGCGCCAGGCCGCCTCCACGTGGCTTGTTAAGCGGCCTCATGCTGCCACCTGGTGGCCGATTTTAGAATTACAGCGGCACGACGCCCAGGCCTTCCGAGCCGGCGCGGGGGGGCACCGCGGGGGTGGAGGCGCCGGGAGGCGAAGCTGGGACCCTCCCCCTACTGTGGGGAGGCCCGTTGCCGTGGGGGGGTGCCATGGGTCCCGCGCCTTTGTGCTTGGCTCCGAGGCGCTCGGCTGCCGCTGCCTGGCGTTGCAGAGCTGGGCGGGAGCCCAGGAAGCTCCTCGGGGTGACACCCCCGCCCCGGGGTGGCGGCACGGCCCGTGCCTGCAGCCACAGGTTTCAGTCCGAACGCTTTCCGGCCGGGTCTGTTTCACTCCGCCTTTTATATCAGTATCAGAACAAAACCAGATCTCTCTGGGAGACTCCGGGGCAGAACCCTGGGACCCCCTGTTGGCGCAGGGTCCCTGGGGTGGGCGCCGGCGGGCTGGATGTTATTCTCGGCGGGTTCCCAGCCCCACCCCGCTCTGCCGGAACCTGCCCATGTCCAAATCTGGCCCTAGCCTGACACCGTGTGGCCACCTGGGGAAGTGGCCGCCCCGGCTTCCGAAGGCACAGTCGTCCGCAGCAAGTCGATATCGCCGCCGGTATACCCGCAGGGCTGCTTTGTTCAACCTTGGTGATCTGGGGTGGCTGCAGAATTCACCCACTGCCCCATCCTGAGCAGGCCGGCCATCGTCCGTGGAGCCCTGCTCCGTTGGGGTGCCACATGGCCCGCCAGCCAGCCTCTCCCGGAGGCAGCCGGGCGGGGTGAGGCTGCACCGCAGAGGCCACGGGCCACGGCCTGAGGGGCCGGGCGGGGGAGAGGTGCTGTCTCTGCAGCTCACACAGCTGTGCCAGAGGCCCCCAGATCACACCCCAGCGCCGCCACAGCCTCCCAAGCGCACCCTGAGCCTCTGCTCTCCTGGGTGGGTGTGGGTGGCTCCCGTCCCCCGACACGGAGCAAATGCCAATAAACGATCCTTTCACGCTCGCCCAGCCCGGGTGCTGAAGCCTTTTCTGGGACCCCCAGGGAGATGCAGCCTGGATGTCCGCGGCTCTGTGAACTCTGGAATTTTCGGAGAGGAAGGAGGGAGGCTTTCAGCTTGCAGACTTCAGGAGTCCGGCAAGGGGGTCTCCCCTGCCCTGGGCTTCCTTGGCTGCTGGGCTGGGGGTTTCGAAGGGCTGCAAAGTCCCCTCCCCAGCAAGAGGCTTCAGGTCCAGGATTGCACTGGGGTTTCGCGGGCCCTCCGAGGCCTCCCGGGCCGGCCTCGTGCTGGCCAGCCCGTGGCACGCGCTGAGGTCTCCGTGCCCCCAGGCCTGGGCTTACCTGGGGGGCTGGCCCTCCCTGCCAGGTGCCACCCTCGAGTCCCGGAGGGGCCTGACGTGCCCAGATGGACCCGGCCTCACTGTGCTGTCCCTGTGAGACCGAGGCCCAGAGAGAAGGCGGCTGGCGGGACCCCGAGGCCAGAGGTGGAAGCGGCCGGCCAGGTCACGGGGTCTTGCTGACCCCTGCCTCCACAGCTCCCCACCACCACACCCAAAGGGCCGCTCAAGTGTGCTGGCTTCAGGACACGGAGCCCTGCGGCCTTGTGTCGCGGACACACCACGTGGCTGCCCCCCGTGGCCTGATGGGCCATGGGCTCTGATGTCCGGGCGGGCCCAGGAGCGGTGGGGTGCACGCACGCCCAGACAGAGGGGCAGAGCCAGGCAGCTCCCACCCTGTGGCTGCCTTTCCCCTCCCTGCCCCGGCTGTTGAGGAAGAGACCAGAGACTGCACAGGGATGGCGGCTTGTCCTGGGGAGAAAGGGGCTGCGAGGGCGGGGCCATCACTCTGCTGCAGCCTCCCAGCCGCCAAGGCAGGGTCTCCTTTGCTTTCCTCTTGACAGATAAGAAACTGAGGCCCAGAGACGTCAAGTAACTTTCCCAAGGTCACACAGTCATGAGCGCCAGCCTGCCCATCCTGCCCTTACCCACCCTTCAGCCCTGCACTGGCCTGGGCACACGCTCATCGGGCCTGAGAATGCCCAGGGCCCATCGCCTCTCGGGACCCCAGGACACAGCCCGTTGTAGACCTCGGCTCATGGCTGCCCCTTCATTTCTGCCAAGCCGGCCCCGGGGAAGGGTCCGGGTGCCGGCTCTGTGCCATCACGGCTGTGTCTCTGACGAGGGTGGCCTGGGCTGCACTGGGCCAGGTCTGCACCGTGGCGCCAGGTATCCCCCCATTGTGGACCCAGCCTCAAGCCCTCAGTGCCAGCAGGGGTGTGGACACTTCTTCCAGGAAGCCTCCCCACCAGCAGACTCCTGCCTCCTCTGTCCTGAGCTCTGTGAGGCCAGGGTGGGGTGGGGACACCCAGTGCCCCCTCTTGTTTGCAGCCAGCCCTGCCCCCGGCCTGGGTCAGGAAGCCCACCCAGGGAGACCACAGCGGGCAGGGCCAGGGAGGACGCCTTCCTTCCATCCCCCCCACCCTGTGGAGCTTTCGTGGACCTTGGAGGCCAAGACCCCAGGGGCACCATGAAGGCCAGGCAGTCACCGGGAACGGCGGGTCCAAGCACCTCCGTCCGCCCAGCCCCGCCCCCACCGGCCACGTGCCAGGGACCCACGCCGAGGACCCCGTGACCCCGAGAGATCTGGGGTTCCCCCAGTTCCCTCGGCACCGGGCAGCGGTGGGCCACCACGTGTGGGCGGGGCAGGCGGTGGCCCCAGGGTGACCAGCTGGAGCGGGCCCAAGCTCTGTAGTGAGGTGGACTTTGAAGACAGAAGGGTGCACTTTGAGCCCCAGCAGGAGCGGCGTGCGCTGGCAGGGCCGCCGGTCCCGGCTCTGTTTTCCACAAACACAGATGGGCTGGAGAGGGGCTCGGAGGGAGGGAGACCTGGTGGAACGCGCCCCCCGCCCCCTGCTGCACCCCAGATCTGATGACACAGCAGCTGGTCGGCGGGGCCGCTGGGCGGGGCCTCCGCAGCTCCCGGCTCTCTGGACCCCCAAGCCGGTCCAAGCCAGGACTGGGGCTGGCGTGTCCACCAGTGGGGGACCCAAGAGGCTGCTGGGCTCTGGCTCGGCCCCCAGCAGCCCTGCCCCTGGGTCTGGACGTTCTGTGCCTCCTCGGGTGAGGGGTGCCACCCACCTTCACTCTGGGCCCCACGGGACCCCGGCCCCGACCTAGGCAAGGACCTCGGGCACCTTGAGTCACTCACCCGGCCTTGGAGAGTGGGGCCTGTGGGGTGGGCGCCTGCCGAGACACGCCCCCCTCAGGGCAGCCTCGCCCCCGGCTGGGCATCCCGGGAGTCCGGGTGTGGACTCTGGACGGCTGCAGATGGGCAGGGAGGGTCAGGGCGAGGCGGGGAGTGACCGGTGGCCACCTGGGAGTAGGGGGTGAGCTGAGGACATGGGGCGGGAGTTGCAGGGGTGCTTGGCACTCTCACGGAGGGCCAGGCAGCGGGGGGACGGCGGGGAGACGGCGGCCCCAGCTCCACTTTGAAGGAATCCATCTCGCTGTGCCCACGGCCGGCCAGGAGCTGCAGGGGAGGGGGGAAGGGGGCCGTGAGGGGCGCAGCCCCCACGGCCCCTGGGTCACGGCCGCGATGTCCAGCCTGGCTCCCGCGTTCTTTCTGGGACAGCCTCCCTCTCCTCGGTGTGGGTGGGCGTGAGAAAGCTGACCCAGCCCCAGCTGGGCCCCAGCCCCTGCAGCCCTTTCCCATGAGACAAGGGCCCAACCTTCTGTTTTGAGTCCAGGTGGCCACATGCGGAGAGAGGGGCCCCACTGGCCTCTATCCTCAGCCGCCTCCAGGGTGCCCACGGGGCCTGGGCCTCCTCCAGCCGTGTGAGGCTGGCGCGGGGCCCGGATGGAGTCAGCCCAGAGTGCCCTCGCTCCGGGTCCCTGGGAGTCCCGGGGTGGGAGGAGGGTCGGACTCCCTCCAGGGACGTCCTCAGTGTCGGACCCAGGACACTTGTCCTGCCAATCTCGGCCTCCTGCACTCCAAGGAGGTGGGGTGGAGGGGAGGCTGGTCTGGGACTGGTCCGGAACAGACTGGGGGTCAGTCGCCTCCTCTGCTTCCTAAACCCTGCACCCCTTGGAGTCCAGGGCCGCCGCCACAGGCCCCAGCAGTGCCCAGCAGGATGCTGCCGCCGACCCAGATTCAGGCTGGACCGGCCACCTGGGCACCAAAAGTGAGGCTCTGGTACCCTCTGCTGGCCGCATTTGGGAATGGCCGCTCCTGGCTGCATTGCCCGCTGGAAGAAAGGGACCACGCTGACCAGTCCTCGGGTGAGGCCCCTGGGGTCTCTGTTCCTCACTGGAGGGGCTGTCCTGCTGGAGGGGGACTCTGGCCGGCACGGGCTCTGACCGCTGCCCAGGGGCTCGGGGCTGAAGACCGTCTGCCCTGGGCCCCCACCGGGCGCCAGGCCCTGACGGGCAGGGGGTGGGTATCCCTGTGTCCACCTCTTGTGGCCCTCGGGTCCACTCAAGCCTGGAGACGGCAGGGACAGTAAATATTTGCTCCTGACAGGAGAAGGCAAACACTGCCCCAAGGGCTGGGCACAGGTACCCGTCACCCATGCCAGGAACAGGTGAGATCAGAGAGGCAGCCTGGAGGTGACTACGCCAGCAGTGTGTCCTGGGGGCGGGGCACGTGCCACATGTCAGCTCTGGGCCTCAGCCTCCCTTTGGGGAACGCCGGACAGGAATTCCCATCTCACGTGGCACAGGTGAAAGTGGGACTCCCAGACGGCCAGGAGACGTGGGACGGAGGCCGTGAGGGGGCCCAGAGGCTTGGGGAACCATGGGGCACAGCTGCATCCCCCACTGCCCCAAGTCTGGGGAACACTTAGATGGCCCCAAGCCCTGTCGCCAGGTGACAGCTGGGCTGGATGCAGCCAGTCACCATGGCCAGCTCAGGGCAGGCAGAACCCAGGGCCCAAGGGCAGGCGGTTTCAGGACACGGGAGGGCGGTCCCTCAGCTTCCCCGAAGGGCCGGGGACGGCAGAGCCGAGGTCTACAGGCCTGGCTTACATGGGGTGACCGAGGGGGCCAGGAGCACCCACACTCCAGCCAGGGTGCTCAGGGTGGTGCCCCTCAGGGGACGAGGTCTTGGGTCACCTTGGACAGTCGCTTCTGTCCTGTTCTTGCCTGTGCCTGGGGGGCATGGGGAGGCGACCCCCTCACCCAGCTCTGGTCCCCCTCTTTTTCGAGGATGCAGTGTTCGGGGTTTGGGGGCCGAATGAGAAAGTCAGGGCAGGGCGTCCTGGGACTCGGGGCGTTTCTACGTGGGGAGGAGTAGAGGCTGACATGCACAGGGTCGAGGTGCCATAATGGAGTCTCTGGTGAGATAGCCGACCCCCTCCCCCAGCCTGGGGCCGATGTCCCCAGGACGAGAGTCACAGAAAATCTCAAGCAAAGCCCCTCCAAGGACACCCCTCAGCCCTCAGCACCACCACAAGTCCCCGAGGCTGGGATGGCCCGGGAACCCCTGGACCCCAAAAGACCCCCGCGCCCTCCTCCCTGACTCCCACCCCCTCTGTGGAGTGTGCCAGCCTTCGGGACATCAGCCCAGCACGCTGAGGGCCTTTCTGGCATCGGGGCGGCAGGGTGGACTGGCTTACCTCCCCAGCCAGACCCCTGGGTCCCCGCTAAGGCCCGTCCCGCGGGGTTCACGTACCTCAGCTCCGGCGAGATGCCCCGACCCTACCCGTGCCGGTGGGGCCGGCCGGGTGCTCCCGTGGATGGTTGTGGCTGACCCCGGCAACGTCCCCCCTCTTCTTCAGGGCCCGGTGTCCACCATCCACCCGCCGGCCCAGCCTCGGCCCCCTCTCTGGGGGTAGGGCTCGCTGGAGGCCTGGACATCGGGTGGGGGTGCGGTGTGGTTGGGGGGAGGACAGCTGGGCCCCCATCCCGAGGCGAGCTCAGGGGCCAGCCTGGAAGTGGTCAGCAGCCTCGAGCCACCGTGCCAGCCCCAGCCTGGCCCAGGCGGAGTTTCAGGAGAGGTGCAGATTGGTTTGGCCTGGGTGGCGGGCAGGCCGGCCAGGTCTCAGGGTGGCCAGGGTCACCCGCTGGCCTCTCAGGCCATGGTCAGCCCAGGCAGTCCTTGGGCTCTGGTCTGCCCACTGGGCTGTGTGCCTGGCAGCCATGGCGAGTTCAGGGGGTGCTAAAACACTCCGTGTCAGGACCCCAAAGTCCCGGACCCATGTGGCCTCGTCCTCAGGGCCTGTGGGTGCTTCTGGGTGACCACCAGGCTTGTGACTGAGGAAATCTGGCCAAGCGGGCTTGCCTGCCGGGAGGGAGTGGGCCAAGGAACGGCGGGGAGACCCTGGCCCGGATGCTCGACCTGGTGGTCCCCTCCTGGGCTGCAGTCCTCAGGTCACTCGAGGAGGGAGGTGCTGAGACCCTGCCCAGTGCCCGCGGTCCCTCCACCTGCTCCCGGCCCACGGGGCCCCGGCCTCTCCTGCTTCCTCCAGGGCACAGGGGGTCCCCCCGGCATCCGGCCGGGTCTGGGCTGGGGCTGGGTGACTGGCCAGAGCGGGTGGCCCTGAGGGTCCCCTTCCCAGCCCCGTGCCCCTGCGGGACCCTCCCCCAGCTCAGCCTCCACGGGGTCTCCCTCAGAAACAGCTCTAGAAACAGACCCCGGGGAGGTCAGGTGGAGAGAAGTCACGGGAACGTTCTCATCCTCTTTCCCGGAACGCTCTTGGGACCCTGGGCACGGCGGGTACCAACTAGAGAAAGGGCCGGCTCCCAGCGCCCCCGACACCACCAGACTCCACAGCTCCACGGCTGGGGCTCTGTCCTGCCCGGAATTAGCGGCGTGTAGGGGGTGGGGGCCACAGGCGGCCGACGGCATCGCCACCTTGGAGAGGGCATGGCCACGTGCCAGCCTTGCCAGTGTGGCACCCACGGGCCCCCCGAGCATGAGGAGAGAGCTTGGAGAGCCGTACCTGGGGCTCGGCACAGGACCTGGGACACAGACCACGCGGCATGGCTGGTTCAAGGGTTTATTCCATCATGGGGGTGGGAGGGCGGCGGGGGGGAGCAGGGCCGGGCAAGGGCAGGGCCGGGCGGGGCATGGATGCAGCTTAGTTGCAATAGTTTTCTAGCTGGTAGAGTGAGCAAATGCTGGTGCAGCACTGTTCCACGATGCCACGCTTCTGCGGGGGCCCCTCCAGGGCCAGGGGCTGCAGGCCACCCGCGCCGGGGCCCCCACCCAGCTCCAGCTGTCCCGCTGCCCAGGCAGAAGCGGGGAGAGATGGGGCGACACGTCAGGGTGGGACCGTGCCCCCTGCCCCCTGGCCCAGGCCGCCCACCCATCCGCCCACCTGCCCGCCCCAGGTTCCCGCTAGGCTGGGCTCGGGGCAGGGATGGCCGCCCCTGCTGGTGCCCACCCTGGGTGTGGCCAGCAGGGCCCCCAAGTCCGCACACCCTGCCGCCTTCCAGGCCACACTGGGAGCCTGAATAGGGTCCCCTGCCCCCTCCCTGGGGTCTCCCCGAAACTGCCGGGCACACTCAACTGACGCCTTGCCCTTTCCCACTCACGGCTGTGCCCTCCTGGGAGCAGACGGGGCATCTGCCCACAAGCAGGCAGTGGGGCACCCGTGACCCCCAGGAGGCCCAGGATTTGATGGACTTAAATCCCTCCCAGAGCTCTGGTCATCTATGAGGGTAGAGATGTGGGCTGGGCGTTTATTTGAGGAGGGGGAACTGGTGGGAAAGTGCCCACCCTGGGAGGCATCGCCGGGGCTCAGCCTCCCAAAGGCCACACTGTCCTCAGCCGAGACCCTCCCACGGGGCCCAGGGAGCTGGCCACTTTTGGGAAGTGACCAGAAAAGCTTCGTTTTCTGGTCTAAAGCGCCCACCCGACTCCCCGGGGGTGGGGTGGGGGCGCGGCTCACCCTGCGCGTCCTCAACCTCCCGGCGGGCCTTGGGCGCGTAGAAGAAGCCTCGCTCCCCGCACACCAGGTAGAGGGCCTCCACCAGGTGGGGGCCGCACAGGTGCTGGTTGACAAAGGCCCGGGCGGGGTCGGGCCCCCAGAGGGCCAGCAGCGCCAGCAGGGGCAGGAGGCCTGAGCACAAGGCCATGGCGGAGGGACGGCGACCTGGGGGACACACGGGGCTGAGGCCGGCCAAGGGGCTGGCGTCCACCCTGGGGCCCCGTGCTCGCCTCCGTGAGCGCAGCCCGGTCCGTCCCCCCAACCGCACGCAGCTGGGGCCTGGGGTCCAGCCGCCCGGGACCCCTCCTGCCGCGCAGCTCAGCCCGGGCGGACCACCGACCTGCGTGCGGACGGTCTTGGAGGCAGCTGGTCCCAGGGGCGGGGGGCTGCCGGGCCCCACAGGCTTTATACCCCGAGGCCGCCGCCCCCGCCCCCACTGGGGCCAGGTAGGGGGTCGGCAGATGCGGGGGGGGGGCTGAGCCTGCAGTTTCCAGATCATTTCCCGGGACTGGGCCTCTGGGACGTCTCCCTTGTCGTCAGCACCTCTGCGAGGGCCAGGGTCATTATAGCCCGAGGAGGGGCCTGATGGCCGCAGCGGGGGGCCTGTCCCCCGAGGACAGAGCCCCCGGCCTTGCCTTTTCCACATGAGTCCAGGGAGTGGAGAGCTGCCAGAGGTCGCTGCCCTGGACCCTTGTCCCCAGGTGTCCTGTCCTCGGGCCCTGGGCTGCTCACGGTGCGGCCAGGGACGGGCCGAGGCTATGGGGGTGGGGCACAGGGACCAGGCTCTTCCCGCTCCAGCAGCCCCAGAAGAGACCCTCAGACCCCAGGGCGGGACCGGGCAGGGGGCGGCAAGGCCCTCCCCATCCTCCAGGAGAGGGTTGGCGACTCCTCTGTGACCCTCACAGGCCTCTTCATCCTGGAGGTGCGAGCTGGAGACCCCTCTGTGGCCCCCCGTCCCCCCACCCGGAGGTGAGGCTACAGACCCCTCTGTGTGACCCCGACAGCCAGCCATGCTGGCCGTGAGGACTGGAGAGCCCTCTGTGACCCCAACACCTCCCCATACCCCAGGTGAGGCCTGGAGGCCTGTCTACCACCCCGACAGCCCCCCGATCCTGGAGATCAGGGCTGGAGACCCCTCTGTGTCCTCGACAGGCCCCCCATCCTCCGGGTGAGAGCTGGAGACCCCTCTGTGGGACCCCGGCAGCCCTGCCCCCTGCTGGAGGTGAGGCCTGGAGACCCCTCTGTGACACCGACAGGCACCTTCCCCGTACCCCAGCTGAGGGATGGAGACCCCTCTGTGTGACTCCGGCAACCCCCCCATGCTGGAGGTGAGGGCTGGAGACCCCTCTGTGACCCAATAGGCCACTCATCTTCCAGGTGAGAGCTGGAGACCCCTCTGTGTAACCCCCACATCCCCCCACCCTGAAGGTGAAGCTGGAGACGCCTCTGTGTGACCCCGACAGGCACCTTCCCCATCCTCCAGTTGAGGGCTGGAGACCCCTCTGAGTGACCCTCTGCAAGCTCCCATCCTGGAGATGAGGGCTGAAGGCCCCTCTGTGACCCCAACAGCTCCCCATACCCCAGGTGAGGCCTGGAGCCCTGTCTACCACCCCGACAGCCCCCCGATCCTGGAGGTGAGGCCTGGAGACCCCTCTGTGACCTTGACAGGCCCTCCTTCCTCCACGTGAGAGCGGGAGACCCCTCTGTGTAGCCCTCACATCCCCCCACCCTGGAGGTGAGGCCTGGAGACCCCTCTGTGTGAGCCCTGCACCCCCCATGCTGGAGGTGAGGGCCTGAGACCCCTCTGTGACCCCAACAGCCGCCCATCCTGGAGGCGAGGCCTGGAGACCCTTCTGTGTGACCCCGGCAGGGCCTCTCATGCCGGAGGTGAGGGCCAGAGACCCCTCTGTGGCCCCGACAGGCCCCCTCTCCTCCAGGTCAGAGTCGGAGACCCCTCTCTGTGGCCTCCACATCCACCCATCCTGGAGGTGAGGGCTGGAGACCCCTCGTTGTTCTGACCTCAAGACTCCAAGGCGTGGGTGGCCCGTCCCCGCCAGACCGCCCAAGTTCCCTCGGGCCCCACCCTCTTCCCAGAGCTCGTGCCCATCCCCTTCCTGCCAGGCCCCATGGCCCCAGAACCCACCCCCCGGTTGCCATAGGGGCTCCGAGCCCCTGCCGGCTGCCTCTGCCGGCCTCTCACCACGGTCAGGGCCAGGAGGCCCAGTGGCAGGACTGCAGAGCCTCTGCTGTGGCCGCCCGAGCCCAAGGGGCTGGGAGAAGGTGGACGTGGCCTGTGCCCCCAGCCTGCCAGCAGAGATCCTCGGCGGGGGGACTGCCCAGGGCCTCAGTGTCCCCCGCCCATGCAGGGTTTGGGATCGGCGGGCGCCAGCTGTCTGTGAAGGGTCCTTCCTGCCGCCCCCACCCTGGGCCACCCCGCAGCAGTGCCCGGGCCACCCAGGGGAAGTCCCCTTGAGAGGAGTGTGCAGGGAGGGAGGCTGGATGGGGAGGACCCAGGTGGGGGGGCAGAGCCAGGAGCTGGCAGGGCCAGAGGGGGACGAGGCTGGTCTTCCCCAAGGTTTCTGAGGGGCTCGCAGCCCTCCAGAGATGCCCCAGTTGCAGCCTCATGTGCTGAAGGGACGTGGATCCTGCAGGGCTGGGCACAGCTGAGCTCCATGAGGAACGGCAGCTGGCAGAAGAGACTGCCAGGCTGTGGAAGGACCGCTTTGCCCAGGAGGGTCTTGAGGGATGAATAGGAGCTTGCTAGGGTTGTCATGAGAGCTGAGAGCCAGCATCCTGGCCGGGTGTGTCGAAGGTAGGGAGTGAGCAGGGCATCGGAGCCCCGCCGTTGTCCCCTCGGCCATAGGAGGCAGGAGCCAGAACTCCACAGATGGCCCTGGGCTGATGTCTCCAAGGGCCAGAGGCGGGTGGAACGGGAAGCCCAGGAGCCAGGCCTGGGGGCTCCAGCTGGAAGGCAATGGCCGGCCCATCAGGCGAGCTCGTGATCCAGTCTCCGCCTGCCTTGCTGGGGAGACTGAGGCCTCTCCATTGCACGCGTTGTGGGAATAGCACCGAGGTCCCTCTAAGCTCCCAGGACCTGCCCTGGGCAGGGGGGGAGGACGGGGTCAGAGCAGCTCTGTCTGGACCCCCCTTCCTCTGTCTGCTCACAAGCTCTGGGACCCCGGGCCTGGGGTGAGCCTGGCCTGCAGTCCTGCCTCTGAGACCAGCCCCGGCCGGCACCGCTGCGGCCCCCGCTCCCTGCCCTGGCCCGGGGAGGCCCTCCTGTGGTCCCCGGCTCTCCACCTCCAGACGCAACAGACAGGCCAGCGCAGCAGGACCCCACCACAAGCCCCCTGAGCTGCTGGGGACCCAGGGTCAGCAGGGACGCTAGGCCACGGGGTCCACGTCTCTGGGAAGAGGGAGGAGACCAGGGAAGATGCTCCAAGCCAGGCTGGGGGGCACGGGGTCGGGCGTGGGGGCCTGTCTTGGCGGCACAGACGTGGCCAGGCGAGCAGGCAGCGACGGGGTCTTCTTTTATTGAGACTGGCGCAGGGGAGGCAGACAGCGTGCGGGAGGGCAGGGATGGTGCTGTGGCCCCGGGGCCTGGGGGCAGCAGGCAGCAGCAAGACGGGACCTCACGGGTACACGCGGCTGACCGGGGATGTGGAAGGTGGGGTCGGGCGAGGGGCAGCCGGGAGGGCGCGGGGGCGTCCGGGCACCGGGACAGTCCCGGGGCACCCGAGCCCGGGGACGGCCCGGAGCCGGCGTCGGGAACTGCTGGGTCGTGCCGCGCTAGCCGATGGCACTCAGCGCGTGGGCGAGTGTGTGCAGCTCGTCCTGGACACCCTCCAGGGAGCGCAGGACAGCGTGCGGGCTGTCCAGCACGTCCACGGCCAGCGTGTACGGGTCGAACTTCACCGAGAAGGGCCGCTGGATCCGGGTGGCGTAGCTCCTGGGGAGGGCGTGGTGGGGTCACCGGGTGGGGGCTCGGGGAGCTGGGCGCGCTCGGGGCTCCAGGGCCCGGCTGAGTCCCCAAAGCTCCTTCTGCCCAAATCCGGACCCAGGCAGGACCATGAGGCTTCCTCCAGGGCCCAGTGAGGGCAGTGGGATGGGGAGAAGGCTCAGGCGCCCTTTCCACAGGAGCCTGAGCCAGGCGGCCCTCTCTCTCCGCCTCCTCTGGGCCTCCTCCTCCTCCAGGAAGCTCTCCTTGACTGCATCCCTAAGACTGTGAGTGGGACTCAGCCCTCCCTCTCCAAGCCGGACACAGCTCCTGACCCCAGGGTACAGCAGCAGGCTGGAGGGGCGGCCATGAGACTGTTTATGAGACTGGCCTTGAGGCTCTGCTCCCCTCTCCTGGACACCTCGTCACGGTACTCCAGCCCCAGTCCCGGAACTCCCCACCCCAGCCTCGGCCCACCTGCCTTTCTGTGTTCCTCTCGAACTTGACCCCATCCCAGGCCAGAGGGCTGGGAGGTTGGCCGTGCCCTGGCCTTCCCCGACCTTGTCCCACTCTCGACCCAGCCTGGTCCCGGCCTCGCCCTGGCCTTGACCCGGCCTTGACGCAGCTTGACCTGACCTTGAACTGGCCTGGCCTTGCCCTTGACCTGGCCACCCAGCGGCCCCTAGTCCCAGGGGTTTTCCCCAGGAGGGACCGTTGGAGCCAGAGCTGGGTTTCTCATCGATGACCTGGCTCTGGGCTCAGCCCCGCCCACGGGGGGAAGGTCTGGCTTGTCCAGCCAGGGGCGGGCAGGGGTCTCACCGGGCAGGGCCTACCTGAGCTTGTCCTTGGCGTCGCTGAAGCTCTCGGACACAAAGTAGACCGACTGGTAGGTCTGGTCTTGGTAAGGCTGCACAGCGGCAGCCTCAGGGTCAAAGGCCCGGACCTCAGGCTCCTCAGACAGGCAGTGCTGGGGGGCCACAGGGTTGAGACCACACTGCATCCTGGGGCGGGCTCTGGGCCCAGACCCTCCTCCGCCACCCCACTCCTCAGACAGGCAGTCCCGGGGAGGCCCTGGCGGGCTCTGGTCCTGGATGCCGCCATCCCCCCGAGGCCCGGGACACAGGGGGGACTGGGCAGAGACGAGCTTCCCGAGGCCCAGGAGCCCCGGCCTCCCCCCACGGCCTCACCAGGAGCTCCCCGTAGGAAGACAGCAACCCGGCGCCGTACGCCTTCACCTCCCCGTTCTGCTTGCACAACCCGAACTCCACCGTGAACCAGTACAGCTGCGGGACAGTGGGCGGCGGCGGTCACCTGCCACCGCCCCCTGCACGTGGCCGGGCACCGCCCCACGGGCAGGGTGGGGCCCGGCCGCCAGTCCAGGTGAGGGTCACACTTCCTGGACGGGATGGGACAGGTGGGAGGGCGTGACCCGAGCCAGCCCCCAGCCCCATCCCGGGCCCCGCAGAGGAAGAGACCCACCGTGGACAGCTTCTCAATCTCCTCGTCCGAGGCCCCCAGGGATGCCAGACCGATGTCCTGTGGAGGAGGAGGGGGGCGAGGGGCGGGAGGAACAGCCCTGGCGTCATGCTCAGAAAGAGGGCATGGGGGGGGCAGGGGTCTCGGACACTGCCTGGGACGCAGGGACCCTTCCCGGCCTCCCAGAGCCCACGACCTGCCACCGTGCCAGGGAACCAGCAAGTGTGAAGCGGTGTTGCATGGGATGGGGTCATGGGCCTGGGAGCCCTGGGGCAAGTCCCCACCCAGCAGCAGGCCCCCTGGGGCACTGTCCGTGCTGGGGGTCCCAAGCCCTCCTGGCGAGGCCCAGGGGGTGGGCAGCACACATCATTGTACGTGCCCCCAGCCCCCGGCCCCAGCCCCAGGCCCGCCCCTCAGCGACCCCTGGCGCACCTGGGAGAACTGCGCGAAGGTGCGGTCGGCCAGCATGGGCACATGCCCCAGGAGCTCATGGCAGCAGTCCCTGCGGGGGGCAGAAGGAGGCGAGGCTGGGGGACAGCCTGCCACACCCTCCCCCAGGGGGCCCTCTGTGTCTCGGCCTCCCTGCGTGGGGCTGGGCCACGCGGGGCCACACTCACGGCTCCGGCGAGTGCATGGGCGAGGACGCGTGGCGGATGTACTGGGTACACTGGAACACGCGGAAGGCCAGGCTGGCCAGGAAGTCCCGGGCGGACAGCAGGCCGGCCACAGGCCGCAGCTGGAAGCCCGTCCGCTCTGCAAGGGACACGGAGGTCTGGGCCCCAGGCAGATTGGCACCCACACTGCACCTGCCGGCACCCACTCTCCTCCCACCACCAAGGCTGGCACCAAGTCACCCACCCCACTTCACCCCTCCTGCCCCACGGGCTCGCGTCTGCACCCCACACCCCTCTGCATGTAGCCCATCACACAGGCTGGCCTCCGCGCCACCCCACCCCGCTCTCACCCCTTCTGTCATGCAAGGGGCACCCGTGTCACCCCGTCCCCACCAACACGCCTCCCGCCCCGCAGGCTGCCCCCGTGCCACGCCTGCCCCCCACCCCCCCCCCGCCGCAGAGGCTGGCCGCGGGCTGCCGTCCCCGCCCCCACTGCGCACCCTTCAGGAAGCGGGAGACGTCCTCCAGCTGGGGGATGCTGTCTTCCCGGTAGCCGCTGAAGCGCTCCAGCAGCGCAAAGGCCTCTAGGTGCTCACGGCAGGCGTGCGTGGCGTAAAGGCTCCTCAGCGTGGTGTAGACCTCCTTCCTGTGGGCCTGGGGGCTCAGGGTCCACCCCACGCCCCCCCGGCTGGGCTCCCAGCAGCCTGTCCTGCACCCCTCCCTGCGGGGCTCTCACCGCCCGCTGAAGACCCCAGCCCCTAAGAGGGGCCTTCACAGGTGTCTCTGGGGGCGCTCGGAGGCGGGGCCATGGGGCCGCCTCTCCACAGCTGGGGCTGCCCGGACAGGACAGGCAGCCTCCTCCGCCCACCCCGACATGCTGGGCCTTGGGAAGTCCCTCCTCCTCCTGGCCTTGGGCTCTCCTGCTGCACCAACGTCCCTGAGGGTCATCCCTGGGGCCCTCCTTGCCCCTGGATGCGGCTGCTGCCCGGGGCCTCACCAGGTGGCAATCTCCTCGGCCGTGTACTCCACGCGGGGGATGGGGTCGCCACTGCGGAGGGGTCAGCGGTCAGCGTGCGCCCCTGGGAGGCCTCAGAGTGGGGAGGGGAGGGAACAGGAGGGTGCGCCCAGGCGGACCATGCCGGTCCGTAAGCCGGCTGTGAGGCCTCGGCCGGCCGCTTCACCTCTGTGCCTCAGTTTGGGGACAACGCCAGTGCCCACCTCAGAGCATTTTGAGGGGCCCGCCCAAGTACACACACACAAGGTCCTGGGCCAGAGCCTCCAAGGGCGGGGGGGGGCAGAGGTGACGGAGGTGGGCCTCCCTCCGTCCCCTCCCACCCTAGGCCTGGCACGAGGCTGCAGGGTGGAGGCTGGGCCCGGGGAGGTCCTTACTGCTTGTACTGGAAGGCAATCTCAGCGATCAGCTTCCTACGTTGGCGGTACACCTGGTCTGAGAAGCCCTGGGGAGAAGGGGGACGGAGGTTGTGACACGGGGTGGGGCCAGGCCATGGGAGCTCCTGCCAGCAGCCCTCCCCGTCCCTTGTCAGGGTGGGACGCCACTCACTGGGTGGTCCAAGTCCAGGTCGGGGTCAAACTTGGTGACCAGGTGGTGACACTTGTCCAGCTCTGACACCTTCCGTGGGAACCAGGGGACTTCACGGAGGACAGAGGAGGGGGTCCCGGTGGGCATGGGCCCTGGGACCGTGTGGCCCGCCCTGAAGCAGCCTCCCCCTGGACTTCCCCAGAGGCTCAGGGGCAGCGGGGCTGCGACAGTGGTGACGGCAGGTGGCCCAGGCCCAGACACAGAGACAGAGAGGAACCAGAGGAGGAGGGAGCCCACGGGTAGAGGGCAGGGGTGCCCCAGCTGGAACCCCTGTGCCGGGATGGCAGGCCGTGTGGCTGCTCTCAAGGACAGACTGGCCTCACCCTTGTCCTCCCTGGCACTGCGCACGTCCTCGGCCACTTGGCGCACGGAGCTGACCAGGGCGGCCAGGTCCCCACGGGGCACCTCACAGCGCACAAAGTACTCCAGCTGGGAGCCCCCAGCCCGCGGCCTCTGGGCGGGCCGGGTCTCCAGGTGGTGGATCCTGGCCTCAAAGGTCTTAGGAGACAAAAGCAGGAAGATAGGAGAGAGAGGAGGAGAGAGACGGAGATGGGGAGAGCAGGGGGGACAGGGAGAGAGAGGGAGGGGAGGCGGAAGGGAAGGGGAGGGGAGAGGCGCGTCTGGTTAGCTGGCCCTGCCCTGCCCTGACTTTGCCGCCAGCCACGAGCGCAGGGACGCTTCCAGACTCAGGTCAGCCGCCGCTGCCTGGCCGCCGTTTGCCGCTGGCAAACTGGCTTCTGTCAAAACCACCTGACCAGGAGCTGTCACTGCCTGACCCACTGCCGGGTGGCCCATCCGCGTGTCCTGAGGCCGTGCCCATGCAGCCCGGCTCCCAGTCATCGGTCCCCCGCCCCTGGTGGCCTCACGGGGCCCGGCAGCCACACCCGGCTCTCGCAGGAGGGCCCCGGAGCTCACCAGGCCCAGGACAGGCCCGTGGGTGGCCACGGGGCCTGGGGGGCTGGAGGGAAGGGGCGACCCCACCCCGCCTCCTGTTGCCCAGCAACCAGGGCCATGGGGCAGCGGGCCCTCCAGCCACGAGCCGCTCCGGAGCTCACGGGAAGTTGCTCTAATATCACTTGGGAGTTTCTTCCGAGACGCAGGTCACCCATCGCCCTGGCACAGTGTGGCCGGAGCACTCATACCATCAGCCGCGGCCTAGTGGCTGTGCGGGAGGTGGGGGCATGTGGCCATGCTGCCACCTCCCAGGCCGCCCTTCCCGGGCGTGAGGTGGGTGGGCATGGGGGGAGTTGGGGACCAGGGCCAGGCTCAGGAAGCTCCGGAGAGAACAGGGGTGTGGCCAGGACCTGGGGGCTGAGCCGAGGACCGAGACCTCTTCCCATGGTGGCCTTGGTGGCCTCCGTGGTCAAAGGGACAGGGGGCTCTCCCCCATACAGCCGTGACCACGCGCAGCCCACACCCCTGTGCCTGCACATGCACATACGTGTGTGCACACTCTTCCAGGGCTACGGGGCTGCCACGTGTCCTCACCTCAAACACCCTCACGGCCCGGGACAGCATGGAGGGCTTGGCGCCCCTCGGGGAGAAGACCAGGTTCAGCACGGCCCTGCCCTCCTCCTCCTCGAAGGCCACAGCCTCCAGGGGGTCCCCGGGCTCCGAGGAGGCCGCCGCTGCGGCCGCCGCGGCCACCGCAGCCTCACGCTCCTTGCGGGCGTCCTCGATGAGGCTCTGTCGCCGGCCGATGAACCGTGGGGACTGCAGGGACAGGGACACACCCGTGTCTCCTCCACCGTCCATCGCTGAGCACCTACTGTGTGCCTGCCAGGGCAGCACCTACTGTTTGCCTGCCGGGGCGGACGCCGACCACGGCCCCTGACTGCAGGCACTGCCCGACCCGTCCGTCCCGATGGGGGACAGCCTGGCCAGGGAAGATGCTGGAAGCCACCGCTGGAGAGTAGGGGTAGTGGGAGGGAGAGAGTCTGTCACCTCCCCCAGCACAGAGATGCTGTGTCTACTGTCCCCAGGCCTGGTCCTAACTGGATTAGTAATGGAAGAAGGACACTCAGGCCCACACTTCTGGGGCCTGAACCCTGAGGTGGACAGCATGTCTGCTTTCCGGGGAGGGGGTGGCTGGCTCAGGCAGGGCTGCCCATGGAACTCGTGAGTGGCCTCCTTACCCAGCCCCCAGCCCGGCCTTCCCTCAGCCAGGACCCTTCCCCTGGACACAGGCGGGCTCCCCCACAAACACGCCTGTCCTCCGTGCTCTGCCCTCCTCACGGCCCCCGTGGTTCCCTCTTGCACTGCCTGGTCCTCCCTGTCTCCTGTCAGTGCTCCGGGCTGCCTCCCGGGAGCATGCAGCCAGTGCCAGCCACTCTCCCCACGATGGGACCCCCTGGAGTCAGTGTATCTGACACCCCCAATGCCCAGACCCCACCCAGCCCTGGATGGAGGGGTCCTAGGTGGACGTCTGAGGCTCAACCTTGGAGCTACGTTTCCCGGAAGGTTCTGGGGACCGTGGTGAGAGAGACAAGCTCCGTCCCGGGCTTCCGGGGTCTGGGAACATGGGGCCGTGCAGCAGAAGCCCCTCCAGGCCTGGGTCACCCTGGGGAGGGGTGTCTGGCAGGGACCTGGTGGGGAGGGGGCTCCGCACCCACCCTGGCACCCTGAGGAGCTGCCCCGGCCACGTCTTCATTAAAGGTTCTCGAACAAAAGCTCATTTGGAATGCACCAGAGTGCTGGCGATTCCGGGTCTCAGAGCAAGCCAAATCCTGTCCCGGGGAATGAGAAGCCCCCGGCTGTCCAGCCTGGTGGAGGGGCTGCCCGTAGCCCACCCGATACAGCCCCGCATCCTGGGTCCCCAAAGGCCAGCGCACGGGAACACAGACTCCATGGGAGAGCCAGAGCCGGAAGGCAGGGGTGGTGAGGTAATTAGCCCTGGAGCTGGGCATCCCTTCGCATGGCAGACCCTGGCCCCCCTCATCTTCTCAGGACCCCCACCACGAGCTGCTGCTGGACCCAGGGGGCCTGGGGGCTTCCTCTCTGAGCAAGAGGCTAGCGAGAGAGCTGACCCGGACCGCCGGGACAGATGGAAGGCAGGTGGAACGGGTGGGCAGTGAGTGGGGGCCAGGGAACCTCTCGTCATCTGTGCCCCTGGATATGCTGGCTCACCAGGGCTCCCCTCAAGCCTCCCTCAAGAAAGATTTTTTTCCGGATTCCCATCCCCAAATGTCAAGATGGAACAGGACAGAGACCCACACCCCCAAGAGGGGCCGGCGGCCCAGGGCAGGCACCATCTCCCGCAGACTTTGGGTCTGGCAGGACATACCCACAGGGACTCTGGCCCAGGCTCAAGGGACGCCCTCGGGGCCCAGGACGGCACACCAGGGTTCGGTGTAGACCCCAGGCTTGGGGTGGCCAGCCAGTCTGGCAGGGGGTGGCTGAGACAGCTAGGGCCAGCCCAAGCTTGGGGTCTACTCGGACCTCCGGGTGTCGGCGGGCCCTCTTACCATGATGGCCTCGGCCTGCTTGGCGTCCAGCTCGGACACGGCCCTGCGGAAGCCCTTGGCCTGCGGCGCAGTGGCGTTCGGGGTGGGCATGGTGCGGTGTGGAGGTCGGCTCCGTCTCCCCAGCCCTCGGCCGGCGGCCTCTTATAGGCTGAGCTGACGTCAGAGCCCCCTCTGGGTCCCCCACCTCCCATCTCCTCACGCCCCCCTCCCCGCCCCCGCCACCGTGCTGGAGGGAGGCGGAGGTGGGTGAGGGAGCAGGAGGTGGCCTCCGTCCATTAAATCTAATTGCAGCCGGTGTCGCAGGCACCGAGCGGGTCTGCCCAGCCTGTCTGCATCATCTTCAGCCCCGAGGCAGGGCCGAAGCCGGTTCACGCTCGGCAGATGGCTGCAGACAGCCGGGGACCCCTGAGCCCCCCGGCCCTCGAGGGGGCATGTGGGGAGGGCTGTTCCAGGCACCCCGGGGGCACACGGTTGACGGCCACTGGGGCTTGGTGGCGGATGGACCCAGGGAGCCCCAAGAGGGAATCCAGCCTCCAGCCTCCGGTGTGAGGAGGCCGTTTTATTTGTGTCTCCAGAATATTCCTCACGTCTCCCAATCTCCTCCCAGACTTAGATGCGGTCAGCTGGAGTGTCCTGCGCCTGCAGCCCCCAGCCTCTACACACTGATTCCCCAGGCATGTTCAGAGGGGCCCAGAATGTTTCAGAAGGTGCACCCCTCCGGGTTGGAGGACACCGGGAGACCTTCGGAAAGGGAGGTCTTTTTTTGGAAAGCCCCCTTTCCCATGTGGGCTCATCTCCTCGACGGCAGCCCCCCAGGGCATCCAAGACAGCACCCTGGGGGTACCCCCACCCGCCCTGCCCAGCCTTCCCACGGCCCACCTGAAGGTGCTGGAACCCTTGTCCTTCCGGGGCCACCCCTTCCCTCGGGGCTGAGGGTCCCCACAGCCCTCCCACTCTGAGAGCCCCCGGCTGCCTCTTTCCCCGCCGGCGCCCGGGACAGTGCTGCTTGGGGGTGACCAACCCTCCTGCCACATCTGGGGACTCCCTCGAGGGCATCCCCAGCCCAGGGTGGTCTTCTGAGTCCCTCAACCAGCTGCGTGCCCGCTGCCCGTCCCAGGCACGATGATCTTGCCCTGGGCATGACGTCCTTGCCACATCTTCCTCTCAGCCTGGGGCCAGCATTTCACCCTGAGGTCAGCCCTTCCCCAGAAGACCGGGCGGCGGGGACATAGGGGCCGCAGTGACATGTGACAACCCCATCTGTCTAGGTCGAAGCCTTCATCTGGGGGGCCTTGCCTTCTTTTTTTTTTTTTTTTTTTTGAGTTGGAATCTCACTTTGTCGCCCAGGCTGGAGTGCAGTGGCCGCTCCCGGTCACTGCAGCCTCGACCTGCTAGGCTTCGGTGATCCTTCCGCCTCAGCCTTCCAAGTAGCTGGAACTGCAGGCGCGCGCTACCACGCCCGGCTGACTTTTGATTTATTGTAGAGATAAGGTCTCGCCAAGTTGCCCAGGCGGGTCTCAAACCTGCGGGCTCAGGCCGTCCCCTCACCTCGGCCTCCCAAGGCGCGGGATGACAGGCTGAGCCACCGAGCTGAGCTGGCCTTGCCTTCTTGCCAGTGATGGCTGGTAAGCAGCACCGGGCGACTTCCAATCCTTCCAGGAAAGGCATCCTTCCTCATAAAGAGAGACTCCGGGAAGGGGCCTCCTCGACCCCCTGGGCGCTGTGGGGTCAGCATAGATTGCTAAGGCTGGAGCCCACCCTGGGGACAGAGAAGGCCCGGCCCTGGGGCACATAGCATGCCATAGAGTGTCCATCACCGTGGTCCCTTCCAGAGGGGGCGTGTCTTCCGGGATGGTTGGGCTTGCCGTGTCTGTTGGGCCTCCTGGGGTCGGCCCAGCCAGGGCACTGTGTGAGCCCAGCACACTGCCTGGCGACTCTCAGAGCCCTCTGTCCGTGACAGCAGCTAGACCCATTCTCCCTGTCCCCCTGACCCTAGCCCTGGCCCCGCCCCCCTGCCGTCAGTGCTCCGTCCCTATGGCCCCGGGACCTTCCCTGAAAGTGGTTCGGCGGTGTCATCCCCTGATCCACAACCCTCAGTGGCTCCTGGCGACCCTCTGGAAAGCTGCATGCTATGGGTGCAGAGGAAAGACCCTCTCCACCCTGTCCCTGCTGCTGTGCTCACCCCACCCTTCGCAAGAGGGTTTGGTTTGAAATGCCATTCCTCACCCACCTTCTTGTCCCGGGGAGCTCCTGAGCATCCCACAGAACCCAGCTCAGTCACCATGCCGTCTGCAGTGCCTGCTCTTCCTTGCTGTCATGGTAATGCCCCCCGCTCTGTTGCTTGTTCCTCCTCGCAACCTCCCTGGGGGCGGGAGCCCTGCTGGCTTGGCCCGCTGCTGTCTCCAGCATCCACCCTGGCCCCATCTCATCTTCTAGACTCTGTTCCCTTCCAGAGCAGGTGTCCAGAGGCCTTGGCCTCTGGGGTCTCGCTGACAGCGGGCCTGGGATGCATGCTCAGATGGCATTGGAAGAATTTGCCTCTGAGACCCCAGCCTGGAAGCAGGGCTGCCTCCACCCCAGTGGCCTCACCCAGAGGCCTGTGACCGTCTGCTGCCCAGCCTGCAGCCTCCGGGATGGCCCGGCCTCCATGCCCAGCATCCAGCTCTGCAGAAGCTCCAGACGGGCTCCCTGACTCCCCCCAAAGCTGCTGCCCATCCCAGGGGCTCCCCCCAAACCTGCTGCCTATCCCCCCAAAGCTGCTGCCCATCCCAGGGGCTCCCAGGGGCTGCCCATCCCAGGGGCTGCCCATCCCAGGGGCTACCCATCCCAGGGGATGGGAGTCCATCCCAGGGGCTCCCAGGGGCTCCCTGGCTCCCCCCAAAGCTGCTGCCCATCCCAGGGTGGGCTGCAGGGGTCTGGCAGATCCTGCCCCCCGCCCCGGCCTCCGTGGCCCCAGCCCCACCCAGCCCTGCCAGAGTGTGCAGGTGGCGGGGCCAGGATGGCTGACATGTCTGACAAATGCCACACAGGGGCATCCCGTCTCACAGCCGGATGTGGATTTAACCTTTCAGCAAATGTCTTCCACGGATACAAATATTGTTTTTTAATTCGTTTTCCTGCCGGGACCGGCCACACTCACATGGACGCTTTATGGTAAGCTAAGCTTTCCAGACTCTTCCGCGGGGCCAGGCTCTCCCCAGGCAGGACGCTGAGGCCAGGAGGCCCCGGGACCCCTGTGGGGCGAGTGCTGTCCTCGGAGCCTGCCCCCACTCCGCCTCAGCCTCACCCCCCAGTGAGGCATCCGCCTCCCACCCGTCCCTCCCTGGGCAACTTCCTGCATGCCAGCCCTCTGCTGGGCCTGGCTGGAGTCCGAGGCTGCCTCTGGCCTCTGGGCACAGAACTGCCCCCTGACCCTAGGCCTGGCCCCAACTCCCGCTGTCAGTGCTCCACCCCCACCCCAGGGGGTGAGGGGCCCGTGGGTACCCCAGAAGCCCGTCCTGGTCAGTACCCGCTCTCCCGGCCCAAGGGTCCCCCCGGCAGCCTGGACCTCCCGGCTTGAGCCATGCCCTGTGTTGGTGCCCCGCCTCCGACCTGTCCCTCCTCAGGCCCCCACAAAGGCCTGGTGGGGCACCAGAGTGTCCCAGGATGAGACCCCCTCCGTGCCGGACCTAGGTCGGGGAGCATGCGGTTGGCCCCTCGTCTCTGCAGAGCCTGGCACCTGCAGAATGGCACTGAGTGGCACCTCTGGGCGTTTGCTCTCGGATCACTGGGGGGTTCAGGGGCCCATTCCGCAAAGAGGAGGACGGAGGCTCGGGGGTGAGCCTTCTCTGGTCACGCGGTGAGCCCAGGGGTCCCGACTCCTGGGACTCAGGTCTTTCACAGACCCCTGGGGCAGCACAGTGATGCCTGGGAGGGGGAGGAGCTGAGGCCGGCCCCACAAAGGTGGGCTGTGGAGGTCGGGTCAGTGGGGGGGCTGGTGCAAGTGGCAATATCGGCGACAAGGGGGTGACTGCGGTGTGGGTGCCCCATGGGGTCTGAGCAGCCCTGTGGCCCCCACTGGCCCCCAGGTCAGGTGGGCTCGGCCAGCCCTGCCAGCCTGCATGGTGGCCCTCCGGCCCCTGGGAACACCCCCTGTCCGCAGCGCCTTCCCTCACGGCCATGGGCGTAATCACATGTTGGCATTAGGAGGCACTGAGCAGCCACGGCCCCGCTCTGCGTGAGGCTTAATCACCTGTAATGACAGCGTGCCTGGCCCTGGCAGGGGTGCCTGCTCCCTGGCGGGGGGCAAACACACGTGCAATGCATGACGCACACATGTAAGCACACATGCATATGACACGTGCACACACCACACGTGCATACACTCGCTGGAGAACACGCTGCCCCCTGGGGCCTGGGGCACTTGGTTTCCAGAGAAGCCCCCTGCAAAGCCCAGGGCCTGGCTCGGTTCCCCACCCTTGGGGACACAGGCCTGCACGGTCACCACGGGCCCTCTCTGAGAGCCTGGATATCATGCCCCTGGGCTGTCCCCAGCCCCCGTGGTCCCTGGCCGCCCCCCCCTGGGGTCTTCAGGGTCTTTCCCCGGCTTCCACAGAGGCACCCTCCCCGGCCCCCAGGCTGGAAGGACTGTGACACCCTGACACGCGACCACATCTGCCGCCCTGTCAGACCCAAATGCCAGCGCAATTAGTCCTAACGAGGCCATCGGATGGAGCCCAGCGTGGGCGGAGGGGATCGACGCGCTGGGCTGAAAATCCGCCGCCCAGGGATCGATCGTGTGCACTTAGGGATAATTGGGCGATTGGAAGTCAGGCCCAGCGAGCGGAAGGGCGGGCTCTGCGCTGCGCCCGGGCTGTCCACTTCTCCTCCCCCAGGACCTCGACAGGCGGGCAGGCCCTCCCTGTCCCCCCACCGAGGGTGCCCACCCATCTGCTCCGGCCAGTGCCCACCGGGCCCCTGGGTCTCCTCCCCGACCAAGTCCAGCCGGGCCCTCAGGTGCAGGCCACCACCTCCTCCTTCCAGGCATCCCCCCTCACAGCCTCCTCTCCGACCCGCCCTCCAGCCTCGGCAGCCGCTGCCCCCTCTACCCGGCTGCATGAGGGGCCACCCTCTGGCCGAAGCTTACCGTCCAGGGTGCCAGAAAGAGGGTCGAGGCTCAGCCTCTTGTGCCCCTGGACTGGTGTTGCCATCCACACAGCAGGTGTGGAGAAGCCCCCACCTTCTGAAGGGCCCAGCATCGCCTGGGACGTCCCTTCTCCTGTGAGGGGCTGCCCAGGAGACAGCCTCGAGCCTCGTGTGGCCGTGGGATTCCCAGCGGCCAAGAGCACCGGGTCAGGGTGGCCCTTCCAGGTGAGGGGACCCCGCAGCCAGAGGGCCCTGTGGGACCAGTCAGGGACAGGTAGGGGGCGGGGCTGAGGGGAGGTGTCGAGGGACAGGCAGTCCTGCACTGAGAGTCCCCGAAGCACCGATGACAGGGTTCCCCAGGAGGAAGGACACAAGGGGTGGGGAGGAGAGACACCTCCCACCCTCGGAACCCCTCTGCATTTCCCAGCATCCCTCCTGCCCACCCCGCTGCAAGAGCTCAAGACTCCACCCATACCTGCCTTCCCAAATCACCTGGAAGCCCGTGCCAGGGACAGGGGTGGACCAGCAGCCATGAGCACCTAGCTGTGCGTGCAGCCGGGTCCAGCAACCCATGCTCCAGGGCTCCACTGGTAATTGTGTTCGGTCTGTATGTGAGTGTACACGTGAGTGTATATGTGTGCATGCATGCTCATACCAGCGTGCACACATGTGTGCAAGCTTACTCAAGTGTGTGCACGTGAATGTACCAGCACACATATGCACACACTTTGCAAGTGTGTGAGTGAGTGTGCACATGCCTGTGCCCGTAGGCACCTACGTGTGCGAGCTTGCAAAGTGAGTGTGTGCGTTTTATGTCCACACGCATACATGCGTGTGTGCAGCACGTGTGAGTGTGTGCACATCTTGTGCATGGAAGTGGGTGTACCCGTGCCATAGGGGCTTAGAAGGCCTGACCAGCCTCAGAGATGTGACCAGAAGGGTGACCAATAGGGTGACTCCTGGTTTTCCACACCCACCCTCCCCACCCGCCCCGTCCCTTCCCATCCTTACACAATGTCGTGGCAGAGGCCTTCTCCAGCCCAGGGGCTCTTGGCTTCTTCCGGCCCCCCCAGGCTCTCAGCCTTGCCCCCCTGCCAGTGACTAAGCCGGAGCCTCCCCACCTCCCGCCACCCCTCCCAGGGCTCTCGCCCGCCTCTGACAAAGCAGCCCGGTGAAAAGCAATAAGAGTGGCATTCAGGGCTCATTAGTCTCTCACGGGAGAGCAGCTGTGCTTTGACAGCAATCACGGCTAATTGCGAGCTCACAGGCGCCTGCCCCGGCTGCGCCGGTGCCACGGGCTGGGTCCCAGTCACCTGCCCTGTGGCAGGGGGAGGTGTGGGCCCGCTGCCCCGAGCCGGGGCAGGTTTGCACCTAGGGCTTCTTGTCCCGTGCAGCGACTCCCTTCCTGTCCGCAGGTGTAGACGTGGACCCCACCCCCACAGGGACACAGGGGACCCAGACAGGAGGGTGGCCCCGGAGAGAAGGACAGGAGGGAGGAGGGAGGCATGAGAGTGTTTGCCCACAGGACACCGACTGGGAGGGGAGGTGTCCTCAGGGTCGCCTTGCCCAAGGGCCGTCAGAGGGAGGAGGCCCAGCGTCCATGTGCGGGGCCTGAGGGTGAGGCCAGCATGGACACATAACATTGGTGCAGACAGCCCCCTGTGCCAGGCGGGGACCAGCGCCCTGGCTCTCCGTGGCCCTGCCCTTGTGGCAGGCCATCCACCCTGAGGCGGGTGGGCACAGGTCCGGGAGCTTCCCGGAAGCGAGGGCCGCCTCTGTGTCCTGCCCCGAGCCCTATTCTTCCGTCCTGCACCTGCCTGCCTTGGCGCCCGCGAGACCCCCTCCCACAGGGTTCTCCTCCTGGTAAGCGTCCTTGGGGAGTGGGAGGAAGCAGCCTCTGTCTCCGGCTCTCCTTGGGGCGAGCCAGAAGTGGCCGCTGAGGTCCTGCGTGGGCCCCGCCCTGACGCTCGAGGGATGGCCCCGCAGTGATTCCCACGCTCTGGAATACAAGGTCCCTGCGGCAGTGAGCTGGGTCTCCAGGGCCGAGTAACGCTGCAGGTGTCCACGCGGCCACAGCGGCGTCCTGATTTCCCCGCCCGAGCCCGTGAGAAGCGCGGGACTCCCTCGGACTCTGGAAGCCCAGAGCAGGGCCCAGACCTGGAGTGGAACCTGCAAGTGGGGAAACTAAGGCACCATGGGAGGACTGCCCCGGGGCACAGCCATGGGGAGTCAGACCCGGGCTCGTCCCTCGAAGTCCTGCTGAGGCCCACCTCACCCCAGGGTGGGTCCTGATGGCCCGAGGCCCCCTGAACTCACTTCACACTTTGTGAGCTGAGCAGTCCCTCTCTCCGGGACCAGCCGGGGCCTGCTGGGGTCGCTTTTCCCACCCCCGCCCGTGGGCTCCCACTCTCCCCCTGGAAGCGTCTGGCCCACTCCGCCCGGCTGTCTCCCCTCCCTGCAAAGCCTGCTGCCCCCAGCCCCAGTGGGACCCTGGCAGCCACCTCAGAGCCTCCCCCACCCTGTTCCCCGGGCTGGCCGGGTCCAGCACTGGGCCGGGTTCAGGAGGAAGGAGGCAGGTGCCCCAGGCTAATCCGGGCTCTGCGGCGCCCCCGCCCCCGCTGACATTTTCTGGCTGGGCTGGCCGCGCCGTGATATTTAGACAGGAATTATTTGCGGAGCGATTATGCCGGGCCTGGGATGAACTCCTGGCACCTGAGTGGCCGCCGGGTCTGCCGTGTGTTTAATAAGCTCACCCCCGGCCCCCTCCAGCTGCTTCTCTGTTCCCACCTGGGCTGGAGGGGAACGGGGCCAGGCTTTCCTTGGGAAGGGGGGCACCTCCATTGCTATGGGGGGGCTGGTCCCACGAGGCCCCGGCTCCTCCCCGCTTCTGGCCTGGGAGATGCACTCACTTCCTGCAAGCCGGTTCCTTCACTCATTCCCTGATTCACCTGGCAAGCCCCCCAGGTACCTTCGGGAGACGGCAGGTCCCGGTCTTCAGGCCCTTGTAGTCTGGGGAAGGGGTGACCCTCGCAGAGGAGACCCCAGTCTGGCCTGGGAGGTTCCTGGAACCCAAGTGGGAAGCAGACGAGCCCCTGTCCCAGCCTGGCCTGTGCCGGGGACAGGGAGGACCTGCCACTCTCTAGGGAGAGAGAGGCCGTGGTGGGCATGGCACAGTGGGGACAGAGAATGGGGGAGGGCCGCGGGGTGGGCGTGCTCCCCCGCCCCAAGGTTTCTAGGACAGGATTCCAAATCCTTGGAAGTTCCCGATTTTAGGCCAGGAGCCTCCCAAGGTTCTCAGGCCTCTGTTCTCTCTGCCAAGGTTGCTTCTGAGGAGGCCGGGAAGCCTGGCCAGTGGCCTTGGGGACACTGAGGCTAGGGAGGCATACCGAGCCCTGTCCCAGAGCTAGTGGGGCCAAGCCCGGGGCCACGCCAGCCCTCGGGAGCCAGGAGAAATCGGGTGGGCCCACTGTCACGGAGGCTGCCGGGGACCCTCATCCTGCCGTCAGATGGGGGAGCCAGGGGTCGCGGGAGATGGAGCCGGCAGGGGCAGGTGTGTGTGCAGACCGCGGGGATGGGGCTGGGCCTCGGCCGTGGGGAGACTCCCGTCCCTGCAGTGGCTTCAGCCCCCTCCTTTGCTCCCTTGGCCTCTCTCTTGCCTGTGGAGTGACAGCTAGTCCGGGCCAGATGGGTCCCCGACTCGTGCAGGGGCCACCCTGTGGGGAGACGGCGCAGGCCGGGCGAGGGTGCTCGCACCCTCTGTGGACCTGACCTTGGAGCCAGGACCTGGTCGGGGGGGAGGAGTTCCAGGCTGCAGGAGAGCTGGGGTGGGTTCAGGACCCTCCCTCCCCAGGGCCTCGACCAGGACCCTCCTGTCCTCATTCCCCAAGGCCCCCGTGATCCCCAGATGGGGGACCCTCCTTCTGGAGGCCCGAAGCACCCATGCCCCTCCCCTCCCCATCCCATGGGGCCTCGGCTGGGAACTGTCCCAGTATCTGTGACCCGCTTGTTGAGTTCTGCCCCTCCCCTGGGGGGACTTCCAGAAAACAAGACCCAGCCCCTGTGTCCCACAGGGTGGCCCCTCGAGTCTGTCGAATGAATGAGGCCAGGACTCGGTTCGGGGCCATTAGGCTCCAACACGGCGCCAAGGGGCAGTGGGGTCCCCCGGAGTCCAGCCCACGTCTCCCCATTACCCAGTCCCTCCAGCGTGGACCCAGGTGGCCAGAAGCACAGCAGCTGCTCCCTCCCGATCTTGCTTGGGTCCATCCCCCCCTCACATCCCCCCACCCACTCCCATGGCTAAAGCTGTTGCCATCACAGATGCTTTCTATTATTGGGCTTTTTTAATAATTATTTTTGCTGTCGTAAAAGACACATAACCTAACATTTACTGTTTTTAAAAGAAAATTATGTATTTTTTAGAGACAGAGTCCCAGTCTGTCACCCAGACTGGAGTGCAGTGGCGCCATTATGGTTCATGGCAGCCTCAGACTGCTGGGCTCAGGCGATCCTCCTGCCTCAGCCTTCCGAGTAGCTGGGACTACATGCATGTGCCACCAGGCCCAGTTGATTATTTTTATTTTTGTTTTTAGGGGTGGAGTCTTGCTAGGTTGCCCAGGCTGGTTTAGAACACCTGGTCTCGAACCAGCCTCTCACCTGGCCTCCAAAAGCACTAGGATTACAGACGTCAGCCACCACGCCCGGCCCCTTCAGCCATTATTAAAATGCACCGTTCGGTGGCACTAAGAACATTCGCTTGGTTATGCAGCCATCACCACCCTCTATCTCTAGAACTTTCTCGTCTTCCCAAACGGAAACTCTGTCCCCATGAAGCACCCACTCCCCACCCCCTCCCCAGCCCCTCGGGACCCACCATCTGCTTTCTGTCTCTGTGGATCTCATGACTCTGGGAGCCTCCTGGGAGTGGGATCCCATGGGATGTGTCCCTTTTGTGACCAGCTTGTGCCACTCCAAGGTCCATCCATGCTGTGACTTGGACCAGAGTCTCCTTACTTTGCATGGCTGGGCAATACTCTGCCACACAGGCGGGCCTCCCTGCACTCAGCCATGCATCTGTGGGTGGACGCTTCGCTCCGCCTGCCTTTTGGCAACTGTGGATGGTGCTGGGGAGCAAATGTCTCTTGGAGGAGGCCTGTTCCGGGACTTTGGGGAACAGACCCAGATGTGGGATTGCCAGCTCCCATGTGAGCTCTGTCATCGCTGGAGGACCAGCCACCCGGTGGTCCCCAGCAGCTGCACCCTTCACTCCCTGCCTGAGGCTTCTGACTCCTTGAAATCTGTGTTAATTTTTTTTCTTTCAAGTTGGAGTCTTACTCTGTCCCCCAGGCTAGAGTGCAATGGCACACTCACACCACCGCAGCCTCGACCTGCCGGGATCAGTCGATCCTCCCGCTTCAGCCTTCCAAGTAGCTGGAACTACAGGCACGCACCACCATGCCCGGCTATTTCTTGATTCATTGGAGAGACGAGGTCTCACCAAATTGCCCAGGCTGGTCTCAAACCTGTGGGCTCAGGCAGTCCTCTTGCTTCGGCCTCCCAATTTGCTGGGATTATGGGCGTGTTGATATTTTTAATTTTACTCATACAAGCTAGATTGTCCTCTGAACACACACACACACACACACACACACACACACACACACACACACACACAAATGAACATGCCCCCTGTGCTTCTGGCCACCGATCCTGGCAGGGGGGTCTCCTGGGAGAGGTGAGACTGTGGGTATCAGGACTCGCCTGGTGTCTTTCCAGCCACACCCACCCCCCTGCATGCCCCACCCTACAGCTCTGCCTTCCACGCCGTCACCCGTACTTGACACTCTCAGGGTCTATGCTCTGGTCGGCGTGGTGGGTGGGACACGTGGTGCGACAGGCATGGGGACCCCAGCACCTCCTTCCGCCTGCTCCCTGGCCGTGGCTGGCTCTCCACGCTCAAGGGGCCCTTCACCGCCTCCCTTGTCCTTCCCGTGGGTGCCGGGTTTCCCAGCACAAGACGCAGGAGCTCTGTGGGTTCCCGGTGTGAATGCCGTGGAGTCCACTCCCGGCCCCAGGCCCGCCCTCCATGGTGCTTGCCATCGAGAAGGTCCAGCTTTGGCGGGACCTCGGGGAGCAGGCCTGCCGGCCCTCTCCTCTGTGTCTTCCCCTCCACATCCCGTCTGAGAGCCCGCCCCCACGGAGCAGGGCTGTCCAAGAAGGGACTCTCTCCCCTCCCCAGAGAACACGCCTAACGCCACTGTGCAGCTCTGCGTGTAGGCCACTGCAGCCCCAAACAACAGTGGCCTGTTGTTTTCTCTTTCACGCACTGCAGACGGGTGGGTTAGGCAGAGTCTTCTTGATTGGGGTGGACGCCTCTGAGAGTCCCAGAGTCGTGGGGGCAGCTCGGTGCATGGCCTGCCCGGGGGAGGCTAAGGTGTGGACGTTTATCCAGACGGCGTTGGGTTGCCACAGGCAGAGAGAGCTGTTGAGATAGGCTAGGGGGCCCCAAGGCTAGAGCAGGTGAAGCTGTGCCCCCTTCCTGGGGGAGGGCGACCCTTCCCATCCAGACTGGGCCACGAGAGAAGCCTGGCTCTGTCCAGGCCCCCGAGACCATGGCCTCCCACACAGGTGCGTCTCCCAGAGTGGCTTCCCATGGGGGGCCAGAGTGAGGAGTGGCTGGTCTGGGGTGGGGCCCAGCTGGCCCCAGGGCTCGGAGCCCAGGTCATTCCTTCTTCCCTGACCATGTCGGTGCCTGCGCCCAGCACGTGTTCCCAGAAGGACTGCACATCTCCGTTCAGCTCTCCACCAACCAAGGGTGCCCGCGACGGGGGACAGGGTGGAGCTGAGTGGGACACACAGTGAAGGGCGCGGGCAAAGCGTGGCCAGGGGTGTGCAGGATCGGATCTCAGGGTTCGGGTGGGGCAGGGGCGGGACTTCCAAGTGACCGCCCCTGAAGGGAGCGCTTTCCTTGCACCCACCACTGGGGTCTGCCTGTCTGCCATGCCCAGAGGTGACCTCGAGAGGCTGGCACCCTTTTCCCCCCTTCCCGGCTGTCTCTGGAGCCCAGGTGAAAAGTCCTGGGTTAGGGGCTCAGCCCCTTCCACTCCTCCCCAATTCCGGACTGTGGACCCCTCAGCCCTAGCATGCCTCTCCCTTTCCACATCCAACAGGCATCTGGCATGTGGTCAAGGACCTCCAAGATGTGTCCAGGGATCTCACGGCTCCTCCTTGCACCTGTTCCCTTTCTGGGCAACATCTTCCAGCAAAGGCAGTTCAGCGACTTCACCAAACAGATGTTGCCTTGGGCACGGTTCTACTCAAACACCTTCAGTGGCTCCCACTGCCTGTAAATGGCAGCATGATCTCTTAGCTTGCCAGTGCCGACTCTGACCCCGCCTTTTCCTCCCCCATTTCCACCTGTGCCATCCCCACCCTCCATTCCCAGGGCCCACAGAAGGAGGGACACTCTTGACCCCATGAGCAAAATTTTCATTCATTTTTGGACACCGATATGCTTGACTCTTGACTGCCCTCTGCCTTGGATGCACTGGGAAGCTGGTTCTATAAAGGGTCCCAGCACTAGCTGGGTGTGGTAGCTCACACCTGTCATCCAGTACTTTGGGAGGCGGAGGCGAGAGGATTGACTGAGCCCAGGGATTGGAAGCCAGCCTGGGCAACTTGGTGAGACCTCGTCTCTATAATAAATCAAAAAGTTAGCTGGGCATGGTGGCACACGCCTGTAGTTCCAGCTACTTGGAAGGCTGAGGTGGAAGGATCGCTGGAGCCCAGCAGGTCGAGGCTGCAGTGAGCCATGATCATGCCAGTTCATTCCAAACTGGGCGACACAATGAGACTGACTCAAACAAACGATAAGTGGGTGTGATGGCTCACGCCTGTCAACCCAGCACTTTGGGAGGCAGAGGTGAGAGGATTGCCTGAGCCCAGGGGTTCAAGACCAGGCTGGGCAACTTGGCAAGACCTACTCCCTACAATCAATCAAAAACTTAGCCAGGCGTGGTGGCACACACCTGTAGTCCCAGCTCCTTGGGAGACTGAGGCAGGAGGGTCACCTGAGCCCAGCAGGTCAAGGCTGTGGTGGCTGTGATTGAGCCACTGCACTACAGCCTGGGTGACAGAGTGATACTTCAACTCAAAAAAAAAAATGGAAAGAGATTGGAGATTTTGGCACAGGCTACAACATGGATGGGCCTTGAGGATGTGATGCCAAGTGACACAAGCCAGTCCCAGTCACAGAAGGACACATCCTGGGTGATTTCCCTTATGTGACACTCCCAGAGTGTCCCAGATTCATAGACAGAAAGTAGACGGTGGGTGCCAGGAACTGGCAAGTGGGGGAGCGAGTGTTGGATGGGTACAGAGGTTCAGTTTGGGACAATGAGAAGGTTTGGGAGCTGGTGGGTGGTGACAGCTGCATGACGCCATGAATGTCCTCAGTGGCCCTGAATTGGGCACTTAAACGTGGTTAAGATGGCAAATTGCATGTTATGTGATTTGACCACAAACAAATGATAAGTAAGGCCGTGTACGCTGGCTCACACCTGCATTCCAGCACTTTGGGAGGCAGAGGTGAGAGGATGGCCTGAGTCCAGGAGTTGGAGACCAGCCTGAGCAACTTGCAAGACCTCATCTCTACAATAAATCAAAAAATTAGCCCAGCATGGTGGCACATGCCTGTATTTCCAGCTACTTGGAAGGCTGAGGCAGAAAGATCGCCGAGCCCAGCAGGTCGACGTTAGGGTGACTGTGAACGTGCCACTGCACTCCAGCCTGGGCTACACAGTGATACTCCCAACTCAAAAAAAGAAAAAAGAGGTCAATGAAATGTAATAAAAATAAAAATAAAGAGGGAAAAGAGTGTTTAAAAACAGAGCCCAGGGCTGGTCTCGGTGGCTCAGCCTATAATCCTAGCCCTTTGGGAGGCTGAGGTGAGCACCGGAGCCCACAGGTTTGAGACCCGCTGGGCAACTTGGTGAGACTTTGTCTCTACAATAAATAAAAAATTAGCCAGGTGTGGTAGCGCATGCCTGTAGTTTCGGCTACTTGGAAGGCTGAGGTGGAAGAATCGCCAGAGCCCAGCATGTCGAGGCTGCAGTGGCTGGGAGTGTGTCACTGCACTCCAGTCCGGGCGACAGAGTGAGACTCCAACTCAAAAAAAAAAAAAAAAAAAAAAAACAGAGCCCAGAACCAACTCTCTCCGGATGAGGACCATCTGGCATTTTCTCTTCTTATGCCAGTCTGGAGTTTTTACATGCGGTCCACATGCTCAGAGGGCTGGCCTGGACGGCAGAGGGAGCCCAGATGAGGGTCAAGGCTGTCTCTCCTCAGGAGGCCAGGTGGGCACCGGAGAAGCGCCGACCCACCCCCTCCTTCACTCTGTGGAGAGCAGAGCCAGGGAGGCAGCACTGGGTGGGATTTCTGGGAAATGTCCCCTATAGGGATAGGAGTGACCGGCACTACAGACCACCGAGGCTGCCACGGGGGTATGAGGCCAGCCTCCCCCCTGGGCAGCTCTGCTATATTCTTCCCTTTGGGTAGTAGACTGGTTGTCTGGAGAAGCCCATGAAGTCCAGAGCCCCTGGTTACACAGCCAGGCCAGCTTCTGAGGGACGAGGTGATGAAGCCCCACCCTGCTGGAGGCAGGAAGGCAGGACAGGCCCTTCCTATTTCAGCATGCATCCAGAGCTCTGGGCAGGGTCAGATAGGGTGGGCACAGCCCAGGGCTTGGGGCGAGGCGAGGAGAGCGGCCCCCACGGATGCCAGGCTCTCTTCCGCATGTTTCTTGCCATTAGAGACCTCAGAGCCCATATCGATTTCTTATTAGGACGTGTTATCTGCCATTAAACAGCAAAGTGGACAGAGCCAGGGAGAGGCGCAGGCCGGACGCCACGCGGCCGCCCTGCTGATGGCTCCCGGCGGCTGGAGCCGCTTCGGGGACGTGCTGGGTGTCCTTGTGACTGCACAGGTGACACGCAGCCTTCCCTTCCCCGCCCCCACTGCCGATGTTAGAGCCCTTGTCAGGTGTCAGTTGTCAGAGAGGAGGGGGCGGGCTGGATGGTGAGGTCTGAAAGGGCTGTCCGTCTAATCACAGCCACCCGGTGTCCAGGGAGGCTCTGCGGGTCCATCCTCGGGGCGGGATGGTGTTTTTTCTTTTATCTGTCCACATCGGCGCCGGGACAGACAGAGCCCAGGCCTGCTGACTTCCCGCACGCACGCGGGGACTCATTGCAGGGACATGACGTCCAGAGACCCCTGTGGGCGGAGCAGTTTCCCAGAGCCCAGAGCCCAGAGCACCCGCCCGGCCTGGAAGGTCTGGGGTAGTGAGCAGTGGGGTCAGACTGAGGAGGGAGGGAGAGAGGGAGACAGAGACTAGGTGGAGTAGAAAGACGAAGGGGGAGGGAAGGAGACGGGTGGAGGGAGGAAGAAAGTGGGAGAAGGAGGGAGAGGCAGAGGGGAACAGGGGCAGGGAGAGAGGGAGAGGGGTCTCAGGGGAGGGGGCTTGGCGTTCCCTGCTCCTCCTTGGGTGCTGGCTGTCACCAGGCACACGGCAGCCTTTCCGAGGAGGAGGAAGAGGAGGGGGAGGAGGATGGGTGGTCTGTTTCCCACTGAAAGGGACGCGTGTGTATTCGTGCCCTGCTTGAAAAATGCTCCGTGCACAATGGAAACACAAGGGCACAGAAACGCGTGAGGATGGCCACCACTCGTGGCCCCAGGACAAGCACGCACACGTGTCCAGGCCCAGGGAGCCCCCGCGACCCCTCAGGAGCCTGAGTGGGTGCTCAAGGGGCGAGGACCCCCACATCAAGGCGGCGGCTGTCTGGGGGGCACATGGGGCTGGCCTCTCTGAAAGCGACGTGTGGCCGGATGGGGGAGGCGGTCTCTGGGGGCTGAGTCACGGACCCTCCAGCACCCCCAACTCTGGGTGCACCGGAAGAGCCCCGGCCGGCTGTAGGGTGATGTGTCAGGCAAAACAGCTTGAGCCTCAGAGGGTCCCCAGCCCCAGCCCGCCCGGCCCCACACCCCGAGGAGGCAGTTTTCATCTCAGGGAGGAGGGGGCTGCAAGGGGACACGCCAGATGGTGTAGTCGGCAAGCAAGTGTCCCCAGCTAGCCGTGTGAGTGTCCATGGTCGGGGCCTCGTGGCAACCCACCCAGCCCGCTCCAATGTGGATGGATACTCCCTCATGGCTGGGTGCGTTCTTCATGGGACAAGAACTCAGTTCCAGGAAAGATCAGCTGCCCTCAGAGGGAGCAGAGGCTTGGGGAGTCCCTGCCAAGTGCCCGGACCTGGGCGGGTTTCTTCAGAGGAGCGGTCTTGGGAACCCCCAGGAGGCAGAGCCCATGTCTCTGAGCTGGGATGATTCTGCAAGGGAGGGGCACCCCACTCTCCACCCTTCCTCCTTCCCATGTCCTGGGGGACAGCCATGCTGGGGAAAGGCCATGCTGCCCTTGGGCCGAGCACTGTCCTGGGTCTCACGGTGCCTGTGGGCAGCTCTGAGGCTGGACCGGGCAGCCCTGACCCTGGCCGGCCCGTGGCCCCGAAGAGGAACCCGGGTTCAGGGCTTTGTGTGGCCTCTCCCTGGTGGGCCTGTGTGTCGCCATCTGTACGGCAAGTGTCCTCACACCAGCTCCGAGGGTGACGGTGGGACTCAGGGACGGCAGGGGGGCAGGGTGGCGGCCACCAGGGACAGCTGGCCCCGCAGGCCTGCCGCTGCACACGGTGTTCTCTCGCCAGGCACGTCCCAGCCTCGCCGCAGGCGCCGCAGGGCCGCTCTCTCCTTGGCGTCCCCCCACCCCTCTGGCCCTGGTCTGTGTCACTCTGACAGGCGACACTCGCTGCTGAGACGGGCAGAGGCTCAGGCAGGGCCAGGGTGTGCCGGGCTCGGCCTCAGTGGGGGGAACTGAGGAAGGCACAGAGGGGCGAGGAGGAAGATGCAGGCTGGGGGGTCAAGGAGAGACAGCCCACGGGGGTGGCAGGCGGGGCAGGTGCAGGGTGGGCAGAGAGGTGGCAGGAATGGGGGAGCGAGGGTGTGCAGGGGATGGGGTCAAGGTAGTGTGGGCAGGGCAGGGCAGGACCCGCTTGGGAGCGACGAGGGCTCTAAGCAGCCCCCCCGGGGGCCCAGCCAGCCGGTCCTTGGAGGGTACCCAGTTCCAGGCACGGGGAGACCCCATCTGAGGTCTGGACGCACTGAGCTGAGGCCACGCCCATGGGGAAGGGGCCCCTGTGAATCCACCCAACGGGACATTCCTCAGCCCAGCACCCGGGGCGTGGGGAGCCTGGACCCCATGCCCAGAGACTGTCACCGTTGTGCTGGCGAGGTGACAGCCGTGAGCGCTGTTGGGCATGTGTGGCGGGGGCAGCCATGTTAGGCCAGGTCACCTGTGAAGGCCAGCTCAGCCTACTGAGAGCGGTGACAGTGGCTGCAAGGGCGACAGAGAAGGGAAGGGATGGCAGATGTCGGTGCCAAGACCCAGTCCTAGGGCCCAGAGGAATCTGGAATCCACCCACAGCCACCGTCACTAGAAACCCCAGGGCCAGTGGGGCAGGGACAGGCACGGGGAAGGGCCTGGAGCAGGCTATGTGCCCTCCCTGGGCACGGGGTTTCCATTGGGGGTGCGTGGTCTGTCGTGGTCTGGGCAGACATGGGTGTGTTTTCCCCTGGGAGCACGGAGGCTTGAACGTGGGTGGGTGGGGTCCTCAGATTCGGCACCCTGAGCTCACCTGGGGGCCTGAGTGCCTGCTCACCTGGCTCCCACCACCCACCTTCTCCTCCCCCAGGCCTCCTGCCCCCTCCAATCCCATGGGCCTGGCTCCAGCCATGCCAGGCCGAGCTCGGCCCCAGTGCCCTCTCCCCGCCGGGCATCGTCTCGCTTCTCGTGAGATGCAGACTCCCCAGGGCACCACGGAAAGTCCAGGCCGCGCCTCATGGGTGCAACGGCGCTGAGTGCCCAGCGCCTCCTTGGGGTCCCCACAAGGCCATCTGCCGGACAGCCTGGCTTGCCGTTGACCCTTCAGGAAAGAGGCTCACCAGTTCCAGCCTCTGTCCAAGGAGGGGTTTGTGGGGATATTCTGAGCACCACCAGGCTCAAGGCTGCTGGTTGTGGTTGAACTGGGGGTGGATGCCCGTGGGCCCCCATGCCTCGGGTCCCAGGGCTTACACGGGTTGGCAGGGCCCTGGGGGTTTCTAAACCCCCGACATGGGAGGTCAGAGGGTAGAGTTTTCTAGGGATGCTTCTGTCCAGCCCCCAGACACTCAGATGGGAGTAGGGGTCTCTCTAGAAGTTACTGGAGGCTGGGGAGGGCAGCCCCCTGCCGGCTCTCATCAAGGACTGCCCCCTGTCCCAGATGGGCCCAGCCCACTCATGGCGAACCACCCGAGGGTTGATCAGGGTGCCCTGACCCAGGCCTGTCCCGGGAGGCCACACGGCCGTCAGACCTCAGCCCCGAGCGAGGCCGCGCCCCAAGGCCTGTCATTCCTCCCATTCTGTCCACAATGGACCACCCTGCAGCTTCACTGGCACAGGTGGCCCCAGCATGTGTGTGGCACTAAGCCCCAGCTGGGCTCTGTGGTCATCACCCTGCTGGGAAAGGGAGGCCCAGGGACCAGGCTGCCTCTGCCACCTTGGAGCAGGGTCCTGCCTGGGGGGCAGTCCTGCCTATGAGTCAGGACATTGAATCAGGGGCAACGTCCACGGGCACGTGCTCCCCTGGTTCAAGTGAGGGGGCCCAGCGGGGGCCTGGCTGGGTCTGCGGTCTTGGTGCCGGGACTGGGGCCGGTCTGGGCTAGGACGGTCCTCCTGTCCCGGTGATACCACCTGTCATCCCAAAGCACTGAGGGCTGAGGGACAGGTGAAGAGACGGTCTGGGCCTGAGGCACCTGGGACACAAGGGTCCCCTGGAACCCAGGAGGCCTGGGAGTCCTGGGCAGCAGGGAGGCGTGTCCTCCTCCGTCTCTGTCTGTGTCTCTCCCTGTTTCTGTTTCTGTATCTCTGTCTCTGTGTCTCTCTTGGTGCTTCTGTCTCTGTCTCTTTATCTCTGTCTCTGCTTCTATCTCTCCGTCTCTGTGTCTCTCACCATTTCTGCCTCTGTCTCTCTCTCTGTGTCTCTGTCTCTGGCTCTCTCGGTGTTTCTGTCTCTGTATCTCTCCATCTCTGTCTCCACCTGTCTCTCCATTTCTCTCTCTTTCTCCCCCATTTCTGTCTCTGTGTCTCTATCTCTCTCTGTATCTCTCCATCTCTGTCTCTGTATCTCTCCATCTCTGTCTCCACCTGTCTCTCCATTTCTCTCTCTTTCTCCCCCATTTCTGTCTCTGTGTCTCTATCTCTCTCTGTTTCTGTCTCTGTATCTCTCCATCTCTGTCTCTGTATCTCTCCATCTCTGTCTCTGTATCTCTCCATCTCTGTCTCCACACTGTCTCTCCATCGGTCTCTGTCTCTCTCTCCCCTGTCTCTGTCTCTCTCTCCCCTGTTTCTGTCTCTGTGTCTCTGGCTCTGGCTCTTTCTGTGTTTCTGTATCCATATCTCTCCATCTCTGTCTCTGCCTCTGTCTCTCTGTCTCTCCCCATTTCTGTCTGTCTCTCTCTGTGTGTGTCACTGTCTCTGTCTCTTTCTTTGTTTCTGTCTCTGTATCTCTCTATCACTGTCTCCACCTCTGTCTCTCTATCTCTGTGTCTCTGTCTCTGTCTCTCTCTGTGCTTCTTTTTTTTAATTTATTTTAAAATTTGGGGGTACAGTTAAGAATTAGGTATACGAATATCCATTGCGAAGGTACCCTTGTTGATGAGGGGTACCTCCCCTTCTCCAGGCAGATATCGACTACCATTAATCCCAACTCCCTGCCCCTCCCCCCAGTTTCCCGCCACTGTCAATCCTTTTCTGATAGGACTATGGTGGTTGTTCAAGGTCCACTTATGAGTGAGAACAAGTGATACTCAGATTGTTGTTTCTGTGAAAGATCACTCAGTATGCTAGACTCTAAGTCCATCCAGGTTGCTGCGAAATTCATGAGTTTCTTCTTCTTTATGGCTGCGTAATATTCCATCGTGTATATGTGCCACATTTTAAAAATCGAGTCCTCTTTTGATGGGCAGCACAGTTAGTGCTGCAATAAACATATGTGTGCAGGTATTTTTTTCATAGAGTGATTTGAGTTCTTCCGGGTATATTCCCAGTAGGGGGATTGCGGGGTCCTACGGGAGGGCAATTTTTAGATCTTTTAGGAAGCGCCACGCCGCTCTTCACAGAGGCTGTGCTAGTTTGCACTCCCACCAACAGTGTAGAAGTGTTCCCTTTCGCCACATCCTCTCCAGCATTTGTTCTTTTTTGAGCTATTGATCATGGCCATTCTGACTGGAGTTAGGTGGTACCTCAGTGTCGTTTTAATTTGCATCTCCTTGATGACTAGTGAGGCTGAACATTTTTTCATGTATTTGTTGGCTGCTTGTATGACTTCTTTTGAGACATGTCTATTCATATCTTCTGCCCACTTTGCAATGGGGCTGTTTGGTTTTTTTTTCTTTTCAGCACATTTAAGTTCTCCCTGTGTTTCTGTCTCTGTGTCTCTCCATTTCTGTCTCTGCCTATCTCTCTCCCCCATTTCTATCTCTGTGTCTCTCTCCATCTCTGTGTCTCTGTCTCTCTCTGTGTTTCTGTCTCTGTATTTCTCCATCTCTGTCTCCATCTCTGTCTCCATCTCTGTGTTTCTGTCTCTATCTCTCTCTCCCCCATTTCTTTTTTTTTTTTTGAGTTGGAATCTCACTCTGTCGCCCAGACTGGAGTGCAGTGGCCGCTCCCGGCCACCGCAGCCTCAACCTGCTGGGCTCTGGCGATCCTTTAGCCTCAGCCTTCCAAGTAGCTGGAACTACAGGTGTGCGCTACCACACCCGGCTCATTTTGATTTATTGTAGAGATGAGGTCTCGCCAAGTTGCCCAGGCGGGTCTCGAACCCGCGGGCTCAGGCAATCCACTCACCTCAGCCTCCCAAAGGCGCGGGATTACAGGCTGAGCCACCGAGCCCGGCTTCTCTCCCCCATTTCTATCTGTGTCTCTGTCTCTCTCTGTGTTTCTGTCTCTGTATCTCTCCATCTCTGTCTCCACTCTGTCTCTCCATCTGTCTCTGTCTCTCTCCCCTGTTTCTGTCTCTGTGTCTCTGGCTCTGGCTCTTTCTGTGTTTCTGTCTCCATATCTCTCCATCTCTGTTTATGCCTCTGTCTCCCCATCTCTGCAACTCTGTCTCTGGCACACACACACACACACTCAAGGAGGAGGCGCAGTCTGTAGCCTGAAGGTTGCCGATGGCCTGCACAGTCCCTGTGGTGTGTCCCAGTGGCCACGAGGTGGGGCCCTCGCCCCGCGTCTGGGCGGCAGGGCTGCACAAGGACAGGTGACAGCTCCCAGGAAAGGGATGGCCGGAAGGGGCAGGAGGGGCAGACCCAACAGGCACCAGGGAAGGGGGGCCGGGTGGGGTTTGGGGGTCTCCACCAGGCTGCTCTTTGGGACCCCAGGCTGGCCACAGAACCCCAGGGGAGGCCCGGCTGAATGACAGCCACCGCATGGGGGTGGCAGGGGGGCTGGACAAGGTCAGGGACCAGGGGTGGACCCTGGAGCTACCAGATGGGGCGGGGCCACTCAGGTCCCCAGGAGGCCCCTATGGGAGTCCCACAGCAAAGTCTCCAAAGCTGCTTCCAGTCCCACCTACAGCCTAGCCATGGGCCTGAGGCTGGGGGGAAGGGAGCTGATGGAGGTTAGGCCTGAGGGTCTCCCAGACACATGCAACAGGCGCACACATGTATGACACATACCACATGCCACCCATGTATACACATGGCTACAGACACTCATGCCCATGCACACATGCGCGTTCAGATGCCATGGCACACATACCCCCGTGCATGGTGGGATATCACAGTCACGCACACGCCCCTGGCAGCCTCCAGTGTGGTGGACACGTTCCCATCCCAGGAATAAGGAAGGAAGGATCAAACCCAGCCCAGACAGACAGGGTCTCCATGCCACAGCCTGCCCGAGAGGGGTGGATGCCACGATGGACTGGCCAGTGTGGACTCTCCCCAGTCAGGCACCCACTGTGGGGCATCGTGGCATCTGGGCTCAGGCTCCCTGGGCCAGCATGGGCAGGCCACCCTCATGCCCTCGCCCAGTCCCCCACCCCTCACACACACAGGCAGCCCCACGCAGGGGCCCTCACACTTTCCCTTCTTCCAGGGCAAAGCCCTACTAAGGGGACACAGGAAGAGCCAGCAGGGCCTCGGGTCCCTGCAATTGCATGCCCGACATGCCTGTCCAGATGGGGAAATGGTGTGGGCTGTCTGTGGAGGTGGCTTCAAGTCCAAGACTTCAGGGAACCAGCGGGCTAGCAGGTGTACCTACCTGGGAGCTGTCTAGGGGCCAGAGTGGCCAGTATCCTCCCCTGGGGTCAGGTGGTCCCCTCTTCAGAATCCACCGCAGAGACAGCTGGTGCAACCTTCACCCCTCCTGGGTCCTGTCCTCACAATCACCTGCAGGGGAGGGGTTGTGGCCACGGCATCACGGAACCAGGTGCTGGGCCTGTCACATGGCTGTCTGCAGTCCAGCCCTGCTGTCCCGGTCCCAGGGGACAGTGGGATGGGTCATCCTGGTGCCGAGCCTCTGCATTCCCAAGGGGCCAACCTCCCTCCTATATGCAGCATTGGGCCTAGCCATAGGAGACAGCCACAGACAGATGGCCACAGATGGATGGGCACAGGCAGCCAGACGGCCATAGACAGACAACCATAGGAAGACGGCCACAGGAAATGGCCATAGACAGACAGCCTGAGGACTGTTGGCCAGGCTGTGAGTGTCCACAGCAGTGGCCCAAGCCACAGCCTTTTTTCCAGCACAGCCAGCACCTGCAGACAGGAGCCACAGGGGTTCAGGTAGAACCAGACATGTCCTACCACCAGAAGACCCCTAGAGGAGAATTGAGGGAGAAATTGTCAGAACCATGGAATCTCCCACTTCCCTGCTGCATGGGTGTCGGGATGTGGTGGCAGCAGGGAAGGGACAGTCAGAGGAGCCCAGAGCGGCCTGGGCAGGCCTGGAGGAATAGGTGACCCCTTCTCACCCTCCTGTCCAAAGCCCCTGGCCCCTCCTGGCCTGGCCAGCTCTGTGTCTCCACTGGGAGGGGGTTCTCTGCCCACAAGCCCTACTCCCACGCCCTCCATGATGCAAGGAGAATCATGGAGGCCTGTGGAAGGACGAGGCAATGAATGCCCAGATGGATGGCTGGGGGCTCCCTGTGCCCCTCATTCCAGACCCCCAGTGTCGGGTCGTCCTCTTCCTCAGAGCCAGCCGTCCTGAGTCAGGGACCCTCTTGCCAGAGTCCTTGACCAGCCAGGGGACCTGGAACATGTCAGGGACCTTGAGAGCTGAGTACGGAGGCTGCCCCATTCCTGCTCCCAGGATCTCCCTGTGTTCTCCAGACCATGGCAGGGGCAGACCCCAAGGCTGTCACCAGCATAGGCTTGTTGCTGGGCCATTCCTGTACAAGCCATTATTGAGCACCTACTGTGTGCCACCCCGTTCCAAGTGCATGGAGCCAATGAGCTGGCAGATACTTGTGGCCCATGCACTGTGTCCAGCCTGCGGTGGACTGCCAGCTCCTCTGACCACTCACTGGGCTGGCCAGTTGGCTGGGCATGAGCCGAGAGCCCCAAGATGTTTCCTGGGTTTCCAGTGTCCCCCAGTTGCATGGTCCTGCCTGGCAGCATCCCCTTTCTGAGCTGGCTGGGACCAGCTCCTAGAGCTGGTCAAGCCCCCTCAGCCCCGTGACCCCAGCCCTGCCCTGCTGGATCTGTCCTCCAAGCTAGCACCTGCCTGGAGAGCACGTTTTTGTGCTGAGCAGCACACAGGGTGTGGAGGGGAGGGCAGGGCGCAGGACACGGGGATGGGTGGCGAGAGGTACCCACAGGCCTGGGGCAGGGGCAGGCAGCGACTGGACGCCCCACACTCATGGGCAACCTGGGCTAAGAACCTTCTCCATCCATCAGTCTTGATCAGCTCAGGTGGCCAGAACAACAGACCACAGACTGGGGACTTAAACAGCAAACATTTATTCCCCATGGATCTGGAGGCGGAAAGTCCAGGATGAAAGTGCTGGCAGATTCGCTCCCTGGGGAGGACTCTCTTCATGGCTTGCAGATGGCTGCCTTCTGGCTGTGTCTTCTCAGGCTCTTCCGCTGTGCTCTTGTGGAAAGTGAGTGTTCTGTGTCTCTTCTCATAAGAACACTGATTTCATTGGATCAGGGCCCATGCTCACACCCTGATTTAGCCCCGATTATCTTCTTTAAGGCTGCAATGATGCCCTTCATAGAACTCCAATGGGTTGCTGTCCTGTTGCAACCTCATGCTTCCTGCAAAGCAGACATCTCCATACTTCACCAAAGAGGGACAGAGACGTGGAAAACTGACCAGTGTGCATGGTCATGCAGCTGGGACATGACCAACCCAGGTTCTAGACTTGTCTCCTGCATCCTGGCCCCAGATGACCTACTCAACTGCCCTCTCATCTGCCCATCCCACAGCTGCCCACCCATCCCCTGTGTGCCCCATCACCTGCCTGTCCCTTTTTCCATCCTCATTCACTCACTCAGGCACAAGCAGCACCCCCACGAGTGGCAGAGACCACCCAAGTGCAAAACAAATGTAAATCAAAGTAGACCAACAACTAAAAATTTACACTTTATGAAGGTGAAAATAGATATTTTCAAGGGAGCTGAAATAATAAAACTGTCCAGCATCTTTAGAATGATTTTATCCATTATACTAAGAATTCCCGACAGCCCACTCCGTATCATTGTGGGCATAGGGAGACATGTGGGTTCTGTACCCCAAGAGCTCATGACCCAGAAAGAAGTAAGTTGTGCTTTAACTGATGCCCTTGGCTCAACGAGATTGGCGAGATCTGATGGATTGATGAAGAGAGAAATAAATGTATAGATGTATGCAGGGATAGAGCATAAGTAGATGCATGGATAGATCGATGGATGAAGAGAGGGAGAGATGGGTAAAGGGACAGAGGGATGAGTGGATGGATGGATGGGTTAATGGATGGGAAAACGGATGAATGGGTGGGAGCATCAGCTGAATGAATGAATGGATGAATAAATGAATGGATGGAGAAATGGATGGATGCATGGATGATAAAATGGGTGAGTAGAGGGATGGCTGGATGAACGGATGGATGGATGGTTGGATGGATGGATGGATGGGAAATGGGTGGCCGGATGGTTGGGAATATGGATGGATGGATGAATGGATGGATGGATGGATGGATGGATGGATGGGAGCATGGGCGGATGGATGGATGGATGGGAAAATGGGTGTATGGGTGAATGAATGGATGGATGGATGCGTGGATAGATGGATGGATGGGAGCATGGGTGGATGGATGGATGGATGGATGGGAAAATGGGTGAGTAGAGGGATGGCTGGATGAACGGATGGATGGATGGATGGATGGATGGATGGATGGGAAATGGGTGGCCGGATGGTTGGGAATATGGATGGATGGATGAATGGATGGATGGATGGATGGATGGATGGATGGGAGCATGGGCGGATGGATGGATGGATGGGAAAATGGGTGTATGGGTGAATGAATGGATGGATGGATGGATGGGAATATGGATGAATGGATGAATGGATGGGTGGATGGGTGGATGGATAGGAAAATGGATGGCTGGATGATGGATGAGAAAAATGGGTGGGTGAAGGGATGGATGGGTAGATAGATGGATGGGAGAACGGGTAGCTGGATGGGAAAATACATGAATGGATGGGAAATAGATGAATGGGTGGATGGATGGGTGGGAACATGGGTAGATAAATGGATGCATGGATGGGATGATGGGCGGAAGGGAGGGTGGAAACTAAGAAGATGGAACTTTGCTGTCTTTCAAGGTCCCATGTTGCCTAAAAGTCCATCTCTGGCTTCGTGCCTTCTCTGAGATTTGCTTAGGTCAGGCCTCTTATAAACAAACCTAACAGGCCTCCCATTCTCTGAAACCAAGTCCTTACCAATGTCCAGCTTGGAAGGTGATTGCTACAGCCCCAAAGTCCCAGCTCACCTGAGTCTTAGTATCCATGAGGGGCTGCCCCATGGCTAACTGGGTACCTTCTCAGTCCCCTGCGAGCTTCCGTACACACCTGTAGATTTAGTGGCCGGGCTCGGTGGCTCAGCCTGTCATCCCAGCACTTTGGGAGGCCGAGGCAAGTGGGTTGCCTGAGCCCGCGGGTTTGAGACCAGTCTGGGTAACTTGGCAAGACCTCGTCTCTACAATAAATCAAAAATGAGCCACGCGCGCCTGTAGTTCCGGCTACTTGGAGGGCTGAGGCAGAAGGATCGCCGGAGCCCAGCAGGTCAACGCTGGAGTCGCTGTGAGTGTGCCATGGCACTCCAGCCTTGACAACAGAGTGAGACTCCAACTCAAAAAATAAAAATAAAAAGATTTACTGGGCAGATAGATGGATGCAAAGCTGCACACACTTACACGTTCCCCCTCAGGGACGGGTCAGACCCCACCAGGGTGGGAGCTGCCTGCCTGTCCAGGTCCCTCCTGTGTTCTAGGCCCAACGGAGTGTTACCCACTCCAGAAAGACTCCTCTGAGACAGAGGGATTCCCTGTGTCCCTGCCCCTCAACCCAGGGGGCCATTAAGACCACCATGAGTTCTGGGTCGCGCTGCCCTCTAATGCTTTCTTTGTCCTGGGCGCCTGCCAGTCTCCACCCTGGGCAGGGAGCGGAGTCCCAGAATTCAAGGTCTGGGCAGGAGGGGAGGCTGAGGCCTGACCCCACCTCCACCCATGCCGGGACCTGCCTCTCCCTCCCTCCAGACTCAGCCCGCAGCCAGGGCTCAGAGAGAGGTGGAGAGGGTAGCCCTGGGCGCCCTGGGCATGGGAGGGCTGTCCTGCCCGCCCCGCCCTGCCTGTGCCTTTGAGATCCACCCAGGAAAGGCTCCGTCCCCAGGCCCCAGACCCTCAGCCACCAGCCGGGACTGCCCTCCCTGCAGGAGTGTGCGGGGACCAAGCCTTCAGGATCCAGCCTCTGGGGCCCAGGGACATCCTGGGGTGGGGGCTGGAGGCCATTCTCAGCCCCTGACCCAAAGTTTACCTCTCCTTCCCCCGCCCCGCCCCCACCACCCTCAGGGGAGGTTTGTCATCCAGTATCATAACCTGCCAGTCCTGTTTGGAAGGGAAGGGCTGCCCGCTTTGCTGGGGAGCTGGGCGCAGGCCTTGGTGAGGAAGGAGGTGACGAAGGAGGTGACACATCCAGGAAGCGTGGAGGGTTCGCTTGCGCCTTGAGCACAAGGATCCCCGACTTCAGGGGAGAGGCTCCCCTGAGGGGGCTGGGGCACACACTCGCACACAGGACCTTGGGACAGTCTGTGGCACACGTGTGTCGCCTGTAGGAGTGTGCACAAGTGTCCCTAGTGCGGACACCACGCCTGATAGAGTGGCCTGACTGGGGTTCCAGGGGTCCCGTCCAACACTGCCTGAGGCAGCGGAGGGAGGAGACTCCTGAGAGGAGAGGGCCACACCCCCCAGCCCTGCAGCCCCCTCACCCCCTGGAATCTTGAGAGCCCACTGAGGACAGGGTGTGGCCGGCAGAGGTGGGCTCCCTCCTGGAGGGGTCTTGGAGTCCCAGGGATGGGGGCGACTTCTGCAGAGACCAGAGGGCCCAACCCCAGGCCAGGAACGCCCTTTGATGGAGGCCCTTGGTAGAGCCGTCCACGCCCTCCCAGTGGTCCCCAGAGGCCCAGCGTGGCCTTGGAGAGGGCTCCTCTGGGAACCCCAGCACCCGAGGCTGGGGGTCCGAGGCCGGGTGGGCAGCGGGGCCCCCGCAGAGCCACAAGGCACGGAAACCTCTGTAATCCCCAGCTGTAAAGAGGCGGCCTCCTTTTTGATTCTGGGATTTTATAGCAAAATGAAGAGATAAGTCGGCTTTGATTCTGCCTCTGTTTTATGGGTGTCTGTCTTTAGTCCCTCCTTCTTTCGGGGGAACAAACGGGTTTATGGCTGGGCTCCCCATCGGCCATCAGGGCAGGCGGAGTGGCGGGCGCAGCTCTGATAAGGCCTGCGCCCGGCCTCACCCTGCACTGCTGTGGGCTAGCAGCCTGGATGGGGCTGGAACCTCGGCCACCCGCCCCTTCTGCCAAGGTCACCAGGAGGTCCGGGGGCAGGCGCCCTCCAGAGGTTAGGGTTAGGGGTAGGTTGGGGTTCGGGTTAGGGTTAGGTTGGCGTTAGGGTTAAGGTTAAGGTTAGGTTTGGCGTGGATTAGAGTTAGATCAGTGTTATGGTTAGGGTTAGAGTTAGGGTTGGGGTAGGGGTGAAGTTATGGCTGAGCTTAGGGTTAGGGTTAGGGTTAGGGATTTTGGTTGGGGTAACATTAGGATTTAGGTTAGGGTATTGTTAGGGTTCAGATTAGGGTTTGGATTTTCTTTAGGGTTGTAGTCTGGCTTAGGGTTTGGGTGAGTATCGGTGTTAGGGTTTTTTTACTTAGGTTTAGTGTTAGGTTTAGAGTTAGGGTTTGGGTTAATGTTAGGCTAAGCTGTTGGGTAGGCCCCTGTGTGTTTATGGGCTGGGGTTAGAGTGTGAGTTGGGGTTAGGGTTTGATTCTTCCCCTTTAAGCTTAGTGTTAGGGTCAGGGTTAGAGGTAGAGTAGGACCTTTTAAGTGGATGGGCTAGGTCTAGCGTTAATGTTAGGGTTAGGCCTCTTCAAGTTTATGGGTTTGGGTTAGGAATTGGGTTTGTGTTTGGTCCCTTTAAACGTATTGGCTGGGATTTGCTTTTCCTCTTTGACCTTATTTGCTGCTGTTATTGTTAGGGTTAGAGCTCTTAAGACTTGTGGTTTAGGGTTTGGGTTTTGGTTAGGGTTATTGTTAGGGTTAGGGTTAGGGTTAGGCTTTGTGTTTGTTTAGGGGTAAGGGGTCTTTTAGGGTTAGGGTTAGGATTTGTTTCAGGGTTTTACTTAGGATTAGGGTTAGTTTTGGAGTCAGGTTTCATGTTAGGTTTAAGTTAAGTTTTAGGGTTTTTGTTAGGGCTTGGTGTTAGAATTTGGCCCCTTTTAGCTTATCGGTTAGGGTTGGGCCTCTTAACTTATAGGCCAGTGTTAAGATTAGGGTTATGGTTAGGCCCTTTTAAACTCATGGGTTATGGTTGGGTTAGGGTTAGGCACCTTTAAGCTAATGTCCAGGGTTGTGATTGGGGTAGGGTTACGCTCCTTAAAGTTTAGGGGCTAGTGTTAGGGTTAGGATTAGGGTTGGGCCCCTTTATCCTTATGTGTTTATTTTAGAGTTAGGGTTGATGTTAGCGTAGGATTATGGTTAGGCCCCTTTAAGTTTTGTGTTAGCATTGGTGTTCGGGATGGGGTTAGGGTTATGTCCCTTTAAGCTTATGGTTAGGGTTTGGTTTAGGATTAGAGTTAGGGTTTAGGATTAGGGTTAGGGTTGTTTGGGTTAGTGTTAGGGTTAGGCCTCTTTTAGCCTGCTGGCTAGTGTCAGTGGTTAAAGTTAGGATTAGGGTTAGATCCCTTTAATATTATGGTTTAGTGTTAGGGTTACGTTTAGGGTTATGCCTGTTTTAGCTTATGGGCTAAAATTTGGATGAGGGTTATGGTTTTGGTTAGGATTAGCATTATGGTTAGGCCTCTTTAAGCTTATGTGCTGGGGTTCTGGTTCCTGTTAGTGTTAGAATTAGGGTTTGGTCCCTTTAAACTTATTTGGAAGGTTTACTGTTAGGATTAGGCCTTTTTTATCTTATGGGTTAGGGTTAGGGTTATGTTTAGGGCTTGGGTTGGGGTTATGGTTAGAATTAGGCCTCTAGCCGGGCTCAGTGGCTCAGCCTGTAATTCCACACTTTGGGAGGTGTCCGGTGGTGAGTGGATTGCCTGAACCCACAGGTTCAAGACCCTCCTGGGCAACTTGGCGAGACCGCATCACTACAATTAAAAAAAAATTAGCCAGGCTTGGTGGCTCAGCCTGTCATCCCTCGTCTTGGGAGGCTGAAGTGAGTGGATTGCCTCAGCCCGTGGGTCCGAGACCCGCCTGGGCAACTTGGCAAGACCTCATCTCTACAATAAATCAAAAAATTAGCCGGGTGTGATAGCACGCGCCTGTAGTTCCAGCCACTGGGAAGGCTGAGGCGGAAGGATCGCTGGAGCCCAGCAGGTCGAGGCTACAGTGGCCTGGAGCATGCCACTGCACTCCAGTCTGGGCGACAGAGTGAGACTTCAACTCCAAAAAAAAAAAAGAATTAGGCCTCTTTAATCCTATGGACTAGAGTTAGGGCTTTGGTTAGGGTTAGGCCCCTTTTAGTTAAGTGTTAGGTTTGGAGTTAGGATAGGGTAATGGTTAGGCTCCTTTAAGCTTTGTGTTATTGTTAGAGTTAGGGTTGAGAGTAGGATAGGGTTAGGGTAAGCCCCTAAGCTTAAACTTTGTGCTAGGGTTAGGATTATGGTTAAGTTCCTTCAAGTCATGGGCTTGAGTTAGGGTTAGGCCTCTTTTATCTTATGGGCTAAGATTAGTGTTAGGGTTACAGTTAGGCCTCTTTAAGCTTATGGATATTGGCTATGGTTAAGCTTAGGGTTAGGGCTAGGGTTAGGGTGTTGGTTTGGATTTTGGTATTGTTAGGGTAAGGCCCCTTTAATCTTGTGGGTTAGGGTTAGGATTAGGGTGTTGGTTATTAGGGTTAAGGTTTTAGGGTTTTAGGTTTATGGTTAGGCCTCTTTAAACTTGTGGGTTGCTATTATGGTTATTTTTAGGGTTCGCATACTGGTTAGGGTTTGGGAATTGTTGGGGTTAGGGTTAGGATTAGGGTGTTGGTTAGTGTTTGGGTTATTGCTAGGGTTAGGATTTTAGGGTTTTGTGGTTAGGGTTAGCGTTTGGTCCCTTAGCTTAAGCTTTGTGTTAGTGTTAAGGTGATGGTTTAGTCCCTTGAAGTTATGGGCTTGGGTTAGGGCTAGGCTTCTTTTAGCTTTGGGCTACGGTTTGGGTTCGGGTTAGGGTCAGGATCCTTTAAGCTCGTGGGCTGGGGTTATGGTTAGGGTTAGGGTTTGGGTTAGGTTGAGGGTGCTGGTTGTCGCTTGGGTTATTGTTAGGGTTAAGGTTTTAGGCTTTTCTGGTTTTAGGGTTTTAGAGTTAGGGTTGGGGTTGGGGTTAAGGTCAGGGTTAGTCTCCCTCGAGCTTGTGGATATCCTCCCTGTCCTCCTCCACCTCCTATCCTCCACCTCTCAGCTCCCCTGGGCGGAGGCTCCTGCCCCCCAATGCTTGGTGCCTCCCTTTCTTCACCTATCGAGCAGGCGACTTATCGGACCACGTGACTCTCCACCAGGGTCAGAGCCGTCATTGCAGTGTCCACAGGTTTGGGCTGCAAGGACTTCTGAGTCAAGCAGTCCTCTCGCCCTGGCCTGAGCCTCCATGGGTGGGCTGAGGCCAGGTCCCATGTGCTTCTCCGGGATACCTCAGGGCGGGCTCATGCTTGCCCGTGCCCACTGGGAGGGGCCACAGGGCAGCGCTTGGCTTCAAAGGGCCAGAGAGCCCCTGGGCCCTGCCTCCTGCCTGTTCGGGACATCAAAGGGCCCCACCCAAGGGGTGGCATGCGGTCCAAACAAATGTAGAGCCGCCCAGAACTCTATCTCCGCAGGGAGTGACCCGGGGTGGCCTAGCCCCACCCTTGGGTCCAGCCGAGGTCCCCCCGGTGGCCCGAGGGCCCCAGCCTCAACCTTGAGGTTCTTCCTTTGAGGCCTCTTGGAAATGCAGCATAATGTGTGAGGGTGGCAGGGAGAGGTAAGTGGGCCCTCCTGAGAGCTGGGCCACCACCCCACAGCACTGCATGTCCACCCAGTTTTGACCGGGACCCAGGAGCCCTGGGGGACCTGGTGTGCCATGGTGCCCCTGAGCACCGGGGCAGGGTCCAGCCCAGCAGGCTTTTCTGGCCCGTGTCCCCTGGTCCACACCTGGGCAGCCCTGTCCTGCCCTGTTCAACCCTCTCAGGCCCCAGCCCAGGCCCCAGCCTTCATGGTCAGGAGGTAACGAGGACCCCCCAAGGGGAGGCCACCTCCTGTGTGTGATGGGAAGGATGGCCAGGAACAAAGCCTGAAGTGTCCTCCTGGCTTGGCCCTGCCGGTCGGCACAGGGTGGGGTCTCTTGAGACCTGTGCTCCTGTGCACAGGTGTCCCTCCCAGCACCCCGGAAGCAGTAATTATCCTCAGGGTAAATGTTACTGCCTTGACTGTGGCCCTGCCATGGATCAGACCCCAGGACGGGGTCTCACCAGGCCCTAGGATGGGGTCTCTCCGGGCCCCAGGCTGGGCTCTGACCTCCCCTCAGGACGGGGTCCGAGCCCAGCATGCAGGCCGCTCCTCTCCAGAGCCCTGGACCCACGGGGGCTACACGTCAGAAGGCAGCGACAGTCACAGGGTCCCAGGGAGAGGGACATCCTTGCTGTCCAGTGGCGCCACCCACAGGGCGTCCTGTGGTGGACGCTCCCACTCCGGCCCTCCCCCAGGGGCCACCTTCCTGGACGCCATTCCTTGGGTATCTACTGGAATTGCTAGTGAGGGTGGAGCACTGCAGCTCGGGGGATCCCAGAAGATTCCATGGCAGGGCCAGTGGGTCCTGAGGGGCAGGGTGTGGAGGCTGAGGCAGGGAGCGGGAGCCTCCTGGGCGCTGTTGCTGGCTCTCCAGGGAGCGGCTGACAGTTGCCCGCTGGTGTCCGGGGCTGCTCTGACTCGGGCTGTCTTCAGGGCCTAGGGACTCGCCGAAAAGCTCACATCCCACCCAGCCATCTAGCCAACCCACTCCCAGCCTCCTCGCCTTCAAGTCTCCAAGCCTCCCTGTCCCTCTACTTCTCAGCCTCCAAGCCTCCCTGCCTCTTGCCCCCCCCGTCAGCCTCCCCCCCGCCCACCTCCCCATCTTCCTCATGTGTGTGCGGGGGCGGGGGCATGTCACTAGGACACACTTTAGGGCCTATTCTGGACACAATTTACCGATTCGAAGACACTGACATGAGCTGTCACTGAAACCAGGTTTCGTCTGAGCACCGCCATGGATCGGGTCACAACCCAGTGGCCGCAGCTGGACGCTGACGGACTTGGCTGTCCCCCCCAGTGGTGACCTCTCCGGCTCAGCCCTGCGCCTCGAGGAACTTCTAGGAAGGACGGTGGTCTGGGCGCTGACCACAGACCAGGCACCAGCCGAGGGAGAACACACTCACACGCCCCGGCCATGGCCAGGCCGGGGTCCGTGCAGAATGACCTCTGGGTCAGGAGCTCTGGACAGGAGCGAATCGAAGGGGCTGGTGACACTGGCCATGCTCTTCCTGGCATGTCCTCTCTACATGTGTGTACAAAGCAACGAACAGAAGTCCACACTTGGCCCTCCCTGCTGGGCGCTTCCAGCAGGTGAGGACCGGGAGGCCCCAAGCCTCCCTTCGCATTTGTGTCTCCTTTCTCTGGGATGAGCAGCACTGTGGCAAACACACCCTGGCCTTACTCCTGAGCCCGGGGACCAGGCCACTCCCAGGTGCCCCTCTTGATGGGTTCACCTCACTTGCATGACTTGGCACAAGGCGGGCAGGCCATTGTCCCCATTTCTCACACGGGAACGTGGAAGCCGAGACCCAGGTCTGCAGGCCTGCAGGCCGCCGCCCAGCCGGCAGACCCCCTCACGGGAGAGTCCTGCCAGAGTCACCCCCCGTGCCCACAGCAGCCAGGCAAGGCACTGTCACCTTCTTGACGTTCTGGAGTCGATGGGCCCCGCCGGGCGGTCCTTGCCCCGGGCCTCTCACAGGGGACGGTGGCTGGTCTCGGAGACTTCCCCTCCCGTGTGTGGGCTCCGTGCTGGCTCGGGGTGGGGGTGTGGGCGAGGCTCACTGCGCGTGACTCTTCCAGGTCTCCCGGCATCCCCATAGCGTGGTGGCCGGGCTCTAGCCCCCAGGAAAGCCAGGAGGAAGCCACGTTGCCTCTCCTGGTATGATCTGGGGCGTCGTGTGGCCTCCTCCCGCGGCAGCCATGAGCGGGGACAGAGGCTCCTTACACATGGCGGCACCACTGCGAAGGAGAGCTCGCATCTTCTCGGAGAACGCCGTCCGCCACAGGGTGGCACGAGGCATGACATTATCACGTGCTTGTGGCCCACGGAGCCTCAGCCATGAAGCCTCTGCCCTTCTCAGAAGCATCGCAGGTGACTCCCCATCAGGCCACAGACCGCGCCTGCGTTCACAGCCCCCGCGGGCAGGGGAGTCTCTCAAACATCCGGGAAGTGGGAGCAGGACCCAGCCATCCATCTCCTGGGCGCTGGGCACCATCTGGGTGTGCCCGGCCCTGCTCCTGGGAGGAACACAGCCATGAGTGGGCCTGTCCTCATCTGACAACTTTCTGGTCATGGGAATCTGATGCTTTGAGAAACCGCAGGCCTCATGGAGACGCTATATGCTGGCACTCAAGGAGCATCTGGCAGGCAGCAGGAATGGGGAGACCCTGTGGAGAGGCGGTTTATGTGGGAAGGCTGTGGGGAGGACCTTTGGGACTGTGCCTAGGTCCTGGGGCAGGGGTGAGTGGGGAAGGGTCTGGGAGTAGGTCAGAGGGGGCGGCCAGCCATGGAGGGCAGGGGGAGGGGGAGGGTCCACGCCCCAGCGTGGCTCTCGGCACCGAGGGATGCAAAAGAAATGCCAGGCCGTGCCTGGGCTCTGGACCAGACCAGGGCTCTCAGAAGGGTTTGCAGAGTCTGTCAAAATGCAGATCCAACTCCCAGCCTGTGGCCAGACCTGGGGCTGTGCATTTGACACTGCCAGGAGCATCCCTGGACCCTGGAGCTGGCAGGCCAGGGGGGCCCATTCGAACCCGAGTGGCCTGGGGGTGCCCCAAGAGCAGAAAGGAGGGGTTGGCCGGTGCCCCAGAGGGGTGCAGGTGGGCACACGTAGCCCGGACTTCCCAGTGCCCCCACAGCAGGCAGCCCGAGCAAGGGGCTCTGTGTGACCCTGGGGGCCGAGCCCCACCTGGAGGCAGACCAGGTGGATGGCAAACCAGCTGACAAGCAGAAAACGGGATCACGGCCCCTTTCCAAGAGCTCTGAGACACTGGGGCTGCCTGTGCCTTACTCAGAGCCTGGCGGCCCCACGGCTGCCCTGCAGTCGCTTGCCTCAGTCTGTCCAGTTGGGGCAGCAGGCCACACCCACTCTGGCCTCAACTCTCCCCAGCGGGCAGGGTGGCGGCTGGTTCAGGGGCGCAGGGAGCATGGGGGACCGGGAGATAGTGGGTGGGCCGGGCAAGGGCCCGCAGGACTGGGCCCCAAGAGGGCCTGCCAGGGCAGGCCAAGGCTGGCAGAAGCAGGAGCAGCCGGCAGGGAGTGAGGGGACGGCCGCGCCTGCAGGACACCCACGGGCCAGACGCAGACGGGCCTGGCGGTCGGGTTGGAATGGGAGAGCATGGGTCAAGACACGCGTGGAGGTCAGCAGGGCCCAGGGTGGAGGCTGAAGGGGCAGCCAGCTCGGCTGGGCCTGGAGGGGCCCACTCAGGAGGTAGAGAGGAGAGGAGGGGCTGGGGAGCCCCTCCACCTCCCGGGCCTGGCCTTTCACCCTGTGGCTAGGCCATTGCCCTTCCAACCCAGGCCGGGGCTGAGGCCTGGCAGGGCCTGGCATGAGCATGGCTACATGGCCAAGGGGGAGGCCGGGGGGGTGCCCCAGGTCACCCACCCAGCCTATGGGCCAGTCAGCCTTCTCTGGGATTCCCAAGCCGTCTCCCTGCCCACTCCCCACCCACCCACAGGCCTGGGCCTGCCTCCCGCCTGTCCTCCCCCTCCCCTCCGCCCACCCACCCCCCTTTCCCAGAAATCAAGTCCCAGCCGCCCTGCCCCCCCCAGCGGGTAAGCTCCAGCCTGGGCACCTGCAGGGCCGAGGCGCTCAGTCCCTCCTGGACCACTCTGGCCAGGAAAGTCCCGCAGACTGCACCCCAGCCTGGGACTCGTGCCCAGAGTCCCCAGCATGGCCAGAACAGCCCTGCAGTGGCCAAGGACAGTTTCTCTCCTCTGTCCGGCCTGTGCTGGGCCAGCCTTCCTTCCCATCTCTACGAGCACAGAGAGGAGAGGGCCCAGAGATTGCACCAGGGGTCCCCGGGTGTTTCCTGGCAGATGAATGCGCACTGGGGGCAGGCGTAAGGGTCCCGGGCTTGGCCCAAAGCCTCAAGGCAGAGCCCACGTCCTCAACCAGGGCTGCAGGCAGCCTGGGCTGGAGCGTCCCACCAAGTCAGGAACCTTAAAGGAGAAAGGAACCTTAAAGTCCGCCTCGACCCCCTGGCCCATCCCTCTCCGGCTGCTGCCCCTCGAGGGCTGGCCCTGGGGGGAGGGCCAGGAACCGGCGCTCCACAGGGACACTTGCCAGCCGTGTCCTACGCCTGTGGTTAAGCCTTTTCCTAACCCGCACCCACCTCCCTGTCCCAGGCTTGGTAGGATTCCCACCCTGGATGTGGGCGGGGCCCTCCTGGCTCACTTCTAACCAATAGGACGTGGCAGAGGTGACGTCACCTCCAAGCTCAGGTCACAAGACGTGGCTTCCAGCGGTTTTTCTTCACTGCCTGGCCCCGAGCTTGCCCCTGCCCGCAAAGCTCTGCTGGGCTCTGTCTGTGAGTCAGTCCAGGTCCACCCTGTCTGGATCCGTGGCGAGACCCTCGTCACCTGGAGAGCAGAAGGGGATGTCCTGCAAAGGGCCTGGGTGCCCCTCAGACACCAGGGCCACGGTCCCTGGGTGACCAGCCCCCAGCCCCAGCTCCCACACCCACATGCAGGACCCCATGGGCAGGTCCAAGGGCTTGGTAGCAACCCAGGATGCAGGGCTAAGGCCATGGACATCCCTGGTAGAGCAAGAGCCCAGGCCCAGGACACATGCCCGGGAGGTCCTCGGAGGTCACCTACTTGAGCACCGAGGCCTGACTTGCCAACGCTGTGGGGTGATTCCAGGTATCTGGGTGTGTTAAAAGGGTCCTGCAGCCTGGCGCAGTGGCTCACGCCTGTCATCCCAGCACTTCGGGAGGCCGAGGCCAGAGGATTGCCTGAGCCCAGGGGTTCGAGCCGAGCCTGGGCAACTTGGCAAGACCCCAGCTCTGCAGTAAACTAAAAATTTAATCAGGCGTGGTGGTACCTGGCCTGGGGTGAGGGACCCACAGGGACACCCAGCAGCCTGGCCTGGGGTGAGGGACCCACAGGGACACCCAGCAGCCTGGCCTGGGGTGAGGGACCCACAGGGACACCCAGCAGCCTGGCCTGGGGTGAGGGACCCACAGGGACACCCAGCAGCCTGGCCTGCACCTGAGGAGTGGACGGTGGGCACCAGGCCCCTGCCCAGGAAGGTTTATGGTCACCATGTGGAGCGCCGGCTGGCAGCTGGCTTGGCCCCTGCACCTGTCTCTTTATTTGCACAAATCGCGTCCCTAATAGACTTAATCACAAAGCTTTGAAGACGGTGCCAGGGCCCCGCACAGACCTCAGCAGGCCCAGTCGAACAAACATGCCATTGTCCCCAGCCACGCCGCAGGCGGCCTGTTAATGGTTAAACCCAGAGGAGAAGGACAGTGGTCCTGCCTGAGGCCAGGGTGGGGAGCTGTGAGGCTCTGCCTAGGCACCACCCCCTGCCAGGGTGTTGCCTTCTCCCACGGGCAGAGAGAGCACTGGTTTCTCCCCTGTCCTAGAACCAGCCTCCCTGGAGCCAGGAGACCAGCCCAGGGGGCGCTGACAGAGCCACCAGCAAGACACCCCTCCCCAACACCCCCTGACAGGGCAGGTGGGCCTATGGGGGACCTGGGATCTGGAAGTCACGTGAACAGTGGAGAGCCAGCCGTTCAATCCAGGCCCATGGGACAGCAGCGGACACGTGGGTGGAAGCCAGTGAGCCACTCTCCCTTGGCTGGGAGAACGGGCACGGGGCTCATGGGTCCACACGGACCCTACCACCCAACGACCCTGAAGCCCCAAAGCAGACACATCCCAAAAGACGTGAGAACAGGGACACATAAACAGACGCGTGCACGCCGGTGGCCACAGCAAGGAGAAGGCGGAGACACTCTGGGGTCCTCACCCCCGTGGGGGGATGAGTGTGCCAGGGCCCCCCCATATGGTGGGAATTTATAAGGCCATGGAGAAGGGACACAGCATGAGAATGCCTTGAAGGCACGACGTCTGTGAGAGCAGCCGGGGCTCTTTCCATGAGATGTCCACGCTAGGCAGGTGCGCAGGGGCCAGAGACAGATGGCGCTGATGGGCCCGGGTGGGTGGAACGGTGAGTAAGGCCAGCCCGACATGGTTTCTTTGCGGTGATGTAAACATTTGGAGCTAGACAGAGGGATGGCCACATGACACTGGGAAGGGACTGACTATTGCCCAACTGTGCGCTTCAGATAGTTAATTCTGTGCTGTGTGAATTTCACCTCTTTTTGTTTTCTTTTATTTTGAGTTTGGAATCTCACTCGGTTGCCCAGGCTAGAGTGCAGGGGCACACTCACGGCCACCCTAGCCTCCACCTGCTGGGCTCAGGCGATCCTCCTGCCTCAGCCTCCCAAGTGGCTGGAACTATAGGCACGCGCTACCATGCCCAGCTTGTTTTCTGGTTTATTGTAGAGACGAGGTCTCACCAAGTTGCCCAGGCTGGTCTCGAACCCCTGGGCTCAGACAATCTTCTCACCTCGGCCTCCCAAAGTGCTGGGATTACAGGCTTGAGCCACTCACTGCGTGCAGCCTCACCTCATTTTAAAGCTAGCAACCGCTGAGATCCATACAAGGATGTCTCAGAGTCAGGGGACCAGGGATGCCGGGAGCCAAGGCTGGGCCACTCATGGCCAGCTCTGCCCAGGCCTGGCTGCAGCCTTGGTGGCCTCCCTGGCCACATGCACATCCTCCTGGCTCCTTTGTCTGGTCCACAACTTGGGGAAGATGGACTTGACACCAGGGGCTGGCCCTGCAGCAGGGAGGGATGAGCAGACCCCCTGGGTCTCGCCAACATGGAGCTCCCAGCCCCAGGGTGACAGGCAGACACACAGCGACTAACGCCAACACCTGGAGGACCACAGGGGCGGGGGGACCATCGGGCACCCCTCTGCCCTGGCCCAAGGGCCAGCCCATCTCAGCCGCCCTCCAATATCCGGCCCACTGACCTGGTGGTGGGTGCCGTGTGCCCCACCAGACTGTTTCTGCTTTAATTTTTTTATTATCATTTTTTGAGTCAGACGCTCACTCTGTCGCCCAGGCTGGAGTGCAGGGGCACACTCACGGCCTCCACAGCCTCGTCCTGCTGGGCTCAAGCAATCCTCCCACCTCAACCTTCCTAGTAGTTGGAACCACAGGCCCGCACCACCACACCCGGCTAATTTTTTGATTGATTGTAGAGACGAAGTCTCGCCAAGTTGCCCAGGCTGGTCTCAAACCTGTGGGTTCAGGCAATCCTCTCTCCTCCACCTCCCAAAATGCTGGGATTATAGGAGTCAGCCACAGTACCTGGTTAACCCACAATCTGAAATAAAGCGTGAGAGTCCGCACAGGCGTGAGCCACCGCACCTGTTTCTGCTTTTAACCAGGAGAGTTTCTCAGAGAACTTTAAGGTAAACATAATTGAGCGGGAAGGACTGAGAGTCCCCTACACACCCCTACCCCCTCTCCAATACCCCTGTCCCCCTTCCCAATACCCCTCCCCCTTCCTCTCTCACTTCTCCCTACCACCCCCGCTTCCCTGGTTAGCAACACCCTGCCTTGGTGGGAGCCCATTAATAAGCCAAGTGGACACTTTTAAAAGATTTTATTTTATTTTTTTGAGTTGGAGTCTCAGTTTGTCGCTCAGGCTGGAGTGCAGGGGCGTGCTCATGGCCACCGCAGCCTCGACCTGCTGGGCTCAGGCGATCCTTCCCCTTCAACCTTCCAAGTAGCTGGAACTACAGGTGCACACTACCACACCCAGCTAATTTTTTTATTTATTGTAGAGACGAGGTCTCACCATGTTGCCCAGGCAGGTCTCGAACCCACGGGCTCAGGCAATCTCTCTCCTCAGCCTCCCAGAGTACTGGGATGACAGGCTGAGCCACCGAGTCTGACCGAGTGGATATATATATATATATATATATATTTTTGCGTTAGAGTCTCACTCTGTCGCCCAGACCGGAGTGCAGTGGCCGCTCCCGGCCACCGCAGCCTCGACCTGCTGGGCTCCGGCGAGCCTTCCGCCTCAGCCTTCCGAGTAGCCGGAATGACAGGCGCGTGCTACCAAGCCCGGCTGATTTTCTTATTTTATTGTAGAGATGAAGTCTCGCCTGTCCAGGCGGGTCTCGAACCCACAGGCTCGGGCAATCCACTCACCTCAGCCTCCCAAAGGCATGGGATTACAGGCTGAGCCACCGAGCCCGGCTTCAAGTGGATATTTAAAAAAAATTTTATTGTGGCAAAATACAAACAACATAGCATTTGCCATCTTAAATGCAGGCTATTTTGGGGTGTTTTTTGGTTGTTTTTTTTTTTGAGTTGGTGTCTCACTCTGTCACCCAGACTGGAGTGCAGTGGCCGCTCCCGGCCACCGCAGCCTCGACCTGCTGGGCTCCGGCGATCCTTCCGCCTCAGCCTTCCGTGTAGCCGGAATTACAGGCATGAGCTACCACGCCCGGCTGATTTTTTTGCTTTATTGTAGAGATGAGGTCTCGCCAAGTTGCCCAGGCGGGTCTCGAACCCGCGGGCTCAGGCAATCCACTCACCTCAGCCTCCCAAAGCACGGGATTACAGGCTGAGCCCCTGGGCCCGGCTCTGCAGGCTGTTTTAAGTACACAGTTCAGGGGCACTGCGGATAGTCACGGTGTCGTGCAACCATCACCACCCTCTGGCTCCAGAACCTTCTCATCGACCAGTGCTGAACTTCCGTCCCCATGAAACCCTCATTGACCCCCTCCCCCCAGCCCCCAGCACCCACCCTCTGCTTCCTGTCTCTATGGGTCTGACGACTCTGGGGACCTCCTAGGAGTGGGATCACGCAGGGCGTGTCCTTTGGTGACTGGCTTGCGTCACTCAGCATTACGTCCTCAAAGGTCCATTCGTGTCAGAGCCTGTGTCAGGATCACCTTCCTTTTTTTTGAGTCGGGGTCTCACTCTGTCGCCCAAGCCAGAGTGCAGTGGCATGATCACAGCTCACCACAGCCTCGACCTCCTGAGTTCAGACGATCCTTCCGCCTGTCTCCCAAGTAGCTGGGGACTGTGCCACCATGCCTGGGTAATTTTTGGTTTGGGGGTTTTTTTGTTTGTTTGTTTTTGAGATGAGGTCTCACTCTGTTGCCCAGGTTGGTCTTGAACTCCTGGACTCATGTAATCCTCCCACCTTGGCCTCCCAAAGTGCTGACAGATGTGAGTCACCACTGTGGACTCTTCCTTTTTTTTTTTTTTAGTTGGAGTCTCACTCTGTTGCCAGGCTGGAGTACAGTGGCACAATTACAGCCACTGCAGCCTCGACCTGCTGGGCTCAGGCGATCCTTCCACCTCAGCCTTCCAAGTAGCCAGAACTACAGGTGCACACTACCATGCCCAGTTAATTTTTTGATTTATTGTAAAGACGTGGTCTCACCAAGGGCTGGTCTTGAACCCACAGGCTCAGGCAATGCTCTCTCTTCAGCCTCCCAAAGTGCTGGGATTACAGGTTGAGCCACCGAACCCGGCTGCCTCTTCTTTTTTAAGGCTGAATAGTCGTCCCTTGGGTGGCTGCAGCATGCCTTTTTATCCACACTGATACTTTAAAAAATTTTTGTCCATTTATGTATTTATTTGAATTGACAAATAAAACTGTACATATTGTTTTGAAAACACTAGTGATGTTATCATCACCCAGAGTCTGGCGTTCATGAGAGGGGTCACGTGTGGCGTGGTACAGCTCGTGGGTTGGGACACACAGCACCCTGTATCCACCACAGTGGTGCCCCCGGAGCAGTGTCATGGCCCTAGCCATCCTCCATCCTCTGTCTGCCTCCCTCCCTCCTGCCTCCCTCGCCCCAGGCCATGGCTGGCCCCTCTGCAGCCCCGCCATTTGGCCTTGGCAGCGTGTCCTGGAGGTCGGCCCCCGCAGTGTGCAGCCCGTGTGGATGGGTGTCTTGGCCTCCCCACGACGTGTCCGGGTTCTCCGCCTCTTTCTGAGACTTGTAGCGGGTTTCTTTACATGCTTCCAGACAAGCTAGAACTCTCCTGTCTCAAGCCCCCGCCCTTGGGTCCACGGGCTGCCCACGCCACACCCGGCGTCCTCTTTCCTTCCCTTGAAATGTCGCAAAGACTCGCCATCACCCAGTGCCACCTCACTCCTGAGGGTGTCCAGACCAGCCGTACCCCCGTACAGCCAGAAGGTGAGCCCTGGTCTCCAGCCCGTGCCCACCTCCCACTGCCTCTCGGTGGGCTCCAGGGTGGCACCTGCCTGCGGTCGTTCCCGGTGGTGTCCCTGCCATCATCCGTCTCTCATCCTGGCCACCTCTGCCCCTCTACTCAGCCCAGAAGCCACTGCCTCTGTCTGTGGCTCTTGGGTGACTCACCCGCGACAGGTTTAGCCACGCGGACCGAGCACTGGCCCCCGCCATCCTGCCTCCGTCTCCATGCCAGACCTTGGTGCCAGGCACCATGGCCCTGGCGCCTGCCCCCCCATGCTGCCCCTTCCTACCCCTGCTCTGTCCATCGGCTGCCCCCTGGATTCTACTGAAGCCGACCTGAGCCCACCACGGAGAGCAGCGGCCCCGCTGCAGCCTCCCTTCGCCCTCCCTGGCTGTCTCTGCCAGCCCTCCTCTGGGGAGTCGAGTGGCCTCTGCAGACGTGGCTCTTCCAGGCTCAGCCACCCCCAGGGCTTCCCGTCGGTCAGCCCTTGGTGAAATCACAGACAGAACCCACTCCAGGGCCTTTGTGCCCGATCTGGGCCAGCCCATCTGTCTCCCCAGGCTTTGGGTGGTGCCCACCAACCACAGCCCTTCCGCCCTCTGAAGGACCAGGCTCTGGCCAGCCACAGGGCCTTTGCACGGCTGCATCCCCGCCCGAGGGAGAGCCTTCCCCGGTCGTCCCAGCCAGGCCACAAGGCCGGCATGACGCTGGGACTGGGCCAGAGCAAGGAACAAAGCAGACCTGGTCCCAGAAAGGGAGGGGCCTCCGCCCTCATGTGGGAGGAAGCAGAGAACAGAGAGGTCTGTGCACACACGGTGGCTCGTGGTGCTGAGTCGCACGGAAACCCAGAAGTTGGAGGGACAAGAGGAGAGCCCGACCGCTGCTGCTTTCTGGGTTGGCCCTGGGTCCCTGGATCCTGGCCCAGTTGGGTGGGTTTCGAGAAGCCTTTGAGACCTTCGCGTGGGCAGGCTGAGTAGCGGAGGATGTGGAACCAGAGCTCTGGGAGGGGCGGGGCTGGAGCCGGCATGCGGGTGTCGCTGTCTGCAGAGGGCACAGGGGAGAAGCGGCCGAGCCTGGCCCTGGCCCTCTGCTGGAGGCAGCCAAGGGGGCTGGGCGACTTTCTGCGTGTTTGAAGGTTGCGTCCCCAGATCTGTCTCCTGCTTGAACCATGTGCTCCAGGATGTCCCTGACTGTCCCCGAGGCTGTATCCCGAGGCATACAGTAGGTGCTATCCCAGTGCACATAGCAGGTGGCTCAAGAGATTTCAGTGAACTGGATAGGTGCAGCTGGATGAAGAGGCTTTCTGGACAGCCCCCTGCAGCAGTTGGGGCCGGGGTCCCCTACAAGATGTCCCAAGTGCTCATGAAATGCTTTGGGTGGTCCCGCCGCCTTGCCTTGTTCACAGACACCGAACCTAGGAGGGACGGAGCCTCACTGAGGGGACGTGGGAGCCTGCCTGGAGCAACCCTGGACCGAACGAACAGCCTGGAGGTTGACAGCCCTGCCACCTGGGTCCCAGTGTGGCCAGTTCCCAGGAAAGCTCCAGGACTGAGGTGGGGTGGGTGCTGGTGGGGTGGGGCGGTCAACGCTGAACACAGGGCTCCTAGGACTGGGGGGATTCAGAACTTCCCCAGGTCTGTCTCCCGCCTTGAACCATGTGCTCCTGGCTATCCCTGTCTGTCCCCAAGGCTATCTCCCAATGCATACAGTAGGTGCTCTCTTAGTGCATACAGCAGGTGTTCAAGAAATGAGCTCCTTCCCGTCTCCCTTCTCTGGCAATTACCCCCACCCTCTAACCAGCAGGCACACAGGTGTAGATGTGTGTGTAGTTACTCCATCTCCACTCCCAGAGTGACCACAGGGAGATGGAGACCAGACACTGCCCATCCTGCGAGGTCCTCCGGCCCCACTCACCTGGAGGGCTCTGGGCCTGTGTATACCTGTGGGTGCCCAAGTCCTGCCGGGAGAATAAGCCAGGTACACACACAGGCCTAGAGACACACAACCAAGCAAGGGCGCGCACAGGCATGCAGAGACACGTGCCCAGCCTTCTCACAGCCTCATGTGCCCACACCCACAGCCACACCCACAGGGACCCAGCAACACCCACCTCCCACCACAGAGGCCTGCTGGCAGCGACAGCCCCACTAATGCCAGGCACACGTCCTTGGCGACGTCCACCCAGGCCGGCAGGTTCAGACAGACACCGCCCTGTTGGCGAGCGAGCCTGGAGTCCCATCTGCAGGGACAAAGAGACCCACGGGTGCGCGGGCCCGCCCGCCTGCTGCCTGGGCCCTGGGCCCAGCACCCAGCTCCCCTGCCCAGGAGGGGCTACTCTGGCAGGCACCTCCCATGGCCCAGGGCAGTGCCTATGCCAGGCCCAGTCCTGCTGCTCTATGGGCTTGCCCTGCAGACCCAGCCTTGGAATCCACTTGACTCGTGGCACGTGGCACTGCAAAAGAACCTTGGCGCTGCCCGCCCTGGTGGGTGCTGCCAGGGCCCGACGGGTCCTGCACCCTAACCCTAGTCCCCACCTGGTCACTACACACCACGCCCACACTCCACCTGGTCCGTATAGCCTATGGGCCCCTGTACCCGAGACTCTGCGCCCTATGCCCTCTGTCCCACCCGGCGCTTTTCCCACCCATTCTCCGCCACCGTGGTTGGCTGCACGTGTGCCCGTCTGTCCCTGCCCCGGGACTTATTCTCAGGAGACTCTGCCCCCACCCAGGGGCCACTTCCAGCCAGGGAGTGACCCCCCACCCAGGAGTACCGCACGCGGGCCACGTGCCTCACTGCAGGACAGACTAGCGTGCAGTTGGTATCCCAGAACCCCGTGAGTCAAGCTGAGGCCATTCGCTGGGAGACCCCGCTTGCTCTTCTCTTTTCTCAGCCCTTTCTGTTCTCCTGAAAGCAAGCCATGACAAATCCCCCGCGGGAGAATCCGATCACAGACGCCACTCCAGGGGACCAGGTTGGTGTCCTGCGATCAGACCCCTCCTTGCCAGCCGGGCACGAAGAGGAGCCCTTGGGGTGAGGGGTTAGTGGAGTAGGGGTGGGCAGAGACCCCTGGCACAGAATGTTTGCCGCACTGTTGCGTGCTGAGTTGGTAGTGCACGCTCCCCGATGCCCTGTCCCCAGCTCTCGGGAACTACAGGGCCAAGGGCCAAGGAACCTAGGGGCCAGGGCATGGGCGGCCCTTGCCGAGGGCCGTCGAGGTCCTGAAGGAAGGAAACACCAGCTCACGTCTGCAAACCCACAATTTATTTATTTATTTATTTATTTGAGTCGGCGTCTCACTCTGTCGCCCAGGCTCACAGTCACTGCAGCCTCGACCTGCTGGGCTCAGCCAATCCTTCCACCTCAGCCTTCCAAGTAGCTGGAAATACAGGCGCACACCACCACACCGGTTAATTTTTATTTATTTATCTTTTAGTGTAGAGACAAGGTCTCGCCAAGTGGCCCAGGCTGGTCTTGAACCCCTGGACGCAGGCAATCTCTCGCCTCTGCCTCCCAAAGTGCTGGGATTATAGGCGTGAGCCGCAGGACCCGGCTAACCCACAATTTAAAATAAAGCGTGACAGTCCAGACAAGGTGGCTGGTGTGGGCTTTTGCCTTGTCTGTTTGCATTACTAGGAACACCCGAGGTGGGTGAAAATAAGGAAAAGTAGTTTATTTGGCTCAGGGTTCTGCGGATGTACAGGAAACTGGCTGTGGGGTCTGCCTCTGGTGTGGCCTAAGGAAGCGTGCACTTGTGTGTGGGGGGACAGTATACCACCCGGCGAGAGAGACAGCATGGGAAGTGGAGAGGTGCCAGGCTTTTCCTAGCAACCAGTTCCCATGTTCCACGTACCTCGTGTTGCAGGAAGGGCACTGATCCATCTAGGAGGGGTCTGTCCCCAGGACCCCAACACCTCCCATGAGGCCCCACCGCCAGCACTGGGATCAAGTTTCGGCCTGAGGTTTCATCCAAACATCCAAACCACAGCACTTGGCCCCGGCCCGCCAAGCCTCATGCCCTCCCCACACGCAAAATATAATCATCCCACCCCAAGAGTCCCCAGACTGCAATGTCCAAGGTTCCAGTGCGAACTTCGATGTCCAATGTGCAAAGTCTCAGCTGAGGTTCGAGACAGGTCCCTTGCAACGGCAAGCCTGTTAAACCAAAGTCAAGTTACTGCCTTCCAAGACACAATGGTGAGACAGGCATTGGGTACACAACCCCATCCCAAAAGATAGTTCAGAAGCCCCACCCTGGACACCCTCACGATCCCACGGCACTGGGTAGAGTACCGATGAGAGAACTCTGCCTCGGTCACAGGGGATCACTGGTCCTGGGTGGGGCAACGTCCCAGGCCTGCCTGACCGGCCATCCAAGCAAGAGAAAAAAGGAGTGCATTGTCCTGGGATATCTTGCATCCCAGAGCAAAGCTCAACTGCGTCCGTGGAAATACAAAAGCATCCAGCATCCAACAAGGTGAAATTCCTATGATCTGCATCCCATAAAAAACAGTGGGGCTTGTAAGAAAATACACCCCGTGGGAGAGAAAGCCAACCCACTGGGGCCAGACCAGAGCAGTCACAGAGGTTAGAATTATCAGGCAGGGACGTTAAAACAGTGGATTGTCACCGCTTTCTATCGTGCAAAGAGGTCGACAGAGATGTAGAAAACATAGCAATGAAGCGAAGAGCACCTCCCAAGATCCGAGATGAAAAAGACACTGGGTGTGATCGCTGAAGACATCCCAACAGAAGATTTGCCAACTGAAAACGGAAAGCAAGAATCATTAAAAACGGGAAGTGTACCAGTAAACGATGGGGCCTGTCATCATGAGGGCCCCAAGGAGGGACTGAGGGATGGCAAAACATATTTGGAAAACAGAATGGATTTCCAAGTTCAACTTCAGACGTGTAAGGAGCTTGCGTCCTTCCACAGGAAATGGCTGGACAAACAGAATGTCGTCAGCCTGCTCAGACACATCAGAGACATGAAGCTGTGCATCGAATCACTCCCCTGAAGTCAGGGGAGACAGCGAATTGGAGAGTCTTAGCCAGGATCACCTCACCACGAGTGGGAGCCAGAGGAGATATACATGGGAGAGACGCTTCCGTGGTAACGGGCCAATTGCTGGAGGCTGGTCCCCCGGAGACTATTAAGATCCTATCCTATAAAAAAATGTGGTGCATATACACAGTGGAATATTATGCAGCCATAAAGAAGGACAAATACATGGACTTTGCAGCAAATTGGATGGACTTGGAGTCTATCCTACCTACTCAGTGATTTATCACAGAAACAAAGAACTGAGTTCCATATGCTCTCACTCATAAGGTGACCTTGAACAATTATAATACTATAAGAAAGGGATTTGCAGTAGTACGAAACTGTCAGGGGGGGTGGGATTGGCAGTTGAAGGAAACCGCTAGGAGAGGGAGGGGTATATCTCATCAACAAGGGTACCTGCATGATCAATGTTTGTATACCTAACCCTGAATTGTACCCCACATCTTTATAAAAAATAAATAAATTTTTTTAAAAAGATCCTATCCTGGGGGATACAGTCAGGGAGGGATGCATTTTCATGGGCTTCACCTCCAGGAACCACACCAGGATGTCACCAAGAGGAGCCAAGAAAGATCCCCTCATGGCTGCTCTGGTGAGAAGAGGGTGAAGAGTGATCACTGAGAAACTGGTCCCACGTCTTCTCCATGACAAAGGCCCACTGGGGGGTGGGTCTTTTCTAGGGTCTCAGCCCACCAGGGGAGGGGCATTTCCCGACTCTCTCCTCTCACCTCAGCCTCCCAAAGAGCTGGGATGACAGGCGTGAGCCACCGTGCCCAGCCTTGTGCCCATGCTTTTTACCTGACCCAAAGAATCTTAGGACTGCTGACTGGAGTTAAGAGGGACACAGTCAGATGGCAAATATGGAATTTCCACCACCGTGCCCCCACAGAAGCACTGATGTTTCAAAGACCCATGGATGAGAGCAACTCTGTGGGAGTCTAGGAGTCCAACGGGGAGGTTTCAGCACAGTTAGAGCAAAGAATCTGAGAATAAACACATTGAAGGGGGTAAGAAGAATACTTTGACTATTCCCCATTATCCCTCCTTCAAGATGGCATGGCTCAGTGTCAAAAGAGACCTGTTGGGTCCGTGATTTTTCCCAAAGGAGAAAATGAAAGCACAGTGAGTATCAGCCCCCACAGTCACGCAGGACACTGCTCCAGAAGTCCACTTTTTCTCACCTACCCAGAATTTGGAGTGAGTGGCACAGCTAAGTGATTAACAGGGGTTGGGAGAAGGGAAGAAAGGCTGCAGATCCTACTAATTTCTCTACAGGCTCTATCATACACAGTAAATGTGAGAAAGGGAGAGTCAAAGAGAGCTTTTTATAGGACCGATGTTATTATCTGTTTAAAATAAACTAGTATAATTATAGGATGTTTAAAGTAAGCCTCCCAGGAATCACAAATCAAAAACCTATAATGGGTACACAAAAGATAAAGAGAGAAGAATCCGAACATACAACTACAGAAAATCATCCAATTGCCGAGCACAGCGGCTCATACCTGTCATCTCAGCACTTTGGGAGGCCGAGGCAAGAGGATTGCCTGAGCCCAGGGTTTGAGGCCAGCCTGGACAGCATGATGAGACCTTGTCTCTACAATAAATCTAAAAATTAGCTGTGTGTTGTGATACATGCATGTGGTTCCAGCTACTTAGAAGGCTGAGGTGGAAGGATTGTCTGAGTCCAGCAAGTCGAGGCTGCAGTGGCTGTGAGTGTGCCACTGCACTCCAGCCTAGGCGACAGAATGAGATTCATACTAAAAAAAAAAGAAAGAGAGAAAAGAAAAAGAAAATCATCAAATTACAAAGGAAAATGGTAAAAGAGGAAGAAAGAAATAAAGCACCTATAAAACATCCAGAAAACAATGAACCAAACAGTAATAACAAGTCCTTACTTATCAACAATTACTTTAAATGTAAGTGGATTAAATTCTTTAACTAAAAGACAGAGAGTTGCTGGGCATGCCTATAATCCTGGCTGCTCAGAAGGCTGAGACAGGAGGATTGTTTAAGCCCAGGAGTGTGAGTGCAGCCTGAGAAACATAGTGAGACCATGTCTCTTAAAAAAGAAAAGACACAGTGGCTTAAATGGATTAAAACACACAACCCAACTATATGCTGCCTTCAAGAGACTTACTCCAACTTTAAGAATACACACAGATGAGAGTAAAGAGATGAAGAGAGATATTTCATGCAAACAGAAACCAAAAGACAGCAGGGGTAGTTGTACTTACAGCAGACAAAATAGACTTTAAGTCACAAACTGTAACAGAAGACAAAGAAGATCATGATATAATGTAAAGTAGTCAATTCACCAAGAGGAGAAAACAAAAGTGAACGTATATGCACTCAACATTGAAGCACCGATTGCCAGGTTCGGTGGCTCATGCCTGCCATCCCAGCACTTTGGGAGGCCAAGACAAGAGGATTGCCTGAACCCAGGGATTCGAGACCCGCCTGGGCAACTTGGCAAGACCTCATCTCCACAAAGAGTCAAAAAATTAGCTGGGCATGGTGGTGCATGCCTATAGTTTCAGCTACTTGGAAGGCTGAGGTGGAAGGATCGCTGGAGCCCAGCAGACTGAGGCTGTGGTAGCTGTGAGCATGCCACTGCACTCCTGGGTGACAGAGTAAGACTCTGACTCAAAAAGAAACAAACAAAAACATTGGAGCACCTAAGCACAGAAGAAACAGAAGAAGTAGACAGAAGTCCACTAATAATTGTATAGGAATTCAATACCACACTTTCAACAGTGGTTAGATCATCCAGGCAGAAAATCAGCAAGGAAACAAACATTGGATTTTAACTGCCCTTTGGAGCAAATGCGCCTTCTGGACATACACAGAACATTCCACCCAACGTCACCAGAATATAGGTTCTTGTCAAGTTTACATAGAACATTCTCCAGAACAGACCCCATGTGAGGCCAGCAAACAAGTCTTCACAAACCCAAGATGGAAATCCTATCAGACCTCTTTTCCAACCACAGTGGTCTGACACTAGAAATCAATAACGGGAAGAAAATGAAAAGAAATCGCAAATATGTGACATTGAACAACCAATGGGTCAAAGAAGCAATTAAAGGGACATAAGAAAAATCTCAGACAAATGAAAATGTCAACATAACATACCAAACATCATGTGTTGAGAGAGAATTGTATAGTGATAAATGCCTCCATGGCAACTTGGATGGATTTAGAGTCTATCATACTCAGTCACAGAAGCACATAGCAGAGTATCACATGTTCTCACTCATAAGCCGACCCTGAACATTTACCATAATCCTATAAGAAAGAGACTGGCAGTAGCGGGACGCTGCAGGGGGAGGGGGCGGGGGCAACACACAACATACTCACTCCGTCACCCAGGCTGGAGTGCAGTGGCATGCTCACAGCCACCCCAGTGTCGACCTGCTGGACTCCAGCAATTCTTCCATCTCAGCCTTCCATGAAGCCAGAACTACAGGAGTGCACTACTACACCCAGCTAATTTTTGGATTTATTGTAGAGACGAGGTCTTGCCATGTTGCCCAGGCTGGTCTCGAACCTGTGGGCTCAGGCAATCCTGTCACTTTGACCCCCCCAAAGTGCTGGGATGTCGGGCTTGAGCCACCCCGCCTGGCAGGGTACCTCATCTCAAACCAGGCAAAGTGGGGACCCACGGGAGGCCAAAACTTTACCTGTATGACATCCATTTGTATACCTAATCCTGAATTATACCCCACATCTTTAAAATAATTTTTTTAATGCCTACATGAAGAAAAAGGAGATCTCAAATAAACAACTTAACTTTACATCCCAAAGAACTAGACACACCGTGCCCAAAGTCAGCAGAATGGGGAAAATAACAGCAGTCAGTAAATGAAATCAGCTAGAAAATCAGCGGAAAAGGTCAGTGAGTGTGTTTGGAAAAGCTAAGCGCAGCCGGGCTCGGTGGCTCAGCCTGTAATCCCGCACCTTTGGGAGTGGATGGCCTGAGCCCGCGGGTTCGAGACCCGCCTGGGCGGCGAGACCTCATCTCTACAATAAATCAAAAATCAGCCGGGTGTGGTAGCGCGTGCCTGTAATTCCGGCTACTGGGAAGGCAGAGGCGGAAGGATCACCGGAGCCCAGCGGGTCGAGGCTGCGGTGGCCGGGAGCGTCCACTGCCCTCCAGTCTGGGCGGCAGAGTGAGACTCCAACTCAAAAGAAAAAAAAAAGAAAAGAAAAGCTAAGCGCCATCGATAGACATTTAGCTCGACAAAGACAGACAGAGATCAGACTGAAATGAATAAAATTAGCAATGAGTGGCAAGACATCACCACCATGGAAGCATCAAGGAGCATAAGGGACTGCGGCGAACCCTTACATGACAACAAACGGATGGCCTGGAAGACAGGGGTGGTTTCCCGGAGACGCACGACTTGCTGAGTCCTGAGAACGCAAGAAAATCTGCACAGTTGATGAGCCCGGAGATTGAAACAGCCATCACAGATGGAGCAGAGAAAAGCTTAGGACCTCATGGCAGCATTGGTGAGTTCTACCCTCCCCTCCCCTCCCCTCCCCTTCCCTCCCCTCCACTCTTCCCTCTCTCTCTCCCCCCTCTCTCCATCTCTCTCTGTCTCTCTCTTCCCCTTTTTTCTCTTTCTCACTCTTTCTCTCCACCTCTCTCTCCCCTTTCTCTCTCTCTCCCCCTTCACTCTCTCTCTCTCTCTCTCTCTCTCTCTCTCTCTCTCTCTCTCCCCCCTCCCTCCACCCTACCGGTTCTGTCTCTCTGGAGAACCCCAACTAATACAGATTTTGGTACCAGGAGTGGTTCTAGAGAGCACAGAGTTTTAAGGCTCCATTTCTTGAATTGGTTTTGGGATTTCTGGAATTGACTCTGGTCTGAGTAGATTTAAAACGCCAAGGACCCTGCTGTCCACGGTACCCACAGCACTGATGTCCATGGGATGGACTGTTTGTGAAGATATGCAAAAGGCCTGCGTGGGATGCTCCTAATTCACTGCTTTTAAGAGGAAGGAACTTCATGACTCTGGATTGCGTGCTTCGGAACACATGGAAGCATGAGGACTGCGTGGACGAGACCGGCTGCTTTTGATGTCGCTGCACCACGTGATGAGAGCTCGGACCCCAGCTCACGCCCTGCACGAGCGACCTGAGAGTGGCCAGGCGTGTCGTGAGGGAGAGTCTCGCGTCCTGTGGCCGTGGGGCTGAAGTGGCTGAGACTCAATGCTGCCCTCAGCACGCAGCCCCCGCCTCTCAGGGTGTCTGTCCTCAAAGCCACAAGGGCATTGGCTGGGGAAGGACCCGTGAGCCGGAATGAGGACTTGGGAAGCTGGGGACGCTGAGCCCCTAAATACCGATGAGTCCTCTTCACCCGCGGAGTCCGTGTAAAGTGACACACCCACATAGCATTCCCATCTCCCCTCGCCATCATGTCCCTTCCCCACGGCCAGTCAAGGGGGACTAGCCGGCTCTCACTCGCCCACCTGGGTCGTCCTTCGATCCGCGAGCAGCCAACCAAACACACCATGAGCACTTTCCGACTCCCCACAAGTGCAGAGGCTTTTTGGTGTGAGCCTATCCCGACAAATTCAGCCTAAGCCACCCTCACGTTCCTCCCGCCACCACCCACACCGTGTGTCTGCACCCGTGCAGCGTCCCTGGATGTCTGTCTGCATAGTTAGAAAACTCCAGTGGTTCTTTTTTTTGTTTTGTTTTTTTGAGTTGGAGTCTCATTGTCACCCAGGCTGGAATGCAGTGGCATGCTCACAGCCACCTAGCGTCGACCTGCTGGGCTCCGGCGATCCTCCTGCCTCAGCCTTCCAAGTAACCTGAACTACAGGCCTGTGCCACCACACCCGGCTAATTTTTTTGAGTTATTGTAGAGACGAGGTCTCGCCAAGTGGCCCAGGCTGTTCTGGAACCCGTGGGATCAGGCAATCTTCTCACCTCGGCCTCCCAAAGTGCTGGGATGACAGGCTTGAACCACCACACCCAGCCAACTCAAGCCGTTCTTTTGGAGGAGCCGCACACCCCTCGGGGTCACAGCTGTCCCTCAGCATGAGGGGTCTTCTGGGGCCTGAGTCTCCCAGGCGTAGGAGGAAGGAGGGGCGGTGGGACTGGATCTCACAGAGATCAGCTCTGTCCTTCGCAGCAGCTTTCTCAGGCAATGCAGAGCTAAGTCCTTCAGATATGGGCCGAAAAGCCCAAGCCCCTGGGTGAGGGGAGACCACTTAGTCTGGAAAAGCATGATTTCTGGGTCTGTCTGTGAAGGCGTTTCCAGAAGAGATTGCCGTTTGGAGCTTTTGGGGGTGGGTCTCATTCTGTCGCCCAGGCTGGAGTGCGGCGGCACAAGCACAGCTCACTGCAGCCTCGACCTCCTGGGCTCAGACGATCCTTCTGCCTCAGCCTCCTGAGTAGTGGGAACTGAAGGCACACGCTACTACACCTGGTTAATTTTGTTTTGTTTTGTTTTTTGTAGAGACGAGATCTCACTATGTGAGGTTGGTTTCTAGGATGGCCTTGAACTCCTGGGTTCAATCAATCCTCCTGCCTTGGCCTCCCAATGTGCTGGTATTAGAGGTGTGAGCCACCACGTCCCACCTTGTTTCCCACCTAAAAAGGTGAGGATATCTGCTGTAGCCAGTATCATAAGGTAAGAAAAGGAAATACATAAAGCAGATTGGAAAGGAAGAAGAAAAACTGTCTTTATTTGTAGATAAGATGATTGTTAATGAAGAAGATGGCAAAGAATCGACATTAAAACAATCAGAAATTGAAATACCCTTTTTTCCCTAATACTATAAGAAAATGACTGACGGTACTGGGAAACTATGGGGGGAGGGGAGATGGGATTAACGGTAGCAAATATCTGTCTGGGGATGGGGAAGCACCTCTTATCAATAGGGTGCCTGAATGAAACCTATTTGTATACCTAACCCTCAACTGTACCCCACAACATCATAATAAAACATACTGATTATAAAAAAAAGGAAAGAAATACCTTTTTTTTTTTTTTTGAGTTGGAGTCTCACTCTGTCACCCAGACTGGAGTGCAGTAGCCGTTCCCGGCCACAGCAGCCTCGACCTGCTGGGCTCCAGCGATCCTTCCGCCTCAGCCTTCCGAGTAGCCAGAATTACAGGGATGCGCTACCACGCCCGGCTGATTTTTTGATTTATTGTAGAGATGAGGTCTCGCTGCCCAGGCGGGTCTCGAACCCGCCGGCTCAGGCAATCCACTCACCTCAGCCTCCCAAAGGCGCGGGATGACAGGCTAAGCCACCGAGCCTGGCTAGAAATTGAAATATCTTAAAATAGTTTTTAAGATAACATCAAACGTGAAATACGGAGAGATAAATCAGAAAAACATACGCACAAGTCTGGTGTGCTTAAAACCACAAAACATTCCTGAGAAAAAGTGATACCTAGCCGGACTCAGTGGTTCAGCCTGTAATCCCGTTCTTTGGGAGGCTGAGGTGAGTGGATTGCCTGAGCCTGTGGGTTCGAGACATGCCGGGGCAACTTGGCGAGACCTCATCTCTACAATAAATCAAAAAATCAGCCAGGCGTGGTAGCGCGTGCCTGTAATTCCGGCTACTCCGAAGGCTGAGGCGGAAGGATTGCTGGAGCCCAGCAATCGAGGCTGCGGTGGCTGGGAGTGGCCACTGCACTCCAGTCTGGGCGACAGAGTGAGACTCCAACTCAAAAAAAAGTGATACCCCCCCAAAAATGAAGAAATATACTGTATCACAGTTTGAAAAACTCAAAATTATTAGGAAGTCAATTTCTGGCATATTCATATACAAGTTCAATGTCATCTCATCAGCATCCCAGCAAACTTTTTGGAGAAACTGACAAGCTGATTTCAAAATTCCCATGGAAATCTAAAGAACCTATAATCGCCCATCCATCTTTGAAACAGAACAACAGATTTGGAAGACTGACACTATCTTATTTCAGGCCTTATTACAAAACTACAATAACCAAGACTGTGCGGCAAGGAACAATTCATAAAAGAAGAAAATAGATACATTGAACTTCATCAAAATGAGTAGCTTCCACTACTCATTTCACTACTACTGAAGGGTAGTGTTAAGAGCATGAAAACACAAACCATCAGTCAAGAGAAAGCATTTGCAAATCATATCTTGATGAAGGACTTGGGTACAGAGTACTCATTGTATATTCTTTGTACACTTTCAAAAATCAGTAATAAGGAAACCACCCAGTAAAAACAAGATAATGGGTGTTTTCTATACAGCCAGCCGAAGAAGCTAGAACTCTCCTGCACTGTGAGTTGGAATGTTAAATGGTACAACTACTTTGAAAAACAGTTGGGCCACCTGGATGGAACTAGAGTCTATAATACTGAGTGACCTCTCACAAAAACAAAGGTCTGAGTATCACATGTTTTCACTCATATAATGAACCTTGAACATCCAACCTAATACTATAAGAAAATGACTACAGTGGTGGGAAACTATGGGGGGGGAGATGGGATTAATGAGCAAAGATCTGTCTGGGGATGGGGAAGCACCTCTTATCAATAGGGTGCCTGAATGAAACGTATCTGTATACATAACCCTTAACTGTACCCCACAACATCATAATAAAAAATATTGATTATAAAAAAAAAGAAAAACAGTTGGGCAGTTTCTTTGTGCCCAGCTTGGCAGTTTCTTAAAAGGTTAAATGCACACCTTCCTTATAACCCAGCCATTCCACTCCTAGGTGTTTACTCCGAGGATTTAAAGTCCATCCGCACGCAGACTCATGCATGAATGTTTCTAGCACTGGGTCACAGCCCAAACCAGAAACAACCCAATAACCCAACCCAACCTGTCCAAATGAGTGGATAAACAAATATACCCATTCCTATTGTTCATCAAATACAAATGAATGAACTATCATTGATGCCTGCACCACCAATAAATCTCAAAATAAGTGTGTGGCATAAAAGAAGTCACACAAAAGAATACCTACTGGATGAGTCCTTTTCCATGAAACTCTAGAAAATGAAAACTAGTCCAGAGTGACAGAAAGCAGGTCAGTGGCTACCTGGGGTTGGGAGGAGAGGGCGAGGAGGATAGGATTGCAAAGGACACAAGAAATTTTTTTTTTTAGTTGGAGTCTCACTCTGTCACCCAGGCCGGCATTCAGTAGCATACTCACGGCCACCACAGCCTCAATCTGCTGGGCTGAGGCGACCCTTCTGCCTCAGTTTTCGAAGTAGCCGAAACTCCAGTCATGTGTTGCCAGGCCGGGCTAATTTTTGATTTATTGTAGAGACGCGGTCTCGCCAAGTTGCCTAGGCTGGTCTTGAACCCCTGGGCTCAGGCCATCCTCTCGCCTGCGCCTCCCCATGTGCTGGGATGACAGGCGTGAGCCACAGTGCCTGACTACGAGAAACTTTCAGTGGTGCAGAATATGTTCGCTCTTGATGGCAATGATGGTTTCACTGTGTACCCCTATGTCAAAGCTGACCAAATGCTATACTTTATTGTGCAGTGTAGACGCCAATAAAACCATGAAAGCATATCACTTCCCAGGGAAAAAGGCCATGGTCAGTGCCACCTTCAAGGAGTTAAAGAATGAGGAGATTGGGATCCCTGTTGTTCTCTGTTCACTTCAAACTCTGGCTCCAGCCGGGCTCGGTGGCTCAGCCTGTCATCCCGCGCTCTGGGAGGCTGAGGTGAGTGGATGGCCTGAGCCCGCGGGTTCCAGACCCGCCTCGGTAACTTGGTGAGACCTCATCTCTACAATAAAAAAAATCAAAAAATCAGCCGGGCATGGTAGCGCGTGCCTGTAATTCCACTTACTCGGAAGGCTGAGGCGGAAGGATCGCCAGAGTCCAGTCGGTCGAGTCTGCAGTGGCCGCTCCAGTCTGGGGGACTGAGTGAGACTCCAACTCAAAAAAAACCAAAAAGCAAATAAACAAAAAAAACAACAACTCTGGCTCCTTCACAGACTGGTTGAATCATGACAGATAATCACCAACGACCTCAGACTTCAGCAAATCACAGCATCGAACGCCACTGCCAGGGCAGACGTGACCTCCTCATTAGAGTCAATGAAAACGGCCCCCAGGGTGTGGCGTGTAAACACTGATTCCGCGAGTGAATTCTCTTTATCACGCATCAGGAGAGAGTCTGAGAGGTAGTCTGCGTTCACATGGGATGGGCAACAGTCTGAGGGGAGACCCCAAAACCCGGAATTTGTGTATCTCTCTCTTTTTTTTGAGTTGGAGTCTCACTCTGGCGCCCAGGCTGGAGCGCGGTGGCACACTCACGGCCACCCCAGCCTCGACCTGCTGGGCTCCGGCGATCCTTCCGCCTCAGCCTTCCATGTAGCTGGAACTACAGGCATGCACTACCATGTCCGGCTAATTTTCTGTTTATTGTAGAGACGAGGTCTCGCCAAGTTGCCCGGGCGGGTCTCAAACCCACGAGCTCAGGCAATCCACTTACCTCGCCCTCCCAAAGTGCTGGGATTGCAGGCTGAGCCACCGAGCCCAGCCCAAAATTTGTTTATAAAAGTTTGTGTATCGATTCTTACATGTTTAAACTTCAGTCACCTTCAAAGTCCTTTCCATTTGATGCAAGACACCTACTGAGATGTTTTCCACTACTCAAAACGGTTTTGAACTGATCCATGTGAATGCCTTTGAGCGTGTCTGCTGTTTTATGCTTCACCTCTTCCACATCGGCAAAATGTTTCCCTTGGAGGACTTTTTGCATCTGGAGAAACAAAAATAAAAGTTACTCGGGGTGAGATCGGGTAAATAGAGAGGGTGGGGCACAGGGGTCATGCCGTTTGGGGCCAAACACTGCTGGACCCTCAGCGCGGGGTGGGCAGCAGCGCTCGTCCATTGCCCATCATGAAATGGGCAAGCGCGTTGAAAGAATCTAAAAAAAAAATTCACTGAAGCCGAACACAGCCTCTCACTACCACGCCGGTTGGGACAGGGATGCCGACGGGTTTCTAGAACACTTACTCTGTGGGGACGCCTATACTAAAAGGGACCGGCCTTCTAGAGGTCAATTCTGGTTTTTTGAGTCCCCTTGTGGTTATCTGATGGCCTTGCCTTAGAAGCCAAGGTCTGGGCCGTGACCCCTCTATGGCTTCCAGGGACCTCTGCATGGTGTCCTTCTCCACTGTGGATGCCCCTGGACCCATGGGATTGGCCAGATTTGACAACATTCACGATGCTGCAGGTTCTTCTATCTTTGTGGAGCTCTATCCTTCTGGAGTTTGTGGCCTCACCTGGGGCCTTCAGAATACCCGCCAACTTCCCATTCTGTATCCAGTTAACATGACATCGTCGACACGGTGAACATGTGTGATGCTCTGGGAATGCCCAGAGATCCTTTCCTTTTGGGGTGTCTTGTGACCGAGAGCAGGAGAACTCACATGTCCCCAGGGCAAAACTGTGTAGCATAGGAGGGGAGATGCCCCCAAAACGGAATTATCTTCTGGAGGGTGGGCCCATTACAGTTCAGGGTTTCCCCACGAGGTGAGCGTTCTAGGAACCTGTCAGCATCTGTGGACCAGTGGGCGATGCTGGGAGAGGCTGCATTTGACTTCAGTCCTTTTTGGAGGTTCTTTCAATGCGTTTGCCTATTTCATGACGGGCGACTGACGAATGCACCTGTCTACACAACACTGAGTGTTCAGAAGTTTGTCTGTTTCTTCCTGGACTAGAGTGCAGTAGCACGCTCACGGCCACCCCAGCTTCAACCTGCTGGACTCCAGTGATCCTTCCGCCTCAGCCTTCCAAGTAGCCAAGAACTACAGGTGAGCGCTACCACACCCGGTTAATTTTTAACTTATGGTAGAGACGAGGTCTCGCCAAGTTGCACGGGCTGGTCTCGAACCCGCAGGCTCAGGTAATCCACTCGCCTTGGTCTCCCAAAGTACTGGGATGACAGGCTGAGCCACTGAACCTGACTGAGTTTGACCTATTTCCCCGATCTCAGCCCGAGTAACTTTTGTTTTTGCTTCCCTGGATGAAAAAAGTCCTCCAAGGGAAACGTTTTGCTGATGTGGAAGAGGTGAAAGAAAAAACGGCAGAAGCACTCGAAGGCATCCACACAGACGCATTCAAACACAGTTTTGAGCAGGGAAAAAGCATCTCGATGAGTGTGTTGCATCCAACAGAGAGGACTTTGGCGGTGACTGAAGTTTAAACATGTGAAAATAAATACACGGTTTTTTATAAATAAATTCTGGGGTTTTTTGCCCCCCTCCCCCATAGACTACTCAGAAGGAGGGTCCGGCCACCATGCTACTGGACCCTGGTAGAGACAGAGTGCCTGCCCGTGGACCTCAAGGGACCATGTGGTCAGACGCCTGCCAGGAGCTGTTGGGCCCAGCAAGTCATCAGGCCTGCAAACCCAGCAGCCAGCTGCCATGAGGTGGACAGATGCATCGATTGGGCTGGGCACAGGCAGAGGACAAAGGAAGGCCACGAACGCAGCATCCATACCCCCGTTGTCCAACGGGGCTGCACCGACATTGTGTCTGCAGTCCAGTGCAGCCCTGCTTGCTGGGCGCCTATGGGTGACAGGAGCAGGGAGGAACGTCGGCCAGGGACAGCGGGGCAGAGTGACCTGACAACACCAGAGTCCCCCGCACCCGGGGGCCCGGGTGTGTATGTGTGTGTCTGTGGGCATGCGTGCCTGTCCATGTGTGTGTGTCTGTGTTGTCGTGTGTGTACCTATGTGCGTGACACGGTGTGTTTCTGTATACATCTGTGTACCTGTGTCTCTGTGTCTGCCTGTGTCTACGTCTGTGTGTCTGTGCCGGCGTGTCTGTGCGTGTGTGAGGGAGGACATGTGTCCGTGTCTGCGTCTGTGAGTCTGTGTGTCCGTGCATGTGAGTGCATGTGTGTAGGTGGGAGGAGGCCGGGGACCACCCGGTCTCTGCAGAGGCCCCGGGGGAGAGGAGCTGAGGCCCGGGAGGCTGAGGCTGAGGCTGGTGCGGGGAGCAAGGCTGAGGGCGGTGGCGTCAGGCACTCGGGTGAAGCGGAGCAGAGAAACAGCGGTTGGAAACCGGCCCCGGCGGCGATGGCGGCCCTTCCCAGAACACGTTCCACCGGAGCTGGGACAGCCGCTACCCCGGGGCTCGGGGAGGCCACGCCAGGACTGGGAAGCCTGGGCTGTCGCCCACACCTGCCGCTCCCTCCCAGGCTGTGGTTCTGCTGGCATGGTGGGGCTGCCTCTCCCCACCCCGTCTGTACCACCCTGGGGTCCCCTGTCATGTTGGAGCCCTGGGGCCTCCCGCTCTGCCCAGCTGAGGCAGGGCCACCCCAGTGCCCTCCCTACGGCTCCTGGCCCGCCTGCCGCCCCCCGGCCCCAAGCATCCGTGGCTGCCCGAGTCTGTGGGCAAGCCATCAGCTGAAGATCCCACCCTGCAGGGCGCCTGTCCTGCTCTGGGGGTCCTCTCTGCCCAGTGGCCCGCAGGATCTGGCTGAGCCCTGGAACCACACACAGGTCTCCTCCGGGCGCTTCGGAAAGGCTGGAATCCCAGACATCTGGGAGGACAGGGTCCCTGGAGGCCCCTACCCACTCCCTCACTCTGACTTCCACACATCTCAGGGCTGAGAACCCAGGGGGCCTGAGAAAGGGGAGAGCTGCGATGGTCACGGAAGGGTCCTCAGGCACCTGTTTCTTTCTTTCCTTTTTTTTGAGTCGGAGTCTCGCTCTGTCGCCCAGACTGGAGTGCAGTGGCCACTCCCGGCCACCGCAGCCTCGTCTGCTGGGCTCCGGCGATCCTTCCAAGTAGCTGGAACTACAGGCATGCGCTACCATGCCCGGCTGATTTTTTTTATTTATTGTAGAGATGAGGTCTTGCCAAGTTGCCTGGGCAGGTCTCGAACCCGCGGGCTCAGGTAATCCACTCACCTCAGCCTCCCAAAGGCACGGGATTACAGGCTGAGCCACGGAGCCCGAATTTTTTTTTTTTTTTTTTTTTGAGTTGGAGTCTCGCTCTGTCGCCCAGACTGGAGTGTAGTGGCCACTCCCGGCCACCGCAGCCTCAACCCGCTGGGCTCCAGCGATCCTTCCACCTCAGCCTTCCAAGCAGCTGGAACTACAGGCGCGTGCTACCACGCCTGGCTAATTTTTGATTTATTGTAGATGAGGTCTCGCCAAGTTGCCCAGGCGGGTTTCAAACCCGCGGGCTCAGGCTCCTGTTTCTACTCCAAGCCAGACCTAGCCCCAGTGCCCCTGAGGGAAGGGAGGGCTCACGTGGTCTGCAGGGCCCCTCCACCGCCAGCTGACCTCAGGTGAACTATCTGGCCTCTTCCTTGTCCTTTTTTTTTTTTGAGTTGGAATCTCACTCCGTCATCCAGGCTGCAGTGCAGTGGCACACTCACGGCCACCCCAGTGTCGACCTACTGGGCTCAGGCATTCCTTCTGCCTCAACCTTCCAAGTAGCTGGAAATACAGGCGTGTGCTACCACGCCCAGCTAATTTTTATTATTATTTATTGTAGAGACGAGGCCTCGCCAAGTTGCCGGACTGGTCTTGAACCTGCGGGCTCAGGTAATCCTTCGCCTCGGCCTCCCAAAATGCTGGGATGACAGGCTGAACCACCGAGCCCGGCCTTCCTTGTCCTTTTAAAAGTGGAGCATTTATTAGCTGTAATGACGGCCTTCTTCCAAGGAATGTGAGGGGAGAGGGCTCCGAAGGCCTGAGTCCTCAGTCAAAGCAGGGACAAGGATGCAGTCTCCGAGGGCTGGGGACAAGGAGGGCAGGGACTGGCCCACCCACCCAGCATTCCTGACACATTCCCCCACTGCCGACCGCAGCCTCCCAGCTGGAGGGCAAGGCCACATCTGCTGTCTGCTCAGCCCCTGGGCCCTTGGAGGCCATGCTTCGCGGAAGCGCAGGCGGTGGCCACACCCGGCCTGTCCCCTCAGCTGGGTACAGTCCCCTCAGTAAAGATGCAGACACTGAAAGTGCCACCAGCGTCCTTCATGGCGCTACCCCGGGCCCGTCACCGGGAGCGTGATCGGGGCTCCTGGGATGGGCACCGTGGCCGTCGACATGGACCGCAGCAAAGCAGAAAGTGGATAAGTCCAGACACAGAGCTTCATGCTGTGGTTATGCTCTTGTGAAGTTCAAGAATTAACCGAGGCTGGGCACCGTGGCTCGCACCTGTCATCCCAGCACTGTGGGAGGTTGAGGCTGGAGGATTGCTTGAGCCCAGGTGTTCGAGGTCAGCCTGGGCCACAGAGCAAGACCTCATCTCCACCAAGTATCAAAAACTGGCCAGGCGCGGAGGCATGCTCCTGTAGCCCCAGATACCTGAGAGGCAGAGGCGGGAGCATGACCTGAGCCCAGGAGGCTGAGGCTGCGGTGAGCTGTGATGGTGCCACTGCACTCCAGCCTGGGTGACAGAGTGAGACCCCGACTCAAAAAAATAACAAAGGACGGGGTGAAGGCGGAGAACGGGAGGGGACACTGGACGGGGCGGGTCTCAGGGAGGCCTGCTGGGCGTCGGGAACATTCTGCAAGGCTGGTGGGGGAGGAAGGGCGGGATTCATGGGCGTCCACACTGCAAGTGGGGTGTCTGTACCCAGCAGGAGGACGGCTAGGCTGCTCATCCCGCTATCTCAGACCCAGGAGGCCCAGGGGTACTGGGGATTCCAGGCTGGGCATGGGCTGGTGGAAGCTCACAGAGCCACCCAGCCTGGACCCCGTGTCCCAGGCAGGGAAGTGGACTGGCTGGGCCCACCCGCAGCGTCCTTGGAGTCTGGGCATCTCTGGGACAGGGCATTGCGGGTCCAGGGCTCCCAAAGCTGGGCTCCAAGGCGTGTTCCTCCAGCAATGCTCACTCCCAGGCTCCACACCCCGAGACCCTCCCAGCCCCACCTCTCCCTTTGGGCCACAGAGGCGGCCAGGCCAGGTGGGCTGTGCTTCAGGGAGGCAGGCCGGGCGGGGGTCAGCAGGACGGGTCGCAAGATGCAAGTCTGTGGCCCCCGCCTCTGCATTCCAGCCAGGCCCTGCAGTCCACCCCTCTTTGGCAGGACCCTCCCCGCCCGCAGGTCAAGACGGTCACAGCTTCCGGCTGCCTCCCGCCCAGCTCTACAAGGGCCGGGCCAGCCTCACCTCTCCGTGGATTCTTGTGTTCCCGGTCTGCCAGCCCTGGGGCCACAGCCCAGACCCGAGCCCCCAGGGACTGCTCGTTCTGGGAACAGAATCCTTCTGCCCCTGAAACACCGGGTGATAAATCCAAGCCCCAAGGCCTTGACATCCAGGGCGCCTTCTCTCCTCTGCAATCCAACTGCCAGTCAGCAAGCCTCACGCTGTTCCCTCGGTGTTCATCAAACCTCCAGAGGAAAAGCAGGCCAGGAGACGTTGGGGCAGAGAAGACATGCATGGCAGGGGTGGCGGGGAGAGGGGCTGGTCCACACATGGCCCACCATCTCTCCCCATGTGTCTTCCCCCAGGGGGCTGCCTGAAGCCTGGTGGGAGGAGCATCCCAGGGAGGCTTCCTGGGGGTAGGCGAGTGCCTGGGAGGAATGGGCCCGGGGAAGTCACTGTGCATGTGTGGGCACCGGGCAGTCCTGGCAGAGGGGCTGGGGTAGTGTATAGGGGTCTTACCTCCACAGACGGAGAGGTGGACGTCAGGAAACCTGGCAGGAGACCCTGTGCAACCCAGCTGACCCAGCCCACCCTGCCAGGCTGCAGGAAGCCCTGGGCCCCACCTCCAGCCCCCGTAGCCGGGCTCAGCCCCCACGGCTCAGTCTGCCCCTCTGCAGGTCAGCTAGAGAGGTCTTGTTGGGGCTGAAGGACAACTGGGGACAAGGGGGTGACTGTCAGAGATGGCCGGCGACAGGGAAGGGACCCCAGACCGGCCAGCCCTGCTCCCCCCAAGCAGAGCTGCCCATGTGCGCCCCCCGGGGAAGAGCTCTGGATACAGACAGTCCTGCCTGGGGGCCCTACTGTGTCCCTGGCCAGCCCTTGGCTTTGGAATCGCACTCAATGACCCCCTAAGCCTCTGTTTCCATGCCTGTAAAACGGGCACGGCACACCAGGGTGAACTGAAGCGTTGCCCAGAAAGCAGCCCAGGGCCTGGCTGCCCGTGGTGCTGGGGCTGTGATAGCCGCCAGGCCCTAGAGGTGGGTGAGCGGGAGCTCTCCAGTGTGGATGGGGCAGACAGGACGTGTCGTGATGGGGTCAGCCTGCAGTTGTGCAGGGAGACAGGCACAGGTGTGCCTGTCTAGCAGGGAGGAGTGGCTGTCTGCTCCTGGGCATGCCAGCGGGCCCCCCACCGCTGCATGCCAGAGCAGGGCTGGAGTGGCCACGGGCACACACGCACCACACCAACACGTGTGCCTGCCTGTGCACACCCACACCCACTCCTGAGAGGCTGCAGGCCTTCGGCCGGGGGGCCGCTCTATGCCCACCCCCCACGCCTGCCAGCTGCCACCCCCAAGCTCTGACCCAGGACATCCCAGCCCTCTCTCAATGGCCTACGTCCCCACACGAGCTCGTCCCTCCTCGGGCCTCAGTCTCCCCCTCTGACCAGCGGCTCTCTGGCTCCTGGCTCTGTCCCCCTGCAAGAGGGTGTGGGCAGCACAGAGACCCGCCTTTCAGGGGCGGGGGGCTTGGAGGAGTGCTGGGGAAGGGCCCGGAAGGTAGAACTGTATCCGGGTGAGCACCCGTCCGCTCAGAGCTCCCCAAAACCAGCATCCAGGAACGCTCAAGGGCCGTTGAGGCCCTTTCCAAGGCCCCAGCCCACAAAAGGCATTCAAACGAGAGACAAATATTTGAGGCCGCCAGATAAAGCCCAGCCCAGCATCGCGATCCAGTCCAGTGGCTCCCAGGCCCTCATTTGGGTATTAATTGGATTCCGTTTAGAGATTTGCATGTGTATCAGGGCAGGCAGGGGGCAGCCCCTAGGGCGGGGCCAGCCTGGACGGAACTGGGGCTCCTAGGCAAATGTGGGGAGAGGGGTGGGGTGGCAGGGGGACTCTGGCTCAGGGCAGCTTCCGGCACCTCCTGAAAGTGTCAGGGGAGCACTCCAGGGGTGGAGGAGCTGGAGGCCACCAGGTCGGGCCTGGGTCACGGCCTGGACACCGCACAGACCTGCATAGGACAGCAGGGAGGAAAAATTAGGTCCTGCAAACAGGGTCCCGGGCAGATCTCCCCATTTCATGGGGACCTCCCAACAGGTGCTCCCCTTCCTTGGCCTGTCTGGCCAGCAGCTCACCTATGAAGACAGGGGTCCCTGAGTCTGGCCTGTCCTCCTGTGCTACCCCAGGTGGCTGGAACCCTGGCGGCCATGCTCTCGGAATGTTTGCTCAGGAGACCCTCTGACCTCCCAGGGCATCCCAGTCCCAGACGAGAGAGACATTTTGTCCAAGGCCACGGGGCGCCCCAGGCTTCTCTGTCCTCAGCCCTGCCTGCCTCTGCCTACAAGAGGGGTCCTCAGAGGACAACACTGACCCAGGAGGATGGGGCTGTAACCATGGAAAGGTCAGGGGGTGGAGGTGGTCCCTGAGGGCTGGTGTTTTTGGAAAGTCCTTTGGTTCCCCCTTGCTATAGCTTGGATTTCAAGCCCCTGTCTGTATTTGGAGACAGGTCCTTTACAGAGGCAATCCGTTTAAAGTAAAGTAGGCTGAGCTCAGTGGCTTAGCCTGTCATCCCAGCGCTTGGGGAAGCTGAGGCAAATGGATTGCCTGAGCCCGCGGGTTTGAGACCAGCCCGGGCAACTTGACAAGACCCTGACTCTTCAATAAAAATCAAAAATCAGCAGGGTGTGGTAATGTGCGCCTGTAGTTCCGGCCACTTGGAAGACTGAGGTGGAAGGATCGCCAGAGCCCAGCAGGTCAATGCTGGGGTGGTCGCAAGCATGCCACTGCACTCCATCATGGGCGATGGAGTGAGACTCCCACTCAAAAAAATTTAGAAAATAAAATAATAAAATAAAGTGAGGTCATGGCCAGGTATGGTGGCTCACGCCTGCCATCCTAGCAATTTGAGAAGCCAAGGCAGAAGAATCACTTGAGACCAGGAGTTCAAGACCAGCCTGGGCAACATAGCGAGACCTCATCTAAATACAAAAATTAGCTGGGTGTGGTGGTGCATGCCTGTAGTCCCAGCTACTCGGGAGGCTGAGGCAGGAGGACCGCCTGAGCCCAGGAGGTCAAGGCTTCGGTGAGCTGCGATCGTGCCACTGTGCTCCAGCCTGGGCAACAGAGCGAGACCCCCAACTCAAAAAATAAATATTGAAAAAAATACAGTGAGATCACGAGGGTGGTCCCTAACCCCATAGGACTGGTGTCCTTTAGAAAATGAAGACAGACTTGAGGGATGGTGTCTGCAAGCCAAGGAGGGGACGCCCAGGAGGAACCGGCCTGAATCACCTTGATCTCAGAACTCCACCCCCAGGACCGTGGGGCACACATTCCTGCTGTTGAAGCCCTGTCTGTGGAGCCGACCTCTCACAGCCTCTCTCCCGCCGGAGCCCCGGGATCCGGCCCTGGCGTTGCCACAAGCCCACCTGGGTGAGCCGATTGACTCCGGGACTGCTCTGCCCAATGGGGTCACCTCCTATGAAGACAGGGATCCCGGAGGTGCAGGCAGGCCTGGCCAGGAACCCCCAAGCCTCCCTGACCTTCTCACAGAGCTGCGGGTCTGGGGGTGGAGGGGGGGCTCGGCCCTCCTGGCATACAGCCGGCAGGACAGCTGCGCGGGCACACACGCCCTCGTCTCCCCCACTGACATGTGGCCTTGGGCAAAGGCTGCTCTGGGGAAGCGAACAGGTGACCCCCCGGGGGGCCGTTCCTTGTGGCACCTGTGAGCTGGGGCTTCGGCGCCCTGGTCACAATGGCCTATTTCAACAGGCAAGGGAGGCAGGGTCCTGGCCTCTGCAGGGGGCACCGCAGGGGACGAGACCAGTGGGTGGGGGGGCACCTCCTGCTGGTGGACTCACCCCATTAATCACAGCCAGCAGCTGGGGAGGGATGGGCTGGGGGGGCAGGAGCCCGCGGCCTGGGGCCCTGGGAGGTGGGGGCAGGACTCCCGCCTGGGCCCCCCTCCGATCCCCCCACCTCCTTTCCCCCAGGCCCCCCAGGGAGGTGTCTGGGGAGGGGGCAGAGTGCGTGGTGCTCAGGGCTCAGGCTGGGCCCTCAGTCTCACTCTCAGGGAGCCCCTGCATTGTCCCCCCAGGCCCTGGGGCACCGGACCACTCCTGACTCATTTCCAGGGTGGGGGCAACGGGAGGCCTGTGCTGGACCCCCCAGTCACTGATTGGCTGACAAGATCCTCCATCTCAGTGAAGAAAAGCAGGGACAGTGCCCCCCAGACAGACCCAGGTGAACCCCGGAAAGGCCCCAGGTGCCCCCCAGGAAGGCCCCAGGTACTCCCAGATCGGCCCCAGGTACGCCCCAGCAAGGCCCCAGGTTCTCTCCAGGAAGGCCTCAGGTGGCCCCCAGACAAGCTCCAGGCGCCCCCCCAGGAAGGGTACAGGTGCACCCTAGGCCAGCTGCAGAGTGGCATTGGTGAGGGGGCCTTCGACCTCTGCCCTGTGGCGGGAACGTGGCACCTCTGGGTCCCTGAGCCTCCCTGGGTGTGGGAGCGGGTGTGTGACCCCTCAGAGGGGCTAGGGGAGGAGGAGGAGTCCCCCCTGGTGGGCAGCCCCCAGCCTCCACCTGCTGCCTTGTCCTCCCAGTTTGTGGGGTCCCTCCCAGCTTCTGTCGTGGGGGGCCTGGACCACCCCGGGATCCCTGAAGAGTCCCAGGCGGCTCACAGCCCCCATGCTGAGAACGACTCTGGGCGCCACCTGGCCCCGCTCCCCATTGCTGTGGGAGAGAAGCCCCTGGGAGCCCTCCTGGGAAGAAGGTCAGCAGAACCCTGGCTGTCCCCCGCTTTCTCGCCTGCCACCATCAGGCTCTGCCTTCCCCCTACAGGCTCCCCACCTAGCAGCACCCGTACCACCCACACCACCACTGCTGGGGCTGGGACCTGCTCTCACCCCCTGCTGGTCATCCAGCCTCCCGTTCCCTCCCCCAGTCTCTGCATGCCAGCCCTCATCCCTACGCCAAGGGCTCTCTTTGTCCCTTGGGACACATCTGGCCCCACCTCGTCAAGCCTTGCCAGCAATTTCCTCCCCTTCTCCGCCCTGCCAGGTCCCACCTCTTCTTCCGTCTCATGGCCTCCCAGCCCCAGGACCCTCCCAGAGGGGCTTCCTGCAGGCCCCCTCTCCCCAGCGGTCCGCGCCGGCACCCAGACCCCTGCACAGGCCCTGCCTCGCTGAGGTCCTCCTGGACTGCCCATCCAGGGAGCCTGGAGGGAGCTGGAATGTGACAGGACACCCTGGTGCCCAACGCACTGGGCTTCCTCCCCCACACCCCTGCAAGCTGGACAACTTCTGGGGATGCACTTGGCGGGCTGACCGTCCCGAGGAGAAGGCTTTGTCCCTTCCCCAGCCTGGAGCCCCATCCAAGGTGGAGGCAGCACGGGTCAGAGGCAGGTCTCTTGCCCAGCTCCTGCCAAGGCTCAGTCTGGCTGGCCAGGCCCCTCTGGTCACAGCTGTGCTACCCAGGTCCCCATGAGGTTGGAAGGTCACCTTGGGAGGTGTGAAGACGCACCAACCCCAGGGTCCTGTTCACCACTGTGCCCCCTGCTCTGTCCCCTTCCAGGCTGAGAGGACGTGTTTGCTTCTGTCTGGGGGACCGTCTGGCACTTCTGCTCATCTCAGGACAGGGCGGGGAGTAGAGGATATGTGGGGCCCTCTTCACGGGGCACCCCAGCCCCTGTGAGGGGGCAGCACCAGGCTTCACGGGCATAGGACATGACAGCCCCGCCATGGGGAGGGCCCCACACTGGCGTGTAACGCTCTCTGCTAATGCTGTCCTGAAATCTGTAATCCTTCCATCTCCAAATGTGTTTTGTCGGGGAGGGGGCGCCCAACCTGAGCACACGGACAGGCAGAGAACATACCAGGTGCCACTGCGTGTCCACCCTCACGGCCATCCCCTGGACTAGCGCATCCATGATGCTCACGGAGAAAAGGTGCTGGCAGACACACAGGGGGTCCAGCAGGATGACAGCTAGGGCAAGGGCAGTGGGTCTCACCCATGACTGAGCCAGCTGGGGGCTGGCTGCCCCGAGGGCTAGATACCATTCAAACCCAGACTTGCAGCTGGGCATGGTGGCTCATGCTTAGCATCCCAGCACTCCGAGAGGCCCACGCCAGAGGATGGCTTGAGCTCAGGAGTTTGAGACCAGCCTGGGCAACATAGTGATGTCTCTACCAAAAATCAAAAACTTAGCCAGGCGTGGTGGCAGAGAACTGTAGTCTCAGCTACTTGGGAGGCTGAGGCGGGAGGATCCCTTGGGCCCAGGAGGTGAGGCTGCCATGAGCCAATATCATCCATGCCACAGCACTCCAGCCTGGGCGACGGAACGAGACCCCAACTCAGTTTAAAAAAAAAAACAAGCACTTGCTTCGAATGCAGAAAGCAAGTCATGGTTGCTGGCGTTCCCCAGCTGTGAGTGAACCAGGAACTCATGGTATGTGTTCTCACTCGTGTGACTTCATGTGTTGGCCACTTATGCTGGACACGCGGCACAGAAGGGAGGGAGAGATGGCCCCTTCCTTTCCCTCTTTCCTTCCCCGTCAGTGAGTGGGGCTGGAGTGCTGGAAAACGCTGTGTGGGGGGAGTGAAACAGACCCGGCTGGGCTACTTTCGTGCAGGGGTTCCATCATCCCGGAAATCCCGCTGCTGGCCGCAGAACAAGCGTGCTATCAGTGATTCATAGATAAGTGACATGCTCTTACACCTGCATTTGAAACTGGCATCACCAGGCGTGGTGGCTCACGCCTGTCATCCCAGCACTTTGGGAGGCAGAGGCGAGAGGATTGCCTGAGGCCAGGGGTTTGAGACCAACCTGGACAACTTGGCGGGATCTCATCTCTACGATAAACCAACCAACAAACAAAAAATTAGCCGGACATGGTGGTGCACAGCTGTGGTTCCAGCTACTTGGAAGGCTGAGGTGGAAGGACCCCCTGAGCCCAGCGGGTGGAGGCTACAGTGGCTGTGAGCATGCCCTTGCACTCCAGCCTGGGCGATGGAGTGAGCTCCAACTCAAAAAAGAAAGAAAGAAAGAAAGAAAAAACAACTGGCCCAGTGATCCAGACATGGATGACAAAATCCACGGGAATGATTTCAATGATCAGTTTTTCTTACTTAGAATGCCTTAAATAGTGGGTATGCAATGCCACGAACCAAGAGCCTGGCCGTGATAGAAAAAGGCTTTATATTTTGGCACTAAGGGTGCCAAGGATTGACTCCTCCTGCCTGCAAGTGGTTTCTCACCTCCAGGCCGAGGCGAGGCCTGGGCCCCCGGGCTCCTAGCAGAGCCCTCCTGACCCCACAGCAGGGCCTGAGACAGGCTGGCACCTCTCACTGACCACGGATGCTGCTTTACTCAGGGTGCCCTCCCCAGGAGAGCCGCCAGACCAGACCCCACCTCCTCGAGGATGAAGGTTGCAGGACTTGAGAACGAAGTGGTCCTGGGTTTAAATCCCAGTTCCCAGCAGTTCCAAGCACTGTGACTTCAGACGCTTAATCTTTAGCGATTGGCACTTTGTGGCAGTGTGGGGTGGGGACGCTTTACAACCAGGCGGTCAGCAGGTTTGGTGTCTTGTTGGTGATCAACGGCCCTTTCCACTCTCCAAAACATACCTGTTTGAAGGATAACGGCACATGGCCACAGGTCCTATCTCCTGGCAGCACAAAGTCACAGGGACACAGCACTGCCAATCCCCAGGCTGATCACAGGTGGGCTCCAGATCCTGCTCCCCCCGCCCATTCTAATGGAAATAACACCCAGAATGAGACCCAGTAAGCAACATGCAGAACATGAGAGCAGGACAGAACAAAAGGCCTCATTTCTTTTCCTTTCTTTTTTTGAGTGGGAGTCTCACTACGTCACCAAGGCTGGAGTGCAGTTGCATGCTCACAGCCCAGGCTGGAATGCAGTGGCATGCTCACGGCCCCCGCAGCCTCGACCTGCTGGGCTCAGGTGATCCTTCCACCTCAGCCTTCCAAGAAGCTGGAACTACAGTCACATGCCACCACACCCGGCTAATTTTCTGATTTATTGCAGAGATGAGGACTTGCCAAGTTGTCTGGGCTGGTCTCAGACCTGTGGGCTCAGGCAATTCTCCCACCTCAGCCTCCCAAAGTGCTGGGATTATAGGCGTGAGCTACTGCGCCCGGCTGGCCACATTTCTTCAACGAGGAAAAGGGGGGGGGTGTCGTTTACAAGATGCTTATGTGACCCACTAAGCAAATGTGACGCGTGGACCTGGGGTGAATCCCGAGTCCGTAAAAAGTGAAGGCCAACAGAGTTGTGTCACCAGCTGGGCACTGTGTGCAATGAAGCAACTGTGGTTTACCTGAGGGGAGGTGGCGATGATATCGGGGTTTCCTCCAGTGGCACACAGGAAAAATGCACAGGTGCAATGGTTCAAAGCCTGGGGCTTGCTTCCAGACCATGTGGGGGCAGGAATGGGTGGGCAGGAGGGGTCACAGGATAATCATCATTGGAGCTGGGGCTGGTGGCTCTTCGGGGGGCTTCTCCAGCTGGCTCCTCCAGGGTCGATGCGTCCCCTCGCTGTGCCATGAGCTCATGGTTCCTACCTGTTGTGGGACCCTGTGTCCACTGTGAGAACCCAGCCTCCGTGAAGACAGGGCTTGCTCGGCAAACCCACACATTCCGAGTTCCTGGTGCAGAGGAGCTGGTCAGTGAAGATTTGGGGGCTTTCGCACGTGTTTGAAATTTTCCGAAGCAAAATACAGGAAGACCAACACAGAGTCTGCCTGCACCCACAGGGTCTTGTCGCTGTGAGCCAGGACAGTTCTCTCCTCCGCCTGGGTGTCCGGTGGCTTCCTCCTTACCCGTTTCACCAGCCCAACCCCACCCTGTGACCCTGGTGGCTGCAGACCTCTCCCTGGGGCCAGCAGGGAGGGCTCAGGTCCCACGGTCAGTGTGGCCACAGTTCTGCGTGTGGGTCCCTGGGAGAAAGCTGTGAAGTGACCCTTGCTGGGTGACAATCCCAACCTGTCCTCTCCCATCCCGGTCCTTGTCAGACCAACCAAGCCCTGACCCCCAGCTACAGACTTGGCTTGGTCCACCCCAGCAGCTCAGGAGCTTGGACCCAGGCCAAGGCTGCAGTGGGCTGGAGGGGACTCTGAAGACCCTTGCTCCTCTGTTAAGAGGAGGTCCCAGCCAGCCCCGCCTTCTGGGCCAGAAGGCCAGAGCCTGTGTGTCCTGTAGCCATGATTATGAGGGAGCTCCCAGCTGGGACAACCCTAGCAGCTCCCACCTCCCTCCCGGCCCCAAAGGCCCGGCAGCGTCAGCTCAAGTTCCTCCAGCAGGAAGGGGTGCCTTAGCACCCTCACGCAGCCTGGGGATCCCCTCAGCCCCACCCCAGCGCCACACAGGGAGGCTTCAAAGCTGCCGAGGGTCAAAGGTGGGGCTGTGTAAAATCCCGGCTCTGGGTTGGGTCGGGGGAGCCTGGCGGGAAGCTTCCCAGTCCTCCCGTTCCCTTTCAAGAGCCGAGTTCACCATTCGGGTGAAGCGGCCTGCTGGGTCTCACCGGCAGCTGGCGGGGGCACACCTCCAGGCACTGCTCACGAGAGCCCGGAGGGGGTCCGTGTGTCAGCCATGTGCGGGTTCAGCCCGGGTTCACCCTGCAGGAGGGGGCCGTGGGGAACTGTACCCAGGGGTCTGCACTCAGAGCCGACGCCCACAGCCCCAGACGGAGGGCAGGCAGGCAGGTGCTCCCAGCCTAGGCCAGCCGACCCCTCGCCCTGCCCTGGGCCGGTCGGCAGGTTCCAGACTTCAGCTTCCGAGGCAGAGAACAGCCAAACCCGGACCACCACCTGCAGGAAGCCCTGGCCCCAAACGCTTGCTTTGGGGTCTGCACTCCGTGCAGAGAAGTGACCGGAAGGGTCTGGCCCTCACCTGAGAAACGGGGACCGGAGCCACTGGTAAACAGAACGGATTTATTGAGAAAGTTCATCCTCCCCCAAACAGCTACCGGCCACACAGGTGTCTCTCCAGTGGAGCAGAGCTGCCCAAAACTCAACCCTGGGCTGTGCTGTGAGGGGGCTTCCTGCCAGGGACCCCGCCCCTCAGGGGCTGCGGAAGTCCAGATCTTGGAAAATTCCAGGTAGTGGGGTTGGGGCTAGATAGGCTTTATTGTGCTCCGGGTCTAAAGATTCTTTGTACAAAAATAAGTCTTCGTATTGCCAGCGGCGTCCCTCCGGCACTTCAAGTTCATGTGTAAAAATAGATTCTCTGTGTCCTTACAAAATCCTCTCCAGGAAAAGCTCGCAGGCAGTGCTGGTGCCCCAGGCCCCTGGCAGTCTCAGACGTGGGGAGGACGCCGCCAGCCCCAGCGGGGCCAGCCCGAGGCGAGGCCGTTTCCACACTGGCGTGTGGTCAGGCTGTACCGGACGAGGCGGCGTCCAGGGCTCCCGGCTTGGTAGGGGCAGTGGGGCCGGCCCACGTTGCGGGGCTCTCGGCGAGGTGCGCGCCGGCCGCTCGGCGAGCAGGGCTGCGGCTGCAGGGGAGGGTGGGAACCAAGCGTGCGTCAGGGCGGGCCGAGCCCCGGGGCGGGCCCCGCCCCGCCCGGCCCCGCCCCCACCTCCCACCTCCCACCTCCCACCTCCCACCAGCCCAGCGCAGTCGGCAGTTTCGTCTACTGGGCTGGTGTCGGCGCCTCCGTCCGTGGGTGCCGCGACTCGGTCGGAGGCCCGGGACGGGGCGGGGGCGGGGCGCGCTCAGAGTCGCGGTGACTCAGGGCTCCGCACCCGCCGCACCCGCCGACTCATTTCTGCCACCCCGGCCCGGGAGGGCGATTTGCAATGCAAAGTCACCCCGCCTCCAGCAGCACCCTAAAGGGCCCGGGAGGCGAGCACTGAGGCCTCAGCGGCCCGTCGACCGCTCCCCTCCCTTTCCCTCGCCCTCCCCCCCGCCGGCCGCGGAGCCGCGAGAGGAAGTTTTGCAATCCCGGACAAACAAGCGCCGGTCTTGCACGGGCTTGAAAAAGTTTGGGGGAAACGAAGAGCGAGCGAAACCGGCGCCCTCGCCGGCCCGGCGCGCGGCTCAGCCGGCGCTCGGGGGCGCGCCCGCCACGCCTGCCCCCCGCCCGCCCGCTCGCGCCCTGCCCGGCGTTACCTCTCCGGCGAGGGCGCTCAGCAGCCCCCCAGCCAGCCGGAGAAGTCGAGCAGCTCGCGCTCCGCGGGGCTCCGCGCGCGCTCGCAGCCGCTGTCGTCCGACGAGTAGGCGGAGCGCGGGGAGCCCGGCTCGGAGCTGCCCCCGCGGCCCGGGGACGAGGAAGCGCGCGAGGGCGAGGCGGCGGCGGGGCCGGCGCGCACGGCGTCGTGCTCGGCCAGCAGGCGCTGCAGCGCGCGAATGTACTCCACGGCCGAGCGCAGCGTCTCCACCTTGCTCAGCTTCTTGCTGGCGCCGCCGCGGGGCACGTGCTGCCGCAAGGCCTGGAAGCCCAGGTTCACCAGTTTCACGCGGTTGCGCTCGCGCTCGTTGCGCCGCGCCACGGCCGCCGCGCCGCCCCCTGCCTCCGCCGCGCCGGGCCGCCGCCGCCGGCTGCAGCGCAGCAACTCCGGGGACGCGGGCCTGCGCCGGGTCACGCAGCCGCCGGGGACGCCGGGCGCGAGGGGCGCGAGGGGCGCGGGCCTGGGCCGGGCGCCGCCGTCCATCGCGCCCGCACCCACCCGCCGCACGCCGCGGGAAGGCGCGGGCGGAGGAACCAGCGGCTGGGGTGGGGCGTCGCGCCCGGAGGGGACCCTCGTACGGCGCCGCCGAGCGACTCCCCAGGGCACGTGTCCCAGGCCCTCTGGACCCGGGAACAGCGAGGCGCAGGAAGCCGAGTGACGGCGGGCAGCAAGCGCCGGGGAGCGTGGGACGCTCGTGTCCCGCGCGTGCGACCGGACGCTCCCCGGGTCTCCCCCGGTGCGACGCAGGCGGCTCGTTTTTAAATGTATAGATAACCCTCCTCCGCGCCGCCGCCTCCTTTCTCACGCCCTCCCTCCTTCGCCTCGCCCTCCCGCCGCGCTTCGCCCTCCCCCTCGCGCACTCTTCAAAGCCCGAACCGTGCGCCCCCTCCCACCGCCCGTACCCCGGGCGCCGTCTGCGGGTCCCTGGTGCGCCCCCTGCTCCTAACAAATGCTCGGTGGGCGCCCCAAAGCAAAGTCCGCAGGTCCCGGTGTGCGTTCCCGGGCCGCAGTCCGCAGGTCCCCGGTGCGCCCCTCCCCTTCCCCCTAGGTGCTGTCAACAGGTCCCGGGTGCAACCTTCCCGTGCCCCCACCCTGTCCCCGAGCGCAGCCAGCTAGTCCCAAGGGCCGCCGCCGGCTCTCAGCACGCGCAGCGCGCGCGCCGTGGGAGGGAAGGCGTGGTCGGGGCGACGCGCACGGCCTCAGCGGCGCGCCAGACCCCCGGGGCAGCACGCGCCGCGCCGCCGGCCCCCACGGCCCGCCCTCCCGGGGCCGAGGAGGCGGGGGACGGGGTCTCAGCCAATCGCGGGCCGCCCGCTTGGCCAATCGCGGCGGGCGCGGCCCCCCGCCCGCCCCGGGAGGAAGCGCGTACGCCCGGCGCGTGGCTCCCGGAGCGTGGCTGACAAAGCTCCATGCCCGCTGGGCCCCGCCCTGTGCCTGCCCCGCGCACACCTGTGCCCCGGGCGGGCCCCCACCTGGGTGTGCGTCCACTGGGAACGGGGTGGGCTGTGCGGCCCTTCGGGAGGGGCGTGCTTCAGGAGTGGCGGGGGGAGGGGAGAGGTTGGGATTCCCGGGCCGCCTCCCCCACCCCTCTTCCCGTGGGTCCACGCACACCCTCTCCCTGTGGCGTCCGGGCGCCTGCCCGGGGCCCGGGGGCTGTGGGCTGCGCCTCGAACGCCAAGGCCTGGAGGTCTGCCCCAGACCGCCCGAGCCCACTCCCCTCCCACAGTGGGCCCTCCCTTCCCGGCATCCCCCCCAGCCCCACTCACTGGTAGTGCGTCTCGTTCCGGTCGGTCCGCCGGTGCCTTCTGGCGCTCACGGCCGTTGCTCCTCTTTCTGTGCCCGGGCTGCTTGTCCTCCGCGGCGCCCGTCTGGGCCTCAGCCACGCGCCCGGGCTCCCTCTCCCACTCCTCCCCCGAGGGCACTGAGATAGGGCCGGCGCCGGAAAGGTCTCGCGGGGCAGCAGACTTGTGCCTGCGTGGGCCTGGGCTCCCTCCCGGGGAGATGGGACACAGAAGGAGTTTCTCCCCGACCCGGGGAGGAGGGGGTTCGAGAGAGCAGGGATTGCAGAAATGTGCAAAACGCACCTGTTGGTGCTAGAGTTTTGGTCCTGCCGCTCTGTCCTGGAAATGCTTGCCCTCAGGGGAGCCACCCTCAGGAGAGGCGCGGGCGCGGCCGGGCCGGTTTTTCCGAAGGAATGGATTGATCAGGTGGGCCCAGCCCTGGAGTTGCTTTCCTGTTCTGGCTGGAGGAGGAGGCGGGGCCCGTGCCCCTGGTCCAGGGAGCCCAGAGGGCAGAAGCCGGGTGTTCGCTGCCAGCCTCCTGGGTGCCCTCTTGCTCACACTCCCCTGAGTCTGAATCCAGGTTCCCAGCCAGGGCAGGAACTGGCTCACCTGGGCACCCTCTCCCCATCAGAGGCCCCGCCTTCCCCGACAGTGGTTTGCAAACCCCAGGCTGAGGGTGAGCCGCCTGTCCTTCCTCCCCCACCCGTGTCAAAGCTCATGACAAGGTATCCTGTGCGCCAGGCCTTGACAGTTTTTGCTGGGCTTTCGCTGGGCCCCTGGGACTGGTTGTTGTTGCCATACAACAAGCCACCGGGATTTTCGCAGCTTGGGCAATGATTTCCTGCTTCTCAGGACTCTGTGGGTTGGCAGGTGGTCCCTCTGCTGGCCTGGCTCCAGCTGCCTTGGGGGTCCGAGTGGGTCAGGAGACGGCAGCTGGGTCTGGCTCTCCACACCGTCTTCACCTGGCACGTCTCTTCTGCAGGATTCCTGGATCCCAGGAGCAGAGCCTGCCAAGCCCTGATAGACCCGGACCCCGAAACTTTGTGCCAGAAACTCACAAGCCTCTCGACGGCCGGGCATGGCTTCCTGCTACCCTGTACAGCCCAACACCTACGAGGCCAGGCCACCACCACCCACGCCTCTGTGCACTGCACCCCCCCATCAGGTCTGCCCACCCCGGCCTGCCCCTGTTCCCAGCTTGGAACCAGCATCTCCCTGAGGACCCAAGGCAGCTCCCTGGTCCCTCGGCCCTGCTGGTCCTTCAGTTCTTGGCATGGTGGCACCCCCATTGCTCTGGAAGCATGCTTTCTCTGGGCTGATGCGTCTCCACGTGGACTGGGCCATCTTCTCTGGAACGCTTGGACTCCTTCAACCTCAGAACGCAGCTTAAATAAACCTGGTGCCCTGTGGATGTTCCCAGCAGCGTCATTCAAGGTAGCCAAATGTCGGCAGTGTGCAGTGGCTCACACCTGTAACCCCACAGTTCAGTGTGCTAAGGTCCTTCACATTGTTGCGAAGTCATCAGCCACCCTGTATCTTATCTCCACAAACCAAAGCTCCATTTCTACAAAATACTGCTGGTCGGGCATGGTGGCTCAGCCTGTCATCCCAGCACTTTGGGAGGCCGAGGCGAATGGATTGCCCAAGCCCGGGGGTTCGAGACCAGCCTGGACAACTTGGTGAGACCGCATCTCTACAATAAATCACAAAAACTTGCCGGGCATGGTGGTGCTCACCTGTAGTTCAGCTACTTGTAAGGCTGAGGCAGGACGGTCTGCGCCCAGCAGGTCGAGGCTGCGGTGGCCGTGAGCATGACACTGCACGCCAGCCTGGGCGACAAGAGTGAGACTCCAACTCAAAAAAAGAAACACTCACTGCCCACCCCCTCCCCAGCCCCCGGCATCCACTGTCTGCTTCCTATCTCTATGGATCTGGTTGCTCTGGCAACCTCCTAGGAGTGGCATCACGCAGGGTGTGTCCTCTGTGACTGACTCACTCCACTCGGCATCCCATCCTCAGGGTCCGTCGTGTTGCGACCTGTGCCAGAATCTTCTTCCTTTTTAGGGCTGAGTAGTATTCCATGGTACAAGGAGGGAGGGGGGCAAAAAACCTGGAATTTATTTATAAAAAATTGTGAGCTGGGCTCGGTGGTTCAGCCTGTCATCCGCGCCTTTGGGAGGCCGAGGTGAGTGGATTGCCTGAGCCCGCGGGTTCGAGACCCGCCTGGGCAGCGAGACCTCATCTCTACAATAAATCAAAAAATCAGCCGGGCTTGGTAGCGCGTGCCTGTAATTCCGGCTACTCGGAAGGCTGAGGCGGAAGGATCGCCGGAGCCCAGCGGGTCGAGGCTGCGGTGGCTGGGAGCAGCCACTGCACTCCAGTCTGGGCGACAGAGTGAGACTCCAACTCAAAAAAAAAAAAAAAATTGTGTATTTGTTCTTACATGTTTAACTTCAGTCCCCTTCAAAGCACTCTCCATTTGATGCAATACGTCTATCGAGATGCTTTTTCCACGGCTCAAAACAGCTTTGAACTCAACTCATCCATTTTGATGCCTTTGGGTGTTTCTGCCGTTTTTTTGTTTCCCCTCTTCCACATCAGCAAAACATTTCCCTTGGAGGACTTTTTCATCTGGTGAAACAAAAAAAGTCGCTCAGGGCGAGGTCAGGGGAATAGGGAGGGTGGGGTGTGGGGGTCTTGCCGGTTTGGGTCCAAAAGTGCTGAACACTCAGCACGGTGTGAACAGGGCGCTTGTCAGTCGCCCATCATGTAATGGGCAAACACACTGAAAGAATCTCTAGGCCGGGCTCGGTGGCTCAGCCTGTCATCTCAGCACTTTGGGAGGCCGAGGCGAGCGGATTTCCTGAGTCCACGGGTTCAAGACCACCCCGGGCAACTTGGTGAGACCTTGTCTCTACAATAAATAAAAAACGAGCCGGGCATGGTAGCGCGTGCCTGTAGTTCCGGCTACTTGGAAGGCTGAGGCGGAAGGATTGCTAGAGCCTAGCGTGTCGATGCTGGGGTGGCCGTGAGTGTGCCACTGCACTCCAGCCAGGGCGACGGATTCAGACTCCAACTCAAAAATAATAATAATAATAATAATAATATTAATCTCCAAAAAGATTTCCCTGAAACTGAATGCTGCCTCTCACACCACACTGGCTGGTCCACGGATGCCAGTGGACTGCTGGAACAAGCACCTCGTGGGGGAAGCCGGCGCTACAAGAAGATAATTCTGGGTTTGTTGCTCCACCTCTTGGGTCTTGTGAGCAATGCTCCCATGGCTGTGGGTGTGAGAATATCTCCTTGAGGCCTGCTGTCCACTCCTGTGGGGCTCTGCCCAGAGGTGGAGTTGCTGGGCCGCTCGGGGTGTCTCTGTTCCACCTTTTGAGGGATCGCTACGTGGTTTTCCACCACGACTGCCGCGTGGCGTGTTCCCACCAACACGAGCTTCCCTCATCACCACATCCTCTCCAGCACTTGTTATTTTCTGGGGTTTTAAAAATAATAGCTAATATGTGTGAATTTTAATTATTTTTGACCACTTGCACGTTTAAAAACAGGTCCTAACTTTCAGTCAATACAAAAGCAGATGCTGGGACGCAGGGAGGGAGGGAGGGGGGGAGAATTCCAGGGATCCAGGGGTCCACAGGCCACCTTTGAACTTTTGGTCTAACGTGGGTCCACACATGTGCAAATGCAAAGGGAACTCCCTGAAGCCAGGGAAGAACTCACAGAGCAGAACTCACGGGGTCTGGAAGAGTCTATGTTCTCACCAAGTTGTAGGGTACCCAAGATGTTGGGAAGAGTCCCCGGAAGAGTCTCTCTTGGATGCCGATACCAAAGGACCCTAGACCAGAGGCAGCTCTGGCTACACCCTAGCAAAGCTTAAAACAAGCCTCCAAAGACCCAAGGGTACACCGCGTGCCGGGATAAAGTCTAACGCCCATCAAAGGAATACAACAAAATCCAGTGCCAGACCGTGCTGAATTCCAGCCAACGACCAGGCAGGCAAAGAAGCCAGAAACGTGTCCCAAACCTGCAAAACGGCCGTCATCAGAACAGCCCTCCCTGTGCACCCTCTCGGTCCCCTGCCAAGCACGAGCCAGCCTTGGCCCCACCACGGGGCTGAGGATGATTCAGACAGACTGGGCAGACCCACTCGGTGCCTGTGATGCCGGCTGCAATTAGATTTAATGAACGGAAGCCACTTCCTGCTCCCTCCTCACCCACCCCTGCCTCCTCCTGGCATAGCGACTGGGGCAGGGGTGGGGGTGGGGCTGTGTGGTGAGAAGGTGGGCACCCCAGGGCACACAGTTGATGACCACTGGACCTTGGTGGCAGACGGGCCCAGAGAGCCCCAAGAGGGAATCCAGCCTCCAGCCTCCGGTGTGAGGAGTCCGTTTTATATGCGTCTCCAGAACATTCTTCACGTCTCCCAATCTCCTCCCAGACTTAGATGCGGTCAGCTGGAGTGTCCTGCGCCTGCAGCCCCCGGCCTCTACACACCAATCCCCCAGGCATGTTCAGAGGGGCCCAGAATGTTTCAGAAGGTGCACCCCTCCGGGTTGGAGGACACCGGGAGACCTTCGGAAAGGGAGGTCTTTTTTTGGAAAGCCCCCTTTTCCCATGTGGGCTCATCTCCTCGATTGCAGCCCTCCAGGGCATCCAAGACAGCACCCTGGGGTCACCCCCACCTGCCCTGCCCAGCCTTCCCTTGGCCACCTGAAGGTCCCGGATCTCTTGTCCTTTGGGGAGGTGATGGTGGCTTTCTTATCTGCAGCCTATATGGGTCCCAGGACAGGAGAGGTAACACGACCTGCATAGGCCCCAGGATGGGGGAGGTGACGGTGGCCCGCATGGGCCCCAGGATGGGGGAGGTGACAGCAGCCATTGTGGACACTGTGCTCAGGGGAAGAAGCCAGACACGGAAGGATGAGTCCTGTGTGGCTCTAGGTCCCAAGAGCTGGACAGGTCATGGAGACAGAAGGTGGGGAGAAGGTGCTGGGACCTAGGGAGGGGAAAGTGAGTGTTTCATGGGACAGAGCTTCAGTCTGGGGAGATGAGGAGGCTTTGGGAGGGAAGGGTGGTGACAGCTGCACAACACTGTGAATGTTGGTAGCATCACTGAACTGTGCACTTAAGCACGGTCAAGAAGGCGACATCTGTGTTATGTGCATTTTACCGCCATGCTCTTTAAAAAGGAGAAGCCTGGAGACACCGTCAGTGTGTGTTGCTGTCTGGTTGGGGGTGGGGGTCCCGGCTCGGGCGGTCGCTGAAGTGGGAGCCCAGCAGGGGAAGGACTGCAGGGAAATGCAGCCCCCTCTTGGACCCTTGGAGTTTGGGGCATCCGGAACAGTCCACGTAGAAGCGGGAGGTAGCCCTTGGTATTCTGGGGAGGGACTGGAGGGAGGGGCCGGCTGGAGGGTGCTGTGCAGAGGACGATGGTGAGGTCCCTGGGAGTGCCCACCCCTCTGTTTAAAAACAACTTCATCAGGCCGGGCGTTGGGGCTCAAGCCTGTAATCCCAGCACTTTGGGAGGCTGAAGTGAGTGGATTGCCTGAGCCCACAGGTTCGAGACCAGCCCAGGCAACTTGACGAGACCTTGTCTCTACAATAAATCAAAAAATTAGCTGGACGTGTTGGCATGCACCTGTAGTTCTGGCCAATTGGAAGCCTGAGGTGGATGGATTGCCGGAGTCCCAGCAGGTCGACACTGGGGTGGCCGTGTGTGTGCCATTGCACTCCAACCTGGGTGAAAGCTTGAAACTTCAAGTCCAAAAAATAAAAAATAAAAAATAGGCTGGGCATGGTGGCTCATACCTATAATCCCAGCACTTTGGGAGGCTGAGGTGAGAGGGTTGCCTGAGTCCAGGGGTTCAAGACCAGCCTGGGCAACTTGGCGAGACCTCATCTCTAAATAAATCAAAAATACTAGCCAGGCGTGGAAGCAGACGCCTGTAGTTCTGGCTACTTGGCAGGCTGAGGCAGAAGGATCACTGGAGCCCAGCAGGTGGACGCTGGGGTGGCCGTGGGCGTGCCACTGCACTACAGCCACTGCACTCTAGCCTGGGCAACAGAGACAGACTCCAACTCAAAAAAAAAAACAAAACAGCTTCATTGAGATATAATTCACAGCCGGACTCGGTGGCTCAGCCTGTAATCCCGCACCTTTGGGAGGCGGAGGTGAGTGGATTGCCTGAGCCCTCAGGTTTGAGACCCGCCTGGGCAGCGAGACCTCATCTCTACAATAAATCAAAAAATTAGCCGGGCGTGGTAGCGCATGCCTGTAATTCCGGCTACTTGGAAGGCTGAGGTGGAAGGATCACGGGAGCCCAGCAGGTCGAGGCTGCGGTGGCCGGGAGCGGCCACTGCACTCCAGTCTGGGCGACAGAGTGAGACTCCAACTCAAAAAAAAAAAAAAAAGGGTGGGGTGGCCCAGGTCACATGACCCAACACTCTGGGAAATAGGCTTCCCGCTCAGCCGAAGGCCACCACTGTGAGAGAGTCACGTGCCACGCCCACACATGGCCTCCCTCTACCTCCCCTCACCCCCTGCCTCCCAGGGTGGACACACTGGAGTTCCTCCCAAGCCCCTCTCCTTTCTCTGGTGCCGCCAATCCCCATGAGCCTAAGGCCACCGACTGCACCCGATCCTCTAGCTGGCCCCTTTCTGGCATCCTCTGTGAGAATTGGTCTCATCCCACTTCCTGGGGAGGAGGAAGGCGCCGTGGGATCTATGGTGATGAGAGAGGCATTCCACAATCTATGGACAGGGGCTTTGGCAAAACACCATGGGTGGAAGGCCTCAGGCTACACTCAGAGTAAGCATCAACCAGGGAGGCCGAAGTGGCACCCAACCACGGGAGCAGTGAAATCTAATCATGCACTGGATGACATCAGGGTGTGGGTGTCTGTCTCGGCTGCTGCCAGATGGGGCACTTGGTGGGTGGGCCTTGGCAGATGGGCCCTCAGCAGGTAGGCACTTGGCAGGTGGGCCTCAGCAGGTGGGATCTCAGTCGGTGGTCCTTGGGGAGTGGGCCCTCGGTGGCTTGGCACTAGCAGGTAGGCCTCGGTGAGTGGACCTTGGTGGGTAGGCACTTGGTAGGTGGGCCTTGGCATATGGGCCTTGGCTGGTGGGTACTCGGCAGGCGGTCACTCAACAGGTGGACATTGGTGGGTGGGCCCTCTGCAGGTGGGAACTCAGCAGGTAGACCTTGGCTGGTGGGTGCTTGTCAGGTAGGCCTTGGTGAGTGGGCCTTGGCAGGTGGGCACTCGGTGGGTGGGCCTTGGCGGGTACAGTCATGCGCTAAGCTCACGCATGACCTCCATCTCTGCTACCAAGGTCATTTCCTCCACTAGTCCATTGCAATGGTGGTGACAGGTGACTGGGGAAGGGGACTGATGGGCGGACACAGGACAGGCCATTTTGTCCACCTTCTCCATGAGCTGCCCCAGACTGAGGTGGCTGGCTGCTGGGCGGCATCCATTAGGGCCATGACACCTTCACCCTCTGCCCTCTGTGCCCTCTGGAGAGTTCTTAGCACACACCATACCCAGCCCATCAGCCCCCCTGCCCCGCCCCTGCTGTATCCCTGCCAAGTCCCTGACTAGCCAGCCAAATGTTAGCGACGGACCATGGCATGGTATAACCTGTGGCTCTGGCCCCTCCTTCCAGGCAGAATGGAACAACCCGGGGTGTGGCCCCAAGTCCTGCCCACTGGGGTCCTCCCACCACTGCCCATCAGAGGACGTGTCTGCACCTCCTCATAGCCATTTGGAAGCCAGGACCGGCTCGCATCTTCCTTAGTCTTCAGGTCACAGGGAGCTGCCCATGAGGCCGCAGGTGCTGGTTGACAGAGGACGGGGCAATGGCAGCTAAAGACAAGGGGTATTTGAGCCACGTCCTCATGTGACTGACCTGTGCCTTCAGGACCTGCTTGAACCCAGCCTCGTGTCGACCGTGTCCACTTGGTGCTGGGGTTCTTCTGTGCACATCTGGCTTCGTGGATGGATGGGTCAGACAACACCCACACCTGACGGGTGGTTCAGGCCACGTGATAACTCAGTGGCCAGTGGTCACATGTCCAGGCTTTATGGAGGCCCAGACAATACCCATCCATGATGGACAGTTTAGGTCACACGGTAACTTGGTGACCTTCAGCCACACGTCCAGCCTCCATGGAGGCCCAGACAACACCCATGCGTGACAGACGGTTCAGGTCACGTGGTAACTTGCTGACCTGTGGTTACATGTCCAGCCTCTGTGGAGGCCCAGGCAACATCCATGTCTGATGGACAGTCCAGGCCACATGGTAACTCAATGGCCCGCGGTCACATGTCCAGCCTATATGGAGGCCCAGATAACACCCACGCCTAATGGGCAATTCAGGCCAAGTGATAACTCGGTGGCCTGTGGTCACATGTCCAGCTTCCATGGATGCTCAGACAACACCTACACAAGATGGACAGTTTAGGTCACGTGGTATATCGGTGCCCTGCAGCCACACGTCCAGCCTCCTTGGAGGCCCAGGCAACACCCACGCATGATAGACAGTTCAGGCCACATGGTAACTTGCTGACCCATGGTCACATAGCAACCTCTGTGGAGGCCCAGACAATACCCACACCTGATGGACAGTTCAGGCCATGTGGTAACTCAGTGGCTAGCATTCACATGTCGTCTCTAGGAAGGCCCAGAAAACACCTACATGTGATGGACAGTTCAAGCCACATGGTAACTCAGTGGCCAGTGGTCACATGTCCAGCCTCCGTGGAGACCCAGACAACACCCATGCTTGATGGACTATGCAGGCAAATGGTAACTTGGAGGCCCTCGGTCACATGTCCAGCCTCCATGGAGGCCCAGACAACACCCACACATGACAGACAGTTCAAGCCAGGTGGTAACTCAGTGGCCAGCGGTCACATGTCCAGCCTCCATGGAGGCCCAGACAGCCCCCACGCCTGATGGGCAATTCAGGCCACGTGGTAACTCAGTGGCCAGTGGTCACATGTCCAGCCTCTGTGGAGACCAGACACAATCCTGAATCCGTTTCTTCAAGGGAGAGTCACCCGCAGAGGACGGCAGAGCTGCACTCCAACGCCCTGAGGTGCTGGCCTGGGTCGTACCTGCAGGGACTGCCATGGGCTCCAAACGGCACCCATGTCTACCTTGGTCTCCGTGAGCTTCTCGGACCTGCTGGTCACACGAGACTCAGGCGCTGTAGTGGCTCCCACAGCGGCCTGGACCTGCTGAGAGCCTCCTCTTGTTCTGGGCCTCGTGCCAAATGGACAGCACTTGATACGTCTTGATGCAGAGGTCAGGCCGTCACATCAGAGCCACTTCCAAGACCCAGAGGACCGCTAGGTGTCAGAGACATCGCTGGGGTCTCACTCTTGTCACCCAGGCTGGAGCACAGTGGCTGCTCACGGCTCACCACAGCCCTCGACCTTCTGAGTTCAGACGGTCCTCCCGCCTCAGCCTCCCAAGTACTTGGGACTACAAGTGTGTGCCTCCACAACCTGGTTAATTTCTCGATTTTTTGTAGCGACGTGGTCTCGCCAAGTTGCCCAGGCTGATCTTGAACTCCTGGGCTCAAGCAATTCTCTCGCCTCGGCCTCCCGATGTACTGAGATGACAGGCGCCAACCACCACCCGGGCTATGCTTCTTCTTCAGCAACTGGAAGCACCAGACGTAGATCATAAACATGTCCCAAACTCCCGAGCCCCCAGCAATTTCACCAAGGATGCCGGTCCCCGAATTTGTGTGGAGTTTATTTCCTAGGCCACAGCACATTCTGTGGTTGCCAAGTGCATGCTGGCTCTGTTCGGCGGGCCCAGTCAGCGAGGAGTCCTGTGGAAGGGAAGGCCGGTGGAGGCCCCGGGGACTGGATTATGACATGGAGTTGCCTGGCCCCAGAGGAGGACACCGGAGTGCTCTGCTGGCCTGCCCCACTGGGAGCAACTGGCCCCTGGGGGTCCGTACCAGGAGGCACAAAGGAATCAAAGGCGTGTGCCAGCTCAGTGACTGACAAGTCTGACTTCACCGATAGTTAAACATATCCCTGGGCTCGGTGGCTCAGCCTGTAATCCCGCACCTTGGGAGGCTGAGGTGAGTGGATTGCCTGAGCCTGCGGGTTCGAGACCTGCCTGGGCAACTTGGCAAGACCTCATCTCTGCAATAAATCAAAAAATTAGCCGGATGTGGTAGCGCGCGCCTGTAGTTCCAGCTACTTGGAAGGCTGACGCGGAAGGATCGCTGGAGCCCAGCAGGTCGAGGCTGCGGTGGCCGGGATCGGCCACTGCACTCCAGTCTGGGCGACCGAGTGAGACTCCAATTAAAAAAAAAAAAAAATAGTTAAACATGTCTACTTGGCCAAAGACACTGCTGAGAGAATGAAAAGACACCACCAGGCTCGGTGGCTCATCCCAGCATTTTGGGAGGCAGAAGTGAGGGAATTGCCTGAGCCCACGGGTTTAAGACCAGTGTGGGCAACTTGACCAGACCTCATCAACACAATACATCAAAAAATTAGCCAGGCGTGGTGATACGCACCTAGAGTTCCAGCTACTTGGAAGACTGAGGCAGAAGGATCGCCGGAACCCAGCAGGTCGAGGCTGTGGTGGCCATGAGCGTGCCCCTGCACTCCAGCCTGGGCGAAAGAGTGAGACTCTGACTCAAAAAAAAGAAAAAACTAGCCACAGACTGGGGGAGAAAAGTACACAGAACACGTCTCGGCCAAAGCAGCAGTCCCCAGCCATTTGGGCATCAGAGATGGGTTTCGTGGATGACAATTTTTCCACGGACGTGGAGGGGTGGGGGCGGGGGACGCGCAGTTCAACCTCGCTGCCCTGCCCACGTCCCTCCGTATTTGCAGCCACTCCCTAGCGCTGGCATGGCTCAGCTCCACCTCGGATGGCCAGGTGTTAGAGTCTCATCAGGAGCGTGCAGCCTAGACCTCTTGCAGCTGCTGTTCACAGCAGGGCACGACGCACTGCTCTGAGAATCGAGTGCCGCCGCCAGTCTGGAAGAAGACAGAGCTCAGGTGGTCCTGCGAGCATGGGGGGAGCAGCTGTAAACAGACGCAGCTTGGCTGCTGCTCGCCTCCTGCTGTGTGGCGCCTTCCTAGTAGGCTACCGACTGGGACTGGTACCCATCCATGGCCCGGGTGTTGGGGACCCCTGGGCTAAAGGACTTGTATCCAAGAGACACAAAGAACTCTTAAAACTCAATGACAACCAAACAAACAACTTGCTTAGGAGCAAATATAAACAGACACTTCCCCAAAGAAGACAGCAAGTAAGTGTATGAAAAGACATTTGACACCCTGTGTCATCAGGGAGTTACAAATGAAGACAACCGTGAGACACCGGCACACATCTATCAGAGTGGCTAAAGTCCGGCACAGACAACACCAAGTGCAGGTGGGCCGTGGAGCCACGGGGTCGCTCATGCTTTGCTGGAGGGGACTTGGGATGCGGCGGACACTGTGGAGGGCAGTCGGGCGGTGTCTTACAATGCGAAGCTCGTCTTTTAGTGAAGCGCTTCCCGCCTTTGTCATTGTCTGCCAGGCTTCCCAAATCAAACTTCGCCTTCCAGATTGAATGCTTTTTGGGGGCTGTAGCCTCAAGTTCCCACAGAAACCCCTGAAGGATCCAGAAGAGAAATAAACAGAATGGTTTGGTATGTTCGATTACACGGGAGGCATTGTCAAATAAACAGTGAGGTTTAAAGATAAAAAGCCACGCCGGGCGCGGTGGCTCACACACGTCATCCCAGCACTTTGGGAGGCCAAGGCAAGAGGATTGCCTGAGTCCAAGGGTTCGAGACCAGCCTGAGCAACTTGGCAAGACTTCATCTCCTTAAGCTAGAACGTAAGTATTCACTGCTGGGAGAGAAAAATGACCAGTCCCAGCCAAACGACTCACCGCTAGTGCTAGCCAATCGGCTTGGACTTAGGGCTATGTAGGGCCCCAAATGGGCAACCCCTTTGGGTCTCCTCTTACTGTGGGAGCTTTTCTGTCCTCTCAATAAATCCGGCTCTCGCATTGCAGCTGTCTGTGCCCCTCATTCCTCCTGGGCACGAGACAAGAACCCCGACCTGAGCAGCTGCAGAAGATCATCAGAGCCGAGGAACTGTGCACCCCAGAGGCTGGCTTGCTAGCTGATGGGGCCGGCTGAATCGGGAGAATGGCTAGAAGAAGGCAAGACTCCAAAGCTGAGATGCTTCTGGGGGCTGCAGCACTCTTAGCCCGCTGGAGCCTGCACTCTGGGGGCTTGGCTTGCCAGCCCACCGAATCAGCAGCACTCTCAGGGCATGGCTTGCCAGTCCCTCAGTGTCGGCACTTCCAGGGCTAGGCTTACCAGCCCCTTGAGCCCACCCACTCTGGGGCTCCACTGGCTGACCCACTGGGTTGACACTCTCGAAGCCCAGGCTGACCTGAAAAATCTGTAACATCACCAAGCTCCACAGGCTGGTCTTGAACCCTGGGCTCTGGCCGTTCTCTCGCCTCTGCCTCCCAAAGTGCTAGAATGACGGGCGTGAGCCACCCTGCCCAGTTCAAATATTTAGCTTTTAAACCTTCCCGCCCAGTGGTTGAGTAGCAGGTGCCGGGGGGCTTCTTGTTTTGCTGCAGCAACCAACAGCCACATCGGGGGCAACAGCTGGAGTCCTGAACTAGGCGACCAGCGTCCACATCCCTCATTCTCTGGGATTCAACGTCTTCAGATGGTCCCAATGGGTGGCTGACCGGGGCTGCGGGGGAACCACCACCTGCGTCCTCTGTGCTCTTAGTGGTGGTACCAGTCCCCTCAGTCCCCCCAGGGATGTAGGTTGCTTTTTTTTTCTTTTTTGAGTCAGAGTCTCACTCTGTCTCCCAGGAAGCTGGAGACAGCAGCACACTCACAGCCACCACAGCCTCGACCTCCTGGGCTCAGGTGATCCTTCCACCTCAGCCTCCCAAGTAGTTGGGGCTATAGACATGTACCACCATGCCTGGCTTTTTTTTTTTTTTTTTGTATAGATGAGGTCTTGCTATGTTGCCCAGGCTGGAGGGCAGTGACGCGATCACGGCTCACCTCAGCCTCGACCTCTTGGGCTCAAGCAATCCTTTCACTTCAGCATTTCAGCCTCCCGAGTAGCTGGGACTACAGGCATGCACCACCACGTATGGCTAATTTTTTGATTTGTTGTAGAGATGAGGTCTCACCATGTTGCCTAGGCTGGTCTCAAACTCCTGGGCTCAAGCAATCCTCCCACCTCGGCCTCCAGAGTGCTGGGACTTAAAGGCGTGAGCCACCAGGCCTGGCACGTGTCACTTTTGATATGCTAGGCAGACACAGCTCTGTGGCCGCCCCGGCTTTTCCCACCAGGACAGCCCTTACCCCCCAGGCCAGGGCACCCGCGTGTTCCATGTGTGCACTTGGAACCGGGGAGCTGAGCTCTGGGGCCCACTGAGGGTTGGTGCTGAGCCAAAGTTCCAGGGGACCCCAACCTTCAGCCCCCCTGTGCCGACCGTCGGACCCCTGTGGTGCTTTGTGTCTCCAGGAGTTGGTGTCGGCTTAGAGCCAGGATCCAGGAGCCCCCCAGAGCCGGCCTGCTCCCCTCCCCCAGAGCAGCCCCCCAGCACCCGGCCGCAGGACCCGCCGGGGGAAGCCGGGGGAGATGAGCCCTTGGTGTGTGGGAGGGGCCTGGGCCTGTGCTCCTCTCTGACACCATGAGCCACCGACCGGCCAAGGCCACGGGTCTCTGTAGGCCACACAGTTCTGATCGCTGAGGGTCCCAGATGCCCACTCAACAGCAAACCCTGGGCCTCCTGGCAGTGCCCCATCTTCCTTGAAGGTGGCGAGCTCGAGACTGGGCACCACCCTGGCCCGCTCTCCCCTCCCTCCTCTGTCTGCCTTGGCCCTGACGCTGACATTGGAGACATCAGAGCCCATCTCAACCCACCCTGAGCAGAGGACACCCCCGGCCCACACAGGACACCTGTGTGGGGCCTTCAGGCTGGGGCAGGACTGGCCAAGCCCCTGTGCCTTCCATCCCAGCCCTGGGCCCTAAGCCTCTCTCAGAGGCAGGGAAAGTGCTGCCAGCCACCCTGACCTCTTGTGGCCCAGAGCACGTGTCCTTCGGGGACGGCTAGGGAGATCCCACATCCACTCCTGATTCCCGTCACACAGAGGGTCCCTGTGACTGCCCAGGCCTGCTCACGGGAGGCCCCGTAGCCAGGGAGGAAGGGTGGGGCCTGCTCATCAGACCTCAGGCTGCCCACCGAGGTGGCTTCCGGGTGATGGCCTCAGGCAGGCTCTCAGCTCCCTCCTGGGTCCCGGGGCCTCCAGGGCTTCTACCTCAGCCTCTCGACCCCCTCCCATCTGCCCCCTGCACAGCCCCCGGTGTTGCCCAAACTGCCGCCTTCACTGCGGAGGCCGAGGCTGCGTCTCAACCCAGCAGGTAAAGGCTCGGTGTCGGAGGGTGGTGCAGTCGGGCATAGGGGGCACTGCTGGCCTCTCTTTTCATGGCCCTGAGATCCCCTACCCCGTCCACCACTCCTACCCCTGAGATGTCCCCAGATCCCCCATGCCAGCCCCAGCCCAGCTGGGCCTACGCACCCAGCCAGCCCCTCTGGCTCTCAGGGCCTCTGTCTCCCAAGCCCAGTCCTGTATTTTTGCATGCTCCACACCAGGCCGTGGGGTGGGTGTGCTTGATTCACTGTTTCCCCAGGACCAGCCCACTGGTATTCAGTAGATGTGAGGTGAATTAGCAAATGAACAGTAGTCATTTAGTTCCTGTTCTGGGGGCTGGAAGTTCAAGGTTGCATCCAGCTGATTCCATTCTTCCTGAGGGCTCTCTTCCTGGCTTGCAGATGGCCACCTTCTTCTTTTTTTTTTTTCTTTTGAGTCGGAGTCTCACTCTGTCACCCAGACTGGACGTGCAGCGGCCGCTCCCAGCCACCGCAGCCTCGACCTGCTGGGCTCCAGAGATCCTTCCGCCTCAGCCTTCCAAGTAGCCAGAATTACAGGGATGCGCTACCACGCCTGGCTGATTTTTTTGATTTATTGCAGAGATGAGGTCTCTCTGCCCGGCGGGTCTCGAACCTGCGGGCTCAGGCAATCCACTCACCTCAGCCTCCCAAAAGCACGGGATTACAGGCTGAGCCATCAAACCTGGCTTTTTTGATTTATTGTCGAGATGAGGTCTCGCCAAGTTGCCCAGGTGGGTCTCGAACCCGCGGGCTCAGGCAATCCACTCGCCTCGGCCTCCCAAGGCGCGGGATTACAGGCTGGGCCACCGAGCCCGGCCCAACGGTCACCTTCTTTTTGTCCCTCTCACACAACCTGCCCTCTGCGCATGGAGGGGGGTACCCCAGATGCTTCCAGGTGGTGGCTGGCTGGCCTCCCTGGGCGGAAGGGGCCATGTCACTCTCCATGCACAGGGGCCCACCCAGAGCCCAGCTCTCTGGAGACTCTTCTTACAAGGGCACTAATCCCATGGGATCAGGACCCACCCTCCTGGCCTCGTCTGACCCTGATCACCTCCCAAATACCCACCTCCTAACCTATGTCTTTGTGGGGGGGCACAATTCAGTTCATAGGAGACGCTGACTGCAAATCCATCTTCCAAAACCTTCTCCCACCCTGCTCCTCACTCTGCTTCAAGACCCTCCACAGCCCCAGGCCCCTCCTGAGGGTCCCTGCCCTGCCACAGAGAGAGAAGGGGCCTGACCACAGACCTTGGCCCCATCCCCACATGTTGGGGTCTGGCCTGTGTGGAGACAGGCAGCCATCGCTGATGAAGCTTCCAGGTTCCTACGGGAGGTGACATGGTGGGCTCCCTGGCATCAGGGGCCAACGGCAGCCTTTATCACTGAGTGTTGTCCTCACCATGGGTCAAAATAAAACACGCTGGCCGGGCTCAGTGGCTCAGCCTGTCATCCCAGCACTTTGGGAGGCTGAGGTGAGTGGATTACCTAAGCCCGCGGGTTCGAGACCAGCCTGGGCAACTTGGTGAGACCTCATCTCCACAATAAATCAAAAATTAGCCAGGTGCAGTAGTGAGCACCTGTGGTTCCAGCTGCCTGGAAAGCAGAGTCAGAAGGGTTGCCGGAGCCCACCCAGTAGGTCGTGAGCATGCCACTGCACTCCAGCCTGGGTGATACAGTGAGACCCCAAATAAAAAATTAAAACTAAAAATAAATAAATAAATAAACTAAAACACATTGGCCAGGCATGGGGGCTCACACCTGTCATCCTAGCACTTTGGGAGGCCAAGGCAGGAGGATCGCTTTAGCCCAAGAGTCCAAGACGAGCTCGGGCAACTTAGCAAGACCTCATCTCTACCAAAAATTAAAAAATTAGCCAAGTATCATGGTGTGCACCTGCAGTCCTGGCTGCTTGGGAGGCTGAGGCAGAAGGATCACCTGAGCCCAGGAGGTTGAGGCTGCAGTGAGCTGTGAGCATGCTACTGCACTCCAGCCTGGGCGACAGAGTGAGACTCCAACTCAAAAAAAAAAAAACGTGCTAGCCAGGCATGGGGGCTCAAACCTGCCATCCCAGCACTTTGAAAGGCCAAGGCAGGAGGATCTCTTTAGCCCAAGAGTCCAAGACTAGCCCGGGCAACTTAGCAAGACCTCATCTCTACCAAAAATAAAAAAAATTAGCCGAGTATGGTGGTGTGCACCTGCAGTCCCTGCTGCTTGGGAGGCTGAGGCAGAAGGAGTGCCTGAGCCCAGGAGGTCGAGGCTGCAGTGAGCTGTGAGCATGCCACTGCACTCCAACCTGGGTGACAGAGTGAGACACTGGTTTTAAAAATAGATAAATAAAATAAATAAAAACAAGCCATGCTGACCACTGGGAGCGGGGCTGGGAACATCGACCCTGGAGGCTGCACGGGAACCTGGGGAGTTTGGGCAGGAGGGTCTGGTCCACACTCTTCCACCAGCCGGCAGGACGAGGCCTGGGCCCAGGGCTGGGGTGGCCAGCCCGTCCCCTTGCCCCCATGGGGAAGCCCCAGGAGGTGTGAGGAGCCCCCGGGGGCACACTGAAGATATCCAGCTCAGACCCAGGCCTGGGGTGATTGGGAAGGGGAAGCTACCCAGGAGGGCTGTGACCAGCTCCCAGGGGTGTCTGGGCAGAGGGCAGAGGGCAGAGGGCAGAGGCAGGGCCCTGGCATGGCCCCGTGTGGTCCTGTGTGGTCAGGCCGGTGACATGGGTTTGAAGGCCAGGAGCTCACAGGTGGTCCACGTGTGCCAGGGTGACACAGGCTGGCATTCCTGCTGGAAGGGGCCGTGACACTGCCCTGCCACTCCCACAGGGGCCCCAAACAGGGCCAGGCACAGACCCCCGCAAGGCTTCTGGCCTCGGAGCCTGGTTGTTCATCTCGGAGAGGGAATGAAGGGAGGTTCTCTCAGGCTCCCTCCTCAGTGCTCTTAGGAGGGGAGAGGCTGCCTCCTCCTGGCCGGGAAACAGCGTCCCGGGGAAGGAAACTGCTTCCTGGCCAAAGCCCCACCCTACCAGATGGCCAGAGGCAGCTCCCCAGGTAAACTGAGGCAGCAGGAGCAATTGGGGAGGTGGGCGAATAAACCATTTCATGAACAGGTGGGAGATGGGATGAGGGTGGGTGGGTGGGTGAGCGGGAAGGTGGACAGGCGGTGTGGGTGGCATTACCGAGACCGTGGAGAGGGCGTCAGGGACCTACCTGGGGCACTCAGGAGTCCAGGCTTGGAGGGCAGGTGGACCAGGGCTGGCCCCACCGTGCCTCCTCCCCGCCCCCACATCTCGAGACCCACTGAGGACACGGACAAAATGACGCTTCTAAATGGAATTTCATTCTTACACCAGTTCTAGGTTGCCAAGACAGCACAGAGGGTTCCCAGGCCCACCCCGATGTGCCTTCATCGAATGCAAGGAAAAAACACTTGCAGCTGGACATGGTGGCTCACGCCTGTCATCCCAGCCCTTTGGGAGGCCGAGGTGCATGGATTGCCTGAGCCCGCGGGTTCGAGATCAGCTTGGGCAACTTGGCGAGACCTCGTTGCGACAATAAATAAAAAAATCAGCCAGGTGTGGTGGCACACGCCTGTGGTCCCAGCTACTTGGAAGGCTGAAGCGGAAGGATCGCCCGCGCCCAGCAGGTCGAGGCTGCGGTGGCTGTGAGCGTGCCCCTGCGCTCCAGCCTGGTGACAGAGTGAGACCCTGACTCAACAAACAAACAAACAAACAAAAAAGCAGATGCCATGTCTCCTGCTGCTTGCTCACCACACGGGGCACTGTGCCACCAGATATGGGGATCCCCACAAGCAGGCAGCTGTCCTGCGGCAGACGCCCGTGGGGTCCGCGGGGAAGTGGCACATTCCACAGGCCCAGCCCACCACTGCCCTCCACCGCCACTTCTGATGCCAGCCACAAGCCCTGGGCCGTGGCTCGTGCTTCTGACCAACCAGCTCTAATCAGGGCTCCCTTGACTCCCTCTTGGACTCGACCGATGTGCCAGGGTGGCCTCCAGGACTCAGGGAAACACCTCCGTTGACCCACTGATGACCAAAGATGTGGCAAAGATGTGGGTGAACCGCAGACGGGGAGAAGTGTCCGGCCCGGGGTGGGAGGTGGAGCGGCCTCACCCTCCCAGGACGCACCACCCTCCAGAAACTCCAAAGCCCGGACCCTGTCCTCTCGGGGTCTCCTTGGAGGCTTCGTGATATGGGCTGACTGATTACATCTTCAGCCACGGGTGATGACTTGACCCTTCACCCCTCTCTCCTGGGAGCAGGGTCAAGTGTCCCTTGTCTTCCCAGTGAGCAGTGGAGGCTACCAGAGGAGGGCGGCAGCCTCCAGTCTCCTTGTCAGCAACAAAGTCACCTTCACCACCCCAGAGAGTCCCCAGATGCCAGGCGCCAGGGACACAGGGACCCAGGACAGACTTCTCGACGTTGCATCCACCTCCTCCTTGGTGAGGGACATTCGTCAGCACTAGCCAGCCGGTATCCACCCATCATTATTTTTATTATTATTTGTATTTATTTATTGTTGTAGAGATGGGGGGTCTCACTATGCTGCCCAGGCTGGTTTTGAACTCCTGACCCCGAGTAACCCTCCTCCCACATCGGCCTCCCAAAGTGTTGGGAATACAGGTGTGAGCCACTGCGCCCAGCAATACATCCTAATTAACTAAGCCCACCCTTGATCCTGAGTTCCTGGGTTCCCCCCACTGCCTTTCTCTGTCCCCAGGCCCCTCCAGCATCCCACATGACACCAGGTGGCCCTGTCTCTTCGGGCTCCTCTGGGCTGTGACAGCCTCTCACTCCTCCTTGCCTCTGGTGACCTGGACAGCTTCGAGGAGGGCAGGTCAGGGCTGCTGGCGGACGCCCCTGACTGCGACGTGTCTGGGGCTTTCCTGGCAATTCGGCTGGAGCTCTGGGTCTGGGGGTGGAAAGACCAGAGGGAAGAGCCGGTCTTGTCACAGCGCATCGAGGACATACACCATCACGTGACCTGTCGCGGCTGGTGTCCCCTGAGCCGCCTGCTGGGGCCGCGTCCGTCTGTGTCAATCGTGAAGTTGCGCTCACGGTCCCTTCCCCACGCCACATGCAGCCACAGGAGTGCTGGAGCTCTATGGGGACACCTGCCTCCTCTCCCGCATTGGCTTATATATTCATTCATTCATTCACTCATTCATTCATCCATTCATTCATATGAGGTGTGAGCCCCTGAGCCCCTGCAGCACATCCTAATTAACTAAGCCCACATTTGACCCCGATTTCTTGGGTTTCCAAAGTGCTGGGTTTCCCCCACTGTCTTTTTTCCTTTCCCCGGGCCCTCCACCATGCCAAGTGACACCGGAGTGGAGCTGGGGTGTCTATTTAGAGATGTGGGCTAAGATCCAATATGATGTGTCTCATAGTTTTCCGGCTTTGGCCTTTGGAGCCTGTGAAGTTCCATCCAAAACTATTTTTGGTCAATCCATTAATTGTCAGATGAGAGAGGGAGAGAGAAGACCCGGGAAGTCCCTGAGGGTAAACACCATCCCACACCCAAGCCCGACACCTTCCTAGAAAGTCAAGAGAGGTTCAAGACCCGCCTGGGCAGCTTGGCGAGCCTCATCTCTGCAATCAATCAAAAAATCAGCCGGGTGTGGTAGCGCACGCCTGTAATTCCGGCTACTCGGAAGGCTGAGGCAGAAGGATCGCCGGAGCCCAGGAGGCGAGGCTGCGGTGGCCGGGAGTGGCCACTGCACTCCAGTCTGGGCGACAGAGTGAGACTCCAACTCAAAAAAAAAAAAAGAAAGAAAGAAATGCATGTCAGCCAGGCTCCGTGGCTCAGCCTGTAATCCCGTGCTTTGGGAGGCAGAGGCGAGTGTATTGCCTGAGCCTGCGGGTTCGAGACCCGCCCGGGCAGGTGAGACCTCATCTCTACAATAAATCAAAAAAATTAGCCAGGCATGGTCGCACGCACCTGTAATTCCGGCTACGTGGAAGGCTGAGGCAGAAGGATCGCCGAAGCCCAGCAGGTCCAGGCTGCGGTGGCCGGGAGTGGCCACTGCACTCCAGCCTGGGCGACAGAGTGAGACTCCGACTCAAAAAAAAAAAAGAGGGCTGCATGGGTCAGCTTGCAGTGGGCCTGACCCTCAGGACGGGGTCTGTGGCGGGGGGCAGGGTGCGCGGCGGGGTCTGTGGCGGGGGCCCTGTCCCCCTGGCCCGGCCTTATTAGAGGGCCTTCCTGGCTTCCATGGGCCAGCACTGCCTTTCAGAGTGGGTGGGCGGCTACCCCAGCACACCAGGGAGGGCGGCAGGCGTGGGGGCGGCGACAGGCCATGGCTTTCCCTCAACAGACACGTCCTCTTGCAGGGGGAGCGTTGGGCTGGGGGCATGGGGCTCAGCAGAGGGGCGAGGACTCACCGGGCTCCCACCACAGTGGGCTGGAGGGCCCAGGACAAGGGGCTGTGGCCCGATCTGGCCTCCAGAGGGCCGGCCTGGGCTTCCTGCATGCCCGCCAGGAGGCTCGGTGCCACTTGGAGACAAGGCGTAGGAGCACTGGGCAGAGTCTTGGTTCCCAGGCCCACCCCCCCACATTGCTCCGGGCTGGTGCAGGAGCGCCCGGGTGGGCGGTGGATGCTCTGGGCCTCTCACTGCCTCCTCGGAGGCCTCCTGGACCTGCCTTTCTCTCCAAGGCTGGAGAAGAACAGTCCCAGGAGGAGGCAGGCACAGCCATGAGGGGCTCCTCTCCCTTAGAGGGGCCAGGCCAGCCACCCCACAACGTGGGCGTGACAGCCCTCCACCCAGAGCCTTCATTCCTGCTGCCTGCTGCCCGAGCCCAGCCAGGGCCACACCAGAGCTGGGCCCAGGCCCTCCCCTCAGGTGATGTCCGAGTCCAAGACTCCCATGGGTCCCCACAGACTCAGGGCAGGGGATTCCTGGGCATCGAAGCTGCAGAGGGGCTGCCTGGGGGTGCCGGCAGGGACTAGGGCTCCTGACGGCCCCCACTCCTCGACAGAGGGAGAGAGGAGGTGGCCGTGCAGTCCCCTCCAGCAACAGTCTTCCCGCGCTGAGAGGGCAGCCCAGTCACCTTCCAAGAGTAACGCCAGCCTTCTTCTAGCAGGGCAGACCCAGGGCCCAGTTCCAGTGGCTTCTAGCAGGCCTGTGGGGCGCCCTTCTCCCCTGTCAGGTGCCGAGTGTCGTGGAGGGCCTCACATGACGAGATGCAGAGAGCGACAGTGCCAGCCCCGAGGGGAGAGCTGGACACAAGCAGCCCCACCCACCCCTCAGCCCTAAGCACCCAGAGTGTCACCACACCTGGCCAGATGTGCGTTTCAACCAAGCCTCCCCAGAGACCCCACACGGGTGGGAGTGAGGCCCAGCCTCCACCTGTGGCCCCCAAGACGGCTTTATTCCCATTTGTGCCTCTGAGGCTTTAAAAATGGACTCACTGACCGGTCTCGGTGACTCAACCTGTCATCCCAGCACTTTGGGAGGCTGAGCAGAGTGGATTGCCTGAGCCCGTGGTTCGAGACCAGCCCAGGCAACATGGCGAGACCTCATCTCTGCAATAAATAAAAATGAAAAAAAGAGAAAAAACTAGCTGGGTGTGGCAGCAAGCACCTGTAGCTCCAGCTACTCGGAAGGCTGAGGTGGAAGGATCGCTGGAGCCCAGCAGGTCGATGCCGGGGTGGCCATAAGCGTGCCGCTGCCCTCCAGCCTGGGCGGCAGAGGGAGACTCTGACTCAAAAAAAAAAGAAAAGAGAAAAATGGAATCACCTTTCCTAAATGTGACTGTCATAGGCCGTCTCCAACCATGCTTCACAGAACACCATCATCCTGGCCTTTTCCGTTAGACACAGTGTCCCGGCTTCCTCCTGGCCAGCTCCCACCTATGCACCCCCATGACAGGGCACTCACTCCCCCCAGGCGCCTACCCACCCTGCCCAGCCCCTGACGCCCCACCCCGTGCCATCCCCTGGGGCCCCACCAAGAACAATGCCATGCCCTCCTGGGAGCCAATGCCTGGGTGCCGCCGCCCCTCCCTTCCTGCCTGTCCTTCCTCTGGGCACCCAGCGGCTCAGTCCTAGGGACATGTTGACAAGAGGACAGAGGGCGGGTGCAGCCACGTCCTGGGCGGGCAACTGCGGTCTGAAGCCCTGCCCAGCTGGAAACCGCAAAGACAGCGGTGGGGACGGGTGAGGGAGGGAGGAGACGAACGGAGAGGGCCACCATGGGGCCTTGGAGTCGAGTCAGGGCGGCCAAATGTCAGATGCTGGTCACTGGCTTCTTTGTCTTGGTAACAGGCAGGCTGGGCGGCAGGGGAGGGAGAAGGCGGTGGGTGGGGTGGGCAGGGGCGAGGGTGGCAGGGCTGGCCTCAGGCCTCTAGCACAGTGGTATCCCATCCCCCCACGGGCACACACGCTCCAGCCCTGCTGTCCCAACCCTGCCCCTGCAGCCATGTGTCTGCGGTGCCTGGCGGCCCGCGGTGACCATTTGGATGTGTGGTGGTGACCCCTTGGACACGTGGCCCTGCGGGCAGTGTTTGTCTCCCGAGGGGCAGTGCAGGCCTGGAGGAGGCCTGATGGTGCCAGGGCTACGGGCAGTGGGTGAGCTGGGATGGAGGGCGCTGGCAGCGGTGTCCAGGGCTCTCCCCCGTTATGGCCCTGTGGGGGTGCTTTCACAGGATGGGACCCGTCCCGCTGTGTAGACGGAACGACCTGAGTTCCAAGTCCTCAGGGAAGCTGGGGAGCGGGTGTGAGAGTGTGCTTATCCATGTATCTGTGTGTGCATGTGTGTGTGGTGGGGTGTCTAGGGTGACGGCCCTCTGAGGCCCCCCCAGAAATACCCGCAAGCTGTCTCCTAGGAGACCAGGAAACTAGAGGGCCCAGCCCAGGGGGCCAGAAGCCCACCCCTGCCCCCTCCAGCCCGTGGTCCCACACCACGTCTGCCCTGTCTCCAGCTGCTGGGCCTCTGTGTGGCCACCGTGTCGGGGCTCACCTACTTTGGGGCCCACTTTGCCGTCATCAGCCGTGCGTCCCTGGAGAGGAACCCCTACGAGGCCGTGCACCGCGGGGGTAGGTGGGGCTGGGCTGGTGCCTGGGAGGGGCTCAGTCGGAGGGAGCCGGATCGGGGGTGAGGTCCACAGTGGGAGCCCTGGGCAGGGACGGGTGGTCAGACAGGGAAGGGCTGCCCTGGAGTCCTGGCTCCCCTGGGTAGAGCCTGGGGGTCTGGGCCACAGCCGAGTGCTCCTGCCTGGGGTCCCCAGCCCCACAGGAACTTGGGGACACTTGGGTATGTCCGGCAGGGTCCAGGCCAGCTCTGCAGTCAGGGCTCAGCCTGAATCAGGGGCTGCTGTGGCTGGCCTGGGCTCAGTGGGTCTGTAGAAGGGGCTGGCGTCTTGCTGGCGTCTTGCTGAGTATCGGGGACGGGCAGGACCGAGACGCAGCAGTGATGCATCCCAAGTTCAGAGGGCAGAGAATGCCAGGGTCATCTGGGGCCGGAGGAGGAAGGGAACCAGAGGATGCTGGAGCCGCACCAGCAAGGGCACTCAGGATTTCCCACCTGGGCAGTCAGGACCCCTCACTTGAAAGGCCAGGACCCCTTACCTGGACGGCTGGAGACCTCTCACCTGGGCAGCCAGGACCCTGCAGCCCAGTGGGCGGGCACGGGGATACAGAGGACCACAGGTCAGGGCTGCAGGACCCAGCCCCGGGCCCCTTGCTGCCTAAGAAGCCACTGCTCTTCCCCAAATCCCAGGGCTGAGGCCTCCCTGGAGGAGGAAGCCTGGGGCCCAAGTCCGGACTGATAAGATTACAGCTCCACTAGGCCAGTTGTCACTAGGTCATGAGGACAGAGGACATGTGGCTTCAAAGATAGGCCCAGAGGCAGAAGGGGGGAGGGGAGAGGGAAGTGGGAGAGCCAGGCGGCCCCCAGGCTGAGTTCCTGCCTCCCTCCTTCCCCAGGGTTCTCCCGAGTGGCAGAGGTCAGTGGGGGGGGACCCAACCTGTCTGGCGGGGAGACGGGGCCCATCGGAGCCTCCCGGAAGCCCAGTGCCGCTCCCGTGACCCTGAGTGGGACGTCAGACCTGGGCTCTGTGCCCTCGGGCCTGTCCCGGCCCCTCACGTTCTGCCTGTCTTTCAGCCTTCTTCGTGGGGGCCAGCCTGGGAGGGCTCCTGGCCCTGGGGGCCGTGCTGAGCGCCGCAGCCACTGTGAGGGAAGCCCAGGGCCTCATGGCCGGGGTGAGTTTTGCCCCCAGACACCCCCACGCCCCCGGAGCAAGAAAAGGGAGCCCCTGAGTGTCTAGGGAGAAACAGAGCCCCAAGGGAGGGAGAATGACCGTGACCATCCAGCTGGAGGGCCAGGACCTGGGCAGCCGGGATTCCTCGCCTGAAGACCCAGGACCCCTCCCTCGGGCCCTTTGCCAGCCGCCATCCACACACCCTATATGGGTTTCTAGAGCCCTGGAAGGCAGAGCCGGCCTGACTGTCCTGGGAGCCATTGCCGAAGGCCCCAGGGGTCTGTTCGGTTCCCAGCCTGCTCTGGTGATGAGTTTGGGTGAATCCACCTCCTGCTGGGAGGAGATCAGGTGAGGGACAGCCCTGGCCGGGCCTCCTGCCCAGGCCTCTCTGAGCGGCATGCCCTCCCTCCCAGCCCCGCCGAGCTCCAGGCCTGAGGTCCCCCAGGCCCTCTGCCTCAGCCCACAGAGGGGCCCGTGTGGTCTCACACCTCCTCCGCCACCAGGGCTCCCCCTTGGTCCCCACGGCCCTCAGTGGTCACCCAGACTCTGCCTGCCCGGCCTCCCCTCGGCCAGGAGGCCCCTCAGGGCCGTGTCAGGGGTCTCTCCCTTGAGCTGGGGCGGCTTCTCCCTGGGTGCCTTCCTCCCCACCCTCCCCTCTGGCTGTGAGGTGTCCCTTTCTCTCCTCCACCTCCCTGCTCCTGGAAACCCCCAGCCCAAAGATAGGCCCAGAGGCAGAAGGGGGCCTTTGCACGCCCACCTGCCCCAGCCCTGGCCACGAGTGACTCATGGGGTCGAAACCTCAGGAGTCTGTGCTGGGGGCTTTGCTCCCTGTGTGTCCTGCGAGTCTGGGGCACTGCGGGGGTCCCTGAGGGCAGGACCTCCTGGGTCCCCAAGGCTGCCAGGATTCTCCGCCCAGGCTTCGAGTTCAGCGAATGCTGTTGACTGACTCCTGGTTGGTCCCTGTCTCCAAGGATAGGGATGGAGTCATCCCTTGGAGCTGTTGCCGGGCCTGCCAGTCCTGGATGGGCCCAGAGGGAGCAGAGCAGGGCCCAGCAGCTCCGGCCTCAACTGGAAACCTCCTCTGGGGACAGGAGCATGGGCAGGAGAGTGCTGGCCCCGCCAGAGTGGGCATCAGAGTCCCAGCCTGTACCATCTGGCTTCAGCAGGGTGGGAAGCCGCGGGGGCATGGCGGGGCAGGTGGCCTGTCCCCAGAGGGCGTGTGACCTGTGGAGGGACACCTGGATGGACGGCAAGGCGGGCGGCAGGGCCAAGCCAGAGGGTCCAGGGCGCACAGCCTGAAAAGCTTGTGCTGGGTCTGCAGTGCTGGCCACCAGGGGGCACCATAGCTCTGAGACCAAGGCCGCACCCTTGGAAGGCAGAGCCGCCCTGGCCGCAGGGCTCATGTTCCTCTCTCAGCCCAGCACATCACAGGCCTTCCGGAGCCTACCTTGCCCTGCACACCTTGTCCTGGGCGGGCGAACTCCCGCACAGCCCTGAGCCCCAGGGCCCTCGGGTCCGACCTGGGTGGGGCACCTGGCATGCCCACAGCTGGGGCGCTGGGAGATCCCCCCAAGACACCTGCTCCCTGGAGCTGCATGCAGGTGTGTGAGTGAATGTGCGTGCACGTGTGTCCACGTGCCTGTGTATGTGTGCCCCTGAGCGTGTGCCCGTGCAGGCGTGTGGGCCTGTGCCTTGCAAGTGTGTGCCTGTGTGTGCGGCCCTGTGGGCCCGGGGGTCGCCAAGCGGGTGTGGCGTCTGCGTGCTGCGCCTGGCCCGTCTGCGTGCGTCTCCACTAGCACGTAGGAAGGGGCCAGAGATGGGAGCAGGCCGAGAAGAGACATTTTTCCAGCTGCCAGCCCGCCGGGGGCTCCCCCCTCCCTGCCCCTTCCTGCCTGCCCCCACCTCCTCCGGCCTCTCCCCAGCACAGGAAATGGAAGCGCTCTCGGGCCCAGGGAGCAGCCGGCAGCCAAGGCAGCCCCTGTCGCTGTTTACTCATCTGTCTCCTCTCCGTTTAGAAGGACCTGAGAGAAAACGGCCGGGAGCCTGGCCTTCCCCAGCCCGCTCCGGTAGGGGAGGTCTGGGGAGGCCTGTCCCCTCCGCTGCCAGGATCCTCTCTGCAAGGAGGGGGGGAGAGGGGAGGGAGGGAGGAAGTGGGGAGAGAAGAAGCTGGAGGAGGGTGGAGGGCGAAAGGGGCAGGGAGAGAGGAAGGGGAGGGAGGAGGGAGGGAGGGGCCGCCGGAGGGGGAGGGGCTGGAGAGGGAGGGAGAGACGAGAGACAGCGAGACACAGGGAGAGACAGAGGTAGAGGCAGGAAGGGGGGGAGGGAAGGGAGGCGGAGGGAGGGAGGGGAGGACACAGAGAGGGAGAGCAGAGGTGGGGAGACGGCCCTGGCTCCCCGAGGAATGAGCTGGGGCTGGCTCAGGGCCGAGCCTGGGCGGCAGCGTGGAGAGATAGCTTCCAGATGGGGAAGGCGGCCCCCAGCCAGCCAGAGGGGAGGGAGCAAGGTGGGGCAGAGGGAGGAGGGGGAGGGGAGAAGGAGCCGGAGGAGGCGAGGGAGGGGCAGGAGGGGGAAGGAGGGAGAGGGAGGTGGCGGCGGCGCCAGGGCTGCCCCACATGGGCCTTGAGCCCCCGGCAGGGGGTCCCGGGACAGCTGGAGGCCCCGCCCCTCAGAGCCCCAGCCCGCGCCCACCGTGTGAGGGCCGGGGGAGGCGCCCTGCTCTTCCCACACGCCCCCGCTCAGCTCTCAGGCTAGAAGGCTCCCCGGCCGGCCCGGCCAGAGTCCTTGGGGTCCCCTCCCTCATCCCTCAGGCGCCCATGCTCCTGGGTGTCATCCCGAGAGGCCCCTGGGTGGGGAGAGCTGGACAGTCCGGGGGCGCGCTGTGAAGCTGCCTGCAGGGCGGGGGTGCACAGGGCTGATGGCTCCCCCAGGGCCCAGCACCCCCGGGCGGATTGAGCGGCCAGAGGGGCCATCAGAGCTCCAGGACGGCTGGGCCGGAGACCCAGGGCCTCGGGTGACCGGCACGAGTGGGGGTGAGGGACGTCCCCGGCGTTCAGGCATGCTGGGGCTCCCGTGGGTGTCCAAGGACCAGAGCCCTGCTCGAGAGACAGACAAGGTGCTTGGTGGACGTTCCTACCAGAGGGTCTGGTAGGAACTGGGGCAAGGGCATGGTCACCAGAGAGGGGACAGCGGCTGACTGGGGCCACAGGGACCCAGGCTGCGGTGTGAGGAGAAGGGAGGCTGGCTCAGCTTCCAGGGGAGGGCACACTGTCCAGGATCAAAGAACCCACAGCACCGGAAGGGCATGGTGTTCGCATCTGTCATCCCAGCACTTTGGGAGGTCGAGGCAGGAGGATGTCCTGAGCCCAAGAGTTCGTTCGAGACAAGCCCGGGCAACATAGCAAAACCTTGCTGCTACAAAAAATCAAAAAATGAGCCCAGTGTGGTGGCACACGCCTGTAGTTCCAGCTACAGGGGAGGCTGAGGCAGAAGGATCACCCAAGCCCAGGAGACTGAGGCTGCAGCGAACGGCGCTCACGCCACTGCACTCCAGCCCGGGCGACAGTGAGACCCTCAGCACCGCCACCCCCGTGCTCCCCCACCCTGTGTGGGAGCGGCCACTTCTCCTGCCTTAAAGATGGCATTTTCCCTTAGGTGCAGGGTCAGGGCGTCTCTGGGGATCAGCCTAGGCAAACTGGGGCCACCATTGTCCCAGGGACGACCCGCCCTCCCTGCTGCAAGGGTGTGGTGCAGGGATAGAAAAGGAATTTCAGGCCGGACTCGGTGGCTCAGCCTGTAATCCCACACCTTTGGGAGGCTGAGGTGAGTGGATTACCTGAGCCCGCGGGTTCAAGACCCGCCTGGGCAGCGAGACCCCATCTCTACAATAAATCAAAAAGAAAAATCAGCCGGGCGCGGTAGCGCATGCCTGTAATTGCGGCTACTCGGAAGGCTGAGGCGGAAGGATCGCCGGAGCCCAGCGGGCAGGGGCTGCTGTGGCCGGGAGTGCCCACTGCACTCCAGTCTGGGCGACAGACTGAGACTCCAACTCAAAAAAAAAAAAAAGGAATTTCAGAAAAGGGCCAGAAGAGGGGGTGGGAAGGGGACTATGGAGCCCATGTGCCCAACCGCGGTATCCCCACCCCGGCCCCCCCACTGGCCACGCAGTGACCACCTTCCTCTGCCCCCAGGCCTTCCTGTGCTTTGCGCTGGCCTTCTGTGCCCTGGTGCAGGTGCTCTTCTGGAAATTCCACAATCCCACCCAGGTGAGCGCCAGCTGCACCCTACCCTCAGCCTGCAGGAGGGTCCCAGGGTGGGAGGACGGGGTGTGTGTGTGTGTGTGTGTGTGTGTGTGCGCGCGCGCGCGCGCACGCGCACTCAGGAATGTGCCATGCTGGGAAGGTCAGCCCAGGCTCCATGCTCCTGCTGGGCGGGAGGGACACCCCCACCTGGGGACATTCTCTGCTCGGATGTCAGTGGTGGCCGGGCGTGCAGAGGCCAGGGCCTGGTGGCGGGCAAGGGGGCAGAGCCCTAGGGAGGGACGCAGCCACCAGCCGTTCTTCCTGTGGGAAAGAGAGGTCTTAGCTTGGCCCAAGAGATTAATTGGCGGAGATAGAATGTTCCAGAAAACTCACGAAGAGAGACCAGGCTCCCATGGCCTGGCGGGCCCGGTGACGCCGTGTGGGAGCCATCAGCAGCCACTCTTTCCTCCCGGACACTGACCTCTCTGCAGAAGGGGCCCACCCAGGTGACCCCTCAGGGCAGGGTCAGAGGGTGTCGCTGAAAGACCGGCGGCCTTCCTCGTTCCTGCCAGAGCCCAGACCCAGGCAGGGGCCCTGGGACAGCCTGGGAGGCCCAAGGGAGGGCCGTCGGCAGTGTCAGAGCACCAAGGAGCCCCATGGACAACAGCAGGTGACTTCTTGGGGTGCCGGTGGCCCCAAACGTCTGGCTGCCCAGCCCCCCCTGCCCCACACGGGCGCAGAGGTCAGCAGACAGCAGCTGGGTCAGGCATCCGGGCCTGGCCCTCCGGCCGAGCCCTGCTGTGTGTTTCTGCGCTGGCACCGAGGTGAGATGGGCACCAGGATGCTGTCAGGCCCGAGTGCGGTGGTCACCCCTGGTTTGCAGATGGAGGGACTTGGGCCCTGGGGGACGGTGCCAGGGCTGGAGGGTCCTCTGCCTGAGTTGCCGTCTCGTCCGTCCTCCCTGCCCAAGGCTGGCCCCCTGCGCACATTCGCCCCCACCACCATCATTTGGGGTCACCCACCGGAAAGCAGTGAGAAGACACCATTTCCTCTGGCCCAGTGATATCCGGGACGGGGTCAGGTCCCCACCAGGTGACTGGCTGTGGGTCTGGTCCAGCAGTCCTGCAGGGAGACGGTGGGCTGGGTCAGCTTGTCAGCCTCGTTTCCTGTCTACCGAGGGGCAGTCTGGCCCATTCAAGGCCGGGATCATAGCACGGGCGGCCGAGGCCAAGTCGGCTGCCAGGGTGCCCAGGCTCGTCTGGGGCGGCTGTAGTCCAGGTATACAGTGCCGGGCCCAGGCCTCATGGTTCTGGAGGGGTTTGGGTCGTACCGGGACGGAATCTAGCTGGGGCCTGCTCCCTGGTGGCTCCCAGCCGGGCCTCTTCCCCAGCCTGTCCCAGCCCCACGGCCCATCCCCGACCCAAACTGTCCTCGCCTGGCCTGAGCTCCCGTGTGGCCTGCAGGGGTTAGTTCCCAGGGCCCTGCCTGACCCCAGGACGGAAGAGGTTCCCTGGCCCCGTGGGCCCCGTCTGTCCCTCCCAGAGGCTGTTGACTCCTAGCACGGTCCGTGTCAGGCCAGCTGGGCATGGAGGTGGCCTGGGCAGAGGGGCTTTGATTTAAGTGAGGCTCTCGGAGGGTCCTAGGGCAAGCCACGGAAGCTCCCTGGGCCTCGGCTGTCCGTGAAAGGAATGTCAAGGTCTCTGCCCGCGGGGGCTTCTGCAGGGCGGGAAGGAGCCAGAGCGAGGGGAGACATGGCCAGACACCACGTGCCCAGTCGGTCTTCGGTCACGTGGGACCAGTCCAGAGCTGTCCTGTGCTGACTGACCGGGTGGGGCTGGCCCCAGGATGCTGGCCCCCGCAGGAGGGCCCGCTGCGTCTCCCCCCACCCTCCGCCATCAGATCCCACCAGAGCCAAATGGCTTTCAGCCTGAACACCGGTCCTGGGGTAACCCAGCTGTGACAAAGGCCACCGGGACCAAACTGACGGGGGCCTGGGATCCAGAGCCTGGGACCCGGCCAGGCAGGTTCACCCCCATGCCCTCTGCACCCCACTCCCTGAGGGACCCCCTAAGATATCCTGACACACAGGGTCCCGGTGAGAGGCAAGGGACTGGACGCGCTCCCTCAGCCAGGAGGAGTAAGGGGGATGCCCCGGTCCCTCCCCGGGGCGTCCCTGCGCACAGGGTTTCCCAGCTGCCACCATCCCGGGATGCTTGGCCGGGAGGCAAGGCCAGGCCACCCAGGCCGAGCACAAAGCTCGAGGGCTATTAATCACGCTGTCCCGGAGACCCAAGAGCCACTTTGCCGCAAGCGCCCGCCGCTCCCTCAAGTCTGTACGTCGGGAAATGGATGGCCCGGCTCTCCTTAATAATTCAAGCTCGGATTAAGTACAGCCGTACGCGGAGCGGCAGGATGTGGTGTGTCCCCACAGTTCTTTGCGATCAGCCCTGGCCCCTGGAGGCCACCTCCCTCCCGGGGTCCTCTGGCCGCCGTGAGGGCCCAGCCCAGAGCCAGCACTCGACCTTTGAGGCTGACCGCTGACCCCTTGCAGTGCCCGCAGTGTCCCTCACTGGTGCCCCAGGGCCCCGCTCTGGCATCTGAGCTGGCCCGTTCTGCAGATACAGGGTGGAGGTCGCCAAGCCCGGGATGAGCTGGTCTTAGGGACTCCCCAGATGTCGGGCTTTGGCCCGTGTAGGAGCCTGTGATGTGCTTCCAGCACCCCGGGAGCCTCTCACCAGCCCTGCTCTCCAGTCCTGGTCCCAGGGGCGGGGCTCAGCGCCCCAGCACCCAGCAGGGAGCCCCCAGCCCAGTCCCCGTGTCCTTGTGAGAAACTCAGGCCTTGGGCTCCCACGGAGACCCCCGAATCTGGACATGGGGGCAGAAAGAGAAGCATCACCTAGGAGCCCAGGCCCAGGGGGGAGGGTCCAGCTTGGGCCCCCAGGCCTCCCATGTCAAGCTGTGGGGTTCAGGCAGGAGCTCATTCTGTGAGCTCTGCTTCCTGGGTTGTGGGGGGGACACCCGGCACAAACACAGAGCAGACCCCTCTGCTTCTCCCGTCGATGCTGCAGGAATGACCAGGACCTGCACAGAGCCCTGGAGGCGCTCAGGGCTTCCCTGGGCCGTGGAAGGGGTTGAGGGGGCACCAGGAGGGGTGATCCCAAGGCCAGTGGCGCCAGGCCCCCTGCCTCTACCTGGACCTCCTCCCATGGGGACACAATGTCCATTTCACAGTCAAGGACACTGAGGCTCAGGCCGGACCTGAGAGCAGCGTGATCAGCTTGGCGCCGGCGGTCTGGGTGCTGCCCACCTCCCAAGGCTGGGGAGGACGAGGCCGTCTGAGCTGGGGATGACTCACGGAAGGACATCTGACTCCTATTAGCCATTGATGGGGCGGGACTCTTTGGTGTCAGGAGCCGAGTTTGGCCCGGACGGTCCATCTGGCTCCTCTCAGGGCGTCTGGGCTTGGGCAGGGCTGGCTGAGAGCCCTGCAGGCCGCCGACAGGGCCTGCCGCGGGGCCTGGGCCACACGATGAGGGCCAGGGATGGCCGCCCTTCCCTTCTGAAGGCCAGGCATAAGTGGCTGGGGAGGCCTGGTCTTCCATTCACCCCAGCCTCAGGGCAGCCCCTGAGCACACCTGAGTTCGCCCCGGCTGTCCCCGTGACACAAGGGAGGAGGCAGGGAAGGCTCAGGGCCTCTGAAGCAGGAAGGAGGCACCAGAGGGTGGGGAGCCCAAAAGGGGCCCTGCCCTGCGCCAGGAAACCAGTGACTCCCGGAGCAGTCCAGGAAGGCTTCCTGGAGGAGGCGCGATTCCAGTCTGTGTCGGAAAGAGGTGTGACTTGGCAAGGGAGGACATACTGGTTGGAGCTTGACAAAGTCAAGGGAGGGCAGGGACGTGAGGTCCAGGGGACATCGGGATGCAGAGCGAAGGTAGCCTCCAACCAGACCCTGCACCACCCTCCTTCCCATTCCGCTCCCCCGCGGCTTTGACCACCTAGATCTGGCGCCAGGTGCCCAAAGGTCAAAGTCTCTGCTGCGAGCCCAGCCGCCTGGGCTTCCAGAAGGCGGTAGGGTGGTTCTAGGGAGACACCTTGGGTGCCCCCAGTTTTGGAGGGCAGGGAGGTCCCAAGTCTTCTCTGCCCGGCCCGGCCGCATCGCCCGTTTCCAGGTCAATGGTAGTTGGGCGGCATTCCCTTGGGCAGCCCCTGCCGGGCAGCCCCTGCCAGCCACAGCTGGGCAGGCAGCAGAGCTAGGTGGCCACGTCCCCCTGCTCTGGGGAGCAGGAGGGTCACCCTGGCCTCCCCTGTGGGGAGAGACCAATGCACCAGCCTCCAGCCTCCGTCGCATGGAGGGGGCTTCACCGGGCCTCCCTCAGGGCGGCCTCCCACGGTGCTCTCCCTGCAGGTGGAGGACGCCATGCTGGACACCTATGACCTGGTGTACGACCAGGCGGTGAGGACCGCCTCCCACGCCCGTCGGCAGGAGCTGGCGGCCATCCAGGACACGGTGCGCGGGGGGTGACGTGGCGGGTGGCGGGGCAGGCAGCCTCGCCGTGTGGACTGGGTCCAGAGAACGGGCGCAGGGCGGCCCCTAGAGTGAGCGGTGCCGAGGGGGATCCGGGGACACAGGTCACGACTGGGCCCTCGGAGCGGGGGGTCAAAGCATCCCTGTCCTCTCCCTCTGCCCCGGACAGAGCCGGCTCCCGGATGCTCTCGGGGCCCCATGCAAAGTGAAAAGGCGGGACCTCTCGTTCAAAAATGGTGGAGCATTTCGGGGCACTGAGCAAACAGGGTCCTTGTGTGCAGCCCAGGAGCCAGCCTCGTGCGTCAAGCATTCCATCCTTTGCCCGCCGGCAGGCAGCTGGAGCACAGGCCCCCGAGACCTCATCCTTCCTCAGGAAGAGTCCCTGGGCAGGGCAGGGTGCACGGGCCACTCCCCTCACCATGGCCCGGTTGCCCGGCAGCTGGTGCCCCAGCAGAAGTACCTGCAACCCCCCGAGCCCCAGCCCTGGCCTCTAGGGGGCCCTGCCAAGGTCATTTGTTCTTATGGTGCCTCAGTTTCCCCATCTGCCCTGCTCGCCTTCCTGGGGCCTCGGGAGCAAATGGCCACTCCCTCCCGTCTGTCCTTGCAGTTTCTGTGCTGTGGGAAGAGCTCTCCCTTCAGCCGTCTGGGGGGTGCGGAAGCTGGCCTATGTCAAGGAGAAGACGCCAAGAGAGAGGTAGGGGGAGTGGCCTGGACGCTGGCCAGGCAAGACCCTGGGTGCCGGGCACCTGGGGCCAACCCCCAGACCCAGGGTCACCCTCCCACCCCTCGGCCTTCCTGGGCCCGGGATCTGCCCGTCGAAGGGCTCAGGGAAGGTTCTGGGGCGATTCTGGAAGGGGCAACGGTGCACGGAGCCTGGGGGACGGGGGGCTGGGCTCAGCAAGCTTGACCCTGACCACGGGCCAGACCCTTCTCCAAGCTGGACGCAGGCACTATATCCCGTTCACTCCTTCCTGCAAGTCCCAGCTTGGGGCCTCCCAAGACCCAAGGAGACCCCGCCCTGCGGAAGACTCTAAAAGCACTCAGACCAGGTCTCTGTGCCAAGGGCCCGTGGAGCAGGGGGCTGGCCAACTCTGTCTGGGGTGGGGGAGCCGAAGCCGGCGGAGAGGGCACCCCTGAAGCCCTGAGGCTGCAGGGTCAGCCTGGGCCTGGGTGTGGCTGCGGCTTTGCTGAGGCTGGGTGGGACCAGAGGCCCGGACGTCCTTAGGCCAGAGAGGACTCAGCCCTCCCCTCCCTTCTCTCGGCCGCTGGCCCGGTCCCCTCCCTGCTCCCCTCCCCCTGCCGCCTGGAAACAAACCCACCCTATCTGGAGGCGAGAGGCGCCTGGCCGGCCTCCAGGAAACAGACCGGAGGACACATGGCTGGAGGCCCACAGGGGTGGAGCCCTCGGGGAGGGTCGAGGACCAGGGAGGAGACAAGCCCGGGTGGGGCTGAGAGTCACAGACCCCCTGCCACCCAAGGGGCGTCCTCAAAACAGGAGTGAGGGGCTTCCTTGCGCTCCCCTGGGCAGGCAGGGGCGATGGCCCACCGTGAAGGCCCCCCAGAGAACTGGCAGGGCAGCACACGCGGGGGCAGGGGCGGGCACGGCAGGAGGGTGGTGAGCCACAGTGTGCTCTGGGCGCTGCCGCCATCTTTGGGGTTCAGGGGTGGCCCCTCCCCTCCTTCTCCTGGAGAGAGCACCTCTGTGGATGCTATGTCCTGGGGGGCACTGGAAGCCCAGGATGGAGCCAGGACCCTGGGAAAGTGCGGGGACTCCCACACTCCTCTGCCAGCTGGCTTCTCTGCCCCCCAGCTAGCGGGCACGCTCAGGTCACTGAGGCATTGTGGCCAGGCCTGGGCTGGGGGCAAATGGACCCAGAGGGAGTCAGGCCCGGCCCTGCCTGGGAAGCCGATGTGTGAGTGGCCCAGGAGCTCAGGACAGTGGGAGGGAGCTGCCCACTGGTCCCCACAGAGGCCAGCTCCATGCCACGGGGTGCTTGACCCGGTTGTGCCACCGTTTCCCCCAAGCCCTGCAGGGTTCTCCCTGGGAATGGGCAGCCCCCCGTCTCCCCACCGCCTGGCATTGGCCTGAGTGCTGTGGTTCCATAGCTCCTGGTGGGGAAGGCCGGTGGGGAGGGTGCCATGCCTGCTGCCCTCCCCCAGGACTGCCTGCAGGGCCTCCCAAGCTACCTACGGACACAGCAGCATGTGGCGTCCACCCTGACCAGCGTCGGCCTGGCTCTCACGGTACCCCCTGCCCTCCTGTGACGTACCTCCCGCCTCTTCCCCTCCACCAGCCTCGGCCCCCATGCAGCTGGAGGGGCGGGACTGGACAGCCCCCAGGTCCCAGCCCACAGCAGATCTCTGGTCTTGGACCGCACCAGCTGCCGATCCTGGGGCGTGGCCTGGGGGGGTGACTGTGTCAGCCTCCCACGGCTGGGCCCTTCCCTGGGCTGCAGGGTGCTTGCTGGGGAGGCAGTGGGCTCCCACTCCGGAGCTGCTGGACCAGTTGCCGGTGCCCCTGTGTCCCCCCAGGCATATGCCCTGCTTCTCAGTGCCTTCCTCTGGCTCGCCATCCGTTCTGGCCGCAGCTTGGACCGCAGGGGCAAATATGCGCTGGCCCCCCGGTAGGCCCCCACCCTCTCCCAACATCCTCCTCACCCCCGAGGGCATCGGCTGCTCCCACCCGGGGGGGTCTGCTCTGTCTGCAGGAGGGACCCCTGGACCACAGCCTAAGGTTGGCGCCCCTTGGGGAAGTGCCTTGGAGGGTCTTGGAGAGTGGCCAGACTAGCACGCCCCGTATTCCCCAGGCACATCAGGCCCCTCCCCACCACTGCTCCAAATGCCCGCCAAGGCCTGGCCCAAGAAGGCCACCACCACAGATACCGATGGGGAGAGACTGGGCTTCTGGGGTCCCCAAACCACAGCCCCAGGCCAGGATCTCGACTCTCTGGGACCCCCAGGGCCCCATGCTTAGGGAGCAGAGAGGACCCGAAGGGGCAGCCAGGAAGCTCCTCCTGTCCCCTTGGTGCTTGGGCCATCCTTGCCTGCCGTCTCCATTCACCCACCTACTCACTGTAGTCAAGCCATCCAGCCCCCTCCCTACCCAGGCATCCTGCCTCTCCCCTCTGCACTCTACAACAGCCTTACAGTTCCCTCTAGAACATTCTGGAACAGCCTTATGGGCTCCTCTTGAACATTCTAGAACAGACTCACAGTCCCTTCTAGAATGTTCAGGAGTGGTCTCATTATCCCCTGCAGAACATTCTGGAACAGCCTCATAGTCCCTTCTAAAACATTCTTTTTTTTTAATTTTTTTTTTTGAGTTGGAGTCTCACTCTGTCGCCCAGACTGGAGTGCAGTGGCCGCTCCCAGCCACCACAGCCTCGACCCACTGGGCTCCAGCGATCCTTCCACCTCAGCCTTCCAAGTAGCTGGAACTACAGGCGCGCGCTACCACGCCCGGCTGATTTTTTGATTTATTGTAGAGATGAGGTCTCGCTGCCCAGGCGGGTCTCGAACCCACAGGCTCCGGCAATCCACTTACCTCAGCCTCCCAAAGGCGGGGGATCACAGGCTGAGCCACCGAGCCCGGCTCTAAAACATTCTTAAATAGCTGCATGGTCCCCTCGAGAACATTCTGAAACAACCTCATGGTCCCCTGTGGAACATTCTAGAATAACCTCACAATCCCCTCTAGAACATCCTGAAACAGCCTCATGAGCCCCTCTAGAACATTCTAGAGCAGCCTTGCAGTCCCTTCTAGAACATTCTGGAGTGGTCTCGCTGATTGTCCCCTGTGTAACATTCTAGAACAGCCTTGCAATCCCCTCTAGAACATTCTGGAACAGCTGCATGGTCCCTTTGCTCCTCAGAGCACATGGCTTCCAGTCCCCGGAGCCCAGCCTCCTCAGACACTCCCAGGGCGGACTCACATGCCACCCTCCCTCTGAAGCCGATGCTGCTGGTGACAATCAGGGTCCAAGAGGACACTCGGGCAGCCCTTGGCGGCGCCAGGACCGCTACGCTCTGCCTCAGCCCCTGTTCTGCCGTCTGTCTCCCCACAGAGGTGATGACGCCGCGGCCGTCGCCCCCCGCCCGGGACCCCGGGGGGGGATTCGAGCTGTTTCCTCCACTTAGAGGTGGGATGGGGTGGGGGTGGGGCGAGCCAGCCAGACGAACAGCTCCATTTAACAGCTACAGGGGGGCCAGGCACGGTGGCCCACGCGTGAAATCCCCGTACTTTGGGAGGCCCAGGTGCGAGGACTGCCCGAGCCAGGGAGTTCGAGACCAGCACGGGCAACTTTGCAAGATCTCGTCTCTGCAGTAAATCCAAAAATTCGCCGGGCGTGGTGGCACATGCCTGCTGTTCCAGCTACTTGGGAGGCTGAGGCGGAAGGATCACCTGAGCCCAGCAGGTCGAGGCTGTGGTGGCTGTGAGCATGCCCCTGCACTCCAGCCTGGGCGACAGAGTGAGACTCTGATTCATAAAAATAAAATAAAAGAGAGGCTGGGCGCAGTGACTCACACCTATAATCTCAGCACTTTGGGAGGTCAAGGTGAGAGAACTGCCTGAGCCCACGGGTTCGAGACCAGCCTGGGCACCTTGGCGAGACCTCATCTCTACAATAAATCAAGAAAAATTAGTCGGGTGTGATGGCGCGTGCCTGTAGTTCCTGCTACTTGGGAGGCTGAGGTGGAAGGTCTGCCAGAGCCCAGCAGGTCAACACTGGGGTGACCATGAGCATGCCCCTGCACTCCAGCCTGGGCGACAGAGTGAGACTCTGATTCATAAAAATAAAATAAAAGAGAGGCTGGGCGCAGTGACTCACACCTATAATCTCAGCACTTTGGGAGGTCAAGGTGAGAGAACTGCCTGAGCCCACGGGTTCGAGACCAGCCTGGGCACCTTGGCGAGACCTCACCTCTACAATAAATCAAGAAAAATTAGTCGGGCGTGACGGCGCGTGCCTGTAGTTCCTGCTACTTGGGAGGCTGAGGTGGAAGGTCTGCCAGAGCCCAGCAGGCCAACACTGGGGTGACCATGAGCGTGCCACTGCACTCTAGCCTGGGCGACGGAGTGAGACTCTGACTCAAGAAAAAAAAATCCACAGAAGGAGGGGGTGACTCCCCGCATCGTGGGAATGAAAAACAGGGAAACAGGCCGGGTAGCTGTGGGAAATGCTATCAGCACCTCCACCATGGGCGCATGCGTTCACAGGGACTGCAGGCAACCCCCACCCCCTTACCTGGCAGCTCTCGGGGTCGGAAGCCCCTCGCGGGGTCTCACAGGCTGCCGTCGGGCACCGGTGGGCTGCCTGTCGCCTGGAGGCTCAAGGGAGAACCTGCCTCTGGGACCACTCAAGCTGGGGTCCCCGCGTCCTTGTCCCCGCCCCATGGTCCCTCCACCTTCTGACCAGCGATGGCGTGTGGGCCTTTCGCACTGGCCAGTTTCTCTGCCCGTCCCACCTTCTTCCAGCTGGAGAAGCTCTCTGATGAGGTCAGGGCCACCAGGTCACCCTCCTGTCTGGGGGAGACAGTGTGCTCTAATTGCGGCAAAACTTAGTCACGCTACGTGAGAAGCTGGTGGCATTAAGGACACTCGTGACACTCACGCCTGTCATGCCAACACTTTGGGAGGCAGAGACGAGAGGATTGACTGAGCCCAGGGGTTCGAGGCCAGCCTGGACAACTTGGCGAGACCTTGTCTCTACAATAAATCAAAAAAAAAAAAAAAAAATATATATATATATATATATATATATATATATATAGGACACTCACATTGTCATGCAGCCATCACCACTATCCTTCCCAGAACTTTCTCACCCCCCCAAACTGAAACACTGTCCCTCTCTCTCACTCACTGCCCATCCCCCACCCAGCCCCCAGCGCCCACCAGTCTACTGTCCATCTCTGTGGGGTTGGTGGTCCTGGGGTCCTCCTAGGAGTAGGATCCCACAGTAGCTGCCTTTTTGTGTCTGGATTGTTTCACGAGCATCATGTCGAGACCCGTCTGCGTCGTAGCGTGTGTCAGAATCTCTGAAAGAGAGACTTGATTCTATTCACCATGATCTCAGAGTCACGTAGACCAGAGTTAAGGCAGGAGAATGGGGGGAGCGTTTTGCGGGATTCCGCCTGCCACACCCACGCTCGCTGGACATTCAGCCACCTTGGCCTGGAATCCCAAATCCCGTGTGGAACTCCAGGTGGGCCCAGCCTCGGCCAAGGCTCCAGGGTAGCCGGCAAGAGAGAAGGAAGGGCCCTGCTGCCTTCTGGGGAGGCGTGGTCCTGCCTCCTGCCCAGGCCGACAAAGGGCCCTCGCCCCAAGTAAGAGCTGTCCCGTGATGGCAGCCAAAGACTGACAAAAGCGCCTGGAGTCCACCCCTTGTCTTTTCCATGACGCGCGTGCACACACGTTTCCCCCCCCACAGATTCCCCCACACAGGAACACGCCACCTAACGTGCAGTGAGCCCACCGTTGAACACGTGCGGGCCTGGTCCCCAGGGGCAGACGCCACCACGGGTCACAAGTTCCACATCTGTGACATCCGGGTCTCTGTCTATGGTGCTCATCCGCTGGTTCCATGGGGGTCACCTCCCTGTCCTGCCACCTGGGAGGTCAGCATCTGCTCCACCACGATGGGGGGGTGAGCGGTGGGCGGAGGCATGCTCGAGTCGGTGCATGTTCCTACAGCCCCACGACCAAGGACACTCTCCCAGGAGCTGTGGACCACCCACTCCTGAGCGTGTGGTCGTGACACCATGGGTGTGTCCCCGCCCCCCTTTCCATGTTTTCTCAGCGGTGACCCCGCTCTTTCCTCTGGAGAGGACCTGAGTTCTCGAGGAAGCTTGCCGCTGTGGCCTTCCAGCTGCTTCCCTCCCTGCATGTGGCTGGGAAAGGAAAGACCCCGGGCCACTCAAGCCCACATCGAGTGGCCGCCTCCCTGTCTCGCCCCAGGGCCACCCCTGGGGTCGCCTGATGGTCTTTTCACCCAGGGTCACGGGAGCCCAAGATGGCCAAGTGACATCACAATTTCCAACTCAGTCACGCCATTATTCTGTCTTCCGGCCAAAGCATTCCTTTGTGAGTTACTAAAATCGCCAAACCAGAAGGGTCGGACTCCTGAGGCCGTGAGCCAACATGGCTGTGAGCGGCTCCTTGGCTGTGGTGACAAGCTGCCCTCGCCTCTGGCCCGTGTCCAGCCTGCGGGCTCCGGTCTGGGGCAGGCAGAACCGTCCCTGGTGCTGGCGCTGTATCCTGCGGGACGCCACTGCAGTCTTGCGGTGGCGTCTCCCCGCTGTGGTCCCAAATGACCCTAAATGGTCCCAAAAAACCCAGTCACCATCCCACAGGGCCGGTCCTTTCCAGCCACAGGGTAGGAGGAAATCTTAGTGAATTCCGTGGCATCTGCTGTCTTATTCCTTCGGCTGTCGAGTCCATTTTTCGGCCGGAAACCGTGACTCGTGGGGGCCGGACGGCTGAGAAGCCTCTGGCCAGAGAAGTGGGGGTGCCAGCGGGGCAAGCAAATCCAAACCAAGCAGGGGCAAGGCGGTCAGCCAAGTCCGCACCGATCCCCAAAGGAAGGCGCCCGACGTCACTCAGCCTGCAGCCAGGTCGCTGGCCGGTCTCCCTCAAGGGGTGGTGCGAGATTGCGATCCAGAGTCTCACGTGGCTGCTGACTCGAGCACACGGCCACAGGGGTTTCTGGGTGAGCCTCGGAAGGCTGAGGCCCCGTGGCTGGGCCGGTGGGCGGCCCCCACCCCCACGTCTGCCGCTGGGCAGCACTGGATAGCATGGGGGAGAGGCTGCCCGCCGGCCATGGCGTTCCGAGAACCCTCTGAGTCCAATTTCCCCACTCACTTGGCAATGGAGCGTGCTCAACATGCCTGGCTACAGAACCTGGCAGGCAAACGATGCCAGGATCAGGCTGCACCTGACACCCACACACAGGACTCCGTCTCTACCTGGGCCTAGGGGAAGCCACACGTTGTGTCGCAAGGGGAAAAACGCTCCTTGCAAGAGAGGGCGTGGCTCTGACCCTCTTGGACCATGGGCACCATGGAGGGCACCATGACCCTCCACCATGATTGTCTCAGGTTCTGAGGGCACCGCGGTCAGCCAAGACACCGCTGAGACCCTCGAGTCCCTGGGTCACAGCAACCAAGGGGCACAACCTGCCTGCTCAGAGCCTCTGTGATTATGGTCACAGCCAGAATAACGATAGTGACACTTACTATTACTGTTTGTTTGGGGGTCAGTGTCTCACTGTCACTCAGGCTGGAGTGCAGAGATGCACTCACGGCCACTGCACCCTCGACCTGCTGGGCTCAGGCGATCCTTCTGCCTCAGCCTTCCACGTAGCTGGAACCACAGGTACATGCCACCATGCCTTGCTAATTTTTTAATTTATTGTAGAGACGAGATCTCACCATGTTGTCCAGACTGGTCTCGAACTCCTGAGCTCAGGCAGTCCTCTTGCCTCTGCCTCCCAAAGTGCTGGGATGACAGGCATGAGCCACCATGCCTGGCTTGGTAGTCACTATTATTGCAGCAAGTTCCCTGCCTACAAATGAGTTCCATTCTGAGAACGCCTTCGTAAGTTCGACTTGTTCCTAAGTCCAACTAACACAGTCGGCTACACAGCACCAGCGACATCACCGTGGCTTTTACAAAGTTCGCTTCCGGACACCCTGAGCTTGGACCAAAGACTCTGTACTACTGTGCACTAGACAGACTGTAAGGTACACAAAACCACCTGCACTTGGAAAGGATGTGCGCTCGTGACCATGGACACCAGAGGCGTGAACTGACTTCAGCGATTGGACACGCCAACACACATTCACATCTTTGAAAGTTTGCAACTTGAAGGTTCATAAGTAGGGGACTCACTGTACTTATCAGACCTTGTGAGCCCCTTTGCTCTGCCCTCCTGCTCTAAGCTGGCACCCCATCAGGCTACCTGGATGCAGGTAGAGGTATACACCCAAGGGTGGGCTCTGCTTCCTCCAAAAGTTGTGCACAGACAGCCCCAGTGGCTGCCCGGTCCTTCTCTGGAGGGACATGCCGGAGGAAGGAGGAGTCGCTGTGTCTGTGGGGTCCACCTCTCCCTCTGCCACAGTTTTTACCAAAGCAATCTGCAACGTCCTCCTCTCCAGGCCCCGTCAGCCCATGGCCTGTGGGCTGAGGAAGTGGTCACGGTCCATGTGGACTAAATGATGACCGAGGGGCCGTAGTTCAGTTGCCTGAGGCCAGACAGTATTGCTGTCCCTTCCAGGTGAAAGCAAACTGCCTTTAAGGAGTCCTGCGCCGCCAGGCATGGTGGCTCATGCCTGTAATCCTAGCACTTTGGGAGGCGGAGGCAAGAGGATTGCCTGGTTTGAGACCAGCCTGGGCAACTTGGCCAGACCTCATCTCTACAATAAATCAAAAAATTAGCTGGACGTGGTGGTGCATGCCTGTAGTTCCAGCTACTTGGGAGGCTGAGGTGGAAAGATTGCCTGAGTCCAGCAGATGGAGCCCAGCAGGTGGCCATGAGTGTGCCACTGCCTTCCACCCTGGATGACAGAGTGAGACTCCAACTCAAAAAAAAAAGAAAAAAAAAACAGAAAAAAAAGTGTCCTGCACCTCAAGATAGACTTACAAAAATGAACAGCAAAAACAGGTGTTCACTGACCAAACAACCACTGGCCAGGTCCAAAAGCCTGCACTGATTTCCTCCAATAAAGAATATCTGAACCGGTCTTGGTGGCTCAGCCTGTAATCCCGCACTTTGGGAGGCTGAGGTGAGTAGATTGCCTGAGCCCGCGGCTTCGAGACCCACCTGGGCAACTTGGCAAGACCTCATCTCTACAATAAATCAAAAATAAGCTGGGTGTGGTAGCGCGTGCCTGTAATTCCAGCTACCTGGAAGGTTGAGGCAGAAGGATCGCCAGAGCCCAGCAGGTTGAGGCTGCAGTGGCCGGGAGCGGCCACTGCACTCCAGTCTGGGTGACAGAGTGAGACTCCAACTTAAAAAAAAAAAAAAAGAATATCTGAAACTCCAGCTGTAGTTTCAGGACCTCCCCCTCTGAAAAACTCTGCTTTGAGGTCCCAAAGCAGAGGAGGGCTGGCTGGACCCGGTGTGTGTCTGTGTGGTCATGGTCTCTGGACTGTACCAAGTGTTTGTACCAATGGAGACATGGTAGTGTCCCTTCTCCACAATTTCACTTTCTATAGGTGAGCGCCCAGAGCTTTACCTACCTGAAGTCTGAACATAGGTGAGCACAAGAAGATATTCTGAGAGAGAGAGAGAGAGAGAGAGAGAGAGAGAGAGAGAGAGAGAAAGACAGAGAGAGACCACATCACATAACTTTTACGACAGTGTGTTGCCATGATTGTTTTATTAGTGATCATGGTTGGTCTCTTGTGGTGTCTAATCTTTGAATGAGACCTTAGCACAGGTATGCATGTATAGGAAAAGACGTAGTATTTATAGGGTTTGGTGCTATCCACGGGTTTCGGCATCTCTGGGGGATCTCGGAAGTATCCCCTGCAGATAAGGGGACTGCTGTTACCAGCTGTGTGTGTACTCTGGCTGTTGTGTATCCTTGCCCACAAGCTTTTTTTGTTTGAAAGCAAGATTTATTGAGAGGACAGAAAAGCTCCCTCAGTGGAAGGGGACCTGAGGGGGTTGCCCCATAAATTTAAAATTCGCCAATTCAGCAGGTGTGAGATGATGTTGCATTAGAGTGGTGATTTCTGATCCTCTGTCTATGAACCAGGCTGTCATAGGTGTTTCCATGTCTGTTTGCTTGTCTGGGAATGCCTGTGTGTGTCCTTGGTTCATTGTCAGATTGGGTCACGTGCCGTGTTCCTGTGGATGTGTGGGGAAGCTCTCAGGGACAGCCGGGCGGAACTTCATTTGTTGTTTATACGTGTGACAAACACTGTCTCCTCGTCAGTGACCTGCACTTTCTTTTGTCTTTTTTTTCTTTTGTTTTGAGTTGGAGTCTCACGCTGTCACCCAGGCTGGAGTGCCATGGTACGCTCACGTCTACCGTGGCCACGACCTGCAGGGCTCAGGTGATCCTTCTGCCTCAGCCTTCCAAGTAGCTGGAACCACAGGCATGTGCCAACACGCCCAGCTCATTTTTGATTTACTGTAGAGACGAGGGCTCGTCAAGTTGTCCAGGCTGGTCTTAAACCCCTGGGCTTGGGCAATCCTCTTGCCTCCGCCTCCCAAAGTGCTGGGATGACAGGCTGAGCCACTGAGCCTGGCCGATATATTCTATATAGATTCTCCATTTATAGAATTATCTTTTGGAGTGAAGGCCCTTGTAGCCTGGGCTTCCCCCGCTAGATAAATGTTCTATGAAACCATCGGCATCCATGTACAAGTTGGCATTGTTGTGAGAGGCTGTGCTCAGCTTCAGTGAATTTCTTTTTAAAGATTCTTTCAATGTGATGGGTGATTTACGAGTGCACCTGCCCACATTGTGCTGAGCAGTCAGCAGTTTTATTTTACCAAAAATGGCATGACCCCCACACTCCACCCTCTGTCTTCACCCCATCTCACCCTGAGTGACTAGTTTTTGGTTCCATGGATGGAAAAAATCCTCCAAGGGAATTATTTTACTGATGTGGAAGAGGTGAAACAAAAAATGGCAGAAGCCCTAAAAGGCACATACCTGGACGAGTTCAGAAACTATTTTGAGTAGTGGAAAAAGTCTCAATAGGAGTCTTGCATCCAACGGAGAGGACTTTGAAGGTGACTGGAGTTTAAACATGTGAGAATAAATACACTTCTTTTTATAACTAAATTCTGGGTTCTTTGGGTCCCCCCATATATACTATATAAATATATGTATCTACAGGGGTTGCTAAAAAATGTGTAGATTTTAAGAGATGTTATCTATGTATGACTTTTCAAAGTTGAATTCAATTACAATAGCAATGTATAGTGTAGTGTTCGCTCAACCATAATTCCACCGTTTTTTTTTTTTTTTTTTTTTTTTGAGTTGGAGTCTCACTCTGTCGCCCAGACTGGAGTGCAGTGGCCGCTTCTGGCCACCGCAACCTCGACCTGCTGGGCTCCAGCGATCCTTCCGCCTCAGCCTTCCAAGTAGCCGGAATTGCAGGCATGCGCTACCACGCCCGGCTGATTTTTTGATTTATTGTAGAGGTGAGGTCTCGCTACCCAGACGGGTCTCGAACCCGCGGGCTCAGGCAATCCACTCACCTCAGCCTCCCAAAGGTGCGGGATTACAGGCTGAGCCACCGAGCCCGGCTCCACCGTTTTCTTTGACTGTCTTGCCTGTCGCACAGTGATGCTGGCATTCATCTGATGAACGCCATCTTTTGAGCGAACATCACACTTGAAATGTGTATACACTTTTTGGGACTCCGTGTGTGTGTGTGTGTGTGTGTGTGTGTGTGTGTGTGATTGCAATCAAAGGTTTGTAATTTACAAACATTTTTTTTTAGTCAAAGTCTCACTCTGTCACCCAGGCTGGAGCCCAGTGGCATGCTCACGGCCACCATGGCCTCAACCTGCTGAGCTCAGGCGATTCTTCCACCTCAGCCTTTCAAGTAGCTGGGACTACAGGCATGCACCACTATGCCCGGCTAATTTTTTGAATTATTGTAGAGACGAGGTCTCACCAAGTTGCCCAGGCTGGTCTCGAATTCCTGGGCTCAGGCAGTTCTCTCTCCTTGGCCTCCCAAAGTGCTGGGATTATAGGCGTGAGCCACTGCGCCCAATCAAAGTCAATAACATGTAATTTACAAACATTATGACCATGACACTTCAAGCTTAAATAAATAGTTCAGCAAATTCAGCATCCATCTCCAAAGACAACAAAATTACAATCCCATTATCACATCTAAGTAAGCTAGCAACAGCAACCACTCCCTAATCACATTGAAAACATAATCCAGATGCAATTTTTACCAAGTCCCGCAAAATATATATATTTTTAATAGTCAGTGTCTCATTCTGTTGCCCAAGCTGGAGTGCAGTGGTGCAACCATAACTCACTGCAGCCTCGAAGTCCTGGGCTCAAGAGATCCTCCCACTTCAGCCTCCTGAGTAGCTGGAATGACAGGCTCAGGCCACCATGCCCAGCTAACTTTTTTTTTCTAAAATTGTGGCAATGGAGTCTGGCTCTGTTGCCCAGGTTGGTCATGAACTCCTGGCCTCAAGCGCTGCTCCTTTCTCAGTCTTCCTATGTGTTGGGTGTGAGCCACCACACCTAACCCCAAAAGATCTTTACTGATGACTTGTTCAAGCCAAGATTTAGTCAAGGCCATGCTTTGAGAATGCCTCTGAAGTCTTTGGCAGTTTACAAGTGTCTTTCCCACTCCACCCCCACTCTTTGCCCCATGGCCTAACTTGCTTCAGGAGCCCAGGTCAGTGGCCAGGAGGTCCCTGGCTCTAGACACCATTTCCTGGCGGTGCCATCCTGCCTGGCCCCCTTCCTCTGTCTCCCCTATTTATCTCTGGAGGTCAGAGCTACAGGCTTGACCGGATGGGAGACTCCTCCCCAAATCATGCCATGAAGCTGTGTGCTCCCTACGGCCCACACTGGAGGCACACAGAGTCTGCGGGTCCTCATCAGTGAGGCTAAGGCCACCAGGGAACAGTCAGATATTTCCCTTTGCTATGGCTTGAATGATTTTGTCCCCCTAAAAGTCAAGGTGAGACTTATTCCCAGTGTAACAGTATTAGAAAAGTCACCCTTGGGAGGTGATTAGGCATGAGGGCTCCGCCCTGGTGAATTGCACTAACACCTTACAGAAGAGGTGTCACACAGCGTTGGAGCACTGGCTTCTTCTCCCCTTCCATCTCTTCTCCCATGCGAGGACACAGCATTCATCCCCTCTGAAGGGTGTGGCAACAAGGCACCATCTTGGAAGTAGAGAGCAGCCGACACCAGACCCTGAATGCTGGTGCTTTGATCTTGGACTTCCCAGCCCCCAGAATCACGAGAAAATAAATTTCTGTTGTTTATAAATTTCCCAGTCTGTGATATTTTGTTATAGCAGCACACAGAGACTAAGACATCATTGCAAAGTCATGTCTTTACTTTGCAGCTAGCAACCAGTCCGTGGATGTCATGATGCCATCTGGGTCCCCAGCAACCTTCTCCTCCTGGTTGAAGCACATGCTGGTGGTCCTTGACTGAACCTCCCTTCTCACTAGGTGTTGCAAAGTGGCAAGTTTTTCGCAGTGCCGTGTCTACAACAACCTCCAGGATCTCTCTCCTAATATTCACACCCATGTGCCTCCGCATTCGCTAGTGTGTGGGCTAGATGCAAACATTCTTTCTAACAAACAGATTAGGGTGAGACTGATGTGAAATCAGCTCCTCTCTCCTCCACTTGGGCTACAAAGAGACCTCAACTTCCCTCTCATCTTCTCTCTCTCTACAGGAAGCCAGCTGCCATCTTGGGAGGGTCCTATGGAGAGGCCCAGCTGCCCAATTGCAAGGGTCCTGTGGAGAAACCCATGTTGCCGACAGCCAGAGAGGAGCTGAGGCCTTCTATCCACCAAGCCACAAGGAACTGAATCTTTCCCACAGCCACTAAGTGAGTTTAGAAGTGGGTCTGCCCCCAGCTGAGCCTTCAGATGAAACTACAGCCCAACCATCATGGGCAGCCTTGGGCAGGACCCTGAGTGAGAGGACTCAGCACTGAGCCATGCCTAGATATCTTCCCCATAGGAACTATGAGATGATGTTGTGGTGTGTGTGTTATTTCTGGCGTGACATACATCACCTTTTGACAAAACTCCCCGAGACAAGCAGACTTCTAAAATCCAAAGTTTTGAGCAATAGGACACATCAAATTTCTTTAAAACAAAAAAAACAATTTAGGTACTGAGACTCAACTATGGTGAGAACAAAATCTCCAAATATAATTATGTAAAAAAACTATAAAATGTAAAAAAATGAGATGTGTATTTACTTACAGCTTGGCATTGAAAAATAGTTAAGAGATGAAGACACACCGACAGATAAATGGGCAAAGAATAGTAACAGGAATTCACTGAAGATAAATGGCCAATAAACGTGAAAATAGTTTCATCCTGACTTCCTGAATAAGGAAAATACAAATGCAAAATGAACTTGTTGTTCTGAGCTAACCTGTTAATTAGCCATTGATAACTCATGCACAGATTGGGCCATTTTTGGTGGTCCTTAGCTGGTCCTTCTTTGGGAAGACAAGCTCCTTCATCAACAAGGACTACTTAAGAACCACTGAAACCGGGCTCAGTGGCTCAGCCTGTAATCCTGCGCCTTGGGAGGCTGAAGTGAGTGGATTGCCTGAGCCCACGGGTTCGAGACCCGCCTGGGCAGCGAGACCTCATCTCTACGATAAATCAAAAAAATCAGCCGGGCGTGGTAGCGCATGCCTGTAATTCCGGCTCCTCGGAAGGCTGAGTGGAAGGAGCGCCAGAGCCCAGCAGGTTGAGGCTGCAAAAAAAAAAAAAACAACAAACAAACCACTGAGACGGTCTTTCTTTTCTTTTTCTTTTTTTTTTTCTGAGTCAGAATCTCACTCTGTCACCCAGGCTGGAGTACAGCTCACCACAGCCTTGACCTCCTGGACTCAGGCGATCTACCCAACTCAGCTTCCCAAATGGCTGGAACTATAGGCACACACCACCACACTTGGCTAATTTTTTGATTTATTGTAGAGACGAGGTCTCACGATGTTGCCAGGCTGGTCTTGAACCCCTGGGTTCACGCGATTCCCCCAGCCTGGGTCTCCCAAAGTGCTGGCATGACAGGCGTGAGCCAACGCGCCTGGCCAGAGCATTCTTAATTTTATTTCTTTTGGAGTCCCTTATATCCATTTATATATTTCTAGTAATGTTTTCATTTCATGGACGTCTTCAAATGTCATGCTCTATACTTTTTTTTAAACACTCTATGTTGAGATAATTATAAATTGACGAGAAGTTGCCAAAGAAGACCCATGTTGACATTTGCAATCTCCACCCGGGGAAGACACGCCAGTCCAGTCCATAGAGCTGATTCAGGTCACACCCGTTATACATGCACTCATGTGTGCGTGCACGTGCATGTGTTTCGTGTGGTCGCATCACACGTGACACACGTGTATCTTCCTGGAACCACTGCTACCGTAAAGAGTCAGAACTTCTGGGTTCCTGGGGCCTCCTCCCTGCTCCCCCTCAGAGCCACGTCCACTGCCTCCCCAGAAATCCACAACCCTGACAGGCACTGATGGGTTCCCCAGAATGTTCTACCAGGGTCACGACAGTATGTGGCATTTTGAGCCTAGCTTTTGTCACGCAGCATGATTCCCTGGAAGTCTGTCCACAGAGCTGCACGTATCAATAGTTCATTCTAGGCTGGGTGCGGTGGCTCATGCCTGTCATCCCAGCACTTTGGGAGGCCGAGGCAGGAGGATTGTTTGAGCCTAGGAGTTCGAGACCAGCCTGGGCAACGTAGCGAGACCTTGTCTCTACAAAAAATAAAAACATTCGTCGGGCGTGTGAGGGAGTCCAGCTCCTGCAAGGGGCGGAGGTCCCTGGAGGTGAGATGGCATCAGCGAAAAAAGAAAGAAAGGGACTGGACTCCTGTTTACAGCAGAAGCTGTTTATTGGAGGTATACCATGGGTATTTATCCCCAAATTTTACACAGTCAAACAATTAAATTCACATGCTTTTCATGTGACCACAAAGCCGGGCGCGTGAGGGCTGTCCCCCTCCCCCCAGCTGGTCTTTCAGGCATGAGGAAGAGCAAACCCAAAATTGCCTTTCTGTTCCAATATGTTCTTAGTAATTAATAACCTTCACAACACACAATATCTTACAAACTCACACAACACCTTACAAAATACTGAACCTATCCTATTAACTTGCCTATTCTATACTAATTTCCACTCATCCTAACTTACACAATTGCTATGGAAACCTATGGCAAATATAGCCTAAACCGGTTCCTAAAGAACATGGCCCAGTCCAAAGATTGCCCTGGGCTCTCCAGAATGTGGCCCAGTCCAAAGTTCACAGTGGGCCACTTCTGGGAACAATTGATTACAATCTCTTAACAAAATGGCTACTCTAAAATCCTATATCTCGACCTTAACTTCTATATGAATTTCTTAATTCTAATCATAATACAAAAAGCCTGTTACCAGCAATAGGGCTCTCAGATGTGACCCAAGTTTGAACTGTGAATCGTACCAAGGCCAAAATCGCAGTCTGTGAAAAAACGGGAACAATGAGTTTCTAAAGTTAGCTGTGTTCGTCCCAGTCTCAGTTTCGTGCTTGAGCTTATAGGAGCTTTTTCTGGCTCTAGTGTCAAGCAGAAAAAGGGAGAGGAAATAGGATCAACAGCGCCCGAACGCATCCTAGTGGTCTCGGGGTCAACGGCCCTCCCTGATCCCTAACGCTCAGTGGGCCTCCGTGGCCGGCTCCCAACAGGCGTGGTGGTACATGCCTGCAATCCCAGCTACCTGGGGGCTTGAAGCGGAAGGATTGCCTGAGCCCAGGAGGCTGATGCCATGATAATGCCACTGCACTCCAGCCTGGGTGGCAGAGTGAGAACCTGACTCAAAGTTCATTATTTTTTATCGCTACGTAGTAGTTCGTGGTATGGGTGTGCCACGGTGTTTTACCACTCGCCTCTTTGTTTCTTTTTTGAGTCAGAGTCTCACTCTGTCATGCAGGCTGGAGTGTCACAGCACGCACACAGCCACCGCAGCCTCAACCTGCTGGGCTCAGGTGATCCTTCCATCCCAGCCTCCTGAGCAGCTGGGACTTCAGGTGCGTGCCACCACGCCTGGTTAATTTTTTGAAATTTCTATTGTGGAAATGAGGTCTTGCCCTGTTGGCCTGGCTGGTCTCGAACCCCTGGACTCAGGCAATCCTCCTGCCTCCACCTCCCAAAGTGTTGGGATGACAGGCGGGAACCACTGTGCCTGGTTCCCACTCACAGATTGGGCCTTTTTTTGTGGTCCTTAGCTGGTCTTTCTGTGGGAAGACAAAGTCCTTCATCAACAAGGACTACTTAAGTACTACTGAGCTAGTCTCTTTTTTTTCAATTTTGAGTCAGGGTCTCACTCTGTTGCCCGGCTGGAGTGCGGTGGCATGATCACGGCTCACCACAGCCTCGGCCTCCTGGGCTCAGGCAATCCTCCTGCCTCAGCCTCCCAAGTAGTTGGAACTACAGGCACATGCCACCACACCTGGCAAATTGTTTTATCCCTTTTCAAGGGATATTGGGATTGTTTTCAGTGTGAGACTATTACAGATAAAGCTGCTATGGACACCCATACACAGCATTCCAAGTGGGCATGCATCTTCCTAGCCTCGGACAAACGCCCGAGTGGAACTGCTGGGTCATGCGGTATTTGCGTGTTCAGATCTGCGAGAAGCCACCAGCTTTCCAGAATGTCCTGTCCTGTTACCTAGCCTCCTGCGAGGTCTGCCCTCCGGCCCTTTCTTCTTTCCTCACCTTGCCTTAGCCTCACCGGATCCGATTGTCAGAGTCGGCGAACTCTGCTCATCTTTTCGAGGAAGCCTTTGGCTGCCAACCCCTCCTCCCCCACCAGCGTGTCTTCCCGTTGCACCAATTCCCACCTCATTCTATGGTTTCCTGCCTTCTGCGTCACCAGGGCGACTCTATGGTGTTTATTCCAGCCTTTTGAGAGGGAGGCTTCTCATCAGCCTCCAGCCTCCATCTGATGCGATTCCCGAGGTCACGTGCTTCCTCCCAGACTTCATTCTGGAATTTTTTAAAAAACTGAGTCGAGGTCTCATTCTGTTGCCCAGGCTAGAGTACAGGGGCAGGCTCATGGCCACCGCAGCCTCGACCTGCTGGGATCCGGTGATCCTTCAACCTCAACCTTTCAAGTAGTTGCAACTACAGGCGCACTCTACCACGCCAGGCTAATTTTTTATTTATTGTAGAGACAGCGTCTCACCAAGTTGCCTGGGTTGGTCTCGAACCCATGGGCTCAGACAATCCACTCGCCTCGGCCTCCCAAAGTGCTGGGATGACAGGCTGAGCCACCGAGCCTGGTCTCTTTTTTTTTTGAGTTGGAGTCTCACTCTGTCGCCCAGACTGGAGTGCGGGGGCATGCCACCGCAGCCTCAACCTGCTGGGCTCAGGTGATCCTTCTGTTTCAGCCTTCCATGAAGCTGGAACCACAGGCGCATGTCACCATGCCCTGCTAATTTTTTAATTTATTGTAGAGACAAGGTCTCGCCAAGTTGCCCAGGCTGGTCTCGAACCCCTGAGCTCAGGCAGTCCTCTGGCCTCTGCCTCCCAAAGTGCTGGGATGACAGGCGTGAGCCACCATGCCCGGCCCATTCTGGGAGTTTTCAATGTCGTTTTTTCACTTTCATTCACTTTTGAGTGTTTTTATGTTTCCATTACGGTTTCTTCTTTGGCCCATTAGTTGTTTAGAATAAACGTTCTTTTGTTTTGAATAGAGGTCTCCCTCTGTCACCCAAGCTGGAGTGCAGAGGCACAATCCCACCTCACCACAGCCTCCACCTCCTGGACTCAGGTGATCCTCTTGCCTCAGCCTCCCAAGTACCTAGGGCTACAGATGCGCACCACCACACTGGCTAATTTTTCTATCTCTTTGTAGAGACGAGGTGTCACTCTGTTGTCTGGGCTGGTCTCAAACTCCTGGGCTCAAGCCATCCTTCCGCCTCAGCTTCCCAAAGTCCTGGGATGACAGGCACGGGCTACTGTGTCCAGCCATAGAATAAACGTTCTAAACTGTCCTGTTGTCATTGGCTTCTGACTCTGGTGGGGTGAGAGGCTGTGATCTGAAAGATACTGCTCTGATGTGGTTGAGGCGGTCTCATGGATTGGTGGGCAGCAATGGCCTTGAGGGGCGCTTGGTGGAGGACAGCCCACACCCAGGGTCCACGCGCACTGTCGGGGGAGGGGTCTGGACCAGCTTTCCTCTGTCCTTGGCCTGAATTGACCACGTGACAATGAGAGTCCACTCCTCTCTGCCGTTGGGGTTGGCTGGGGACAGGGTCCCACTCCCAGCAGGCCCCGACCCGCTCCTGAGCACAGAGAGAGGCCCTGGCAAGCTGGAAGCGCCCACGTTCCTGCTAGCCATCCTTATCTGGTCCCGCCACTGCCCTTCGGATGCCCTGGCTGAGGCTGGCCGCAGGAGCCCCGGGCACCCTCATGACTCTTCCCCTAACTCCCCGTAAGAGGCTCCAGCAGATTCCCCCGAGACTACAGCCAGAGGCTGCTCCCAGCGGCTGTCCTCTGGAGACCCTGCACTTCGTGGCAGTGGGGCCCCTTCCGAGCCCAGTGTGTGCCGGCTCCTTGGGGCCTCCACGCCGAGTGAGGGACTGCGGGGGGAACCCCCCAGAGTGGGCGCGCCAGGCCTTCAAAGACGCGGTGAGGTCCCTCTCACTGGGTGTCTCTGACCTGCATATGAACAAAGTGAACCCCAGAAACCCTGGAATTTATTTATAAACAATTGTGTGTTTATTCTCACATGTTTAAACAGTTTTTGAACTTGTCCGTGTGGATGCCTTTGGGTACTTCTGCTTGTTTTTTTGTCTCATCTCTTCCGCTTTGGCCAAACGTTTCCCTCGGAGGACTTTTTTCATTGGGGAAACGAAAATAAGTCGTTTGGGATGGGATCAGGTGACTAGGGAGGTGGGGTGTGGAGGCCATGCCATTTCTGGTCAAAAACCGTTGACCACTCAGCGCGGTGTGGGCAGGTGTGCTGGTAAATCCCCCATCAGGAAATGGGCAGAATCTCCAAAAAAACTCACTGAAACTGAATGCAGCTCTCCCACCAACGCCAGTTGGTCCACAGATGCCAACGGGTTCGTAGGACACTCACCTCGCGGGGAAGGCCTGGACAATGAGGGGCCCACCCTCGAGAAGAGAATCTTGGTTCTACTGGGCGTGTCCCTCTCGTACAGCGCACACACGCTTCCGTATATATAGGCCAATTTCACAATCTTACAAACGTGAGAGGCATCCACGCGGGCCCCTCATGCCCACCACTGGCCTCCTCTGCTGAGCTGCTGCGCCCGCCCCCCACCAGAGGTCATGGTCCTCGGGTGTGGAGCACCGAGCACTGCCCTGGGAGCTCCCAGGAGCTGCACCCTCCCCACCCTGGCCCGCTTCACGTGTAAGGAAACTGAGGCACAGCTGTCAGGAGGAGGCAGGCCTGGCCGTGTGGGCTACTCATGGGAGGCGGTCAGCCCAGAGCACTGGCCGGTGGCAGGGCAGGGGCCCTCACGTCTGTCCAGATGGCGCCAGGGTGACCCGTGAGGACAAACCTGGCCTTGGGTCTCAGGCCCAGCCGTGGGATTTCAGCTTCCCAGGTGCATGGGAGGCCAGGGGCAGGCACGAGCCACTTCAGTCCCCCTGCTCAAGGGAACAGAGGACAGTCACAGCAAGGGGGGCCACCCGGGCCCCGGGTCCCTGCTAGAACTTAGAATACAGCGGCCACACAGCAGCCCTGGTGACGAGGTCCGGGTCACAGGAGCTCTGGTCTCTCTGTCCTCACCTTCACACAGGAAAATCAGGGGCCCATCCTCCCCAGCTGTCCCCTGGCTATCTCCTCTCTGGGCACCTCCTGTGACCATGGCAGGAACTGCCTCACTGGCCTCTTTGCTCCACAAGGAAACACATCCAGAGGGGCGAGGGGGACCCCGGAAGCTCGTGGGGCTGTACGGCCCCTCCTGGGCCCAAAGTGGGCAGCGGTCAGGGACCCCAGGCCTCCTCAGGGTCCCAGTGCCTCCCGGAAGCTTAGGGCTCACCCGCCTGCCGGGGCCTGATTCGTGTGCAAGCTGCAGGATCCAGACCCTGAAGGCAAAGGCGGGAGCGGGAGGGGCCGGAAGCCTGGGTGGTGGCCAGGCGCATCCACCAGGCTGATGAGAAACAGAACCCAGGACAAGCCCACTCCTGCCTCTGTCCCGCCTTCTGCCCCGAGCTGGAGGCCCCAGCAAGGCAATGCTGGCTCCCCAGAAGGGCTCCCGGGGCCTGTCTGGTGCCTGTCCCCCCCCCCGGAGCCCAGCTTGGGCGTCTCTCCTCCAGGGGTGGGTCCCCCTAACTGGACCTGATCCCGCACATGAGCCCCAATCAGGAGCACCGATTTTGGAGTCCTGCTCTCATCAGCCCATCAGGCAAAAGCCTGACAGGGTACAGGGCACAGCTCTGAGCCAGCCACACGGGCTAGCAAGAGAGGAAGACCAGACCCTGGGGCGACAGCTGCACAGTGCGGACAGAGGGAGGGAAGGAAGGGTGGGACTCCCAGGGGGACTAGGGGGTCCCAGCCCAATCAGGGGCCAAACTCCAAGGTGAGCCCCGAAAGACAAGAGGGGAGGAAGAGACAGGGTGGGCATGCGCACACATGTGAGTACATGTGTAGTACATGTGTGTGCGCATGGGTGTGTGTGCGTGTGTGCATGTGTGTGTTAAGTAAAGGAGTCCTTCCAAGCAGAGGACACTGCCTGGGCCTGGAAGTGGGGAGCCCCCCGTGTGGCTGCAGGCCGCTTCTGTCCTTCAGGGACGGGGAGCACCAGGGGCAGGTGAATGGGGTCAGGCTGGGGTGCGTCCACCCAGGCATGGGACTGTGTGACCAAGGGCGGCAGGCAGCCTGCGTTTCAGCCCTCCGGTCCCTCTCCACTGTAGCCCTAGAGGTCACTTGTTCCCAACTGCAGGGCCCAAGATGGAGGAGGGTGCCTGGCCCACACAGCCGGTGACATGCGGGCATAACCCTCATGGGGCGTGATGGTTCATCTTCTGTGCCCACGTGCTGGGTCATGGGGTGCCCAGACTAAACATAGCTTCTGGGTGTGTTGGTGAGGGACTGAAGACTCAGTCGGTGGGTTCCGTAAAAAGGTGGCCTCCCTGGTGAGGGTGGGTGTCCTCCAACACATCCAGGCCCCAACAGAACAATTGGCGGGGCAAGGGGGATCCACCGGCATCCCCGGCCTCGCTGTCGCGAGGGGGTCTCCCGGCCCTGGCCAGGGCTTTGTGTGGTCAGCGGTCTCAGGTCTTCAACTCGGGCTGGACTTCATGGAGTTTCCTGGGGTCCAGCTTCACACAGCAGATCCTGGGACTGTGGGCCTCCACAGTCACAGCTGGCCCTGAGGGGCTGGTTCCAGGACCCCCCAAGGACACCCAAGCCCACAGGCCCTGCCTGAACGACGTCGTATCTGCATGTAGTCTGTGTACCTTCAACCATTTCTCAGTTGCCTGTAACGACCAGCCAGTGTCCATGCTAGGAAAGTGAAGGTATAGGAAACGATGCCTTTTGTTTGTACGATTTGCGTTGCTGTGGTATTTTCTACTGGCTTGTTTTTCCAACGGTTTTGGACGCTCCATTGGCTGAATCTCCAGATGTGGCGCCCTCGCATCGGAAGGGCCAGCTGCAAACGCGGTTGACCTTGACCGGCGTGTGGCCACTTACACATGGATTTCCTTCTGCCTGTGCCACCCCAAGACAGCAAAACCAACCCCTCCTCCTCCGCCCTTTCCTCTTCCCCCTCTTCCTCCTCCCCTTCCTCCTCCTCCTCTTCTTCTTCCCCCTTAGCCTGTTCAACACGAAGATGATGCAGGGGAGAACCTTTGTGACAACCACTTCGATTTCATTGATCGCAAACACGTTTTCTCTTCCTTACGATTTTCATGCTAACCTTTTCTCTAACTTACTTTGTTATGAGAATACAGTATGTAATACATACAGCAAACACAACATGTGTGCATCAACTTTCTGTTATTTCTAAGGCTTTGGGTCAACAGCAAGCCATCAGTGGTTAAGTTTGGGGGAACTCAAACTTCGATGTGGATTTCTGACTGCTCAAGGAGGGTCAGTGTCCCAACCCTCTGAGTGCCAAATGTGTGTATATATTTGTAGATTTCATGTATTTCATACATAGAAAATACATAAATATATTATGAACTATATAAATATAGTTATTTACAATTTTATAATATGAAATACATATTTATATATTGCATGTAATATATGATATAATAAATACATATATGTATGGAATATATCATTGTATATACGCTCTTAGTGCCAGTTCTCTGGAGAACCCTGCCTAAGGCAGATCTTGGTGCCAAGAGTGGTTCTTGCAAAACAGAATGTCAAGTGTGAGTCATCTGGATTAGTTCTGGAGTTTTGGGAATTAGCGCTCCAAGCTGACGAGGTTTAAAGACACGAATGAATCTCAGTCCAGTAGTAAACAGAGCTCCAACCCACGGGGAGGCATGCTGCACTCCATAAAGTACTCCATGAGTTTTCTAAGGTATACATGCAGAAGTTCAGTGTGGGAATGCGTATTCAGGGAGTGGAATCATGGTGGAAAGAATATAAACATGGATCAGGCGAAATTCATTGACACGCACGCACCAGGCAGAGATTGTGTTCAGTGTTGCAGCTTCTAACAGGCTGGTTGGCTGTTTGGTTGGCTGGCTGGTTGGTTGGTTGGTTGGCTGATTGGTTGATTGTTTAGTTGGCTGGCTGGCTGGTTGGCTGGTTGGCTGGTTGGTTGGCTGGTTGGTTGGTTGGTTAGTTGGCTGGCTGGCTGGTTGGCTGGTTGGTTGGTTGGTTGGTTGGCTGGCTGGCTGGCTGGTTGGTTGACTGGTTGGTTTGTTTGTTTGTTTGGTTGGTTGGTTGGTTGGTTGACTGGCTTACTAGCCGGCCTGCTGACTGGCTGGCTGATTGGTTGGTTGGTTGGTTGGTTAGTTGGCTGGCTGGCTGGTTGGTTGGTTGGTTTATTGGCTGGTTGACTGGCTGGTTGGCTGGTTGGTTGGTTGGCTGACTGATTGGTTGGCTGATTGGTTGGTGGGTTGGTGGGTTGGTGGGTTGGTTGGTTGGCTGGCTAGCTGGCTGGTTGGTTGGTTGACACATGGACCCAAGGTGGCTGCAGTAAACTAGCTGGAAATGCCAGACATGCCTTGGTTTAACACAGAGTAAAGAATTCAAAGTCCTAGGGACATAAAAACGTTAGCATGAATTTGTCACATGAGACCCATACACTTATGCTGGGAGGTCCAGAACACATGCCTCTTCCCAACACTGAGAAAAAGACTGTTGAGGAAGCCCAGCCCCCTTGAAAACCTCCATGGTCCCTCTTTCTGTGGGCCAGACCCCACTGTTCCAGACCACTGGAACCACAGCCACTTGATTGGAAAACTTAAACACAATGGGACGAATAGTTCCCAGGTGGCAGAGCCCAAGTGGCAGCACTCAATCCACCAAAGGCAAAGTGGGTATGGTTACCATGCGGGACAGCAGAGTCAACACAGCACTCAGTTGCCTGACGTGTGTAGACCCCTGGCATTGGCTGGCTGATCACTGTGATCCTATAAGAGAAATAGACTGGAAGTCTCCGACAGTCTTCCTGGAGCCATATACGCAGAAAACCTCCAATCAAATGAACAAAAGTCTAACTCCAATCACAAGAACAGAAAGACTCGTCCCCTCCATCCCATAATTGAGCTGCTTTAGAGATCCAGAATTCCTTGAATGAAGAAGAGGACATTTCTCCTTGAGGAAGGACTCCGGCTCACTACCAAAACTTATGCCAGCTGGGCACGGTGGCGCACGCGTATCATCCCTGCACTTGGGAGGCTGAGGCGAGAAGACTGACTGAGCCCAGGAGTTCAAGACCAGTCTGGGCAACATTGTCAGACCTCACGACTGACTGAAGCAAGGAAGGGAGGGGAGGAAGGAGGGAGAGAGGGAGGGAAGGAAGGAAGGGGGGGAAAGGAAAAAACTGTTTGTTGGGTGTGACCGTGTCGCTGCCCTCCAGCCGGTGTGACAGAGTGAGACCCTGACACAATAACAGCATTAACTACAAAATCTTAAGGCTTGAGAATAATTTTATTTGGCTCTTCTGGGCACACTGGGGCTGGAGTTGGGTCCCCAAGGCACCCGACCCCACCCCCTCGGCTTGGCTGGGCACCACCTGTGAGCTGCTCTTGAGGCTGGGGTGGGGTAGGTTCCCGGCAGATCTCCAGGCCAGCTCACACTGGTGCCTTTTCAGGCCGGGGTCTCAGGAGCAAAGGCCCCCATGGCTCTGGGAGGCCCTATCCTTGTGTGGACCCTCCGCCTGGCCCAGCCTGGGGGCCGTTCTCTGGGCCTCAGGCCGTCCACACCCCTATGAAATCCCGGAGGAGGAACCGGACTCCATGGTTAGTGCGCTGTGGGCGCCGGCATCCCTGGGATGTCCCCGTTGACCCCTCATGCCTTCCAGAGTCACGGGCCAAGGGCCAAATACAGTGCCCACTTGGGCCCTTGCTGAGGAGACCCCAGAGTGCCCAGCAGCACCCGGGAGGAGTGGAAACTGAGACAGGGCCAGGCAGCAAACCCCAAGGTCCCGCGGGTGCCCCGGGCATCTTGCTTGCAACTGTTCTGCCCTCCAGGCCCGGACACCCTGGGCTTGCCATGGGCATGGCCGCCTCCAAGATCTCGGAAATGCCTCCTGGGTCACTCTCCCCTCTACCACAGTGGGATCGGGGCCCCAGACTCATGATGCCCAGGGGAAGGGTGAGCTCAGGGACAGAGTCACATACACGCAAAACCGCCGCCCTTCTGTTCCCAGACGGAGGCTGCCACAACAGAGGCCACGCGTCGCCCCAGATGGCTACCGTCACAGATTGCTCACAAGGAAATTGCCTGTGGGCTCGAAACCTTCCGGAATACACACACTCCCCCCACCCCCCAGAGCTCTGTCGGCTTCTCTGCCATGCTGTCTGTCCACCTGTTTACTTATCTTATGTGAAATGCAGATTTACCCAGCGCCAGACAGACACATAATTGGCCATTTCCTCCCTCCCCTCTTCCATATGTAAAATGTAAATTCACTGAGCATGGACCAAATGCTTCCCAAGGATGCCGCTCCCCAGCCCCAGCGCCTACACCCACCCTGGTCCTCTTTTATTCCCTCCTTCCCCTCCTGTTCGCAATCACTCCTGTTTTTTTAGTTGGGAAAATATAGTTTATTTAGAAAGTAAATTAGAGAGAGAGAAGAGAGATCGAGCCACCTCCCAAGGTAGGAGAGGGACACGAGGTCTCTCCGTGTGGCCTAGGCTCTCTCAGTTCTTTGCTCTTTAAACCTCGCTGGCTTTCAAAGGCCTCTTTGGAAAACGCACGGGTCACAGATCGACGCAGCTATGATTTCTGTGTCTTTTTTCCAGGCCTGTCCTAAAACTTTGGCAAAAAAACACCCCTCCAAATGATGGAGAGGCGTCAGTCATTTTTTGCTTGTCGCTTTGCAATCTTGATGAACGGCATCTTTGTTGTTTCTGCTCATACTGATCCCCGTATCTGACATTTGCTTGGCGGCATCCTCGGCGTTCCAAACACGCTTTTTATTTTTCCCATGGGTGCTAAGAATTTTTCAAACCTCTGATTTCTGTTTCCTGTTTAATTAGGGTATTTGGGGGTTTGTTTGTTATGTTTTTGTTTTTGAGTCAGGATCTCACTCTGTCATCCAGGCTAGAGTACAGTGGCGCCATCACAGCTCACTGCAGCCTCAACCTGCTGGGCTCAGGTGAACCTCCTGCCTCAGCCTCCTGAGTTGTTGGAACTAGAGGTGCACGCCACCACTCCCAGCTAATTTATGCATTTGTGTGTGTGTGTGTGTGTGTGTGTGTGTGTGTGTGTGTGTGTGTGGAGTGACAAGGTCTCTCTATGTTGCCTAAGCTGGTCTTGAACTCCTGGGCTCAAGCTATCCTCCTGCCTCAACTTCCCAGGATGCCGGGGTTATAGGCGAGAACCACTGTGCCTGGTCCCCTTTTAATGATAAATTCTGCCTTTGACCCATTTTTCTTTTCTCACCTTTTGCTATAAACAGTCAAGAGACGCCAGGCCACATTCTGAACACTCTGCTTAAAGATTCCTTCCACCAATGTCCCAGTTCATCACCCTTAAATTTAGCCTCCCACGAGTCCCCAGGGCCCAGACACAATGCAGCCAAGTTCTTTTTTCTTTTTTTTTTTTTTTGAGTTGGAGTCTCACTCTGTCGCCCAGACTGGAGTGCAGTGGCCGCTCCCAGCCACCGCAGCCTCGACCTGCTGGGCTCCGGCGATCCTTCCGCCTCAGCCTTCCAAGTAGCTGGAACTACAGGCGCGCAATACCACGCCCGGCTAATTTTTTGATTTATTGTGGAGATGAGGTCTCGCCAAGTTGCCCAGGCGGGTCTCGAACCCTCAGGCTCAGGCAATCCACTCACCTCAGGCTCCCAAAGGCGCGGGATTATAGGCTGAGCCACAGCAGCCAAGTTCTTTGTCTTTGTTTTGTTTTGAGTTGGAGTCACACCCTGTAGCCCAGGCTGGAGTGTGGAGGCATGCTCACGGCCATCGCAGCCTCAACCTGCTAGGTTTAGGCAATCCTTCCACCTCAGCCTTCCAAGTAGCTGGAATCACAGGTGTGCGCCACCACTCCCGGCTAATTTTTTTTTTTTTAATTTATTGTAGAGACAAGGTCTCACCAAGTTGCCCAGGCTGGTCTCGAACTCCTGGACTCAGGCAATCCTCCTATCTCCGCCTCCCAAATTTCTGGTGCCCCCAGGGCCCAGACACAATTTAGCCAAGTTTTTTACGGCTTTGTAACAACAATGACCTTCCTCCAGTTTCCTGCACCATGGTTCTCCTGTCTGTCTGAGACCTCATCAGAAAGCGGTTACTCTGCATATCTCGACCAGCATTCTGATCGCAGCCCCTTGGATCAGCTAGGGAGACTGAGGGTCTCTCCGTCGCCCCCTCCTCTGAGCCCTCACCCAAATCATGCTGAGCCCGCCATTCACAGAAATGTGGGCGTCTTCTGGCAGGCACTTGTTGGTTAAAGATGCCAGACTCTGTAAAATATTGTAAGATGGTTTACTCTGGCTCACTGGAGTGCCCGTCCCCAGGAGGCCCTGAGAATGTGTGCCCACTGTGGTTGAATATACCTTGGTTAGATATAGTCAGTAGTTACAAGAACCCATAAATCAATACATGTGAGATGTACACTGGTTTAAGTCCAGGGAGGTGGGACATGTCCACGCCAGGCCCACAAGTTGAAGGCAGCTTCAAATGTTTTCCGCCTGACTAAGGAATTTCCAAAGCAGTCAAGGAAGATATGGAGCAGAGTTTCTCGATAGGTGGATGACTTTTGCCGGTGGTGGCAGACTTCAAATGAGCAGGGAAGTGCCTTAAAAGATGCCAGAGTCTGCCTGGGGTGCTGTGGCTCACACCTGTCATCCCATCACTTTGGGAGGCCGAGACAAGAGGATTGCCTGAGTCCAGGGGTTCGAGACCAGCCTGGGCAACTTGGCCAGACCTTGTCTCTACAATAGTAAAAAATTATTCAGGCATGGTGGCACTCGCTTGTGTTCCCAGCTTCTTGGAAGACTGAGGGGGAAGGATCGCCTGAGCCCAGTAGGTCAAGGCTGCGGTAGTCATGAGCATGCCGCTGCCCTCCAGCCTGGGCGACAGGGTGAGACGCTGACTCGGAAAAAAAACAGGCCCGAATTCACTTATTCCCCTCATCTATCGATAACTTCTTTGAGACTGTTTGTCTCGGTCAACCTCTCACACATTTCTTCAGGCTGTGGCTTTTGGCACTTTTAGCAACATGGCTTTCCTCTGCCTGTTCCTTGTAGCCAACCCATAGCTGATGGAAGAGGTTCCAATAAATAATCAGGCTTGGGGGCAAGCTACTCATGGAAAGACTTGCATAAAAAGTTAAAATACAGTCAGGCACAGGGGCTCACGCTTGTCATCCCAGCACTTTGGGAGGCGGAGGCAAGAGGACTACCTGATCCCAAGGGTTTGAGACCAGCCTGGGCAATGTGGTGAGACCTCATCTCTACATAAATCAGAAAATTAGCTGGGTGTGGTGGCACACGCCTGTGGTTCCAGCTACTTGGGAGGCTGAGGCAGAAGGATCGCTGGAGCCCAGCAGGCTGAGGCTGCAATGGCTGTGAACGTGTCCCTGCACTCCAGCCTGAGTGACAGAGTGAGACTGCAACTCAAAAGTAAAAGATAACCAGAGTCCCCGAAAGACAGCTTTACAGGGTCATAATATACTTCAATTTTCCTTCTTTATGTGCTAGAGTCAAGCTGGAGGGTAAAATCACAGTCAGCATTAGGAGTTGGGCAAGGAAAAGAAAAAGAAAGGCCGCGTAGCTGGGCTTAGTGGCTCAGCCTGTCATCCCAGCACTTTGGGAGGCCGAGGCGAGTGGATGGCCTGAGCCCGCGGGTTCGAGACCAGCCTGGGCAGCTTGGCAAGATCTCGTCTCTACAATAAATAAAAAATTAGCCGGGCATGATAGTGCATGCCTGGAGTCCCAGCTCCTTGGAAGGCCGAGGAGGAAGGATCGCCAGAGTCCAGCGGGTCGAGGCTGCGATGACCAGGAGCGTGTCACTGCACTCCGGGTTGGGAGACAGAGTGAGACCCCAACTCAAAAAAAAAAAGTGAGCGTTTACTCATCACACCTCCAAGCCGGTCTAACTCTGCCCACCACGCAGGTCCAAACCCATTTTCAACACCCACTCCTTGATGTGTGCCATTGCAACCCCCCACCCCTTGGTACCAGTTTCTGTCTTAGCCCAGGTGTGCGGTGCTAACAAGACACCACAGCCTGGGTCATTTACAGATCGTGGGCATGCGTTTCTCACCGTCCTGGAGGCCGGGAATCTGGCACTGGCATTGGGTATCTGGGGCACTCCTTGCTGCGTCCTCCTGTAGAAGGTGGAAGGACAGAAAGGGTCAGCCCTTTTGGAAGGTCACTGACCCCGTCCGGGAGGGTGGCCTTCTGGCCTGCTCACCCTCAAAGGCCCAGCCTCCTGACACTGGGATGGGTTTCAACGTGGATTTGGGGGGAAGTCAGATAGTCAAAGCATAGGAGCCCTGACTACCGCACACAGGCAACTGCAACTTTATTTATTGAATATCTTATTTATTTATTTACAGACGAGGGCTCTCTACGTTGCCCAGGCTGGTCTCGAACCCCTGGGCTCAGGCAATCCTTTCACCTCAGCTTCCCAAGGTGCTGGGATGACAGGCGTGAGCCATTGGGCCCGTCCTCACGCTGCAACTTTAGGACACATTTACTATCTTTCCTCTCTGTCAATCCCATGGCAGCTGTCAGGAGGCCCCAGGCTTGAGTGGGCCTTAATCTTACCCTTGTCTCATCACTAGATCCAGTTCAGGCCTGTTTTGGGGACTGTATCTCCCAGAGCCTTGTAAAACCCAACTCTTGAAGCAGTGGGCTTCTCCGAACCGGCAGTGTCCCAGATGCCTGGACCTATCTCTGTGTTTACGCCATTGCTTCCTGCAAACTTGGGCGTTTCTTCGCAATCTCGTCTCTTGTTTGTGCTACCACGCCTGACAGGGCGGTGGCAACTGCTCACTTGCAACTCTGTGTCTTTCACCTCTTCCCTGGGGTTGCCGGCTTGGTCGTCTTGTATTCTGCCTGCTGGGCCACCATGGATGTCTTCGAGCAAATATTCTGCCCTGCACCACAAGGGTCACCATCGCTTCACTTTCCTCTGCGTCTGCCAGCAGTCTGCCAGCTGAGCCAGTGCCATCTCATTCTGTTTGGGAGAGTTTATTTGTTGTCACAGCAAAACCTGGTCTGTCCTGACTAATACAGACTAAAAAGTTTTCGACTCCTTTCTTTCCTTTCCTTCCTTCCTTCCTTCCTTTCTTTGAGTTGGAGTCTCACGCTGTTGTCTAGGCTGGAGTGCAGGGGCACGCTCACAGCCACCACAGCCTCAACCTCCTGGGTTCAGGCAATCCTTCCACCTCAGCCTTCCCTGTAGCTGGAACCACAGGCGCGTACCACCATGCCTGGCTAATTTGGTGATTTCTTGTAGAGACGAGGTCTCATCAAGTTGCCCGGGCTGGTCTCGAACTCCTAGGCTCAGTCAATCCTCTCGCCACGGCCTCCCAAAGAACTGGGATGACAGGCGTGAGCCACCGTGCCTGGCCTAGAAGTAAACTCTTTGAAGTAGGGAGCTCTTAGAACAAGAAACAGACATCGGCAAATGTCTACAGAATCTCCATGGCATGCAGCAGTGAGCTTTTACACTCTGTGTGTCTGGGCTCAGTTTGGCTGATCTTGGCTGGGGTCATGCCAGCAGGCCCTGGTCACAGGAAGGGGTGAAGGACTTAGGTCATGGATACCCCCTATCATGGGAGTACAGATATAAAGGCGGGCATAAAAAAAATGCCCGGAATTTATTTATAATAAACTGCATTTATTCTTACCTGTTTAAACTTCAGCCACCTCCAGAGTCCTCTCCATTTGATGCAAGACACCCATCGAGATGCTTTTTTCCACCACACACAGTTTTTAAACGTATCCATTTTGATGCCTTTTAAAACGACTTCTGCTGTTTTTCATTTCACCTCTTCCACATTGGCTGTTTCCCTTTGAGGACTTTTTTCATCCGGGGACACAAAAAACAGTCACTTGGGGCAAGATCGGGTGAATACAGAGGGTGGGGTGTGGGGTCAAGCCCGTTTTGGTCAAACACAACTGCTGAACATTCAGTGTGGTGTGAGCAGGTCCCTTGTGCATCACCCATCAGGAAATGGGCAAACATCACCGGGCTCGGTGGCTCAGCCTCTCATCCCGCGCCTTGGGAGGCCGAGGTGAGTGGATGGCCTGAGCCCGCGCGTTCGAGACCCGCCTGGGCAACTTGGCAGGACCTCATCTCTACAATAAATCAAAAATGAGCCGGGCGTGGTAGCGCGTGCCTGTAGTTCCGGCTACTCAGAAGGCTGAGGCGGAAGGATCGCCGGATCCCAGCGGGTCGAGGCTGCGGTGGCCGGGAGCGGCCACTGCACTGCAGTCTGGGCGACAGTGAGACTCCAACTCAAAAAAAAAAAAAAAAAAAGAAACGGGCAAACATGTTGAAAGAATCTCAAAAAAAAAAAAAATTCACTGAAGCCGAATGCAGCCTCTCACAACACTAGCTGGGGCAGGGGCCTGCCTTCCAGAAGACACTTCCAGGTAGTTTGGGGTACCCACTCAATATTTACATTCAAATCCATACATTTCTTGGTCAAGAGAAAGCACAATACAACCTGATGTCCATCAGAGATTCCAGGCCTGGCAACAGGTGTCCTGACTGGGTGGGTGTGGTCTGGTGAACAGAGGGGTGGTTAGCAAAAGAGACAACCCATGTGTTCACCACATCATTTTTTTATTTATTTATTATAGAGACGAGGTCTCACCAAAGTTGCTAAGCTGGTCTCCAACCCATGGGCTCAGGCAATTCTCTCGCCTCTGCCTCCCAAAGTGCTGGGATGACAGGCGTGAGCCACCGCACCGGGCTCACCACTCACCCTATTTCTTCTCCCTAGGCAAACAGAAAGCTCACTTCCAAACCACCCCTATGGTGGGTGTGGTCAGGCAGGGGTCATGTGACTAAGTTCTGGCCTATGGGATGCAGGAGTCAGTGATGAAAGCTACTTTCCCTTCCAAGGTAACTCTGGAGATCACACGCTCCCAAACTCAGAGGATGAAGAAGAGCCATTCAGCTGCCATATGTAAGTGACAAATACCTCTCAGGGTGTGCTGTGGCCATGACACAGCTTGGTTCAAGCACGGTCCGCGGACCAGCCGTATCGCCTGGAAACACAGCAGGCCCTCAGACCTGCTGGGTCAAGGATGCCGGTGTGGAGCCTGGCAGTCTAGGTTTGTTTTTTTTTCTTTGGGTTGGAGTCTCACTCTGCTGCCCAGGCTGGAGATCAGTGACACACCCACGGCCACCGCAGCCTCGACCTGCTGGGCTCAGGTGATCCTTCTGCCTCACCCTTCCAACAAACTGGAACTACAGGCACATGCCACCATGCCCAACTAATTTTTTTTTTCATTGTAGAGATGAGGTCTTGCCAACTTGCCCAGGCTGGTCTCGAACCCGTGGGCTCAGGCAATCCTCTCACCTCAGCCTCCCAAAATGCTGGGATTATAGGGGTGAGTCACCACTCCCGGCCTTGCAGTCTAGGGACGTTCAACGACTGCTCTGAGGACTACAAGACTTGAAGACACTGGCAAGAGTGTGACTCATGGAAGGACGGGGTGTTCCCGGTGGGGCGGGCAGAGAAGGGAAGACAGAAAACCAAGGATGTGGCTCCCAGCAGAGCAGGCGGGTGAGATAAACCCAGAGCGACTGGGAGGTTTGGATTTTTTTTGTTGTTGTTTGAGTTGGAGTCTCACTCTGTCGCCCAGACTGGAGTGCAGTGGCCGCTCCCGGCCACCTCAGCCTCGACCTGCTGGGCTCCGGCGATCCTTCCGCCTCCGCCTTTCAAGTAGCTGAAACTGCAGGCGCGCACGACCACGCCCAGCTGATTTTTTGACTTATTGTAGAGATGAGGTCTCACTGCCCAGGCGGGTCTCGAACCCGCGGGCTCAGGCCATCCACTCACCTCAGCCTCCCAAAGGCGCGGGATGACAGGCTGAGCCACCGAGCCCTGCTGAGGCTTGGATTTTAAGTCTCAGAGATGAAACAGTCCAAGGCTGAAAAGATCCCGGGGGAGCAGTGGGCACAGTGGTGGAGGTGGAGGTCCCCGGGCATGGGGTGGTCCAGGGCTCGGGGACCACGGTGTTGGGTGGCGTGGCCCACCCAGGATGGATGCAGGGATCGGGCTGGAGAAGGGAAGTGGCAGGTGGTCTTGTCCAAATCCTGCACCCCTAACTCCAAGACGTGGGTGCTGACCCCGGATTCCGGAACAATTCCAAGGACAGGAGAGGTCAGACAGGTCCTCCAGAGAAACGGAGCCACGAGGGTGAGGGTTAGGCTTGCGTGCGTGTGGAACAAGATTGGCCGCGAGGAGCTGGCTCGCACAGCCATGGAGGCTCAGACCCCTGTGGTCAGCGTGCTGGAGACCTGGAGAGCTGTGGTGTGTCTTGGTCCCATGCTGCCAGGCTCAAGATGCAGTTGTTTCCTCCCACTCAGCCTTTTTGTTCTGGCTGGGCCTCCTGTGGCCTGGAAGAGGCCCACACGCCTCGGGGAGGCTTGCCGTCCACACAGGCAAATGTCAGTCCCGCCCAGAAACACCCGCACAGACGCACCCAGGAGGACGTAGGACCGCGCGTCGCGGCACCCCCCAGCCCCGTCCAGTTGGGAGATGAGACGCACCCTCCCACGTGGCCTCTGCCCTTGGGACGGCGAGTTATTCCACGGACCCCACCCACCCCATCAGGACCGAGGCACACAGTCCCCAGGCTGCCAGTCGTTCGGAGCGGGTTGAGATTCCAGGAGGACCAGGCACGGAGGCTGCAGGAGCTAGTCGGGCCGGGGGCGTCTGGGCCTGAGCGCGCTGGGCCGGGTGATCGTGTGGGGAGGGAGAGGGTTTCGCTGTGATGCAGGGCTTCGTCCTCGGGAAGACGGCCCAGAGTCCTCCCGGGTGGGTGCCTGGAGATCTGGGGACAAGACAGCCCACACCCAGCACTCGCGCGTGCGGGGCGGGTCACAGGCCCACCAGGTCGGGGTTTTCAGCCACAAACACTCATCCCCTCAAGCCCCCGAGGCCAGAAGCCTGAGACAGAGCGGCCCAGGACTGGCTCCTCCCCAGGGCTTCCTCCTTGGGGTCCCCTCCCTCCCCTGCTTCCCTCTCCCTCTCTCCTTCTCTCCCTTCTTCTCTCCCTCCCCCCTCCTCCCCCCCCTTCTGGAGCTGAGACACCCATGCCCTCCTGCCCTTGGACCTCAGAAGTCCAGGTTCTCCGGCCTTTGGACGCTGGGACTTGCCCGGGGGCCCTTTGGACCGAGAGTTCCACTGTGTCTCTCCTGGTTCCAGGCCTTCGGCTTGAATTGAACCCCACCACCAGCTTCTCTGGGTCTCCAGCTTACGAGGGCATCTCAGGGGAATTCTCAGCCCCGTAATAAATCCCTTCACGTCTGTTGGTCTCCGTCTGTCTATCTACCAATCTAGCTATTATCCGTCTACATCTATCTCTCTCTCTATGTGTGTGTGTCTCTGTCTCTCCCTTTCTCATGTTTTTATATGTGTCTGTCTGTCTGTCTCTATCTAATCTCTCTCTGTCTGTCTGTCTAGCTACATATCTAGTTCCCCTAAGGCTCCAGAATCCCTCTCTCTCCCCCTCCCTCCCTCCTCTCTCCTCCCTCCTGGTGACCTTTGGGTTCCTTGGCTTATAGAAGTATCACCCCCACTGGGCACGGTGGCTCACACCTGTCATCCCAGAACTTTGGGAGGCAGAGGCGAGAGGACTGCTTGAGGCCGAGAGTTTGAGACCAGCCAGGGCAACACAGTGAGACCCTGTCTCTACCCAAAAAAAATAATAATAATTTAAAAACTTATCCAGGCATGGTGGTGCACACCTGTAGTCCCAGCTCCTCGGGAGGCTGAGGTGGGAGGATCACTTGAGCCCAGGACTTTGAGGCTACAGTGAGCTATGATCACACCACTGCACTCCAGCCTGAGCCACAGAGCTGGGTCCTGTCTCTAGGGACAAGAAGGAAGGAAGGAAGAGAAACAAGCATCACCCCAATCTTGCCTTCACCTTCACATGGTGCCTCATGAGCATGTCTGTGTCCAAGTGTCCCTCCTCTGAGGTCGCCAGCCGTGTTGGAGCAGTGCCCACCCCAATGACCTTGTCCTACTTAGCCACATCTGCAATGGCCCTGTTTCCCAAAAAGGCCCCATGATGAGGAGATAAATGTCAGGACTGCCGCGTGAACCAGGGGACACCATGGCTTCCCTCCTTTGTGAAATCAGACCAGCAGGTGCACCTGCTTTGGCCAGGGGGGAGCGGACAGACCCCCAAAGACCCCCAGGGAAGGCACCATGGGAAGAAGAACAGTAACTGCTCAGCGGGCTTGTGTCCAGGGGCCTCCATGACAGGCCTGGCAAAGGGTCTCCATCCACAGCCCTGGTGAGGTGGGGTAAGGTCCCCTCCTCCGTCTCACATGACCCCAGGCTATCACGGGGCGGGGGTAAAATCAGGGCCTGAACGGCAGCCCTGGACGTGGCCCAGGGTGTGATGGGACCTGGAGCCATGGGGGCTGGCTCTGGACTCAGCGCAGGGGACATGGGACTAGAAGCCCTGGGTCCAGGAGCGTGGCAAGGTGACCCCTGGCGGGCTTGAGCTGCCCAGGGCGCAGGCTCCCCCAGGCAAGCACAGGACAGTGGCCATGTCCCAGACTGCCCCATGCCCTGGCCCCGCCTGGCTGGGCCTCCCACCGACCTTGGGACACCTGTTCCTTCCACCCACGAGGTTCACACATGACCCCCTTGCCCATCCATAGCTCTTGGAGAGGAAAAGATATCTTTCCTCACCTGTTTCTGGGCTCACGATAGAGACGCTTGTGACCAAAGACAGACAAACAAGAGAAAAGTGTGCACGTTTATTTAACACGCTTTGTATCACGGGAGCCTTCGGAAAGGGGGACCCGGAGGAACCAGAGAGCTGTGCGTGATTAGACCAAGTTTGCCGAGGGGTGGACGGTGGTGCGGAGTGAGACGGTGGTGCAGGGGTGATGAGAATGAACAGAGGACTGGCCCCCCTTCAGGCTGTCAAATCGTCTCCCCCCCCGCAGGCTGTTATGTCGGAATATCACAGACTGGGTAGTTTTTTTTTTCCTTGAGTCAGAGTCTCACTCTGTCGCCCAGGCTAGAAGGCAGCGGCGTGCTCACAGCTACCACGGCCTCGACCTGCTGGGCTCAGGAGATCCTTCCGCCTCGGCCTTCCAAGTAGCTGGGACTACAGGTGCACACCACCTCGCCCGGCTAATTTTTTTATTTATTGTAGAGATGAGGTCTGGCCAATTGCCCAGGCAGGTCTCGAACCCCTGGGCTCAGGCAGTCCCCTCACCTCGGCCTCCCAAAGTGCTGGGATTATAGGCATGAGCCACTGTACCCAGTCGACTGGGGAGTTTATAAGAAATCGGAAGTTACTGACTCACAGTTCTGGGAGGTGCAAGACCGAGGGGCGGCATCTGGACAGGACCTTTTGCTGTGCCATCCTTGGCCGAAGGGCAGAAAGAGGCAGGAGACAGCGAAGGGGAGAGGGGCCAGATGCCTCCTTCCATCAGAAGCCCCCTCTCGTGGTAACATCAGTCCCTGGTGGGTGCAGAGATTGACCTGTGCAGGCCACCAGGCCGACACCCGCCCCTTTGCACACTCTGCACGTCCAGGAGAGGGGTGGGGGCCAGAAGGAAACGCCAGAGTCTGGAGCGAGGGGCAGAGATGGAGAAGACCACCAGGCCCACTGGAAGCCGTGCCCCTCCCCAGCACACAGCACCCAGGGGCTTGTGGGAAACTAGGCAGGTCTCAGAGCGGGGGGAAGCTACATGCTCTCAGCACACACGTCCAGGTCCTGCCTCTGGGAGCCCAGGAAGGAGCTCTCGCTGGTAGCCTGAGATCAGCCGTGTAGGGGGCAGGAGCCGGGGCCCCAGTCTCTCCTTGCCCCAAGGGGGGCTGAAGCAGGGAGGCCCCGAGGACCTGGGAGGGGGCATCTGATGGGTGGTCTGAGAGAATCAGGGTGCTTGCTGCCTCTCAGCATCACCTGGTGCTTGGGGAGCCGAAACGCCACCTCCCTCTCTCCTGCTCCCGAGTCAGGTGGCTGGACTCAGGGGCCAGGCCCAGGTCACCTTCTTGGCACAGGCAAGGGGCATGAGGGACTCTGGGCTTTGCTCATTTGCTGAACAAATGAGGTTTGAACTCCTAGTCTGTGCCAGGCCCCACCTATTTTCATTTTCTGTTTATTATTATTTTAATTAATTAGTAGTAGTAGTAGCAGTAGTAGTGATGGGGGTCTCACTCTGTCACCCAGGCTGGAGTGCAGTGGTGCCATCATAGCTCACCGCAGCCTCCAACTCCTGGCCTCAAGTGATCCTCCTGCCTCAGCCTCCTGAGTGGCTGGGACTACAGGTGCCCGTCGCCACGCCTGGCTAATTTTCTTAATTTTCTGTAGAGATGGGGTCTTGCTATGTTGCCCAGTTAGTCTTGAACTTCTGGCCTCAAGCGACCCTCCTGCCTCGGCCTCCTGAGTTGCAGGGATTACAGGCACGAGCCATTGCACCTGGTCCATTGTTCCCTCATCTAAATAGTCACCAGCGGCCGGTGCAGTGGCTCACACCTGCCATCCCAACACTTCGGGAGGCTGAGGCGGGAGGATTGCTCGAGTCTAGGACTTAGAGACCAGCCTGGACAACCTAGCGAGACCTCGTCTCTACAAAAAAATCAAGAAATTAGCCAGGCATGGTGGCACGCGCCTGTAGTTCCAGCTACTCAGGAGGCTGGGGCGGGAGGATTGAGACTGGACCCTGACTCAAATAAATAAATAAATATTAATTAAAATAAAATATAAATAGATAAAATAGTGCCCAGAGGCAGCAGGGTCCAGCATGGTCCAGACCCTGCCCTGGTGGCTGACCCTCCGGGGAGGCCAAGGGGTGACAGGGTCCCTGCAGGCACAGCAGGGGGGGCAGCCCCTGACCTCCCCACCCCCACCCCACCTGAGCTCCCATCAGCCCGGCTCCTGGCTCTGCCAGCCCCGGTGCCAGACACCAAGCTTCTTCCCGGACACAGAGAGAACCAGGCCGAGGAGAAATGAAAGGAACGCAGAAGGCCAGACGGAGGGAGGACGAGGGCGGTGAGCCAGGACCGCAGGGACGGAGGGGGCGGCCCCGAGACCCACTGTCCTCCAGGTCACCCACAGCGAGACCGGCCCATGCCCAGGGCTCAGCCCCCTGCGCCCCACAAGTCTCCGGGCACCCCACGTGCCTCCTGGCACCAGTGGGGGGCGCCCCTCGACCGCCACAGCCCCCATTCACGCATCTCATGACTTAAGTGTTTCTCCTGGCTGCTCAAATTGATCGAGAAACCAGAGCGGGTCCCTAGGGACAGCGGGAGCCACTGATGGTGCTCCTTCTTCCCCGCCCTCAAGGCCCCAGTCCGCCTCTCTTCACCACGGCCCGCCTCAAGACCCAAACTCCCCTCCCCACCCCACCCCAGTCCCCCTCAAGACCCTAACCCAACTCTCCCCCCCTCCAGTCCACCCTCAGGACCCAAACCACCTTCCCCTCACCCCGACCCCTCCAGACACAAACCCGCTTCCCCACCCCCAGCCCTCCTTCAGGACCCTAGCCCACTCCCCAACCCCACCCCACCCTCAAGGCCCAAACCCACCTCCCCATCCCCACCCCCAGCCCTGCCTCAAGAGCTAAATCCGCCTCCCCCCACCCCGGCCCCCCAACCCCCCAGCCCACCTCCCCACTCCCACCCAGCCCACCCTCCGTGTCAGCACCACCTCTCTCCCCTCCCCTCCCCCGCTCAGCTCTGCAGTCCTGGGAGCCTGGGCTGCCAACTGGCTCACTCACCCGTTCACGCCCTGGAGCCCCCCAGAGACCATCAGGCCTGCAGTGGGATACACCGTGTGCACAGATCCGGAACCCTCCCCCAGTGTCCACCAACCCAGCTGGGCCTTCCCAGTCTCAGGCAGCTGTCCGTGCCCGACCCACTGGCAACCCCACTCCTGCTCTCGGGAGACTCACTCTCTGGGCACCCCCAGGTGAGCTCCCCTTCCTGGGGGGTTCCCCTCCCCAGGTAGGTTCTACTCCCCTAAGTGAACTCCCTAACCCAGGTGAGCTCCACACCCCCAAGTGACCTCCCCTCCCCCAAATGAATTCCCCTCCCCCAAATGAATTCCCCTCCCCTCCCCAGGGGGGCTCCTCTCCCTGGACGGAGTGGTCCCTCCGCCCTGTCTGGTGAACAGGCTGGAGATTGGGGGGGGGCAGCCAGCCGGCACGGGCCATCCTTCCCTTCTCCCCGGGCACTGCCACTTCATTTCGTCCCGCTCCAGTGGCACCTCTCGGCCTCTTCCGTGATGCCCTTCACCCCTGTGGCCTAGTTCCTGGGAGAGTCACAGGCAAGGTTCACAACTGGACCCGTGTTCAGGGAATGGGTGGCCCCGGGAACCTCTGGCGGAGGCCTGGCCTGCGCATGACAGTCCGGGAGGAGCCTCTGGGGCTGGGGGCAGGGTGCCCCTCACCTAGGGTGGCGACAATACAGCGTGGGGACAGTGGGGTCAGGGCCGCGTCCAGGCCAAGGCAACCCCAGCCAGAAAAGGCCGGGCTTGGCGGGCACCAGCCCCAGGAGAGCCAAGCCAAAGCCGACAAGCAGGACTGGAGTCCTCCTCTGTCAGAGAGGGTCACTAGGCTTCCCAAGGCAGGCAACATCCCCAGGCCAGGAACACGAGGCAGGGCCCAGCTGCTAGTCTGCCGGGACCACCCAGGGCCAGCCCAGCCCCTGCAGACTGAGGCCCCAACCCAGGCCATGAGGACGGGCAGGGCCGTCTGCTGCTCAGCTCAGCCCAGATTTCCACAGGGGTCCTGGGGCAGAAGTAGCATCTCAGCCCCGCTGGCCCTCCTCTCCCTGGGAGTCCTCCTTGTAAATATCCGAGTGTGACTTGGCCATGTCTGTTTGGGGGCCAAGGTCTACCTGGGGTCTCCTCCCCTTCCTGGCCCCCTAAGCCTTGCTTCCCCTGCAAACCTCTCAGGAGGAGGCTGTTTACTGTCCTGGAAGCAGGGAAGGCCCCCATCGCTTGGGACCTCTTGGCCATCTCTGTCCCCAGACCTGGCCACTATCACCTCTGGCCCGGCCCCTGCAGGGGCTGACTCTCCCGTCTCCCAGCTTCCCCTCACGCCCCCACAATCAGTTCTTGCTCTTGGACCAGAGAGAAGTTTCATATTTTCATTTATTTATTTGAGTCGGAGTCTCACTCTGTCGCCCAGGCTGGAGGGCAGGGCCACCGCAGCCTCGACCTGCTGGGCTCCGGCGATCCTTCCGCCTCAGCCTTTCAAGTAGCCGCAATTACATGTGCATGCTACCACCCCAGGCTAATTTTTTATTTATTGTAAAGATGGGGTCTTAGCCGGGCTCGGTGGTTCAGCCTGTAATCCCGTGCCTTGGGAGGCTGAGGTGAGTGGATTCCCTGAGCCCGTGGGTTCGAGACCCACCTGGGCAACTTGGCGAGACCTCATCTCTACAATAAATCAAAAAATTAGCCAGGTGTGGTAGCACATGCCTGTAGTTCCAGCTACTTGGAAGGATCGCCGGAGCCCAGTAGGTCGAGGCTGCGGTGGCCGGGAGCGTGCCACTGTCCTCCAGTCTGGGTGACAGAGTGAGACTCCAACTCAAAAAAAAAAAGATAGGGTCTCACCAAGTTGCCCGGGCTGGTCTCGAACCCTTGGGCTCAGGCCATCCACTCGCCTCGGCCTCCCAAAGTGCTAGGATGACAGGCCGAGCCTCTCTGAACCTGGCCAAGGTTTTAAAAGCATCACTCAGGCCTGCATGTTCTGTTCCCCAGGCTCCTCGTCCCCCACAGTGACACTCACAGTGACGCCCAGCCCCTCCTGCCCCGGGTCCCCTCCGACACTCTCTGGCTTCGGGTCTTGGCTACTCCCTGGGCCTGGAACGGCCCCTGCACCCCCCAGGACCTCAGAGGCGTGTCCCTGTGCTCATACCCAGCCCTGACTGTTGGCCCCCAAGTCATTTTCCTGTCACCTCGTTTCCTCCCTAGCTCTGGTCACTACCCCAAAATCTCTACTGATGTGTCCTCTCATTTGCTGTCTGCTCCCCTAGCTGGGAGCCCCCCGGGGCAGAGGCCCCCGCCCCGCCTGGACCAGCACAGTGCCCGCCCCCTGAAAGAGCTGACTGCACCCATGCCCCAGACCCCAAAGGTGCTCAGCTTGGCCCCTCAGCACCCGGCGTCACCCGCGAGGAAGGAGAGACTCCGGCAGCGGCCAGATGGCAGGCAGCAACAGAACTCTGCGCCCCCCTCCCTGCCAGGAAGCCACACCACACCAAAGGGTCAAGCCACAGCCAACGGCCACCAGGTTCCCTATTTCTTCCCCAACTTGGGACCAACAAGAGAAAGCCAGACATGCTCCTGGCAGAGCTCAGTGGGGAGCCCGGTTTCCAGGTGCCACCTCCTTCTTTCCCAGCCAGCAGCCCCCATCAGGGCACACCAGAGGCCCACAGAGAGCTTGACACTTTTATTGAGACAGAACTCACATACCACGAAGTTGACCCATTCAAAGTCTAGCTGCAGACTCCGCGGGGCTTGAGTGCAGAGTTGTGCAACCATCGCCCTGCCCAATTTTAGAACATTTCAACATCCCAGAGACAGACCCCGTGTGTCCCCATTGGCGGTCACTCCCCAGCCCTGGGCAGTTACGGATCTGCTTTCTGTCTCTATGAATGTGCCCGTCCTGAACGCCTCGCACACATGGAATCGCAACATGGGGTTTTCTGTGTCCTCAAGATTTACCCAGGTTGCGGCATGCGGCAGGGCTTCATTCCTTGTTAGGGATGAATGACACTCCTTTTTTCTTTTTTTTTTTAGTTTTTGAGTCGGAGTCTCACTTGCCACCCAGGCTAGAGTGTACTGTCACGCTCATGGCCACCACAGCCTGGGCTCAGGCGATCCTTTTGCCTCAGCCTTCCAAGTAGCTGGAAACACAGGTGCGCACCACCACACCTGGCTTATGTTTTTATTTATTGTAGAGATGAGGTCTCGCCAAGTTGCCCAGGCTGGTCTCAAACCCCTGGGCTCAGGCAATCCTCTTGCCTCTGCCTCCCAAAGTGCTGGGGTGGGTGACTTGCATAAGCCACAGAGCCCGGCTAATTCACAAATACTGTCTGGTATTTTGTGTGTTGCCTTTCTGCTTCCCTGGTGGTGTCTTTTGACGCACAAAAGTGTTTAATTTTGACCAAGTCCAAGGTATCTATTTCTTCTTTTGCTGTTTTTGCTTTTGGTGTTCTACACAAGAAACTGCTGTCTACCACGAGGTGATCAAGATTTACTTCTATGGGTTTTTTTCTTAAGAATTTTCCAGTTTCGGCGCTTATGTTTGGGTCTGTGATCCATTTTTTTCCCTTAAAAAGTTTTTATTATGATTATGAAACAGATCATACAGACAAAAGTGTTACCACTACCTGTATGTCAAGGTAAAAGAGGAAAAATAAAATGAATTATTTCTGAAGCTCCCCAATCCCTTCACCTCTGGCATGCCCAGACACAATTGCCTTCTGATCCATTTAGAGTTGTTTTGTGTGCAGTGTGAGGTAGGGGACCAAATTAATTCCTTTTTTTTTTTTTTTTTGGTCAGGGTCTCACTCTATTGCCCAGGCTGGAGTAGAGTGGTGTGATCATGGCTCACCACAGCCTTAACCTCCTGGGCTCGCACAAGCCTCCTGCCTCAGCCTCCCAAGTAGGCATGCACCACCATGCCTGGATAATTTTTCAATTTTTTTGTAGAGAAGATGTCTTGCTATATTGCCTAGGCTGGTCTCAAACGCCTGGCCTCAAGCAATCCTTCTGCCTCAGCCTCCCAAGTAGCTGATGCTACAGGCGTGCACCTCCATCCTTGGACAATTGTTTTTATTTTTTCAGTGACCTATGTTGCCCAGGCTGGCCTCAAATGCCTCGCCTCAAGCAATTCTCCTGCCTTGGCCTCCCAAAATGGTGAGATTATAGGTGTGAGCCACCGCGTCCAGTCCAGGGTCCAACTTAATTCTTTTTGCACGTGGATATCCCGCTGTCCTAGCACCATTTGCTGAAACAATGATTCTTTCCCCCACTGAATTGTCTTGGCATCCTTGTCAAAAAGTAACTGACCGTAAGTTCGAGGGTTTGTGTTGGAAGTCTCGACTCTACGCCATTGATGTGTGCATTCATTCTTATGCCAATACCACACTGTCTTAATGACTAGAGCTTTGCAGTCAGTTGGAGTCAGGAAACGTGAGTCCTCCAGGCTTCTTTTTTCTCTTTCAAGATTGCTTCAACCCTTCTAGTGTGGGGCCCTCGCACTGGGATATCAATGCTGGGATCTGTTTGTAAGAAGCCAGCTGGGGTTGTGATAGAGATTGCCCTGACGCCACAGATCAACCTGGGAGAACTGCCATTTTAACAATACTGAGTCTTCAGATCCATGACCACAGGATACCGTCCCATGGGGCTAGATCTTCGTTGATTCCTTTCGACAATATTTTGTAGGTTTTCTTTGTCTTTTTCTTCCTTCCTTTTTTTCGAGTCAGAGTCTCATTCTGTCACCAGGCTCGAGTGCAGTGGCACGCTCATGGCCACCGCAGCTTTCATCTGCCGGGCTCCGGCGATCCTTCCACCTCAGCCTTCCGAGTAGCTGGAACCATAGGCGTGTGCCATCATGCCTGGCTAATTTTTTGATTTATTGTAGAGACGAGATCTTGCCAAGTTGCCCAGGCTGGTCTCAAACCCCTGGGCTCGGGCAGTCCTCTCACCTCGGCCATCAGAGCTGGTATTGCAGGTATGAGCCATCATGCCCAGCTTGAGTGGCTTATACGCAGCAGAAATGTACTGCTCACAGTTCTGGAGGCTGGAGGTCCAAGGTCGAGGGACTGGCAGATTTGGTGTCCGGTGAGGGCTGCTTCCTTGTTCACAGATGGCTGTCTTCTCCTGATGTCCTCAGAGAGTGGAGGGCAGGGGTTGGCGGTCCCTCTGAAGCTTCTTTGATAGGGGCACGAATCCCGTTTGTGAGAGCTTAGCCGTCACAACCCAGTCACTCCACCCCCCGCAAAGGTCCCCACTTCCAAATGCCATCACTGTGGGGCTTAGGACTTCACATATGAATGGGGAACACAGATATTCACGCTGAAGCATTCTACCCCTTCCTTTTCTTTTTTCTTTTCTTTTGAGTTGGAGTCTCACTCTGTCGCCCAGACTGGAGGGCAGTGGCCGCTCCGGCCACCGCAGCCTCGACCTGCTGGGCTCCGGCGATCCCTCCGCCTCAGCCTTCCGAGTAGCTGGAACTACAGGCATGCGCTACCACGCCCGGCTATACCCCTTCCTTTTCAATGTGGGCGGGTGCCTTTTAAGTCCTTGTCTTACCCAGCTGCTTGGGTCAGAACCTTCCACACAGTGTTGAACAGCAGCAGGGGTGTTCCCCCTTGCCTTGACCCTGACCTTGTGGGGAAGCTGGCAATCTCTCAGTGTTGACTGTGATGTCAGCTGTGGGGCTTTCACAGATGCCTGCTCTCAGGTGGAGAAATTCCCTTGCGTTTCCAGGGGGTTACATGTTCTTGTTTTCCTTTCTTTCTTTCTTTTTGAGTTGGAGTCTCACTCCGTCACCCAGGCTGGAGTGCAGTGGCATGACCTGCTGGGCTCTGATGATTCTTCTGCCTCAGCCTTCCAAGTAATCAGAACCACAGGTGCGTGCTACCACACCTGGCTAATTTTTTTCAATTTTATTGTAGATATGAGGTCTCACCAAGTTGCCCAGGCTGGTCTCAAACCCGTGGGCTCAGGCAATCCACTCGCCTCAGTCTCCCAAAGTGCTGGGATGAAAGGTTGAGTCACCGAGCCTGGCTGGTTGTGTCTTCTTGTCGTGTGAGTGTGAGGTCTTATAGGTGGCTTTTCCTGTGTCTATTGAGATGATCGTATGGCTTTTGTTCCTCATTCTATTGCTATGGTGAATTGTCTTGATTGCTTTTTGGAAGTTAAACTCCCCCCTTTTATTATTATTATTTTATTATCATTATTATTATCATTATTACGACAGAGTCTCACTCTGTGGCCCAGGCTGGAGTGCAGTGGAACCAACATCATGGCTTCCACAGCCTCAACCTCCTGGGCTCAGGCGATCCTTCCACTTCAGCCTTCCAAGTAGCTGGAACTTCAGGCATGTGGCACCACACCTTGAGAGACCCAAGAAACCAAGAAACTTAAAAAGCCATACTTGCTGTAAAAGTAGTGTTTAGTTCACTATATTTGATATATCCCTACCTTGTGTTCATTGTACTTTATGAAATCTTAGTACTTTAAATCCTATCTCAGACCCCGTAGAATTAGGCATATGTCGGGTGCTGGGTAGCGACTGATTGTGTAATTATATAATGTCTTGAGTAGTGTTTGTATTTAGAACTCTTGGGTTAAGCATTGTTAGTTCCAATTGCCATGGTGACTTCTGCTTTTACAACGGGATGTAAATGTTAAAGCGATAAGCCCCTTTCAGACGTTCCTTTGCAGCAGACTTGGAGACGCTAGTAATCTGCCTGCTTGCTCAGGTTAATTTGTACGCAGTGACTATATGAACCTGACTTATCTGACATTCCACTCTGCCCGTTGGGTGGGTTTCTGTCAATCACGGGCAGTCAGGTTGAAGCCCACGAAAGGCACCTACCAATACCAAGTGTTCCCGTACCCATTAGGACAGATTACCCAATCATGTAAAACCAAGTTTAGAGTTCTTTCCCCTCCCTCTGTAATGATGGATAAAGACTGCTTGCCATGCTGGATTGGGGCTGTCGTCCCTGAAGCCACAGCCGGCTTCGTTCGTGAGCCCAGACTCGAGCCTGAATAAAGACCCTCGTGTGTTTGCATCAGAGCTGGCTCTTTGGTGGTCTCTCGGATTTTGAATTTTGGGTTTAACAACCTGGCTAATTTTTTGATTTATTGTAGAGTTGAGGTCTCATTGAGTTGCCCAGGCTGGTCTCGAACCCCTGGGCTCAGGCCATCCTCTCACCTCTGCCTCCCAAAGTGCTGGGATGACAGGCATGAGCCACCATACCCGACTTAACTGCCCCCCTTTCATTTTATTTTTTAATTTTTTTAATTTTAATTTTTTTTTTGAATTGGAGTCTCACTCTGTCACCCAGACTGGAGTGCAGTGGCCGCTCCCGGCCACCGCAGCCTTGACCTGCTGGGCTCCGGCGATCCTTCTGCCTCAGCCTTCCACGTAGCTGGAACTACAGGCGCACGCTACCATGCCCGGCTAATTTTTTATTTTATTGTAGAGAGGAGGTCTCACCAAGTTGCCCGGGTGGGTCGCGAACCCGCGGGCTCAGGCAATCCACTCACCTCAGCCTCCCAAAGTGCGTGTTGGGATTACAGGCTGGGCCGCCGAGCCCGGCTAACTGCCCCCCTTTTAAATGTGAAGCTGCCCCACTCCCCAACTGGCCCTTATGCCTCTGCCAAACACAGGGAGTTCCAGGGCCAACTTCCTGCTGGAGCGAGCCCTGCATATGCAGTCCCAGTTCGTCCTCATTTGGGCGGTCTGTGCATTCCCCTAGAAGTCAAGATGCAGAGGGGCTCCAAAATGGCCCCTGACAGAATGCAGTCAGCGAGTCACCAGCCCTGGACCCATGCCCGGCAGAGGAGTCTCCTAGTTGAACACGCCTTGAAGGAGCCAGTGACCTCGGGCATCCCCCGGGCCAGGCCCAAGTGCTGCGGGCGTAAGGGCACGTTTCACCTGCCCAGCCATGCCCTGGAGCAGTACTACTGCAGATGGGGAAACTGAAGAGCCAGCACAACGTCAGACCCAGCCAGGCTGCAAAGTCCTGTCTTTTCCCCACTCCCACCCCCAGGGCTGCAGGATGTGCCCATGGGACCTTTTTTCCTGGCTGCGGGCTGTGCCTGCGTGACCTTGCCTGGTGTCCCGGAGCTGGGACAGAAGCCCCGCCAGGCTCAGCCGACAACAGGAGCCCTTCCGGCCCCCCCTGGGTGCCCATTTGCCTCAGAATCAAACCAACACACAGTGAGGTCCCCACGAGGTCAAGCGGGTATGCCCCTGGGAAGGGCACGCCAGATGGGGCCTCCCATGGGCCAGCCCCGCAAGGTGGCCCCCAGGTGCCCTCGAGGTCCAACCTCCCAGCGAGGCCCCAGGGGCCCACACCCCATTCAATCCAGATGTCAGGCAGGGGAGCCCCCATCGCCCCGCTGCAGCCAGCAGGGAACGCAGCCCCACTGTGGCCTTTGGGCTGCACTCGCCGGCCTGGCCACCTCACCTGAGCTAACCACCTGCCCTGGCCTCAGCGTCCAGCCCTTTCCCCTGGCTCCGTCTGCTCCCCTTCCTCCCGCTTCCTGTTTCTCGAGCCCCCCCCGTCTGGGGAGAAGAGGTCTTGCTATATTGCCTAGGCTAGTCCAGGGCTGCCCAGCTGGCTCCTTGTCTGGCGCAGGGCCTGGACCCTCCATGGCACCTCCAAGCTCCCCATGTCACAGGAGTGTCCCCATGACCCTCTACCAAGCAACCTGAGAACTTCCTCCCTCCCCAGCATTGACACAATCACCATGGCGTGGTGACACCTGTTAGCCCTGCCAGAGCCTCAGGTCCTCCAGGGGAGGAGGGGTCTGGCTGCCTGGCTTCCCCTTGCCAGGGCCTGGAACGGCTCCTGGCACACAGCGGGCACCCACTGAATATCTGATGCATGGCTGACGCGGAGGACAGGACAGGCTGGCTGCTGGCCCTGTGTGGCCTACTTTGGAGGCTGGTGGACCAGGGACACGGCATGTACGCCCTCCTCCACCCCCTGAGGGCGTCCTCCCCAGGCTGTGGGTACATCCCACACCTTTAGAGTCCCTGTCCGTGGGAACAACTAGAGTCCATGGAACAGTAGACACCGGAGACATCCAAAGAAAAGCTCCTCATGCCAGAGGCTTTTCTGCCCCCTTTTAAACAAAAAGAGCCCCCAAAGACCCTAAGTCTCTTTCCCCAGAATGTTCCTTTGATGCGGATGAAACATAAAACTGGTATGAACTTGAGCTTGAAGCTCTTCTGCAAGCAGGAAGCTAAAGCCAAGCGCCAAACCAACCACCACCACAACTGCACAGCCAGCAGAGCACGGGCAACTCAAGAGAGCTGCTCTGACCAGCATGGCAGCGACTGGTGCCAGGGCTGTTCAGATGTAAACTGCAATGAAATACAATGGACATTCAGCTCCAGTGGGCCCAGTCGCCTGTGCCCGGGGCAACCAGATGCACAGCACTTCCACCCTCCCAGAAGGTTCTGCCCACAGCACTGGGACAGCCGTTTGCTGGAGTGCCGTCAAGCGTGGTTCTCCGGGTCTGACCCCGCAGGCAAGGTCCCCAGGTGAGCCCCGGGCCTCGAGGCAGCCCCACCCTCCATCATTCTTGCAGAGAACATGGGACACCTTCTTCAGGGTGTCGACTGGCCTCCAGCACCTGCTCTTTGGGGAGAAAACACCTCTCCTCTCTGAATCAGAGGTCACTTCCTTATCGGCCCAAAGCAGTGGGTCCAATGGGAACTGGACCCCACACTTTCAGGAAGGGTCAGGGAGGAGGCTGGCATCCCTGGGGTAGGACACACCCCAACATGCAGGACATATGCGCCTCCCCTCCCCGGCTCTCCCACGGGCGGTTGGGGCCTCCGGACACTCCACATTGGTCTGGGAGATGCCCTCTGGTGCCCCAGGTGACCTTCTTAGACCAGACTCCTTGTTCCGTGGGTCGAGGGGCAGGCTGCCCAGAACCGCCTTCTAGGACCTTCAGGCCAGCACCTGCTGACGCCCGCCTACCCGGCTTCCAGGCCCGGACAGCAGCGACAGCAAGGAGGCCGCCCTTGCGAAGCCGCCCGCTGGCACACCCCCTCCTCAGGGAGCCCTCCCGGATTGTCCGAGGTGTCTGAGGGAGGGAGGGAGAGATCCTTCTACGGGGACCGCCTGTCCAGCCCCCTCGGGGACTCGGAGCGCCGCCGCGGCTCGGGGACGCGTCCGGAAGGTCCCAGACCCCGAAGTGCGTGCGCGCCGAGGCCGGGGGCGGGGGGCGGGTGCGGCGCCCCCCCGGCGGGCGGCCCGGCGGCGGGAGGCGGGGCCGGGGGCCGGCCGGGGGCGGGCGGGGCGGGGCCTGCGGGGGGCGGGGCGCGGCCTATAAACGGCGCGGAGCGGGGCGCGCGCCCGCCCAGACAGCGAGCGCGCACCGGCGGCGGCGGCGGCGGCGACCTCTCCGCGCAGCGGCCAGGCCTCCCGCGTCCCCCGCGCCCCGCGCCCCCGCGCCCCGCCGCCGGCCCCCGGCCCGCCCGGCCCCCCGCCGCCCGCCCGGCCCGCGCCGCCCGCCCGGCCCCGTCGCGCCCCGCAGGCCGCCGCCCGCCGCCCGCCGCCATGGGAGTGGAGGGCTGCACGAAGTGCATCAAGTACCTGCTCTTCGTCTTCAATTTCGTCTTCTGGGTGAGCGGCCGGGCCGGGGGGCCGGGGCCGGGGCCGGGGGCCGGGCCCGGGGCCCGGGGCGCCCAGCGCGGGCAGGTCCGGCGGCCGCGCTAGGCCCCGCAGAGGGGGCACCCCGCGGGCCGCGAAGTTGCGGGGCCACCTGTGGGCTCCCGGCGCGGGCGGGGGTCCCCCGGAGCCGCTGCGCCCCCCGACCTTGGGCCGGGCGCCGCGAGCCGAGCCTCGGGGCCTCCGCGCGCCGGGGCCCAGTCCCGCGGCCCGCCCGGGGCGTCCGGGGCCGCCGATGCGCTCGCGCCGGGTGGCGGAGGTGGGCGCGGCGGGGGCCGGCCGGGAGCCGCCACCCCGGCCGCCTCTCAGCCTCCCGGGTGGGCCCGCGCGGCCCCCGGCCGCTGCTTCGGGACCCCCGTGCTTTGCGGGGACGAAGGGGGGCTCGTGGGCGGGGCTCCTGGCGCCCCGCCCCCATGAGCTCATCGGGGCCACCGCCCCGGGGTGGGGGGGCGCGCACTTTGACGGAGCCCTGGGTACCGTCCGTTCCAGCTCCCCGCAGCTCGGCTCCCCCTGCGGTCTGCACCCCCCACCCGGGGACCACCTGGGGCCCGCACCATGCGGCCTCTCCCGGGGCCGATCGCCCTCCCCGGCTCACCCCAACCGAGGTTCCAGCCCTGGCCTTACCCCAGGGGCTTGTGGAGGCTCTGAGGACGGGCCTGGCGGGTCTCAGTCGGCACAAGGCAAAGGGTGGCCCTGAGGACTTGGGGGTCTCCAAGCTCCAGGGCTTGGGTTCCCCGAGTGGATGCCCAGTCTGGGCGTGGGTTCTCCCTTTGGAAAAGAGGTGCCCACACTTGGTCATCTTGGGTGCCAACTGGGTGGGGGAGATGCTGTCTCCTGGCCTCATCTTCACTGCTGGGATATGGCTGATGGTGCTTTCACCTTTTGTTTCTACTTCCTGGCAGTGTGGACTGGGCAGGGGGTGGGGAATCCCTCCTTGGCCTGGAAGGACTGTGAGTGGGTGTCCACGGCCATGCCCCGCCTCCCCGAGGCCCTGTTCCTGGGCAGGGACTGGAGCCTCCCCTGGGGTCCCCAGCTGCTGTGCCCTCCAGCCTATCACCCCTTCTCTGGGAGGAACAGGTTGATGTCCTGGGAGAGTGTGCATTTCTCCAGTTGAGGCAGGGAGAGTAAACTTTTAAAATGGCCCCCAGAGCCAGCGTGCGGGACTGAGGACATCTGTTTTCCATCTGGACGGTGGAGGGCAACGAGACGACTTGGAGCAGTTGGACAGACTGGACTGAACTCTCAGCTGGGGGGGTCCCATCACACCTTCTCTGGCAGCAGGCAAGAGGAAGGGGGCAGAGAGGCCATCTAGAGGACTCAGGCTCTCAGGCTGAAGTCGGAGTGGATTCGTGTTGGCCAGCTTTGGCTCCGGCAGGCAGGGCAGGAGGCGAACGGGACGCCAGGATGTCCCCTACAGGGGGAGCAAGACGAGGCCAGGGCTGTGGGTTTCGCCCCCTGGCGTGCGTGAGTGGGTCCCTCAGCTTGCCCAGCTGGGAGGTCTCCCTGGCGGGCTCCCCGGGGAGCCCTGCCTGGGCAGGTCTGTAGTTTCCCAGGCAGCCGGGTGGAGGCCTGACATCCCCCGGGGCACTGTTTATTGAGAGGCAAGGAAATGTTTCTGAGGCTTCGCCCGCCCCTCCCATGCCCGCCCAGTCTCTGTGACCCACCCGCCTGTGTGAGCCAGCAGGGCTGTGGCGCGGCTGAGAGCACAGTGCCAGGGGTCTGGGCCTGGGTGGCGTCACCAACACCCCCTTCCCCCTGCCACTACTCTGGGCCCAGCCTGGCCTCCTCCCCTGTGAAGTGGGGTGCTCAGTGTGCCGTCTCCTGAGTGGATGGAGGGTTAGCCAATGTGCCTTCGTGCTGAGGAGGGGCTTGTCGTGGGGAGGGCTCGCCCACAGGAAGCCAGGCAGAAGAGAGCAGAGCCCAGTGGTGCAGTGCCTGCCATGGGTTGGGGCAGGGGGCTGCAGTTTCCCAGAGGTCTGGTGAGGGCAGGGCATGGCGCAGTGCCGGAGGCTCAGGGGAGGCTGGGAAGGAAGGCTGGCCGCGGGTGTCTGGATGGGCACTTTTTTAAAGTTCCATTTGAGAGAGGAAAAAGGACCCGGTGGGAGGAGGCATCAGAGGCAGCCTGGCCTGCTTCTCCAGGAAGGAGCTGGGTCACTCACATGCTGACACACGTGGTCTCTCCCTCCCTGAGCTGAGACCCGGGGCCCAGGCAGCCTGCACCAGCCGTGCCGTGCCCAGAGCCTGCCGGGGAGAAGGCAGCCTTCCGGGGTCCCTGGCTGGGTGGGCATCGGGCTGGGAGGCAGGGGCCGGAGAGCAGGCTGGCCCCAGCAGGGGAGCCAGCGCAGACGCCCAGACCAAGCAGCCTGGTGGCCCCGCCAGCCCTTGGGGGGGTCCAGGAGTTCCCAGCAGAGGTGGCTGGTACCTGAGACTTTTGATGCCACTGGGTGCCCGGCAAGAGGGCCATGTCCTGGGGCCGGAGACTGGCCTGCATGAGCCTTGCTCTCCTCCCCTGAGAAGTGGGCGTGATGACAGCCTTGTCCGTGGGGCCTGGCCCGGGAGCCTGTGAGAGGTGCCTCCACCCCTACTGGGTGAAGAGCGGTGCCCCCACCTGAGGCTGGCTGCTCCCTTAACTGGTGACCAACTTCAGTGGCAGGGCAGCCAGACAGGCCCGGAGGGAGATGGATGGGAAGGGCTGCTAGCTGGCATTTAATTCTCGCTTCCAGACAGCACATGACTGTCTGTCACTTAGCAGGTCTGTCGCGTGCTTCTGGGACAGGGGCTGCAACACCCGCGGGCCCTGGGTGGAGGGGGGACTTCCTGGCCTGGTTTCACTCGGTGCTGAGTGGACTTTCCCTGACTCCCCCGGGCTGTCTGACTGCCCAGCTCTGGGGAACAGGGCCTTCCCCGAAGAGGAAGTCTGTGGTTTGACTTCAAACCAGTGAGGGTGTCTGAACCGCGGGGTGCACGGAGCTGGGGACCGGGGGCGCTGGTAACCCTTCTGGCTGGCAATGCTCCCGTGCTGATGTGGTGCCCACCCTCCCCATGGGCACCAGGGCAGGGACTCAGAGCCCCAGCTTCTTTCCCTGGGTCTGATGGGCCTTCTCCGCCCCCACCCAGCTCCCAGCTCGGTCCTACCTCCAGAAAGCAAGTTCACCTCCAATCCCCATCTCATTACTGCTTTCAAGTCCAGGCAGGGAGACAGATTCCAAGTCACCCCCCCCACTTCAGCACCCACATCCCCGTCACAGGAGAGTGCCACTCCTAAAATCAATAAGGCTTAGAGTCAGGGCGCCCGTGGGACAGGGTCGCCAGGTCATCGGCCCTGCCGTGGCCAGGGTTCTGGACCGATCCCTGGGGTGGGGGTGGGGAGAAGCCAGGTGACCCTCGCTCTGGCCCTGAGCCGGTGACCCGGGCTGGGCACACAGCAGGACGGGGTGATCTGCCAGCCTTGTTCCCGGGACTTCCCTTTGGCACGGAGAGCCAGGCTCACCCAGAAATGGCCCTCGGCAGCCTTCTCTGAGTGGTTCCCACGTGCACAGTAGGACATGGGGCTGGCACTTCCAGAAACTTCTGGACTTACTCAGTGTCCCCCACCTGCCCCCCCCACATTCTCTGTACTTCTGGGCCCAACCTAAGCTGGTGTGGGTTTTGGGAGACCACGTGGGGGTCCTCCAGGTAGGCCCTCAGGGCTGAGGGAGTTGAGGGGTGCGGGAGCATGCCAAGGGGCTGGGTCATGGCCAGCTGGTGGCCAGATCCGCTCCCAGGACTGGGGCCTGGGGTCCCTGGGATGGGCCCAAGGTCTGATGAGGGCGGGCATCCCCAGCAGAGGGGCCGCAGAGCCCTGGCACAGAGTTCTTATTCTGGGGAGGCAAGGACCATGGTGGCCAGAGCCTGGGCAACACCCTGCATGCCACCTTGGCCTCTCTTAAGATGCAGCCCTCTTGCTACGTGTGGGAAGTCGACGCCTCCCTCTCCCTCCTGCCCTTCGTGGTCAGCCATGGCGACATCATGACCACTGCGTGGTCATCTCGGAGAAAAGTAGGGGGTGGCCAGGGGGCACCCCGGCCCCCGTGCCTTGCTGCTTGGAGTTACCGTGCGTGGACTGTGCAAGGCCCACCTTGGCTCCGGCCACTGGTCGCTCCTGGGCGAGTGTGACCTCCCGTTACCTGCTTTCCCGTTTCGCCTGCCCTGTGTCCCGGGGCCAAGCATCGAGGTGGCTCCCGGGTGGCCGCTGACAGCTAGCTCCCAGGGACTGCGAGGGGCAACCTGGCTACGGGCATGGGAACCAGGACCCCAGGTTGCCCACCTTCCCGAGCTGCGGGCCTGCCGGGGGAAGGCCTGCACCCCGAGCTCTGGAGCGGGGCCCAAGGGCTTCTGAGGTTTGGGAAGTGCGTCTTCAGCACCCGCCCGCCAGCCCCCCGGGGGCCACCCTCCACACAGCTGCTGGCTGTTCTGTGCGCCTGGGGCTGCTCCCCACCCCCAGGGCCGGGCCTGACCTCAGGCTGTGGAACAGTCTTTCTCTCTGTCCCCAGAAGATGATAACAGCTCGCACGAAGTAGCGCTCCCCTGTGCCAGGCAGGCACTGGCTGGCAGCCCTCCCGCTGCCCCCAGCTGGGCTGGCTATTATCAGGCTCACTGGGAAGACAGGGAAACCGAGGCAACCCCGTGCCGGCCCGAGGAGGTCCTGGGATGCAGCTGGAGGCCAGAGCCACAGTCGGAGCTTCCCAGCGCCCCCGCTCTGAGCCTCTAGAGCTGGCTGTGGGTCTGCCCGACCTGTAGGTGGCCAGGCCCCAGTGGGAGCTGGCACTGGCCCTGGGCCAGGCCATGCCAGTGACCTCAGGTCCGCTGCTGACCGGAAACACCCTATGCTGCCCCGGGACCCCTCCCGAGGCTCACCCGTGTCCCGTCGCCCTCACTGGTGGGCACAGCCCACCCAGACCTCTTTCTCTGAAGCTCTCAGCTATGGGGTGCGGGCCACTCTCCGCAGCCCCTTGCCATGCCCTTCCCTGGCAGGTCCCTGGGACCCCCTGACCAAGAGGCTTCCCTGGGGAGGGCTGCACTTAGTGCAGGGGGTGGGCACTTCCTGGCTTCCCTGCCTGGGAGCGGGTCTGGCCTGGGGGGTGAGAGGGCCCTGAAGGGGGTTTAGTCTAGAGGCGCCCCGCCCACCCCCAGCCCCGCCCTGCGAGATGCCGGGCAGCCTCCAGCCTGTGCTCACCTCCTGCCCTGGGGAAGTGGTTCCTCACACCCTCAGTGGGGCCTATTTTTAGATGCTGGGGCAGCGGCTTCCTCAGGGCCAGGGGCCGCCGTGCGAGGCTTCCGCTTCCTGACCTGGATGATTCCTGCTCTTCCCGCCATGCTTCCCTCCTGCCTTCGGCTGCTTCCGGTGGTCCTGCGCCCTGAGGCCCTGACAGGGCTGTGGGGACGGCTGCCCCCCTCCAGGGAAGGCTGCCTGGTCGGGTGTCACCTGGGAGGACTCCGGTCCTGTCCCGACCTCCACTGTCCCCAGGGGGGCGGGGAGCAGGGGTGGCCTGCAGGGCCCAGGGTGGAAGGGCCCAACCGCACCTGAAGGCTCCCCGTCCGCCGTCCCTCTCCCCCACCGCCTGGCCGCCCCTCTCGCCCCGTCCAGCCGCCCCGTCCTCCTACCTGGCCACCCCCGTCCCCCTGCCTGGCCACCCTCTTCCCCCTGCCTGGCCACTCCTGTCCCCTCACCTGGCCGCCCCCTCCCCCCGCCTGGTTACCCCTCTCGCCCCACCTGGCTGCTCCTCCCTCCACCGCCTGACCACCCCAGCTGTCCTTGTCCCCCCACATGGCCACTCCTCTCCACCCTGCCTGGCCGTCCCTGGACACCCCTCCCCGCCCACCTGGCTGCCCCTCTCCCCCACCTGGCCACTCCTCTCCCCCATGCCTGGCTGCCCCAGCTGTCCCTGTCCCCCGTCTGGCTGCGCCTCCCCCCGCCTGTCCACCCCTCTTCCCCCCGCCTGGCCATCCCCGTCCCCCCATCTGACCACCCTCCCCCCACCCGGCCTGCCCCTGTCCGCTCACCTGGCCACCCCTCCCACCCCCCGCTTGGCCGCCCTGTCCTCCCCACGCCTGGCTGTCCCTCTCTCCAGGGGCATTGCCGGAGGGACTTGCTGGAGGTTCATGGACATCCAGCTGCCCACGGGGGTGGGCTGAAGGTCTTGTTTCCCACTGGACCCTGCACCAGAACTTGGGTGGGGGTGAGGAGTGGGCAGGGGCCAGCTCCCGCCCCTTCCTGGGGAGGCGGGTGGGGCGTCTGCGGGGCGGGAGCACGCCGGCCCTAAGGCGGGCTCCTGCTGTCCGGGGGCAGTGGGGGGTGGCGCCCGTGACTTATGCTCCCTTTCAGCTGCTTCTTGGAAACAGCGACGGGCTGGGCAGGCACCCAGCGGCCTTGGCAGCCCCTGTGCAGAGCCAATTCTGTTGTTTGTGAATGCTCAGGAAGGAGAAGGGAAGAACAGAAACGGGGCGCTTGGAGAGCTGTGGGCACGGCTTTCGGTGCCCTTTTGGGGGCTTCCAGGAACCCTGACCAGGCACCTAGGCTCCTTCTGGAGAACTGCCCTCCGTCCCATAGGCTGGAGTGTCCGGGGAGGCAGGAGTGTCCTGAGAGACCGGGCTGCCTTGGGAGGTGGGGACACCTTGGGAGTCCAGAGTGTCAGGGGAGGCAGGGTGCCTTGGGAGGTCAGAGTGTCCTGGGGAGGCCGGAGTGTCCTGGGAGGCCGAATGCTTTAGGAGGCCGGGATGTCCTGGGAGGCTGGCACACCTCCGAAGGCCAGAGTGTCCTGGGGAGGCTGGAGTGTCCTGGGAGGCCGGGGTGCCTTGGGAGGCCGGAGTGTCTGGAGAGGCCAGAATGTCTAGGGAGGCCGGGCGCCTTGGGAGGCGGGAGTGTCCGGGGAGGCTGAGTGCCTTGGGAGGCCGGAGTGTCCTGGGAGCCTGAATGCTCCGGGAGGCAGGGACACCTTGGGAGGCCAGAGTGTCCCGAGAAGGCTGGAGTGCCCTGGGAGGCCAGGGTGTCATGGGAGACCGGGGCACCTTGGGAGACGGGAGTGTCCTGGGAGGCCAAGTTCCTTGGGAGGCTGGGGTGTCCTGGGACGCCAAGGCATTTGGGGGAACAGGGGAGGGGGCAGGTGGGGGAACCACTTTGAGCAGGGGATGTCTGGAGACTCGGTGAGTGGTCTGTGGGGGAGGGGTGCTGGTAGACGTTCCAGATCCCCTGTTTGCGGCGACCGTCATTGTCACCAGTCACCACCAGCGCTGTCGAGAGCTGGTCATGTTCAGCCTCTGCGGATCTTGCACCTGTGCCTCGACTCCCTCGTTTGTGAACCCGGCCCGGAGAGGCTGAGGTCACCCAGCGGGAGGTGCCCGGCAGCCAGGGCCTTGGCCGCCTTTCGCCTCGGCGCTCTGGGCCTCTGTGCTTTCGGTCAGCGCCGTGCTCTCTTTGTCACCAGCGTGCCTGTCCCTTGATTATTTGAGCCCCTGTCTCTGACCCTAAATCCAGGTCCTGTGGACAGGCCTTTGGCATTCCCCATGCCCGCTGCGGCCCGGCCGGGGAGCCCGGGCGTTGGCGCCTGCTGGGAGGAGTCAGTACCAGACAGCAGCTGGGCCCTCGGGGCCGGAGGAAACACCAGCCCCCTGGAGCTCAGTCACCCAGGGCCTGGGGAAGGGGGGCTTTCGGGTGGATTTGTTGAGAGGTGATTGGCGCTTAGTAAAGATAGATATTTTGAGGGTACCAACCCACTTGGCAAGCTTTGGCATAGTCATGCCCCATGAAACCATCACCGGCCCCAGAGTGTCCCGGGGGCCCCTGTGATCCCTCCTTCCTGCCCTCCTACCCGTCCCCGGCAGCCACCCAGCTGTGCGTAACTGGCATTTCCTCTGCTTTTTCTAGAAGAGAAGTCGGGAGGCAGGTACCCTCAGTCTCCCCTTTCACCCGGCGAGATCATCTGGAGGGTCACCAGGTGGTCCTGTGTCCCCGTCGGTCTTTCCATGGCTTTGCAGGGTCCCGCTGTCGGGCAGACTGTGGTTCACCCGTCCGCTGGTCGTGGTCATGGGTTGTTTCCGGTTTGGGGCAGTTACAAGAGACGTTGCCGGGACGTTTGTGCACAAATCTGCAGGGACCCTGTTCACGTCTCTGGGGCTCGTGTCTGAGAGCAGAGCAGCCAGGTCGCGTGGCCCAGCTGTTTTCCCAGCCGCCCCGCCGTGCATGGCCCTGTCGCCCCCATTTCCACCCCTTGTCCTCACTTGGTGTGGTTGGCTTTTTATTTAGCCCGATGCGTGGGTGTGTTGGGATCTCCCCGTCGCTGTGTCCGGGGTCCTGGACGGCTCGGGGGAGGAGCCTTTTCATGTGCACGTTTGTCCGCTTGGGCGTCCTCCTCGGTGACGGGTCTGTCCCTGTCTCCTCCACACCATGATGCAGGTTTTCTTGCCGATGGGGAGCCCCCGCCCCGGGGGGGGCGCCGCTTTTGAGAGTTCTGTGCGTTTGGGCAAAAGCCCTCGGCCGGAGAGGTCGCATCCCAGGCCGGGCCATGTCGCCATGTGCTGATGGCGTCTTCCGGGAAGCGGGGCGTCGCCCGTGTTCCTGGCTCTGGGGGCCTCCAGCCCTGCCTCGTGGGGCCGGATGCGGAGCAGGGGCGCCCCCCCCAGCGCCTCCCTCAGCCTTTGCCACGGGAGGGCCTGGGCTCTCGCGCTGTCTTTGCCCTCCTGCATAGGTGGCCTCGGGGGAATGCCCCTTGCCACTGCCTCGTTTCCTCATCTGGACCCTGGGCTGACGTGTTGATATGCCCTCTAGCTCTCAAGCCTCCTGCCCGAGACCAGATGCCTCAGCTTGGCTCCTGCTCCCCATGGGTGCCTGTGAGGTCTGGGGAGCCCGAGCCCCGCCTGAGGCAGCCAGGCACCCCTTCCTGCCCCCTCCCCACCCAGGTGGCTCCCGCTGCCCTCCGTGGCTTGGGGACGGTGGGCAGGCTGGTGTCGCCTCCATTCCAGCTGCTCTGGCAGGTGTGGGTGCGGTACGCGGCCCCTTCGATCACGTGCCCGTGGGACAACGCACCCTGGATGGGGAACAGGAGAGGGCCCCACCCAGCCAGGGTGGGTGCGGCCGCCCAGGAGGCCGGAGCGCCTTCCCGGCCAGGACTCTTCTGCGCTCCGCTTCACGGATGGGGACACCGAGGCTCGGGAGGGACGGGTGGCCTGCCAGCGGCGCCAGGGCTTCTGCGGCTGAGTCAGAGTTTGTCACCAGGTCTCTGTGACCACAGAGGGCGGGGCGGGGGCTCCCCATCCTCCTCCTGCCCCCCCGAACATCTCTCTAACCATCCGTGGACCACAATTCAAAACAAAATAAGTGATGTTTTCAAAGCCGCTGGCAGAAGCCAGGTTACCAGAGCGACTCAGCCTGGCCACCTCCTCCCCAGCCCCAGGTGGCAGCCAGCTGGGGAGGGGCTGGCGGCAAGGACGGCCAGGCTCTCTGGGGCCTCCTGCCTCCTCTGCATGTCCCTGGCCTCCCTGCACTCCCAGGGGCTGACAGCTGTCTGCTCCCAAGGCTTCTGGAGGCCGGGCCCCTGGCTCGCCTGGCCCCACCTTGGGGAGGCACACTCCTTCTGGCGGGGCCAGCCACTGAGGCAGGCACACCCCACTCGCTGGGTGCCGGAGAGTTTGGGGCCAGGGCCCGGGCTGGGGGAGGCAGGGTCCCACCCCTCCACTCTCAAAGGAGGAGAGTCGAGTTGAAGCTCCCTCGGGGGCGGGGGCACAGCTTACAAGAAGACGCGAAACCACAGCCCAGGCCCTGGCGATGGGCGGGTGGTAAAGAGGGGCCCGGTGTCCTCGGGGGCCGTGCCCCTTCCCCTGCAGGAGCCCCATGCTGCCGGCCTACAGTCCCCACCGGCCTTGTTGTCCACCAGCCCCGGCTGAGAAGGCCGCGGCTGGGGGCGGTGTCGGGGGAGTGCAGAGACCCCTGTGCCTCCCACCCGCCCCTGCTGGGGCCCCAGGGCCAAGGCCTGGGGAGTCCTCGGGGCTGCGTGGGCTTTCCCCCGGCCTCCTGACCTCACCCCTCCCCCCGGGCTGGGCCCACTGGTGCCTTTCTCTGGGTCCAGCTTCCGGTTTTTCTTCTGCATTGGGCCAGCAGCCCGGCATGTGCTGTGGGGTGGGGTCCGTGTCACAGGCCCCCAGTGCGAGCGGGCCAGGTCTCGCCGCTGGGACGGGATCTGCCCGGGAGTCTGGCTGGCGGGAGAGCCAGGCTTTCCACCGAGCTCTGGGGGCCGCCACCACCTGGGCTCCACAGTCCCATGGGGGGAGAGCCCCTCTGTGTCCCCTGTTGGGGAAGGGGTCCCCCTCCCTGTCCTCCCATGGGAGAGGAGTGCCTTCCTCTGTCCCTCCCATAGGGGGAGGGGTCCCACCCTCTATCCCCCCGTTGGGGAAGGGGCTCCCCATCTACCCTGTTGGGGGAGGGGTCTCCCTCTCTGTCCCCCTCTTGGGGGAGTGGTCCCACTCTCTGTCCTCCCCATCGGAGGAGGACTGCCCCCTTGCTGGCCAGGGCCTCATGGGCTTCGGGCCTCCTCACTTGGCTGATCTGGTCCCATGTTCCATGGCTTCTTCCTCCAGGAAGTCCTCCAGGGCCAGGCCTTCAGTGAGGGGGTGAGGAGGAGGGAGGCAGAACCCACCAAGGCTCCTCTTACCGGGTCCCAGCCCCCAGGTTGTAGGCGATTCTTTTCATGGCCTCCCAGGGAAGCAGTGGGGATAAAGCCTGACCCCCCCCGACTGTCCGGCAACGAGGGCCTCTGCCGTAGATAGGGACCCTGGAGGCACTTGGTCGTCCTTGTCCAGGGACGCAGCTTCCCCAGGCTGGGGAGGGGCTGGGCCGGTGCTTCCCCCCTGGGGCAAGAGGGAGACCCAGAAGGGGTCCGAAGGGGACCTGCCACCACCGCTGAGAGGGAGAAGCAGCAGTGGGCTTCAGGGCGGAGCCCTGGACAGCAAAGGGCAAGCTCGTGCCCCCGGCAGTGCCCGGGGGAAGGGACCTGACCCTGTCAGGTGCAGGTGGGTGGGCTGGTCGGGGCTCAGCCTCAGGGCGGCTGGGGCCGTTCCTGTATGCACAGGGCGCCGAGGCGTGGGGCTCCCTCAGCCATGGGCGTCTCCGGTGTGCTGGACTCTCAGCAGAGCCCCCTTCCCGCCCGGCAGCAGCCCTGGCCGGCTTTGTGGCCTCCCTCGCAGCCAGCTTGATACCGCAGTGCCGCTTCCTTCCTCCTGAGTTTCTCTTCTGGGCTGAGGGCAGCGGGGATTGATCCACAAGCCGCCCGGGACTGGGTCCCCACGGCGGCACCAAGGCCTCACCTCCTGCCTGGCAGCGAGGGTGGGGGCGCTGCCACCCCCGGGTCCTCAGCGCCCCCGGGTCCTCAGCGCCCCCGGGCAGGCCCTGAACGAGCTGCTGGGGCAGCGCCGCTGTGGCCTCTGGCCAGACATGGTCAATAAAGATGCAGGACATCTAGGCAGCCTTGAACTTCAGGTCGACAGCGCTTTTGCACATGCCCGTCCTGCTCAGTGTCTGGGGCAGTCACATCAGGGGAGCTTCCGTTGTTTGTCCGAGGCCGACAGCCAGCCGCTGTCCTGCGTCCACGTGGCCCTGATCCCCAGGGCTCTCGACGCATTTCAGACACCCAGGCGCAGAGCCACGTGGGGTCCCAGCGCTGCAGCCAGCAGGTGGCTGGGCAGGTCACCACATGGCTCAGCTGGGCTGTGGGGCGTGGGCCGCACTCGCGGCTGTAGGTGACGCCACACCTGCTCTCTCCCCAGCTGGCTGGAGGCGTGATCCTGGGCGTGGCCCTGTGGCTCCGCCATGACCCGCAGACCACCAATCTCCTCTACCTGGAGCTGGGAGACAGGCCCGCACCCAACACCTTCTACGTGGGTGAGTAGACACTCGGAGCAGGGGCCAAGCACAGGCTAGGGGGGCGGAGGCAGACAGGCAGTCAGGGAGGGCTTCCAGGAGGCAGCGGGGCCTGATTCAGTTGGGTAGGGTCTCAGGGACATGGGAAGTGAAAGGGAAAGGAGGCTGCTGGGCACGGTGTGTTCTGTGGGGGGAGACGGCCAGCTGGAAAGGGCTCTTTGGGCACAAGGTTGAGACCGCGGTGGCCTGCGGGGCCCCAGCTCTCCTCTGGGCTGAGCCGGGCGGAGGGCGGCCGGCACTCGCAGGCGGGGAAGCCATGTCAAGACCTTGCTTATTTTAAGCGGGTATTTCGGGGAGGCTCCCTGGGCGGGGTGGGGCTGGATGCCGGGGCGACAGCTGGAGCCTGGAGGCCGAGTGACTCAGCCACCCAGCCCCCCGACAGGCCCTGCACCTTGCTGCCTTATTCGGCTGCCTGTGGGGCCTGGGCCGCCCTCCCCGCCCACCTCGGGCAGGGATGAGGAGGAGGAGGAGGAGGAGGAGGCCTGCCCGCTGTCCAAGCGGCACCCCCACCCCCGGGGCTGGTGGGAGGCGGGGCCGGGCCTGGCACGGTTGGAGCGCTGAGAGTGTTTGTTGAGATGATTCTATCCTTGAAAGGCGGGGCCCCTGGGATGGCCCTGCCACCCCCACAGGCTGCCTGTGTGTCCCCAGGGCTGAGGCTGCCAGATGGGGCTGGCAGCTGCCCCCCCAGGCCCAGGGCGGGTCCCCCTCACCCAGGCCAACCTGGAGACCGCTTGTCTTGGTTGCTGTGCCGGGGTCCAGGGCGTCAGAAACGGCCCTGCACTCTCACTGTCCTGTCTACCCAGATGCACCAGGGCCAGCAAGAGCTCTGGGCACACGGGGGTGCCTATTCCTTCCCGCCCTGCCCGTGATCCCCTCTGGGCCTCAGTCTCCCCACGGGTAAGCTGGACGGAGCTGGCGTCCATCCATCAACAGGAGATAGGCCCCTGCAGTTCCCAAGTTTCCGAGCCAGCTGATCCCGGGAGGGCCCCGTGGTCCTGCCCACGGGCTCCTGCCCTCCTGGAGACTACCCGCTGCACATGGCCGGGTGCTCCTGCCCGTCCTCGGATGCAGACCCTCAGCTATGCCCACGTGTCTGGGCCGGTGGCATCCTCCCAGCCCTGTGGGGTGTTTCTGCCTGGGGCGGCCCCTCCCTGCCTCCTCTTCCCGTCCCAGATCATGAGAGTATTTGGAGTCCAGAGGGCCTCCCAGATGACAGAGAGAGGCCGTTCCACACATCCTCCCCGTTCTCCAGTCGGGCCTGGGTGCAACGGCGTGTGGCTTTGCAGCTGTCCACTCAGGCAGCCTGGGGTGGACGTTTTTGGAAGGGGTCGCTCTCCTCGGCACTCGGCCACCCAGCCTCACTTGGCCTGGCATGGTGGAGGGGAGTTGAAGGTTCTCCCCAGGGCAGGGGCAGCCTGGCAGGCGCACTAGCTCCTGGCCGCAGCGGAAGCGGGGTCTGGGGTTGTCTGGCCCGGAGAGGGGTGAGGAGAGAGGGACTCACGGCTGGCCCCACTGCACCCAGATGAGGTGTGTGGAGGGAAGCAGCTGTGTGACCAGCGTGGCCTAGCCACAGCGGCCTCAGGCCTCCAGCCCTGGGGCCACATACCCGCTTGGTCTCAGTTGTGGCTTCCTGGTCCTGCCCTTGGGAGAGGGTCTGGCTGGACCGCTGGGCAGGCTGGTCACACGACAGCAGGGCCCGCGGGCTCCAGACGGCGCGCCGTGTCCCCGGTGGATGGGAGCCCCAGAGCCCCTCTGGCCACCGAGTCCTGCCCACCCCAGACCGGCCTTCCGGGAGCCCCCGATCCCCGGTGGGCTGAGCTGAGAAGCAGTTGCAGGCCTCACAAAGGCTCCTTGTCCCCTGAAGGGAGTGGGGGCTTGCTGGGCTCATTTAGCACCCCTCAAAAACGCTGCAGGGTGGGTGGGCCGGGCCCAGGCTTTACGTGGGAATCTGGGGACGGGGCCTCGCAGGGCGGGGGGCGCCTGGGACCTGGGACTCCCGCCCCTGCAGGACCCTCCACAGCCAAAACCGAAGTGCTCCCCCCCACCCGCTGCCTAACACCGTGAACCTGAACCAGGGACACGACGAAGGGGGCCGGGGTCCTGCCGCATCTCGAGGGCAGCGGGTGTCGGAGACCGAGGGGGGAAGCCCTGGCTCCAGGATGCAGTCCCGAGGGGTCCCTGGCGGAGGCTTCCTCTGCCTGGGAAGAGACCCGGAGGCGAGCCCCAGGTCTAGCATGTATTCTGTGCCCGGTGCTGGGCCCCACCCCAGGCGCCTTCTCCCGGGACTGGCCAGGCAGAGGACAATGGCCTGGCTGTGTGGAGGGAGGCTTGGGCCACCATCAGCGTCGCCCTGACGACCGGGGGATGGGCTGCATCTGCTGAGGGACCAGAGGCCTGGGGGGACCCTGGGGACACGGTGTGCGCTGCGCGAGGGGCGTGGGCCCTGTCTGGGTGGCCATGGCACCCAGAGCGTCAGAGTGGCCCCGGGCGCACAGTGCGTCCCGCCTCGGGGGGCTCCTTCTGCCTCCCCAGCAGGTGCTGCCCAGCCCGGGTGCTGGCCAGGCCAGGGATGGAGGCTCGTCCTGCCTGCTCTCCAGCTGCCCGGCTGCTGCACCCGCCACAACCTTCAGGCCCAGGGCTGGGGCCACAGCCACACAGAGTGGCTGAGCTCAAACACTGGGCCTGAGGTCCTGGGCAAGTGGTGAGCCCGTCGCGTGCCTGGGTCGGGCAGGAGGCCCGCTAGGCCTCCACCCACTGTCGCCAGGAGTCACGTCCGTCCCATCACCCTCCCTGCCGCTGGGCCCACCGCGTGGCTTCTGGCCATCACTCCCATGCCAAGATGGGCGGTTCCCTCAGCCCCCCACCCTGGGTCCCAGCAGCTCTGGGCGCAGTCCTTGGGCGTCCACGCTGCGGGCTGCCTCTGCAGGGAGCTGGGGTCCCTGGTGCTCTGGGCGCTCAGGAGATGCCGTTCAGTCCTTGCCCCCACTTCCCTGGTCTGCGTCCCACGTCATGGAGCCCGAAACTGAGGCACAGAGAGTGGAGCTTCCGTGGCCAGGCCAAGCCAGGCTGGGCCCCCGCTGCTGGGCTCCGTAGTGCCGTCGGGGGCGGCGGCTCACCTGGGCTCCCGCTCCCCCCAAAGGTATCTACATTCTCATCGCCGTGGGCGCCGTGATGATGTTCGTCGGCTTCCTGGGCTGCTACGGGGCCATACAGGAGTCCCAGTGCCTGCTGGGGACGGTGAGGCGGGGAGGCTGGCCTCTGCAGGGCCGGCGGGGCTGCACCCAGCCGGGAGGTGGCAGGGTGGGCGCAGAGGCAGGCCTTGGCGTGGAGCGTGGGCGCCGGCCCTGCCTGGCTGGCCCTGGGTGGAGTCACGGTCCCTGCGCTCTGGCTTTCCTGTTTTTTTTTTTAATGGAAGCCCACCAGGGTTCGCCTCCATTACGTCTCGTCCCTCAGTCCCAAAGTGGCCTTTTTTTCTTTAACAAGAAGCCACAGACATAGCAGGGCGCGGTCTTGGTCCCATGGCCACCCTTGGCTGTTCCTGGGCGCACCACCTCCTGCGGGGAGGCAGTGCCATCCAGGGCCTGGCCGGGGAAAACAGACACAGCCCTCTTCCCGAGGGGCGGGAGAAACGGGTTGGGGGAGGCAGGGTCCGCGTCGGGGGTGCACTGCTGACGTGCCTCCCCCGGGGCTGCGGCCACCCTGGCCCCATGACCCCGTTGCCGCCACCCTGTCCCGTGTGGGGCGACGAGCGTCCCTGGGCTGGCGTGAGGCTCTGCCCTTCCTGGCCCCCCAGCTGGCTCTGGTCGGGATGTGGGTTGGTGGAGGGCGCCGCCCCCTCCCACACGCGGGACTCCTGGGACACAGCCTGACCCCTCTCCGTCTCTCCCCGGGCACCGTGCGGCTTCCAGTTCTTCACCTGCCTGGTCATCCTGTTTGCCTGTGAGGTGGCCGCCGGCATCTGGGGCTTTGTCAACAAAGACCAAGTGAGCTTGGGACCCCGGGCCCGGCGGGTGGGAGGGCTGCTCAGGGCGTGAGATGACCTGTCCGACCTGTGGTCCGTGGGGTGCCCTGGGGGCTCCTCCCGGGCCACCTGCCAGGAAGGTTTCCAAGGGCTGCTCGGAGGTGGCATCAGGGCTGGCCTCCCGGGTCGCAGCCTCCTGGGGGCGGCTGAGAGAACAGACATCCCTCCGGGTCTGTCCTGGAGACAACCCTCCGGGCGGAGTGGAGAAGCCGTGCCCGGGACTGGTCCGGGCGGGGCGTGTGACCACCTTCCCTGCAGATCGCCAAGGACGTGAAGCAGTTCTACGACCAGGCCCTGCAGCAGGCCATCGTGGACGACGACGCCAGCAACGCCAAGGCCGTGGTGAAGACCTTCCATGAGACGGTGCGACCGGTGGGCCCGGGGCCGGGGTGGCACGGGGCTGTCCCCGCGGATGTGTCTGGCTCTGCCCAGGCCTGAGGGGTGGCCGAGTGGGCAGGCGGCCGTGGGGCGCGTCTCGGGCTGGGGTGTGACGCTCTGCCCAGCTCCTCCGGCCCCTGAGCTCTGCCCGCCATCTCCCACGGTGTCTGGGCTGACTGTGCCTCGGTCCCCACAGCTCAACTGCTGTGGCTCCAGCTCGCTGTCTGCCATCACCACCTCGATGCTGAAGAACAGCCTGTGCCCCTCGGGCAGCACCGTCGTCAGTAACTTCCTGAAGGTGCGTGGGGGCGGGCCGGGGGGGCGGCTGGCCCTCGCGGGGAGCGGCCGCACTGGGTGGCCCGTGGCCTCTGTCAGGGTGGGCTGCTGGGCCTGGAGGGTAGGATGGGCCACACAGTCCCCGTGAAGAGGACGGAGGTTGGAAGTGAGAGGTCCAGGAGGTGAGTCCCACACGGGTAGCGAGGCCCAGGAGGTGAGAGCCCCACGTGGGTGGCGAGGTCCCTGGCCCCCTGGGTTACGGGCGGAGCTGGTGGTGCTGGGAGGCGGTGGCGGGTGATACCCATGTGGGCACCCCCGTGACACTTTAGGCCACTCATGACACCACAATCCTGACCTCAGTGGGGGACCCTCGGGGGGTCCAGCCGTGTGTCGGGGTGTTTGGGTTTATTTGAAAACGTATTGGAAGACAGACCCAGGGTTGCAGCCGCAGTCCCCTCCCTGCGCTCCCTGCCCTGACTCGGAGGGCTTCGAGACCCAAGGGGGCAGGGAGCCGCGGCCACCCTGACGGTGCTGGCCGCCCGCAGGAGGACTGCCACCAGAAGATCGACGACCTCTTCTCGGGGAAGCTGTACCTCATCGGCATCGCGGCCATCGTGGTCGCCGTGATCATGGTGAGGGCGGGCGTGGCCTCTGCCCTGGGCGGCCCCTCCCCGGCCCTGGCGCTGACCGTGCCGCCCTCTCTGCAGATCTTCGAGATGATTCTGAGCATGGTGCTGTGCTGCGGCATCCGGAACAGCTCTGTGTACTGAGGCCCGCTCGGCACCGGCCCGCGGGCGCCGCCGTGTATATACCGTCCCCTACTACTCTGCTCCACTTGGCCTTCTCATCGCGAGGTTCTGGTTTTGTGCTGAACTCTCCCGTTACCCTTCCGGGACCGGCGTCACGCGTAGGTGGCGTGTGCAAGTGGAGCCGGGCCCAGGGCCTCGGGGACTGCAGGGCAGGGTCCTTCCGCCCAGCCAGGCCTCTCTTGGGGGCCGCCTGCCCTGGCTCCGCGAGGCCGAGCTGGAGCAGTTGCCCACCTGCCCGTCCCGGGCCGCCTGGCTCATACCTTTTTAATCCTGTTCCTCCTCTCCCTGTTCGAGCCGGGCCTGCGAGCACTCTTCTGCCTTCAGTGCACCTATCCTTTCTAACATGTCACCTTCAACTGTAATTACATCTCGAGACAGTCATTTAATAAAGAAGGAAAAACCAGGCATGCTAACAGGACTGGCCGGCCCCTTCCTGTGCCGGGGCGGCGGGACCGGGGCAGCTGGCCAGCGGGGAGCCTGGTGCCATGGCACCCCGCTTGAGGGGCTGGGCCGGGTCCGTGGGCTGCCGGCACAGTGGACTGGGGGGCTGGGCCCCGGGAGCCGGTCCTGTGGGGCCAAGGTGCTCATGGCAACGTCCACCCTCCTCGCCCCATGGACACACGTTGCCGGGAGAGGGGCAGGAGGGGTCGGTGGCCAGAGAATGCTGGACAGGATGGCCCACGGGCAGGGCCGGGGGGCCTGAGGGCCAAGGGTGGACACACTGCCCCTTCCTCGTCTGAGGGTCCCTCAGTGCCAATCCAGGTGCCTGCAGATGTTACATGAAAAGCTGGTGGCTTGGGGCCAGGCCCATCGCAGAGGGGTTGGGGGGTCAGAAGGCGTCGGCCTGGGGGGGCACACAGGTCCTACCGCCTGGCAGCCTCCCATGTCCCTTCCCTCGAGCTCTTAAAGTCAGTGGGTTCGTTCACCCTCTCCTGTCTTTCCCACTTGGGAGGGTCCTGCCCCACGCCAGGCTGTCCTCCCCGCCTGGGGGAGATGGCAGGGTCAACTGGCATTCCTGGCAAGGGCCTGGCATTCTTGGCAAGGGCTCCCCACAGCCTCCTCGCAGGCTGATCCGGACACGGACACTGAGCCCAGCCCTGTGGGGCTGCAGGGTCCAGCAGGCCCTCCCTGCGCTCCCGACTTCCTTGGTACAGGAGATGGGTGAGAGAGCAGGGTGGTCTGAGAAGCACCCAGGCACACCCAGGTCATGGCTCCGCACAGCCTTTGGGAAGCTGCCCGGGAATGTCCCAGAGTCCCACGTGGGCTCTGCAGCCCCGAGCGCTCCTCGTGGGGCCTGGCTAGAGGAGCAGCCTTAGGGAAAAGGGATCCCAAGCGTGCACAAGCAGATGAGGCCCCGCTTCCTCTCGGCCTCCAAGGGCAGCTGGGGCCTTAAGTCTGGGGGCTGAAACCCACCCCCTTCCCCACAAGAAGCGGCCAAAGGTGGTGCCCACCGAGTGGTTTCCTGTGTGGCCAAGGGAGGTGGGGCGCGTCCAGGGGAGACCCCGGGGCCTGGTCCTCCCTTTCAGGGTGGGAGGTGGGCTGCCAGGCGGCTGCCTCTGCGAATCCGTGGACCGGAGACCATGCTCCCAGCCACCAGCCCCCAGCCTCGGCCGACCTGGAGTTGGAGGGGTCCGCGGCCTCCCTGCCTCCACTGGCCAGCGACCTCCATCCTGCCCGCCCGGCCCTTCCCAGCCTCCCTGGGGAAGGGCCTGGAGGGGGTTCCCAGACGAGCTGGGGGCAGCATCCGGCCCTGACTTCCCCGCAGGGCCCTCCCCAGCCCCTCCTGAAGCCCAGAGCGGCGCCCCGAGCCGAGGGTCCCGGATCGGGGGCCGGCAGGGCAGTGTCCTCGAGGACAGTGTCCGCAGGGGAAAAGGGCGGCACCGTCCATCGGGAGGAAGGTGGCGGTCCGGCCTGTGGGGCGTGTTAGGGTACGGAGAGGGTGAGGGTGGCTAGATAGAGGGGGAGAGGTGAGGGAGAGGGTGGGGAGGCGCAGGGAGGCGCAGCACTGCCGGAGCTGGCAAGCTGGAGGTGCACACTGGGAACCCAGAGATCCGAGTAAGTGCAAAGAACTGCAACACACAGAGGTGAGAGAAGATTTATTTAAGAAAAGCTCACCCCCCACAGGGAGCGGGCCTGCACTCTGGGTGAGTGTGGCGTGGTGACCCCCAAAGCTCTGGCTTAAATCCCTTTCCTTGGAGATGTTGCACATGACTGCCGTGAATTCTTATCGGCCACCTGTGGGTGTCTTGGAGAACTGTGACACAGAGACCCCCTGATGTCAGCCCACATGATCACAGCCCCTAGAGAAGGCGTGACAAAGATTCTAAAGCTCCTTCACCTTCCCAAACATTCCTTAGAGCTAACGGAGGGTGCACGTCCCCTTATCTCCTAGGCTTTCCCAGTGGGTAGCTTCAGGGAATCCTTGGCTTTTTACCAAGGATTCTGTTTACTGGAAGATCGAATCCCCACCTGCTCTCCTGAGCGGTCATAACTTTTGTAATTACAAGTTTCACGACTTGTACAATCCTTGCCCAATGCATGATGTTTTAGGCCTTGTAAATTCCCCTTACTCTAGGCAAGCTTGATTGACACTGATACCTCTGATAACCGGCACCAGGAAGTCTTTCTGAAAAGACAAAGTCGGCAAAGTTAATTTTGCCTAAACCGTGCATATCTTCAAAAGCATAGCTTCTACCTTCTCATCATTATTAAAATTTAGGGAGAAGTGTAAAAAAACGCATTTCCCGTTCTCGGGCTGTCCCTTCAGGGCGAGAGTCGCTTCAGCCTGGGGGGGCGAGGCCCGGTGTCCTACTCCGGCGGGGGGCGCAGTGAGCGCAGGAAGAGCCGCAGCCACCGCTTCCGCCCAAGACCGGAAGTGCCCGGTAGCTGCTTCGCGTCCTAGGTGTGAGCGACGCACTTCCTGCCCGAGGCGGCCGCTGTCCTCACGGCTTCCGGCAGGTGGCGCAGGGGCCTCAGGAAGCCCATGCCGCTGGCTGTCCACCCTGGAGCATTCTGGGAGTCGAGGTCCCGTCTCCTCCCCTTCCGGCCCTCCTTGACCAATTCCGGTCTCGTTTCTTGCTGGAGCACCGCCCTTTCCGGGGCAACTTCCGAGACGGCAGCAGCGCGGGAGTGGGAGAGGAGGAGGAAGAGACGTGCGGACGCATGCGCACAGGTCACTTGTTCCTCCGGGCCTCGGGCGCCGCGGTACCTTGTGGGAAACGTAGGCCTTTGGACGCTGGAGCCGCGACGCCGGGCCAGAGGAGTACTCGTTTTCCCAGAGGGCCAAGCGCGGCGCACGGACTGGCGGCGCTGGGCAAGATGGATGTTGCCGGGCTGCCGTGTGAGGTTCGTGGGGAGGGAGGCCGGGTGGCGTTGGCCTCCGGGAGGTCGACGCCCGCAGCTTGAGGGCCCGAGCCCCAGGCCTTCGCCCCGACCCTTCCAGTCGCCTTGGGCACTGCAAGCGGGAGAGCGCCGGGCTTGGGGGCGGGGGCGAGCGCGTGGAGGGAAGAGGCCGAGGAGGAGGCTGGCGGCCTCGGCCCCTCCTCCCGAGCACTTGGGCCCCGGCCCCGGCACGGAGCCCCTCCAGGGGTGGGCAGAGGGGGCCCAGCGCCCCGCTCGTGTGTCCTAGGGCCGCCGGGGGCGGGGCTCCCGCCGGGGGCGGGGCTCCCGCCGGGGGCGGGGCTCCCGCCGGGGGCGGGGCTCCCGCCGGGGGCGGGGCTCCCGCCGGGGGCGGGGCTCCCGCCGGGGGCGGGGCGAGCTCGCCTGTGTCTGAGCTGGTGGCGGGTGCCGGGAGCTGCCCCGGTATGCCCGACTCCATCCCTGCTGGGTGCACAAGACATGAGTCACCTGGGCCGGGAGGCTCGGGGGAGGGGGAGTCGGCGGGTGGGCGGCAGGAGCAGCGCAGGGGTGAGGCTGGGCTGTCCAGACTTCCAGAAACAAGCGTGGCGACGGCACCTTCCCGCACGCTGGAAACGGCCTCGCCTGTGTTAAGTGTTGCGAGCCAGGCCCTCCCCGGAGGTTGCTTCGGGAGTCTGCCTCTGCCCAGCAAGGCTGCTTGAGGGACTCGTGGACACCCCCGTCTCCTGAGAGGCTGACCCTCAGATGCCACAGGTTGAGCTGCAGACCCCTCTGGAGCTCCTGTGGGTCTCCCCGCAAACATGAGCAAGCCTCTTCCTCGCAGGGCTGGAGGGCGCCCGCACATTATGGCAGGCAGGCAGCTCCCACCCCCATCCCCACCCCTGGCCCCCTGGCTCAGGCCCTGGCCAGCTGCTCCCTACCCAAACCCCCAAGTAGGCCACTGCATCGCCCCAAGCCTGGCTGGAGCCGATAGTTGGGATTCAGTGAGGTGACAAGTCAAAAGTTGCTGGCCTCTGTCGGTGCTCTGAAAACCAGGCTCAGGTCACTCTCCGTCCCCCTCCCGATGGTCACACTCAAGTCTGATGTTGGCTTCCTCTCCCCCACAGATCCAGGTGACCTGCTGAGCAGAGTGGACCCAGTGGCCTCGGGACTGAGACGCCCCCCCCCCGCAGGATCACACGAGGGCCCCACCCACCCGGCCATTCCGCCAGCGCCTGGTCAGCCACAGGCACCAGCCAGGGCGGTGAGCGGGGGCTTTGGGAGGGAGGAGTGGGCCCGGCAGGGACTAAACGCTCCTCCTCGGAAACCAGCTTCCTGGTCTGTTCTGCTCTGTGTGTGGCGAGGCCCAGGGGACACATGGCCGAGGCCGGAACTGGCAAGCCGGCCCCCAGCTTGGAGGGTGAGCAAGGGGCGGAGGGCGACACCGTGCCTTCGGACGAGGGCTCCCTCAGTGACTCGGACTCGGACCTGAGCTGGCCCGGGGGTGCTGAGGTGGAAGCGCTGTCCCCAGAGGGGCTGCCGGGGGAGGCACAGGAAGATTCAGAGCCCGATGAGCCCCCGGCGCCCCCCACGGGCCTCCCCCGCACCGCGGCGCAGCCGTTCCATCTGAGAGGCATGAGCCCCACCTTCTCCCAGCGCAGCCATGACATTTTCGGCTGCCTGGAGGGGGTGGCCCGGCAGGCTTCCCGCTCTGGGGCCCGCACCAGCATAAGTGACAATGGGGACTTCAAGCGGCCACGGGCGCCCTCGAGCCAGCGCCCAGCAGAAGGCCTGGGCAGGGCCCACGGGAGCCCTACGTCTCCGAGGGTGCCCCCCGTCCCGGACTATGTGGCCCACCCTGAGCGCTGGACCAAATACAGCTTGGAAGACGTGGCTGAGGCCAGCGAGCAGAGCAACCGGGCCGCCGCCCTGGCCTTCCTGGGCTCCCAGAGCCCGGCCACCCCCGCTGGCTATGCGCCCTCCTTCAACCAGGACCCCTCCAGCAGCGGGGAGGGGAGAGTCGTCTTCACCAAGCCGGCCCGAGGTGCCGAGGCCAGGCCCGAGAGAAAGCGGGTCCTGAGGAAGGGGGCGGAGCCGGGCAGGAGTGCCCCTGGGAGCCCCAGCCTGGCCCGGGGTGAGGGCCCCGTGGAGCTTGCCCACCTGGCAGGGCCTGGGAGCCCAGAGGCCGAGGAGCGGAGCAGCCCCCGTGGCGACCTGCGGGAGGCGGAGCCTTCGGAGGCTGCCTGTGATGGGCCTGTGGCAGGCCTGGCGGAGACTGTTGGCTTCCACGGCAGCAAGAAGCGGAGTCGAGACCACTTCCGGAACAAGGGCAGCAGCCCCGAGGGCCCGGGTGCTGAGGTTTGAGGAGACGGCCCTGCCTGACCACACTGGCCACTGTGGTTCTCCTGCTGCCAGCCGGGCCACTCCCCAACAGGGCTCCCTGTAGGTGGCACAGCAGCTCTGGCCAGGGCCCACGCGGGGTGTGGGCTGGGGATGCTGGAATCTCGCTCCCTGGCACTCTAGGTGCCGGTGAATAATAAAGATGCCGGGTCCTCCTCCGCTTCCATGTGTCTTGTCTGGGCTCCCTGCAACCCCCCAGCTGCCCACACCTGCCCCAGTGCTGGCTGCTCTGAGGGTGTCTCATGGATGCCTGCATTCCTCACCAGCACGTCTACCCAAGGGACTGAGGCCACAGCAGAGAAAGGCCTGGTCACCTCCAGGGATGTGGCTCGCAGCTGCACGTGTCCAGCCATAGCCCGTGAGGGCCTGGGTGGCTTCCTCCTGGAAGCCTGCCTGGCGCCTTCAGTCCCAGACGCGGTGCAGACCTCAGTGGGAGCGAGGGAGGCGATGCGACGGGTCTGGCTGGTGTGAGTGGGCAGCCAGGAACGGCTGGGCAGGCGCCCTCTCCCTGCCCCGGGTGTTTGGTGATGCTGTCACCTGGACACCTCAGCTGCCCCGGGTCCAGTCTGACCTGGCCAGGTGGGGTGCAGCATTCTCCAGACTCATTGGAAATAACACGGCAGTCAGCACCGGCAGGGGCTGGGGTCGGCCCTGCCTGGGCACACAGTTCAGCAGGAGGGGCGCAGAGCAGGTGGTCAGGACCAGGACCCAGAGCCAGGTGGACACACCGGCACTCCCTGTGCTGGTCCCTGGTAGAAGGGGGTGACAGGTGCAGTGGACACCTGGCCTCACTCCTGAGGACCAGTTGGGTCTCAAGGGCAGAAATTCCAAGCACTACTGTTTCACGTAAGATTTGTTTGTTACTAGGAAATACAGGTTGGGCTGCGGCAGGCCCGAGGCAGCCGCCCAGCCTGGACAAAAGGCTCCCATGTCAGCTGCCCAGGCAGCCAGGCTTCCTGCTTGAGGAGCCTGGCTGTCGGGGGATACTGCCTGGGGTCCCCTGCGCGGAGTCAGGAGAGACAAGCTGTGGTTCCTTTAGATGGGACAGATGTCCAGGAAGAGGGGGGTCTGTGGCAGGGCTGTGAGGGCCACCACCCACTGGGGGTAGGGGGCGCTGGAGGTGGGCAGAAGTCAGTGCACAGGGCCCAGGTTGGCCAGCTGAAGAGAGGCGGCCCCGCATGTGACAGGCCAAGCAGCTCAGGCATCTGAGGGTGGCTGGCCTGCCTCTGGATGCTCCCAGCTGCCAAGGCCCCCTCTGCCACAGTTCTGAGAGCCTGGAGGGAAGGAAGCCCCCTCAGTCATAGGTGTCTGCCGGGCAGGCCCAGGAAAGGGAGAGGTAGCTGGCTCGGAGACCAGGGCTGGGACGTGGTGGCCTCAGAGTGGGTCCCCATAGACCAGTCCAGGTAGGGTGGAAGCCCAGAGCAAACCAGGCTAATGAGCGATAGAAGTGATGCCTGCAGGGCCAAGGGGCAGCCCAGGAGGGGCTAAGGTGTCTAAGTCAACCACGCTTGCACCCTGGCCAAGATGGGTTCATCAGAGGGCACCCAACCTGCCCCAAAGAACCTTGTCCGGGCCAGCCGGGGAAGGAGGAGCACGCAGCACCACAGAGTGGGCGGCCGTGCCCACCGCCTTCAACCTCCCAGAACATGGGCTTACCCCAGGGAGCACTGCCGTGGGCCAGTGGGTCCGCCATGGAGGACAGGAGCACCGTGCAGTAGTTGACCTGGAAGGAGAGGCCAGCCCTGGGATCTCAGGACAGCAGGGTGCGGGCACCCTCCTGCCTCCCCTTCTGCCAGGGACCCTGCCGCCCGGTGACCCCCTCTGCGGGCTGCAGCTTGAAGGAAGGGGACAAGGCGGGCAAGGTTCTTGTGGGTGTGTGCAGACTGGATGGCGAGGATTTTAAAGGTGGGGCCTCTCCCCGGGGCCTCGCCTGCCCACTGGGGCAGGAAACTCATCTCCGGCTCTGGGCTGGCCCACGGGGCGGTGTGAGTGGGTGCAGGGCCTCCCGGCCTCCCCACGAGGAGTTGGGAGCCCTCGGGCCTGGCTTGCCTGCGACTCCAGACACCTGGTCCGCTTTTCTTGCTCCCTCAGCCCCCCGAGGTACTTGGCAACGAAGTCCATCCTGCGGCAGAAGCAGGAGGCAGGCCACTGACGCCGTGGGGCACTCCATGCGTGGTGACCTCCCCGCCCTCCTGCCCAGCCCAAGCCCCCGGGGGGCCCGAGTCTGGGCGCTCTGGCCTGTTCCCTCCCAACGCTCGGACACAACACGCCCAGTCACAGACACAAAGCGCATCTGTGCCCTCCTGCGAGGGCTAGGCGCGACCCGCCTGGGCACACTGTCCAGCGAGAGTGGCACAGAGCCAGGGCCAGGCCGGGGTCTGGAGAGAAGAGAGGAGGGTGGCCAGTGCCAACCCCGGGACCCTCTGCGGGAGAAGGCTTGTTCATCGGCCCACGGTCCCACACGCAGGGCCCTGACCTCCCTCGGACTACGAGTGGGCCCTTGGGACCAGCCACGGCCCTGCCCCTCAGCCTCAGTTTCCCCAGCTCAGGTCCTCTGTCACTGCACCAGAGGGCGCACGCGGCTCAAAGGCGGCCGCCCCTGCCAGGACAGCGGTCCGGCCTCCGGGGCCCGCACCTGTGGGCGGTCTTCCGCAGCACCTCGCTCTCGCTGTCCCGCTTCCTCTTCTCCACCCGGCTCAGGAAGTTCTCCTTCTGCACCATCTCCCAGGTGACGATCTTCTGGTCCAGCGGGTCCGGGAGGTCCCTCTCTGGGAAGGCCAGGACGGCAATGAGCTTCGCTAGAGTCACGTGGGGCCAGCCGCCTAGGCCAGGGGCCTAGGGGCCAGCCGTCTAGGCTGGCCCTGTGCCCCGCCCCTTGGTGCCTTGCTCCGCCCCTCCGGCGCTCTGCCACGCCCCTCGCCGTCCTGCCACGCCCTCCTAGCGCCCTGCCTCGCCTCCCCACCGCACTGCCATGCCCTCCCGGCCTCTGCCCCGCCCCCTGGTGCGCTGCTCCGCCCCCATGCCCCGCCCCCCGCCCCCTGCCACGCCTCGGACCGCCCCGCCACGCCCTCCCGGCGCTCTGCTCCACCCCCGGCGACCTGCCACGCCCCTCGCCGTCCTGCCACGCCCTCCTGACGCCCTGCCTCGCCTCCCTGCCGCACTGCCGTGCCCTCCGGCCTCTGCCCCGCCCCCTGGCTCGCTGCTCCGCCCCTTGCCCCGCCCCCCGCCCCCTGCCACGCCTCGAACCGCCCCGCCACGCCCCCCGGCGCTCTGCTCCACCCCCGGCGCCCTGCCACGCCCCTCGCCGTCCTGCCACGCCCTCCTGACGCCCAGCCTCGCCTCCCCGCCGCACTGCCGTGCCCTCCCGGCCTCTGCCCCGCCCCTGGCGCACTGCTCCGCCCCCTTGCCCCGCCCCCCGCGCCCTGCCACGCCTCAGACCGCCCTGCCACGCCCTCCCGGCGCTCTGCCCCACCCCCGGCGCCCCGCCCCGCCCTCCCAGCGCCCCGCTTCACCTCCCCGCCGCCCTGCCCCGCCCTCCTGGCCCCTGCCCCGCCTCCTGGCACCATGCCCCGTCCCGACGCCCTGCCCCGCCCTTTGCCGCCCCGCCACGACCCCCGCCGCCCCGCCCCGCCCTCCTAGCCCCTGCTACGCCCTCCTGGCCTCTGCTCCGCCCCGGCGCCCCGCCCACCGCCTGGTCACGCCCCCCAGCGCCCCGCCCCGTCCCGCCCTCCCCGCCTCCCTGCCACGCCTTCTCGGCTTCTGCCACGCCTTCCAGGCCTCTGCCCCGCCCCCCGGTGCCATGCCCCTCCCCCCGGTGCCACGCCCCACCCCTTCACCGCCCCGCCCCACTCCCGCGCACCGCCCAGGCCCAGCTCACCCAGGTGCTCCCGCTTGTGCTCCTCCTTCTTGATGAGCCGGTGCAGCGCCAGGCTCAGGTGGCTGAGCAGGATGAAGGGCGGGGCCAGCGCGGGACGCTCGTGGTACTCCACGATCAGGTTGAAGCGCTGGAACTTCCAGAACGTGTCGGCGTTGCCCTGCACCACCTGGAACGTGTAGCTGAGGGACCCAGCCCTCGGTCCGGCCGCCGCGCCCCCGGGCACAGCCCCTCCCTCCCGACGCGGGGCCCCTCCGCGACCCCGCCCGCTGTGTCTCCAGGGTCCGGCCCCATCGGAGTCTTCCTCCGACCCCCGTCTCCGGGGCAAACCCAGGGTCCCGACCCCTCCCTGAACCCCCAGCCCCAGAAGACCCGGGTTCGGCTTCTCGCAAAGTTCCGGCGGCTCCATCACCTCCCTGCCCTGGACACCCAGGTGGGGCCAGGCCCCGAGCCTCTGCCTTCGGTGGGCCAGGCCAGGCCAGGCAGGAGAGGGGCCGTGTCTGGGACTGACCCCCCCCAGGCCTCCCTCTGGAGCGGGAAAGGGGCCAGTCTGGGAGTGATCCCCCCGGGTCTTCCTCCTCTGGGAGTGGGAGAGGGGCCATGTCTGGCAGTGACCCCCTACCCAGGCCTCCTGCCTCCTGGGGCCGGAGAGGGCCATGTCTGGGAGTGACCCCCTGGGCCTCCCTCCTCCTGGAGTTGGAGAGGGGACATGTCTGGGAGCGACCCCCCCAGCCTCCTTCCTCTGGGGTCAAGGGCACCTGAACATGGCAATGAGTAGGTTCATGAGAAGCACGTTGGTGACCAGCAGGAAGGTGACCAGCAGGAGGATGACCAGCCAGTTGGCGTAGAGGCTGGGGCAGGAGGGTGAGTCCTCCAGCAGGAGCGGGTGCGCGGAGCAGTTCACGCGGGCCTCTGAAAGGTGGGTGGGTGCTGGGGCCTGGCCGGGCCAGGCAGCCTTGGGCACGCGCCCTGTGATCCAAGAGCTGGGCCCCAGGGTTGAGGCCACCAGGGGTGCTAGCAGGTGACTCACTGTCCTGGCCTACCTGGGATCGACCAGGTTTTGGCGTTGAAAGCCCCATCCTGGGAAGCCCTGGTCCTGGCAAAAGCCTGGCGTGGGTGGGCCCTCCCACCTCTGGGGGCACAGCCAGGCCATAGGCCCTGGAGGCAGAGCCAAGAGCATCTAGGGGTTGGGAGGAGGTGGCCGGAGGAGTCACAGACTCAGATTTCTGGTTTGTTTGCGTGGACTAGCCCCTCTACACCCCCTCCAACAAGAGGATCTGCTGTGGGCTTGGGGAGACCAGCCTGGGAAGGGGAGAAGTATCCTCACTGCAGGACTTCTCAGTGCCTTTACCACACGAGCCTCTGTTCAGAGCCTTTGACAGGGCTCCCTGCAGGCGCTGAGGGCACCAAGCCACACTGGGCCGCTCGGGCTGAGGAACATTCTCCAGGCAGTGCCGTCTGGGAGCTTGCAGGAGCTCTCCGGACAGGCGCACCCACCGGAAGGCCAGCCCCAGCACCCCAAGGGTCCCACAGATCACCGCTCCAGCCCTGAGAACAACCCTCACCCCACTTCTCCCCACAGGGCCCAGCCCTGGCCCCCCACGGTTCCCTTCTCATCCAAAGGGATCCCCAGTTCCCAACCCCTAGGCTGTGTGCGAGCGTGTGTCTGCGTGTGCATGTCTGAGTGGGCACGGGTGTTCATGTGTGAGTCTGTGCACGTCCGTGGGACTCTGTGCCTGCCCGTCTGGGTCTGGGGCTGTGATTGACTCCTGCCACCCTGCCGTGGGTCTGGGTCTCGCAAGGTCCCCCGCATGTCCCTGTGGCCCTGCCTCCATGCCCGTGTCCAGCTGCAGGGCCTGTCTCCCTCGTTTCTCCTTGGTGAGTTATTGTGCCACGGCAGCCCTGGGTGAGTTATTGAGTGTTTGTGTGCGTGGGGGAGGGGGTCCTGCAGCAGTCAGAGCGCGCCAGCCCCCGTCCGCCCCTGGCCGCCCAGCCCCCAGCCCATGAATCTGCTCCGGAGCTGATTCACGACCCTCTGTCTCCTCCCGGCGCCCTGGAGAGGCCGCCGGGGCCAGCCTGGAAAGTGTGTTTGTGCAGCCATAAATCTGCCTGATAAATGCGGCTCCGGGGTAATGAGACCCCTGTGCCCTCCCCCACCCCGTGATTTGAGAAGGCGCCACCAGGCCGGGCTGGAAATTAAATTGTCCCTGGGGCCTGGAGCCCAGGAGAACGTGCCCGTCATCACGGCTCAGCCCCGCCCGGCCTGGCACTGCAGAGGGGGAGGGCAGGGGACAGCCTGGGCCCCTGGGAAACTGCAGGCTATGGGGAGTCCAGCCTCAGTTTCCCTCTCAGCCCAGCACGTGTGAGTGAAAAACTCTCCACCCAGCTCACAGCAGACAAACTGTGGGCCGGAGAGGGGGTGCAATGTGAACAGGACCGCGTGGCAGCCAGGCTCCCCCCACTGAGAACGTCGCGGCGGCCCCACGAGCCTCTCTGAGTCTCCCGTTCCTCTGCTCCCCAAGCCGGCACTGGTCTTCCAGGACAAGGGCCTGTGTCCAGGCCTGTCCTCTCCTACTCCTGGCTGGGGCTTGCTGGCCAGAGATGCAGCCACTCGGGAAAGAGAGGGCCCCAACCCCGCATGGCTGGAGGCGCCCGCCCGGTCGCCCCTGCTCCACTCCCCTCCCCCCGCCAGGCCGTAAGGTGGGGGCCGGGGGGTTGGAGCAGGGCAGGGTCTGGTTTAGCTAATGGCCTGGAAAACCATCGGTCTGTGGAAGAGCAAACACCAGAGTGTCACAGGGGGCAGGGGCGGGGGGCTAAGCAAACACCCCAAGGACGTGCACCCTGGGACGCTCAATTAGGTGATTTCCATGACAGCCGGCCGTGGCCCAGGGCCTGCTTGCGTGTCTCACTGTCCTCCCAGCTCACTCATCCACAAACATTCCCGCTCGATCCGCGTCGCCCTGGCCATACTGGCCGGCTCCACGGAGGTCAGGTCAGGGCCGGGCAGCGCACTGGGCCGTGACTGCCCTGCAGCCCTAGCCTGGGACAGCAACCTGAGCGGGTGCCTCCCCGTCCCCCTGTGCCTGCTCCGTGCCCCGTCTCTGGGCCGGTGGCACCCCAGGATTCCCAGCTGTCCCAAGGGCCTACACTGGTCCCCAGCCTCCATCCAGCACCACTGAGACCCCCACAGCCAAGCGGGTCTGTCCCCCCACCATCACTGCACCCACTCATCATGAAAACCTTTCCAGAGCCTCCTCCAGTCCCAGTCAGGGACAGGGGCCGACATGGGGACACCCATGGGCACTGCCAGGCCACACACACACATTGGGGTAGGAACCCAGAGCTGGGTGCCTTCCGGAGGGGCCTCTGGTAGGGAAGGCGTGCCTGGCCCAGCCGGACCCTGCGGGAAGGCAGCAGCCAGGACACAGGCCAGCCGAGGGGCCCAGAGGCCAGGCCACGCCAGGGCAGCCTCAATGCCCCATGGGTGCCCACAGCCCCCACCCATCCCTCTGCCCAGAGACCCCTGCAGCAAGACCCCTGCAGAGACCCCAGCCAAGACCCGAGTCTGGCCTGGCCCTGCAGGGACCTGGGGGGGCGCTGGCCTCAGGGCCAGCTCTGGGCTTGGAACTCCCTCCTGCGACCCCCGCAGGACCCCCTGGAGAGCCGCGAACGGGGGCTTGTGAGCACCAGCCTGCCCACCGGCCTGCCCTCGGTGGCCAGGCGTGAGTCCCCCCGCCACCCACCCCCAGGCGCTGCGCACCATCGATCTCATCCAGCGGGATCTGGCCGAAAATCTGCAGGTAAGGCCGGTACAGCACACGGCGGAAGATCCACTCCGGGCGGCGGTCGTGGGGGTGCAGCAGCGCCTGCGTGGTCACGCCGTAGGCCACCAGCCACACGCTCAGGAAGAAGAGGAAGAAGAAGACGTCCTTCATCTGCGCCGGTGGGCGGGGAGAAGGGCGTCAGCCGCCACGCAGGTGGGCCCAGCAGAGAGGCTGGCCCTCCCCCGGGCCGGGGCCCACCATCCTCTCCACGATGATGATCTTGGGGCCCAGCTGCTTGTGGATGGCAAAGATGTGGATGAGCCGGAGCGTGAACACCATGAAGTCGATGGCCAGCACCGTGCGGCCGGCCTCGAATGCCGAGGGCACCATCCTGGAGACGACAGGGGCTGCTGGAACCGGAGAGGGCAAGGGGCTCCCCCGCGAACACACAGCACGCCAGCCCAACGGCAGCGCCAGGGCCAAGCCGGGACTTCGAAGGCCCTGAGTGGCTTGCTTGATTTTGTTTTACTTTAGCGACAGGTGCTCTCAAACCCCCAAGCTCAGTTATCCTCCCGTCACAGCCTCCCAAGTCACTAGGACACCAGGCTCTCGCCGCCACGCCTGACCTGAGTGGCTTCACCTGGAAGCCTGCCCACAAGCCCACCTGAGGCTACAAGGCCGCGGGCCCCACAGACCTGCAGGTGACCCCAACGATGAACAGGAAGATGGCCACCATGTCACACTTGTTCCAGTTGTCGTCCACGTACAGTGTGAACTTCTTCATCAGGTGTGTGTCTTCATCCCTGAAGAAGCCCTGGCAGGGGCAGAAAGTCCGCTGGCAGCTGGCCCTGCCCACCCCCCTGGGACAGCCCCGCCCACACCAGGCTGGGATCTGTAAGGATCCGGGCTCAGTCTGCCATGGGGCTCAGGGCTCTTCTGTGACCAGGACTCAGTCTCTGAGGAGGACGGGAGCCAATTGCAGGTGTTGTGGGGCCAAGTCTGGGGACAGGATCAGGGCTCTGGACTTGGGGTCTGGGCTGTCTGTGGCCAGCATCTGGGATCAGTTTATATTCGGTGTCTGAACCTGTCTGTGAGACAGGTTGGGGTTCAGACTCCTCAGTCAGGAGTGGGAACCAGGGCTCAGTCTGTGGTCATGATCAGGGCTCAGTGTGGAGTGGGACCCAAGGCTCAGTCTGTGGTCAGGGTCAGGGCTCAGTCTGTGGTCTGGGTCAGGGCTCAGTCTGTGGTCAGGGTCAGGGCTCAGTCTGTGATCAGGGTCAGGGCTCAGTCTGTGGTCAGGGTCAGGGCTCAGTCTGTGGTCAGGGTCAGGGCTCAGTCTGTGATTAGGGTCAGAGCTCAGTCTGTGATTAGGGTCAGAGCTCAGTTTGTGATCGGGGTCAGGGCTCAGTCTGTGGTCGGGGTCATGGCTCAGTCTGTGGTCAGGGTCAGGGCTCAGTCTGTGATCAGGGTCAGGGCTCAGTCTGTGGTCAGGGTCAGGGCTCAGTCTGTGGTCAGGGTCAGGGCTCAGTCTGTGATTAGGGTCAGGGCTCAGTCTGTGGTCAGAGTCAGGGCTCAGTCTGTGATTAGGGTCAGGGCTCAGTCTGTGGTCAGGGTCAGGGCTCAGTCTGTGATTAGGGTCAGGGCTCAGTCTGTGATTAGGGTCAGGGCTCAGTCTGTGATCAGGGTCAGGGCTGTCTGTGGTCAGGGTCAGGGCTCAGTCTGTGATCAGGGTCAGGGCTCAGTCTGTGGTCAGGGTCAGGGCTCAGTCTGTGGTCAGGGTCAGGGCTCAGTCTGTGGTCAAGGCCAGGGCTCAGTCTGTGGTCAGGGCTCAGCCTGTAACCAGGATCGAGGCCCTGGCCACTGGGGAGACCCGAGGCCCACGCTGCCCTTGTTCTGCCATTGAGGAGCCACAGCCTTGCGAGGGCCGGACCCGCTGAGCCACGCGACCGGCAGCCGTGGGTGGAGGGCACCCAGGCCCGCGAACACCCACCTGCCGGATTTCCTCCAGCACCAGCGTGAAGACCCAGAAGTAGAGGGTGACCTCGGGCCCCGACGGGCCCTGGGGAGGCGGCCTGAAGTCCACCAGCAGGACGTAGGTGAACAGGAAGAGGAAGGCAAAGTACATGACCACATTCCCCAGGAACACGGTCACGGGGGCGCCCCAGAACCTCCGCCAGCGTGTGAGCAGGAAGGCCACGCGGGGGCCTTGGCCACCGGGAGCCCTCGGCGCCTCCGCCAACTCCTCCATTCTGCGCCGCAAAGGAGGCCACAGTGTGAGGCTGCACCGGCTGGGCGCCCCACCAGAGGTCAGCCTCCCGGCCCCCACCCGCTGCCCCTGCTGCCCGGCCCCGTACCGGCTGCCCGGCCTACACAGCAGGCTTGTCTCCGTATCCAGGCTGTCCAGCCCCTCCAGGTCCTCGGGGCCCGTCCTCAGCGGGGCCTCCTCCCTGTGGACATGGGAGCCCGAGGCCCTCAGGAGCAGCGCCAGAGGCGCCCACCCGGCCCCAGGCACTTGGCCAGCAAAGAGTGCTGGGCCCAGGGAGAAGGACGGAGGCCAGCATGCCGGCGGGAGGCGGGGCTGCAGGTAGCGGGCCCGCAGGGATGCTGGACTCGGGGGGACACCGAGTCACACTGCTGCCAGCCAAGCCCAGGGCCCTCCCAGCGGCTCCGGCAAGCGGGCAGCCCGTGGCCCCGGCCCACCTGAAAGTGATGAGGTTGGTGTAGATGAGGGCTGGGCAGAGGAAGGCCCCCAGCAGGCGCAAGATGGGCGTGCCCGTGGCCATGTCCCCCCACCAGATCTTGGTCAGGAAGGCCTGCAGGGATGGCGCACCGGCTGGCTTCTCACCTCCATGCCTTAGCCCGCAGCCCTGCCCCAGGAACGCCCACCCTCCAAGGGAGCAGGAGAGGCTCCCTCCCTCCCAGCCTCCCTCCCAAGAAGCCAGTTGCTGGGTGTGGCGTTTGTGGCTGCCACCACCCTCCCTGGGGGTTGGGAGGGCCACGTGGAGACTGGAGGCGGGAAGCAGATTCCTGGAGGAAGAGGTCAGGCAGCCCCCACCGCCCTCTCCTCGGCAGCACCCCCAGGCCGGCGGCCGCCCACCTGCACGCCGTCATGGGCAAAGAAGGCCTTGGTGTCTGCCTCGGCAGCCAGGTGCAGGCACGTGGTCCTGCTCCAGCTACGGTTACGGCGCACCAGCAGTGCGAAGGCGCGGTCCTCGCTGTTGCTGTAGCACTCGGAGAAGAGGTCTGTGGGGGCCCGCGCTGGGGCTCGGAGGCCGGCCGAGCCTGCGCCTCCCTCCCGGCCGGCCCAACCTGGGTCCTTTCCCTCCCCCTCGGGGCTGCTGGGGTCTCCGTCACCCAGAATGTCCCCACCCCACGCCAGGGCCCGGTGCGCAGTGCCCCAGGGCGGAGGCCGCGTCTTCTTCACCCTGTGCCCGGCATCCCCCCCGCTCAGGATCTGGGGCTCCCTGCCTCCCAGAGGAGCCGTCCAGCCTCTTCCACAGGGAGGTCGCTGAGGTCACCTGGGCCCATGCAGAGGCGGGCAGCCCGGGCCCTCTGTCCACCTGCTTCGTGGCCTCCCCACCACCCCGACGGCCACTCACCGAGGGCCAGCTGCTCGTACTTGGCCTCGTGCATGGCCCGGGCCGCCTCAGCCTCCGCCTCCAGGTGGGACATCTCTTTGAGGATTTTGCAGGCGGCCAAAGCGGCCGCCACACCCTCCTGGCCCTAGGAGACGGGGCTCAGGAGGCCGCCCGTCCCTCCTCCCCCCGCCGTGGCCGGGGCTGTGGCCGCCGCTCACCATGGCCCAGAAGTACGTGGCCATCTCGTGGCGGTTCTGCAGCACGGCCCACAGGAACAGGTCCCGCCAGGGGTTCTCGCTCCTCTGGGCGAGGTCCAGCAGCCACTTCTGGCCCGCGGGCCGCTTGGCTGGGCCCCGCTCCTGGAGGACACGGGGGCGTCAGCCTCCAGCCCCAGCCCCAGCCCGGCCTCCCACCAGCCTTCCCACTCACCGCCTTCCCCCGGGCCCCCGGCCGGCCATCCTGGTAGAGGCCACGGCAGGCGTCCTGCAGGAAGTCCTTGAGCACGCGGGACACTTCGTGCAGGGAGAAGGCGGGCCCGGCGGGCGGCTCGCGGGGCTGCTGGGCACCCAGGCCGGCCAGCGTCAGCCGGGCCTCCTCATGCTTGCGCTGGAGGAGGGTGAATAGCAAGCTTTTGGGGGACACGGCACGGTACAGCTGCTGTAGCCGTCCGTATGTCAGGAAGTCAGCCACGTCCGCCCCGTTGTCCACGAAGAGGCGCACGAACTCGGGCTTGTTGCTGACCAGGGCGTCCACCATCACCTCCTCCAGGTCGCGGGACTGGCAGCCACGGCATGCGCGGGGAGGGAGGCGGGAGGAGGAGTGTGGGACCCTTTGCCCAGGCCGCGCAGACTCCCAGGGACCCCAGCCTGGCCCCCTGAGTCGGGGCGGGCATGGGAGGGTCTGGGAGGGCTGCTGAGGGTGTCACCACCTCCCGGGCTTCCGGGCAACTCCAGCCAGCAGTAATCCAGCCCACCCTACGCAGGCCCGTTAGCAAGGCGGAAGCCCAGAGGGCCTGGGGCCCCGGCCAGCCTCCACCAGGATAGCCAGGCAGAAGGGGCCCAGCCACCCGCCCAAGACACCGCACTCCCCAGGGCACCGTCTCCCCAGAACACCGCCAGCCTCAGTGCCCTGCATTGGCCACAATCCAGGCCGCAGGAGGGGAAGGCACCTTCCACTCCACGTCCCCACTGAAGATCTCGCTCTTGGCGATGTCCACGCGGTCCCAGGCCACGGCCAGCTTGAGCTCGTCCAGGTAGTCCTGGGCCTCCTGGCTGTGGCTCTTGCAGGCTGTGGGCAGAGGGGCCGGAGCTAGTGCGGATGGAACCAAGGGGCCCACAGCTGCACACAGGGTCCCCACCGGGGCCGTCTAGAGACTGGGAACTTGGTGCTGGGATTTGAGGGGACATGCCTGGGCCCTTGGGACCCCCGGAGACTCCGACTTGGTGCGAACCCCAAGAGCCCTGGCAGGGGTGCCCTGGTCCCTGCGGGGTGAGGTAGGCTGACAGAAGAGGGAACAGGACGGCCGTTCTCCCGCGCAGGGCACTCCCTCCGTGGCGACAAAGGGACCCCAGCTGACACCAGGACCTTAGGCCACGCCCCAGCACGGAAGGTCCACGACCAGCTCCCCACCGATGGTGCGGGGGAGGCCCGTTGGCTGCCTTGTCCTCCCTGGGGTGAGGGTGAGGCCTGCAGGGCCTGGGCCAGGGGCAGACACGGAGTCTGCCGTCCTCCCCAGACCCACGAGTGAGGCTTGCTGGCCTGTCTCGTGGGGTCCCCGTGCGGGGGCCTCCCTCGACCTCATCGTCCTGGGGGTCCCAGATCCAGAACTGCCCGCAGCCCAGACACCCCCTCGGGGGGCCCGGCACTCAAGGGTGTCCCGGCCCGCAGCAGGCACTGCTCCTCCCTGTGGCGGCCTGTGTCTGGCGGCCAGGGGTCAGGCCCCAGGCACGTGCCCGTCTCCCACAAAAAGCACCGTCGTACGGCTCAAGTGTCCGCCAGCTGATGAAGGGGTGGGTGAGCTGTGGTCTAGCCACGAGACGGAATAGTGCGCGGCCTTCAAAAGGAAGGAGGGACCGACTGGCGCCACCATGGAAATGCACCTCGAAGTCCTTGTGTGGCGTGAAGGAGCCAGACCCCAGAGGCCATGTGTGCCTGCGATCCCATTTATACGAAATGCCCCAACAGGCAGGCCCGTAACGACAGGAAGTAAGCGGAGGTTGCCAGGGGCCGGGGAAGAGGCAGGGAGTGGGTGCCAGGGGGCACGCTCAAGGCGTGATGAGGATATTCGGGAACGGGGAACAGTGATGCTTTCCCCCCTGGTAACTCTACCAAGGCCCTTCTGACTGAGCACTCCCAATCTTTTTCTAAATCATGCTCAAGATAAATCCGTATATTCCGTGTTTGGGGAATTTGACCACCAAGTCCTCCGAGTGCGGAAATCATGAATGTGCGTGTCCCTGGGAGGGTCGGGCGGGCGCCGGCCATGACCCCTAGCCAGGCTGGCAGCCCCCAGGTGCCCGCCCCGCCAGCCTCACCTTTTACCAGCGCCTTGAGGATGACGGTGTCCAGCTCCTCTGAGCCCTCCTGCTCGAAGTCATACACAGTGAGCAGGTGCGGGTGCGAGGTGATGTCCTGCAGCTGGGTGCCAGAACAGAGGCCCTGAGGAGGGGAGGCAGGGCCCGGGCGGGAGGCGGGCCGCAGCAGCACAGATGAGAGCCCAGAGGAGTGCCCGCCTGCAGCCTGTGTGCCCATTGCCCATTGGACCCCGCGGCCCGGATGGGAGGAGCGGGAGCTCCCCCAAGGACCCCCAGACCCCAGGAGGAGGGGCGGGGCCCCGAGGGGCCAGGGCAGCATCCCACCCTGAATCTCTGGGGTGGGGGCGCGTACCAGCTTGGTCCAATGCACGATGTCCTCCCAGGAGAAGTGCTCGCCGGGGAACTTCTCCCTGAACTGCTTCTCGGCCACCTGGGGCACCAGGAGGTGGGGCTGGTTCACCAGGGCCGCGAGCACGTCGGCGATGCCCCCCGAGCCTGCCAGGATGAGCCACGGGGCGGCCTGCTCCACGGCCCTGGAAATCCTCTGGGGTGGGCAGGAAGAGGAGAGTGGAACCCAACTCAGCCAGGCTGCCGGGGGTCTCAGTGGACCCCTGACTCAGCCTGGCCTCGTGTTTGGGAGGCATCCACCCTCCTAGCCCTGTCTGGGGGTCGACCTGGGGACAAGATTCCCCTGGGGGGCGGAGGCTCCGGCCAGCTCCACCCCGCCCCCCTGCCCCTACCTCCAAGGTGCTGGGGTCGCCATTGACCAGCAGGCAGAGGACGGGGATCTCAAAACTGCCAGTGCCTGTGGACAGAGCCCCTGTGAGGTCCCTCAGGACGCGGGGCGGGCCGGGCTGGGGAGGGGTGAGGGGACCACCCAGACGGCAGACCCTTGAGCCGTATTTTCTGGGCAGAGGCTGGTCGAGAGGCCTTTTCCAGTCATGCATATTGGGGCCGCTTGTGGCAGTATCGGGGTCCAGGGCTCTGGCTTCAGATCTGTGTGTCCAACGCTCAGTCGGTGGCTGGAGCTGGCATGTGGCTACTTAGGCATCACGTGGCATGAATAAACGGGGCCCCCGGCTCCCGCTACACCACCTCACTTCCAGGATCCACACCGGACGCCATAGGGACGGCATCTCCCCCACTGCACGGTGGCCCCCGGACACACCAGGACTCAGGGCAGGGTTTGGGCTTCTCCCCACATGAGTGAGTGAGATGTCCACACACAAGGCTCCCTCAGGAGCCTGGACCCGCCCCATCTTCTGTTGAGGCAAACTGCCCAAAGGAGCTCCAGAATCCCCCAGGGGGAGCCTGGCTCCCAGACAAAAGAGCCCCCTGAATCTAGAGGACAAACCAGGGTGGGCAAAACGGGTCTCGGGGCCAGCTGGGGCTCAGCCACGTGGAGGGACAGTCCACGCACACACCAGTGGTAGGAAACACTTTGGAGTGCTTGGCTGGCCTTACCAAGAAATTACATGTCTGTTCACCAATATTTTCTGGTGCCCATCAGTGTTATAGATAATCACATATTTTGTAAACAGTGTTTACGTGCTGGGAGGTTATTGAGTCCAGCTTTGAATCGGCCACAGAAGTGTGATATCCATTTCTCGGGCAGCGGTGCCCTCTGGTGGCAGCGTACTTCTCTGCCCATGGTGGGAAATGGGGTTGGAAGTTTGTGGGAGGAAGGGGGATATTGCACTTAGAGATTTCATTTTGCCTTTCAAAGCCCGAGAGCCTCCAGCCAGGGGAACCCTTTGCCTTCTGGTGGGGCCGTCGCTGCCTGGCCAGGGCCACTCTGCCCATCTGCGTCCGCCCACGGCCCCGCCCGGACACCGCCTCCTCCCAGGCCCCCGCGGCCCGCGTCTCGATGCTCTGGCAGGCTGGGTGCCCTCTGCCCAGAAAGCCCGGCCCCACCCTCCCTGGCGGGTCCTCCCTGCTGCCAGCAGACTGGGCCCCCGCTGTGTCCCCTGGGTCCCAAGGCAGGTGGCCTCCGGCAGCGTGCCTCACCCCCGTAGCCTGTCCTCTGCTCCGAGATGTGTTTCTCCAGCCTCAGCCGCAGCTCCGTCAGCCTGTCCCCCTTCCCTGGTGGGCCCGGCTCCACCAGGATCAAGTGGGAGAGGTTGCTGTCCAGAGAGCAGAGGGGGCCCTGGCCACCGCCGTCGTCCTCGGGGTAGTGGACGGGGCTGTCTTCCTGTGCCCAGTGGGGAGACCAGGCAGAGCCCTCAGGAGGCCACTCGGGCTGGGTCCAGGGGCCCTCCCGCCATGCCGTGCAGGCCGCACCAGGGGGCCCTGAGAGGGCTTCTGTCTGGGACTCAGTTTCCCCAGCCCTCAGGCGGTGGGAAGACTGACAGCGGGGGCCGGGCCCCCCATGACAGGGGGCGGGGTGGGTCTTTTTCAGACAGAACCGTGGAGGCAGACTCCTAGACTCTGCAGGGACTGGAGTCCAGATGTCCATGGGGCCACCTGGGCCTCCCTCAGTCACGCCTTAGACAGACCCAGCGTGAGGGACAGGAATGAGGACCAGGTCTGCGTGCTGCTGGCCCAGGGTGGCACAAAGCTTGGGGTGGCGGCCAAGCCTGGCCCGGCCCGTCTGGCTCTGGCGGAGGCCGGGTCCCTGCCCTGTGGCTCTTGCTGGCCTGTCCCTCTGCGGTGCTGCCCCTACTGGCCTCCTCCTGCTCCGCCTTTCATCTTCCCAGAGCTCTGTCCATTGCCTCAACTCTTCCCAGCCTCCCTGCATCCACCCACCGGCTGCGTCCCCGAGCCTGTGACCAGGAGGCCTAGAGCAAGGGTGGCCTGTCCACGGCCCCTCCTGCCTCCCAGACCCACCATGCCCTGTGGCCACGGTGCTCGGGGCCGGTGCTCACCTGGGCATTCTCCAGAAGCTGCCGGTGCAGGATGCAGCCCAGCGAGGCCAGGCCGATGGCGACCACGCGGACCTTGGCGGACGTGCTGGCCAGGGAGTGGTCGCGCACAGCCTGCCCTACGTGCCGGGCCAGACCCACGCGGAGGGCGCTGGTCAGGATCCAGGCACCTGTGGGGCCGGGGTGGGGATCATTGTGCTGGTGGCCCCAGGTCCTCCCTGGCCGGTCCACCCAGGCCAGGGGACCAGCCCTAACCCCTCGGCCCAATCGGTAGCCAATGACCCGGGAGCCAGGACTTGGGTGCTGGGGAAACCAAGGCCCAGAGAGGGTGAGGCACCTGTCCAAGGTGGCTCAGTAGCTTGGGACTGGCTGGGCCCAGAAGCCCGGCTTCCAGGCCTGGGGAAGGGGCACCCTGACCCCCTACAAGGCCCGTGCTGGGAGCTGCTCCCCCTGGGCGCCCCCTGGACAAGCCCACAGCTCTGTCCAGTGCCCATGCTGGACCAGAATCCCAGAGTGTTTTTCCAGATTAAGACCCCTGGCCGTGTCTGCCTCGAAGAGCTTGCTCCCTGGATCACTGCCATCTCTGCACTGAGGGGTCCAGAGCCCTGAGTCTTTCTCCTGGGCTTTCTGCAGGCCAAGGCCACCTCAAACAGAGCCCAGTGATTCGCTTGGGCCCCCAGGACTGGCCGGCCCAAGACTCCCCAGACTGGGGTTGGTGGGGCCCACCCTGCAGGCATCTCAGCACAGTGGGCACAGTGGGTGGAGTGCAGGCATCTCGCGGAGGCCCCTGGGTCCTATGAATGGAGGGGGTGGCCCTGAGGAAGGACCAGGTCTCTGCCCAGCTGGAAGAGCCCCCGCCCAGCTACACTGAGCCTAGGGGGGGTGGGAGCGTGGACACGGAGGGCTGAGTGAGGCCACGGGGTCAGGGGCTGCGGTGGGTGGCCCGTGGCCCGTGGCCCGTGGCCCGAGGCAGGGCCTCACCCGTGCTCTGAGCCGCCTTCACCAGCCCTTTCCGCAGCACGTCCCGCAGCCAGGGCTTCATGGGGAAGGGCCTCTCCTCGCCAGCCAGGGACACCACCAGGTTGGGCGCTGGCAGGTGCCACTCGGTGAGGAGCAGGTCAAAGAGCACCGAGGAAGCCACGCCCCCGGGCACCTTCACGAACTGCAGGGGGGCCGCAGCTCAGGGCTCGCGGGCGAGGGCCTCGGGACCCCTTGCGGGACAGCCTGGCCCTGCTGCAGCCCACCCCCACCCCATGAACCGCGGCGGGCCGGGGGCATCTGGGCACGGCCCCGAGGAGCAGGCCCCGGGGTGGGCGCGTCCTTCCACGGAAGGACACAGGGCACGTCGTGGTCACCGGCGCCCGGGCTCCTACCTTGCCTCGCTTCTTCCCGGACCCTCCGAAGTCCACCTCACCCCGGAGCAGGCCCGGCCCCTGCCCGTCTCCTGCGTCCCTGGGGCTGCCGGGGCAGGGTCCGTGGGCGTCCTGCATGGCGGCTTCTCTGTGGGGACACCCGAACTCCCAGGGCTGGAAGGGCCGACCCCCACTCCTTGCCTGTCGGGGCTGGAGCTGCCTTCTCCAGGAAGCCCGTCCCCATGCCGGCAGGGGCCTGGGGCCGCCACGAGGGCCTTCCCTCCCGCGGGCGCCTTCCCCCCGCAGGGCCCCACCCCCCGCCCCAGCACCCCCTCCCCGATGAGGTGGGGTCACAACCTGGCAGCTCCCGGCCCTAGACTCACCCCGTCCCAGGCGCCTTGGCCGGCCACACCTGTCAGCACTGCTCCAGAGGCTTTCTGGGGTTGTCCTGGAAACCCCACAAACTCAGTGGGGGACTCACAGCCTTCTGGCCACAGCCCGCCTCCCAGGACAGGGATGAGGCACCTGGGTGTGCCTGGACCGGTGGGTGAGGAGGCGAGGTGGGTGCTTCGGGGAGGCGGTGGCCTGGAGGAGGGGCCAGAGCGGGCTGGACTTCTCCGGCTCACACAGCAGCAGCTCCAGGACCCCCTCGGTCTCCTCCTGCCCAGCTCCTGCCTCAACTGACCCCCGGCCACAGCGAGGCTGGCAGCTCGGCCCACCCTATGTGACAGGGAGCCCAAGGCTGCAGGCCAGGGACTGTGATGAGCTGGTCCCTCAGGCCCCCCGTGACACCCAGGCTCCCCATCGATGTCAGCCACCACCCAGCACCGCCTCGGCTGACCCCAGCCCGTGCCCTGTCCCCCTCATGTCCTTTCTTCAGAAAACTCAGTAGAGGGCATGCCAGCCCCTCCACCCACGGCCCCGAAGCCCAGTGCCAGCCACAGGCTGCTGGCAGAAGTCTCCTGGGTCGGCCGGGCAGCCACCCACCCTCGGGCCTCTCTGCCACCCCACCTGACCTGGGGCTGTTCGGCGTCTCCTAAGTCTGCAGGGCCACCCCGGGGCTCTAGGTGCCCGCCCCACCCTCTCATGCCCAGAGGCAGCCCCCAGCACCCTGGGCAGTGCCCGGCCACAGGCTGACCCTTTCAGAGGGAAGCTTGGGCTGCCTGCAAGACCCCTTGCTTCCGAGGGAGGGGCCGGCCTGTATACACAGGAGGGGCCCTAGGGTGGGCGGGGTGTCTTCACCTGCCTCCTGGGGCTGGCCACAGCCAAGGACCAAGGCCAAGTCCTCACCACTGTGCCTCTGGGGCCAGCAGCTATCGTGTCCCCTTAAAAGACTGTGTGTCCTCAAAAGATTTGCTTGTCCTAACACCTGGTACCTGTGAATGCGACCTTCTTCGGAAATAGTCTCTCTAGATGGGATCAAGAGAGGAGGCTGAGGGAAGTCACACTGGGGCAGGTTGGTCCTTCTCCCCATGGCTTGTGTCTTTATAAACAAGGGGACATTTGGGTCGGGTGTGGTGGCTCACGCCTATAATCCCAGCACTTTGAGAGGCCAAGGCGGGAGGATCGCTTGACCCCAGGAGTTCAAGACCAGCCTGGGCAACATAGCAAGACCTTGTCTCTGCAAAAAATAAAAATAAGTAAAAATCAGCTGGGATTGGTGGCACGCCCCTGTAGTCCCAGCTACTTGGGAGGCTGAGGTGGAAGGATCACCTGAGCTCAGGAGGCCGAGGTTGCAATCGCAGTAATCATGGCGCTGCCCTCTCGCCTGGGCGACAGAGTGAGACCCTGACTCAAAAAATAAAGAAAAGGAAAACAAGAAGGGACATCTGGACATAGAGACAGGAAGACGCAGTGAAGATGTGGGGAGAAGTTGACCACATATCGACAGCAGCAGGAATGATGTGGCCACTAGCCATAGGATGCCGGGAGTCCCAGCGGCCACAAGAGACAGGAAGGACCCTCCTGAGAGCCTTGGGGAAGAGCTGGCCCTCAGAAGCCTTGACTTAGGCCTTAGTGCTCCTGGCTTCCAGGACGGTGAGAGAATCCATTCCTGTCGTCTTAAGACGCCTCGTCCACGGCCGTTTGTCACGGCAGCCCCAGGGCACCCACGGGGGGCCCAGGTCGGGTCAGCGTGGCTTCTGGTGGCTGCCGGCCACTGGCAGGCCACTGGGCGCTGGGCCCCCTAGTCTGGCCAGGCCCGTGGAGGCACCCTGAGCGCTTGACACCTGGCCTCGCCCCTCCATGGGGCGGATGCAAATCCTCTCACTTCCCATTCCCAGAGCGGGGTGGGCATGGCAACCACGGGGAGGGGAGGGGCAGGATTTGAATACGAGCTCCCAGCTGGGCCCAGCATGAAGGTGTCCAGTGCTATTTTGGTGTTCAAGGACACACCCGGGGGTTGGGGGGGCACGGCACAACCCCGAGGCTGCATGGCCATCGGCTACCAATCTGGGGAAATAAAACAGCAGAAATTCACCCCCTCAGGGTCCTGGTGGCCCGAGTCCAGATCTGGGTGGGGGCAGGCTCACTCCCTCCAGGGGCTCTGGGAGGACCCTCCCTGCCTCGCCCGGCTCCTTGGCATGTGGTCACGTCCCTCCAGTAGCTGCCTCTTCCATCACGTGGTCTCTGTCTCTCTTCTTGGGAGGACACGCCATTGGACCAGTGTGGCCCCGTCTTGCCTTATTTCCAAATGAGGTCACCTTCCCAGGTTCCTCTGGACACTGTTCCACTATTAGGGTCCCTGCTATGGAGGGGTGGGGCCTTATTCAACACAGCACAGGTGGACCTGCAGTGAGGGCAGGGTGCCCGGGCCTAGGCTGGTCTGGGGCTGCCCTCACTCCTGCTGGTCTGGTCATGTCTGGCCACGTATGGACACGTGTGCTGCAGCGGGGGATACGGGGCTGGACATGGCCCCCTGCCTAGAGTGTGGGTGTGGGGTTTAGGAGTTTGAACCCCAGCTGTGACCCTCAGCCTGGTGGACAGGGCTGAGCTGGACACTGTCACCCTCATCTGCCCTGAAGGTTTCAGGCCACAAGTGGGGGACTCCCCCTTTACCTTGTGCACCCTGAAGGGGAAGTGATAGAGGCCTGTGCCTTGGGGGCCTTCCCTGGGCTCGGCAGTGCCTTCTCTGTCCTGTTGAAGCCCCCTGGTAGGAACCACACCCTGTCAGAGGCGGAAGCAGGCCACAAGCTCAGACCACAAGCCCAAGCCATTAGCTCAGCCCACAAGCCCAGGCCATCAACCCAAGCCAAGAGCCCAGGCCACAAGTCCAGGCCACAAGCCCAGGCCAAGAACCCAGGCCACAAGCCCAGGCCAAGAGCCCAGGCCATCAGCCCAGGCCACAAGCTGAGGCCATCAGCCCAGGCCACAAGTCCAGGCCAAGAGCCCAGGCCATAAGCTGAAGCCATCAGCCCAGGCCACAAGCTCAGGCCAAGAGCCCAGGCCATTAGCCCAGGCCACAGGTCCAGGCCACAAGTTCAGGCCACCAGCCCAGGCCATCTGCCCAGGGCACAATCCCAGGCCACAAGTCCAGGCCACAAGCCCAGACCATCAGCCTAGGTTGTAAGCCCAGGCCCTGCCTTCTCATGAGCACAGGGTCTTTTTCCTCCCTAATGGGACAGGGTAGGGCTGGGTCCCTGGGGGTTAGGGCAGCCAGCAGCAGTGTGGAGGGCCCTGGCCGTCCCTGCAGCCGCCGCTGTCACCTCTCTCCCCACGCCCAGGGCCTGGTCCCTACTTCCCAGCCCAGAGGCCAAGAAGGCATTTGGGAAGGAGCCAGGCGCCAGGCAAATGGGGCCCCACCACCAGGGGAGGGTATGCAAACAGCTGGGATTTGCATGTGCAGGTGCAATGCCCCCTCCCTGCGTGTCTCTGGAGGGGGTGGGAGCCGGGTAGCCGGGGGTCTCAGGAGGCGGGGGGCCAAACCCCCACCCCAGAACTCCCAGAGGCCAGGCGAGACAGATGCCTGGGTCTGGCCTCAGGGCTCAGGGGCAGCTGGGCATCCGCTGGCCAGAGGTCACTACAGAAACAGCGGGACCAAGTGCGGCTTCCCTGGCGTGGCGCAGAGCCAGGCGGTCGGGCCAGCCCAGCCATCCCCTAGCTGCGTGACTTTGGGAAGATCCCCCAGACACCCTGGGCCCACCTCATTCCTGAGATGGGAAAACGGGCAGGCCCAAGGAGAAGGTGCTGGAAAAGTCCCTTCGTGTAGCAACCAAGGAGTCATGCTGTGACACTCTGTCCGCCCCCCTAGCGAGGACACTTGTCCCCCTGGGCTGGGTGTGGAGGACACAAATCGGGGAAGGAGACGAGGGTACACGGTGGTGACGCAGTGCCCTCAGAGTCCCCCCTGCCACACCCTGCCTCGCTCCCTCAGCCCCTGCCCCAACTGCCCTTCCAGACTGCTTGGCCAGGCGTGGTCCTGGAGTCTCAGACCCAGAGCCCGTGGGCTGCCCGTCCCATCCACGCCCTCCCCAAGTCCTGGGCAGCCCCGTCCAGAGCGCCCCACCTTGCCCATGGCAGGCCGTCCCTCCACAGCCCCAGAAGGGGAGATTCTCCCTCGGCTGGGGAAACTGAGGCAGAGGTGTGGCCTGGTCACTGCTCCCCTCCTGCCCACCCACCCTTCCTGCCCAGGGAGGAGGGCACGTCCCTGTCCTGCTCCCCCCGGGAACCCCTACCTGCTTGCCTTTCCCGGCACCTGACACGGCGACTGCCCGAGAACAAGAGGAGCCTCCGTCCACCCCACGGTGTCCCCACAAGGCCAGCCTTGGCCCCTCCTCCTCCCGCCCACCCCGCCTGGTGCCTGAGTAGCCAACACCCACCCAGGGCATCGCCTGGCCTTCTCAGGACACCGGGCCACAGGTCGGCTGCCTGCAAAGCCACCTGCCACCCTGGGACAGCCTTCTCCGGGTGTGGGGGCCTCCCGGGCCCCAAGGACACGTCCAGTCTGACCTGCTCAGAGGAGACCTGCATGGGGGTGGCGGCCAGGCTACCTAGTTGCTGTCATGGCCTCCAAGGGCTGTGCCTGGGGGTGGCTCTGACATGTGATTGGACAGAGCATTTTGCCTCAGTTTCCCCAGCAGGTGGGAATGGGAGCTGCCCCAAGAGCACACGTCTCATGCCAGGGTGCTGGGCTCAGCTGCCCCGGGGTGGACAGCAGGCAAAGGAGCTGCCCCCTCCCTGTCACGGCCTAGGAAGCCCGGAGGCCTCGGCCTCCGCCCTGCCGTGTCCTGGGAAGGCTGCCCAGCTGGGGGCCAGCATGAGTGATATCCACGCACGGTCATGTGTTCAGCACTGTGGGGGCTGCGTGAGGACTGTCCCTCTGTGAGGGGCAGGACAGGGCGCCTGGGGAGAGTGCCTGCTGGCGTCCCAGACGCCTGGGCTCCCACCTGTGCATGCTTCATGCTGGCCTCAGTTTCTCTGTCTGTAAGGCAGGGAGCCTAGTGGCCCGACTTCTGGGAGACCCTTCCCCAATGACACCCCAAGACCCCTGCCCGGGCCCTCATTCCCTGAGCCCTGAGAAGGGTGGGGGATGGTGCCCAGGACTTGCGTTCTGGGCCCCCATAGCATCTCCAGCCGGGTTGTCGGCCGCCAGAGGGCGCCCCGGGACTACAGGCCAAGTCAGCCGCAGCGTGGCCATGGCTAGCCGTGGGGTGGGGACCAGAGGCTTGGCTCTGGGCAGGAGGCTCTGGGCACTCTGTGATGTGCCCTGTCCCCTAGCACGGCTGGAGCCCCACCCCGGGGTGGAAGGGCTGCCAGGTCCCTGGGTAAACACCAGGTGTGCTGAGGGACAGAACTTGACTCTGGGTACCTGCAACTCCAGGGCAGGGGCCCCACAAGCCCTTGGGGGACCTGGGACCCCCGAGGACCCGGTTCTGAGCAGGCGAAAACAATCTGGAGGGCCCTGGAAGTCCAGCCTGAGCTCACACCCACCTCATCAGCCCAGAGCCTGTTCCCACTGTGGGTTCTGCTGGTGACTGGGGAACACGGGGAGAGAGCCTGTGGGGGTGGGGGACACAGTCCTCCCTCTATCCTGGACCTGCCCCTCCGCCCCTGTCACCTGGACAGCTGAGGAACCCCAGCAATGCCTCCTTGGTCCGGGACCAGGTCATGCCCCTCCCTGCCTATCACCTACCATGGTTCCCTCTCTCCCTGGCGATGCAACCCAAACAGAGCCAGCGCTTTTGCTTCTGCTGCCCTGCCAGGAGCACTCTTCCCTGGAGCCCCCCTGCTGGCTCCTTCTCACCACTCAGCTCCCACATCCTTTCTTAGAGACGCCTGGGCCTGGGGCTCCTCCCACAGGACGCGGTGCTCACTTCTGTGCGCCTCGCCCTCGAAAGGGTCTTCCATGCACCCGTTGGCTTCTGCGTCTGCTTCCCACACAGGACTGTGGCCTGGGCCTTCCCCGCCCTCTCCGTGGGGCCGGAACGCGCCAGCCCAGAACGTGTGCTCTGCAGCGGTGGGTGGGTGTATGAGTGAGCGAAGGAGTGAGTGTCCAGGTGAGCGCGCGGGTGCCGCCGTGGGGGCGGAGTGGCGGAGTCGGGTGGGGGGGAGAGCTTCCTGGCACACCCCAGCACCTCCGCCAGGGGCGCTGCCTTGGGGGAGGGAGGTGCCAAGGTGCTCCCGGAGTCTCGAGAGGCAGATGGGAGGGCTGTTTGCACCGACGGGACAGCCTTGGCCTCCCCTCCAGGCCTGCTGTCCTGAGTGAACGGCCTGCATCTCGTTTGGTACAATTGGCTCCTGGCAGGTGTCACACGGGGGCTTCTTCTGGGGCAGAGGCTACACCGGGCCGTCGAGAGGCTACACCAGGCAGTCGAGAGGCTACACCAGGCAGAGCAAGGTTCCACAGGGCCGGCCCCTCCGCCACCAGACCTCTCTCCTGAGGATGACAGAGCCCCATCCAGCCCAGCAGGGGCCCACCAACCACCCCGCCAGGCCAGGCCATGGGCTCAAAAGCTGACCCTGGCGCCCAGGAGAGCCTGAGTCCTCTCTGACCCAGCCCTTGGGCCTGGGCTGGGCGAGAGGCTGAGGGCTGGCTCCCCACCTGCCCCAGCCACAGGGCACTTCCTGGGTGTCACACGGGGCTTCATGTGAAGAGAGCCTGCAGCCCTCCGCCCGCCTCCTTTTTGTCTTTCAGGAGAGAAGGCGCCATCCAGAGTGGGCCCGCTGACCCTGGTCTCCACACCCGTGTGGTGGGACCCTCGGGGCCCCTGTACTGCTCAAGAGCCAGCCCGGGCGGGAGAGAGGCGGCCCAGATGCCCCAGACGGGAACGGCGGATGGTAGGGAGTCGCCTCTGACCCCTCCTGCTGGAGAGCCGAGGCCGCACGGTGGTGCCGGGCAGTGGGGCCATGGCATCCTGTGGGACAGAGCCTTTGTCTGAGGCCTCTGGGCTGGCCCCGGACGGTGGCGGCAGCAAGCCCAGTGGGACCCGAGAGCCACATGTCCATCCCCTCTCCGGCAAGGGTCACCCAGGCCCCGAATATTCCCCACAGTGACACAGATTTGTCTTTGCTGCTTCTGCATCCCCGGGACTTCCCAGAGCTCCACCCACAGAACTGCGTCACCTCCTGGGGCCTCAGGGGACCCGGCGACCCCCCTCCCATGGCAGGGCCCACAGCCCCATGTCCTGGGCCTCTGTCTGTGGCCTCTGCCCCCAGGGAGCCGGATCTGTGAAGGGAAGGTAGGGGACAGCAGGGCCTCTGCCCTGAGCTGCATCTGGACTGGCCTCTGGGCACCGGGCAGCACCTCTGTGCCTGGCCCTGTTCTTGGAGCAGCGTTTCTGGCCGGTCCATCCACCCTGCCACACAGATGGGGACACAGGCCAGAGAGGCCGAGTGATCTGCCCTCAGCACCGTGGCCATGCAGGCCGCAGCCCACTCATCCGCTGCCCTGTCCAGAGCTTCCGCAGCCCAGGAAGGAGCTGGCCCACCCGCTCCCCGAGGGTGCCCCAAGGGTGCCCTGCTGGCAGGCCACAGAGCTCGCAGGAAGGAGGCCCCGCCCAGGATGCCAGCCCAGGGCTTCCATGCACACACCCTGCATGTGTCACTCGGCCTGTGTCACGACGTGTGTGCCACTCGGTGTGTGTCACTCAGTGTGTGGGTCACTCATCATGTGTTACTCAGCATGTTTGTTACTCAGCGTGTGTCACTTGGTGTGTGTCACTTGTCATGTGATACTTGGCATGTGTCACTCAGTGCGTGTCACTTGGCATCTGTCACTTGCTATGTGTGTCTCACTTGGTGTGTGTCACTCAGTGTGTGTGTGTCACTCGCTGTGTGTGTCGCTCATATGTGTCACTCAGTGTGTGTCGTTGTGTGTGTGTTACTCGGCATATGTGTCACTCGGTGTATATGTCACTCTGCGTGTGTCACTTGGCATATGTCGCTCAGTGTGTGTCACTTGGCATCTGTCACTTGGTATGTGTGTCATTTGGTGTGTGTCACTCGGTGTGTGTATCACTTGGCATGTGTGTCACTCAGTGTGTGTCACTCAGTGTATGTGTCACTCGGTGTGTGTGTCATTTGATGTGTGTCACCCAGCATGTTTGTCACTCAGCATGTGTCACTTGTGTGCGTCACTTGGCATTTGTCACTTGGCATCTGTCACTTGGTGTGTGTGTCACTTGGTGTGTGTCACTTAGTGTGTGTGTCACTCGGCATATGTGTCACTCAATGTGTGTGTCACTTGATGTGTGTCACTCAGCGTGTGTCATTCGGTGTGTGGGCACTGGCATATGGGTGCCGGTGTGGAAGTCTGTGTGAGTGTGTTCTGGGCTTGCAGCCTCTGGAATGCCCCCAGCCCCACCCGTGCCTCACCCAGACCCCGGTCACCCATCAGCGCACGTCATCACGTCACTGGACACGAATCTATAGCGCAGCGTCTCTGTGCCCAGCCCTCTGCCAGGTGTCAGGGGAGGCACAGACAACAATCAGGGAGATGGATGGGTAAGAGGGAAAGTGAGTGAGTGATTGCAGCATCTGTGGGGAGAAGTAAAGCAGGGGAGGGCAGTGGCTGGGAGATTCTGTTTTTGAGCGGGCTGGTCAAGGAGGACCCCACTGAAGGAAGGGCGGTCCGTCTGCAGGTCTGTACGTCCCCCATTCAACCTCCCTCTCTTCCCCATGTGCGCCAACACACCCTTGCATACTCACCCCTCACCGCCCATCACCCATCTATGTGTCAATACATCCATCCACCTACCCACCTGTGCACCTGTCCATCCAGGTACCCATCCATCCATCGGTCCTTCCACCCGTCCACACGTCCACCCATCCATCCACCCACTCATCCATCCTTCTGCTCATACATCCGTCTATCCTTCCGTCCATCCATGCATACATACATCCTTCCATCTGTTCATCCATCTATTCATCCTTCAATCCGTCCTTCCCTCCATTTGCTCGTTCACGCTCCTATCCACGCACCCATTCATCTCTCCATCCACCCATGCTTCCATCCATTCTTCATCCATTCATACCTATATCCATGCTCCTAGCCATCCATCCATCCTTCTCTCCATCCTCCTCTCCATGCATCCTCCTCTCCATGCATCCTTCCATTTACCCATCCATCCTTTTATCTATCTATTCATCCATCCGTCTTTCCATCCATCCTCCTCTCTGCCCATCCATCCATCCATTCATCCATGAATCCGTCCTCCTTCTATCCATACATCCGTTCACCCTCATGTTCGTCCATTCATCTCTCCATCTATCCATCCGTCCATCCATTCATCCATGAATCCGTCCTCCTTCTATCCATACATCCATTCACCCTCATGTTCGTCCATTCATCTCTCCATCTATCCATCCATCCATCCATTCATCCATCCATCCTTCTCTCCATCCACCCACCCATCCATCCTTCCATCCAATCATCCATCCATCCATCCATCCATCCACCCACCCATCCATCCTTCCATCCAATCATCCATCCATCCATCCATCCATCCATTCATCCATCCATCCTTCTCTCCATCCACCCACCCATCCATCCTTCCATCCACCCACCCATCCATCCTTCCATCCAATCATCCATCCATCCATCCATCCATTCATCCATCCATCCATCCATCCATCCAACTTCCTATCCAGCCATCCATCTGTCCATCCTTCTATCCACCCATCCATTCTTCTATCCATTCATCTATACTTCCCTCCATCTATCCTTCCATCCATCCCTGTATTCATATGTCTGTCTGTCTGTCTGTCTATCTATCCATCTGTTCATCCATTTATCCACCCATTCTTCCATCTGTCCACCCTTTCATCTGTCCATCCATCCACCTACCCACTCACCCATCCGTCTGTCCATTCACCCACCCGCCTACCCGTCTATTCGTCCATCCATATGTCCTCCATCCGTCCATCTGTTCTTCCATGTGTTTGGTCATTCATCTCTCTGCCCACTCACCCATGCTTCCAACCCACCCACCCCCTACAGACGTGTTTACTCCCTCATCGCCACCCATCGATCCATCCTTCCACCAGCCCGTCCCTCCACCCACACACCCATCCAGTCACCCATTCCTCTCCCCATCCGCCCACTCACTGTTGACAAACTCCTCCCCAGTGCCTGGTCTCACCGAGGTCTGACCAGCTGAGTCAGTCTTCCATCTCAGGAGGCCCACACGCCGGGGCAGAGGCGGCACTTTCCCAGGCTCTGGGTAGCTGTGGGGGGCTGAGCAAAGCATCGGCGGCTCTCATGTGGCTTCTTCCCTGGTGTGTGTAGCTCACAGACTAGGCCATTGTCCTTCAGCCCCCCAGCCTCCCCCACACTGGAAGGCTGGGAATGCAGTAGGCGCCCAATAAATTCCGGTGGGCTGACGAAGTCATTCCTGCCTCTTCCTCTAGTCCTCACCATTTTGTTGTTGGCTGTCACCCTGCCCCTGCCAGCCCTTGGGCGACCTGTGTGGCCATTTCCGAGAGGCCACCTCAGCTCGGGTCAGCTCTGACCTCTGGCCTGTGCTGGGCCATGGGGGCTTCAGAGGGCGAGACCCCACCAGCCATCATGCCAGGCTGGCCACACCTATAAGGATGGGGGCCCTGCCAGGAACTACCCACCACTGTCTGCAAGGATTTAGGGACAGGCCAGCCATCCCAGGCCCAGACCCCGTTGCCCTAAGGCCGCCTCTCCTGGGAGTGGGGACAGGAAGCCCCAGGGTCTCTGTGGTCACAATAGGGCTCATGCACGCTGCAGACTGGTACACACGTGCACATGTGAGTGCACACACAGTGGCCATGTTCCCGGGCCAGCACCCAGCTCTACATCTCGGAGGAGGAGGAGGGGTGTGCTCAGGCCGTGGATGGGGACCAGATGCCAGGGTGCATGCTCTCCCTCCCTGACCCGTGAGATGGGGCGAATCTCCTGATTTCCCAGCAAGAAGACCACCCGGGGGCCCGGCTCTGGGGCCTCTCTTGGGATGCCATGAGGTCCGCGAAACCAGGCCTCTTGCTCTCTGTGCCGGCACAGTGGGTGTCAGTGCACATCGTGGGGTGACCGTCCGCACAGCCCATGACCTGGAAACCGTGTCAAGGCAAGTTCCAGCCCCTTGGCCTCCATCCTGCTGTGGCCCCCAAACTTGGGGACGCGGGGTGTCACCCGCACAGGAGAGGGGGGAGTGCATTCAAAAGCTGATTCCGGGACCCTGCCCAACCCACTGCATCGGGATCTGCATTGGAGACTGTCCACAGAGTCCCCGGGTGGCAGCAGGGGTCTTCATGGGCACAGGGGCGGGTGGGCAGGGCACAGGTGAGGTCACGAGCCGCCGGGAGCCACTGTGGGGCCAGGACCGGGAGTAGGGACTCAGTTGGGAGGTGGGCGCCCTGCTCTCCTGTTGGGGGTGTCACAGCCTCAAGGGACTTCGCCAGCCAGGAGTACCCTCTCTGAGACTCAGGGGTTGGAGGCAGGCAGGGTGGTGCCCTGTCCTGCCACCCTCCTCTCGCCCTCCTAGCCACCCATCCATTCTGTATCGAGCACCTACCGCATGCTGAGTCCTCTGACAGCCAAGAGCTCCAAGAAGACACCGAGGGGTCTCTGGAGATGCCTGGGGACCCTGGCCTCCACAGTCTGCACCCCATGCCCCCTTCCCTTCATTTTTCATTCTCTTTTTTTTCCTTTGGTTTTTTTTTTTGAGTCACAGTCTCACTCTGTTGCCCAGCCTGGAGTGCAGTGGCAAACTCACAGCCTCCGAAGCCTCGACCCCCCGGGCTCAGGTGATCCTCCCACCTCAGCCTCCCAAGTAGCTGAAACTACAGGCATGCGCCACCATGCCTGGCTAATTTTTCGATTTATTGTAGAGACGAGGTCTTGCCAGGTTGCCCGGGCTGGTCTCGAACCCCTGGGCTCAGGCAATCCTCTCACCTCAGCCTTCCCAATTGCTGGGATGACAGGCATGAGCCACCGTGCCTGGGACCCCCCCTTAGTTTTCTAAGTTGATCTCACCCCTACCTGCTGGGCTCGCGTGGCTCTGTGTCCTTGCATGTAGAACAGTGCCTGGCATTCAGTTGGTGCTCAGTGAGGATTTGAGGAATGAATGAATGAGTGAATGTCCTGCCTGAAGGAGGACACTGGCCAGGAAGCCTCTGCCCACCTGGTTGCTCGAGGGGTCCCCCCGGCCCACAGATGCTGACCTCACAGCCATCATACACCCTGCTCGCTGCCAGCCCGTTTGCCCATTCCTCACGCACCTTTGACCTCAGAGGCCCCTTCACTACAGGAACATGGGGCGAGTCTAGGGAACTGAGGGGTGCTGGCAAACAGCCCCCAGAAAGTGGGTGCGAGGTAGGGCGGGCGCCATGTTTTCAGAACATTCTGAGGATGAAAGACCGGGAAAGTGGAGCCTCTGTGTCCGTGCCTGGCCAGGTAGGTCTGTTGGCCTTCACATCCAGGACGACAGGGTCAGACAGGTGGGTGGGAGGGACTTTTCTGGAGGGAGCAGGCCGTAGCTGGCAGGCTGGGACCCTGGGGGCCTGTCCTCTTCACCCAGAGAGTGGCCATTGTGCCCAGCCAGGCCACACTGCCCACCGGCAAGCAGGCTGCACCTGTATTTCCTGCTCCACGTCACCTCTCCTCAGCCCACGGCCTCCCCAAGCCTGTGCCCAACCCAGCCCCACCTCACCTCACCTGCACACCTGGCCGCACTCCCTCCTCTCAGCTCCCATCTCTCAGCACCCCTTCCCCAGGCCCTGCCCCCCAGCTCCCTGGAAGTTGCAGGGACCCCGAAGACCATGCCTCATCCAGCCTCCCAGCTGCCTCAGTGTCCCCTGAGCTGACAGGACCCTGCACCTCCACACAGCTCAGGGCCTGGCCTCCCCAGGAGCCCTGACTCGCCCCTCTGGCTGGCCCTGGGGACAGCCCTGGGCACCTCCAAGAGCCTCCCCAGTGCTCGGTGGCTACTTACTAGCATTTGTAAAACATGGACGTGTACACACCAGTGGAACCCAGTATAATGACCGTATTCACTGCCGGCTTCAACAATGACCATTCAGAGGTGACGTTGTCTAATCTCAGTTGCACGCCCTGCCCCACCCTCCGGGTCATTTCAAAGCAACTCCCGCCCCACATCCTTCCAGGCGGAAGTTCTTCAACTTCCTTTCGGCCCTGAAGTTCAGTTTGCATAGGGAAGGCAGAAACTTGCTTGACCCTCCAACCCCCACCCACAAGGTCCATGATTATCAGCCAAGCAACTGGCAAAGGGTCAATCACATTTTTTAGTATTATTATGAATGAACGAGTGTTTGAGCTATTTGGTTGTTGTAACCCTTGGTCTGTCTGTCTGTCTATCCTCTATCTATCTATCTATCGAGAGGGGATCTCACCATGTCGGCCAGGTCTCAGACTCCTGGGCTCAAGCAATCCTGAATCTAGGCCTCCCAAAGCCCTGGGATTACAGACACGAGCCACTGCACCTGGCCCTTGATTCTTTTTCTTGCTCAAACTGTCCTGCCGTGGGCCAGTCCCTACTAAAACTGTACGGTGGGCAGTTCTAGGGCATGATTTTGTCTGGAGAGAAAGGAGCTGAGGCATCTGTGCTGAGACAGCCCATGCACACTCGAGGACTGGTGTGCACCTCTTTCCATCTGTATCTCTTTCCTCTTAGGGTGAGCACCTTGGTTCCAAAGGAATTGAGCAGATTGTTTGCTGGATCATACACACACACGATTTCAAAATAGCAACGCCGACATCACCCCCAGCAATGCAGCTCTGGGGGCTCCTTTTCTCCTGAGGATGAGTGACAGCCCTGACCGTGGCACTCTGCGTCGCTATGCACCACAGAGCCACTGGGGTCATTTCTAGTTGTTGCTGACATCAAAAGCATGACTAGCATTGTGTATACAGAGGGTGCCAAAAAATACACACATTTTAAGAAAGGAAAAAACTGTATCAAAATTGTCGTACTCAATCTATACTGGTAGCAAAAGATGAATACAAGTCTCGTTCGACGTCTGCCATTACAAGAGGTGCTCACAGTGGCTACCATCACCGTCCAGACACGTCTGATGATGGTAAACTAAGAGCAATGCATAGATAACATCACTTAAAATGTGTATGCATTTTTTTGGTTCCCCTAGTTTTTCCTATATATCTTTGGGTTCATTCCTAGCAGTGAGGTTTCCGGGTCACCCGGTACATGTGCTTTTGCTGATGCTGCCAGCGTCCCATTCCCACCAGTGATGAGAGCACCTGCTGCCCACGGCCTCTCCCACAGAGTTGCCTGGACTTCTGCCCATCAGATAGGGGAGCGGTGATATCAGGGTGTACTTCCAACCCGCATCTTTCTTGTTAGGAGCGTGGTTGAGTATGTTTCCACAAGTGCAAGGTCAGCAACCCCGATGCCCGTGAGCTGTGCGTGTCTCCTGCCCACCTTCCATGGGACCACCCGCAGGTCACCCCTGGGTGTTGGGTGTTCCTTATGTATCGATGCTACTAATCCTTCCCCTATGATGGGAACTGCAAATGCTTTTCCCAGCTTTGCATTTGTCTCCTTGACTTCGTTAATGGTGGTTTCCTTTAAAAAAAAATTTTTTTTTCTGGTTTGTATCTGTTGCTTTTGGATTTCAGGTCACAGTTGGGGATGTCTTCCTGACTCACGGGTTCTTGAGTAATTCACGTGTGCTTTTTTGCAAAATCTGCATGATTTCATTCCCCTGTCTACACTTAAGCCTCTGATTCATGTGGGACTTACTCTTGTGCATGGTGTGCGAGACGGATCCAAGGTGTCCTTTCTTTTGGCGCACCTGTCCAGCAGTCCCAACACCACCTGCTAGGAGCTTGCCTTTCTCGTGCTGGAATGGGACCGTTAGTTGCCCCTGTGTTCATCTGGGAAGTCCTTCCCCAATGTCTGCCGAGTGCCTCAAGGGCAGACCGTGCCTTCTTCTGACCCCTGCCCATGTTCTGTCCTCACTGATGTGCCTCTCAGGAAGGTGTGCTAGGCTCATGTGCCCTGCATTTTATGGCACTGAGCACAAGCTGGGACCCACCCACGCCTTTCTGCAAAGGCACACGTGTTCCTCTGTGCAGGCACGCACAAGGTGTGGGGAGTCAGGGTCAAGGACTTGAGCTGGGCTCAGTCTACCATCACAGACCTGACTTTCTGGTCCAGGGGAAACATCAGCCCAGGGTGCTCCATGAAGATCTGGCAGTGTCTCCTAAACTTTGGGTGCCCCGATGGGGCTGGCAGGGGGCAGGAACTGTCCGGAGAGGCTGGTCTTTTCTGTTTGCTTGCCCCCTCCCCCTGAGCTGTGCTGAGACCCAAACAGGCCCTCCCAGGGAGCCCGTAGGCGCAACGGCAGCCCAGGTCTGGAGGACAGGGCACCCCTTCTCCACGCCCCGAGGGTGGTGCAAAGCCTCTCCCTCGTCCGCTGGGGCAGCCCAGCCCATGCCTGGCAGCCACACCAGGTGCAGCCGGGTAGGCTCCCCACCCGCACAAGTTCCCACCGGGCGCCTGGGCAGGGTCCCATCCCCCTTCCTGCCCCGAGGTGCTTCCGTGCCTGGGCACCCAGGGCGCGCTCAGGGTGTCACAGGCGCCGGCACACCGTCAACCTGGCGCCCAGAGGATCCGCCCGCGCGCGCCCCGCGCCCTCTTTCCTCCCACCCCCTCTCCGGAGCGGCTCAGAGAGCGGGACAGCAGGTGCCCACGCGCTAGCCGACATCGGGTTCGCCCTGGCCAGCCGCGAGCGTTACTCCCGGCCTCCGCCAACAGGTGGGCGGGGGCGTGGACCGGACCAAGCAGGTGGGCGCGGACGGAGGGCGGGCCCAAGCCGCTAAGCGGGGGCGGGGCCAAGCACGTGAGCGCGGGTTTGGGCGGGGCCAAGCAGGTGGGCGCGGGCGGGGCGGGCCCAAGCAGGTGGGCGCGGGCTTGGGTGGGGCCAGGCAGGTGGGCGCGGGCGGGATTTGGGGTCGAGCAGGTGGGCGCGGGCGGGGGCGGGGCCGAGCAGGTGGGCGCGGGCGGGGGCGGGACCAAGCAGGCGGTGCGAGCGGGGCGTGCCAGGCAGGTGGGCACCGGCGTGGGCGGAGCCAAGCAGGTGAGCGCCCGCTGGTGCGCCCCGTGCGCGCCGGGCGGCCGGGGGCGGGGCGTCCAGTCGAGGGCGGGTGCGCCGCCCCAGGGGACCAGCCCGCGGCCGCGGCCCCTTCGCCCCGCCCCGCGCGCCCGGGAGGTGCCGGTAGCGGCCCCGCGGCGGGGCTGGCAGGAGCGCCCCCCGCACGGGACCCGGGCGCCCGATTTCGCCGCAGCTCCCGGCGCCGCCGCCCGGGCCGGCCCCCGCGGGCCCTGCCTCGCCATGGCCGCGGCCTCCACCCCGCCCCGGGCCGAGAGAACGCGCTGGGGCTGGGGCCGCCTGCCGGGCGCCCGGCGGGGCAGCGCGGGCCTGGCCAAGAGGTGCCCCTTCTCGCTGGAGCTGGCGGAGGGCGGCCCGGCGGGCGGCGCGCTCTACGCGCCCATCGCGCCCGGCGCCCCGGCGCCCGCGCCCGCCGCGTCCCCCGCGCGCCCCGCCGCGCCGGCCGCGCCCCCCGCCGCCGCCGACTTCGGCCCGCGGCCGCCGGTGAGCCTGGACCCGCGCGTCTCCGTCTACAGCGCGCGCCGCCCGCTGCTGGCGCGCACGCACGTCCAGGGCCGCGTCTACAACTTCCTCGAGCGTCCCACGGGCTGGAAGTGCTTCGTCTACCACTTCGCCGTGTGAGTATCGTCGCTCGCGGACCCGTGGGGAGCGCCGTCGCGGCGACACCTGCCCAGCCCTCGCCGCGACGGGAGCAGGGGAGGGAGGGAGGGCACGGGTTCGGGGAGACGCGGGAGCAAGCCGCTGCCCTGGAAGTCCAGGGTCGCCGCTTGGCAGGGAGGGAAGGGGTGGAGGCAGCACCTGCAGGCGCTGGCAGGCATGGGGGGACAGCTGGCGGGGGTGGCCCGCTCCTCCCTAGAGCAACCGTCCAGGTGTTACTCTCGCTGGAAGAGCGGCATCCCGGGGCGCTCGCCCTTGGGTGCAGAAAAGAGAGCTCTCCAAGGTCGGCTGAGCCAGAGGCTCAGAGTCCCCAGGAGGGGAGGGCCCTCAGCCCCCGTGGTGGCACATCTCAGACCTGCCCAGGCAGACTGGGGGGGCAGGACGGCGGCCAGTGGCGTTCCCCGTGATGGGATGGGGGGAACCCACTGGCCCCGCGGTAACCGAGCGCAGCTGGTCAAAACTTGGCTCATCTGTGGAGGGGCCGCGGGCAGCCCTCCGCAGGGGGCCCAGTACAGGGCAGGCAGGTAGCAGCAACACCTGGCCGGCCCTGTTACCAGGTGGTTCCAATTCCCAGGCCGGCGTGCCTGGGCAGGGTGCTGGATTTCTCAGGGATGGGGCACAGGAAGTCACCTCTGAGAAGGGTCAGACTGCTCTCCCTGCGGCCTGCCTGGAGCCCTCCCCTGTCGGCTCGGTGGCCCTACTTCCTGGCTGCCCAGCCAGCAGCCTCTTGGTGTTGGGCCAGCCTCTGGCCTGCCAGTCTTTGCTCAGCCATCCCCAGGGCCCATGGCGGGGGGCTCTTGTGGGGACTGCAGGGGTGGCCTCTTGTGATTTCCCGTCGGTGGTGCGGTGTGCCCATCTTTGCTGCCTTGGCCAGCCTGGCAGGGAACTGGCTGCAGGGCATCCAGGGAGCTGTTTGCACCCGCTGGTAGCTGCCACCAGGGTCCTGTTGGCGGGAGGGCAGGGGCTGCAGGAGCCTGGACCCGGACAGCTTGGGGCATTGTCTTAGGTGCAGGAGTGGGGTGGTGGCAGGGCCTTCCAGGCCAGGGAGGGCGTCTTGGGGACTGCTGTGCTAAAGACATATATGGGCCGTGTTTTTGTTTTTTTTTTCAGTTGGAGTCTCACTCTGTCGCCCAGGGTGGAGTGCAGTGGCACGCTCACGGCCACCGCAGCCTCAACCTACTGGGCTCAGGTGATCCTTCCACCTCAGTCTTCCAAGTGACTGGAACTACAGGTGTGCACCACCATGCCTGGCTAATTTTTTGATTTATTGTAGAGACGCAGTCCTGCCAAGTTGCCCAGGTGGGTCTCGAGCCCCTGGGCTCAGGCCATCCTCTCATCTCGGCCTCCCAAAGTGCTGGGATGACAGGCGTGAGCCACTGTGCCTGGCTGTGGTCTTAAAGCCTTTCCCCACCTGCCTCCCAGCCATCAGCCTCCTGACATGTCAGAAAGCACCTGGGACACACTGGTCTGTGGGAGAGGAAACTGTACTTGTGGCGTGGTGGCCGCAGAAGCGGCTTGTTTTCAGGCTGGGAAGTGGACAGAGCCCCCCACCCCCCAGTCCAGCACTGCTGTGCAGATATCTGGCAGACACCAGGCCCAGTGGTGGGGCAGCTGCACCCATGGGCCTCCTGGCTCCCAAGCCCCCTGAGATGTCCAGGGCCAGGAGGCCCCCACCGCCAGGCACTTGGGCCCCTGCCCAGCAGCCTCTGTGCCTAGGAGCCCCCCTGCCAGGGCGAGGGGCCTCCAGACGGCCCTCGATGGCACCCCGGGCATGCAGAGCTGTGGGCACGCATCTCCCAGGCGCCTGGCCGGAGGCCGCTCTGCAGAGGAAGAGGGCCTGACGCAGCCCAGAGGAAGTCTCTGCTTACACTTGTGTTTTCTTCCTGATTCTGATTGTTTGACTCTCGGAAGTTTGCTCAGCAGAGCGTGCCTCCGTCCAGCCTCCCCAGAGCTGGCAGGACAGGGGGGCAGGATGGCTTCTCTGAGAGGGGACCCCCCCAGGAAAGGGAGCTTCTGTGAGGAGGCTGTGTGAGCCTGGGCTGGTGTTCTCCAGCTCTGGGCCCCAGCTTGCAAGAAGTGTGCCTGGCCCTAGGCAGGCAGCATGAACGATAGCTCTCTGGGTTCACCTGTGGATGGTGGGGGGCTGGAGGGGGACCCTCACTGGGCAGGGCATGAGGCTTGATTGGGGCCTAGGAAGATGTTCCCTCCTTCCCAGAGTCTCCAGGGGGGCCCCACCCACTCTGAATAAGCCAGTCTGTGGAGGGGAGACCTGGCCTTAGAGCCAGGTTTGCAGAGAGCAGGGTGGCAGCCTCTGAGACGGGGGGTGGGGGGGTGAGGGGGTGGCACCCGCCCAGCCCTGGACCTGCTCTAAGGGGTGTCCACGATGGTGGAGGGAGGGCTCCTTCCTTGGTCAGGCTGATTGTGAAACAAGGATTATGGTGTCCTGCCCCAGGGGAACGGGCTTGGCCTTGAGGTGCTGGAGACTGTGGGTGAGCGGAGGCGCGAGGTGGGAGCCAGTGTCCTGTAGGACTGGGCACACTCTCCCTTGTGCAGCTGGGAAAGAGACATCCTGTCTCCTCCTGGGGAACCCCTGTCCCTAGGAGAGCAGTGCTTCCTGTGTGCCTCCTGGCATCCCTGTCTGGTAGGGTCAGGGAGCAGGACGTGGCACCCAAGCCATGAGCTTGCTCCCCCTGCCACCCCTCAGGCCTCCTCCATGGCCCATTTTGCTACTACCAGGGGCAGCTTCACCCTCAGCTGTGGGAGTGAGCATCCGGGCAGGCCTGCCGGCTCTCGGGGTCCCTTCTGCTTTGCTGGGGAGCCTCAACCAGTGGTGTGGGCATCCAGCTGGATTCCGTCTGGCTGCTGCAAGACTGAGAAGCAAGGTTTGAGAGGGAGGCCTGGGGGGAGTGGAGACAGCCCCCCTCAGCTCCCGAGCCCACACCCAACTCGGTGCACCCTGCCCTCGCCCTCCCCTAGCCTGGCATTCCCAGTTTCTTAAGAACTTTCTTGTGGGTCTGATGGCACCCTCACAGGGCATGTTAATCATTGATGGAGTGAGAGGCAGGACTTGGCAGTTTGTGGGGTTGATCTGGCTGCCTCTCCAAAAGCCGAGGCCACGCAGAGACCGGTTCTCAGCCGTGTCATCCAAAGCTGCTGCTCCCGTGTCTGCCTGCCCCAGGCTCTGGCCTCAGCGTGCAGGGTGGCTGTAGGGTGATCATTCTGTAGCCCGGGAGGGCCCAGGGGCAGGCTCGGTGGAGGCAGGGCTGCCTGGGCCCTCAGGTCCCTCTGGGCTCCCTCTGGGGCTTCCCCCAGTACCCTCCCCACCCACCAGGGCCTGGTCCCTTGGTCTCACGCCCCACTCTCTGGAGACCTCTCACCCCTGCCGCCCAGCCCCATGTTATTGGATACACTGTTGCCCAGGAGTTGAGCGCATAACTGTGGCCTGGCATCCCTTACCCTGGGCCGTCAGCCGGGGAGGGTTGGGGGCAGGAGGTCCAAGTGGTGAAGGGACTCAGAGCCCGGAAGGGAGGACCCTCTCGCTGACCTGCAGGGGCCTGGAGTCAGGAGGGTGCTGGGGACCTACGTCCTTTTGGGTGGCGTCCTTGTGGGTGGCCCAGGCAGCACCAAGCGTGAAACAGATGGGCGGGGCTTTGTGTCTGAGCGTGGCTGAGTCCCCAAGCACTCTGGGACTATCCACTGTGGCAGGTTCAGGGTGGTGCCGGATCCTTCATTACGGGGTGGCCTGGGTCAGGAGAACATCGTGCATGCCTGGCACGGAGACAGCATCTCCCTGTCTCATGCCCCCAGCTTTTGCCTACACCCGTGGCGTGCTGGAGGCAGGGGAGGGACAGGACGGTCCCTGGCACTTTCACCTGGCACTGGGGCCTTCACATATAGTGGGCTGGCAGTTGTGTGTCGGGGGTCCCGGTCTGAGCTAAGGACGGATTTCCTCTGAGATTGGGGGTCAGGGGCTGGGACACAGACGGCCCAGGCCTCAGTTGTTGAGGGGATGGTGGGATGGGCCATCTTGTTCCAAGGAGGCATTGGCAGGTAGCCTCAGGGTGGGCTTCACAGACACCCCTGGGTTGGACTTTTTCCCTCCCAGCCCCTAGGATCTGGTGAGTCTTAATTCCTAGTGCATCCACGCAAGCATATTTGGAGATGGGGTCTCCAAAGAGGTGGGTAGGTTAAAATGAGGTCACTAGTGTGGGCCCTACCCCCATATGGCCGGGTCCTTATAAGAGGAGATTAGGGCTGGGCACCGTGGCTCACACCTGTAATCCTAGCACTTTGGGAGGCTGAGATAGAAGGATAGCTTGAATGCAGGAGTTTGAGACCAGGCTGGGCAACACAGTGAGATCTTGTCGCTACAAGAAAATTTTAAAAATTAGGTGTGGTGGCGCATGCCTGTAGGGAAGGCTGAGGTGGAAGGATCACCTGAGTCAGGGGGTTGAGGCTGCAATGAGCCATGATGGTGCCACCGCCCTTCGGCCTGGGTGACAGAGTGAGACCCTGACTCAAAAAGAATGAGGCGTTTGGACACAGACACACACACAGGGACAACCACCATGTGAGGACACAGGAGAAGATGCCATCTGCAAGCCAGGGGGAGAGACCCAGGAAGAACCAGTCTCCCCCGCTCCATCTCGGACTCCCAGCCGCCAGCACCAAGAGAGCACGCATGTGGGCTGGAGCCCACAGTCCGTGGTGCCTGTCACAGCCACCCAGGATGCCAGCACCCTCTCATGCTCTGGGAAGGGGGCATCTCTGAGTCAGCATCAGGTGCCTGGCAGGGCCACCCCAAGAGAGGTCAGGGTGGCAGGCGCCCGGGAGCTGACGTGTTTCCCCTGCCGTGACGTGCCGCCCTGGCTCGTGGTGCGTCCCGCAGAAGGACAGAGAGGGTGAACGGCCCCACCCCCCATGTGCTCCAGAGCGGACGCCGTGGGAGTGGCCGAGACGAGCAGGAGGGCCGTGCCCACCCACGGGTGTCAGCAGGGGCCTCCGCCAGGCAGGACACCCGATGCCCCCGTTTCCAAAGGTGTTGGTGCTTGGCGTTCTCTCGCTTTTGGTACTTGTGTCTGTGTCTGCTGTTCCTCTCTGGTTGTCCTTGTGTGTGACCAGAGCCTCTCAGAGGTGCCCCGGCGATACCGTGGACGGGGGTCTGATCCGGCAGGTCTGGGAGCCTGGAGTCTGCTGGCCTCACCGGCTCCCAGATGATGCATGCCACTGGCCTATGCAGCCGAAGTGCCGATGCTTAGAGCCCCTGCTCAGGGCCCACCAGCTCCTGACCCAGCCCTTCCTCTGGGACCTGAACTTTCAAGACCTTGTCCATGGTGACAAGAGTATGGCCAGGATGGTCTCTTCTCAGGCTCTGTGAGATGGGGATGCCCCCTCAAGGGTGGCAGCCTGCCAGGAGAATGTGCTAGGCCCAAGGGGAGCCAGGGCGGGTGCCCAGAGCAAGATGTGGGTGCTGGGAGACCATGGGGCATCGCCCTGGGAGGTGCCACAGAGAAGCTTCCGGAAGCCCAGCTTCTGATACAGGAAGGGAGAAGATGGTGATGGATGCTGCCACCATCGGCCACGTGGACTCAGACCCAGATTTGGTTACCAAGGGGAGGACCACGGGGTCCCGCTTCATGGCGGGGAGGTGCCTTGGCCAGCCAGCATGGGATTGGTGTCCCCAATGTGTCACCCCACTCCCCAAGTGCTCCTCGGCTGTGTTCTGCTCACCTGGGGTCCCTGGGGGCACATCGGCGAGAACCCCTGTGCCACCTCCTGGCAGGCAGTTGTCTCTCTCCAGTGGCCCTGCTGAGTCCCATGGGAAACCCCAGCTCTCACAGGCGCAAGAGGTTCACGCAGGCCCCAGAGTGAGGAGGAACCTGCTGGTGGGTCTGCCATGGCCGGTGACCCCGGGGCGGCCCTGGGACCCAAGACAGGAGCCGCTTTTACACGTGGCTTCTGACCACGTGGGGGGCCTTGATCTGTCTCTTGCTGCCCTTGGGTGGGGTGGGGGAGGGCGTGGATGGTTTGGTGGCTGGGCCATGTGAGATGTGGAGGCTGCCGTTTATCCTGGAAGGGGAGGCCAGAGGCCATGTTGCCCTAGGCAGGGTGATGCCGCCTTTCCTTCCGCCCCCTTCCCCTACCCCGGTCCTGGGAGGCCCTGGTGACTCTGAGGCTCTGGGTGTCACGTGGGTGTTGGTGTGTGTTGGCCTCAGCACTCCTGGGCATTTGAAGGTCCATGTGGGCAGATGGGACTGCATGGAGTTGTCTCATTCCTCCTGAGAAAGTCATCCGGTGTCCAGTCTTTGAAGGCCAGGCCCTCCCTTGCCTCTCTCTCCCTACCTTTGCCACCCCACCCTGCGCCAGTCTAGGCAGTGGCGGTCAGACCTGTGGCCCAGCAGCTCCAAGCCTCGTAGACACGCCGGGCCTGCCGACGCCCACCTGTGGGGCTTTCATCCAGTGACATTCTTGACCTTGGAGAAGCAGCCAGCAGGTGCCACAGGGACTCCTCCCCCACCCATGACCAGCTGGAGAGTCCCACAGCCCTACAACCCACGAGTGTTTTGAGGGGTTAGGGGCTCCGCTGGGCGCTTCTCTCTCTCTGTAACAGTCCAGGTAGGACACAGTGTCTGCCCGCCTCAAGGCCTCCTGGGAAGCCTTGAGGTTTGGTTCAAGATGTGGAACCTAAGCAGACTGAATGGTGCTTCTGGAAGGATCAAGAGAAGGGTCTCAGCTCCGTTGATCAGCACAGCACACTCAGAATGGGCCCCCTAGAGTGGGCACAGCTACACGTGGCCACTGCCTCTGGCAGAAGCTCCCACGCCTTGATTGGAGGGCTGGGCTGGGCGCCGACCCCAGGGAGCACCTGCCCACTCTGGGACGTGAGGCTGGGTCCCGCTTCCCCTTATCACTCACCAATTCTCAGATGGGGAAACTGAGGCTTAGCCATCTTGCCACACCCGGAAAGTGCTGCTGCTCCTGCCCAGAAGCCCTTGGGGCACCTCGGTCTCAAGGAAGGATGCCCTGTTGCTGGGATCACACCCGGTGTGCACCCAGGAGCACCCCCACACTTGCCCTTACCCTAGTCCTCACACCCTCTGCCGCCTCCAGGAAGCACCCCTTGATGGCTACTCCCTTTCCACCTCCCAAGTGCTTGCCCCGTGCCTGCATCTTGGCAGTGGGTGTGTTCCTGGCCGCCCTCACCCAGAGAGTGTGGATTCCCTGAGGAACAGGGGCTCTGGGCTTCCTCTCCATGTCTGCCGTTGGGGGAGGGCACCCTTCCCCTCCCCATACCGCACTCCTGGACAAATGGAGGCCCCAGGGGACTCCTGACCTCTGCGCCTGGCAGCCCATGCAGCCAGCACAAGGGCCCCCAGCGGGCCCCTCCCAGAGGCATCCCCGCCCTGCCGAGGGAAGCAGCTGGACATCCCCGGGATGGGGGTGGGGCACCTCTGGCCATGTCTGAATAGCCCAGTACCATGCGCGCCCAATGTTTGATCTTGGTGAGTCCCAGGCCTGGCGTTCCCTTCCAGGAGGCCTCCAGCTCTTCTGTGAAAAGTCACATCTGTGCTCTTGGCTGAGAGTGTGCAAATGTTGTAAAACATAAAGCCTGGGTAACTCAAAGAGCGTAGGACTGCCCTATGGATGGGTAGGTGACAAGTGGGGCCGGATTTTTAACACCCCACGTAGACTCAATTACATATGAAGTTTGAGTCAACAGACAAAAAAGACAACATCTCTGACCAGTGGGAAAAGGCAGCCTTTTTAACAAGGGACGCTGGGGTGTTGGATGGCCATGTGAAAGGCGACCACGTGTGCCCCCTTGTCACATCACACACCAGGATGAGTTCCAAGTGGGTCAGAAATCCACTCAGGGACCAGAAGAAAACACGGAAATCCTTTCGCCTGATGGTGGAGAAACTTTTCTATGATTCAAGAGCCAGATGCATTGAGGAAAACAGTTATATCTTAAGACAAGTGACTTCCATGTGACATCCCACCTCGAGCAGTATACAAACGACACACCGGGGAAAGGTGTGACACATCCCGCAGGGTCCATGTCTGCCCTATAGAAAGAGTTTCTGAAAACAAAACCAACATCCCCACGGGCCAGGGGCAGGGCACAATCACAGGAAAAGTGACCAACAGGCGGCCCTTAACCACACGAGAAGGTGTTGCCGGCTCTCTGGTGAGAGGGACGCTGATGAGAATGTCCCTGAGGTCCCGCTAAGCTGGTAGAAATCCAAAAGCAGCTGCTGGTGGGCACGCAGGAGGGTAGAGTTAAAGACGAAGGGGACTTGGCAACTTCCGAGAAGACCATGTGCACGTTTCCCTCTGACCCGGTAAGCCTGCTTCCTGGGGTCTAGCTCGAAGCTACTGGCATGCAGGCGGTGGTTCGTGAAAGCACTGTTTGGAAATGCACTGCCCAGCAGGGGAGACTGGGCGAAGCGGCCATGTGTGGAATATTATGCAGCTGTCCAAAGAGGAATGTGTAGCTGGGCGTGGTGGCTCACGCCTGTCATCCCAGCACTTTGGGAGGCCGAGGTGGGAGGATTAACTGAGCCTAGGAGTGGAAGACCAGCCGGGGCAACGTAGCAAGACCCTGTCTCTACAAAAGAATAAAAAAATTAGCCGGGTATGGGGGCACACGCCTATAGTCCCAGCTACTCAGGAGACTGAGGAGGGGAAGATCACCTGAGCCCAGGAGGTCAAGGCTGTGATGAGCCATGATGGTGCCACTGCACTCCAGCCTGGGCGACACAGTGAGACCCTGATTTTTTTAAAAAAGTAAACAACCAAGAAATAAAAGATGGGGGGGGAGGGCAGAAACTGAGGAGTCTGGGGACCGTGTATCTGCCAGTTACAACGCGGTTTCACTCAGGCCCCAGCTAAGCAAATTGTAAAAACAAAACAAAACACATCATTTTAAATATCCCATGGTTCAGTGACATGTTCCTTTATGCCTCGTGTCTGGCCCGTGCCTCGTCTGCAGAGCACCTACCTCCTCACTCCTCACTCCTGGCCACGCCTGTCCTGTCAGGGGGTTGGGGCTACTGGGGACTCACCACTGTGAGGACTCGCCACTCCCTGGGGACGGGGGTCTTGGGGCTCTGAAGTAGACAGGCTAGCATTTATCTCCAGCTCCCAGCCTGTCACCTCACCCGTGAGCCGGGAGAGCCAAGCCTTCCTGGGGGGCATTGGTGGGGATCCCCAGCCTCTTGGCAGTGTGCAGTTAGAGTCCGGAGCCCAGGGCCCAGGGTTGTGTGGCCTGCCCTGACAGGCCTGGGGACAAGGCGTGCGTGTGACATCCCTGACCTGACCTCAGGCTGAGATGGGTGGGGGTTGTCAGTGATTGGGGTCTGGGGAGGAGCCTGGGGGTCCAAGCCAGGTGCTAAGGGGGAATGGGACGCCTGCCCCCCACCCCGAGGGGAAACAGGCAGGGGCAGAGTGGACGGCACCCTAGGGAGGTCCAGCAGGCGAGTTGAAGGTTGGTGCATGGCCTCCGGGGGCTGTACATGTAGACCCAGCCAGCGGGGCTCTGCCCGAGGCCCACAGGGTCATGGCCATGCTGTGTCTTGGAAAGGCCACAGGCCCGGAACTGTGGCTGTGTGAGTCCAGCTCGGTGCTTGACCTTCTTTTGCAGACCTGTGTGTCTGCCTCACTGCAGTCTCAGCTGCTTGGAAAGCTTCAGCACCCCTTCCCCCAACATCATCCCGGGGCCCCACTAGGCCATGGCACCCCTCCCCCATACCATCCCTGAGGCCCCACTTGGCCACAGTGCCCTTCCCTGCCACACTGTCCCTTGTACCCCGCTCCGTACAACCCTGCTGTGACATTTACAGATGCCCCATGGGTCTGCCGACTGCCGCCTCTGCTGGGACGGGCCTCCTGGCCACGGGGCTCACTCAGAATCCTCAGGTCCGTGGGGACCAGGCAGGCCTGTGACGGGTGTGGCCAAGGGACAGGGCAGTGGGATCACTTAGTAACCGGCCAACCCCTTCCGTCTTCTCCTGGCTGCAGGGCTTGGAGGTGGCAGGCGAGGGCTTACCTGTCTCAGGTGAAGAGGAGCTGCGGGGACAGCTCTGGCTCCTTTAGGGGCGTGTGGGTGTCACATTCTGTCCTCTGCTCCCCGCACGAGTGACAGCCTGTGGCGCCCTGGTGACCGGCAGCACCAATGTCCTCTGAGCCAGCCAGGCAGGAGCAAGCCAGTTCGTCTTTCAGCCCAGGGCAGGGGCCAGTCCTGGGCCGGCTGACCACATGGCCGTGGTCACTCACTCAGCCCCTCCGGCCTCCAGAGGGTTCCCATGCGCAGGGCTGGGTCCCTGCTTGTGGCCCCGGCAAGAGATGGCTCAGAGTTGACAGAACCAGGCTGGGGTGTGCACGTTCTAAAACCCGCTCCCTCCTGCAAACAACCCAGGGGGCCAGCATCAGGCCAGGTCAGAGGATCGCTTCAGCAAGCGTCGGGGAGGGTGTTTTCTTATACATGGGAGCCTGCAGACTGGGAAAGGTGTGTGGTTTGTTTGAAGCCACGCTGTGGGGTTTGCCATCTTTCACCCTGAATTTGCCCGTTGTGACCCATGGTTTTCTCCTTCCCTGGTAGCTCACACGACCCCCCCCCCCCCCCCCGCCCAGCGCGTATGTCGAAGCCCAGAGTTCATGTAACACCAGGTGGGCTGAGGTTTGCTGACTCACCCCCAGGAAGGTCCTCACTGGGGCACGTGGCAGTCCCACAGGCCGGCGGTCAAGTTGGCAGCAGGGCTCGGGGCTGGAGCAAGTTCCCTGAGTGTCCCAATTCCACATAGGGTAGGTGGGTGGGTGCAGGGAGAGGAGGTGGATGGACGGAGGCAGTGCTGTTGTCCTGTGTTTTGCTGGGTGAATGGACGGATGCCCCCTCCACCCCACTGGGCCTTTCCTAGGGCTCTGAGGCTGGGTGCTCTTATGGGGAAGCTGAGGGCAGCATCTGTTCAGTGGTGTCAGCCCTGCATCCCAGCTCGAGGGCCCGGGCTCCTCTGGGCCCTGCGCTGGCCTCCCTCCTTCCCTGTCTGTGGTCCTACATTTTGGAGATGTCTCAGGTTCCTGGACTGTGAACCCAGATCTCACTGGACCTTGAACCAGGGGTTTGCTTGTGGCCACTTGCCGGGAGACGCCAGGGACTGAGTGGAGGAGGGGACGTGGGGCCATACGGAGCAGCCCAGTTCTGGGTGGCCTGTGGCCAGTGGACCCCTGGTGCTCCAAGAGGGGGGGAGGTAGGTGTGCTTCCATGGTGGGGCCAGATCTCTGGCCGCAAGACCCCCTCGAGCCCTCAGAGAAGTGCTCTGCCCAGGTCGTGCCCATGGGTGAGTAGTCTTCTGTCTGTCTGTCTGCTGCCTGGGGGCATGGCCGAAGCCTGTCCTGGGAGGGAATCTCATCCTGTTGCAGGCTCTGGGCTTCCTCCCGGGGGTGTCCAGGAGTCGGGTGGGTCTCACCCTCCCTGCCTCCGCTGGCTTCAGGGGTGGTGATCTGTGGGCTGATGGCCAGAGCTGGGGACAGCCCAAGATGGGCACAGCACCATCCTAGAGGCAGCTTACTGCCCTTCCCAGTGGTGGCCCTGGGCGGTCACCTTTCTTCTCTGAGGCCATCCTCAAATGTTGCCCTCTCAGGGTTGGTGACAAGTCATGCAGGCGCATCCTGGCCGGCGTGTGTGGCTGTGTAAAGGCCTTGTGGGACCCCCTCCTCACTGCCTGATGCCCCCACGTCCTCACCCTCAGAAGGGAAGATCTCTAAGTTGATGCGTAGACCATCCCCTCCCAGTTGCTCTCCAGGCCAGTTGAGTTTGTTCCTAAAATAGCCTCTAAGCTCTGTCTGGGACATAGCCCTTGCATGGAAGCAGATAAGGCTGTGTTTGCTGACTTGGGGAGCTGGCTGGGGGCTGGGGCTCGGTCCCCTTTTGCCTCTGTCCCCACCAGCTTCCGTGGCACAGAGCCGTGAGAGGCCCAGAGTGGAGGCCTGGTCTTCACACACACACACATGTGTGGCGGGAAGGTAGGATGGTGCTGGCGCCAGCCCTGGGTTTGCTTGGCCCCAGGTTGTGGCTACTTTTGTTTATAATAGCCCTGCTCCCACTCATAGGTCCAAGCTTCTGGGTCTCGACTTAGAGGCCTGTGGCTACCCTAGAATACAGGAAGGGTCTTGTCTGCTTGAGCCAGTGCAGGGCCCGGCATGGAGTAGGTGCCCCTGTAGGGTGGACAGGTGGGCGGAGGGAGGGAAGGGGGGAGAGGCGAATTGTGGTGAATTATGGATGGAGGGATGGGTTGATAGGTGGGTGTGTGAGTGAATTGGTGAGTGGGTAGACAGAAGGAGATAATTGGATTGGTGGATGGGTGGGCAGACGGATGGATAAGTGAGTGGACAGACAGATGATTGGATTGTTAGATGAGTAGGTGAGTGGGTAGGTGAATGGGTAGAGGGAGAGTTGGTGGATGAATGGGTAGATGGGTGGGTGAGAGAGAGGAGAGATGGTGGGTGGATGGAGAGACAGGTGGATGAAAGGGTGGGTGGGTGGATGGAAGGGGAGGTGGAGGATGGATGAGGGATGGGTGGGTGGATGGGTAGGTGAGCGGGAGGGTGAAGGGAGAGGTGGCGGATGGATGGACAGGTGGGTGAGGCTGTGGGTGGAGGGGAAGATGGTAGACAGATGAGTAAGTGGGTGGCTGGAGGGAGAGATGGAAGGGTTGTGCTGGTTCTAGCATTCCCTGAGTGCACTGGCTGGACATCTGCTGTCCTGAGAGGGAAGTTCTGGAAAGGGTCGGTGGTGGGTGTGGCCTTGGCCAGCCCTGCCCAGTTGGTGGCGTTGGTGGCTGCTTCATCCACTGTCCTGGAAGCTGACCCTGTGCATCCGGACTGACTTAGCCAGGGCTGAAGACTCAGAAGGTGTCAGGGTCTTCTTGGGCCTAGGAAGAGCCCCAGCCCCAATGTCTTTTTAGGGCTCACGAGTGACTCAAAGCCCTTTTCTGGGCTGTGACATCTTTGTGGACGTAACTTAGGGGGAGCCTGACTGGTACCTTCTGGGTGCTGGGCCAGTGGGTGCTGGTTTCTGAATCAGTAGGAGCTGAGTTCTGGATCAATGGATGTTGGGTGCTGGGTCAGTGGGTGCTGGGTCAGTGGGTGCTAGGTTCTGGACCATTAGATGCTGGGTGCTGGGCCAGTGAGTGCTGGATAAGTAGGTGCTAGATCAGTGGGTGCTGGGTTCTAGATCAGTAGGTGCTGGGTTCTTTACCGGTGGGTGCTGGGTACTGAGTCAGTGGATGCTGGGCTCTGTCTCAGTGGGTGCTGGGTGCTGGGTTCTGGATTAGTGGGTGCTGGGTCAGTGGGTGCTAGGTTCTGGGTGATTGGGTGCTGTGTTCTGGGTGATTGGATGCTGGGTGCTGAGTCAGTGGTTGCTGGGTCAGTGATGCTAGGTTCTGGGTCATTGGGGTTCTGGGTCAGTGGGTATTGGGTTCTGTATCAGTGTATGTTGGGTTCTAGGTCAGTGGGGGATGGGATCACCATGGCCGTCCCTGGGGCACCCCTCAGGCTACCTCAAGCTGGACGGGCCTCTGGACTGGAGTGTGGGTGTGGACAAGGCCGGGCCATCTGCTCCGACTCTGGTCCCCCCAGCGGGTCTCTTCCTGAGCCTCCTCGCTGCCTGGGGCCGTGGCAAAAGCCACTGGTTTCTAGAATGCGCAGTGCCTTCCTGTCATGGCACAGAGACCCGGTGCGGTGGCAGCTGTGCTCGGGGTGGCAACTGCCAGGACCCTCCTACCCCCACACTGCCATGTGGTGGACAAGCACTTTTGCAGACGCCATCCTGTGGACACTTCCCACTGACCTCTGTGTGCCCTGGGTCCAGTGTTCCCTAACTGACCCCTCCCCAACCATGACTCAAACAGCTCAGGGGACCTGGCCTGCCAGGCAGGGCTGGAGAAACGTGGAGGGGAGAGGTCAGACGGTTTGGAGGGTTAGAGAGGAGACCCACCCTGGGCTGGTGAGTCGGCGGCCAGTCCAGGGCGACAAGGACGGGGGCTGGGCTGTGTGCCGGGCCTGGCCTGGATTCAGGCCTCTTCGGAATGGGCCGTGCAGCCAGAAGGGGTCTTGGGCGAGGGTCGCAGCCTGGTGGGAAGAGGCAACGGCCATGGGAGGCCAGGGGCAGGAGGGCCAGGGAGGCCTTGGGGACTTTTGGAGGCGGCCCTGCTGCCAGGACTTGGAGGGTGGAAGTGGGGGATGGGGCCGGTTCCTGGGCCCCCCGCTTGGTTGGTCCAAGAGTGGGGTCCGCACAGGAGGCTCCACCCTGCTGCGTGACCTCGGGTGAGCAGCTGACCTGACCCGGCAAGCCTGATCCCTCCCAGCCGAGGATAAGGTGGGAGGAGGGACACAAAAGGCCTTTGAAAAGTCCCTGCCAGCCCTGTGAGGTAGAGGCTGATTTCTGTTAAGGATAAACTTGTCCCCTCTGTTCCCGGGATCGGGGACTGTTCAAGGTCCCTGGTGCAGCCCTGTGGAGGCGCCACACCTCCCGGGCAAGTGCTGGAATGTTCTGGCTGTCCTTGGCGCAGGGGACGGGTGGGGCTGGGGGCTCCGTGGCCTCCTGCCTCGGTCCCCAGGACAGGCCCCGCCTCCTGAGGCTTATCGAGGCCCTGGCAGGCTGCCTGCCACCTCAAAGTCATGCCGACCAGCGGGCGTCCTCGGCTGTTCAGCCTCCTCTGGGGGGTGGGGTGGCCGTCGTTGTGGGCGCGTGCCATGTACCTGTGCCCGGTGGTTCTTCCATGGACCCCCTCTCAGGGGTCCCTGGTGCCCGAGCCAAGATGGGAACCCGGTCTTCACGACTGGAGGCTCAGCATCAGCCTTCCCACCTCCCGCGAGACCCCCGGGCATTGCCCTGGGAGGGCTCAGCCCTGAAGCCAGGTGGCTTGACCCCTGGCCACCTCCCAGAGACCCTGGGTCCCTGTGGGTGCCTGCGTGCACCCCCACATGGCACCCTCTTCCTGGGAGTCGCATGGTGGGTGGATCAGAGGGCAGGTCCTTCCTAGGGCGTGAGACAGTGCCAAAGTTGCCTTGCCTGGCACATTGACTGCTGGGGGTTGGGTCTGGCTGGGTCACGGTAGGCCCAGGACAACGGGCCCTGGCTCTACAAGGTGATATCAGAAAAAGCGGACCTCGAAGCTGTGAGGCAGATCCAGGCAGGGCAGGGCCCAGACATCTAGGGATGCTTTGGGACAATTCGAATACGGGCTGGGTCAGACTGTGGCTGTGAACACAGGCCGAGTGCCATCCCGGGGCCGGTGCACGGGGCATCTAGGTGTGGAATGGCCCGGAGAGCAAGGCCCCAGGCGTCCAGGCTCATCGTGGTCACCCTGCCTGTGGGTTGGAGCTTTAATATTTTTGTTTTTGCTTATCTGAATTTTCTAATTAAAACGTGTGTTGCTTTTTAGAAAAAAATGATAAAGGTCACTTTTAACTCAAATATATAAGGAACAAGAAGCCTGTAAGAGGTGGCTGGTGTCTTGGGGCTTTGAACACTAAGTGTATTGAGTGTGATTTGACCCAAGAGGGGGATGGCGTGGGGGTGCGGCCCTGTGGCCCCGGATGATGCGATGGGGTTGGGCTCCTGTGGCCCTGGCTGGCACTTCGGGACAATTAGACTCTGCACTGGGTCTGAATGACATGGGAAACAGGCTTGCCATGGGCGGATGATGGCTGTGAATTGCGGGCCAAGCGCCCTCCTGGGGCCAGGACACGTGGCTGTCCAGAGTGATGTCTCCATATTGGGCCTGGACCATTCTGGGCCTGGGGTCCCATCCTTGAGGAGGCCTGGGGTGGCTGTGCTGTATGGCAGGTCCTGGCTTCTTTCACAGGGCCAGGCTTGCAAGGTCTGCGTTGGGGGTCTCAGGTGGGAAGGACAACCCAGGCAGGGTGGCCAGCCCTCAAAGTGGGCTGGGGCTGGAGGGCAGAGCCCAGGTGTGGGGGTCCTGCTGGAGGCAGCCCTGGCTGTAACCGGTGGCAGCGTGTGAGTGGTGTGCCAGGGACCACCTGTGTCCAGCCACGTGGCCTTAGACCACCAACACCTATGGGGCCGAGATGCCTCTGAGGGCATCACTCCTGCCACTCGTCCAGGTGGGGCTGAAACCCGAGAGGAGCTGACACTTGCCCAGGGCTGTGCAGCAGGCAGGAGACTGTCTGGTGCTCCCTGTGGGTCTCTGTGCAGCCCCCGCTCATGCCCACCCTCACGTGGTCCTGCTCACTAGGTGCGTGGTCTTCCTGCGGCAGCCGACGCAGACTTCCTCCCCAGTCCCAGAGACAGCCGGCAGGGCCGCCTCCTCCCACATGGGTGTCCTGGGGTGCTGTGCCTGCATGATGGGTGGGGATATGGAGCCCAGCCTGCATGGGGTAGACTCAAGGAGGGAGGGGTGTGTGCCCTCTGCCTCCCACCAGCATGCTTTCATGGGGCTTCCCAGGAGAAGGGCTTGGAGGAGGTGGTCTCTGGCTCTCCACAGCCTGTGGCATTCCCTGCAGCCAGAGCCCGTTGGCAGGTCAGGGACAATGGGTGGCAGGGATCCATCATGCTTCCCGGGAACCTGGAAGGTCACCCCCACTCCTGGCAGGCAGCGGGCGGGCATTACCGGGTGGCTCTGGCTGTGGATGTTTTCTGGTCACACCTGCTGGGCATGTGACCTGACCTGTCCTTTCCAGGGGAACTCTGACAGCCTCCGTTGCCTCCTGGGAGCCCATGGAGTGTGTGTGTGTGTGTGTGTGTGTGTGTGTGTGTGTGTGTGTGTGTGTGCCTGAGTTGACCAAGAATGAGGGCACTGTGCCCTCCCTTCTGTTTTCTGGGAACTGCCGACCCACAGCCTATCCCAAGTGACGCGGGGACACCTTTGAGTCCTCCCAAGAGGTCTCTGCCCAGGATGTGCTGCTTGATTGTTGGAGGGGGAGATGCAGGCAGCTGTCTTAGGGCTGGGGAAACTGAGGCCTGGGGCAGGTGGCAGTTCGGCCAAGCTCTGGCCTGGAGAGGCACTTGGTGGGGAACGCCCTGGGGCTCCCCTCCCAGCTGGGGTTGCAGGGGGCGGAGCGAGGCTCACAGAAGCAGGGAAGCCATGGGGGAGCAGGGGGGAGAGAGCTACTCCAGGCCTGGCCCGCTTCTCCCCCTGGGGCGGAGGCCTGGCCAGTGTCCTGCCCGACCCCTTGGCCTGTCTTGGAGCAGGAGTGAGGACGGCCTCGAGGACATCTGCCCAGCCCTGGGGGCTTCTTCCTGACGTCTTCCGCCAGTGAGCACATCCCCAGTGGCCCAGAAGCCCTTTGGGCTGGTGTCCTCGGGCCCCTGCTGTGGTCAGGCTGCGGGAATGCTGGCCAGCCTTGTCCAGGGTCTCCTGCCAGGTGGGCAGAGGGAGAGGCTCTTCCTGTCATCGTGGAGGCAGCAGAGAGTGACTCTGCACCTCAGCACCCCCGGCGGTTGGTCCGGCTGGCAGTTGCCTGACCTCTCCGGGCCTCAGCCATCCTGTCTGGAGACAGGGATCACAGCAGTCTTATGGAGCGGCATTTCTCCACGCCGGCACTAGTGACGTTTTGGTCCGGTTCATTCTCTGTCATAGGGGATGTTGTGGTCAGATGGCAAGCGGCATCTTTGGCCTTGGCCGCTGGAAGCCTGTGGCACCCTCCCCCCAATCATGGCACTGACACGTGTCCCAAGACACCACCCTGTGTCCCCTGGGGGTAGAAACGCCCCACTGAGAAACCGGCTTAGAGAGGCAAACTTGGGAGGATTTACAAAGTGAGCGCATGCAGGCTTCAGGGCACCAGGCAAGTGGGCGCCTGGGTAGGGAGTGCGGTGGCACCGTGGGCAACTCTGCTGGGTGCAGTGGGTGCCACCATGGAGGACAGGGATGGTTCGATGGAAAGACGGGACCTAGGTCCAAAGCCCGTCGTGCTGGCCCGCTGTGCCTCTGCTGCCCAGGGCCCCACACGGTTCCACACTGTCCTGTCCCGTGTGGCTCCATGCTGTCCCATGCTCCCCATGGGTTCTACTCTGCCCGTGGCTCCCTGAGGTTCACGTTGTCCTGTGGTTTTGCTCTTGTTCTCGTGGCACCATCCTGTCCTGTGCCCCACCCCATGTGGCTCCCCGTGGCTCTGTGCTGTCCTGCCCCCTTGTGGAGTTCTACTGCGCCCATGGCGCCCCGTGGCTCCCTGTGGTTCCGTGCTGTCTTGTGGTACTACTGTTTTTCTCGTCCCCGTGGCTCCCTGCTGCCCTGTCCCCTGACGTGGCTCTGTGTGGTTCCTCTCCACCCTTGCCTCCCTGCAGCTCCTGTGGTCAGTCCTGATGGGAATAACCCCAGGAGGGTTCCCTAGGGCTTCTGGAAGAGCAGAGGGGGTGGAGAGGAGACAGGGCTGCCCAGGTGCTCTCACTCTGTGTCCAGCTGGGGTCCAGGGACACCCAGTGCAGACCCTAAGACTTGTTCAAATGGTGCTACGGCCAGTGGCTGATTGGGTGGGGCCTGTGGACCCACAGGAAGGCCCCCGAGTGGCCTGGCCTGGAGCAGGACTGGGGCTCAGCCCTTGCCCAGGCCCTGATTGTCCCTATGTGTGTCTTGGGTGGGTCATTCCCAGGTCTGCCCGCTGGACCAAGCCCATCACCACTGGGGCTCAGGTCTCGCCTGGTGGAACGTGGGCCCAACTCAGCCAAGGCCTGGCCTCACAGGTGTCCACCACTCACCCTGGGGACCAGTCTGTGTCCTCGGAGGCCCTCTGTGGACCTGTCCCTGCCTCTGCCTCTGTCCCTCCCACCCTGGCCTGGCCGCCTGCTGAAGGCAGTCATCCTCATGCCAGCCTGGCCATATGGCCTGCCCACCTGCTGGTCTGAGCCTACCCCCTGGAGCTCCTGCCTGCTTTGGGTGCCCCGCCCCTGCCCTCCCCTGTGGTCTCTCTGCTTGCCCCCATAGCGAGGGCCAGCTCTGGGTTACAGCAGTGAACAAAGCTTGGCCTGGGAGCTGTGGGGGGGGGGAATTCTAGGGGAAGCTGGGCAGGATGGGGCACTCTATTTCAGGGGCAGGAGGTGACCTGGAGGTGAGGGGGCCACGCTGTGACCAGAGGGCTGAGTTGGGCTGGTCAGCAGGCCCTGGATCCTGGCTTCGCAGGGGAGGGGGCGGGCACCTCTGCAGGGGTGGCAGTGGGCTGGGGTGGAGTCTAGGCTTATCCCCGACTACCCAGGGCCCCGGGGAGGCTGAACCACAGACGGCCTCATGGCGCCAGGGTGCCTGGGAGGAGGGCAGGGCCGGCTTCGCCTGTGTCCTCAGCCCCTCTGTGGAGGAGACGGCCCCCCTTCCTGGATCAGCTGGGGATGGGGGGAGGCGGTCCCCTGGCCTGACACAGGCTCTCGAAGAGGATGTGGTGTAGTCAGGAGGGTCAGCTGAGAAGCCACGGGAGTCGGATGCAGCCTCAGGAAGTGGCCCTGTGGCTCTGTCGAGAGCCACGGGCCCCGAGGCCCACAGGGCCATGGAGATGCCATCGGGCTGTGGTTGGGGGAAGGCTGGGGAGCTGGCGTGTGGGACTGTCCTCCTCCTGGTGTCCCCGTGCCTGACAGGCTGTCGTCCGCTGAGCCTGGCCCTGGTGAGGCCAGGGACGCCTGTCCCCACTTGAGTGCCCCAGTGTGTGGACAAGCCAGCGACAAACCTCCAGAAGTGGGGCGTGGGATCCCTTTTCCTCCCTCGTCCCTCCTCCCCTGCAGACTCAGGCAGGTGGATTTGAGATATGAGTCAGGGGAGTGGCCCGGGCCCTGGTGGGCACTATGAGTTCCCCTGCAATGGGGCTGGCGGGCCTCCCTGCCCGGAGGCTGTGCGGCCGTCAAGAGAGGCCGATGGGCTGGCGTGTGCTCTCATCCTGGAAAATGGGGTCCTGACAGCTCCTTCGGGGTCCATTAGTGACATGCTCAGACCCTGCCAGGGACAGTGAGTGTCCAGAAGATGCTTTCTCTACCTGCAAAAGGGCTGACCTCACAGACTGTGGGCCCTTCTCAGAAGACTTTTTATTTATTTATTTATTTCTGAGTCAGGGTCCCACTCTGTCACCCAGGCTGGAGTGCAGTGGCACAATCACGGCCACTGCGACCTCGACCTCCTGGATTCAGGTGACCCTCCCACCTCAGCTATCCGAGTAGCTGGGACTACAGGTGTGCACCACCATGCCCAGCTAATTTTTTTGTTTTTTTTTAGAGACCAGGTCTCGCTATGTTGCTCAGGGTGGTCTCAGATTCCTGAATTCAAGCGATCCTTCTGCCTCAGCCTCCCTAAGTGCAGGGATTATAGGGGTGAAGTGCCATACCCGGCCTAGAACTTTTTTTCCCCCTGAGTTGGCATCTCACTCTGTCACCCAGGCAGGAGTGCAGTGGCACATTCACGGCTCCCCAGCGTCGACCTACTGGGCGCCGGCGATCCTTCCACCTCAGCCTTCCAAGGAGCTGGAACTACAGGCGCGCACTACCACGCCCGGCTAATTTTTTGATTTATTGTAGAGATGAGGTCTTGCCAAGTTGCCCAGGCTGGCCTCAAACTCTGTCATGTGGATGGGCCCCCACGCACATGTCTGTCACCTGCCGATGGGCATTTGGCCTGTGTGCACCCAGCTTTGGCGCTTGGAAAAGCAGCTGCCAGGAATGTTTGCAAGCCACTCTCTGTGCAAGCGTTAACTTTCCCTTCTCTTGGTTTGTACCTGGTGTGGTGTGGCCGGGTCGTGTGGCTGGTGTGACTTGCCTTCCCAAGATGCTGCTGAGCTGTTTTCCCAAGTGACAGCGCCCGCTGTGTGCCCCCCACCGAACATGGTCCAGCTGTCTCCTGCCTCACCAGCACTTGGTGTGGTCGGGTTTTGTATTTAACCGAGCTGATGAGTGTATTGGGCCGTTCCCAGCGGCTCTCAGTACGGAGTCTTTCCACCTGCACATTTGCCATCTGTGCGTGTTTCTTGGCGACGTGTCTGTTCAGATCTCTCATCCACAGAGAAAACGCAGGTTGTTTTCTCACTGGGAACTCATGCTCCCAGCCATCTTCTCTGTGGCCATCTTCTTTGTCTACCGCATGTGGCTTTGTCCTGGGCCCAGTCCCCATGAGACCCAGGGTCCCCATCTGTGGCTGGTCCTCCCATCCTCTCCACAGCGTTTCCTGGAGCAAACGCTTCCATCCTGATGAAGTCCTGTCTACCGGGGGTTCTTGCATGGACTGAGCTTCTGGTGTTGTGTCTTAGAAACTGTTGCCCAGGTCGGGCTTGGTGGCTCAGCCTGTAATTCCAGCACTTTGGGAGGCCGAGACTAGTGGATTGCCTGAGCCCGTGGGTTTGAGTCCCCCTCAACTTGGCAAGACCTCATCTCTACAATAAATAAAAAATTAGCTGGGCATGGTAGTGCACGCCTGTAGTTCTGGCCACAAGGAAGGCTGAGGCGGAAGGACCGCCGGAGCTCAGCCAGCAGGGCGAGGCTGCGGTGGCCGGGAGCCTGCCACTGCACCCCAGTCTGGGCGGCAGAGTGAGACTCCAACTCAAAAAAGAAAAAAAGAGAAAGAAATTGTTGCCCAAGTCAAGGGCACAGAGGTTCTCTGTGTCTTCTTCTAGAAGTTGTGTCATTCCTGGTTTTACGCGGCAGTGGACGGTCCTTAGGGAGCTGATTTCTGCCAGTCGTGGGCGCGGCTGGAACCCTGCCTGCTCCCCACCCCATCCCACCCCCCCCACGGTAATCCCAGCACCATCTCTTGTCTCTTAAAGTCCTGCCTCACCCCTGAGGGCCCCGGGGCACTCTGAGCCCCCCACCCCCACCCCCGCCTGCTGTCACAGCCCCTTATCTCCTTATCTCATCTTAATCTCCCAACGGCTGCGGACAAGGCCTGACTGGGACTGCCATTTTCCCACAGCTGGACCTGGGGACCCAGAACTCCTAGCCTCAAGCTTGAGCAACTCCAGGGTACCCAGTGTCAGAGGGGTTTCTCTCTCATGCCCCCGTGTTGCCTTTTGCAAGTGGGCCTGGGCAAGGCTGCCCCCGTGTACTGCCCGCTGCTCATAGGATTAACTCGCCGTGCCATGGAGCCTCCAAAGTTTCCAGCTGTGGCTAAGACGTGGTCGACCTAGGCCCAGGAGAGCCGCCCATGTGTTGGGAGGTGGGGGGTGGCCCTGACACTTCCGATGTCCCTTATTGCTGTCCTGGAGTTGTACAGCAATCAACTGGGAGGAAACTGGTGGTAGGGGCTTGTCAGAACTTGAGGGCCTGGCGCCTTCAGGCTGCCCCTTGACCCGGGGTCATCCTGTCCTGCAGGAGAGCTGGGCCTTGGAGTGCAGGGCCCAGCTGAGCAAGGGACTGGGATCAGGAGAGCTTCCAGGACTGGGGAGGGATCTGTGCTGGGAGCCCCTTGGGGCAAAGTGGTTTCCTGTTCTGTTCTGTCACTGTGTCCCCTGCAGCTGGACAGCACTCCGTGTGGTTCGTGGGGCGGGTGTGTGTGGCTGTGCGTCGTTCCCAGGGAGCCCTGGACGGATCGGGCCTTGGCCGCCTGGCCTGGCTGTGGGCCTGCAGCCAAGGTCTTCCACCATCCCGTGTGAGTGCCCGGCAGGTCTGGAGAGGCAGCCCACGGGCTCCCGAGCCCTGATTGCGGGGAAGTGCCTCTTGCATGGGCAGGGCTGGGACCCCACTGACCGGTCCCGCCACGCCCTCTGCAGATGGGGCCCTGGGACAGCCTTCCCTCCCACCTTCTGGAATGGACGCCCTCCTTCACCAAACCCACAATGAAAGCCTGGTGCCCGGAGCAGGGCCTGCGGGCCCGTCAAGGGAGATGGGGAGGGCAGCCAGCCATGCTGCTGCTGGGGGCAGGGTGTTGCTGGGTCCAGCCCTTGCTCCTGGCCAGTGCTCTCTCTCTCTTTGAGTCCCTCAGCATGGACAGCTCTCCATCCTGCTCTCAAGCCAGGCTTTCCTCACTCTCGTGGGGGCCATACTGGGGCCTGGACGTTCCCAGAGGCCTGCAGGAAGGAGCGGAGGGGGGAGCCAGGGTCTCAGGGATGCCACTCCACTGTCCTCTGGTCTCCTGGTGGTGACCAGCGGTGGCTGTTGTGGTATGCAGGCCACTGCTGATTTGCCCACCTCTAGCAGGAGGGAGGGGCGGGGTTGGCCTCAGACAGGTGCCTGGCTTGGCAGCAAAGGGCTGGAGCCTGGGCTGGGGTGGACACTCCAACTCAACCTTGAGGGAGGATCCAGGGGTTCCCAGGGGCTGGGTCCCCAGGGGCTCGGTCCCCAGGGGCCAGCACCTTGACATGCCCAGGTGTCCCAGGCCATTTGTCCGGCACACGTGTTGCTGTGCCCCTGGGGCTGGGCGGGCCGCTTAGCTGAGGTCTCTGAAACATTTATGATTTGATGTCTCTGCCACGGGCCCCCTTGCTGCCCAGACAAAAGGCCCTGGCGTCAGAGCATCCTGGGCAGGTGGGTGGAGGCTGCTGCTCCCAGGACAGAGGGACTCAGAGCTGGGACTCCTGGCTGGCCGCACCCACAGGGAGTCCTGCAGCTGGGATCGGGTCAGGGCAGGGGGAGGGTGCTCATAGCCCGGTGGGTTTTTGCGGGTCATGATTGGGGGGGTGGTCCTCACAGTGGGGGCCCCGGCTCAAGCACTCTGTGTGGACTTGCCTGCCAGAGCCTCACCCCAGCCCCCATCTACAGTTGGGGAAACTGAGGCACAAGGTGCATGGCTAGTGAGAGGCAGAGCCAGGCTTTTGGGTTTGGAGATGGCATGGATGTGTGTGTGTTGTTTTCATTGTGACAAAATACACATCACATGGACCATTGTAACCACATCAGTGTGTACAGTTCACGGGTCTCTGGCTCTCTCATAATGTGTAACCTTCATTCCGTTCTAATTCCTCCATGTTTCCATCACCCCAAAAAGAAGCCCCTGTGCCTCGCGGCAGCCCCTCCCCAGCGCCTGACAACCACAGATCTGCTTGCTCTCCCTGGGTCTGTCTGTCCTGGCCACTTCACATAAGTGTGACCGTGGACGGTCAACCCCTCTGTGCTCCCTCCCTTCTCTGAGCATACCACGTTCATGCCTGTCCTATCAGAACACATCTCTGAGCCCCATGCCTTCCTGTGCTGAGTGGTCACCTGCTAAGTGGGTGGGCCACAAGGTCACACTCACTCAGGTCATATTCAGGGGCTTCCACCCGTGGCTGTTGTGGCCGTGCATTGTCCAAGTGTTTGATGGAATGCCCATTTCTGGTCCTTCAGAGTGCCGGGTCCTGTGACCGCTGGTCAAAGCTGGCCCGGGGCCACTGCCCTCAGCCCGTCACCCAGCCGGGGCCTCTCGGCACGCTCACGGGGGCCGTCCCAACCAGCCTCGGTTTCTAATGGATCCTTCAGCTTCACCCCTGCCGGTCCCTGGATAAATCCCCTCTGCAGCCCCCTCCTCGGCCCCACTCGGCTCCCAGGCTCTCCAGGGTCAAGTTCCTTGCGCCCTGTCTCTCCCCATCAGATGTGACCCTGCTCCTGGTTTGAAATGACAGCCACCCCGGCTTCTAGTTTCCAGTGGAAGGGGAAGGACTGCCTTGACAGTGGCCCCCAAGACTGTAGTAGAGGGAGATGGAATGTTCCAGAAACAGACCCCGGGGAAAGCTTGTTCTCCCGAAGGATGTTGGGAGGCCCCGAGAGCCTGGGTAGGACCCGGATGGTTGGCCTCCTGGGCCTCCACCCCAATGGCTCAGCCTCCCTGGCCTCTCCCTCCAAGGCTTCCTCCCCTGCCACAAAGCTCCAGAATCCCTGTCCATGACCACAGCCCCCTCTCTGCCCCTCCTCTCCAGGGAAGACACATGCTGTTTCCACCCAGCCACGTCTGGAACACGGCGGGCACCCCGCCCCTGACTCTCACCTCCTGCCTGCTGTCCCTGCAAACAACTGCCCCAGGCAAGAGGAAAACAGTCACCCCTCAGTCCTGCATCCCAGCCCTGCCAGGTGGCCTCCTCTCTTTGTCCCTGACCAGACTTCCTGAAAGGGAATCGACATTCGTGCTTATGCGCCCCCGCAGCCACATTCTCCTCCCTAAAAGCCTGATTCTTAGGTTCGACTTTTTAAAAAACTGGACAATCTCAGGCCGGATGTGGTGGCTCAAGCCTGTCATCCCAGCGCTCTGGGAGGCAGAGGCGAGAGGATTGCCAGAGCCCAGGGGTTCAAGACCAGCCTGGGCAACTTGGTGAGGCCTCAGCTCTACAGTACATCAAAAAACTAGCTGGGCATGGAGGCATGCACCTGTAGTTCTGGCTACTTGAAAGGCTGAGGCAGAAGGATGCCGAAGCCCAGCAGGTCGAGACGGTGGTGGCCGTGAGCGTGGCCCTGCACTCCAGCCTGGGCGACAGAGTGGGACTCCAACTCAAGAAAGCAAGACAAAACAAAACAAAAACCAGACAAACTCAAAAGAAACTGCTGGAGGAGCACACTGCATCCATAATGGTACCTGATCTCCAGCCCAGTAAAGCAGGGACCAAAGGAAGGCCCAAACTTGACCTGTACAATGACCATGTATATACCTAACCCTAACTCTGAATTGCACCCCATCTCTTTCAAACAAAAATTAAAAAAAGAAAAATCAGAAGTCAAGGAAGACACCATCAGAGTGAAAGAACAGTTAAAGACATTTAAGTACACACCCCCACAGTCAGCAGAAGTTGCAGCCTGAATATCAAAGAATTGGAGCCAAGCCAAGAGAGAAATTTCAAACTCCTAAAGGTACAGTCAGATGCAAAGTCGTAACTTTCATGAAAGGCCATAAAATAAAACTATCCAAAACACAAAGGGAGAGAGAAGCTTTCATTACCTCATCCAGTCTTTCTTTGGTAGATTCAGGAAACAGAAAATAATTTGCATTATTAATATACTTCCATCGATGGACGTACCAACCTGCGTATACCCTACAAGCAAAAGATGGACCTTTGACAATATTCCTGGGATGCCCACAAAGATGGAGCTTATTCCAGGCTACAAAAGCCTTGATGTGTTATAACATGAAGACCTCACACTGGACATCTTGGATTTCAGCATAAGTTTAATAAAACTTAAAGAGGTGAGAGTTAAGCTGAGGGTCTGCAAAGGCCCAGAGGATGGCACCGAGGACATTAGAGATTCAAGACAGGAGGAGGGAGGGGGAAGAGGGTTGGGGAGGGGGCGGGAAGGGCTGAATAATCACCTATCGGGTGAGGAGGTGGGTATCAGATACTCTTAAGGCCCAGGCTTCTTCGCCACTCTGTGATGCAACCATGAAACCAGAAATGATTTGTACCCCCAGAGCTGTTGCAATAAAAAAAGAAATTGTAGGCCAGGCTCGGTGGCTCAGCCTGTAATCCCAGGGCTGTGGGAGACCGAGGTGAGCAGATTGCCTGAGCCTGCGGATTCAAGACCCACCTGGGCAGCGAGACCTCATCTCTTCAATAAATCAAAAAGTCAGCCGGACATGGTAGCGCATGCCTGTAATTTCAGCTACTCGAAAGGCTGAGGTGGAAGGATTGCCAGAGCCCAGCAGGTCAAGGCTGCGGCGGCCGGGAGCGGCCACTGCACTCCAGTCTGGGCAACAGAGTGAGACTCCAACTCAAAAAAAACAACAAAAACAAAACAAAACAAACAAAAAAAAATTAAAAAAAAAAGAAATTGTTCTTCCCCTAAGCGGCCTGAGGACCAACCGTGAAGACAGCCACTGTCTGAGCAACCATGGGCGTGGCAGGCACCACAAAACCCAAGTGTCCCTGTGAGTCATGTCAGCCATGCTGTGTTCCACCAGGCGACCTGCCAAAATGGTCCGCTACTCGCTGGACCCGGAGAGCCTCACGGCATTGTACAAGCCTCAGACTCCAAGAATACCCGAGAAACTTCAAGAATACCCAAGAAACTGCACAGGTTATCAAGAGGCGTGCACGTACGAAAAGCCACCAAGTGACCTGAAAAAGTCCCTTTTACAGAAACAGCGTGTGGCCTCCCAACGCTGCAATGGTGGAGTTGGGAGGTGTACCCGGGCCGGACAGCGGGGCTGGACACAGGGTTGGTGGCTCAAAGAGTGCTGAATTTTTTGCTGCTTGTGCTTAAAAAGGCAGAGCCTAGTGCTGAACTTAAGGACTTAGATGCTGACTTCTCTGGTCATTGAGCACATCCAGGTCAACAAAGGCCCCAAGACACGCCGCCAGACGTACAGGGCTCATGGTCGGATCAACCCTCTGTGTGAGTTCCCCTTGCAACATCAAGATTGTTCCTAATCCAGAGAAGGTTGCACAGAAGGAACTGAAGACACAAACATGGCGCAGGAATACAGTCAGCATAAAATGAATGCTGATAAAAGTGAAGAAAAACAAATCTTAAAAAGTTTAATGAAAAATCGAAAAGAGCCGTGATAATACCACCGTCCAACATTTCAGGGATGCCCGCACATCTGTTTGGAGGTTGAGTCCTTGCTCTGTGGACTTTTGTCTTCAAAAAAGAAGAAAAACGTACACTAAGTGTGTGAAGTTAGAAGTTCATGGTAAGAAAAGCGGAAACAAGGAAGAGCCAAGCACGTGAAACAGGAAACAGAAAGGCAGCATCCACCACCCGTTTCAGGAACTGGTTCTTGGTTTCTTCAGAAAAAATTTAAAGAGGGCAAGCCTTCCTAATTCCAACTGAGGAAAAACCTCCAGAATGTAACTGAAAATTAGACAAAATTAGGAGGGGCCTCCTAGCCGCCGATTTAGAAAATGTTTTCCATCCAATCGCGACTTGTGGCATTCCAATGAGTTTGAAAACTTTTTGGGAAATGGTTCTTTGGAAAAAGATACTGAGTCAAAGGTGGGACGACGCATAGCAAATCCCAGTAAGTGCAGGGTGAACTTGAGGCATTGTCAAGGCATCAGCAGCTCACCTGAAAGTGTCAGGATTCAGCTGAGTGCAGTGGCTCATGCCTATCATCCCGGCACTTTGGGAGACTGAGGTGAGAGGGTTTCCTGAGCCTGTGGCTTCGAGACCAGTCTGGGCAACTTGGTGAGCCCTCATCTCTGGAAAAAAAGAGAGGAAAAGAAGAAAAAGTCGGAATTCAGTGCTGGAGAGGTGACATGGTGAAGATGCTGGCGCAGCCTCCACGCTGGTTGTGTGGGTATTCCCTGTATGGTGTTTCATTCTGTGCATTTCAAACGGTTTTAATGTGGGAATAGAAGATAGCTTCTTTTGCAAAGTCACCAAAATTTTTCAGGAAGAGTCTCCAGGACAGGGTGACCCAGGCCCCTCCCACCACTGGGGGAGATGCCATCTGCCACCAGGAGCTCCCGCTGCATCTGTAGCTCAGTGGGGCCAACCCCCCAGGTTGGTGGTGAACGTGGTGTCGACAGAGGCCTCCTGATGGGATGGTGAACAGAAAATGAATGACCAGGCCCGGTGGCTCATGCCTGTCATCCCAGCGCTTTGGGAGGCTGAGATGGGAGGATTGCTCGAACCTGGGAGTTCAAAACCAGCCTGGGCAACATAGTGAGACTTCATCTCTGCAGAAAATTAAAAAGCCACCCAGCCATGGTGGTGCATGTTTATAATCTCAGCTACTGGAGAGGCTGAGGTGGGAGGATCCCTTGCATCCAGGAGGTCGAGGGTGCAGTGAGCTGTGATCATGCCAGTGCCCTCCAATCTGGGCGACAGAGTAAGACCCTGTATCAAAAAAGAAAAAAAAAATTAGACTGCGCACAGTGGCCCATGCCTATCACCCCAGCACTTTGGGAGGCCGACAGAGGATTGCTTGAGCCCAGGAGTTCAAGACTAGCCCAGCCTGGGCAACATAGTGAGACCTTGTCTCTACAAAAAATTGAGGAAAAAAAAAACTACAGATGATTGTGTGTACAGAGAGAACTGAATCCATGGTTGCAAAAAGAGACCCCATTCACACGATGGCGACTGTGGATTAAAACTCATGAAATGGGAATCCACGGGTCCACATGGACATCACCATGTATGTAGACAAGTGAATGAGTGGAGAGAGGAAACCCTGCCTCACAGAGGCGGGAGAGACCACGGATCTGGAAGACCACGGAGGTGCCACACGTAGCTGCCGGGCTCTGAGCAGGATGGTGGCATCTCCAAGCACCTTGCCACCCCCACTTAGAGTCGCAAAGGGATGCCTTCCTGGGGCAGAGTCTGGCGAGAACCCCTTGGCCCAGTGACCTGTGTTGGCCTCCCCGGGAACGGGACGCACAGACGACAAGCACCCTCAGGATGGGTGTCCTGAGTTCAAGGTGTTCCTGCCCAAGACACACCCAATTAATGGTGAGGAGGCGTCAGGCATGGGAGAGGGCCTGAATCTTTAAAAACACCAACTCCAGAGGTGTCAGAGCCACTCGACAACTCTCCGAGTCAAGGAGAGTATGGACATGCGATGGCCAGATGGGACCTGGGGTTCTAGGCTGAGTCCCGGCAGGGCGGAGACAGTGGCCATGACCGCTGCAGGGTGAACTTAGGACATGTGACAGGAATTGAGGACCACAGCGTGTTGGTGGGAGGTTTCCCAGTCCTGACAGCTATGCGGGTGACCGTGGAGGACAGTGTCCTTGTCTCTAAGAAACGGGCGTGGGATTGTTTAGCACAAAAGAGGCACAGCGCTTCCAGCTGCCCTCAGGGTGGAGACTGGAGCGAGGGACCGGAGGGGACGGGCCAGGGAGGGGCATCACGGAACCCGGGGGGAGTCCAGCAGGGTGCCAGGAGTCCCTCAAACAATTCCTGCACCATCTCCGTAAGCTGGAATGAAACTGCATACGTAAAAGAGCCAGAGGAGAATTGCCCCCCAGGCCGCCCTGGGGTTCCCTCGTGCTGGCGAGCAGGAGGCTCTCTTTGGAGCGTCCCGGTAGACATGGCGCATCATGGGTTCTTATCAAAAGCATGTGACCGTCCCCACCGCCAGAAAGACTTCCGGCTGCCTCCTGGCCACAAAAAGATGCTGTTAGGAGATCAGATTTTCTGATGATAAAACTCAGAAACGGTCATCAGAGAACCTTTGGACATTCTGTTTATTAAAAAAATTTTTTTTTGCTGTATTTCAGTAGGTTTGGGGTTACCCATAGTTTTTGCTTACACGGGAGCATTGTGTAGTGGTGACGATGCCTGGGCTGCAAGTTCACTCACCGCCCCCACCCGTGCACACACACCCCCACGAGTGATTTCCTCCCTCCCCCTCCCCTCTCCCCCCTTCCCCCTCCTTCCCCTCCCCTTCCCCTCCCCTCCTCTCCCCCTCTCCCTCCCCTTCCCCTCCCTCCACCCCCTTCCCCCCTTCCCTTTTCTGAGTCTCCAGTGCACTTGGACTTTTAAAGGAGAAAGTTGCGATGACTGGTTATACCAACAGTCAGAGATGCCTGCTGCCGGCTTCCTTCTGGCCCCTATTTCTAGGCGGGTTTGTGTGTGTGCATGTGTGTGTGGAGGGCGTGTGTACACACACAGTGCAGCTGAGAGCAAGCTGCGTGTCCTGCCGTGCTGTGTGGCCACATGCCGTGTGCTCATGAGTGCCTCAGTATCTTCGCCTACAGAACGGGCACAGCCCAAGTGCTCACCTCGCGGGGCAGCTCGGGGATTTGGCAGGCTGGGTGGACGGCTCGCTCAGTGTAGCACTGGCTCAGGAGGCCCCATAGAGGTGGCCGCTGTCATCATGGTGTCATCACCATGTGTGTAGACGAGTCGACGAGCAGGGAGAGATAAGACCCTGCCTCACAGAGGTGGGCAAGACCACGGGTCTGGAAAGCCACAGAGGTGCCACACGTGGCTGCCGGACTCAGGGCAGGATGGTGACTGTCCCAAGCACCTTGCCACCCCCACTTAGAGTTGCAAAGGGATGCTTTCTGGGGGCAGAGCCTGGCGAGACTCCCTTAGCCAAGTGACCCTTGCATGTGTATCTACATGCTGACTTGTGCAAGTATTTGGTAACACTGGGGTGGCACTGGGTGACACGTGTATTCCTGCTCCCCCTCCAGCAGGGCGTGGGCGTTGCTTCCGCAGTCATCCAGCCTCCCTCTAAGCCCAACTTTCACACCATGCCTGGCGCCTCCCTGTGTCACGGGACACGACTAAATTCACTCTCTCTGTCGTGGGCAGCTGGCTGTTTCCTCATTGACTGTTACAAGTAACATCGAGACCTGACTCGGTGACTTAGCCTGTCATCCCAGCACTTTAGGAGGCTGAGGCGAGAGGATTGCCTGAGTCCAGGGGTTTGAGACCAGCCTGGGCAACTTGGCGAGACCTCATCTCTACAAGAAATCAAAAATTAGCAGGGTGTGGTAGCGCACACCTGTAGTTCCAGCTACTCGGAAGGCTGAGGTGGAAGGATCGCCCGAGCCCAGCAGGTTGACGCTGGGGTGGCTGTGAGCATGCCACTGCACTCTAGCCTGGGCGACAGAGTGAGGCTCTGACTCAAAAAAAACAGAAAACAAAAGTAACAACGAGATGCAACATCGTTTTTGTGCAGAAGTCAAGCTTACTTTCTTGGACCACACTGACAGGACAAGGCCGGCAGCATCAAAGGTCCCCATGTCTCCAGGTCTCTGACACCTCCCGCCACACTGCCCTCCAAGATGGTCTTCCCGATGTGGGCTCTGCTGTGACGCGGACGTCATGGGCTCCCACCTCGCTACGGCTGGTGCCGTGAGAACACTCCTCCTATGGGGGGGAGACAGCGTGTCCGTCCTGTCCTCAGGGAGGAAGGGGCTTTGGTGTTGATCAGCCTCTTTGTGTTTGAGCCGTCCGTGCCCTCTGCCACCGGCCCGTGGGGCCAAGCATCTGCAGCAGACGGGTCTGTCGTCCAGCTTGTTGGGGCCTTGAGTCAGTGGGCAGAGGCCATGCCCGCCAGGAAAGGGGATGGGAGGGGCCCCTGTGGTGAGACCCCCGAGGAGGGGTGGGGAGGGTAATGGCACCCTTCAAAGAGGGTAGCCAGGGGTGGCCTCTCGGGCCAGACAGCCTTCTACAGAGACCTGAGGACCCGAGGGAGGGGGCAGGGCCTGCTTCTGCAGGAAGTGTGGCTGGACAGGGGCATGGCGTGTGCACAGGCCGTGAGATGGGCATGTGCTTAGCACGGGTGAGGCATGAGAGGACGGTGCTGGGCAGGGAGGGTCCCAGGACTGTGGTCCTGGAAAGGACAAGGGCCCAGGCTGGTGAGGAGCCATGTCTGTCCTCTCTCAGCTGCTGTATTTTTTTTTTTTTTTTTGGAGTTGGAGTCTCACTCTGTTGCCCAGACTGGAGTGCAGGGACATGCTCATGGCCACCGTAGCCTTGACCTGCTGGGGTCCGGCAATCCTTCCGCCTCAGCCTTCCAAAGAGCTGGAACTACAGGCGTGTGCTACCACTCCCAGCTGATTTTTGATTTATTGTAGAGATGAGATCTCACAGAGTTGCCCAGGCTGATCTCAAACCTGGGGGCTCAGGCAATCCTCTCACTTCGGCCTCCCAAAGTGCTGGGATGACAGGTGTGAGCACTGAGCCCGGCCAGCTGCTGTACTTTTTAAGCAAAACTCTTTTTCTTTGTTGAGTCAGGGTCTCACTCTGTTGCCCAGGCTGGAGTGCAGTGGCACGCTCATGGCTCACCGCAGCCTCGACTTGCTGGGCTCAGACGTTCCTTGTGCCTCAGCCCCCCAAATAGCTGGCACTACAGGCATGTGCCACCACGCCCAGCTTATTTTTTAATTTTTTTGTGAAGATGAGGTCTTGCTATGTTGCTCAGGCTGGTCTCCAACTCCTGGGATCAAGTGATCCTCCCGCCTCGGCCTCCCAAGGTGCAGGGACGACAGGCGTGAGCCACTGTGCCCAGCTAAGAAAACCTTTTTGTTTTGAGATAATTTTAGACTCACAGAAAATCCCACAACAGCCTCAAGAGTCCGGCAGACCCTTCATGTTGGCATCCTCCATGACAGGGTGTGTCCACCCAGCCAGGAGGCGGATGCTGGCACCTTGCCCGGACTGCCGGGCCTCATCTGAATCCTGCCGGGCTTCTGTCCCGTGAGACCCCCGTGACATTCGGCTGCCGTGCCTCCTGCTGTCCTGCGGCCTGTGACGCCGGCTCCATCCGCCTTCGTCTTCTGCGGCCTTGATCTTTGTGGAGTGTCCCTCAGTTAGGACCTGCCGGATGTGCTGTGTGATGAGATGAGACCGCATGTTTCTGGCTGGAACGGGATGGGCAGGGTGGGGGCTTGAGGAGGACCAGGTGGGCGTGGAGCTCAGCAAGGAGCCTTTTGACCTTGGCGGCTGGGCCAGGGTGTGTCTTCTAGGCCTCGCTGCTGTGACTGTTCCCCACGGTCATGAGCAACACCGGGGGGAGCTCCATCTTGAGATGGTGCCCTGCGGGCTTTAGTGGCTGGTGGGTCTCGCCCACTGCTGGTGGAGTTTGCCCCCTGCGTGTCGGGCCCTACCTTCCCTCCTCAGGTGTTAACTGGGATTCTCCCGTAGGAAGTGCCTTTCCTCACTGGTGAATTCAGTGCTGCTGCTGCTGCTTTTTCTTCTTTTTTAAGTTTTTTCTTTTTAAATTTTTAAAAAAATTTTGTTTTCTAATTCTTATTTTTCAAATTTTTTTCCTCCTCCCCCCTTTTTTCTCTTCCTTCCTCTCTCTCTACCTTTCTTTTTCTTTCTCTCTCTTTTTTCTCTTTCTACCTTTTTTCTTTCTTTCTTTCTTTCTACCTTTCTTTATTTTGTTCATTTTTTCCTTTCTCTCTCTCTCTGTCTCTCTCTCTCTCTTTCTCTCCAGCAGTTCTTTTGCATCAGTGAGGTTTTGTTGATGTTTGTCTTGTGGGCCATGATTCAATGCTGTGCTGCTTATTTTTGTTGCTGACCTTGGGCCCACCTGGGCACCGGGAGTGGCTCGGGCCAGGCTTGCGCCCCCAATGCGTCCCATCTGTCCTCAAGCTCTGCCTCGCCCCTGGCCCCGGACACTCCAGCTGGTCTCTCTGCCCATCCTGATGTCGCCGCTTCTGCAGCAAACCCTGGGTGCCTTTTATTAGGGACGTGGTCTTTGGCCAACAAGCCCCGGGGGCCAGGTGTGCCAAGGCCACCAAGGAGCCCCTGTCCTGGCCTTCTGGGCTGATGGATCTGGGAGTGTTTGTGCACGTGGGAACCGGCCCTGCCTGGCTCCATGTCCGTCCACATGCATGTATGTGTCGATGTACTCATGGGCACTTGCAGGTGTCTCTGTTTGGCTCTCCCCATGGGGCTGGCCCCTCTCGGGGACATGTCTCTCCAACAGCGAGAAGCCCAACTTTCATCCTCTGTTCGTTCCACCAGGCCCCCTGGCCCGCTCCCTGTGAGAGGCCCACGGACTGCCTGGGCCCGGCGTCTTTGGCCTCAGTGTCCCTTCCAATGCTGGTCCCCACAGAAACTTAGGACGTTTTTCCTTTGCCCCCTCAGGTGTGACTATGTCATTTATCTGTAATACCGTCAGAGCATCTGTCAGGCTGGTTTTGGGTGGCCCCGTCCTGATGGACTTTGTTCATTTGGGGTCTGGAGAAGGGGTGGCTTCAAGACCCAGAGCTACACCAAGAGGTGCCCTCCTGGAAGCACTGTCCCCCCACGCACACCCACCCTGCAAGCCCCTCCCCCCTCCCCTCCCCCAACCCCAGACATAACCTGTGTCTCCAGGCTATTATTTTTCCCTCCTGCTATTTATCCTTTTACAAACGAGCACACGCGCGTGCGTGTGTGTATATTCACACACGCCTGCATCCCCCACCATAGATACTCTCTTGTAAATTTTTAATCGTGGCAGAATACATCCCACATAGAATGCACTCTCCTAACCTTCCTGGATGCCCAGTTTGGTATCACTAAGCACGCTCATAATATCCCGAGACTGTCACCACCCTCTGTCTCCAGAGACTTCTCATCGTCCCAAGGTGAACCTCTGTTCCCAAGAAACACGCGCTCCCCACCCCCTCCCTAGCCCCCGGCACCCACCGTCTACTTTGCATCTATGGATTTGACGGCTCTGGGGGCCCTGTACAGGCAGGATCAGCGTGTGTGTCCGTCTGTTTCTGGCTTATTTCACTCGGTTCTGCATCTTCAAGGCCCATCCATGTGGGATCTGTGCCGGACACCTCCTTTTTTAAGGCTGAATACTATTTCACCGTCTGGAGGGACCACTTGGGTTGAGCGGCTCATGTCAATGGACGCTTGGGTGGTGTCCATGCTTTGGCTATTAGGAGTGGCGCTGCTGTGAACATGGCGAGACAAACCTCTTTCAGAGACCTGGCTTGCGATTCTGTTGGGCTCATACCCAGAAGGGGAATTGCTGGACTATGTGATAATTACATTTTTGATGTTTTGTGGAACTGCCTTACCGTTTTCCATGATGGTTGCACCATCCTGTGTTCCCACCAACAGTGCGCATGAACTATGGTTTCTCCAGCATCCTTGCCTACACTTGCTATTTTCGGCTGCTTGACATAGTGGCCAACTTGCGTGCTATCTCACTGTGGTTCTGACTTGTGTTTCCTTCCGATGAGTGATGCTGAGCCCCCTTTCACGTGCTTACTAGCCAACAGTAGGTCATCTTTGGGTTTTTTTGTTTGTTTGTTTTAGAAAGCAGGATTTATGGAGAGGACAGAAAAGCTCCCACAGTGGGTCGGGGACCCAAAGGGGTTGCCCCTTTGGGGTCTTTTTAAGACTCTCTTGTCCATCTTACCTATTCAAGTCTTCTGCCCATTTTTGGGATGTAGTGCTTTTCGTTTGTTTTGTTTTGGGTTTTTGCTGCTGAGTTTTAGAAGTTCTCTGTGTATTCTGGATTTCAATACCTTGTCAGAGAGATGACTTGCAAACATTCTCCTCCTCCTCTGGGGGTTGCCTTTTTCACTCTGCTGACAGTTTCTGGATGCACACAATTTTTAAAGTTTTTATAAAGTCCAAATTGCCTCATGTATGCTTTCACAGCCCGTGCTGTTGGCGTCCCATCCGGGAAATCACTGCCACAGCAACGCCACGGTCATGGCCCCATGTTTTCTTCTAGGAGTTTTATAGTTTGAGGACTTCCACCTGGGTCTTTGATCGGTTTTGAATTCATTTGTAATGCCTGGTGTAGGGGCCCCCCTTCATTCTTTGGCGTGAGAACTTCCAGTGTCCCCAGCGATGTTTGTTGAGAAGACTGTCCTTCCTGACTACAAGGTCTCGGCAGCCCAGTCAAAATCCATCCGTCCCCGTGTACCAGGGCTCACTTCTGGGCTCTCTGTTCTAGTCCGTCAGTCTCTGTTTCGGTCTCTAAGCTGTCACCACACTGTCTTGGTTACTGTGGATTTGTAGCCACTTTTGAAATGTGGATGCTTTCTGCTTCCAGCTTTCATTTTCTTTTTCAAGATTGCTTTTGCTATTCAGCATCCCTTGAGATTCCATAGGAATTTTAGGGTAAGTTTTTCTATTGCTGTAACAACAACAACAACATCAACAAAAACAGGTATTAGTGTCGGGCTCGGTGGTTCAGCCTGTCATTCCGTGCCTTGGGAGGCTGAGGTGAGTGGATTGCCTGAGCCCGTGGGTTCGAGACCCGCCTGGGCAACTTGGCAAGACCTCATCTCTACAATAAGTCAAAAATTAGCCGGGTGTGGCAGCGCACGCCTGGAGTTCCAGCTACTTGGAAGGCCGAGGCGGAAGGATCGCCGGAGCCCAGCAGGTCAAGGGAGCGGCCACCGCACTCCAGTCTGGGCGACAGAGTGAGACTCCAACTCAAAAAAAAACCAAACAAACAGGTATTAGAATTGTTATAAGGATTTTGTTGAATCTGGGGGTCCCTTTGGGTAGCATTCATGTTTCCACATCGTCTCCCAATCCATGAACATGGGATGTGTTTGCATTGATCTGTGTCTTTTAGACGTTCTTTCAGCGACGTTTCATAGTTATCATGGTGCAAGTCTTTTTTTCCCTCCTTGGTTAAGTTCGTTGTCAGTATTTTATTCTATTTGATGCTATTGTAAATGGAATTGCTTTCTTAATTCCACTGTGGGGCTGTTCCCTGTTCGCATATAGAAATGTAACCAGCATTTGTGTGTTGACTTTGTATCCTGTTACTTTGACGAATTCGTTTACGAGTGCTAACAGGTTTGTGTGTGTGAAGTCCTTAGGGTTTTCTCTCTGGCTGGAATTTCCAGTACTGTGTTGAACAGAAGTGGCGAAAGTAGGCATCCTTTCCTTGTTCCTGATCTTAGAGGGGAAACTCTCGGTTTTTCCTAGTTTTGATGTTTGCTCTGAATTTTTCATATATAGCTTTTATTATGTTGAGGTGATTTCCTTCTAGTTTGAAAGTTTTTAATCATCGAGAGTGTTGGTTTTTGTCCATGTTTTTTTGCATCGGTTGAGATGATCATGTGTTTTTCCCCCCCCATTCTGTTAATATGGGATATTACATTGATTGATTTTTGTATATTGAACCATCTGTGCATAATAAGTCCCATGCATCTTACATGGTCATGGTGTAGGATCCTTTTACTATGTTGCTGAACTTGGTTTGCTAGTATTTTGTTGAGATTTTCTTTTTTCTTTTTGAGCGGGAGGCTCACTCTGTCGCCCAGACTGGAGTGCAGCCTCAACCTGCCGGGCTCTGGCGATCCTTCCGAGTAGCCAGAACTACAGGCATGCACTACCACGCCCAGCTGATTTTTGATTTATTGTAGAGATGAGGTCTCGCCAAGTTGCCCAGGTGGGTCTCGAACCCGCAGGCTCAGGCAGTCAACTCACCTCAGCCTCCCAAAGGTGCGGGATTACAGGCTGAGCCACCAAGCCTGGCTTGTTGAGATTTTCACACCAACATTCATAAGGGACATTGGTCTATAGTTTTCTTGTGCCTTTGTCTGGTTTTAGTATCTGGGTAGTGCCAGCCTCATAAGAATGCGTTAGCAGTGTCTCTCTTCAATATTCTGGGAAAGCTTGAGAGGGGCTGTTGTGTTTGTTCTTTTTTAAACGTTTGGTAGAATTCACTGGTGAAGCCATCAGGCCCAGGGCTTTCCTTTGTTGGGCGTTTTTTTGATTACTGATTCAGTCTCTTTACTAGTTATATGTCTGTTCAGATTTTCTATTTCTCTGTGGTTTAGTCTTGGTAGGTTTGTGCTTCCAAGAATTTCTCCATTTGGTTTAGATTAGCCAATTTGCTGATGTTCATAATACTCACGTTTAGCCCTCTTTTTCTATAGAATTGATTGTTATGTCCCCGTTTTCATTTCTGATTTTAATGACATGAATCTTCTCTCTTTTTTAACTTAGTCCATCTAGCTAAAAGTTTGACAATATCATGTCTTTTCAGAGGACCAGCTTTTGGTTTTATTGACCAATGTTCCTCTGTTCTTCTCTTCTCTGGTTTGTTGGTCTCTGTTCTGATAGTTGGTATTTCCTTCTTTTCTGCTAGCTTTGGGTTTGGTTTGCTCTTCTTCTGCTGATTCCTCAAGTTGTAAAGCTCATTGTTGACTTGAGATCTTTCTGGGGTTTTTTTTTTTTTCTTTCTTTTTTGAGCCAGAGTCTCACTCCACTGCCCAGGCTAGAGTGCAGTGGCATGTTCATGGCCACCGCAGCCTCGACCTGCTGGGCTCTGGCGATCCTTCTACCTCAGCCTTCCGAGTAGCTGGAACTACTTGGAAGGCTGCGCCACCACGCCCAGCTCATGTTTTAATTTGTTGTAGAGATGAGTCCTTACCATGTTTCCCAGGCTGGTCTCAAACCCCTGAGCTCAGAATATCCTCTCGCCTCGGCCTCCCAAAGTGCTGGGATGACAGGTGTGAGCCACCATGCCTGGCCGCTTGTTTCTTAAGGTAAGATTTTACTGCTACAGTCTCCCCTGCTAGTACTGTTTTGTTGTATCCATCAAGTTTTGGTGTGTTGTGTCTCATTTTTATTTGCATTTAAGTATTTTGTAATTTCCCTTCTGACTTCCTCCTTGACTCATTGGTTGTTTAAGTGGCTGTTGTTTCATTTCCACAAATGTGTGACTTTTCCTGTTTTGCTTGTGTTGCCAATTTCCAGCTTTATCCCATTGCGGCCGAGAAGAGTCTTTGTACAAGCCCTATCTTTTTACGTCTGTTGAGACTGCACTTGGGGCCTACCTAGTGGTCTGCCTGGAACTACCCCACAAGCGCTTGAGAAGGATGTGTGTGCTGTTGCTTCTGGGCAGTGTCCCCTGTGCGTTGCGAGAACTAGGTGACGTGTATTGTGTCACATCTTCTGGTTTTCACTTGAACCCCTGCCTGGTGGTTATGTTCATGGTTGTGAGAGTGTGGCCTTGAGGTCTCCAACCCTGACTGTCCACCTGCCTACTTCTTCCTTCAATACTGTAAAGTGTTACTCTGTCTGTTTTGATGAGCTGCTGTCCGATGCACACGTGTTTATAATTGTTATATTTTATTTGCTCTTGAGCCTTTTGTTAGTATTGAATATCCTTCTTTGCCCCTCATAACTTTTTTTTAAAAAATTTTAAATCTAGTTTTGGCCAGGCACAGAGGCTCGCACCTGTCATCTCAGCACTTTAGGAGGCTGAGGCAGGAGGATTGCTTGAGCCCAGGAGTTTGAGACCAGCCTGGACAACAAAGTGAGACCTCATCGCTACAAAAAAGAAAAAAAAAATTAACTGGAGTTGGTGGTGTTCATCTGTAGTCCCAGCTACTTTGGGAGGCTGAAGAGGAAGGATTGCCTGAGACAAAGAGGTGGAGACTGCAGTGAGCCATGATGGCTCCCCTGCACTCCAGCCTGGGTGACAGAGTGAGACCTCGACTCAAAAAAGAAAATAAAATCTGGTCTTGTCTGATATGAGCATAGCCACCCCTACTGTCTTGTGGTTGCTGTTTGCATGGAGATCCTTGTCCACCCTATCACTTTCAGTCTACTTTTGTCATTGGTTCTAAAGTGAGTCTTTGTTGTTGTTGTTGTTGTTGAGTCAGAGTCTCACTCTGTTGCCCAGGCTGGAGTGCAGTGGCGTGCTCATGGCCAGCACAGCCTCAACCTCCTGGACTCAGGCGATCCTTCCACCTCAATCTTCCAAGTAGCTGAAACCACAGGTGCACGCCATCATGCCTATCTAACTTTTCGATTTATTGTAGAGACAAGGTCTTGCCAAGTTGCCCAGGCTGGTCTCAAACCCCTGGACTCAGGCAATCCTCTCAACTGTGTCTCCCAAAGTGCTGGAATGGCAGGCCTGAGCCAATGCACCTGGCCTAAAGTAAGTCTCTTGCAGATAGCACAGAGGTAGGTAGTGTTTATCTGTTCTGCCAATGCTGATGTCAGTTTTTGAGACACAAAAGTTGTACGTTTTCATGAAGGTCCATTTGTCTATTTTCTGTTGCCAATGGCTTTGGCATCATAGGATGCCATTCAGGAAATCATCCCCAAATCCAATGTCATGAAGCTTTTGCCCTGTGTTTTCTTCTAAGCATCTTGTAACTTTCGGGCTTACTTTTAGGACTTTGATCCATTTTGAGTTCATTTTCCTATATCCAGCTTTATTCTTCTGCATGTAGACAGTCCATGTTTCCCAGCACCATTTGATAAAAAGACTTTCATATATATATATACACACACACACTTTTGGGTATATGCTTTTCTCACTTATATAAGTATTTCCTGGAGGTCACTGTCTGTTCGTTCATGGTGTACTTCTACATTTTTTTTTTAATCTCATACCTTCCCGTGTGGATGCACCATACCTATCCAGCCCCTCTCTCATCTGTGGGCATTTAGGTTTCTCTAACACTGTGCAATGACAGATACTGTTGCCAAGTATAACCTTCTAAGTATGTATCTGGTATTGTTGCAAAAAAAACACAATGTTGCAAAGAAAACTATATATAGTTTGCATTGTTACAGTAGTGTTGCAAAGAATAACTTTGTACATATGTATTTCATTATGGCAACCATATTGCAAACAATAGCATTGTAGATCTGTATGTTCATATTTTTGGAGGCGTACCTTCAGGGTGGCCTTCTAGGAGTGTGGGTTGGAAGGGGATGTCCTTGTGTTGGGGAGACCACGTTTCCCTCAGAAGGGTTGTGTGTCTGCAACTGCCTGGCGACGCCTGAGCAGACAGTTTCCCTGCAGTTTTACCATTAGTGTGTTGTCACTATTGTACTTTTTGCCAATTCTATAGCTTTGTTTTAGTCTGTATCTCTACAGTTAAGAATGACTTTGAACACTTTTCTTATGTCTGAAGGTCATGTGTGGTGTGTGCATTTGTAAATTGTCTGTCATCTCGCTGCCATATTTTTAAATTGGGTTTTGGTTTTGGGTCCTTCGGTTTTCAAGTTAATTGTGGAACTATGAGTCATTTGCCTGGCTGTTGTGACTGTTTTTTTCCAGTCTGTCAGTCATCTTTTGACCTTGTTTATGGTGCTTTTTGTTATGAAAACATTTGCGAGTGTTTCAGCAGTCAGATTTTTCAGCCGTCCCGCCTGCTGCCTCTGGCCTGCGAGTCGTGGCCGAGCGGGCCTTTCTCTACACTGAGGCTCAGAGGGGTCCATAGCGTTTTCTTTCAGAAGCCTGGGGCTTTTCCCTCCCGTTCCAAGTTTACCCTCTCATGCACTACCCAAGGTCATCTCCATCCAGATGGCTGCTGGAGCCCCTCCCTTAGACCTCCATGGGTACCTCTGGCTTCTGATTGGGTTTGGAGGCCAGAGACACCGGAGGAGACGGGTGGGATGCTTGCTCCAGGGGACGGGAAGGAGGGCGGAGGAGTCGGGACCAGCGCTGTTGACGACGGGGCTGGCAAGTGGACTGGGTGGTGGGTGTGGGGTGGGCGTGGCAGGGAGAGAAAGAGGCTGGGTGATGCTGAGAGGCTTGCGTCCGCACCTGGTGGGATGTGCTTGGTTTTGGAGCCAGGGAGGTACTGGGACTAGGGAGAGTCTGGGGGCGGGGCGTTATTTTGGAGGTGTATGTAAGGCGGCGAGAGAGATGCCGTGAAGGCTGTGAGACCCACAGGAGGACCCCCGGGAGCACTTGGGCTGGGCTCTTGGGCCTGGGAGCATCAGCCCTTGAGGGACCTGGGACCCAGGGACTGGCCGGGGTCTCCTGGGGTGGGGGGGTGGAGAGGAAAGAGGACCAGGGCCAGTTGAGAGCCCAGCTGCAGGAGGCAGAGGCCAAGGAGGGTGCCCCCAGACAAGGGCATCCCAAGGCTGGGGGGGGGGTTGGGGAGGCATGCCGGACACCCAGGTCTGAGCAACTCCAAGGGGCTCAGAAGAGGCCTCCACCCTTGGTGACGGGGCACAAGTCTTCCTCCACACATGGATGTGGGAGTCTGGGTCCTGGTGGGTCCTGGGCCCACACCTGGAGGCCGGCAGCCAGCCCTGCAGCCTCTTGGGTGTGGTCCCTGCTCGGCCCCACTAAACAGGCCTGTGCCTGGCAGGGTTGGTCCTACCCCGCACCAGCTCCAGGCATGGGAGCCCTGGGTCCCAGGGCCGCTGCTGCTGGAGTGAGTTCTATAGATGCCACAGATGCGGGTTGGAGACCACCAACACACAGGCACCTCCGGGGGCCTTTGGGCTCCCATGGGGTCTGCCCAGCCTGTATGACTCACCATCTTCCAGTGTCGATGTAACCTGGAAAGCCTTCTCAGAGCCTGGCTCTGCGGGAAGCCCTGGAGCCTGCCCCTTGGGTCAAAGTGGGTTCTGGGCCACAGCTCTGCCTGGGCCAGGGGTGGGTGTCCCTCGTCTCATGCAGGGAGGGTAATGGTGGGTCTCACAGCTCCCAGGGCCTCTCAGGTGGGCTTCTTGGAGTGCCGAGGCTGGGGGTGACTCATGTCATTGCTTAGAGACCCCAAAGACCCCTTGATGCCCACAGTAACTCCCTCCCCCAGGCTTCCTCCAGGGAAGCTTCCAGAAGGGGTGGGTGGGCTTTGGAATTAAGTTTTTTGAGAAGAACTGCGCCATGTCCCCGACCTCACATGGGACTTGATGAGGGCTGAGGACGGTCTTCTGGAGGAGGTGATTCTCCAGGTGAAACAGAGGTTTCCAAATGTGCCCCACATGCCCCCGTAGGGGAACTTGGGGGCCCCTGGAGAGGCCCATGACTATGCTGAAAGAAGTGCCCAGAGCAGACTGGGAGGCAGGGCGACTCTCTCAAGGTCTTTATTTGCTGTTTCTTGAAACTGAGAATTGCCATTTTTAAATCTGTGTACTCTTGCATGAAGGGGGGCTTGGGGCTTGGGGGAGGAGCTGGTGGCATCCCAGGGCCCCTCCCCTCCATATTCAAGCCCAGCGTCTCTGTGCCCCTGGACCCCTTCACCTGGCAAACCTCGTCCTCCTGCCCGAGACCGGCCCTGCCCTGCTCTGCTCCAGCCTGACCCGCAGGCTGGGCCAGGGCAGTGTGGGGGGCTGTGTGGGCCCAGGGGGGGCCTCGTCCTGGGCAGAGGCAGGGGAAGGCGGGCGGCCAGCTCAGAGGATGTGCCCAGCTATTCTGGGCGGTGGCAGGAAGCGGCAGCTCCAGACCAGGGTCTGAAGGCGGCCGGGCCACGCTCCCAGATGGCCGAGGTGTCACCGTTCCCATCCGGCGTGTCCCGCACGTCCGCTGGTCCCTTCCTCTGCTTTGTTCCTCCTTGGTCACTCGCTCTCAGGGCCTGGGTCTGGGCCAGGAGACGGTCCTGAGATGAGAAAGGAGAGCGGGGCCTCCCAAGGGGGGGCGGAGGCTTGGTGGTCGCTGGCATGGCTGGGGTTGGGGGGCCCGGTGGGGCCCACCGGGGATCGTGGGTGCCACCAGCTGGGGGAGATGCCCACAGAGGTGATAGGTGACAGGGATGGCCCTGCCACGGAGTCTCCTCTGACTGGGGATGTGTCCTGATGTCTGACTCTGGTTTCCTGGCATTCACAGTCCGTGGGGGCTCTCCTGCCTCTGGGTTGGTGGCCCTGTCATCGCCCCGCCCTTCCTGCCGGTTGGGGTCTCTACAGCCGGGGCCAGCGCTCTGCTGGTTCATGGCAGATCCCGACCTGAGCCCGCCCGGGGGTCCTGGGCCCAACCGAGCTCCCAGCCCGGCCTCCTCCACCCCATTGCCAGGTGTGCCCCACCCTCCATGCTGCCACATGGGCCTCGAGCCTAGGCACTGCCAAGCCGTGCCCCAGGGCCCTTGCACATGCAGCGTTCTCTGCTTAGAGAGCCCACCCAGCTCCTGCCTCACTCAGCCTCCCTGCACCCCCCAGGAGCCCCTTCCCGGCTGCTCCCTGGGATGGTACCCCATCTCTCTCCCCCGTCAGCTGTGACTTTGCGGCTTTGTCTCCACCTCTGGGCCTTTGTCTCCGACGGGGTTGTGTTCTCGCTCCCCGTCAGCACGTGCTATGTGCTCTCTGGGTAGGGGACAAAAGCCAGGAGTCCGATGCAGCTTGGGTTTCTTGTGGCCATCACTGGGGAAGGAGGAGATGCAGGGACAGGGCAGGACAGCCCCCTTCAACCTGGCCAGGAGTGAGAACCTGGAGGGGCCCCCTGGAGGGCTCCCTAGAGGAGGTGATCGGCACCACCTGATGACTGTTTCTAAACCTCCCCGGGGCCAGAGCAGCCCCACCAGGCCCAGTCCTTGTGGGCAGCCTCTGGGTGGGTGGGGACATGGTATGGACAAGTCCTGGTCACCCTGTGACCTGGGAGTCCTCCCACCATGGGCCGAGGCTCGCAGGGGTTGATGGGAGCGTCTTGGTGTTCCTGGTCCCCAGCAGAGGTGCCCACCTGACTCTGCATCAGAGCTGGGTGTTCATCCCACCCAGCAGAGCCAAGGATGCAGAGGCAGGAATGAAGTGGTGAATCGTGAGCATCTGCCGTGGCGTCTTTCCGCACTAGGTCATGGGACGGGCACCTCGGGGCTCCGTGACACGCCTGGCATGGACAGCCGCTTCCTCCTCCCGGCCTGCAAGGGACTCCTGGGCTTGTGGGAGGTCCTGCCTGGACGTCTGGCCCCAAAGTCCACCAGGAGCCCTGGGAGGGAGCAGGGAGGGCCGTGGGATCCCCCAACCCAAGGGCGGGGGCCAGCCTGGGGCCCCCAGGGACAGGGAAGGAGCCGGGTTGGTGGAGGGCTGGGGTCCGGGTGGGGCATGGAAGGGCGTGAGGAAATGAGGGTGTTTGTCTCGGGCCAACTAGGAAGGAGAAGGTGGGGCTTCCTGGATGGTAGGGTCTTTGGGGCTGGGCTGTGCTCCTTGGCCTGCAGGGATTGTGTCTCTTCCTGGGGCAACCCCAGAAAACCCAGGATCAGACGCCCGCCACACGCCAGGGTCCTTCTGTGGCCCAGGCACTCACCGTCCAACACAGGTCCACATGAAAGCCCAGCTGGCCCAGGCTGTGCCCGCCACAGTGACCACAAGAACCACTCACGCTCAGCCCTCTCTAGACAGGACGGCCACGGATGTCGGGGTGCCAGGACCAGATGGGAGATGGCCACAGGGCCGCACCTGCCCCTCTGCCCTCCTGACACTGGAGTCAGGAGCAAGAACGTGGCGTGTGTGTCCGGGGGGAGTGGGGGATTGACGCCTTGCCTGGTGCCTGGCATTCGCCCCTCAGCCCCATCTCGCTGGGAGGAGGCAAGGGTCTTGGGGCCGCAGTGAGGTTGTGCCCAGGCTGTCCTGTGCTGGGGGCCCAGTGGCTACGTGCAGGGTCAGCCTCTGGGCTGGCTGTGGGGAATACAGGGGTCGGGAGTCTGAGTCTCGGATCGCATGGAGCCAGGTCGGCCACTGCATGAGGAGAGCCTCATGACACTTGATGCTGTCCATCCGGGGTGACCACAGGCTGCCCCTCCTCTGCCAGGCACTGCCCCGCCGGCTCAGCCCTGCAGGAGTCACTGTTTGCTCGTCCTGGCCACCTCCTGGTGTTGGCGTGCACAGACTGTGTCTCAGAGCCTCCTTTCGAGACCTCAGCTGCCAAGCTTCCAGGACACCAAGGGTCCCGTGAGGTGGGAAGGCCCTTCTCAGCGGGAGGCAGCTGTTTCTGCTGCAGACAGGAAGCCGCGTTGAGTAGGGAGGCAGCCAGGGTGGTGTCCGCCTGCCCTCGGAGCACCCAACCGTTCCTCAGGGCCATAGAGCCCAGGGGCCTGTCTCTCCTCCCCAGGACACAGCCCAGGCACCCGCCAGCCTGAGGCCTCCGCCAGGCCTGAGGCCTCCCTGCCCTGTCCAGGCTCTGCAGACTCCAGCCCTCCACTGGCTGAGGCCCTGACCTCCAGAGCCTTCTGGTCACCAAGCCTGGGGCTGTCATGGCCGCCTCTCCCCGGGATCCTCCTCCATCCCTGTGTCGGCAGTGCCCTCTCCTGTCTTCTGGGCTTTGCGGGGGCTGTTCCTTATGCCTGGACCAAGCCTCACCTCTGAGAAGCCCTCCCTGCTCACACCTTCCGGCGGGGGGTGGGGTGAGGGGCTGGGAGGAAGAGGCAGCACTGGGTGCAGAGCAGGGATTTGCCACCCGCCCGGCCTGCAGGGAACGTGCCAGGCTACCGGGAGCCCGAGCTGCGTTTCCAGGGTGGGGGCGGAGCTCAGCACAGCCCCTCCCTCCCTGGGCAGGACTCTCCGAGGCAGGTCAGCGTCCTCTGGCTGATAAGGCCTCGTCCGTGGGGTCACTCCAGTTTGTTGTCCTGGCACCTTCTAAATATACGCTCTGATGGTGTCTTATCATGGGCTGGAAGCCAGGCCTACACGACTGGCCCCAGAAGACAGAACCCTGGCCCCCTTGCTCTGGCTGAACCCTTCCACTCCTGGCCCGGAAAAGCCCCAGCGCTGGGGTCCCAGCCCGGTCGCCCACAGCCTGATGTTGGGACATGGGTGCTGTGTGCTCTTGACGGTGGTCCGTGGAGTCTCACTCTGCACCAGGGGTCCCACCCTGCAGCCCGCCACCTGTTCCTGTCAAAAAAGTTTTCTTGGGACGCAGCCGGGCCGGCTGAGCAGCGGTCCCACCAAGCCCAGGACAGTTCCTCTCTGGCCCCGAGATGTGCCAGCCCCATTCTGGGCTCTCCTGGGGGCTGTGGGGGGAACGTCAGCCCAGCCACCTCCCACCACTCATGCCCTCAGCGTTTGCAGCAAGGGCGTCTGGTGGTCCTGGTGTCTGGGCCACCGTGAGCCCAAAGTGTTCCCACCAGGGAGACCCAGGACAGCCCTGGAGGATGGAAACCTGGTGTCCTGTGTGTGCTGGCCAGAGGTCAGGATGAGAGGCCCAGGGATGGGCCTGGGTTTGGAGTCCCCCTTGCCTGGCCCACGTGGGTGGACCCGACCATGTCCCACCTGGCTGGGGGCCCCGGGAGACGCTTCCCCTCCCTCTGCCCGGCTGGACTCCAGGCAGAGTGGAAGTTAAAACGGCGCCTTGTACGGCGCCCCCGAGGGTGGAGGGGCGGCCAGGGATGACAGGGCTTCCCCTGGCTTCCCCTGGCAGGAGCCCCGCCATCTGTCCTGGAGCCAGCCCTTTGGAGGAGGCCGACTTGGGCAGCTGACTCCATGCCCTGCACGTTCGCCCGCTCACACCTGCCAGCTGGGGGGCTGTGCTGCACCCACAGCTCACATCACAGCTCACCCCAGGAGGCTCCCATTGGCCCACGGCCTGGGGGACGAGTACAGAGAGCTGGCCTAGCACCATGGCCTGGCCGGATTCAATATCCATGCAGGGCCCGGGCTGTGACTGTGGAGGCAGGCAGGGCAAGGAGGCGAGAACGGAGCAGAGGGGTCTCACTTCCAGATATACCCTGGAGGGCTGCATAGAGGAGGCAGCACTGTTGACTGAGCTCCAGGGTTCCTCATAGACGTTCATTCATGCCATCGGTCAGTCATTCAACAAACACTCCACAAATGCTCGTGTTTCAGGCCCGGTCTGGGCTTTCAGAAGGAACACTGGGGCCGGGCATGGTGGCTTACACCTATAGTCCCAGCACTTTGTGAGGCTGAGGTAGGAGGATGGCTTGAGTCCCGGAGTTCAAGACCAGCCTCATCTGTGCAAAAACAAAAAATTTGCCAGCCATGGTGGTGCACGCCTATAGTCCCAGCTACTCAGGAGGCTGAGGTGGGAGGATCGCCTGAGCCTGGGAGGTGGAGGCTGCAGTGAGCCGTGATTGTGCCCCTGCACTCCTGCCTGGGTGGCAGAAAAAGACCTCGACTCAAAAAAGAAAAAAACTTGGCAAGACCTCATCTCTACAATAAAAAAAAAAAAAATCAGCCGGGCGTGGTAGCACCTGCCTGTAATTCCGGCTCCTTGGAAGGCTGAGGCGGAAGGATCGCCGGAGCCCAGCAGGTCGAGGCTGCGGTGGCCGGGAGTGGCCACTGCTCTCCAGTCTGGGCGACAGAGTGAGACTCCGACTCAAAAAAAAAAAAAAAAAAAAAAGAGGAGGGGACATTGTCTGACTGACCCCTGCCCTGACTCTAGTCAGCGAGGTGGCCATGGTCAGCGGATGCCCAGCGGTCAGTGGGCTGAGGAGAGCCAGGCGTCAGGAGGCCTCTCCGGGAGCCTGGCCCAGAACCCAGACCAGTGTGGCTGGGAACCCCAGGAGGAGGAACGTCCTGGGTTTGGGCTTCACTGGTGGAGGGTCTTAAGCATGGGGTCCGATGGGGCTCGCCTGGTCCCAGGAGAGGTCCAGCTGCCTGTGACTATGACCTCGGGGCCAGGAGAGGCTGAGGTGGGAGGCCGGGCCGTGAGCTGTGGTTAAGATGCAGGCCCAGGGACCCCCGAGTGGGGACCAACCTGTGGCAGGCTCTGTTGGGGCCTGGCCAAGAGCCGGCAGGGGGTCCTGTGTCCTGGGGCTCCCGGCCCAGTTGCCCTTTGGAGAAAGTGTCAGCCGAAGCCCCAAGAGGCTGGAGAGGCCTCCTGGGGCCTCAGGTTTTAATCTCCTAATGGCTCCTTGAGAGGTGGCCATGTGGGCATCTGTGTTCAGGGGAATCGTGGTGCCTTGGGCTGCAGGTGATGGTGCCTCTGGGAACATTTTAGACAAATGAGGCCCATGCCACCATGCAGCCAGCTAGAGCTGGGGGCTTGAGCCAGCGTGGGGGCATAGGGGACCAGGGCCCTCACATGCACCCAGAGCCGGACTGCCAGGCCCGGGGGTGTGTCTGTGATGTGGCCAGGGGCCGGCACAACTGAGCACTGAGCTACCTCCGTGCCACTTCTGTGGCTTGTGTCCCTGTCAGGCACTAACACGTGGGGCGTTGTGAGAAGGGGTGGTCCCTGTGGGTTTGGGCACAAGTGAGCCTGACTCTGGGAGCCTGACGCTGGACGGGGACCGGCCCCTGTCATGGGGGCCGCCCCCCTGCAGCTGGGCCAGCCGGGTCCCACCTAGGCCCCTGGCCGTCACCCCCAGCTCCTCCTGTCTCCACTGTGTGAGGTTTGGGTGGAGCAGTGGCTGCATGGTGGCCTCAGAGAGAGACGTCCCCATGCTGACCCCAAGGTGCATGGATGTGACCGTATTTGCAGAAGCGTCTCTGCAGATGCGATTCTATCAAAGATCTGGAGTTGGGACGGTAAGCGGGGAACTTGGGCGTGTGGGAGCCTTGTCGCAGAAACAATGATGCTGATCTATGCTCTTGCCCGATACCTTTTAGAATTCGAGACTTGCTCTGTCATCATAAAGTAACTTGCTAAACACCATCATGCATCGTGGTGGGCTAGGCGTGGCCCCCAGAGCGGCGGGTTTCCATCCCTGGAGCTGCAAATGTGAGGGATGGAAATGGCATCTTTGCCGGTGAGGGTCTGGGGAGGGGGCGGCTGTCCCGGCTCATCTGGGGGCACCCAAGTCCACCCACAAGTGTCCTCCTGAAAGACACGACAGAGAGACGGGTCCAGAGGTGGCCACGTGGCCGCGCAGGCAGAGGCGGGAAAGATGCAGCCGTGGGCTTGGAGCCTTCAGAGGCCAGGAGGGGCCCATCATGCCCCCGCCCCAGGCCCCTGGTGACGCATGGCCGATGTGGCGTTCCTGACCCCCCACTCCACCCCTGGGACCGTGGCACTGAGTGGCCTGGGCTTGCCGTCTATGCAGCTCCCGGCGCGTCCTACTCTGTACCTGAGCCTCTATGTCCCATTGGGTGGCAGTGCCTCCTGGTCCCCAAGCCAGGGGTCTTCCAAGGGGGTGAGTGGCCTGGGACCTGGGAGCAGCTGTGCCTCCCCAGGGCTTCTGTCTGCTCACCTGTGGGTGGTGTGACGCCTTTTGTACAGGGACGAGCGACTACGTGCATGGCTCCCAGCCCAGTGGGGTCCTTGGGGGGCTACGGCTCATCCCTTTGAGAGGGGTCAAGACACTTGGCACAGGCTCCCCTAGGGCTGTACCAGGGAATGAGTGAGCAGGTGGGGGGCTAGCTGTCTACCCCCAGACCCTGCCAGGACCAACTGGTGATGACGGGCAGCTTTTTTTGAGGTGCTGGCTCAGTCTGGCATGCAGGCCCAAGGCTCTGTCCCCTAGGAGTCCAAATCCCCGGGATTTGGAGCTCACCAGCCCTGGGGCCAGGCAGCTGTGGGATCAGGGATAGTCGGAGATGGGGGGTGGGCAGCAGGTAGGGGGCATCATCCTCCCCCCTCGTCCCCCATGTTCCCTTTCTGGACATCTGTTTGGGGTTGGGAGTTGGAATCTCCCAGGGTGACTTTTTTTTTTTTTGGAGTCTCACACTGTCACCCAGACTGGAGTGCAGTGGCCACTTCACCCACCACAGCCTCGACCTGCTGGGCTCCGGCGATCCTTCCGCCTCAGCCTTCCAAGGAGCTGGAGCTACAGGCACACGCTACCACGCCCAGCTAATTTTTTGATTTATTGTAGAAACGAGGTCTTGCTATATTACCCAGGTTGGTCTTGAACTCCTGGGCTCAAGCAAGCCTCCTGCCTTGGCCTCCCAAAGTACTGGGATTATAGGTGTGAGCCACCACACCTGGCCCCAACATAACCTAAAAGAGTCATGTATTTGATAAACGAAGGATCAGACACTGGGAGCCTGGGGTTCTCTGAAGTGCTCCAGTGCCGTGTCCACGCGTCCTGTATCCCGGCTTCAGACGCCTGCTTGACTCAGTGGCTCAGTTGTTGCAAGCTGGGGTCCGAGGCCACCCCTCAAACGGTCTGTGTTTTCTTAGTATATGAAGTACGAGGTTCTCTTTAAGGTTTAAGCTTCATTGGGAAACATCTCAGGGCTACAGGACGCTCCCCGTGGGCGAGAGGCTGTCACTGTCCCTGGGGCCTTTGCCTACGTGGACACGATGGGCCAGGGTCCAGGCATGGCCCCTGCCCAGGCTGAAGCTAGCGGGTGGCTTGCCTGGGTTGACCCCCCCCATCGAGTGGTGCCAGTCAGGGCCCCAGCACGTGTGAGGGGGAGGGTCTCGGCATCCTGCTCCCTCGATGCACTTGGAACCTGGCCTGCTGTGGCTCCCGGTGCCCGCGTGCTGTGATTCTCCTTCCTCTGCCCTGAAGTGTCCTCTGGCTGGGCCTCGGCCCCCAGCCCTGCCAGGACATGGGCCTGGCAGGATGCCCGTGTTCCTCCACACAGCTTACCAGGCTGCAGAGAGATTGAAGCGATGTCTGATAGCGTGCTGGGCGTCCCTTGGGGACGGCCTGCGGTCACAGCCCCCGAGGCTGCCTTGCTGCTGAGGGAAACAAGACGGGCATTGTCCTGTGGTGGGATCTGCTCCCCCCCTTGCAGCCCCCTCACCCTCCTGGGAACCCAGGGTGGCATTCAGGGGCATGGGGTGGGGGAGTCAGCATCTTCTCCCGAAGTCCTTCCCGGCCTGTACTGCCTCCCATCCTGGTCCAGGGCACGTGCCAGGATCTCCCTTTCCCTCGTCCTCAGTTTCCCCACTCTGTGGGGTGTGGGGGTCGGTCTGTGACTGTCTGATCTTGGCACTGGGGCAGAGGGGTGTGGCCGGCCCTGCATCCTGGCTCGAGTCAGAGTCTCACTGTCGCCCGGCTGGAGTGCAGGGCACACTGCGGCCTCGACCTGCTGGGCTCCGGCGATCCTTCTGCCTCAGCCTTCCAAGTAGTTGGAACTACAGCCACATGCCACCACGCCTGGCTAATTTTTTGATTTACTGGAGAGACAAGGTCTTGCCAAGTTGCCCAGGCTGGCCTCAAACCCCTGGACTCAGGCAAAAAAAATTTTTTAAACTGTGGCAAAATACACATGTCACAGCCTCGATCATCCCAGCTGTTGTTACGTGGCCCATCCAGGGGCACTGAGGATAGTCATGGTGTCATGCGTCCGTCACCTCCCTTTGACCCAGAACCTTCTCATCGTCCCACCCTGAACCTCCGTCCCCATGGAGCCCTCTCTCCCTAGCACCCCCCCCCCACTCTGTCTCCACGTATCTGAGGATGCTGGGGCCTCAGGTGCTGGCATCCCAGTCCTGAGCGCCTCCAGGGCAGGACCCTGGAGCATCAGCTTAGGCCCTGCCCAGGACCGGAGTAGACAGGACAGGACACATTTTACCTGGAGGGGATGTGTGAGCATGTGTGTCATTCTTTTTGACGTGAGTGCAGCGTGATCAGGCGTCAGAACAGCTAAGCAGCCTTCAGGGCGTGTATGACTGAATGCCAACCAGCCAGGCATCCCTCAGCCCCTGCTGGGCTCCCCCAGGATCTGGAGTCCCATCTCTCACCTTGGCAGTGATTCTGCCCCATGGGGGCTTTTCCCACTCACCCTGCCCACTGGGTGTGCACTCCATGGGGTGTGGCGAGCCTGTCCACTGGCCAGACCCTTCCCTCCCTGGTGAGACTTGGCCAAGGAGCCACCTCCCCACTCGTGGGAGGCACACACAGCTGGGTCCACTGTCTCCTGACACAGCGCAGGCCACTGCAGGAGGGGCCGGTGGCAGCTGGAACCCAAGCCATGAAGTCCAGGTGCCAGTTCCCCGAGTCTCCAAGCCCTCGCTCAGGGCCTGAAAACTGTTTTACAGAAGCGAACATGCTATCAAACAGATGCCACAGTGGGGACACTGAGGCACCGAGGGCCCCTGAGGTGCCAGCACACAGGGACAGCTGGGCTAACACCGGCACTCGCCTCTGCTTCAAGCCCAGGATACCCACAGCCAGGGGACAGGTGGCTATCACTCTCATGGCACCGGGATGGAAAAGCTGTGGCAGCCAGTCTCAGGGTCTGAAAGGCGCTGTCGCCTGTGGTCCCTTAGAAGAGTGACTTCTCGGAAGGCTGAGGTGGAAGGACTGCCTGAGCCCAGCAGGTCAAGGCTGCAGTGGCCATGAGCGTGTCCCTGCCCTCTAGCCTGGGGACAGAGTGAGACTCCAACTCAAAAACAAGTGACTTGTCGCAGCCTCCCCCCAAGGTGCCTTAGAGGACTTGAAAGCTATGACTCATAAGACATATTCTCCTCTGCCTCGGAGAGCGTCGAAAACTCTTCAGCTGCAGGGTCACCCAGCCTGGGTCCCGGCCATGCCCCTTCCCGCCCAGGCCTCCCATGCAGGTTACTGAGAAGCTGGGCCAGGAGTGTGGCCCAGGGTGAGTGACTCACGGGCATGGCTGATGACCACGTGGTGATGCTGATTGGCTGGGGACTCGCAGTCGACTGGACGATGGCCCCAAAGGTGTGGGTGTCCAAATCCTGTGAATAGCTCAGCTTCGTGACCCTAGGGAATCTGCAGGGCGACTGTAGGGAGGGTCTGGAGGGGAGCATCCCTGATTCCCCGGGTGGCCCTCACGGGACCACAGGGGCCTTCTGAGAGGGAGGCAGGAGGGTCAGAGTCGTGACGATGGAACCAGCGCTCGGAGGGAGGGGACACGTCTCTGCCCCCAGGCCTGATCACACAGGCCTGAGACCAGAGGACCCTGGGTGGACAGAGATGGGGAAAGAGGCTGCAGCCCCATGTCACCTCCTTGCGTTCGCTGCCACGTGGCCTCAGAGGCCCTCGGAGTCTCAGTTTCCCCACTGCTGCATCTGTTTAAAAGCGTGTTGGGGGAGCTGAGTCCTCACAGGGGCTTGGGGTGGGGTTGGGCGCTCACATTGCTGTCTGGGAAGTGCCAGCAGGGTTGGTGGTCCATGAGTGGTGGAGTTGGTCCCACGTGGAGGCCCGCAGCCCCCTGGATGCTCCTTTTTTTGGTTTTTGTTTTTTGAGTCGGAGTCTCACTCTGTCGCCCAGACTGGAGTGCAGTGGCCGCTCCCGGCCACCGCAACCCCGACCTGCTGGGCTCTGGCGATCCTTCCGCCTCAGCCTTCCAAGTAGCCAGAATTACAGGCACGCACTACCACACCCGGCTGATTTTTTGATTTATGGTAGAGATGAGGTCTTGCCAAGTTGCCCAGGTGGGTCTTGAACCCGTGGACTCAGGCAATTCACTCACCTCAGCCTCCCAAAGCACGGGATTACAGGCTGAGCCACCAAGCCCGGCTCCCCTGAATGCTTCTTCTTGTTGGACAGAGTGATTTGTGCACCTCTCGCCGGGGCCCTGGGCAGGTGGGCTTGGCCACCTCTTTGCAGGACATGGCACTGGGGACCTCGGGGCATAGTCACCGGGCTTCCTCCTGAGTCCTGAGGCCCAGCTGGACATCGGACAGTGCTGCCCTCCATAGCCCATGGGCTCTGACTCGTGCCAGGGAGGAAACTGAGGCAGGAGAGTGGCCAGTGGGTGCCGTGTCCCTCTGTGCAGAAGCCTTCATGGTCCCATCTGCAGCCCATGGGCCTCGGGAGTGGCTGGGCGGCACCTGTTCCATGTTGGGCCGATCTGGACAGGCGTCTACCTGCCCCCACAAACTGAAACAGGCTGGGAGGGGACCAGTGGGGCAGAAGCCTGGCCAAGCTGCAGGCCTGGGTGTGGGGCTGGGCGCAAGTTCCCTTCTGTGAGCCCAGACCGAGTCCCTGGCTCCTGCAGGGGCTTCTGGGGGGTGTGGCTGTCTGGATCCAACCCCGGCACCCGCTAGCTCCCCAGGGCTGCTGCTCATGCCTCCTTGGGGTCCATGGAGCCCAAGCTGGGAGCCCCGTCTTGCTAAGCCTGGGCGCCCTGGCCTCCACTGTGAATGACCTCGCTGTCTGTTCCTGCCAGTGCTGTGTGGTCTGTAATCCCAGAGACAGATCAGGGCATAGCAGCCCCAAGGTGGGGACCCCCAGGCCCAAGGGAGCCCCCAAGGGAGCCCGGAGGGCTCAGGCATCCTGTCCAAGTGGACAGGAATGGTCCTCAGAGCCAGGCAACAGGAGTATGGGGTGCAGAGAGTCCTGGCAGGCAGCCCTAAGGGTGTACATGCCAGAGGTCGTGATGTGGCTGGAGCCTCGGGCCTGTGCAGAGCTGGTGGTGGGAGCCCAGGCTCGAGGAGGGGTCAGCCGGGTACCCCTCAGGGTCTTGTCTGCCATTCTTAGGCTAGCATGGTGCATCCAGATGTTGGAAGAGCTGAGTCACCTTAAGGACGAGCAAAGCTGAAAGCCAGCCAGGCGTTCCTGAGCCTTCTGCTGGGTTCCCACCCGGACCCAGAGCCCCCAGGGTCCTGTGGAGGAAGGGTGGGGCTGGGTGCTCCTCCCCAAGCCTGCTGGAGCAGCCATGAGCTGAGCAGACTTGTGCTTTCGGTTGCGTCCTGTGGGGTGTAGGCCATGGGGGAAAGAGCATCTCAGGCACTCGCTGTCTTGGGGGTGGACAGCAGGGCCAGTCGCAGCGGTGAGTGTAAGGGACACCGTGGGGGGGTCAGGGGCAGACATCAGCTGGCGTCTCTCTGTGCCAGGCGGGGCCCACCCTGCAGGAGCCCGAGGGGCTTCCAGGCAGGGCAACGGCGGGAGCAAAGACCCCGAGGTCGGTGGGGCCGGCACACTCAGGCCCAACAGAGAGGGCTGGCAGGGCAGGGCCTGGGCATCCAGGGTTACCACGGTGTCACGCAGTGGGGGCGGGTGTGAGGGTTCACTCCCCTGCTCAGTGGGCAGCTGGGGGTCCAGGCTAGAGGCCGTTGCTGTGGCCGGGGCAGAGCTGAGGCTGGTCGGGAAGTGCTGAGTCTGGTCAGGCTGGGATGAGTGTGGCAGGTGGCGCTGACGTGGGAGGCCCCAGGTGTGGGGAAAGCAGCGGTGGGTGAGGGGCCACCCCACTGCAGGCTCTGGTCTGGCCGCAGGGGGTGCAGCTGGAGGGAGGGGTGCCCGGGAAGGGGCTGTGTGCTGGACGGCCTTTGGGTGGGCTGTGGGGGCCAGGAAGGGACACTCCTGCCTCCCAGAGCTTGTGGGGGCCCCAGAGTCCCACCTCCCTCAGGAAACTGGGTGGGAGCAGTGAGCCGGGGCTGTGGGTGGTGCCTGTCTGTGGGGCAGCCAGGAGAGCTGGCTGTGCGCGTCCAGGCAGGCAGGCAGGCAAGGGGGGTCCCGGGTAAAGCTGAGCCTGGGAGGCTGGTGGGCGTGGACGTGGGCATCCTGGCTGCTCGGGGGGCGTTTGGGACTGCGGACTGCAGGACTTGGGGAGGGGAGGGGAGGGTGGAGGGGGAGGGGCCTGGGCCCTGGGGCTGGGCTGAGGGGCTGTGCTGCATGTGGCCCCTGGGCTCCATGCGTGTGGCTGTCTCCTGGGCCCTCAGGCCATGTGGCAGCTTGAGTCATCCCGTCCCCAACACCAGCAGGTGTTTGGAGTCTCTGGAGCCCACCAGCCTCTCCCCCGAGGCAGGAGCAGAGCAGGGGACCTGTGACCTGGTGCTGCCACCCACCTGAGCGGCCACCAGGGCTGGGCAGGGAGGGTGTGCCTGCGGGAGGCGTCTTATCTTTAGGGCTCCGTGGATCCGTGTGGGGCGGGGCTCCCACCGGCCTTTTGATGCCATGCTGGGCTGGGCTCTGGGGAGGGAAGGTGGACCCTGGGGCGTGACTCGTGCCCCCCAGCCTCGCGGCCCCTCCGGTGCCACAGGCGCTTGGAGGCAGCCCGCTCACAGTGTGGGGGTGACCGCCTGATGAGCCGGCTTCTGCGCCATAGCCCTGAGCACCCCCTCCCTGGGCCCCGAAACCCCGGGTGGGGCGGGAGGGCCCAGCTGCTCCTGAGAAGCGATTTGTAAACACGGCTGTGTGGGGTGAGCCACATGCCATGGTTCACGCGTGTCCAGGGCGCTCCAAGGCTCTCGGACTGTCCATCACTGCCATCTGCCTCTAGCATGTCTGGTTCCCCCAGAAGGAGACCCTTGCCCCATCACAGCCAGGCCCCGGCAGCCCCCACAGCCCCCGTCTGCCCGCCGTGCCATGGGTTTGCCTGATCAGGACGTGCTCCCATGCGGGTGGCCGTCGGAGTCTGGTCTGTGTGCGATGATCCCAAGGTCTGGCCACCCTGGGGTGTGAGCCGTCTCTGTCCTTTTTCCGGGACACGCTCCGGTGTGGGTGCGCATGTCTTGTGCCCGTGCCTGCCAACGCGTGGCTGGGTTTCGGCAGCACCCCGAGTCCTTGTCCCGGGGTGCCTCTGCCGGGGGCACGGGGCTGAAGGCCACCAGACTGACCATGTATTGCTTGTTTTGCAGCTTCCTCATTGTCCTGGTCTGCCTCATCTTCAGTGTGCTGTCCACCATCGAGCAGTACGCCGCCCTGGCCACGGGGACCCTCTTCTGGATGGTACGTAGGTGCCCAGGGGACTATAGCTGGGTGTCACAGCCGCCCCAGGGGCTGGCGAGTTCAGGCATTGGGTGCCATGAGGTGGGGCAAAGCTGTTCCCAGCCTCTTACCCACACAGTGGCCAGCTGCCCTGCTGGGGTCCTGGGGACACCTCCTGGCCCCCACACTTGCAGCTCACTTGGGGTGTGTGGGCCACAGATGGGGAGTGAGTAGTCCCGGAGCGCTTCTTGGAGGAGAGGGCTTCTGAGCTGGGCTGGAAGGAAGGGTGGGAGGGCCAGGTTATGGCAGAGCTGATGTTGTGGTTAACAGGCGCCTGCCTAAGCTTGCGTGTGTGGTGGCCCTGGGTTTGGGTGGGTCCTGCCCTGCATGGTCACCAGTACGTGGGCCCTGCAGGTGCCCCAGCACCCACGCCCCACCCCAGTCACTTGAAGGCCCCTTCCGATGGCCTGAGAAGCTCCCAGCTCAGCATCACCTGCACCCACCTCTGGGCACCATCCTCCCTCCCATGTCTGGGTTCTGAGCACCCATGTCTTCCTCCTCTGGGCCAGGGCTGGGGTCACTTGGCCTCATACCCATGTCCCAGTCCTAGAGTACATACCTGGGGGCACTTGTGGACCGAAGGGATCACTAACCATCTAGTGGGTCACCCAGTTGGAGTTGCCCGGGAGGCCACAGGGGGTTCCAGGATCTGTGGGCGGGGGCACCCCGGGCGGGGCGAGCTGGGCACAGGCGACGAGGTCCCCAGGGGTGGGTGGAGGCAGAGGAGGGTGGAGGCTGGGGGGAGCACCATGGGGTCCCCAGACGGAGTCACATGAGGACCGGAGTGGCGGGCAGGACTGATGGCCAGCGGAGGGGACGGAGATTTCGGCACATGGGAGCCCCTCGTCAGGAGTGAGTTGAGTGGGTTGGGCCCAGCTCTCCTCCCCAGCCCACAGGAGTCCCTCAAGGCAGGCCCGGGAGGGCTCCAGACCCCACAACCTGGGTGGGCCTGGCTCTGGTGGGGAGACTTGGAGCCGCATCGTGAGGGTGACTCCGCGTGGCGTCTGCTGGGCGGGTGGGTGTGCAGCCTCGGGGCCGAGGCAGGTGCAGGACCAGCCATGTTGAGGGGCACAGAGGAAGCGTGTGGATGGTGGGCGCGGTGTGGTCACCAGCAGGCTGTGACCCCCGTCCTTTGGTGGCCACGCTGTTTGTGAGTTTGTCGCGGAATGTTCTCGGCATCCCCGGAGGAAGAGGTGGAGTCATGACGGTTGCCCCCCCCCCCCGACTCTGTGGCAACCTGGCTGGTCCCTGCTGGTCCGGCTCATCCCTGGTGGGTCTTTCGGGGAACCTGCCCGGCCAGGCTCTGAGCCCTTTCGTGTGACCTTGGTGGTGGCGTCCGTGTCGTCTTAGGCTGTCTACTCTGCCTTGCCTCCACTGCCTCTGGTCTTCCATCAAGGTGAGGGTAGTGTTCCCCATGGCCCTCATGTGGCCGGCAGCCAGGGAGTTTCCCGGTGAGGGGTGTGGCCCCCAGCCATGCTTCTTCTCTGCCTCAGCCTCCCAGTTCTGCCTGCCCGGCAACCCCTGGGCCTGTCTTCTCCCCGAGGGGTGGTACAGTCTCTGTGGCAACCCAGATGCCCAGAGGTGTGCCACCCACCTGGGGTTCCACTCGATTCCTCTGGTCTGCTGGGCTGGTCCTCTCCTGGGGCCACGTGACGTGACTCTCGTGTGCTGAGGCCCGGCTGGGTTCCCTTCCTCTTTGGGGTTTCCTGGAGAGCTTCCCCCATGGGCGCTGTGATCACCCTGTCCGGCTCCAGGCGGGAACCAGAGGGTGTCTGGTGCACCCACCTGGGACACTGGCCTCTCCGTGATGTCCAAGACTGTCATGTCTCAGGATGGTCTGTGGCTTTGTCACACGAGTTTAGATTGCCCTGGCTGAGTTTAGTCCTTGTGACGGCAGTGCTGAGCATTGTTGTTGCTGTGGTTGCTGTCACGAATGGGTCTTCTCCTCTGTGGTGTCTTCCAGGGACATTTTTGGCAACTGTGAGGCCATCGTCACTGCCTCCTTACTTCATGGGAGTTACCGATGGTGGCTTTTGCTTCTGTTCTTTTGAGTGTCCAGTTATGGGGTCCCTGCTAGGAAGGCGGATGGCTGCTCCTATCTGTCCACGCACGGGAGTGGTGCCTGTGTCCGGTGTCTGTGGCATCCGTGGGTGTGGCTGTGGCAGGGAGCATCTGGTGTGGCTCCGATGGTGTGGTGGGTTCTCCCGTGTCTGTGAGGGGCTCCTGCCGGCGGAAGCCCTGCCTTGCTGTCCCGGGACACAGCCCTGTGGTCCTGACGTGTGATTTTTCGTGTCCTCTTGTGCCACGCTCTCAGGCTTTGTTCAGGGCACTGGCATGACTCCCTGGGAGTCTGGGGGTCCTCCATGGTGCCACCTCTGAGGCCATGTCTCTCCCTCAGGGCGACTCCGGCAGCTGGGGGCAAGGGCCTTGTGTTGCGTCGCGTCCCGCCACTCGTGCTGGGTCACCCCGCCCTCCTCACACGCCACACCCCCAGGCTCGAGTGTCGGGAAGAGTCACTGGCGTGTATGGCGGGAGCATGTCTTACCCTAGCCACAGTCGATGGGTGTGGCCAGGCTGCAGGTAGGCAGGCACACCGTGTCTCCTCTGTGGGTGCCTCCATGGTGGGGTCTGGGGGTGGTCTCGGGCTGCGACTTTTCCCTGCAGAGCCTGGGGCCAAGCGTACCTGCCCAGTGACTCCCAGGCTGTGACAGCCCAGCTGCTGGACAGTCCCTGGGGGCTCCCGTGTGAGACCACGTGTGGGTCTTTGCAGGCATGGACGTGGATATACGTGTGCTTATGTGCTCATGTACATGGGTGTCAGTACCTATATGCATACATGAGAGACCAAGTGTGCACATGTGTGCATGTATGTACATATGCATGCATGCTCCAGTGCACAGGTGAAACTGTGTGCATGGGTTGCCTGTGCATGCATATATAGGGGCTTGTGTGCATGGGAATGTGTACATGAGAGGCCATGTGTGCATGCATGTATGTGTGCACGTATGCTCAGGTGCACAGGTGAGACTATGTGCATGGGTTACCTGTGCATGCATGCATTTGCATGAACGTGGGCTCATGTGCATGGGAATGTGAACAAGCAAGGCCATGGGTGTATGTATGTACATGCATGCTAGGGTGATCAGGATCATGTACATGTGTGGCCATGTGTGTATGTATGCACTCGTGTATGTGATCATATACATGTATGCTTACACGTACAGGTGTGTGTTTAAGCCCACACGTGTGTCTGAGTGTGTCTGTGTGCGTATGATTACATTGGGGCTCAAACACATGTTTGGTGGTGTTTGAGTGTGTGTGGGTGTACACCTGTGTGCATGTGTGTATTTGAGCGTGTTCATGCACGTATGTATCTGGCCAGGTGAGTGCACACTGTTCTGTGCTGCTGTGAGCGTGTGTATGTCCACATATAGGTGTGTGTCCACGTACAGATGAGCATTCACATGTTACATGTGCACACATGTGTCTCTGTGTGTTCGTGTGTGTGTGTGTGTGTGTGTGTGTGTGTGTGTGTGAGCACGTGACCATGCCCATTCCGGCCCTCGAGTGCTCACTTGGGTTTGGCTGGTTGGCCCCGGCCCCCGTGACTCAGCTCCGTTGCTGGGCAACTGGGGCCTGCGGGTCTTCAGCAGCTCTGACGCCGTGGTGGCCCCTGGCCGGGCCCGGCTTGGGCCCTGGTTCCCCAGCTCTCGTGGTGCTCACAGCGCCCTGCCCCCACTCCCAGTGTGGCCAGCAGGGTGGGGGACGCCCAGCAGAGCGTGCCTGTGGCCAGCTCACGGAAAGGGACACACGGTGGGACCTGAGCTCTGCATACCTGTCTGCGGCCCAGGACCCACCGTGGATGCGTCACCCGCGGCCCAGACCTGCACTTGATGTGTAGATAGGGCGTGATGACAGGGTGTGCGCCCCCTGGGAATGTTCCCTTGACGCGGGCCCCGGGGAGACAGGAGGCGCAGGCCTTGGTATGCCCGCCCTCCTCAGCAGTGTCACTCGTGTTGAGGCATGCTCCCTGGCCCTGGGTTCCCCGACCCGGCGCTGACGTGCCCTGGGGAGATGGCCGCGGGCGTCCCTCCTAGTCCAGGCGGCCCTTGCCTGCCCCACCTCAGAAAAATTAGCCGGACGTGGTGGCACGCGCCTGTCGTTCCGGGTACTTGGAAGGCTGAGGCAGAAGGAGCCATCTAGTGGCCATTCTCTGCAACACGGCCATGCGTCCCCACCTTGTGACTCCCTCCCTCTGGAGGTGCCCCCAGCCCCACGCAGAGAGCCCCTCCCTGCCGCAGTCCCCACCTCGGAGGGGATCTCCTTTCCCACCACTCGGAAGCCAGAGGACCCCGTCGACTCCCTCATCCCCCGTCTCCCACGCTGGTGACCTCCCTGTCCCCTCGAGGGTGCCACCAGCGCCCCCTCCACGTAGCGGCTGGGGGAGTTTCTGGAACCAAAATGTACGGCCCAGGGCGGAGGCTCATGCCTGTCATCCCAGCGCCTTGGGAGGCCGAGACAGGAGGACGGCTTGAGCCCGGGAGGTTGAGGCCACAGCGATCCCACCACCGCCCTCCCTCCGGGGCGACGGAGTGAGACCCGAGGTCCACCTGCCATCTGGTGGCCATTCTCTGAACTGTGGTCATGGATTCAGCGCAGCTCTGAGCCGGCGGTCAGCGGTCAGCGGGGGTTGGACTTCCGCCCTGCCGTCTCCCCACTCTCTCCTGCCCGCCGAGCTGTGCCAGGGAAGCACCCTCCCCTGCCCAGGTGGGGCCCCAAGCAGAGAGCCCCTCCCGCTACCGTCCCCATCTCAGAAGAGGACCCTAAGTTGTTATCTGCTTCTGGGCAGTCTCCCCCTGGACGGTGAGAGAAGGCCTTCGGCTTCAGAAGATAATGCAACAAAAGTGTAATAGTCCCAGAAGCCCCCGTGGCTTCTGGGAAAAACCCCAACTTCTCTCTCGAGGCCCCGCAGGCCCCTGTCCCCACACCTCCGTCCTCACCTCCCTCCGCCCCTGCCATCTCTCTCTGCACAGGGCGCAGGCTCTGGACTCCCGCAGCTGCCAGGACCTTTGCTGTGTTCTGCCCTTGGCCTGGCTGTGGCTCTGGTGCATTGCGGGGCCAGCTTCTTGTTGGGTTACAGCCCTGGACATCCCCCCTCGCCCTCCCGTCCTGCCCGTGCTCACCCCCAACACACCCTACCTTTTTCTTGCTAGCCTGGGTATGGTGGGGCCTCCATGGGGCCTCTTGGGCATCCATCTATCTGGCACCCTTGCACGCTGCCCGAGGGCGGGGGCTTCTGGGCCCTGTGGCCGCATCACCCCCAAGCCCAGCACGGCGCTTCTGGGCCATGGACATCGCGCCCTCCACGGAGCCCATTTGTCCTGAGTTGCCGCCCGGGGATGCCTCAAGTTGTGTGGTCCTGGGCCTCAGTTTCCCTACTGTACAGTGGGGGGACTTGAGAGGGCGCCCCATGGCCCTTCCAAGCATCCTAGTGGTTTCCTGGCACACTGGCCTCGGGGAAACTGAGCCTTCCAGGGGGTTTGAGTGTCGGCTGCCACTCTGGGGTCCAGGGAGTGTGGGGGACACCATGGAGACCACGGCCACAGGCCCAGCCTCAAGGGGCAGGTGTGCAGGTGCTGGTGAGGTGGACCGGGAAGGGCCCCGCGAGGGGATGGGGCTTGGCAGGGGTGGCAAAGCTTCCTGGAGGAGGGGCTCTTGGGCGAGGGGCTGGGTGACAGGGAGGTGAGCGGGTGCGGGGGGCATGAGAGGCAGGGACCCTCAGGTGGCTCAGGGGTCGGGGTGGGGGCTCCAAGAGGGACGTGACTGCGGCTGCCTCCTGTCCCGGAGAGTTGGGGGCGGTGGGGCCCTGACCCCCAGCAGGGGGAGGCCGTGTGGGGTGCAGGATGGGGAAGGCGTGAGACTCAGGGTTGTGTGTTTGGTGGGGCTTGCGGGGACGCCAGGTGGCACTCTTGTCACGTGCACCGTGAGAGTGGCTGGCTGAGGCCCAAGAGGGCCGAGCGCGGGAGCCCAGACCGCAGGCCGGGAAACGGGAGGGCCCCGTGGGTGGGGAGTCCTGCAGGGTCCCCGTGCAGAGGCGAGGGGTCCCCCAGCTGCACTCCTGGGAGACCCGCTCATCCGTCTCTTCCCTGCAGCCCCCTTTTAAGGGGCCAGGAGCTGTGACCTCACACCAACGGCCTGGAGGGTTCAGTGTCCCCTGAAGCAGGGGGTTCTGAGGGCCCATAAAGGCCGTGGGGGACCTCAGCTCTGCGGGGCCGGGGCGTGAGCGTGCCGGAGACCTGCTTGGCCGGGAGGCCCCCCCTCGGTCTCCGCTCATGGCCTCCCTGGGAGGAGAGCTGCCTCTTGGTTTACAGAGATGGCTCCAGCCTGACTCTGAAAGTGGAAACTGTGTGTGTGTGTGTGTTCGTGCGTGTGCATGCCTGTGTGTGCACGTGTGGGTATCCAGTGTGCTTGTGGGTTTCAACATGTGACCCGTGAACACGAGTTTTCTGGGTGTGCGTGTGTGCTTTGTGTGTGCTAGTGGGTATTGCCATGTGTACATGTGTCTGTCACGTGTCCTCATGCGGCTGTGGGTAGTGCCGTGTGCACACATGTCTGCCATGTGTCCATGCGTGGGCTTCGTGGGCGCTTGCCCCAGGAGGAGTCCCATGGGGGGCTCTTGTGTCTTGCACTGGGGTCCGCCGCCCCCCAACTCTGGTGAGAGGCGCGCCCGTCCCGAGTGAGGCCCGGCTTTTGTCTCCAGGATCAGGGCTTTTGTTCCCACCCACGCGGGGAGGGGCACCCACAGCACGCATGAGCACGGCACTCGAGCCTCCTGGAGGTGAGTGGGCCAGGGGACCGTCCTGCCGTGCCTGTGGTTAGAGGAGCCGTGAGCCGTGGCCGGAGGCCTGGGCGATGAGGTCATCGCCAGCTCCCTCCCTCCTCCCGCCCTGAGGCTCCCGCTCTCCCGCAAGCCCCACCAGGGCTTCTCCCCTCCGCCCGAGCAAGTCTCTCCCCTCCGTTCCCTGGGCCTCAGTTTCCCAGCCGCAGAACGAGGCCCCACGGGCACCCTCTGGGCCGCAGCAGCCCTCCGTGGGCCCCCTCCGTGGGCCCCCTCCATGGGCCCCCGCGCCTGGCCCGGGCCCCCTCGCCTGGCCCGGGCCCCCTCTCCTGGCCCGGGCCCCTTATCCACACACAGCCGGCCCCGCAGGCCTCTGGCTTTTGCAGTCCCTACCCTTGAACGCCAGCGGTGACGCCTGCTGTGTGCACGGCTGTCTGGCTCTCCCTGCCCGCTCTTGCAGGCCCACCCCCAGCTCCTGGTATGTCGCCGGGGGCGGGGGTACTCGGAGGCTAAGGTCCTTCTGCCCAAGGTCGGAGGCCGGCAGGCAGCTCCGGGTCTCCGTCACAGCCCCCAGGCTCATGCCCTCCTTCTGGTGTGCTTTCCAGCCCCAGCCTACTCCCTGCTGAGGAACTCGGCTGACAGAGCCCCTCCCACACGTTGACTTGGGGGGGACCTCCTGCCCCACTGCCTGCCCAGCGGGGTTCGGCTCCCTCCTCTGGGCCTCAGGGCATTCTGGGAAGCTCGGTGTCCCCTCTGTGGAGCGTGAGCTTGTGGTCTCTCTCTCTGACACACGGGAGTCGCCCGACCAAGGCTGGTTCCTGCCTTCCGGGCCTTCTCTGATGCTCTGTGTGGGATCTACCCCGAGTTGGGCTGTTTTTGCTATGTCTGTTCAGCCAGTAGATATGTTTTCAACTCCTACTGTGTGCTGGGTTCTGCATGCAACAGACCATGAGCTCATGGAAGGTGGGACATGGGCCTCAGGACCCCAGGACTCCCCTTGCCATGGGGCCCGGGGCCCTGACTGCACGGAGCCCCTGGGCCTGGACTTGAAGGATGTGGACGGCCGTTGGCCACCAGGTTGCTGGTGGGACGGTAACCATGGGGGCCTGGCCTGCTCTTGGGACATGTGGGGCAGGATAGGCCCACGTGCCTGTATGGCGCAGGAAGGCCATCCCGGGTCAGTAGGGCACCCGGGTGGGCTGAGCCTTTGGCCACCGGGGCTCCTCCCGGGTCTGGGTCATGCCCCGACATCCCGGGAACTAAGGTCCAGAAGCCACTGAGTGGAGCTTGAAGCCACTGCCCCATGGAGGCAGGAGAAAGGACTTGGCTGGCTCCAGAGCCTTGTGCCAGTCCGTGAGGGCTACCGAGGACAGACGTCCCTGGCCCTCCCCTCGGTGAGGCTGAGGCTGCAGGAATGTGTCCGTGTCCTGCCCTCCTGGAGCTCCTGGTCCTAAGGGCCCTGTGCCAGCCTTAGCCTCATAGGATTCCTGCTCCAGTCTCTCTCCCCTGTGTGCCAGCCCCCAGCTTCTCGAGTACGTCCCCGTCACCAGCTCTGTGCGCGAGAGCACGAGGTGGCCTGTGCCCTCTGCAGACCTAGGGCCAGCCTCCGCCTTTGCATCAAACTCTGTCCTTTCCAAGGCCATGTTGACCACGGCTGGGCCTTCCTGTGGGGCCTCCTTGGGGGGGGGCTGCCTGTACCGGGGCGGGCACCCTCCCAGCAGGTGGGTTGCACGCGGGGGGCAGAGTGGGGGCTGTGGATGCCACGGGCCTGGCTTGAAGCCGGGGGCTCTGCTTCCCCATGGGCTGCCGTGGCCCGGCCTTGCAGGCCACGTGCTCTGTTCAGTGGCCCCACACAGACGGTGATGGAGGACAGCCCTCTCCCTGCCCGCGGACAGGGACCCGTGATGGTCCTTGGGCTTTGGGGCAAGGGCTCTCAGTGTGGCTCCAGGGTGTTGATGGATTCTAGAAATTCAGCCCGGCTGAGGCTCCGACCTCAGCTAGGCCTCCCTTCCGTGCAGATAAACACACTTCCCACACTGTCTGTGGCTCTTAAGCCAGTCTCTCATTTGCCATCACACAAACTCGTGAATTTGGGGAGAGGGGGCTGGGCTGGCGTGGGGTGCTCTCTTGGTGTGGCCTGCTGGACAGGAGTCTGTCAGGGCTCTGAGTGACCAGGGGACCCGCGGAGACTGAGGGGACCAGCCAGGCCCTCTCAGGGAGACACCATGGGTCGAGAGGGCAAAGGGCGGCTTTGAGGCCGCCCTGGCTGTCCCCAGCATTCCGACAGAATCATTTGGGCTAGGAACCTTCCAGAGCCTCCCAGGACCCCCCTCTTCCAGGCATGTCTGGACCCCCAAACAACAGGACTGGGCCACAGGCAGCGACGTCCCAACCTGTTTTCAAACCAGATGCACAAACCTGTGGGTCTCCATCTGGTGCCCCATCACAGAGGGACCGAGATTCATGGGCTGGGTGGTCTCCTATGAGGTAAGGCGCATGGGTCTGTGGGGCATGTCTCGTGGGGCCCTGGGCAGAGCAGTTTCTCTGCCTCTCGGCCCTGGAGACTGGAGTCTGAGACTCGGGTGTGGGCCGGGCCAGCTCTCTGGAGGCCGCAGGGAGTCTCTGCTCCAGGGCCCCCAGCTTCTGGGGCTTGCTAGCTGTCATCAGGCTCCTTGCCTTTGAGAGGCGTCTGTTCGTGTCTCCCTCGTCTTCACATGGTGTCCTCTCTCGGTGTCTGTGCCCTATCTCCCCCTCCTTTTTTCTTTTTGAGTTGGAGGCTCACTCAGTTGCCCAGACTGGAGTGCAGTGGCCGTTCCCGGCCACCGCAGCCTCGACCTGTTGGGCTCCGGCGATCCTTCCGCCTCAGCCTTCTGAGTAGCCGGAATTACAGGCATGCGCTACCGTGCCCGGCTGATTTTTTGATTTACTGTAGAGATGAGGTCTCGCCAAGTTGCCCAGACGGGTCTCGAACCCGAGGGCTCTGGCAATCCACTCACCTCAGCCTCCCAAAGGTGCAGGATTACAGGCTGAGGCACCCAGCCTGGCTTCGTCTCCCCTTTTTATAAGGATGCCAGTCTTCCTGGACAAGGGCCCAGCCTGTCCACCCCAGCCTCATCCTAACCCATTACATCTATACTGACCCTCAGGCCACACTACCAACAAGGCCACACTCAGCGGTACTGAAGGTCGGGAACTCAACACAGGAATCTGGGGTGGAAACCCAGGGGGACAGACCACAGATGGCAGGCTGGCTGCTGTGTGTGTAAATAAAGTTTTATTAATACACGGCCCCTCATCCAAGGAAGCTTTGTCCTATCAACCAGAGCTGAGTCCAGCCACAGAGACCGTGTGAGAGAGAGAGAGCTTGCCCTGCTGTGTTCTGACTATTTCCTCAGCGTTGACTTTTACAACAGTAGTTGGGTGTGCTTAAACTTGCATTTAAATTATTAACAATTATTTTTTCAGGAAAAACAGAGGTGGGGCTGCCCCGCCACATGTCCCCTGCCCCCACGTGTGGCGCCCTGGACAGTTCACGACTGGTTTAGGGTCCACAGTCTGTCTCTTTTCTGAGGAGTGTTTTGGCTTTGATTTGGCCTCCGACTTAGAGGATAGCTGTGGTGCCAGTAGTCCAGACCCCGTTCCCAGGTCCACCAAGAGTCTCGGGTCCCCTGTGGCGTCCCCGTGTTCTCTCTGTGCAAATACACCCATGTGGGGTTTTCTCTTTCCTGTCTCTTGAGAGTACATTGAAGATGCTGTGACCTGCGTCCCCACAAAGCTAGAGTGTGTTTTCTAGGACAGAAGCCTTCTCTCACTTTACCGGGACTCACAGCTGGCCGGACACTGTCACGTTCGCAGGGTGTGTCCTGGGCTTGTCACTTGTGCCCACGAGTGTGGCTGGCTTTTTCTCACTGCGTGTAGACGTCGCAGGGCTTTGACCTCCTCGACCTTGAGCCTTGGCCTTCCCTTTGCGTCTCTTTCCTGGACTGGGAGCCTGGACGGGGAAGCCTGGGGACAGTCCCTGACTCCGAGGATGTCATGTGGGAGGACATGAGGGCCTGGCCTGCTCACCGGCCCCTCTGTGGGGCCCAGGCTGCTTGTCCGCATCAGGGGCCCATGGTGGAGGCCGCTGGGCGGACTCTCTCTGCCACGGTGGACGTCGCTGACGCCCAGCCGGGTCCCCTGTCCCCAGATCGAGGGGTTGGCCGCGTTCCTGCCTGGAGGCAGCTGCTTGGGAGGACAGCTGACATTCCTTCATGCAATGTCTGTGCTCGCGGGAGAGCCATGAATGCGGGAATCTGCGGCTGGAACCGGAACATTCCCGAGTCCGCGGGGCCCTGCGTGTGGAGGGGCCCCACGGCAAACCGCTCTCCGTAACAAAGGCTTCCTCTGTGCAGCCCACGCCCGGCCTCAGTTATCTGCCCAGCCAGAGTTGTCATATAGATCAAGTCTGCTCCCAGCGAGATGGGGGTGGGGCCGGAGCAGGAGGGAGAGGAAACAGCCAGATTTTTGAAACCTTCCCGAAAGACACGTAACCCGATCCTGTCCGAGTGGTTGTGAGACTCAGTTGACCTCCTGGGCGGGGTCCTGGAGTCCCCCGGGGAGACTGTGGGGCAGGCAGGGGCCCCGCCTGGGTTTGAGGAACCTGGGAGCGAGGGGAATGTTTGCAGCCAGGATGGGGGCCCGGAGCATGCGTGGGGGGCTTCTGGCCCGCTGCTTGTGGGCCGTCCGGGCTGGGCGCCTGCCCCCACCGCTCCTGCGAAACACTCTGGTGGCACCCGGGCCTGGGAGAGTTTCAAGTGAACCCCCTGGAGGAGCAAGGGAGGGGGGCCCTGGCTCATGCCTGGTGGCAGGACCCCCATAGTGACCAGGCAGAAGGCCTCGGGCTTCTGACCCCCTGCTGCCGAAAGCCTGGGCCTGCCAGCTCGGGGCTGCGGTCTGTTCCGTTTTCAGGCTACCCAGTGGTGACGTTTCTGGATACTGAGCCGAGAGGGGCAGTGTCCTCTGGGGAGGTGCTGGCATCTCAGGCGACACGGACATCCTGGCAGGAGCCCTCAAGAGAGGCCTCCCCCATCCCCAGTGTGACACACCCCAAGGGCACTGACCCTGTGCACAGCCAAGCAGCCCTGCTGGGCCCTGCAGGCCACAGCGAGTTTCTCCTGGGCCTGCCATCCTGGGAGCCAGCCCACCGAGCCCTGAGGCCCTGGAGAGAGGCCAGAGGGAAGGAAGGGGGCTAGCATGGCTCCGCCTCCCCTGGGGCAGGAGGAACCAGGCAACCGGACCCAGCCAAGTGCCTGATCAGAGGGCAGTCTGCCACCCCCCACGCCAGGCTGTGTGACGTGTATGTGGCATGGTGTGTGTGAAGTGTGTGGTATGCGTGACACATCTGTGGCGTGTGCGTGGCATGTGTGGTATGGTGTGCGGCATGGGGCGTGTGGGGCATGGTATGTGGCGGTGGGCGCACAATGTGGTACGTGTTGTGTGTGTCATGAGTGGCACGTGTAGGTGGTGTGTGTGAAGTGTACGTGGCATGGTGTGGGATCGTCATATGTGGCATGTGATGTGTGCAGTGTTTACGTGGTGCGTGGCATGGCGCATGTGTCATGGGTGGCGTGTGTGGCGTGTGTGTGTGTGGCGTGTGTCATGGGTGGCGTGTGTGTCGTGGGTGGTGTGGCGTGCGTGGGGTAGTGTGTGTGTGGCGTGCGTGGTCTCCAGTCCCCCAGCGCCAGGCGTCTGGGTGGTCTCACATTACCTCTCCCGGCCGCATCCCTCTCTTCCCTCTCTTCCCTCTTTCCAGAATTGTGATGATTCAGCTCGCGGCTGCTAACGAGAGCGCCTGCCGCGGGGGTGGGGCTGTCTGTGGGGGGCGCCTCCTGCCTCTGCTCGGTGGGGGCTTGGCCGGGCTGTGGGCTTCGAGTCGGCAGGGAGGGCCTTTCTGGAGCGGGAGCCTCGGTCTCCTGCGAGGTGCAAACCGCGCAAGGATGGGGTGTGGGCCCTCGGCCCTGGGCCTGGAGGAGGGGTCCCTGCACAGCGCCTCGCCCTCGGAGGCCTGGTCTGGGTGGACGTCCCGTCCCCACGAAGGGCGCTGTGGCCTGCAGGCCCCCCGGGCCACCGCCTGTGCCTCCTCTTCGCCTTCCCTGAGGCCCAGGACAAAAGTCGGGCCTGGACAGGGGTGGGGGGCGCTGGGGCGAGGGGCTGGGGGTGCCTGCTGCCGCCCTCGGGCCTCTCATTCAGCTCAGCGGGAGTAGAGTGCACCGTGGAGACAGGTGTTTCCTTTATGCTCGGCCCGAGGGCGGGAAAGAGCCTTGTCTGTCCGTAAGTGCCACGTTCGGCGGGGTCTCTGGTGCGGGGCAATCGGGAGGGGGAGCTTGGGGGGTGAGGTCCTTGTTTTTACATCTGACCCTGGCCAGCTGGAAAGCCTTGCTTTAAGCACAGGGCAGCAGCTGACATAACACAACGGGCTGGGCGCAGCGGGGGTGGGGGCCTGGCACTGCACTCCGCGTGGGGCTCCCGGGCCGCCGGGGAAGGCGCCGGGGCTCGCGGGATGCGCTCTGTGGGCCTCATGGCCGTGGGGCGCTGCACGCGGGGCCCACCAGCTGTCCCGCCGGACAAGCAGGCGTGGCCCGAGGGCTCCCCGTGGCTGGTGGGGGCCGGGAGGGGAGCTGGGCAGGTGCCAGAGTCGCCCCGGGGCCCCGCTCGGGTGAGCTCCAGTCACGTTCTTGGCCTCAGGGGTCACACGGCACGAAAACCAGAGGCCCTGGCCAAGCACCACTGAAGCATGGCATTGTGGGACTCTGAGGGAGGAAGCTTCACCAAGCTGACCTCCATGCCGGGCCAGGCAGCTCCTTCCACGAGATTCTCTGTCTCCCAGCTACAAGGCTGTGTGAGGAACTGGCTGCCTGGGACCCAGTGGGATTGGGGGCTCTGGGGGCTGTGGCGGCCTCTTCGGTAGCTGGCGGCAGATTCTTGCAACCCGTCGGCTCCAGCAGGGTCCAGGAGGGGGCTTCACCCTAGTGTTTCTTAAGGATCCCGGTGACTTGGGGCAGTGGTCTCCTCCACAGACGTGCGGCCTCGGCTGTGAGCGACGGTCAGCCGGGCTCCCAGCCGCTCGGGAAGGCACTCCGGGTCTCTGGCCTTCACAGGCCCCTTCCCGCTAGGGACGTGGCAGTAGGCATGGAGGCTCGCCTGAAGGGGCTCTGCGTCTTGACACCCAGGTGAACCCGGTCATCGCTGGGACGAGCAAAGTTCCTTGTGCTGAAGGCGGAGTGGGGGTGGCGGCGGGCCGGGGCACCAGGCGCCGCGTCTCAGACTGGGTCGTGGTCAGGGTGGTTGAAGTTGCCGGTTGAAGAAACCAACCCTGGTCCAGCCAGCACGTCCGATGGGGAAGAGGGCACGCGTGGGTGGACACACAAGACGTGTGTGTGGACAGGCACATGTAGACACACGTGTGGATGGACATACAGGCACAGACTCAAGTGTGGACAGACACACACACATGGAGGCACACCCTGACACGTGTGTGATTACACGCAGGCGCACGTGCATGAATGGACATGTAGGCGTACAAACGTGTGGGTGTGGATGTGTGTCTGTGTGTCTGCCCATGTGTGAGTACACATCTGTGGGCAGACACAAAGACAAGCACGTGCACTGTACCCAGACACGTGGGCACACACAGGCACACATGCAAGAATGGACATGCATGTACACACGTGCACACCCACACATGCACAGATACACACATGTGGACACACCTAGACACACATGGACACAGACATGCATGACTGGGCCTACAAGCACACAGAGATTCATGTGTGGGCAGACACACAGAAACGCATGGTCACATATCCAGACACGTGTAGACAGACACACACATGCACAGATGCACACATGTGGGCAGACACACACATCCACACACACCAGCCACATGTGTGGACACACAGGCACAGATGTGTGTGTGGACAGACGCATAGGCAGTCACATGGCAGGCTCACGTGGGTGCGTGTCCAGGCCCATCCATGTGCCTGTGTCCACGTGAGCACACACAACCCCGGAGCTCAGGCCAGCAGGGAGCGAGACCCCCTGGGGCTGTGTACCATTTGCATGTTTAATCCAGAGTCTGTCAGCACGGGAAGCCTGGACGAGAACAAAGGTCACGTGTGTGCCGAGACGCACAGGCGGCCCCTCTTCCCGGCGGGCGACAGCCTGGCCAGCCTCTGAGCACCGTGTGTGGAGACTCACTTCTGTGCTCGGAACAGGGTTTGGTGGACCCTGGGGGCGGGCGGGCGTCTCCACTGCCTGTTCAGTTTCTTTAACTGGGCCTGTGTCTCTTCTCTCTGGCCCTTCCCCCGGGGCCGCCTGGGAAGGGTCGGGGACAGTGGCCGCCGTCCTCAGGGACGGGGACCGGGGGGCATCCCTCTGCTGTTCACTTTTCACATTGAGGTCCCTGGTCCCGGCCATTGCCAGGCAAGTCTGGGGTCAAGGGCAAAGCTGCAGGGCCTTGCTGTTTTCAGGGTGCTCACGACCGGGGCATGGTTCCTGCTGTTAGGAGTCTCTGAACTTTCACCAAAACATTTCCCTTCTGCTCAAGTTCTCTTTCTCCATCTCAGGCCCAAGGTGATTTTTCAAAAATGAGGGTGCATATTAGACCACTTAGGAGTTCTGGGAGCCTGTGAAAATGCCCCCGCATCCCAGAAGTGTGTAAGAATTTTAATTTCTCCCCAGGGTTCACAGAGCCCCTGTTAGAGGTGCTGTGGCCCCGGGTTCTGTGGCTGGTCCTTGTGTGGACAGGCAACTGAAGGGATTTGCGGTGGCCGGGAGCCTCTGGAGGCCTCTGCACTCTCTTATGAAAGGGTAATGGCACAAACATGGGGGTTTCTGGCCTGGGGAAGGCCCGAGAGCCCACGGGCTGTGCCAGCCATGGCTCTCTGTGGACCTGGCCTGAGAACACGGAACCTGTGGACCTGGCCTGAGAACACGGAAGGGCTCCAGGCTTTGCTGGCGACACTCCAAGATGTGGTGGGAGTCAGACCCTGAGACTGCCCGGTGGGTCCACACACATGACCAGTCCTTTCTAGAGCTCAGTTTCCTTGTGTGTAAGATTCAGGTGATACTGGAGACTCCAGCTCCTGGGGACTGCGAGAGGCGTGGGACCTGTGGCATGAGCATTCTTAGTCCACAGCCCACGGCCAAGAGGGCCAAGGGGTATTGCTGGCAGTGACTTCTCCTCCTGGTGGGGGTAGAGTGACTGGGAAGGCCATGGCGCCTGCTGAAAGGGCACTGATTGGGAGGGAGCTTCTTCGTATAGGAATCCCCATAGCCTCAGGAGCATTTATACTGCTCTCTCTCAAAAAAAAAACAAACAAAACAGCTTTGTTGAGGCATCGCTGGCGTACAGTGGCCCGCCATGTTTAAAGTATGATAAACCCAGACGTGCACCCACCACAATCACCATCACCACAATCACCATCACCACAATCAGGGCAGCGAGTACATCCATCACCCCCAAAAGTGTTCTCATGCCCCTCGGGACACCCATGCCTCCCCACTCGGGAGGTGACTGCGCCATCTGTTTTCCATCAGTATAGATTAGTTTGCATTTTCTAGAATTTTCTATCAATGGAATTATACGTGACTTTTCTTTCTGGTTGGCTCTCTTCACTCAGGGCTGTTACTTTGAGGTTCATCAGGGTGTTTGGGTATCAGTGTTTTGCTCCTTTTTGTTGCTGAGTTCATTGTATGGATGTATCACAGTGTATCTGTTTATGTGTGGATGGGCTATGCCAGTGTACAAGCCTTTGTAAGGACTTGTATTTCCTTTTCTTCATGGGTAAATGCCTAGGAATAGAATAGCTGGATAAGATGGTGGGTGTATATTTCACTAATTAAGAGACCGACAAGCTGTTTTCCAAAGCAAATATACCATTTTATGTTCCTGTGAGCTGTGTTTGAGTGTTCTAGTATCTCCATCTCCTCCTCAACACCTGACATGGTCGGCCATTCCAGGGTTAGTCAGTCTAATACAGAGGGTGTGTGTGTGGTATCTCATTGTGGTTTTAATTTTAATTTCCTAATGACTGACTATATTAAGTGTCTCTTTGTGTGTTGAATTGGCATCCGTGTAACTTCTTTGGTGAAGTATCTTTCAAAATCTTTCACCCATGTTAAAATTAGGCTGTTTGTTGCCTTATTGAGTTGTAAAAGTTTTAAAACTTATATTCTGCTTGCATAGGTCTGTGTTCTACTCATATTTTATCCCAATCTATAGCTTTCTTTCTCATTTATTTAGTAGTATCTTTTAAGGACCAAGCATTTTTAATTTTATAAAATCAAATGTTTTGCTTTTTTCTTTGAAGTGCTTTTCTTTTTATGTCATATTTAAGCAATTATTACCAAACACATGGTTACTAAGATTTTCTTCTAGTAGTTTTGTAGTTGTAGTGCTTACATTTAGGTCTATGATGCATTTTGAGTTGATGTTTGTATATTGTGTAAAGTATGGGTTGAGGTTCATGTATTTTTTTTCATATGGACATCTAATTGTTTCAGTACCACTTGTTGAAAAGGTTATCCTTTACCCATTGAGTCACCTTAAAGTGTCTTCCAAAATTCAATTTGTCATCAAAGTATTGGTCTCTTTCTAGACTCCTTTCTAGACTCCATTCTGACCCATTTAAATACTAGTTTGTCTTTTTGCCAATCCCACACTGCCTTGATTATTATATCTTTATGATAGGGCTTGAAATGAGTTAGTGTAAATCATCCAATTTTGTTTTTCCTTTTTCAAGTTGTTTTGGTTATTCTGGGTCCTTTGTTCTTACATATAAATTTTACAAGCTGCTTGCTGATTTCCACAAAGAAGCCTAGTGAAATTTGGTTTGGGATTGCACTAAAACTAAAGAGCAACTTGGGGAGAATTAACATCTTACCAGCACTGAATCTTCTGATCCGTGAAGGTATATCTCTCTCCATTTATGTAGAGCTTTCATTTCTCAGAAATGTTTTATAGTCTTCAGCTTCTAGGTCTTGCGCATCTTTTATCAGATACCTAAGTATGTCATATTTTTGATGTTATTGTCAATTTGTATTTTTTGTTAATTATGATTTCTGATTTAGGTCTACAATTCATTTTGGCAAATTTATCTTGTCTCTTGCAACCTTGCTAAACTCGCTTATTCATTCTAGTAGCTTTTTTTTTTTTTTTTTGAGTGGAGTCTCACTCCGTTGCCCAGGCTGGAGCACCATGACACACAGCCACCCCAGCATCGACCTGCTGGGCTCAGGTGATCCTTCTGCCTCAGCCTTCCAAGTAGCCAGAACAACAGGGATACGCTACCATGCCCTACTAGTTTTTGATTTATTGTAGAGAAGAGGGCTCGCCAAGTTGCTTGGGTTGGTCTCGAACCCACGGGCTCAGGCAATCCACTTGCCTCGGCCTCCCAAAGTGCTGGGATTACAGGCTGAGCCACTGAGCCTGGCCCATTCTAGTGGCTTTTTAATGGAGTTCACTGATTTTACATGGATGATTTTATGTTGTCGGCCCATAAAGACAATTCTACCTCTTTTCCATTCTGGATGCTTCCGTATTTACTTTTCTTGCCTGATTGTACTGGCTAGCCCTTCTAGTACAGGGCTCAGTAGAAGTGGGAAGCATGGACAGCCTTGCTTTGTCCCTAGTTTTAGAAGAAACACATGGTCTTTCGCCATCAAGTGTGATATTAGCAGTAGGTCTCTATACGGAGCCTTTGTTAGGTAGATGAGCAGTGCTTCCAATACTAATGCTGTCGGTTTTAACACTAATGGATATTGGGTTTTGTCAAGTGCTTTCTCCTACATCTTTTGATAGGAGCATGTGGTGTTTTCTTCTTTTAGTCTCTTAATGTGATACGTGATACTGATTGATTTCCAAATGTTAAATCTTGCATTCCTGGATAAGCTCTACTTGGTTGTGCTGTATTCTTTCTGTGAATTGTTGGGCCTGATTTCTTAAACTTTTGCTAAGAACTTTTGTATCTAAGTTCACAAGGAATACTGTTTTTTGTTTTATTTTATTTTAAAGATGGGAGGTACAATTCAGGATTAGGTATAAAGGGGTCATCGTACAGGTACCGTTTGGACCTCCCTTGGGTCCCCACTTCGCCTGGGTTGAGATCAGGTACGCTTATGGATGTTGTGTCCCCACCTCCACTCCCACCCCAGCAGTTTCCCACTACTGCCAATCCCTTTCTTACAGGATTACGGTAAATGCTCAAGGTCTGCTTCTGAGTGAGAACATGGAGGGATGCTGTTTATGGTTTTCTTGTGATGTCTTTGGTTCTGGTTTGAGAGTGATGTTGGCATGAAGGAGTGAGTTGGGGGTGTTCTCTCTTCCTTTCAGGGGAGGAGCTCGTGTAGAATTCGTCTTGTTTCTTTCCTACGTGTTTGGTGGGCTTCCTCAGGAAAGTTTTTGAGGCCTGGACTTCTCTTTAGGAAAAGATTGTTAACCAGATTTTAATTTTACATCATGGTGATGTTCAGGTTATTTATTTCTTCTTGGACGAGCTTTGGTATTTTGTGTGCTTGAAGGACTTTGTTCATTTTACCTAGGTGTTAGATTTACGGTCATAAAGTCTTTAATAATGTAGCAATGTCTCTTCTCTCATTCCTGATATTGATGACTTGTGCCTCTTTCTTTTTTGTGTGATAAGTCTGGCTAGGTTTGTAGCAACTTTATGGATTCCAAAAAACACCCTTTGGTTTCACTGAAAAATTTTTTTTGGTTATCTGATCGATTTCTGCTCTGGTTTTTATTGTTTCTTTTATTCTTATTTGGTTTTAATTTTCTCTCCTTTTCTAGTTTCTTCAGAAAGAAGTTGAGGTCATTGTTATTAGAGATCCTTTTTCTTTCTGATATAGGTATTTGGTCGTATACAATTCTCTCTAAAAATAACTTAAGTTGCATCCCACAATTTCACGTGTTGAGTTAATTTTATCCCATTCAAAATATTTTCTAATTTCCTTTTTTATTTCTTCTTTGGTGCATGGGTTACTTAGAAGTGTATTTCAAACACTGGGAGATTTTCAAGATACTTCTCTGTTATTGATTTCTACTTTAATTCATTTGTAGCCATAGAAAATGCTTAGTATGATCTGAGTCTTTCAAAACATATTGAGATTTGTTTTATGACCCAGAGAATGGCTTATCTTAGTAAATTTTCCATTATGTGCTTCAAAAGAGTGTGTTTTTGCTGGGAGAACTGTTCCATAGACGTCCATTAAATTAATGTCGTTGACAGTATTGTCCAAGTCTACTGTCTCCTTACTGATTTTCCATCTATCCTATCAGTTATGGAAGAGGGGTGTCAGAATCTCTGACTACAGCTGTAGAATCATCTCTAGTCTTCCAGTTCTGGTAGTTTTTGTTTAATTTTTTTTTCTTTAGTCATTGTTTTTTATTTTTTAGATTTTTTTGAATTTTTAACTTTTATGGGCACATAATGTTATACATGGGATATGTGTGGTATTTTGATAGAAGCATGCTCTGTGGTGTTCAATGTATTTTGAAGCTTTGTCACTGGGTGTGTCAGAATTTAGGACTGTTATGTCTTCGTGACATAAATCAACTCACTTATCATTATGAAATTTCCTCTTTTATCTCTGGTAATTTTCTTTGGCTTGGAATCTGCTCTGTCTGATACTAATATAGGCACTCTGGCTTTTTTAAAAATTAGTGTTAGCATAGTATATTTTTCATTTATCTTTTAAACCATTTATGTCTTTATATTTAAAGAATATTTCTTGTGTGAGGTATTTAGCTGTGACTCAAATGAAAATATTCTTCCCACAGTGAATAAGTCAAGCTCATTTGCACTTATTAATATGCTTGATATTCTTGGTCTCAATGCTGTCATACTCTTTTATAATTATGTGTATCTTGTTATAGTTGCTACTCTATATTTTCTTTGCTCTTTAAAAATATTTTGGCACTTAGGGGCTTATATTTTTGTACACATAATTACCTTCTTACTACACCTTTTAAATCATCCTCACTTCCTGTTTTCTCCTTTTACTGTCTGGCTTGCTTGTTTTTATTGATGCCCTTTAGCTCTCACCTACTGCCTATACCACAAACTTTCATCTTTTGTAAGTTTCAGACCCTAAAAGCCATGGATGGACCACAAAATACTCGGAGAGTAAGAGAGTGATGAGTGAGCTGGTGCGGTGGCTCATACCTGTGATCCCAGGACTTTGGGAGGCCAAGGCAGGAGGTTTGCTTGAGCCCAGGAGTTTGAGACCAACCTGGGCAACATAGTGAGACCTCATCTCTACAAAAAAAAAAAAAAAAAAAAAAATTAGCCAGCACCATGGCACACGCCTGTAATCCCAGGTACTTGGAAGACTGAGGCAGGAGGATTATCTGAGTCTAGGAGGTTGCGGCTGTGGTGACCCGTGATTGTGCCTGGGTAACAGCGAGATGCTAGCTCAAAACAAAACATAACAAAAACAGAGAAAGTGATAAGTGATGTGGGGGCTGCAGTTTCTAGTAGAGTGGCCCTGAGGGTCTCGTTGACCAGGGACTGCAGGTCTCTGTGAAAGTGAATGCCCAGGCACTGGGACAAGCATTCTTGGCTGAGGGAATGGCACACATCAACACCCTGACAGGGCATGTGCCTGGCATGGGGAAAGGGGCCATGAGTGCCCAGAGAGGGGAAGCAGGGAGCAGAGGGGGGCAGGTGAGGCCCAGTATGTGGCAGGGGCCTGGTGTGGGGGGGTCTTGGGGCTACTCTGGGGACTTGGGTTTTTTCCCGTGCAGTAGGAGCTGGGAGCCTGGCTGGTGTGACTCCGCTGAACACCGCCCCTCGGCCAGGCAGGGGCCGGGTCAGGGTAGGTGGGCACCGAGGAATGGTGGCTCCAACCCGAACGTATGCAGACGTGTGTGTTGATTCTGATCTCACAAATGTGCCTGTGTAGAAACAAGCTGCGCCAGTGTAGAAACAAGGTGGTGTCTTCTAGGGAGGGGCAGTGGAGAAGGTTCTCACTGATTTTGTCAGGCTTTGTTTCGCAAAAAAAGAGTCAAGTGTGGCAAAATGGAGAAAGTAAAATAGGGAATGGGGTGGGAGCCTGTGTGTATGTCACGAGATTTGCTGTATTCTTATGTCTATTTGAGATATTTCATCTTGAACAAACAAAAATTCCCAATTGTAATTTTTCCGTAGTGGTTAACACTCCTTGTCTCAGCCTTGCAGGTGCAGTGGGATGGGAGGATCCTGATACCTGGGGTGTGGGGGGGGCGGGAAACACATTTACATGTTTGCAAATGGCTACATTCTGCGAAGACATCTCAGGAGTCTGCCAGTCCTTGGGGAAAAGCTTCTGGAGCCGGCTTGTGAGGTGTCTGGGGCAGGGGTGGGGCGCTGGGGCAATGACCCTCTTCAAGGCCGAGTCTTCTGACTACCTCACAGGTCATTTGCGACGTGCTCTTGTGTGTGTTGTGTGTGTGTGTGTGTGCACATGTGTGCTGGGCTCCGGGGAGGCCTCTGTGTGAACGTCACACACGTGCACGCACAGCCTGCCTCAGCCCACGTGGGTGTCTGGGGAGAGGTTCACCATTGCTGACCTTGGGGTACAGTGAGGATATATTTGAAGGGAACAGCGAGGCTTGCTTCCCACCCACCCCCAGCCCTCCTGAGCCCTGTGGCTGAAAACCTACACTTTGGAGGATGTTTGGTGACAGGTGCTGGGGCCCAGACGGGACCTGGTTTCTTTATCTCAGGGCTGTCTCCAGGGTGGGTGCCGAGGACTCGCTCCCCCTCCCCCACCCAGGGAGGGCCGGGCAGGCGGGTGGAGGGAAGACAGGCAGGGCCAGGAGAGCCAGGCTGTGGATCGGGGGAGCCGGATGTGGGGACCCTCGGTCCTTTCCCCCAGGGTCACTGCTGCCCCATCCTGCCAGGCAAGTCTCCTGTGGAGAGCTTTGCAACCCGCTTGTGTCCACAGCACTTCCAGTAACTGCTCCCTGCAGCCAGAGGGTGGGTTTCCTCCCCCAGCACCTGGGCCGGGAACAAGGGGTGCTCTGTGTGCTGTACCTTCCCGCAGGCGGCTGGGCTCCCTGGCCTGGTGTGGGGACGCCTGGCCCCCCGCCTCGGAGCCCACGTGGCCCCATGTGCCTCCTTCCCTGTGGCCAGCCCTGGGTGGTGGAGAGACCCCTGGCCAGGGGGTCCCTCCCTGACTGTTCCTTCTTGGCCACACAGGGTAGCAGGAAGCAGACCCCCCCACAGACCTCGGGATGGGGAGGCAGGGTGCAGGGGGACCCACTGACCTGGGGTAGGAGGGTGGTCAGGCCTGGGGTGGGGCGGGCCCCGGAACGGGAGCCAGTAGGAACCTGGCCCCGCTGCGCAGACCTGGGTGGACATCCCTGGCGTTTCCAGGGAGGGTGCAGACCAGGGGTCGCCAGCTTCTGTCTGGGACTTGAGACATCAGGCTGGGCAGTTGTGGGGCTGCCCTGTGCTTCCGTCAGTGCTGGAGTGGGTGCCGACCTGCAGGGGGGCCCCACCTGGGGTGTGAGCCCATCTGGTCACAGTGAGGGGGTCTTTTCAGGCGCAGTGCCATGGCGCACAGTTGGATTTCTTCCACATTGGGGAACCTGCATCCTCGCCTTCAGCCCTGGTGTCCCCTCCTCAGCTACCTCTGGGGTTGCTTGAAGTGGCATAGGAGGAAGACGTAAGAAGTGGACATGCTTGGAGAGCTGTGGGAGGTTCAGAACACTCCACACACCTTTGTGAGCGGCTCCACCCGTGGTTCCTGGGGGAGCCGCCCACCCACCTGGGGAGCTGGTGCCCAGCACGTAGTGAGCCTAGGACACCCTGGCTGAGGTCAGAGTGCTGGGGATGGGCACAAGGCAACACCCCAGGTGGGCACCTGTCTCATCAGGTGCCCAAATGGTGCTGGGGTAGTGTGCATCGGTGGCCGATGGAGGCAGTGTCCCGGGTGGGGTCAGGAGCCTCTGGAAGGACCCTCGAAGGGGAGAGAGTGGTGACACCTGGCTCAGCTTGAGACCAGTGTACACACAGGGTTGGGGCCCTGTGTGAGGACTGGGGTGGAAGCCAGCGTCCAGTACTTCCCATGTCCAGACACAGCCTCCTGGGAGCCTGGGGTGTGCAGGAGACAGATGACGTGGCAGACAGATGGACGGAGCGTCAGCGTGCGGCCCTGCGTGCCTAGGGTAGATGCCCGAGGAGGGAGGGAGGCCTGGCCAGACCGTGGTGGAAGCAGGGACCAGGGGAGTCTTTTGGGCTTTTGGGGTCTCGGCCACCACTGGATTCTGAAGCTGGGATGCCGGTTTCTGACTCAAGGATTTGTTGTTTTCAATCTCCAAAGGCCGAATCTTTGATTGAGCCATCTCTCCTTTTAAAAAATCAACTTGAGAAAAGCATGCATGTTTCTTGGAGTTCACACGTTTCTTGGGTTAGTCTTGCTGTTCGTCTGACTCGCCTGACTTTCAGTCTAGGTTTGCTGACGGTCACATTCCATGCAGGAAAACTCTCCCCTCCGCTGGATGCCCAGCTCGGCGGTTCCTGGCCCATGTTTGCAGTCACACAAGCACCCGGAGACGGTCTAAGACGGTCACCCGAGAGCCCCCCACCCCCCCGGCAGCCGGCCCCTCCCTGCACCTGGGAACGCCGTTCTTCCTGTCCTCATAGCTTTTCCCTTTCCAGGACGTCACCCGAATGGAATCCTGCAGCCTCTGCGCCTGGCTTCCATCACGCGCGTAATTCATCTGAGGTTCATCCATGTCGTGGGCTGCATTCGGTAGTCTGTTTCCTTTTATTTGGAAAGGATAAAATGTACCACACTTTGTTTATCCATTCACAGGCTGATGGACATTTGAGCTGTTTCCAGTTCTCAGCTGCTATGATTAAAGCTGCCACGAATCCCGCGCACAGGTCTCCGAGTCACCGTATGTCTTCGTTTCTCTCGGGCCGAGCCCCTCGGAGAGGGGCCGCCGGTTGTGTGCCCGACGCATGTTCCCTTCTCGAAGAGGCTGCCAGGTGGCTTTGCAGAATGGCAGGCCCGTCCTGCGCGGCAAGACCGCCGAGACGGCGGCCGCTTCTCACCAGCACTTAGTGTTGTCTGTTTTTCACGTTTTGCCGCTTCTGACAGGAGGCTGGCTGTCTTGCCTCGTGGTTTCACCTGGCGTTTCCCTAGTGACTGATGACATCGGGTGTGTTTGCCATGAATGGACCTCCTTCGATTAGAGACCTGTTCCGTTTCTTGCTGATTTCAGTAATGGGGCTGTTCGTCCTGTCGAGCTCTCCGAGTCGTGTCCACATCCTGGAAATAAGCCTCTCATCACCTCCGTGTTCTGCAGGTGTCTTCTGCCTGCCTCTGGCTCTGCGTTTGTGTTTTTCTTACCAGTGTCTTTCCAAAGAGCAGCCATTTTTAATTTTGATGATGTCCAATTCATCAGGTGTTCTCTCTCTCTCTCTCTCTCTCTCTCTCTCTCTCTCTCTCTGTCTCTGTCTTTCTCTTTAGGGTCCATGTTTTTTGTGTTCTAAGAAATATTTGCCTCCTCCAAGGTTACCAAACTTTTTCTCCTGTTTTCTGTAGAAATCTTCTAGTTTCACATTTCTTGTTTAGATCTGTGATTCATTTCGAGTTTAATTTTATATATGGTGACAGGTACGGATGGACGTTAAATCTTTTTGCATGTGGTTACCTCGTTGTCCCAGAGACTTCTTTTCTGTTGAATTACTTTGGCACCTTTGATGAAAATCAGTTGGCCGCGTGTGTGGGTCTGATTTCTGGACTTTGTAATCCACTCTGCCGGTAAAGCACTGTCTTGATTACTGTGACTTTCATGCTAAGCCTTGAAATCAGGTCCTGTTAATGCTCCAATTTTGTTCATTTTCAAAAGTTTGGCTCTTCCAGATCCTTCACATTCCCAACTAAATCTGGGCGTCAGCTCATCAATTTCCACCACAAAAAAAAAAAAAAAAAAAAAAAATCCCGCTAGGGTTGTGGTCGTCACCGCCTTGAATATGAATTTGGGGATCGCACACATCTTCATACCAAATTTTCCAATTCATGAACGCAATCTCTCTCAAAGTTCTTAGAGATTTTGAACACTACTCATCTGCGTATTTTTCAGTGCCACAGAACCCGTTAGGTTTGTTGCTAAGTATTTTCTGTTTTTGATGCTACTGAAACAATATTGATCTCTTAGTTTTATTTTGGGGCTGCTTGCTGCTAGGATATAGAAACACAGGGTTTGGGGTACATCCTGACCTTGTGTGCTGTGATTATGCTAACTTGGCTTATCACTCCTGGAAGGTTTTCTGTTCATGTGTGTTTGTAGAATTCTTTTGGGTTTTCTTTTTTTCTTTTTTTGAGTTGGAGTCTCACTCTGTCACTCAGGCTGGAGTGCAGGGGCACGCTCACGACCACCGCAGCCTCGACCTGGTGGGCTCTGGCAATCCTTCGGCCTCAGCCTTCCAAGTAGCCAGAACTACAGGCATGCGCCACCACCCCCGGCTAATTTTTGATTTATTGTAGGGACGAGGTCTTGCCAAGTCGCCCTGGCTGGTCTTGAACGGGTGGGCTCGGGCAATCCTCTCACCTCGGCTTCCCAAAGTGCTGGGATTATAGGCATGAGCCACCACGCCCAGCCTGCTCTCAGAGAATGAGTTGGGAAATATTTCCTGTTCTTCCTCTTTTAGGAAGTTTGTGTAGATTGCGGTGATTTCTCCTTTAGACGTTGGACAGAACATGTGGAGTCCTCCGGACCCGAGACTGTCTTTGTGGGAAAGTTGTTTTTCATTAGCCATTCAATAACTACAGGGCGGTTGAGGTTATCTATTTCCTCTCGACAGAGTTTGGGTAGTTTGTGTCTTGGAAGGGGTTTGTCCCCAAGGAGTAAGAGCCCCAGCCCGGATTTGGAAACAAGACCATCTCGCGGGGGCCTGTCACCCCTGAACAACTCAGGGGCTGGAGGGTCTGCACATGTGCAAAGGGGGCCCTCCTCAGGGCCCTGAGAGAGGACCCAGGGTGGGCATCTCTGCCCCGGGCCACACAGCCGGGCACCCCCTTCCCGGGGCTTCTGCGACAGAGCACAGCGGGGGGCGGGGAGGACAGAGATCCGCCTTTTGCAGTTTCCTTCCAGCTTTGCTTCCCGGGAAGGCGGCCCCTTCTCAGAGGAATGAAATTCAAGAAGACGGGCCCTCCGACTCCATGACAAGTCTGCTTTTCACTCTCCCGTTTACTGTGTAAACTCCAGCCCTAAAACAACATACATCCTTCTGAAGTTGTTCACATATTAGCTCTTAAAACAGCAAAATCCGTGCACAATTTCCTCTCAATCCCTTAAAACATTCCTGAAAGGGGGAGGAAAAAAAACTGTTTAAATTCACCTCCTGTCATTAAAATCTCTAGATTTGCAGAATCAGAGAGAGGTACCCGGCGGTCAGTAAACAGACAAGACGAGCCTGCGTGCACACACGAGCGCCCAATCCAGCCATCCGTGTGCCCGGACTGTCCCGCCAGGCCCCTGGGGTCCCTGCATGGCTCAAGGCTCCTTGACTTCTTCTGTAGTAAACGGGGCGAGAGCAGGCCCAGGCTCCAGCCCAGCCGGGAGAAGGGGCGCCCATCTGCGGGGTGCTTCGACATGTGAAATGTCTAGTTCTGGTAAAACTCTGGGCTCCTGGCAGATGTCAGTGATGTCTCTCCCGCCCCCGTCTTTCCCATGGCAGTCCCAGCTAAGGAAGCCACGAGAGGGGTGTGTCACGTCTTTGGGGTTAACAGCCGTCGGCAGTGGGGTCCAGGGCTGAGAAAGAATCCCCCTTTCACTGTCCTAGAGACAGAACGGCCTTGCCTGGGGATGGAGGATGGGGTATTTGCTTTTTTTTTTTGAGTTGGAGTCTCACTCTGGCGCCCAGACCGGAGTGCAATGGCCACTCCGGCCACCACAGCCTCGACCTGCTGGGCTCCAGCAATCCTTCTGCCTCAGCCTTCCAAGTAACTGGAACTACAGGTGCGCACTACCACACCCGGCTAACTCTTTGATTTATTGTAGAGATGAGGTCTCACCAAGTTGCCCAGGCAGGTCTCGAACCTGTGGGCTCAGGCAATCCACTCACCTTAGCTTCCCAAGGTGCGGGATGACAGGCTGAACCACTGAGCCTGGCATTTGCTTTAAATACGTGTAAAGCTGCCTGCCCAGCAGCTAATGGTGTCTGGGGCGGGAGCGGGGGGCGCGGGTATCTCTGGGCCACTGGCTCTCTCCCTTCGCAAATGGCAGGGCCGCACCTGCAGGTGTAGGGCCTGGGGTGTGACTTGTGGGGATGGCCACCGCACTGCGGAGCTCAGGATGGGGCCAGGGACTGGTTTCCAGGTAGACCCCACCTGCCTTTTCAAGTCCTCGCAGCACTGAGAACACACTCACATTTTCCTGGCCCTGGGCCTTTGTTCCTGCAGGGGAGTCAGCCTGGAGTACCGCCAGGACCCTCTGGGTTCCGTCCTCAGAGCTCTGATTTTCCGTGGAGGGGGCCAGGGATTGGCTAGGAGACCCTTCCAGAGAGGAGGAGTGCCCTGTTCCTCTAGGGTCCACGAGGACCCTTCCTGGGGAGGGAGAAGGTTCATGGCCTGAGACCCATGGCCTGGGCCTCTCTGGGACCCTCGTCCAGCCCTCTGGTCTAGGCTTGGTGGCCACATGGAGGCCCTGGGTGCCAACTGCTGTCCCTGCCAGGCAGAAGTCTGAGGTCTCGGTGTGGGCAGGGTGGGAGGGCAGGGCTGCCCCAGGGCTGCCCCCACTGCTGGGGGTTTGCTGGTGTTCTTTGAGTTCATCTCATCTCATCACCCTGATCTCTGCCCTGCTCTCCACCTGGTGTTCTCCCTGCATGCAAGTCTGTGTTCAGGGTCCCCCTTTTCAGAAGGATACCAGTTACACGGGGTTAGGGGTCCACCCCAGTGACCTCATCTTAACTACCGACATCTGTGACAAGGCTACATTCTGAGGTCCTGGGAGTTAGGGTTTCAGTGTCTGAATCTGGGGAGTACCCAGTTCTACTTGTAAGGACGCTTTTCCGTGAGGGGATCCTCTGGCCCTGGGGGTCCTGCAGACCATGCCCTACAGACCTGCTGGTTGTGTAAATGGTTCTGTTTGTGAATGTGTCATCTCTGGCTGCTCTTACGACACAACAGCAGACTTGGATGGTTGTGACAGCCTGCACTGCCCAACACGCTATCTGGCCTTGGAGAAGACGCCTGCCCGGCCCTGTCCTAAACTATGAAAACAATGCTGGCCATGGCTTCATTCGCCCACAGATCCACCATGCGGGCAGAGGGAGGGGGCCAGGAGAAGTCATACACAAATGCTTATCTCACTGGGGAGAAGGCCCTGGGGCAAACATCCCAGCAGGGGCTGTTTGCAGATAGGAACCACTCTGTTATGAGTTAAAGGAACCAGTGGAATAAAGGCATTCAGGGCAACTTCTAAATCTGGGAGTTAAGAAAAGAATGAATAGTGTGTTGACCAATGAAGGGACCATGAGGGCCAGGGAGAAACAGCAGAGCAACACACCAAATCCAGAGACGGAGAGTCAGGTCCAAGGAGCAGATTTTACATTACACGCGAACGGCCTGAATTCTGCTATTAAAAGGCAGAGGACTGTCTGAGGTGTTTTTGTTAGAAGAAGAAAAAAATAAATGTTTTGTAGAATTAAGTATTACACTGGACAGTTGAAAAATGAAAGAAATGGCCAAAGAGATGCCAAAAGCTGCAAGGGACAGTAACAGAGAAAACAGGAGGGTCAGTATAGACTGTCAACGCCGAAGGTCACATAGGACAATGTGGATGAGGCTGGGTACTATTTTTGGAGGAGACCTCACTGGAAACTTTTAGGCATCAAACAACATAAAATGTGCAAAGCAAAGACTGTTGGAAATGTGCAGGGCAAGTGGGATCGAGTACAATAGTTGTGGAAGATTTTAGAACAGGACACGAACGTAGGCAGGAAATAAGTGAAGATGTATGAAGTTAAATGCTACAGCCATTGGCAGTTTCAGGTTCCAGCCAGGTCATAGCATAATGGCTGTTCTTGTTATCTGTAGCCACATAACAAGCCATCCACACGTCTACTCCTTCCAACAGCCCCCATGGCAGGGCCCCTACTCTGCAGTCTAGGCAGGGGCAGTGCGATGTGTTACTGCTCTGTACAGTGTGAGTCTCCCCTCCAAGATGGCATGCCCACGTGGCTGGCAAGGCCCTCTTTGGTCTCTTGGAGGCCGCACGGCTTCCTCATGTTTCTCGCTTCCAGAAACAAGTGGTCCAGGGGTCAGGACGAACCCAGAGACCGTGGAGTTACTCTGCTGTGTTCTCTTGACTGCGCTGTCACAGAGCCCCGATTTCATGGCAGGAAAGGCGAGCAAAGAATGACTGGATGTGTCTTAGAGCCGGCACTGACCTTCTGGATCCCAGAAACGGAAATGTCTTGCTTCCTTACACTTGAGGGGCACTTGCAAAGCCCATCACATACATGGCTGTGAGAAAATGCAACGCTCCTCAAAATGCAGAGCTGGAAGTGGCCATGTTCTCTGCTCAGAACCCGTTGCAGTGAGAAACAAATGGTTAACAGATTGCAAAAGAAGACCCAAAAAACCCAGAAAAACCCTTAACTCTGTGAGGATTAAGCAACACCCTCCTAAGTAACCATCGGAAGTAAGAACTGAACGCGGGAAGTGCAGGGACACAGGGATGGCGAGACACAGGTCCCTCTGTTGGGCGGGGGGAGCGGCACCTTTCAGATCTGCCCCGGTGCCCGCAGCACCGACTGTCAACGCTTTCCTTTTATGCCTCTCACATCATCGCTCATGCTGCTTGCTGGTGGCTTCGTTGTGTTTGCAAATCTTGTCTCCCCACGTGGGCTGAAATTTACCCATAAGAAGAAACCAACAACATATCTGCATGGCGTACTATGGAAGCACATGCATTTATGGAGTGCCCCCTGGGTACCTGCCCTCTGCCAGGGGACGGGTCGATTCAGTGCCCCGGGGGCTTCCAGGGGGTCACGTCATCTTTGCTTCCTCAGAGCATGCCAGTGAGGCCCTTTCCGGGTGGGGATTAGCCGGGCTGGCCTGCGGGCCCTCCGCCTGGCGCCATCTGCCTCTCCTACCCATCAGGTGTCGGGTGGCTGCGGGCCCTGTGGCCGCCTCCTGACCTCAAGAACACCCAGGTGGGGAGGAAGTGGGCAGCGCTCGGGCACCCCCGCCTCACTGGCTCACCGTCTCGTGCCGCGAGCCGGGTCCCAGGGCTGGAGACACCTCATTAAACCACCTGAAACGCGTGTAACTCTAGTCGGCCTCTGTAAGGCACTGGCAATACATGTGAAATTAAAATCACCGAGGGGCCCGGCGCTCTCCCCACCGTGGGTGGGCAGCCTTTACTCAGAGGCTGAGGCCCGGAAGCCGGCAATCTCGGCAAGGATTCGACCCCATGATAATGGGCCCGAGAATGCACGGGGCCGCGGGGACCATCCGGGCCTCGCCCCTTCGCCCTGAGAGGCCTTGTCCACCAGTCACGCACACAGGGCCGCTCCAGCTGCCTCCTGCTCAGGCCCATCAGCGCTGGCTTGGTGGCAGCCATTAGGCATGTGCCTTTAGTCCCAGAACTACGTGCAGGGAAGGAGGCAGGGCTGGAGGCCTGGAGGCTCCAGCCTCAGGCTGCAGAGACAGTTTGCTAAAGGGGCATCCCTCGAGTAAGATCTTGCGTGTCTGCTGCTCTTGAGAGACTGCCAGGCGTCTCCAGAAGTGCTTCCCGGGAAGGCCTGGGGAGGACGCTGTCTGCACGCTGTGACACCCAGGCCCTGTGGACGTGGTCCCTAGACTGTGGAGTTGAAGCGAAATGTCTGAGCGTGGCTCCTGTTGGGCTGGGGAGGACACAGGCGAAGGAATAAACAGGAAGGCCACAGACCTTAGCACCCCCGGGTGTCCCTCAATGGCTGCTTGGGTGTTGAGTGGAGTCAGGGGAAGTGGCTAGTCCCCTCGGCCAGCTCCGTGGTGCTAGCCTCCCGGGAACCTCCCAGACAGCCCACAGTGGACACTGGGCTTCAGGCCGCCTGCTGGGCTGGTGTCCAGGATGGGGGGCCCAGACAACAGCTGTCACCCACTGGCAGGCCCCGGCTGCCCGGTGGCTGGGAATGCCCGTCCCCATGACAACCCAACAAGCCTGGCGGGCAGACTCCCGCTTGCTGGGGAGAAGGGCCGCCCGGACAGCTGGCAGGTGGGGCTGGCTCTCGGGGGAAAGTGGCTCTGTGTCTCCCAGAGTCACCCCAAAATCATGGCTGCCTGGGCGGGTGGGGCCCGGCATGCAGAGCAGCTCAGAGCACGCCCCCCAGAAGGCCCATTGTTGGGGTCCCGCCTCCCTCACCGTCGCACCACTCAGGGCTCCCGTGGGGAGTCAGGAGGGTGCTCGGGAGAGCCTGGCTTCTGGAGCACCTCGTCCTGTGAGGCCAGGACCCCCAAAGTGCCCCAGTGACTTCAGGGAGGGGCTCAGACCAGGGGCTGCAGCAGTGCCCCAAACACAGGTGGGGGTGTCCAGGCTGGGCCCCTCGGCCCCCCTCACCCGAATGCTGCACCCAGGAGGCAGATGTCTGGGCGGTGGGGGGGAAAGAGGTGCATCAACCCTATCTGGAGTCCCTGGGTTGTTTGGGAACCAGGCTGGGTGGCCTGTGGGGTCTCAGAGGCTGGCTTCGAGGTGGACAAGGCAGACCCTTTGGGGAGCCTTGGGCGAGATGGGAGACAGATGTGGAGGGAAGGCGGCTGGCAGAGGCGGCAAGGCCCAGCCGGGCTTCACAGGACAGCAGGGGCTCTCTGGCGGGAGCGTGGGGTGGGCACCAACAGGAGGGCTGGGGTGTGAGGGGCCCGGAGGCTTCCACGCAGCTGCAGCGGTGACGGATAGGATGGCGGCTCGTGGGTTCTGCTGTGACGCAGGCGCTGTGGGGGTTCTTGGCCCTCAAGCCCCGCCTTATGAGGCCGCACCGCACACCACCCACCCTTCTTGGTCTTTCCACCGGATTTCCCCAGGCCCAAGCAGAGTCTCCTGGTTCTACTCTCCCCACAGCCCCAGGAGGTGGGATGGCTGGGGTCGCCATTCTACAGATGAGGACGCTGAGGCACAGAGTGGTCGAGCTGCTCCCCGGGTCTCCCGCCCAGAGTGGGGGTGCTGCACCCCAGCCCGCCCTGCCCTGGGCCCACCTGCTTCCTGCCTAGTGCTCCTCTATCAACACATGGGAAGGGGCCTCTCGGGAACCTGGCTTCTCCCAGTCTCCTGGGGTGGCGGGTCTCCCCCGCCACACTCCCTGCACCACGGAGGGGCCCGGGCGCCCTGCCCCCCCTGCCCCCGGCTACTTGGACACCCAGGGCCCTGGTGGCGCGTGGAGGGGCTGCTTGAGGTGGTGGCTGAATGTTTGGGGCTCTGAGCACAGACGGCAGAGCAGAGTGGCACAACCCTGAGCTGACAGGCAGCTGGGCATGGCGCCCCAGCGGTGTCCTTGCTAAGGAGCACTTGATGGGGGAAGGGGTTGTGGCACAGTCAGAAGACCTGGGCGGAGTGGCCTGCCGTGCCCGTGGTGCCCTCGGCCCTGTGGCCTGTGCGTGTCACCTGGGCCTGGCCAGCCACACCGTGGCGCCTGCCCTAGGTCAGGCAGCCTGGGCGGGTGGGGGGCTGGCGCTCCCTGGGGTGGGCGGGAGCGCGGGCTGAGGGCTCCAGCTGTGCCCAGCACGTCACCGGGGGGCCCACGGGCTCTCAGCACAGGCTGGCGGCTGGGAGCAGCTGGCCACGGCCAGGCCCTGGAACAAAGGGCTCTTTGAGCAGCCTACGTGCCTGCGTCGCCCTCCGGCCAGCTGACCCTCCCGGGAACGCGGGGCTGGTCCTCTCTGTGGCTTATCGGGGCCCAAGTGAAGCTGGAACAGCTGCCCTCAAAGCCCGCCAGCCAGGCTCTGTGCTGCAGAGATCACTGTCCCCTCAGGAAGCGCCTGGCTCAGGGCAGGGCCAGCCCACAGGCTTTCCAGCTGTGGGGGTCGGCAAGACCCTAACCCGGGTGCTGCAGCACCCTGGCCTGATAGGTGGCCAGCTCTGTTACCCGCTCTGTGTGTCCAGGCCCCTTTCAGCCTGGCAAAATCCCATTCTCCCCTAGAAAGTATGAGTACCCTCCTCGCCTGGGGCATTATCGGGGCAGCTGGCCCTCTTCAAAATTAATTTATTAAAGAGATAATAGAGAAAGAACATCGGAGACACTAAAATCGTCACGATAAGGGCCTGCAAGCCTTCCTTGGTTGTTTCAAAGAAAAAAAAATTATTTCAGAAAGGCAGGATGTGCATGCGTGCAGCTGGCCTGAGCCGGTCACTTCAGGCTGTCCTGTTATCTTTCACATGCCAGCAGCTGGCGTGGGGACATTCACTGGGCTTCTAAATCACGCGGTGCGGGCCGTGCGGAACTTAAAACACGTCGAGCCTCTGAAAATCTTCCCAAATGGTGCAGATTCGCAGGCTGATAAAAACAAAGCCGGAGATGAGACGGCCACGTCAGTCTACCTCCTTCTGGGTGGATGATGGCTCCATGGCCAGTGGCGAAATGTTGGAGCGAGGCTGTGACCTTTGCCCTACCCTGTGTGCTCCAGGAGAAAGATCTCAGGCAAGCCCCTGCTTTGCTAAGCCCTTCACATTTGAGCAGATCTGCTGTCAGCCCCCCCAAAAATACTCAAAGCAAGTCACACGTGTGTGACCCTGTGTCCCCTCTAAGCAGAGCCTTCTGCATCACACCCTGATACCTTTGGGTCAGGCTGAGAGTCCCAGAGTCCTGCCAAAGGGCACACCTTCGAGGGTGAAGTTGTTCGTGGCAGAGTGACTGCCTCAGCGTGTCCCTCCGTGGAGAAGGGTCCCCAGCTCATGCAACACGCGTGTCTCATCGACGTGACACCGAGTCAAGGCTTGAGGGCGTCCACAGAGGTGCCTTAGTTTCCCACGCCTTGGCTGGGCCCTTTGTGCTGGCCGGTGTTTCCCTGTCATCTCCGTGATGAGCAGATGTGAAGGTCTTTGTGCTGTGGACGGTGGGCAGGTCCTTGAGCTCCGTGATGTCGCTTCATGCTACACTAACAATAGCCCAAGAAGATTAAGAACCAGAGGCTCCGGACAGCTAGGAGGGACCGTGGCCAGAAACATGGTGAGACTCAGAGCCGTCGGGGGGCCCTGAAGGCCCCCGGGATCCTCTGGGAGACGAGGCCTGGAGGGATCCCAGGCCAGCGACTGCCAGGGACCACTCCCTCTTCTTTCATTGTGGCAAACACATCTAACGTGCAACTCGCCTGTCCAGCGCGTCAAGTCAGTGGGGTTCAACACACCCACCAAGCTGCACAGCCACCACCACCATCTGGTTCCAGAACTTTTCTCGTTACCCTCAAAGGAAACTCATCCTGCTGCCGCTCCTGCAGCTTCTGGTGGCCACTTCTCTTTCTTTGTTTAACCGTGCTAACATCACCGTGACATCTACCACCTCAACCCCATCGTGGAGCTCAGGCAATGGCGTGAAGCGTGTTTTTACCTCGCTGCCATCACCAGCCTCCACCTCTAGAACTTGTCTTGTCTTGCAAAATAGAAGCGATAACTCCCCGTGCTCCTCTCCCCCACCAACCCTGACCCCCCTCACCCCACATTCTGTCTCTGCGGCTCCAACGGCTAGAGACAGCCCGTAAGAGGAATTCACTGGCTTCTCTCACTCCACATCGTGACCCCAAGGTCCATCCACACAGTGGCGGCCTGCGTGGGAATTCTCCTTATGTTTAGTTCTTTCCTTTTTAAGCCTGAATAATATTCCATCGTGTGGATGGGACACGCTCTGTGTACTGAATGAGTCCCGCTTTCTGTTTTTGGGGTCAGACCCAGAAGTGGATTTGTTGAGTCGTACAGTAATTCTACTTTTTTCTGGAGTGATTTTAATTTTACTTTTTTTTTTTTTTTTTTTTTGAGTGAGTATCACTCTGTCACCCAGGCTGGAGGGCAGTGGCATGCTCCCAGCCACTGTAGCCTCAACCTGCTGGGCTCAGGTGATCCTTCCGCCTCAGTCTTCCAAGTAGCTGGAACTGCAGGCGCTCACCACTACACCCAGCTAATTTTCTGATTTTTTGTTGAGACGAGGTCTCGCCTAGTTGCCCATACTGGTCTCAGAACACTGGGCTCAGGCCATCCTCTCGCCTCCGCCTCCCCAAGTGCTGGGATGACGGGCATGAGCCACCCTGCCTGGCTACTATTAATTTTTGAGTCAGGGTCTTACTCTGTTGCCCTGGTTGGAGTACTGTGGCATGCCCACGGCTCACTGCAGACTTGACCTCCCAGGCTCCGGCAATCCTCCCACCTCAGCCTCCCAGATAACTGAGACTACAGGTGTGTACCAGACCCGGTTAATTTTTTTATTTTTTGGTAGAGAAGAGATCTCGCTATGTTGTCCAGGCTGGTCTCAAACTCCTGGGCTCAAGCAATCCTCCTGCCTGGGCCTCCCAAAGTGCTGAGATTACAGGCATGAGTCACCACACCTAGCCTGGAGTGTTTTATTTTTTTTAATAGGTGATTTTTTTCTTTTTAGAAGTTTTCGATTCACAGCAAAACCGAGTGGCTGGTAATTCCACGGTCAGTGCTGTGTGGAGTTGCCACACTCTTTTCTGCAACGCGGCGCCACCCTGCACGCCCACCTGTGGTGCACAAGGGCTCCAGTCTCTCCATGCCCTGCACAACACTAGCTATTTTCTGATGTTCTGCTTTGTTTTGTTTTGTTTTAGCGTCCCATTCTAATGGATGTGAGGTTTGATCTGTACTTGACACTGAGTGCTTCTCGTGGGTTTGCTGGCCATTTGTGTGTCTTTAAGGAAACGACTATTCAAGCCATTTTCCCATTTTAAAAAATTGGATTGCTTGTTACAAACTTTGTTTTGTAAAAAATAAGGCTAGGCCGTGCACGGTGGCTCACACCTGTAATCCTCTGTAAGACAGACAGAGTGGTCGCCAGCCCTGCTTTGTGGGGCCGAGGTGAGGCTGCGGGGCTCCGTGCTGGGGAGAGGCGCCCTGTCCACTCGGCTGTCTGCAGCCAGAAAGCGGCTTTGCCTTCATCTGCAGGACAGTGACCAGGGCCGGGGGGAGGTGGGGGCTCTTTGTCTCTTTGGTCTAACTGTGGTCTCGGGAGAGCCCCCAGGGTCCTTGGCCCAAGGGTAACCCCTCTTCTCCTGTCTGTGGGGCAGAGCTCAGGGCCACACTCCATCAACAACGCAGGGGCCTAGGATCCGTGACCCTGGGTCTCACCAGCACCATGTGAATCTGGCGGAGGGGCCCTCTGGGCACTGGGTACTGCCGGTGCCCCTCAGGAAGGACCCCTGGAGCTGGCTCTGTTATCAGTGGGGGAGCCAGGGATCCTTCTGGTCCTGCAGATGTGGGGGCAGGGATCCCAGAGGGGGTGGGGTGCTGGAGCTGGCCTGAGGAGGGCAGGGACAGGTGGGAGGGAGCAGCGTTTCAGATAGGGAACTGCAGGAACCCTGGGGCACAGAGACATCAGGGGATCTGAGGGCATGGGACCCTGCTGTTATGCTGTTTCGCACAGTCCGGGAAAGGGTCGGAGACCGATGGTGGTGGAGATAATTTTATCTCTGAACATTCTATCTTGCTGTCTCCAGCCTGGAGATGGTGAAATGCCCATTCTCCTGGGTCCCTCCAGGACGGCCAGGAGTGCAGCACTGACCTACCCGACCCCTGCCTGGGGGCCTTCCTGGATGGGAGCCAGACTCCCCCTGTGACTGGGTGTCATGCTGTGTGCCTCGTCCAGCGGGATTCAGGGTTATTAGCGCTCTGGGGGGGTGTCCTGCCCGCTCCGACGGCCCCCAGGCAGGCGCTCCCAAGTGTCACACCGGGGTGAGCTGGGGTGATGTTCGGCCATCCAGAGCCATCCCTCATGGTCAGTTGTTTATTTCAAGGAGTATCATGCGACACATCTACATTTCGTGTTTGTTTGGGACAAGGCTGAAGAAGGCATCTAAGTCTTTTTTAAAGTATGTCACGATAAGAGAGAACCTGTTACGTGATTGACCCACTGGGAGCATGTGGGCCTACAGGGCCAGGCTGCGGGCCTACAGGGCCAGGCTGCGGGCCTCAGGGCTGCTCTGTGGGGAGGGGCGGGCGCCGTTCCTCCCTGTCTGGGCCACCAGGGGTCAGTGACCCGGCCTCTGCCAATCATGGGCACCTGTCTCCAGTCAGGAACTCAGGGTGTGCTGTTCCTGCAGCCTCTCTCACAACAGCCAAACTGTCGACGGTGGTATCGCAGGGTCAGGTCTGCAGCAGCCCAGGTGAGCAGGACAGGGTCCCCGTGAGCAAGAATGTGGGCCCAGCTCATGAACACACGCACCCATTGGTCTTCATCCACACTGCACTTCCATCCCAGGCGCTGACCGGGGCCAGCTCTCTTCTGACGGCTCGGCCACCTCCCGCCTTGAGTCCCTGTCCCAGAAGCTGTGGTCAGAGGTGGGACCACCACCCTCCGTGAGGCCACAGAGCCCGCAGTGTCAACGCCCTTGTCCCCTCCCCCCATCTCCCATGTGTACTCCACCCCCCAAGGGCTCAAGCCATGAGCAGAAAACATTTGCAAGAGGAAAGCACTGAGCTCCGACTGTCTGTCTCGGCCAGCAGGCTTGTTCCCGCCACCGCACACCGGATGGGGTTGGGATCATTTTGACCTAAGTAATCACATTTGGGAGCCAGCAGCCGCATCCCGCCACCCAGTGCCGGACTTCCTGGTGGGGGCAGGGGATGGGGGCAAGACCAGCCACTGCCACCCAGTCGGGGCAGAAGTCCCAAGGAGGGACAGGCAGAAGTCCATGGGGAGCGGGCGCTTGTGCTTCCATGACTCTGCATCGCCCCTCCTCCACGTTGGGGCCAGTTCAGTCTCCCAACCCCACAGCCTCCCAAGGGCCTTCCATGCACCAGGGCTGGGCGGGTGCCCGGCACACAGCCTGCAGGTGACCACCGTGCCTCTGATGTTACCATGGGCTACACCTCACGTTGGTTACACCTTTCGGCAATACGTCCCCACTGTAGCCCACCGACACAGGAACCCTTACGTTCTGCATTTTACAGCTGGGGAAACTGAGGCCTGGGTTCCCGAATCCACGTCTGGGGCTGGGATTCAGCTCTGAGGGTCACCCTCCTATCCCGCTGGGAACCTCTGCCTTCCAGGGGAGTGGAGGGGCAGTGGGTCAGCTCAGCCTGGCATCGGGGGCAGTGGGGCCGCTGGACTCCCTGTGAGGGCAAGAGTAGAGGGGTCGAGGGGCTGCCCACCCAGAGGCACCAGGCCCAAAGGCCAGCCCCGAGGCCCAGCTTCCTGTCGTGATGGCCCCGAGGCAGGAGCCAGGGCTTTGCTGGAGTCTGCTGCTGGGTCCACCCACCCCCACGGTGTGTTAGACCACTGGGAAGGCCCCACCCCTGGACAAGACCCCAGGCCATCATCCTTCCTTGCTGCTCTCTTGAGGCCTCAGGGGGTCCACCCCTCGCCTGTTTCTTGGGCTGCCAGGAAGGTGAATGAAACAGCAGCGCTGAGCCTCAACGACGCGACTGAGTCCCGCATCCTGTTGGGGAGGGTCTGGGTAGCAAGCCTCCACCCAGCTGCTTGTCACACGGGGAGAGCTAACAGCTGCACTTCCCTTCTGAACTTTGCTTTTCCACTGCCTATCTTCATTTGTTTACCGTCCATCTACCCATCTACTCATCCATCTGTTCATCCAGACATCCATCCATTTAACCGTTCATTCTTCTATCCACCCACCCACTCATCTACTCACCCATGCATCTACCCACCCATGCATCCATCCACCACGTATCCATCCATCCATTCACCAGTTTATCCAGTCGTCCATCAATTCATCCATCCACCCACGCATTCATCCAACCATCCAGTCATCTATCCACCCACCCGCCACCCATCCACCCACCCACTAATCCATCTAGCCATCCACCCACTAATTCATCCATTGTCCACCCACCATCCATCCATCCATCCACCCACCCGTCCACTACTTCGTCCATCCGTCCATTCCTCTGTCCATCCGTCATCCACCCATTCATCCAACGATCCGTCCATTCCTCTGTCCATCCGTCATCCACCCTTCCAACCAACCAACCATCCATCCATCCATTCATCCACTCTCTTGCTCATCCATCCTCCACTTGTCTTCATTTGTCCTTCCTCCATCCCTCCGCTTGTCTGTCCATGTGTCTGTTCATCCACTGGAACCCGGAACTTGGCTCTTGGCCCTCTACCTTGCCCAAACCCCTGGCTCCCAAGGCACCTGTCTTCAGAGGATGCGTGGGATAATCTTTGCTAGAGACCTGGACCACAGAGAGGGACTCACTCAGGAGGAGAGTTGTTTCATAGACAATGTCATCCCCCTGCCCAGCTTCCCCACCCAAGGGGGCTCTTGCACAGGGCCCCCAGTAAGACCTCCAACTGTGTCTGCTGTGTCCCTAACTGTATGAGATAGAAGGTGGACAGTCCCATGAGGACAGATGTTCTCTGACCCACAAGTTGGGATTTAGGCACTGGGGTTCAGTGGATGAAGCTGGCTCTGGCTAGAGAGCTCAGGCCTGAGGATATCACATATGTGGCCCAGAGCTGCCCCAGGCCCTAGTGTGGGGGTCTCCTCTGGTTCAGTGGGGCCTGGTCTGTGCACCAGGTATCTATTGTCTGGGGACCTGGGCTCAGGCCACTGGCCTCTCTGAATGGGTGCTGTGTGTGGGTCCCCCGACCCTGGTGAACTGAGTCCTGGGCCCGATGTTTTCAAGGTGTCCTTCCACAGAAGGCTCCTGGCATCGGGAAACCTGTCCATCCACGCAGCTCGGTCCAACTGGGGTTGCGGGGTCTGACACTGCCCACGGTGGAACCTGGCCGGACGTGAGCGCGCCTCTCTGTGCCCGCAGGAGATCGTCCTGGTGGTGTTCTTCGGGACAGAGTACGTGGTCCGCCTCTGGTCAGCTGGTTGCCGCAGCAAGTACGTGGGCATCTGGGGGCGGCTGCGCTTTGCCCGGAAGCCCATTTCCATCATCGGTGAGTCACACCTGCCCTCACAGGTTCCCCTCCAGGTTTCCAGATCAGGGAGGATCCCCGCATTGTGACCACTCCCCACGTGGGGCTCCCCAGGATTGAGGGGACCCCCTGCCACTCTGCTTGCCTGGGTGTGACCCAAGGCTGGTATGGGGTGGCTGCAGCTTTGGACCCCCGAGGCACCGAGATGCTGCTTGCAGGGCAGGGGAAGGGCTGGTCCCTCAGCTTCCTGGCATGATGACATGCAGGTGTCCTGAGAGCCACATCCAGATCCTGGGCTCTGTCTGCTCCGGCCCGGGCTGGATGGGAGTTCCACATTGCTAGGACAAAGGGCTGTCCATTCAGCCACTGCCCAAGTCCATCCAAGATGCCCTTATCTCCCGTGTCCCTGGGCCCTGACCTACAAGTCCCTGCTCCAGACACGGGCATGGGTGTGCTCTCACCAGTGCCCTGGCTGGTGTTGTCACACTGCCCATCCCCCATGCCCTACAGACCTCATCGTGGTGGTGGCCTCCATGGTGGTCCTCTGCGTGGGCTCCAAGGGGCAGGTGTTTGCCACATCAGCCATCAGGTGCGTCCATGCTGTGAGTTCTCCCTGGTGTGTGGCCAGGAGGGGGCTGACCTGCTACCAAGTCCCCCAGCTGTGGGTGTTCCCATATACCATCCACCTCACTCCGATGCACACACCTGCCCTGGTGTCCACTGCCCGGGGGCCGGAGCCATGTGCTGGGGTGGTCAAGCACATGGAGTGGGCACAGCTCAGAGCCCCTGATGCCTGAGGCAGCCCCCAGTTCGGGCCCAGGTCAGCGCTTCCTTGCTTCCGGGACTTGGGTGGTGGCCTGACCTTTTGGGTGGACGGCTGGCTCGTCAGCACACTGGCATGACCCCGGGCCCCCCCAGCCAGGCAGTCTGGGGGCCAAGGGCATCTGAAGGTGTGCAGCCAGCCCGCGGCCCTGACCCTGCGCAATCAGATTCCGAGCTGGGCTCTGCAGGCTTACTCCTGGGTGGGGAGGCTTCCAAGGGACCTGAATAGGGGCAAGTCAGGGTGGACATGGGGTGGACACGAGGTGAGGCGGGGCAGACAGGAAGGCGAGACAGCCTCCGTGGAGGCAGACGTGCACCGAGTCTTCCTGGAGTGGGTGCCCGCAGGGTGGGCGCCACCTGCCCGCCGTCCCCCAGCCCTGTTTCTCCTCCTCCCCAGGGGCATCCGCTTCCTCCAGATCTTAAGGATGCTGCACGTCGACCGCCAGGGGGGCACTTGGAGGCTCCTCGGCTCCGTGGTCTTCATCCATCGCCAGGTAGGCGGCCTGGGCGGGGCGCAGGGGCCGGGTGGGGGCAGGACGGGGGGAACGGGCCACCACACCGGGATGGCTGGGCACGCTCAGGACCCGGCCCCGCTCACGTGTGAGGTGTGGGTCCCGCCCCTGGGGGCACAAACAGGCCCAGGGTCCAGAGCAGCCCAAGGCCAGGAGAGGCACCCCACCCCACGCCCGTGGTGCCAGCCTCCCCAGCCTGCCTAGCTGATGCTGTGTCCACCTTCCTTCGAGACCGTCAGGCCCATAAAAGATAGAAATGCAAGATGGAAGAACGTCCAGGAGGCTCAGAAAGAAAACCAAGCGAATGGAGGACAGCCCGGTGACACCGGGGCCACCAGTGCCTTTTCCTGGGGACCGTGCCCCAGGGGCTAAGGCTGCCCCATCCTGGCCTGGGTCGGTGGGGACCCTTCTTCTCCCTGAGGCTCTGCAGAGTCCTAGTCCATGCTTGCTTCTGTCAGGTGGTGGGTAAGAGCCGGGCAGCCGGCAGAACCCAAGCAGGCCAGAGCAGAGGACACGGGTGGCCCGGGCGTGGTGCCTGGGTCCCAAGATGAGACCCGAGACCAGCCCCTTATGAGAGTTGTGAGACGTGGGTTGTTTTGAAGCCTGGTCTCATGGTGTGGAGTGGGCCAGTGGGTGTCAGGCCTCCCTCCGGGGTGGCCTCTCCCCACCCAGACGTCGGTTCCTAGCCTCTTGCGGGAACTGCCGGCCCGGCGGGTACCCTTGGCTGATATGTATCTTTCTGGGCACAGGAGCTGATAACCACCCTGTACATCGGCTTCCTGGGCCTCATTTTCTCCTCTTACTTTGTGTACCTGGCCGAGAAGGACGCCGTGAACGAGTCGGGCCGTGTGGAGTTCGGCAGCTACGCAGACGCGCTGTGGTGGGGGGTGGTAAGTTGAGGGCTTCCAGGGGAGGAGGTTAGAGGACAGCCCTCAGGGCTCTGGTTTCTCGCAATTTTTTGCCAGACACTGACAGCCCTGCGCCCGTGAGTTTGTACCCGGAGTCGCCACCTGGGTCACTACGTTGCCGTCTTGAAGTTCGACACGCTTTTATCTTCAAGCTGGTGTTCCGTGAGGGACGTCCCACAAGACACCAGAGCATGTGTCAGGGCTCAGGGCCTGGGCTCCCACTGGCCCTGCCTCCACCCCTACCCAGGGGCCGCTGTGCCCTCCCCTGGCAGGGTCCTGGGCACAGGTGCGGGGAGAATGGGGTTGGGAGTGTGACCTGCGTGGGTTTCCCAGTGCCCAAGGGCAGAGCAAACCAACAAGACCTCAGTGGGTGGAGAGACCTGGGGAGGAAGAAAGGTGTTCCCACATGCCCCACAAACACCAGGTCTGCGAGTTCTGTGGCCGGCCCCGGTGGTAACACGTGCGGCAGTGCCCGGGAAGCAGAGCTGCCCACCCGGGAAAGCACGGGTCCCGCCTCGGCTGTGACGTTATGGGCTCCGGGTACCAGGAGAGCCCAGGAGCCTGGGGGGGTGGGGCTGTTGGAGCCAAGATTTCCCCGATCTGTCCCCGGGGGGGGGAGGTGGGCATTAGAGGAGCCACCCACCAACAAGTGCCGGCGACCCAGCGTGAGCCGGCTCTGTGAGAAGAGGCAGGGGCCGGGGACTCCCTGGAGGGGGTCAGGCTGCAAGAGGGGAGGGAGGCGTGCTGTTCGGAGCTATGGGGACAGCAGGAGGCCGCCCCCTGGCCACGGGCTCCTGAGGCCCTGTCTGGCCTGTGTGGGCCTTCTCGTGGCTTGGAGGATGCCAGACGGTGTGTTTTGAGAGAGGTCCAGGGGCCAGTGTCTCTCCAGCGAAACCAGTGTTTATGTAGGCACGGGGCTTTGGGACTGTCGCTCCAGGGAACGGAGGGGCACCCTGCAGGGGCGGCAGGCTTGAGGTCGGAGTTGGGGGCGACTCCAGCCCACCCACCCCACGCGCCCTTAGCTGCAGCACAGAGGGGGCTGTCAGAGGCCCAGGGAGGCACCGTCACACCCCGTGGAACTGCTGGGCTTGGGGGCTCCTGGGGGAGGGAGGAGAGGGAGCTGGCCTCAGGACGCCGCCCCACCGTCCTCAGGCAAGACCAGGGCTGCCTCACAAGCCTGCCCACGTCTCACATCCAGGCTCCCTCGGGTCCATGAGGACCACGGGGCAGGGATGGGGCTGGCAGAAGGAGCCGATCGTGGCCCCACAGGAGCCAAAGGCCTGAGGGGCAGCGTGGGGGCCGGGGAGGGCAGGACGGCCCTGGAAAAAGCAGTTGCCGGCCTGGCCGTTCCGTCTCCCCAAGTGCTACTCGCAGAAAGGAACGACCTCACTGGCTCTCGGGCTCCCGCCCTCTGCGGGGAGGGGGCACGAGGGGAGGGAAGAGACGCACCCCTGCGATTCCTGCATCCCCCCCAGGCGGCCAGGCACCCCGGGGGGGCGCCTGACGCGGGCCGAGTCAGCATGTTTTCTGGAAGCTTCCGACGTGCCAGACTGCTCAGGAAAGGCACGGACATGCTGACACAGCGCCTGGGCCAGGGCCACTATGGCCTCTGCCCGCCTTCCCGGGGGGCCTATGTCCCTGGGGACCCGGCGCGGCAGGCCGGCGCAGGTCCGGGCAGGAGGGCGCGGCCCCAGGCGGGGAGCCTGTCTGCGCCAGCCTGGACGGGGCAGGGCCTGTGCGGAACACACCGCCCCGGGCTGGGAGCGCTGCTGCGAGGCCGGGGCCCGCGGCCGCGGGTGGGAGACGGCTGGCTGCCACTGGTGAGCGGTGCCCGGCGTCGGGGCTGCCCTGCCTGCCTTCCTGGCTGCCGCCGGGGCTGCGGGCAGCAGAGACGACTCCCCAGCCCCCCGTCCCGCGGCAGAGTGGCGCTCTCACTCCCACACCTGTGCAAACATCCGCCCGCTGGCCGGGAACACGGCCCCTTTGTGCCCGGCTTGGCACCGGTGCCCCGGCCCGCACTGTCAGCTGCAGCCCAAGCCTCGGCCACCACGCGCCCTGGCCTGGCCATTGTTCCCGCCGGCCCCGCGCCCCTGGCCATCCTGGGCCCCCCGCCGCCCGGGGCTCTGGGGCACGCAGCTCCCATTCAGCTGCCCCTGCAGCTGTCCGGGGGTGCGGGGGGGGGTGAGGGGAGTGGCCCCTGAGGCTTGAGTTATGGGCTGCGTTCCTGGCGCTTCTCGGACAAACAGAACTTGAGAAATGCAAGATGGGACAGCCCAGATGGGGGCTCGCAAGCTTGGCTGCCAACTCGCAACTGCGCCCCGAGCAGTTGTTTTCTCTTGGCGCCTTTGTCCTGGCATCGTGGCCCCCCCCAGAGGAGTGAGCATAACTCCCTGCCCTGCTTGGGGCAGACAGCTGATGGCGGGGCAGTCCGCTGGACGGTGGGGCTGCCATGGGGCCCTTACGGGGCGGGGTCGGCTTCCTGGAGGCTGGGCCGTTCGGCCCCCCCATGCTGCGTCTGCCCCAGATCTTGCCTGGACTCTGTGGATGTTCAGATGCACCCCCAAAATAAGACCGGGGCTGCCACAATGAAGTCCTACAGACTGGTCAGCCTAAAACAACAGACACTTATCACAGTCCCGGAGGCCAGAAGTCTGAGCTGAAGGTGTTTTCGGGGCCGCGCTCTCTCTGACGGCTTTGAAGGGAAGCTCCTTCCGGCTGCGGGAGACCCCAAGGGTCCTCATCTTGTGGTTGATTCTCTCCGCCTGGGCCTGTCTCGCTTTTAATTTTTTTGAAGAGACAGGGTCTCACTCTGTCACCCAGGCTGGAGCGTGGTGGCACGATCGCAGCTCACTGCAACCTCGAACTCCTGGCCTGGAGCGAGCCTCCCACCTCAGCCTCCTGAGTAGCTGGGAACACAGGCACGCCACCACGCCGTCTCTCTCCCGTGGCTGATAAGGACGTTTGTCACTGATCTGTGGCCCACCCGAGAGGTACTGATTGATGTCACCTTCACATCTCTAATCAGATCTTCAAAAACCCTGTTTCCAAATAAGATCCGAGGGGCCTGGCGGATGGGAATCTGGGGGAGACGCAGTCCAGCCCAGGGCAGTGGGCGTCATGGGGGGACTTCCGGGGATGACCCCTCCCCTCGGTGGGCCGCAGTTTCCACAGCTGTCAAGTGACAGTGCCCGCTCGTGACCGGGCGTCCCCTCCCGTCTCCCTCGTCTCCACGGGGTGGGGGCTGCCCAGCTTGGATGTGAGGTCGCCCTGAACCCCCAAGCGTGGCGCCCAAGCCGGCTGCCCAGCCGTTTGGGGCGGACCGGAGACTTTTTTCTTTGCCTTTGGAACAAAATGCGTTTGTTTGTGTTGAAGTGCGGGCGGAGGGAGGGGCAGGTTTTGCAAACACGGGCTCCTCTGTTCAGCGCCCGGGGGTCTCTGAAAGCAGGAGGCGGCCGGGCTGTTTACCCCTCCGCATCTAAATTTAGAACTTTGAGTAAAAGAGCTGGAATCCCATCCCTACATCTCCACCACCTTTTAAAACAGCCTGCCTGCCTGCCTGCCTGCCTGCCTGCCTGCCTGCCTGCCGTTCAGGCTCTGCTCACCTGGAGACTCCAGAAAGTTCCACCGTCCCAGTGGAGCGAGGCCGGAGAGGGCTGGGGCTGCGGAGGGCCTGCCATGCAAGCCCTGTTGGTGCTGTCTAGGGGAGGGGCCGTGTCAGGACCGGCTTTGAAGTTAGGGAAGCCAAGCACCTACAGGCCAAGGGGTGGCAGGTCCAGGCGCCCTCCCCTGCACACGTGCCCCCCACCCCTACCAGGGCTCTTCTTCCGCCTGGAGCCCTGTGCAAAGCGTGGGAGCTCTCCCCAAGGAGGGTTTTGAAGGATGAATAGGAGTTTGCAAGGCAGGCCCATCTTCCTGTACCAACTGCCCCAGGCCAGCATGTGGGGGATTTCTTACCGGACGTGAGGGTAGTGTAGAAGATTGACTTCCTCTGGCAGGGTGTGAATTCCAGCTCATGTCAGCAAGGGTGGGCTCGCAGAAGTCTCAGGTGACAGAACTTTCTGGTGACTCTTCAGTTCGAGGAAAAGGAACAGAGTCAACCTCATTAAACCTGGAGCAACAGGATGAGAGGGCTCAGGCAGCAGGCAGGGGCGTGGGGCTGCACACGGAGCAGCGACCACATGCCGTCTCCGCCACTGGCTGGCTGCGTGGCCCCGGGCAGGCGACCCGCCCCCTCTGGGCCCATCTGTGAAATGAGCGTAAGATACGGACCTGCTTCTGTGGCTTGTCGGAGAGTTGAGTCAGTGAGCCCACAGGAAGCCTGGGGTACCAGGCACACCCGGCCAGGGCGCAGTCACGAGGCCGGGAATCTTTGCAGGACGACACCAGCCTTGGCTCTCGGCCTTCCCAAAGCCGCTGGCAGGGCCACGCAGGCTGGTTCCCACTGAACGGTTGTGGCTGCCATGGGCTGGCCGTGCCTCAGTCCTGCCAGTCCTGAGGGCGTCCTGCCCATCCCCGGCCAGCGTCCCACCCATCCCCCCAGAGGGGCATCCCCTCGTGGCATGCGTGATTGTGGCCTCTGTGTTCTCCTGCACCTGGACTCCAGCGCCCGCAGTTTCTGAGTGTGCACCCGGGGGCCGCTGGTGAGCAGCGGCGTGTCGGGCCCTCGATGGTTTGCTCTCCTGGGCAGCATGGTGGAGACGGGAAGCCAGACCCCAAGAAGGGGCTTCGCAGCTGGGTTTTGAAGGAAGAATAGGAGTTTGCCAGGCAGGTCTGTCTTCCTGTACTGACTGCCCCAGGCTAACGCGTGGGGGGTTTCTTAATGGAAATCCAGCCTCCTGGGAGTGGGGGCAGCTGCATGGCCGAGCAGGCCTTGGGGCCAGGGCAGGGCCTGGGGCGGTCTGCCTTCATTTCTCCGTCTGCAAAACGGGAGCAGTGTGCCTCGTAGGGTTGACGCAGGGCTCGCCAAGAGAGCCACTGTGTGGACCTCGACACTGGAGGCGGTCACTGTCCTTTTGCCGCAGAGACACTTCTTGAGCGGCAAGGCCAGGCCTCCTCCTCTCGTGGGTCCGTGGCCAGGCACGCTGCTGGCGGTTCTCTGTGCCGGTCACTGGCAGGGGTTTGGGCAGCCCTGTTCTTGCTGGCTCAGAGTCATGATGGGAAGGGAGGCTGGGAAGAAGTGCGAAGTGAGCCGTGGCTGCCATGTGGTGGCTGATGGATGGCCATGGGAGGAGCCACCAGGGAGACCCTGCAGGGAGTCCTGGAGGTCGGCCTTTGCCCCGAGAGCCATGAGGTCCCTGGGGAAGTGACTTCTGAGCTGAGACCCTGGGCCTCCTGCATGCAGCACCTGGAGCCTAGCCACTCATGCCCAGTGGACGAGTCCCAGGTGTCTGTGCCCCAGGCGGCCACACCCCGGTGTGCACAAGGTCTCCCCATCAGCCCATGTGTGGGGCTCGCAGCTTTGTTCCAGGCAAGGGAACAAGTGGTCCTGACCCACCCGGTAGAGCCTGAGGGCACGGGCATGCCCCTGCTCGGTTTGAGTAGTGTTTGGTGTCCCATCCGGCTGGCCTCTGCCACCCCAGGGCCAGGACGTGGCATCCGCCGGGCCAGGGTCCCAGGGCTTCGTGAGAAGAGGCATGCAAGGCACGAAGAGCCCGGCCCATGTGGACTCGGGCTTCTTTGCTTTTTCTGCGGAAAGGAAGCGGGCTTGTTTGGGCTGTGCTTGCTTTTGCCCCGGGAGAGTCTGCAAGGCCCTGGCTTGTGGCCACCACCCCGGGACCACGTCAGTCCCCATCGCCCTGTGGCTCCCCTCCGGGATCCAGGGTCGGGCAGCCCCGCCGTGCCCTGCCCTTCTCTGCCTCGGAGACAGTTCTGCCTCCCGTCCTGCAGCCTCCCTCTGCCCTGGCTTCTTCCCCAGCCACCCCTTCCTGACCCCTCTTCCCTAGAGGGAGCCAGTGAGCTCCAAGAGTCAGGGCTGTGGGGCGCAGCTGGAGCTGGGATTTCTGGGCAGCCTCTGTTATCCTCCCTTGGAGGCCAGCCTCGAGGGGGCTTCTTCTAAAAGGAGGGAGTCGTGTAATACCAGTGCCAGCCTCTCAGGACACATGGGGGGGGGCTCGAAGCGTCTCCCGTCCCTCCCATCTCACGACACGTGAGCCCACACACAGGCCCCAGCACAGGCGTGACTTCTCGTGCGGGCCTTGTGCAGGCCTGCATTCTAGATGGCTACCATCAGGGACGGTCCCAGCACAGCCACCATGAAACGGCCCATTCCCGAGCTGCCTGGGTCTGTGAGTTCAGGAAAAACAAACAGCCCTGCAGGGAGGGGCAGTTTCCTCGTTAACTTGATGAGGAGGGTCTGCGGCCACGCGGGCTTCATGTGTGCCCTCCCTGGCTGGGCACTGCCCCAGGGCCACCCCTCGACTTAGCCCTCCACCCCCACTCCGGTCGTCCAGAGTAGGGCCCCAGACACCCAGATACCCGCCCGGCTCCTGCTGGCAGTGGGCAAATTGGGGGCGGCTGTGCTTTCCTGTCCACTCTCCCCTGCCTCCGGGCCTCTCTGGGCTGGCCCTGCCCTCCACTCCTCCCCCTTGTCTCCCTTCATTGTGGGTCTTTTGAATAACTTAAATTTTTAAAATACATCAAGATATTTTTTATTGAATAATGAGTAACTATAAATATATCAAAATCATCTTACGTGATTGCTATTAGTAAAATGACGTTTAATACGCCAGCGTGTGTCGCTTGTCTCGACGAGGGTTTTGCTGGTGCCCCTCACCGCTGGCGCCCATGGTGCAAGTGCCCTGTCCTATCCCCCCCAGGCCCTGCCCCTGACCCCCCGCCCCACTTCAAGGCAGCCAGGCAAACTGTTGGTCTCAGGACCCCTGGACGCTCTGAGCAGAGGGGTTTTGTGTGGGTCATGCGATCAACGTGTAATAAGAATAAGGAACTTAAAAAACGATCCCATCCTCGCTTATTAAAAGACCTATCGTAGGTTTGCGTTAAAAAAATAACTCTGAAAAGTTATTAAACTTTCCAGAACAAAAAAACATATCTATATCATTGGCAGAAAAAGATCCATTTCTGCAAGTCTCTGGGAAGCCTCTGCCCCGTCCTGACAGCAGCCGCTGTGGTCCTGCTTGGGAGGAAGGTCCTGCCTGGGACAGTGTCCACCACTGCCTCCTGCCTCCCCCCAACCCCACAGTGGGTGCTGCCGGCCTTGCACCCAGCCCCGGGCAGACCGTCAGTGTGCAGTGGTGGTCCCAGGAGATCAGGTTCCATGCCCATCCCAGGGCCGAGCCCGTCTATCGCTTCCCCCTCCTTCTCCTCCTCGACCCCCACCCCTTCCCTCCCCTCCGTCCCATCTTGTCCTCCTGACCCAACACTCCTATGCTGAGGGGGACGTCCAGACAAGCAGGACTCAGTCCTGCCCTGGGTCGTGCGTGCCCGCTGGAGCGCCAGTGCAGCCACAGGCCCGTCTGCAGAGCAGTGGTGGGACCAGGAGTGGAGGGGTGGCAGCCTTGGCATCCGTGAAGGCTCCCAGGTCACCAGCAGGGTTTTGAGGGATGCATAGGAGATCGCGGGATAAAAGCAGGAGCCGCATGTTCACACGGGAGGGGTGCGACTGTTCTCCTGAGACATCTGAGTCAGGCAGAAGTTCTGGAGCCTGGCCTCTCTCGACTGTCCAGGCTGCAGGAGCCCCCAGAGCCAGAGGCTGGGGCGCACCAGGGCTCCCTGCTCTCTCGGGGCCTCTGGGTCGGTTCTGGGCTGCCTGCTGTGTGCCCGACTTGCTATAGACTCCATAAACATCATGGAATGGGCAGGCCCCTCAGGGCTGAGCTGTCCCAGGTGGGAGTCGCCCCCAGGGCATGGTGTGTGGTCTCAGGTGCCCTGCCAGCCTCACGGCCTGGGTGATGACTCCACTCCTGTGTGCCTGGGTGCAGGCCCTCTGGGGGACACCCAGCCAGCGATGGGCTGCAACTCCCCAGGGGCCCCTCGCCCCCCGTCACGCCGCCTGATCAACTGAGCTGACATTCACCCAGCACCCTGCAACACGTTCATGTGCTTGTTGGGACCACCCAGCTTCCCACACCCGTCCTCCCTGCGGTCCGAGCCTCTGAGCCTCCTGCCTGGGCTGGCTCTGGGCAGCCACGTGCACCTGCGTCTGTCCATGTATGTGTGTGCATCCCTGTTGGCTCTGGAGGGTCCAGGCAGCCCAAGTTCCCAGGTCTTCCAGGGTGGGCGGGCCGATGGTCCTGCCTTCCATGAGAGTCTGTTAGGTGGCCCAGTCCTAGGCGCCCCTGCATCTGCAGTGGGCCGTAGGGTGAGGATCAGATGGTGGCCTCTGTGCCTTCCCGGGCCACCAAGAGGCACTTGTCACTTGGCCTTGACTGGAGACCCCAGAGGTGCAGATGCCAGCCTGTCCCAGGTGGGGTGCCCAGAGCCAGGGCTCCAGGGCCCCAGGGCCTCCCACAGCTGCAGAGACAGCCTGGGCCCTGTACCTGCCATCCGGGCGTGGCTGGCATAAGGACATGGGGCCACGGGATGAGCTGCGCACCCTGGATCCCCTGGCCAGGCTTAGAGCCGGCCCCAGGGGACCCCAGCAGATGGCCACACAGTGCAGGCCCAGCCAGGGTGGGCTCTCGTGTCCTGCAGAACGTCATTGCCAGGCTCAGGCCGAAGCCCCTCCCGCCCCGCAGAGGACCAACCTCAGATGTCAGCAGGAGGCGTGGGGGCTCGCGCCGAGTACGCCACACATGCCCCGGCCGGATGGCTCCCCCACCAAGAAGAAGGCTCGTGCTGGGTCTCCTGCTCTCAGAAAAGAGGAAAGATGAGAACATCTGGTGCCCTGGGGTGGCGTCAGGAAGTGGCGTGTCATCAGCCCCAGCTCTTTGTCGACCGGCCTCAGGGAGAGCTCCCGGCCTCCTGGGGGCCGGTGAACAGCAACGTCGGTGGCCCAGAAGCTCCCTGGGGCGGGGCAGGCGGGTGGCTGGGGCTGCCGTGCCTGGCCTGGCGTGGGTGGGCGTCCGGCATGGCGCACCTGGTCGTTCGTGGGCACCGAGCTCCTTTGCCATGCCGGGGACTGTGCGTCGTGGGTGGCACGGCATCTGGGAGACACACACTGGCCTGCCACTCTGCTCCCAGGGTTCCTGTGGAGGCACGGAGGGGGTCCTGGGAGTCGGGGTCTCTCGCCGGTCTCTCTGCGGGTCAGGGTGGCGGTTGGGGCCGGGCACGTGGCCCTCCTGCGGCCCCGGCCCGTCAGCAGCTGCCTGCCTCCCCTCCCTCCTGCAGGTCACCGTCACCACCATCGGCTACGGGGACAAGGTGCCCCAGACGTGGGTGGGGAAGACCATCGCTTCCTGCTTCTCCGTCTTCGCCATCTCCTTCTTTGCTCTCCCGGCGGTAGGTGTTCCACGGGGCGTCCCTGCTGCTCCCGGCAGCCGAGGCCCTGAGGGGCGGCTGCACATCCCTCCCAGGGACGGGCCCCTCTGACAGGCAGCTCGTGCCAAGCCGAGGTGGCACTTACCCTGCAGAAGGGCCGCACCCCAGAGCCTGCCCGCCCACCTGCCCCCGAACGTGGCCCTGCCCTGTTGCCAGGCCTGGTGGGCCTTTCCCTTGAAGCAGCGGGGCGCAGGCCTGCTTGTTCGGCCCCGGGGCGGGGTGGGCCCAGGCGGCTGCCACGCCCCGCAGGGGCCACAGAATCTGTGAACCCAGAGTGGGGAGCGGGTGGCCTGTGCTGTGGTCAGGGGGCTGCGTCCTGTGGCTCCTCCAGAAACCACAGCTGTGAGAGCAGAGTGTCTCCACGTGGTGTGTGTGCCTGGCCTGTGAGTGTCATGTGTACAGGTGTTCCGTATTACGTGTATTTCCAGAGCATGTGTACCATGCATCATACGTGTATATAGTTGTTTGTATCTGCACGTGCTAACGTGTCTGTGTGTCACATGCCTATATGCATGTATTGCTGAGTTGTGTGTGTGTGTTGTACAAGTCTTTGTACATGCATGTAGACAGATGTGTGTTACTGTCTGTATCTGTCATATCCCTGTACGTGTGTCAAGTAGGCATGTGTGCAGAATATTTGTATGCGGCACCCATGTACGTGTGTGTGGCTTGGTTCCTTCTGTGAACGGGGAATTCCTTCACTGCTGAAGGAGTCCTCTGCAGCCGTCTGCCATCTATCCTCCTGGGAGGCAGCAGTCCTCCCTGACGGAGGCCACCTCAGGGACTCCCAGCCCCCACTCCAGCAAGGCACACACACGCTGCGAGGCCAGCCCACCCGGCCCCTCCGGTCCCTGGGCATGGGTGGGAGAGGCCCGGGGCCCTCTGGGACCTGGCTCCCGGCTGGAGGAGGCCTGGGGTGTGAGTTTGGCTCCCCTGTGGGGCTGGGAAGGCCGGGCCGGAGGTGCCGGCCTCACAGGCGGGGCCTTCAGGACCCACTGGGCCTGGCTTCCACAAGGGTGGCCCGGCACCCACGTCTTGCAGGCCGGGCCCCGCCTGGAGGCCACCTACGCAGACGTGAGCCTCCCGTGCCTTCCTTTCCAGGGGATTCTCGGCTCAGGGTTTGCCTTGAAGGTGCAGCAGAAGCAGCGGCAGAAGCACTTCAACCGGCAGATCCCCGCGGCGGCTTCGCTCATCCAGGTGTGGCCCCGCAAGCGCGGGTGCGGTCACGTCTCACCCTCGTGGTCGCCTGTCAGAACCACCCTTGGCTGCTGTGTCAGCCTGGCCGGCCCGTGGAGCCCGCTCTGCTTGGGGGAGTCTCTGCTTCTGTGGGCTGGGGACGGCGTGACCGTGGCAACTCCAGGACGGCACATGACTGGCTCTGAGGCCCCCTCACTCACCCCTCTTCTCCCTGTGCCGCCCCTGTGCCCACCCCGGGGTGGAGTCTGGGAGGGGAAGGATGGGGGCCCCAGGCGGCCATCTCCCCAGGCAGACAGGGCTGGCCCATGCAGTGACCGCTCCCAGCTCAGCGCCCCTCGGCTCCCTGATGACAGCAGGCAAGGACCAGTGAAGGGACAGCACGGGCCGCCACCTCACAAGGCTGGGGTGGGAGAGGCAGAGCCCAGGGCAATGGGGAAGGAAGGTTCTGGAGGTGGGTAGGGCTCCGGTTCTGGGCCCGGGCTCCCCAGAGCACACCAGGACCAGGCTGTCCCTTTAACGTGAGCAGAACCTCGGGCACAGGGACATTGGGCAGTTATCCCCGGGGCCTCCGTTGCTGGCTGTGGCGGGGCCGGGCTACCCTGAGGCATGGCCAGGCGAGGGTTGGGTGGCCAGTTCCAGCCACGGACAGGCCTTCTGCCAGGTGCAGCAGTCAGGGTGCACAGCCTGGGTTGTGCACACCCCCACGGGAGGGTGAGCGGCCTGAGTGGGCTGCCTGGGCTCCCGCCTGCAGCTCGGCCTCTGAGCTCCCTGCCCCAGGCAGGGCCCCGCTGTCAGGGGCCATGGCTCTGTCTTGCCGGGGCTCCCAGCTCGGCCGGGGTCTCCGCCTCGTTCCTCTGAAGCCCTTCCAGAACCAACTTCTGCCTGGGCGGGAAGGATTAGAGCGAGGGCCGGGCTGTGCGTTCCCGCCCCCAGCCTGGCTTTATGGTCCCAGCTTCTCCTCTCAGGGAGACTGTAAATCAGGCCCATAAAAGCCACCCGGTCCCGCCATGGGCAGGCAGGCTGCCCGTGCAGGGGAGCACGTGGGAGTCCCTGGCAGAGCCTGGACGCCATGCCCCAAGAACCACACATCCTGTGCGCAAGGGGCTCCCACAGAAGCCACGCTCACGGAGGGAGGTGGGGCTAGCCCGCATGACGGGCGCACTGGGGCAGGGGGCATGGGAGAACCGACATGTGTGTGGGAGGCGGAGCCTCGGAAAGGCTGGGCGTGAGGTTTACCCTGGATGTCACCGGTGTGGGAGTGAGCATTGCCGTGTCTACCCGGGGCTGTCCTCCAAGAGCCCACAGGCACGGGGGCACCTTATCCACATGCCCCTTTCTCTCAGACTCATGGGGTTGGTGACGACAAGACAGCCGAGTTGTGGCCTCATAAGAGGCTCTGGACCCCCCTCACCCCATTCCTGCCTGCACAGTGCGTGGACTCTCCTCAAGGCCTTTGCTGATGGTGTAACCTCCTCCAGGCAGCCTGTGTGGTGGCTGCCGTGGGGTCTCTCTGGAACATGAGCTTAGAACTTCACCCGCATGCGTCAAAGGCTCCCCAAACTACAGAGTGGGCTCCCCAAACTACAGAGTGGGCTCTGGGAGGGACTCAGTCTCGCCTCCCGCCAGGCCTGGGGACCCTGTCCCTTCCCACCGCTTACTGCCCCTGCCCAGTGCCCACACTGGCCCCGGGCGGTCCTTTGCCTGCAGCCCATCCTCACTGGGTGGCCCCAGCGCCCAGTTCCTGCACACACTACACATGCCTTGGTGGCAGGCGAGGTGCCCGATGGATGCATCTCTACCTATCTGGGGCTCGTCCCAGGGTGGGGAGGACACTGGGTGGATGGAGGTGGCAGGAGACAGGTTAGGCTTTACAGGCGAAAGCCTTTGTGGCATCCAAGCTGCGGGTGACCGTCGGCTTGTAGGCAATGGCCTATGACCCCATAGCCTGTGACCCTGAGTCTCCCAGACCCTGCCACCCAGAGGGGAAGGGCCAGGCCCTGAGGAGCCAGGCTGTGGCTTCCACAAGGGCCCCGCTGGGCAGGTGACAGCCTCTCCTCCTGCCCAATCGCAGACTGCATGGCGGTGCTATGCCGCTGAGAACCCTGACTCCGCCACCTGGAAAATTTACATCCGGAAGCCCTCCCGGGGCCATGCTCTGCTGTCCCCTAGCCCCAAGCCTAAGAAGTCAGTCATGGTAAGTGCGGGCAGGGCCTGGTTGTTGGCAGGTGGGGAGGCTGTGGGGACCACAGCACATGGCTGGGACTTTGTGGGTATCTGGCTAGGTGTTTCAGCTGGGGTGTCCACATCATCCTGGGTGCTGGGGGTCCGTGCCCTGTGTTGGGTCCCTGCTGTCCCAATGTTCCCAGGCTTGGGGGCATGTAGGACTGGCTCCTCCAGGCTCAGGGCTGTGGCAAGGCCAGAAACAGTGCCCCTGGAGTGGGGTGGGTCAAAGAGAAGACCTTGAGAGGGCCCTGGTGTTGGGCTTTCCATGCCAGGCATGGCAGGCGGTGGGGGATGGAGGCAGCATGGTGGCTCAGGAGGAAGACTTGGAGACCAAGGCCAGGGGACATTTGGGCAGGAGTCTTCTTGTGACATGGCTGGGGAGAGAATGACCCTGGTGTTGACCCTCATGTGGTTTCCCTCCTGGCCCCCACCCACATCTCTGTGGGAAGACCTGGCCTTCCTGGTTTCCAGCCACTGGAGCCTTTGTGCCTGTCCTTTTCTCTCTGTGCCAGGACATTCTCCCAGGGGACCTCCTCAGAGGGCCCCCCCGGCCTCTAGTCTGTCCCCATGTGCTGTCATTCTCCACCAGCCCTGCACCATCTCGTATGCTTGTGTTTCCTGGTGTCCTGTCTCCCTGTCCCCGTGAGGCTGTGAGCCCCCTCCCACCATGCTAGCAACACTGCCTCTGCCCCCTCTCTGTTGTGGGATGTTGGACGTGGCCCAGGTCCCTGGCAAGGCACACACTGCGGGGCTGTGGGGGATGCTCTGGGGCCGGCAGGGAGCCTGGCAGGTGATGTCGAGGACCCACCAATGTATTGCTTGATTTTTTAGGTGAAGAAAAAAAAGTTCAAGCTGGACAAAGACAATGGGGTGAGTCCTGGAGAGAAGACACTCACAGTCCCACAGATCACGTGCGACCCCCCTGAGGAGCGGAGGCCTGACCATTTCTCCGTGGATGGCTATGAGAGCTCTGGTGAGGAGCCCCTGATGCAGGTGTGGTGGGTGGGGATGGGCTGGGACGCCCAACCTCTCCAGCTACCCAGCCATCTCGGGGGCCTTCTCCCAGCCATCTCGGGGGCCTTCTCCCAAGCCCCCCAAAGCACACACAGTCGCTGCCTTTTATGGGATCCTGAACAAGCCCATGTGAGCTTTCTCCTTGGGGTCTCTGCCAATGAGAATGGATGAAGGGTAGAGCTTCTAGAAGCTTCTGGAAACTTCCCAGCTACTCTCCCCAGAGTCTTCCCCGAGGAGAAGGCTCACCACACTTTTGTTATGAAGTAGCTGCTGGATGGATGGCCGGGTCAGCTTTGCCCGCCCTGCTGAGGGGAGGCAGTCCTCTTGATGATGGCTGCCCAGCCTCCTCCCAACAGAGCCCACACACCACGCTTGGAAGATGGCCAGGGACAGCCCCTCTGGAACCACTGGCCGGGAAGCCCAGAGGTGAGGGTGTGGGGACAGACCCTGTCCCTAGGGGAGCAGTGCCTGGGTCCGGGTGACATGTGGGGAGCCCCGATGGGACCCAAAGGAGTGACCCAGATCTGCTTCCCTCTGTGACTACCACACCGTGGGGGCTGGCCTGCAGCCACATATTGCGGGGCGCGCTGATGGCACTGCACACCCATGGAGGGTTTAGACGGCCTCGGTCCCAGGGTCAAGAGATTTGCCCAAGTTAAATCACGAGCGTGGCTCTTGAATGGTTGCAGAGAGGAAGGCCCAGAAGGTTGAGCATGTGTTCTCCAGGCCACATGGTAGAACCTGGCAGTACCTGGCTGTGACTTCTGCATGTCTCTCACCTCTCAAGTCCACCATCCCCAGCCGTGCCACTGGCTGAGCGGACACGTGGAAGGCAGCCCTGGTAACCCTTGCCCAGCGGGTCAGCCTCGTGGCCCCCCCATCTGTTCCTGGGCTGTGTCAGTGAGGTCCAGATGGGGGCAGGAGGTTTCCTAGCTGTCCACCCTCAGCAGGGATCACACATGATGTTTCTGCCATCATGGAACCGAGTTTGGGAGGCACATTCCGTAAGATGGGACCAATCGGGCTGCTTTGTGGTGGGTGCAGGTCTGGGGCGTTACGTTCCCTGACCATAGACGGAGAGTGGGGGCCCACGGCATGGCTCAACCCTGGAGAGCTCAGAAGGGGAGGTCGTGGTGGAGGGACCCTACTTCTCCCCAGGCTATGGCCGCATCCCCCAGCGGCCCTCCAAAACCAGATGTGAGTGGACTGGTGCTTCTTCCCCTGGGGAGGCGTGGGCACTTGAAGTGGACATGCTGCCACAAGGACTGGGGAGTGGCCACATCTTCCCAGGAGAAAATGTACACTGTAGCCCGTTTGTCCCCGGTACCTGGTGCAAAGATCCCTTCTGTGGCTGCACGGTGCAAAGGTCCCTTCTATGGCCCTGCCGGTCACTTCCTCCGAAGCTGACGCAGAGGGGACTGTGTTCTGATGTTGAGACGGTATTTATGAGCACTGGGAAGGTCCTGAGAAGTGTCCACAGAAGCCCCTGTCCAGGGCATGGTCTTCTGGGGTGGAAGGGGACACATGTCTTAAAAGGGCAAACAGGAAGAAATGCCAGCATAGGCCCAAGTGAAATAGTTTCGTCTTCCAGAGCATGGGAGGGTTCTCGGCCTCCAGATGGAGACGGGGAGGCCAGACCAAAGGCACGGCGGGTAGGAGTCCCCTTCCCCCTTGACCACCTGCTGTTGCCAGGCTGGACATTGGTCTTGGGCTGGTTCCGGGTCTGCTGATGTCTCACCTCTCCCTGCCTCCATGACTCAAAGACATCAACCTCCGAGGTCCCTGCAGGACAGCCTCAGCCTCGGGGCAGCACTGCCCCGTCCTGGAGGAGCCGCTGATGGTTCTCCCTCAGTGGCCATCTTCCCGGCCCCATGGGAGGGCCCCACTTGGGCCAGTCTCAATGGTGGCTGGACAGTGCTGCTCCGGACTTGGGGCTATTGGAAGCCCAGTGCTGCCTGGTCGGGCTGAGTGACCGGGACCTGTGCCTGGCAGAAGGGGCAGGTTGTACACGTTGCCCTCCCTTGCCAGGTGATGTGGAGACTTGTGTGTGTCACAGTGGTCCCTTTCCCAGCACCTGAGCTTTCTCTGGTCACTTCTGCATCCATCCCTCCCCTCTGGGACCTCTTCCCAGTACCTGGGACTGACCAGAATGTTCCAGCTCCTTAGCTGTCAGGAGGACGCTGTCCTGGCCCATGCGTGCCGGGGGGGAAGCCCCACGCTCCCTGGCCCTCCGTGCTTGTGGGCCCCTAGCATGCTCAGGGAGGCCCACCTGCAACCTGCACTGCATGACACCGCAGTGCCTCAGCGGGCAGGAGGACGGTGTTCCCTGCTCCTTTGGGAGTTGCCCACCAAGGCCAAGCCCGGGCACCCGCTCCATTGGGCGTGAGACCCCCTGCGGCCTTGTCGGATGCTGTCGGGACTTGGCTCGGCCCGACCAATCTCAGTGAGCCCCTGAGACATGCCCCCGCCTGCCCACTGGAGCGGGCACAAAGGGCAATTGTGCCCGCAAATGCCCGGTGCCCCCACAGCTCCGGATTCAGGGGGAGGACCATTGTCTGGATGCAAATGGGGGCTTTCTGCGCATGCTAATGAGCAGGTGGGGCGTGGCCAGAGGGCTGGGGGGAGCAGCCTGGAGGCGGAGAGGCAGCCCTCGCTGTCTGCCGAGTCCCGGCCACTGCGTCCTTGCCGCCCGTTCAGTCTGGCCAGTGTCATGGAGTCGTGGGTGCTGTCTGTGGAATGTCAATGAGCCTGGCGCAGAGTCAGGCGCCTTTGTGAGTCGCTGCGGCACGGAGGAGCCTTCTTTCCTGCCAGCGTGATAAGTGGCCCAGCCCAGAGCCAGATTTCTGGAGCCTGAGCCCTTGGCCGGGGACCCAGGGCAGCCCCGCCCCGCCTTGGCCTAATACCCCAGAGTCCTTGCCCGGGAGGCCTCGGAGAGCCCTGGGTGGGGAGGAAGGATACGCATCCCAGGGCAGACACCATCGCTCGAAGGCCCCAGGATCCCATTCCCACGAGGCAGGCACGGCTACACCCAGGTCCCCTGCGAGCCACACCCAGGCTTTGGGCCACGCCTGGCTGGGCTTCCTGGTGGCGTGACCCTGCAGGTGAGGCCGAAGCTCTTGTGACTTAGCTCAGGGTGCCCCTGCCTATAGCCCCCTTTGGTTTCTGCTTGGGGCACTGCTCTCGGGGCTGGGAGGAAGTGGGCCGCTCTGCTGGCCCCGCTTAGAAATGGAGAAACTGGCCAGGCTCGTAGCTCAGTCTGTTGTCCCAGTACTTTGGGAGGCCGAGCCAAGAGGATTGCCTGAGCCCCCGGGTTTGAGACCAGCCCGGGCAACTTGACGAGACCTCATCTCTACAATAAAATAAAATTAGCCAGGCGTGGTGGCGTGTGCCTGTAATTCCAGCTACTTGGAAGGCTGAGGCAGAAGGATCACTGGAGCCCAGCAGGTGGATGGTGGAGTGCTGTGAGTGTGCCCCGGCACTCCAGCCTGGGTGACAGAGTGAGACTCCAACTCAAAAAAAAACAAAGAAAAAGAGAAACTGAGACCTGCAGCTGTGTGGGGTCTTCCGAGGATACCCATGTGTCCTGACGCTGGCACGAGCTGGTGTGGGGGCTGCAGACCTCAGGGGAGGGAGACCGGGAGGGAAGGAGGCCCCGTGCAGAGTCACCACAACCCAGGCTCACCTGCAGCAAAGACGGGGTATGGGGTCCCTGCAGGGCAGCCCCAGCCGGGTGGAACCAGCCCGTCCCACACAGCAGGGTCCCCCACTGCTCTGGACAGCCTTCCAGACTGGGCAGGAGGTAAGGCTTGGCAGACCCAGACTGCCAGGCTGTGCACAGCAATGCACTGCCAGTTACACCCAGAGCTGAGGGTCTGGCCTACTGGGGAGGTGGGTGTGAGCCACAGGTGTCTCCTTCCTGCTTCTGGTAGCTTCCATCCTGTCACCAGTCCCAGCCGTTCCATTGCTTGCTGATTCTTCTTTTTCTTTTTCTTTCTTTTTTTTTTTTTTGAGTTGGATTCTCATTCTGCCACCCAGGCTGGAGTGCAGTGGCATGCTTACGGCCTCTGCAGCCTCAACCTGCTGGGCTCAGGCGATCTTTCTGCCTCAGCCTCCCGAGTAACTGGAACTACAGACATGTGCCACTACCGCCGGCTCCTTTTTTTAATTTATTGTAGAGATGAGGTCTCACCAAATTGCCCAGGCTGGTGTCAAACCCCTGGGCTCAGGCAGTCCTCTCACCTCAGCCTCCCAAAGTGCTGGGATGATGGGCGTGAGCCACCACACTCAACTTCATTGCTTACGCCTAACCCATCAGCGGCTCTTCACCAGGGCCTGATGTGCAAGGGTCCCGGGGGAGGCCCCCCACCGCTGAGGAGGTGGTTCCCTCACATCCCAGAAGAAGACAGGTGAAGCGGTCAGTGGGCTGTCTGTGCGTGTGGGCCACCGAGGAACAGGCACCAGGCTCAGCCCGGTCACACCCAGGCAGGCTTCTTGGAGGAGGCGATGTTAGGGCTGAGTAGAGCTGGCTGGGAGAGGGGAGTCAGGGCACCCCCAGCAGCAGGAACAGCTCGGATCATGATGGGAGCACAGCCGTGGGCCTGTGGGTGTCCTCGGGTTCACCGAGAGCGTCATGTGAGTTCCTCGATGGCCAAGTGGGGTTTTGATGTCACCTGCTTCACGTGACAGAGGGAAAGTGCCTGGCCCACATGGCTCCCAGCACATGTCAGCGCTGCTTTGCCCACAATCATTCAAGGGGTGGCGAGGGTGGGGGTGGGGGTGGGGTTTGGGTGTAGGGATTGATCAGGAGCCAGATTGGGAAGGTCCAAAGATCATGGACCTCACTGGGGAGGCTGCTATTCCAAGATGACCGTGGTCGGTTCTGGGCGTTCTGTGTCCCCTCTGCCCAGCTGGGGCCATGTGGGGCAGGGCGGGACAAGATAACATGTTGGGGCTGGAGTGATATTGTGCTAGTGAGGCTGGGGCGGATGGGGGTGCCGGCAGCTACCAGGAAGTGGGTTGAGGTGTAGAGGCCTCGCTGTGGAGCACTGGTGCATAGAGTGACTGGTCAGAGGAGAGGCCATTGGTTTCTATCATAGAACCTTCCAGACCAGTAACAAAGTCGAGAAAGTGGCATCTCCAAGCCTAGTACCCCACCCTGCCAGAAGAGCCCATGTCCCATGTGCAGAGGTCCCATGGCCTGGGGCTCCATCATGCCCACTCGAGTCTGTGGGCTCTTCCAAGGTGTGGATGGTGAAGAGGCCTCATCCCTGCTTGGGCCCTCGAGACATGATTCTCTCTCTCTCTTTTTTTTTTTCTTTTTAAGTTGGGGTCTCACTCTGTCGCCCAGATTGGAGTGCAGCACTGCAGCCTCGACCTGCTGGGCTCTGGCGATCCTTCCGCCTCAGCCTTCCGAGTAGCTGGAACTACAGGCGCGCGCTACCACGCCTGGCTAATTTTGGATTTAAGGTAGAGATGAGGTCTCGCCAAGTTGCCCAGGTGGATCTTGAACCCTTCTCTTGCGGCCTGCAGGTGGGCTCAGCCCGACCCAACCGGACAGCCTGGCTTCTCCCCATGCCTCCTTTCGAGCCTGCACCTTCTGACCCAACCGTGCATTTTTTTATTCCGGTTCTGTTGCTTTGCCCATCAAAATCTAAAGATGACCCCTCTCCTCCGGAATCTCACTGGAGCCTTGACGTGCTCCAGGTCCGGTGGCCTCAGCTGTATCGCAGGCCATGGTGGTCCGGTACTTTGGATCTGTCTTTTTAAACCAGCCTTTCTCTGTTCTCGACGTCCAAATCTGGACGGCTTATACAGACGCACAGACTTGCTAGGTTTCTGTCTCCCCTTTAGGATTTAACGTCCTCGACCTTCCTGAAGTCTGAGGTTCCTTCAGTAAAGGTCAACAGTCAGTTTTTGTTTATCTGACATGTTTTTGACTTTGCTCTTGGATGATGCTTTAGTGCAGTGGGGGAGAGGGAGATGTAACGGCGTTTTCTCTGAAAGTTCTGTAGCTATAATACCACCGTCTCCTGGCTTCTGTGGGTGGTCAAGCTCATGGGTATTCCTTTGCAGGTGACCCTCACCACCTCTGGTGACTTTGAAAACCTTCCCTTTGACTTTGGTGTTCCGTTGTTTCGCTACAGTGTGCCAAGGGGGCAGATTATTTACCCACCTACAACTTGTTGTGACTTCTGCATCTGAGGGGTTATGTCTTTCATCCAGTGTGGAAAGTCAGCACCTCTGTGTCTCAGAATATTCCCTCCCCTGCTCATTTCGATGTCTCCTCGAAGCTTCTGTGTGACCCTTGCATTTTGTCTTCCTGGGCCGGCTCTGAGATTTTTCTGTCTCTGTCTCCTATGCTGCATCCATAGTACTTTCTGTCCAGTTTCTAACTCTCAGATATGTCTAACCCTCTGCTTCAGCCCGCCGTCGAGACTTTCATTTCAGTTACAAAACTGAAATTTTCGTACAGAATTTTTTATTCCCATGAATCCTCACATGCAGATTTAATCTGCTTGATCTTAGCATTTTGCACCTTCTGCTGACCTTGCCTTACAAGTTTTCCTTTCAAGTCATCTGAACATGCCGATTTTCTAGCCTCTACCCTGTATTCTCATCATCTGCAGTTTGTGGAGAATCCAGTTTTGTTCACTGTGGTTTCCCCAGACTCTTGCCCCTGGTGGCTTGCTTCCTTGGGTGGCTGTTGGAACCTTGGAGGATGAGCTTGTGATCGGTGGGTGTTTTTGTCTGTGGGACTCTTGTGTGTCATGTTTGAGGGTACACGTCACGGGGAAAGTACAGGGTAACCCAGTGAGCCCACCCAGAACCTATGAGATCACAAAATCTCATATAGATATGAGATTTTCTAGACAACCCACACAGTATAAATAGAAACTCCAGTTTCTAGCGAAAGCAAGCCTGAGCTTTACATATTGAGAAGAGAGTTTTTATTTTATTTATGTATTTATTGATTGATTGATTTTTGAGGTGGAGTTGCACTCTGTCGCCCAGGCTGGAGTGCAGTGGTACACTCATGGCCACTCCAGTGTCGACCTGCTGGGCTCTGGCAATCCTTCCGCCTCAGATTTCCAAGTAGCTGGAACTACATGTGCTCCCACACCCAGCAAATTTTTTTGACATATTGTAGAGATGAGGTCTTGCCAAGTTGCCCAGGCTGGTCTCAAACCCATGGGCTCAGACAACTCACTCGCCTCAGCCTCCCAAAGTACTGGGATGACAGGCGGAGCCACCAAGCCCAGCTGAGAGTTTTCATTTTATACTATAAGGAAACAAGCCAAGAAAAATAAATGTCCTTTTTTTCCTCTTTGCCCATGCATGGGTTTGTTTTGTTAGCTTGCTTTTGTTGTTTTGCTGTCTGTTTACGTTTAGTCTGCCTTTTTACTATTGGCTTAGCCTTGGTGGGGGCCTCGCTTCATACGTGGACCTCTCGGTGGCCAGCTTGTGCTTCCTGCTGGTTCCGGGCCCTCCTCTTCCCCCTGGAGAGAGCATCGAAGTCTGCACTGTGGTTGTCAGGTGACTCAAGGGAGTGCCGAGCCAGCTTGCAATCTGCTTTGGGGCGACGGCTCCATCTTGGCCCTCGAGGATTCTCTGTGTGTCAGGTGAGCTCAGCGGTGCACACAGGATGGTTGCTCCGTTTCATCTGGGACTTGCGGGGAGATGCTTTTCATGGCAGCGGGTTCGTGGATCGCCAGAAACAGAAGTCCTTGTTTCTGTGCCCAAGAGAGCCGTCCGTGACAGGGAAAGCCAGGAGCCCTCCTTTGCAGGTGGCCTAGCATGATGCTTTGAATAGAGAGTCTTTCGGCCCACTCCTGGAGATGTGGGGTTACAGTGGCTTCAGGGAGGCCCAGAAATCTGTATTTGCTGCAAACCTTGCAGGTGACTGTGAAGCAGGTGGTCCATGGACTATCGCTGGGGAACAGCAGGGGTGAGGTCCAGCAGCACGAGGTGGCAGGGAAACCAGAGCAGAACATCTGTGACTTCCAGGCTTGTCCCATGAGTGCTGCCTCAGTTTCACTGGATTGATGGAAAAGGTCCTTGTTTGGAACAAGAACAAGGTTCCAGGTCCCCCTCCTGGCATCTGCAGCTCTGGGTCTCAGGGGTGATGGTCTTCAGGGCTCTTGGGCGATGTTTGATGATAGCTTCTGGGAACGATCCTGGTTGTCACACATGGCTCATGACAGCCTCAGGGTCCTGGGAACGTGGTCCCAGGTCTTTCAGGCTGGGAGCCCTTGACTCATTGAGTGTGGGAGGGGCGAGGCTGGAGGGGAGGCTGGACCCAGCTCCGTGGGTGTGCCCTGAGCTTCTGGACTTGAACCTTCTCGCTGGCTCCCCACCCAGCCTCCCACGACCACCCCTCTTCCCCCTCTGGATGGGCTTCTCTTCTGGGCCCTTGCTGCTTTCGCCGATGACACTGCTGTACCCTTTCACTGAGAAAGTGTGTCTGGTGTGTTCCCTGTGTCTAGTGTGTTCCCTTTGGCCAGGGAACACCTCAGGTGGAAGTCCAGGCCGGTCATGGCCCTGCTCAGAGTCCTCCAAGGAGTCCTTCACCCAGAAGCCCCCGTGTAACTTTGACCACCCATCCCTGCCTTGTCTTCCCAGCTGGCCCGACTCAGCCCTCCCTGTCCCTGCCCAAGGCCATGCTTCTCCACCCAGGCTCCTTTGCCCAAAGCTCTTCCCATCTCTGTGTGTCCCTTCTCACATATCGAGAAACAGATTTCTTCGAGTAGAACCATGGTATGTGTCCATCATAAAGCATATGGAAAATAGAGAAGAGAATAGTAAAGAGCCATCACCAGGACACAGCGACTGTGAGGTTCTGAACATACCTCCCCGCCCTACAGCCTTGAGGACTTGTACACCCTTGGTTGGGTCCACACGGCCTACTCAGTTTTAATCCTGCTTTTTCCGTGCGTTGTGATGTGATCGTTGCCACGTATCATCTGACATTCTTTTAAAACTGATTCTGTTGTTTATAGGCATATTTCTACTAATGAGTTCATGGTTTTGACCTGCGTGAGAATCTGTAGACTAATTTGGAAATACAGTGGGGTTGCCTCCCCCAATAAACTTGTTGTTCTGTTGGAAGTGAATTCAGCATTTTACTATCCTGAATGATGTTGCTGCTGCTGGTTTTTAAACCCTTCCTCTGTCAAAGAGGAAATAAAATCCCAAATTAGAGAATGTTTAGGAAAACAATGGTCGCGGAAACACTCCATGTCAGATCTTATGGTAGATATTTAAAACATGTAAACGGTTGTCGGTTCGTAAATTGGTGTCTCTAACTCTGACTTTAAAACCAACAGCCAAAAAGTGAAAAACAACGTGTAAGAGAAGAAAGAGAGAAATTCACAATTATAGTTGGAGATTTTAATATGCCTATCTCAAGAGTGGGTAGAAAAATTAGGAAATCAATAAGGATTACTTTCAACCGAGTTAACATAACGAACCTTTCCAGAACACTCCTCCCAACAGCAGCAGATTGCCTATGGTTTTCGAGTACATGCAGAACGTTCGCCAAGATAGACCAGGTTCTGAATCCTAAAACGAATCTCAATACATTTAAAATGAGTCTAGTATTGGAAGCATATCCTCTGACCACGATGGAATTGAATTAAAAATCAGTAACCCAAAGAGCTCTGGAAGGCCCTCAAATATTTGGAAAGTGAGTAAATAAATAATATAGGGTCAGAGAAGAAATCAAAAGGAAAACTGGGAAATATCTTAAACTGAGTGAAAAAGAAAGCGTGACATCCCAGCATGTGAGGGATACTGCCAAGGCAGTGCTTAGCAGACATGGATGCCTACGAGGAAACACGGTCTCAAACTGACAATTTCAGCTTCTGTTTTAAGAAGCTAGGAAAAGAATTGCAAACTCAAGCTACGTAGAGGCAAGGAAATGATAATAAAGATCAGGGGAAAACAAAGGAAAGAGGTAACGTAAATGCAATAGGAAAAAAATAATGACCCCCAAAGCGGATTTTTTTAAAAGATTCATAAAATCGGTAAGCTCTACCCAAGTAGACCAGAAAATAAAGTTACAGATTATCCATGTCCAGAGTGAGATATGGCATCAGGACATATTCTGTAGATAGTAAAGTGACAATAAGGGAATATCTAAATAAACTTTTTCTATCAAATCCAACTACTCAGATGAACTGGGCACATTTCTTAAAATACATTAATTACCCAAGAAACATATAATATAATCTCAATAGTCCCATATCTATTAAAATCAAAGTTGTAGTTAAAAACATCCCCCCTGCTAAGAGTACTCCAGTACCATATAGCTTCACTGGTGAATTCTGCTATACCTTTAAGAAAAAAATGAACTCAATCCTAGACAACATGTTCTGGAAAAATTGAAAAGGAATTCCTTCCTAAGTGAAGCCAGCATTACCTTGATATGTCAACCAACCAAAGACATTACAAGAAAAGAAAGCTGTAAATTAGTATCCCCCCATGAACATAAAGGCAAAAATTCTAAGTAAAATTCTAGCAAATCAAATCAACATTATATTAAAAGGACCAGCTAGGATTCAGGAATGCAAGGTTAGTGTGACATTTTAAAAAATTTTGTATAAAACCATGTTAACAAATAACACAAGATATAATCACCATCTCAATAGATGCAGAAAAACATTTGACAAAATCCAATAATCATTCATTATAAAATCTCTCAGCAAATCAAAAACAGGTTTTTTGTCAATAACCTGATCCAGGTTATTGACAAAAAAACCTACAGTTGGCATACTTCATGAATAAACTGACTGCTTTCCTACTGAGGTCAGGAGCATAAGAATGTCTGCTCTTACCACTTCGGTTTAACATTAAACCGGAGATACTTGCCAGTGGAATGAGGCAAGCAAAGGAAATTTTAGACATCCAGCCGATAAAGAAGTAAAACTATCTTTATTTACAGATGGCAAGGTTATCGATGTCGAAAATCTCATGAATATACAAGATGACCACTAGGACTAAAATGTGAATGTAGCAAGATGGTAGACGCGAAGTTAATAGGCAAAATCAATTCTATTCCTACGTTCTAGCAGCAAATAACCTGAAATTGAAATTTTAAAAATACAGGTGTAACTTCTTGTATTGTATTTGCCTTACTGCACTTTATATATCATGCAATTTTGTACAAATTGAAGGTTTATGGCAACTTTGCTCAAGTAGAAGCCAACACTCATTTACCAGTCCAAAAATCCTAGGACCTTAAGAATTATGCCAGGTCTGCTGTGCCCATGCTCTATAATGGAACAACAAAGCCAGCACACATTACTACTCATTGACAGTGTACCTGTTCATTCAAGACCTCCCATGGAGGTATCCAATGAGATTGACGTTATTCTCATGACTGCTCGTACAACATCCATTCTGCAGCCCATGGATCAAGGAGTAATTAAAACTTTCAAATCATATTATTTAAGAGGTCCATGTTATAAGACTATAGCTGCCAAAGATAGTGATTCCTTGGATGAATCTGGGGGAAGTCTGTTGAAAATCTTCAATAAAGGATTCATTATTCTAGACACCGTTAAGAACATCCATGATTCACAGAAGGAGGTCAAAATGTCAACATTAACAAGAGTTGGGAAGAAGTTGGCTCCAGCCCTCATGGATGACCTTGATGGGTTCAAGACTTTCGTGGAGGAAGTAACTGCAGATGTGGTGGAAATAGCAGGAGAACTAACATTAGAAGTGCAGCCTGAAGAGGTGACTGAGTTGCTGGACTCTCATGATCAAACTTGTATGGATGAGGAGTTGCTTCTAAGGATAAGCAAAGAAGGCAGTTGCTTGAGATGGAATTTTTCCCAGTGAAGATGCTGTGGACATTTCTGAGATGACCACAAAGGATTTAGAATATTACATAATATCGTTGACAAAGTAGTGACAGGGTTTAAGAGGATTGACTCCAGTACTGAAATGCCATCGAGCAGCACCACACACTACAGAGAGATCTTTGATGAGAGGAAGAATCAACCAAGGTGGCAAACTTCATTGCTGTCTCATTTTCAGAAATTGCCATAGCCCCAACCTCCAGCAGCCACCACCTGGATCAGTCAGCAACCATAAGCATCAAGACAGCACCCTCCACTAGCAAAAATATTGTGACTTGCTAAAGACGCAGATGACTGTCAGCAATAAATTATTCATTCAAGTGGGAATTTTGCTTTTCAGACAGAATGCTACTGCACACTTAACAGACTACAGTATAGTATACACTTTGTATGCAATGGAAAGCCAAAGAATTTGCAGCACTTGCTTTATTGTGATAGCCACTGTATTGCAGTGGTCCAGAACCAAACCCACAATATCTATAGGGAATGCCTGTATTATAGTAGCATTAAAATATATAAATTACTTAGAGATTAATCTGACAAAAGATATGAAAGAGCTGTACTTTGGAAATGACAAAACACTGCCGAGGAAAATTTAAGGATATTTAAATACACAGAGAGATATACTATGTTCATGAATGACAAGACTCAAGATGAATCTCTAACTTTAATGGAATACCAATCAAAATCCCAGCATGCAAATGGCCTAGAATACCCGAAACAACTTTGGAAATGAATGACAGAGTTGGAGCAATCTAGTATTCGGATAAAAAGATAAGCAAATAAATCAGAGGAACAAAACAGAGGTCAGATGAACCCACACATTTATGGACAGCTGTTTTTTGTTCAAGATGTAAAGGCAACTTGGTGGAGAAACGACGGTCTTTTCAACAAACAGTCTTGGGACAATGGGATATGCATATACTGACAAATGAAATTTGACCCAATATGTATACAAAGATTAACTCAAAATGTGTCATACTGTTGAATCAAAGCTCAAAACTATGAAATGTATAGGAGGAAATCTTGTTGAAGATATCTTAGATGGGACACCCAAAGCCCAAGCCACTCTAAGAACAAACCAATCGATTGGACTTACCAAAATTAAAGCATTCTCTTTGAAAGGCACTGCTAAGAAAATGCAAACCCGAACTAGAAATTGGGAGAAGGTATTTTCAAATCATGTATCTGATAAAGCACTTACATCCACAATACAGAGGATGTCAAAAAAATGAATGCACATTTTAAGAAAGGAAACATTGTATTAAAATGGTCATACCCGATCTATACTGATAACAAAAGGTGAATACAAGTCACGTTCAACTTCTGCCATTACAAGAGGTGGTCAGAGTGGTTCCCTCAGCACCCAGACACTTGTGATGATGGCGAACTAAAAGTTGCACAGAGATAGCATCACTTAAACTGGGTATATATGTTTTTGGCACCCCAGTAGATAAGGGGCGCTTCAAATTGAATAATAAGATAAAGACCAGGCACGGTGGCTCAACCTTTCATTCCAACACAGTGGGGGGGGGGGCAAGATGAGAGGATTGCCTGAGAAGTGGTTCGAGACCAGCCTGGGCAACACAGACCTCATCTCTACCATAAATCACAAAAACTAGCTGGTCGTGGTAGCGCGTGCCTAATATTTCTGGCTACTTGGAAGACTGAGACGGAAGGTTTGCCGGAGCCCAGCAGGTCAAGGCTGCAGTGTCCGGGAGTGTGCCACTGCCCTCCAGCCTGGACGACAGAGTGAGACTCCAACTCAAAAAAAGAAAAAACAACAAACAACCCAAGTGCCCATCCACACTTGAATTCAAAGTTGGGGTGGATCCTTACACTACTGTCAGAAACACAACAGAATCGACTATTGATGCACTTAAAACAGGGATGAATCGCAAAATAGTTGTGAGTGAGACACCAGACTACAAAGAGTCCACACTGTCTTACTCTATTGTGTAAAAATCTAGAAAATGCAGGGGGAAAGCGTATATAACATTAAAAAGGGTACCTGATCTCAAACCAGGCAAAGTAGGGATGCAAGGGAGGCCCAAACTTTACCTGTATGACGACCACTTGTATACCTAACCATGAATTACACCTCACATCTTTAAAATAAAATAATTTTTTTAAAAAGTCTAGAAAATGAAGCCTATTATAGAGTGATAAAAAGGTCAGTGGTTACCTGAGGACTGGGGGGGGGGAGGTGGCAGGAGGGGAAATGTAGAGGGAACAAGAAAGGGGGGACCGTGGAGACATTCACCATTGTAATCATGGAGACAGTTTCATCGTGCACCAAGAATTACCAAATTGCAGACTGTAAACATGTGCAGTTTATTATATGTCAGTTGTTCCTCAACAAAGCTGTTAAAAGAATATGTCAAGTAAAAAATATTTTGCATAGCAAAAAAATGCCCAAAATATATTTTTAAATGATAACCTGGGCCGGGCATGGTGGCTCAAGTCTGTCATCCCAGCACTTTGGGAGGCTGAGGCAGGAGGATTGCCTGAGTCCACGGGTTTGAGACCAGCCTGGACAGCTTGGCAAGACCTCATCTCTACGATACATCAGAAAATTAGCCACTTGTGGTAGCGTGTGCCTGTAGTTCTGGCTACACGGAAGGTTGAGGGTGGAAGGATTGCCGGAGTCCAGCAGGTCGATGCCGGGGTGGCCATGAGCGTGCCACTGCACTCCAGTTGGGGTGATGGAGTGAGACTCTGACTCAAAAAGTAAATGAAAAATAAGTGATAACCTGGAGAAACTAGTTGCCACACGTATATGGACATAGAGCTTGTATCACCCATACGAAGGGGGAGACCCCAAACCCTGGAATTCATTTATTAAAAAGCTGTGTGTTTGCTCTTAGATGGTTAAACTTCAGTCACCTTCAAAGTACTCTACCTAGGATGCAACACACTTATTGAGATGCTTTTTCTACTGCTAAAACCGTTTTCGAACTCATCAGTTTGGATGCCTTTCTGTGCTTCCGTGGTTTTGGTTTCACTCTTCCACGTTGGCGAAACGTTTCCCTTTAAGGATGTTTTTCGCCCAGGGAAACAAAAGTAGTTTCGCGGGGGAGATCGGGTGAATAGGGAGATCGGGGCATGGGGATCATTCCCTTTGGGGTCAAAAACTGCTGAACGCTCAATGTGGTGTGGGCAGGCGAACTCCTACATCGCCCATCACAAAATGGGCAAATGTGTCGAAAGAATCTCCAAAGAAAATTCCCTGAAGCCAAACGCACCTGCCTCTCACAACAGCACTAGCTGGTCCACGGATGTTCCTAGACCCTTACCTGGGGGGAAAGCCTGTGCGACAAGGGACCCACCCTCCAGAATATAATTTCCGGTGTTTTGGGTCCCCCCTCATATATAAAAAAGCTCTGTAAATCAAGAAGGCAAAAGATTAAAAGGACATCAACAGTCACAGAAAATGCAATCGCCATGATTCTTAAGGATGAAAAGGAGTTGGGCAACCTCAGTTATGGTAAGAGAACTGCAATTAAAACAATGGGATTTTTGAAACTTATCTGATTATTAAATAGCAAAGAGTTTGGTAACACTATATGAGGGGGAATGTACAGGAAACTCTCAGCCTCAGTCATTGAAATTGCAAGAAAAGTTGACACAACCTCTCTGGAGATGAATAAGGCCATTTCAGTCAAAATTAAAGATGCATGTGCCTTTGAACTCTTCTAAAAATTTAGTCTACCCATACCATACATGTTTGCAAAATAACCCACCCCCAGGGTATTGATTTCTGCAATTGTTAGATAGCAAAATATTGCAAACCACTGAGATACCCGTCATTGGAAGTCTGCTTAAAGTATCACATATCTGCTAAACAGCCATTAAAACTGAAGCTGCACTCTTAGCACCAACAAAGGGCATCCCTGACATCTGATCCTAGAAATAACAGTATGTCAGGGTCAGAAGAGTTGGAAATCTGCCATCGTGCGTGGGCAAATACAACAGTTTACAAAATAGATCTCTATCTACCTTGTTCTATGTCCTGGAACAGCTTGAAGAGCGTTGGAATTATCTGCTCTTTAAAGGTTAAAGAGATCTAAGTTGTAAAACTGCTAGGGCCTGATACATGTTTTAAGTGAATTCTTTTATAATCTCTTCTTTGTTCTGTGGTAATTTATTCTAAATTAGACTACTGCATGTTTTGGAATATTTTATGCACTGCTGTTTAATTTCCTCAAGCATTTCAATTGTGTCACCACTTGATAGCAACTAATTTTTTTCTCTGATTATTTTATGTTCCTCTCTATCAGTTTGTGTGTGTGTGTGTGTGTGTGTGTGTGTGTGTGTGTGTGTGTGTGAGCTTTTATGGTTTTGCTTCTTTTGTCTTAATCAAGCTCATGAGAAATTTATCTGCTTTATTTGTTATATTTTTATCAGAAAACTGCCTTTATGCTATTTTTGTTGTCTGTTTTATCAATTTGAGCTTTAAAATCTATTATTCCCTCTTCTGGGTTAACTTAATTTGGTTTTCTTTTTTTATTAATTAAGAGTAAAACTTCACTCATTTATTTACAGACTTCCTACTAAAAGGCATTTGAAAGTTATAAATTTTCCTCTGATTGCGGCTTTAGCTGTGACACACAGATCTTAGTATGAAATATGTTTCTTTTCATTGCTTTGTTGAGAGTTTTTATTTGGTGTTTTTGATTTTCTCTGTAATCTGGAGTTCTTTTAAGAAACATTCTAATTTTTAAGCAGTACGATTTTATCCCTGTTATTTATTTCTAATTTACTAGACTTACAGTAAAAGGATATAGCCTGAGAAGTCTCCATTTTTTTAATGAAGATTTTATTTGTGTTCAAGTATAAAAATAAGATCATTATTTTTGTAAATATTCCACAGATCTAAGAAGATATCTTCTCTACTTGTAGACACACAGTTTCATTTGTATACATGAAGGGATAATATGTGTGTTGAGATGGATTGTAGAAGTAGGTATTATCGCATTATTCAGATCTGCTTTTACCTTGCCTTTTTTTTTTTTTTTAAGTCTAACACATCTGCCAAAGTTTGAAACAGGGAAAGTTAAGTTCTTCGTTTATAATTATAAGTCTAAAACATCAAGTGTCAGATTCCCAGAGACAGCCTATGGCCAGCCTTCCTGGAGCCACAGCCTGGCTCTGCCCATTTACTCCAAATTTACTTTTGTGTGACCCTGGGCAAACTATTGCCTTCTCTGTGCCTCAGTTTCCACATCTGTGAAACTAACTGTGCCTACTCCCAGGACTGCTGGTGTACTGAGTAAGCTAGAACACATTAAGTGCAGTCTCGTGTCTGTCTCCTGGCAACTCGAGCCAGGCTTCACAGCCCCAGACCCACCCTTCTCTCCCCCTCCTCTCCCCCTCCTCTCCCCCTCCACTCCCCCTCCTCTCCCCCTCCTCTCCCCCTCCACTCCCCCTCCACGCCCCCACTCCCTCCACTCCCCCTCCACCTCCCCCTCCACGCCCCCTCCACGCCCCCTCCACGCCCCTCCACGCCCCTCCACGCCCCCTCCACGCCCCCTCCACGCCCCCTCCACGCCCCCTCCACTCCCCTCCACTCCCCCTCCACTCCCCCTCCTCTCCCCCTCCTCTCCCCCTTTCCACCAAACAGCCCCACACTTCCCCCGGCTCCTCATACCTCGAAGCCAGGGGCTGTTTGTTCTTTTAAGTGTCCTTACAGTTTTATTACTTTCTAATATTCACAATTCTGGCTTCGCAGATGTTGCAATGTATGTGTTTTAGTCCAATCCTTTTTCTTTTGTGTGTGCTTGGGCCCCTCTTACCTGTTCCCTGTGTTGATAATCTAGGATTTATTCTCTCACGTTTTCCCCAATGTTCTTACGATGCAGAATGAAATAAAAGAGACTTGACGTGACGCAAGTTGCCTCCAAGCTCACGGGGAATCTCATCCATGCTTTTCAGCATCTTGCTTCTCTTGTTCAGTAACTGCAAAATTGTTGATAAAAAAGCAATCCAGGGTTACTTAGAGGAAGCAATTCTATTTCTATCTCCACTTAATTATATTTCCAATTCAATTTCTCTTTCAATTCTACTTTATTCTAAAATGTATTATCACTGCAGAATTTCCACTGGTGTGCAAGTGCCATGATGTCTCTAGGGCTTGAAATCCACGTTGCCACTTGAATCTATACTCCTGGTGTCTGGCATATTGCTTTCTTTTTTTTAATTATTATTTTTAAAATGTGGGGTACAATTCAGGATTAGGAACATAAGAGGTCATTGTACAGGTAAAGTTTGGGCCTTCCTTTGGTCCCCACTTCACCTGATTTGAGATCTGGTACCATTATTGATGTTCTGTGCCCCCCCACCTCCCCTGGCAGTGTTCCATTACTGCCAACCCCTTTCTTACAGTATTATGATAAGTGTTCAGGGTCCGCGTATGAGTGAGAGCATGTGGCACTCCGTTCTTTGTTTCTGTGGTAGATCACTGAGTAGGATCGACTCTAAATCCATCCAAGTTGCTGTGAAGTCCATAATTTTGTCCTTCTTTATGGCTGCATAATATTCCATCATGTAAATGTACCATGCTGTTTTTGGATCCAGTTCACTTTTTTATGGGCAGCATGGTGGGTTCCATGTTTTTGCCATTGCAGGACTTTTATTTCTATGCGACACATTTCCAGAATGTATCAGTTTCCTTGGGCTGCCATCACAAAATACCACAGACTGGGTGGCTTGAACAGTAGACATTTATCCCTCACAGTTTGGGGAGCTGGAAGTCCAAGATCAAGGTGCTGGCAAGGTAGGCATCCCGAGGCCTCGTCCTGGTCTCGCAAGGCTGCCTTCTCTCATGTCCTCACATAGTCTTTTCTTGGTGCACATGTACCCATGGTCTTGCTCTTTGTGTTCGAATTTCTTGAAGGACACCAGTCAGATTGGGTGACAGCCCACCTTAACGGCCTCATTTCAGCTAAATCCCCTCTTAAAGCTCCTGTGTCCAAACAGTCACCTCCAGAGACGTTAGGGGTTGGGGTTTCAGCCTATGACTCCTTGGGGGTGGGGACACAGTTCAGCCTATGACATGGGAATGGATGCATGAGTGATTTCTGCAAAAGCTGCCAGGTTGCTTTCTCGAGGCCAGTCGTACCTCACGTTCCACAAGCAGGGTTCCCCTTTCCTGGCATTCCTGCCAGCTGTTCCTGGCAGAGTGATTTTTCCATCATGTTAGCCAAGTGGGGCAGGGTTTCTCCATGGCACCACTATTGACTTTTTGGTGCCAGATAATTCTTTGCTGAGGAAAGGTGTCCTGTCCGTGGTAGAACGTATAACAGCATTCCTGACCCATACCAGAGAGCTGGCAGCATCATTCCCTCAGTCACGACAACCCAAAGCATCTTCACGTGTTGCCAAGTGTCCCCCTGAGGGTAAAACTCCCCTAGTTGCAAACCACGTGGCTAAAGTGGTATCTCAGAAGTTTTCTTGAAAAGCAAAAGCTTTTGGGAGGCTGAGGCGAGAAGATTGCCTGAGCCCAGGAGTTTGCGACCAGCCTGGGCAACTTGGCAAAATCTCATCTCTACAATATATCAGAAAATTAGCCGGGCGTGGTGGCATGTGCCTGTGGTTCCAGCTACTTGGAAGGCTGAGGTAGAAGGATCGCTGGAGCCCAGCAGGTCGAGGCTGGGGTGGCCATGAGCGTGTCCCTGCACTCCAGCCCGGGTGACGGAGTGAGACTCTAGCTAAAAAAAAAAAACAAGAAAAATTCTTTATTTAGAAGTAATTTTAAACTACATAAAAATTGCACGAATGAGATGTAAAACGTCCTTATGCCCTTCACTAAGATTTACCAATTAACATTTTGTCCTACATGCTTTGTCCTTCGAAACTTTGTCCTTCTGTATGTCGATTCAAATCACACTTTGTTCCCAAGTGTAAGTCACCTACTCTGGAGTACTCTGCCCCTAAAGGCATTGCCAAGTATTTCCTAAAAATAAAGAGATTCCCTTGGAAAGCTAAAGTGTAGTTCCAACCTGGGCAGCCAAGCATCGACATCATCCTTTGACCCCATTGGTGTCTGGGTTTCAGGGTTGTCAGTTGACATAACAATGACCTTTGTAGCATTTTTTTCTTCCCCACAATGCGGGATCCGGTCCAGAGTCTATCTTGCCTTCAGATGTCACCTTAGTGTCCTTTAACCTGCAACACCTCCAGTATCTCTCTCTCTCTCTCTCTGTCTTGTATGACACTGACATGTTTGAAGGTACGGTCCTGCCCCTTCTTTTTGTTTTTAAATTTTTTATTTTAAAGACGTAGGGTACAATTTAGGGTCAGGTATACAAATGTTCATTATGCAGGTACGCTTGTTGATGAGGTGTGCCCCCCCAATCCGCCCCAGCAGATTTCTACTACTGCCAATCCTTTTCTTATAGGGTTACGATAATTGTTCAAGCTCCGCTTATGAGTGAGGACATGCGATGCTCAGTTATTTGTTTCTGTGATGCATCGCTCAGTATTACAGACTCTAAGTCCATCCAAGTTGCTGTGAAGTTCATAATTTTGTTCTTCTTTATGGCTGCATAATATTCCATCATGTATTTGTACCACAATTTTTTATCCAGTCCTCTTTTGATGGGCAGCACAGTTGGGTTCCATGTTTTTGCTGTTGGTCCCATTCCAAAGTGGACAAAAGATAGCAGTAGGCACTTCTCAAAAGAAGACATACAAACAGCCAACAGATACATGACAAAATGCTCAGCCTTATTAGTCATCAAAGAAATGCAAATTAAAACCACACTGAGATACCACCTAGCCTCAGTCAGGATGGCCATGTCGATAACTCAAAAAACAACAGATGCTGGAGAGGGTGCGGTGAAACGGGAACACTTCTACACTGTTGGTGGGAGTGTAAACTATTACAGCCTCTGTGGAAAACAGTGGTGATTCCTAAAAGGTCTAAAACTCGACCTTCCATATGACCCTGCAATCTCCCTGTTGTGAACATACCCAGAGGAACTCCAATCATTCTGAGAAAAAGATACCTGCACACAAATGTTTATTGCAGCATTGTTCACAATGGCAAAACATGGAACCTGCCCTTGCTTGAGGGGTTTGTCTGACATTTCCCCATGGTGGGATCCAGGCTGTCCACACCCAATTCGAACATTCTATGAGCGACGTGGACTCTTCAGGGCACACATCCCAAGGCACTCGATGTCACGTGCACTCACTGACGATACCATTTGGATTACCAAGTTGAGGCACTGCCCCCCTTTCCACGGCCCCATTACCCTATTTACTTTGTAACCAAGAAAGAATCTGGGGGGAGAGCCTTTAAAGCCATGCAAGTATCCTGCTCCTTATCAAAATGTTGTCCCAGATTTAGAAGCTTTGGGGAACCAGGCTTGGCCACGGCTGTTGCAAAATGACGGTTTTCTGACTCTTGCACCCCCCTCCACAAAAGCACGGAAGCCAGCAAACAAACAGACAAAAATTCCCATCCAGCTAGAATTGTCACTTTACTGTGGTTTCAATCTGCATCTTCCTGATGACGGGTGATGCTGAATCTTTTCATGTGTGTGTTGCCCAATTATATTTCTTCTTTAGTGGAATGTCTGTCCAGAGCTTTTGCCCATTTAAAAAAAATTAAGTGTTTTGCTTTTAGACATTCACGTGTAGTTGTGAGAAATAACACAGGGAGTCCATGACCTTTTCCTCAATTTCCCCTGGTGGTGGCGTCTTCTAAAGCCACAGTACAAAACTATAGCCAGGAAGTGGACATCGATACAGCCCAAATACAGAATGTCCCCATCACCACAGGATTCCTGGAGTTTGTCCTGCTACAGCAACACCCTAACCCTCCCGCCCACCCCACCCCTCCTCTCCTCTCCTCTTCTAAATCCCTGGCGACGACTAATCTGTTCTCTGAGATTCTGTCATGTTTTGAACCAGAGAATTAGGTCAAGAATGCCATGTTCTTGGAATTGCACAGTACACGATATCTTAGAGGCCAGGTTTTTCGACTTAACATAATTCTCCGGAGATTTATTCAAGTTGTTTTGTATAGCGATCGTTGATTCCATGTTATTGCTGAGTAGAATTCCATGGTATGGATGTGCTCCGGTTTATTTAACCATGTGTTCATCTGAGGACGTTTGAGTCATTCTCAGTTTAGGGCTATCACAGATTGTAGCAGGCTGAGTAGCGGCCCCCAAAGTATCCAGGTCCTGATGGTTAGAACCTGCGACTATCATCTTAGATGGCAAAGGGGGCTCTGCAGATGTGTTTAAGGATACTGAAATGGGGGAGATTATCCTGGCTGGTCTTGAACTTCTGGGTTCGAGTGATCCTCCCGCCTCAGCCTCCCAAAGTGCTAGGATCACAGGGGTGAGCCACAGGGCCCAGTAGTTCTTTCATGTATTTCATTTATTTTCGGACTCTGTTATGAACTACATTTATAGTTTTTATTTCTTTTGTTTATGATTTTTATTTCTTCTTCTTGAATTTAGTTTTGACACTATAAGATGTTCCTCGTGTCTCTAGTAACATAGTTTGTCTCTGAAGTCTATTTCATCTTATCTGATTTTAGTATAGCTACTCCAGCTTTCTTACATTTGCTGCTTGCCTGTTATCTTTTCCCATCCTTTAAATTTCAACCTGGCGGGGCTCAGTGGCTCAGCCTGTCATCCTAGCACTTTGGGAGGCCGAGGCGAGTGGATTGCCTGAGCCCAAGGGATCAAGACCAGCCTGGGCAACTTGGTGAGGCCTCATCTCTACCATAAATAAAAAATCAGCTGGGCATGGTAGTGTGCACCTGTAGTTCTGGTTACTTGGAAGGCTGAGGTGGAAGGACCACTGGAGCCCAGCAGATCGATGCTGGGATGGCCATGAGTATGCCATGGCACTCCAGTCTCAGCAATGGAGTGAGACCCCAACTCAAATAAATACATAAATTTCAACCTAAGTGTCTTTGAACCTACAGTGTGACTACCATCCACAGTCCATACTTGAATCCTGCTTCTCATCTGGCAATCACTGCCTCTTTATTGAGTGTTCAACTGACTTGTGTGTAATACAACTATGGAGAGGGTGGGATTTACATCTGCCACATGGCTGTTTGTTTTCTACTGTATGTTTCATACCTCTCTTTCCCCCCTCTTCTCCCTTTAGTTCCTTCAGTGTGCTGAATAGACATGTTTTAGAGTGCCATTCTCATTCCTTTGTGAGCAACTGTCCCCCGTTTTAAAATTTTCTTACCAATGTAATCTGAGGGGCTGCAATAAACATCTTAAGTGAAAGCAGTCTACTTCAGGTTAATCTCTTCGAGGATTTTTGTCTGCCTTGTTCTCTACTTGTTGGACCCTTAATTCCACATACATTTTGATTCTTCTTTTTTTCTTTTTCTTTTTTTTTGAGTTGGCATCTCACTCCATTGCCCAGGCTGGAGTGCAGTGGCAGGCGCTCTCACAGCCACTGCAGCCTCAACCCGCTGGGCTCAGGCAATCCTTCCACCTCAGCCTTCCAAGTAGCCAGAGCTACAGGTGCACACTACCATGCCCGGCTAATTTATAATTTATTGTAGAGACAAAGTCTCGCCAAGTTGCCTAGGCTGGTCTCGATCCCACAGGCTGAGCCACCAAGCCCAGCCACATTTCGACTCTTAATTACACACACATTGCTACTTAACTCCACATGCACTGTTATACATACTGCTGTGGTACTCAATGGATCTCTGTGTCTCTGTTCATTTTTGCGCATGATATTTCTCTTTGTTCTTCAGACCGAGTCATCTTGATGGATCTGAGTTCAAGCTCATTGTTTCTTTCTTTCTCCCACCAGCTCAAATCTACTGCTTAGCCCCACTGGTGAGTTTTTCATCTAAGTTACTGTACTTTGCAACTCCAGAATTTCTCTTTGGTTTATTTTATAACTGCTATCTATCCCTATTGGTGTTCTCTGTCTGAGTCTTTGTCGCCACACCTTCCTTTCATTCTTTAAATGTTGGTCCTTTTGGTTCTTTGAACATTTTTACGATGCCTGGTTTGAAATCTTGCCCTAGCATTTGGGCCCCTTCAGATAGAATTTCTATCCGCTGCTTCTTTCTTAAGGGCCACACTCTCCTATTTATTTGCATGTCCCAGCATTTCTTCGTGGTTAAAAAATCGATCATTTCAAATAATAGATGGTAAGAATTCGAGACTCTCTGCCTTCCCCTGCCTGGGGTGATTATCATGGCGGGTCTGTTTCTTTGTTCCCTTCTCGGTGCTTTGTCTGCACTAATTCTGTAGTCTGAGTTCTCCTGCAGTGTGCAGTCCCTGATGTCTCTGCTTAATTCTGTTTGTTTTTAATGCTCGTGTTTGTTTTACAAGCCTGGCTTCGCTGATGTGCCCCGCTGCATCGGCAGAGCCTAGTGGTCAAGCCACGATGCGCCAGATATTTTGTTTAAGAATCTTGAGCCAGTGACTCTCCCACCCTTCACCGAGGGGATCTGTGTGTGGGTTGGGACACTCAAAGTTCAGGCACTTCACCACTCCATCTGTTGCTGACAGCTTGCGCAGCCAGCCAGGGACAAGCAGATAACAGGAGACGCCTCTCTGATCTCGCCTGAGAACATGTCCGATCTTCCAAACCTTCAGGAATCCCTTCTAAAATTTTTATGGGAGCCAGGCATGTTGGCCCACATTGATAATCCCAGTGCTTTGGGAGGCCAAGGCGGGAGGGCTCACTTGAGTCTGAGAGTATGAGACCCGTCTGTGCAACAGAGTGAGACCCCACCCCATCTCTATGAAAATAAATAACCAAACAGCAAGGTGTGGTGGCACACGCCTGTAGTCAATCCCAGCTGCTTGGGAGGCTGAGGCAGAAGGATCCCTTGAGCCCAGGAGTTCGAGGCTGCAGTGAGCTATTGATTACACCCCTGAACTCCGGCCCAGATAACAGAGACCCCATCTCTAAAAAATAATAATAATTGATTAATTAATTTGACTGAGTTTGTGTTGACCCGTTACTTGCCCCGGCCAGTACGGGAACATTTTGTTGCCACGATTTGAGCTCTTCTCCAGTGATTGGCCACTGAGGTCACTCTTGCTTGACAGAGAGCATGGGGTTTTCTGTGGCGCTCAGAGTGAGCTTTCTTTGTTGCCAGTGAGGCTACTGGTCCTCAAGGCGACTATGTCACTGAGCTCAGGGTGCGGGGGGGGGGGATGGCAGTCCCCAGCTGAATCACTACAGACCCAGCTGTTCTGACAAGGGTTATGTTGTTTTTGCTTCAATCAGGGCTTTTTCGTGGTTCCATGCCTTTGGTTAACTTCCAGAGTACTTCACTGGGGGTTTTGGACAGTTTTGTCCAGTTTGTCACTGCTTTTCAGGGAGTGGCTCTACTCCAGAAGTGGCCCATGTCTTGTTGAGTTACATTTTGGTTTTGGAACGTACGTAACATTGACATGCTCTCAAAAGCCAAAGGCATATGAAAGGGTCTGCTTGCGAGAAATGTTCCTCCCTTCCCTCCTAACTCCTCACACTCCTTGGAGGTAACTAATTTCACTTTTCTCTAGTTTATAGTTGTGTGTGTGTGTGTGTTCTTTGCAAAACATGTTATTGTTTTCTCATTTGCTTTTCTTTATTACAAAAAGAAAGGTGTGATTCTATATGTGTTCTTTGGACTTTGCTTTTCTTACCTAAAAATATCCCTAGAAGTAGCTCTCTATCCAGTCACAGAGATCTTTCTCCTTCATCCTTAAAGTTGCATAGTCTTCCTTGGTATATATACATGGTTGCCTTTTCTGCCAATCTCTTCTGCCTGCGTGTACACTTTCTAGATGCCAGCTGTGCTCACCATTCTGTGCTTTCCAGTCATGTCTCTGACATACACAATGACTTCTATCAATGTCAGATCAAACCCCAGGAAGAGATTCTCTGAGGCTGCCACCTCACATCCCGGTCATTGTCAAGACACTTCCCAGTAGCTGGTACTGTGAACTGCCTGCCTACTTCTGACTCATGGGCTCCACGTTGACATTTCACGTTGGACTTTCTTTTTCTGGTGATGATCCTGTCTGTGCTTCTTTTCAGCCTTATTAATAATTTTAAAATGCATTTTAAACTCTCCATTTTAAAATGAGTCATTCAGTGGCATTTAATACTTTCACAATGCTGTGTTTTTGTCTTTTTGTGCCATATCTAAGGATTTATTGCCAATCTCAAGGTCATGAAGATTTACCCCAGTGTATTCTTCTAAGAAATTAATGCTTGCAGCTGCTATGTTTAGATAACTCACCCATATTTAGATAATTTTTTATGTGGGCTCCCCCCCCCAAAAACCAGAATTATCCTTTGAGAGGGTGGAGCCTTATATAGTCCAGGCTTCCCCTGCTAGGTGAATGTTCTAGGAACCCATCTGCATCCATGTACCAACTAGTGTTGTTAGGAGAGGCTGCATTTTGGCTTCACTGAATTTTTTTGGAGATTCTTTTAACACGTTTGCCCATTTCCTGATGGGTGATTTACAGGCACACCTGCCCACACTGTGCGGAGTGTCCAACAGCCTTTGACCAGAAACAGCATGACCCCCATGCCCCATCCACCTGTTTACCCAATCTAGTCCCGAGTGACTTCTTTTCTGTTTCACCGGATGAAAAAAGTCCCCAAAGGGAAACGTTTGACCAATGTCAAAAGGGTGAAACAAAAAATGGCAGAAGCACTAAAAGCATCAAAGTTGATGGGCTCAAAAACTGTTCTGAACAGTAGAAAAAGCATCTTGATGTGTGTATTGCATCAAATGGAGAGTCTTTGAAGGTGACTGAAATGTAATCATGTAAGCATGAATACCCAGTTTTTTATAAATAAATTTCCTTTTGGGGTGCCTCCCCCTCCTATATGCTCAAGGGAGAGTCCTAGCTTCATTCTCAGCATGTGGGTATCCAGACGCCCCAGCACCATTTGCTGGAAAGACTCCACTGTTGCCAATTCTTGTAATTTCATTGAACATCACTTCATCATACAGGTGAGTGCTTATTCCTAAGTTCTCTATTTTATTTCACTGTCAATATGTATGTCCTTGAGTCTTAGAGACCACGTTATCTTGGTACCACATTGTTTTGATTGCTATAGCTTTGGATATAAACAATTTGGATAGGTTTTGAAATTGGCAAGCATGAATTCTCCAACTTTGTTCTTTTTTTCGTTGTTGGAATTGGAGTCTCACTCCATCACCTGGGCTGGAGAGCAGTGGCATGCTCACAACCACCCCAGCGTCAACCTGCTGGGCTCCAGCGATCCTTCCGCCTCAGCCTTCCAAGTAGCCGGAACTACAGGTACACGCTACCCCACCCAGTTAATTTTTGATTTATTATAGAGACGAGGTTTTGCCAAGTTGTCCGGGCTGATCTCAAACCCACGGCCTCAGGCAATCCACTCGCCTCAGCCTCCCAAAGTGCTGGGATGACAGATTGAGCCACCAGACCCAGCCCGTTCTTCTTTTTCCAGCATCTGAAATTATATTTGGGGCCTTGGGCATATGGGGATCAGTGTCTTCAGTTCTTCAAAAGCAGTCCTAGGGATTTTGATAGGGATTACATCAAATCAGTAGATCCCTAGGTAATATTGCCATCTTCACAATATTAAGTCTTCCAGTCCATAAATACCATCGTTGCATTCATTTAGGTCTTAATTTTTGCCAACAGTGTCTTGTAGTTTTTAGCGCAGAAGACTTTCAGCTCCTTGGTTTAATATAATCCTAACTATTTTTTTATGCTTTACAAATATTTGGTATTAGTTTCCTTCTTGGGTTGTTCATCTCTGGGATGCAGAAACACAAATGATTTTTTTTTTTTGTATGTGTCAAACATGTACCCTGCAACTCGGTGGGACTTGTTTATGAGCACCCATAGTTGGTGGATCCTTTGAGATTTTCTAGATACAGGGTTATGTTATCTGTGAATAAAGAACTTTATATCTTCTCTTCCAGTCTGGATGTTGGCTACTTATTTACTTGCCTATTTGCTGTGGCTAAAATGTTCGGTGTTTTAGTGAAAGCACGCTTTGTCTGATTTTAGGGGGAAATTTTCAAGTCTTTTATCTAAGTATGCTCTTAGCTGTAAATTTTTCATGGTCCTTTTTGTCACATTTTGGAAGTTCCCTTCAGTTCCGAATTTTCTGTTTTTGTCCTGAAAGGTGGTTGAACTTTGTCAAATGTCTTTTCTGAGTCAATTGAGATGATCACATGGGTTTCCTCCTTTATTCTATCTGTGTGGTGTATATTACATGATTGATATTTTCTTTCTTTTTTTTTTTTTTTTTCTTTTTGAGTTGGAGTCTCACTCCATTGCCCAGGCTGGAGTGCAGTGGCATGCTCATGGCCACCACAGCCTTGACCTACTGGGCTCAGGTGATCCTTCCACCTCAGCCTTCCAAGTAGCCGGAAGCACAGGAACACACCACCATGTCCGGCTAGTTTTTTGATTTATGTAGAGATGGAGTCTCACCATGTTGCTCAGGCTGGTCTTGAACCCACAGGCTCAGGCAATCCTTTCGCCTCGGCTTCTCAAAGTGCTTGGATTATAGGCTTGAGCCACTGCACCTGGCTAATTGATAGTCTTATACTGAACAACCCTTGTGTCCCTGAGGTAAATCCCACTTGGTCATGGCTTATCATCCTTTTCAACTTGCTGCTGAATTTGGGTTATTAGTATCATGTTAATACTAATTTTTGCATTTATAAAAGATATTCATATCTAGCTTTTCTTATGGTAAATCTGTCTTATCAGGAATCTAGATAGTACTCACCTCATAGAATGTGTTTATAGTGTTCTCTGTTTTTTGTTTTTTGGGAGGGGGTTTTGGAAGAGTTTGAGAAGGACTGGTGTTAATTCTTTAAATGTTTCATAATTCAGTAGTGAAGCAATTTGTTCTCAGCATTTTCTTCTTTGGGAGGTTTTGGTTACTGATTAAAACGTTTTACTTGCAATGAACCTGCTTATAATTTCAATTTCTTTTGGAATCAGTATTGGTAATTTGTGTATTTCTAAGAATTTGTCCCTTTCATCAAGGTTATATGATTTCTTGGTATGCAATTATTCATGGTATTCTATTTATTTTTGTTTCTGTAAGGTTCATTGCAATGTTTCCTCTTTGGTTTACAATTGTAGATATTTGCAACTTCTTTCGTTTTTTCTTAGTCATTCGACTTAAAGGTTTTCCATTTGGGTGATTTTTCAAAAATAACCAATTTTTGGTTTAGTTGATGATTGTTTGAGCTCCACTCTCATATGCATTTTTTTTTCCAGTCTTTCTGTTAGCTCTAGTTTGCTCTGCTCTTTCTAGTTGCACAAGATGCAAAGTGAGGTTGCTGATTCTTCTTTCTTGATTCACAGTTATAATTTTCCCTCTGAGCAGCTCATTCGTTTGGGTATGTTGTGTTTTTTCACTTTTTGAAAGTATTATCTAATTTCCCGTGTGTGTGTGTGTGTGTGTGTGTGTGTGTGTGTGTGTTTTGAGTCAGTCTCACCCTATTGCCCAGGACGGAGTGCAGTGGCATAATCACAGCTCACCACAGCCTCCAACTCCTGGGCTCAAGCAAGCCTCCTGCATAAGCCTCCCAAGTAACTGAGACTGCAGGTATGCACCACCACTCCCAGCTAACTGTTTGTTTTTATAGAGACAAGTTCTTACTATGTTGCCCAGGCAGTTCTCAAACTCCTGGGTTCAAGCAATCCTCTTGCCTTACCCTCCCCACCGTGCTGTGATTACAGGTGTGAGCCACCACATCCAGTCAACTCAATAATTCTTAAAGCATGTGCTGTTTTCTTTCCATATATTTGTTATTTTTAAGTTTTTCTTCTATTGACTTCTGGCTTTACTGTGACCAGAGATATTTTGTATGGTCTTAATATTTTAAAATTCCTCGAGACTCTTTTGTGACCTAACATATGATCTCTCCTGGAGAATATTCCATGTCCACTTCAGCACTTCAGAAGAATGTGTACGTCAGGAAAGTGTCCACATATGTTTACAGATCCAGTTGGTTGACAGTATTGTTCAAGACCTCTGTTGCCTCATTGGGCTTCTGTCCGGCTACACATTATTTTGCTGCTTTTGTTTTAATTTGTTAGATATTGTGTATATTTAGGGTATTCAAGATGATGTCATGAGATACATACAGATAGTAAGATGGTGGCCATAGTGATGCAAATCAACAAATCTGTCATCTCACCGTAGTTATCCCTTCTGTGTGTGTGGCCAGAAAAGCTACAATTTACTCATTTGGTGAAAATTCCAAAGATAATATACTGTTACTTACTATCTTCCCTTGTTGTACATTGGATCTCTAGACTCGTTAACCCTACATAAATGCTACTTTGTATCCTTTGACCGACATCTACCCATCTTCCTCCCCCACATCCTGCCTCGTGTAGCCACTGTTTTGCCCTCTGTTTATTTGACTTTTTTCCTTTTCTTTTTTAGATTCCACATGTAAGTGAGACCGTGCAATGTCTTTCATTGTCTCTGGCTCGTTTCGCTTTACCAGAGTGTCCTCCTAGTGTCACCCATGTGGCAAATGGCAAGATGGCCTCCTTTTTCTGAGACTGAATAATATTTCATTGTGTGCGTGTGTCTATACATACATATGCCGTGAACACGTGTGTGTGTATATGTATGCACACCACAGTTTCTTTATCTATTCATCTGTCCATGGACACTTTTGTGTCTTCTGTTTTTTTAAGATTCGGAGGGTTTGTTACATAGGTGTGTGATGGCTAGGTCTCGGCTTCTGTTGAGTCTGTTACCCACATGGTGGGCATGGTACCCAGTGGAGTTATCTTCCGCCCTCCCCCCCACCTTTTTTTTGAATTGGACTCTCACTCCATCACCCAGCCTAGAGCGCGGTGGCACACGGCCACCCCAGCGTCCACTTGCTAAGCTCTGACGAGCCTTCTGCCTCAGTCTTCCAAGTAGCCGGAACTACAGGCATGCGCTGCCACACCTGGCTATTTTTTTATTTTGCTGTAGAGACGAGGTCTCGCCAAGTTGCCCGGGCTGGTCTTGAACCCGCAGGCTCAGGCAATCCACTCGTCTCGGCCTCCCACAGTGCTGGGACGACAGGCTGAGCCACCAAGTCGAGCTCCTCCCTCCCCTTTTTAGGACCCCCCAGTGTCTGTTGTTCCCCACCTTGTGCTCAGGTGTATCCCGTGCTTAGCTCCCACTGATCAGTGAAAACATGCGGTATTCAGTTTTCTGTTTCTGTGATCATTTGCTTGGAATGATGGTCTCCAGCTTTATCCACATTGCTGCAGAGGACATGAATGATTTTGTTCTTTTTTTCATGGCTGTGTACATACATCCATGGTGTGTATGTGCCACAATAGCAAAAACATGGAACCAACCGAATTCCCCATCAACAGTGGACTGGATAAAGAAAACGTGGCACACATACACCACAGAATACTACGTTTTCATATGTTGACTGTGGTGAATAATGCTGCAATAAGCATAAGAGAGCAAATATCTTTACGAAGTGGTGATTTCATTTTCTTTGGGCATATACCCAGAAGAGGGATGGCTGGATCATATGGCAGTATATTTTTTTAATTTCTTTAGGAATCTCCATGCTTTCCATCATGCCCGCACCAGTCTACATTCTCATGAATGAGTTGCTTTTTCTGTATGGTGTAAGATAAGGGTCCAATTTCATTCTTTGGCATTTCATTCTTTTTCATTCTTTACCCAGTTTTCATAACACCATTTCTGAAGAGCATATCCTTTCCCCAATTTTTTCTTGGCACCCTTGTCAAAAACTGGTTGGTCATATAGTTCTGGATTCCTTTCTTGGCTCTCTCTTTTGTTCTACTGGTCTATGAGTTTGTTTTTTAATGACGGGACCATACTGTTTTGATTATAACAGCTTTCTAAAGTAATTTGATATCAGGAATTGTGATGTCTTTGACTTTTTCTTTTTCAGAAATTCTTTGGCTATTCAAGGTCTTTTGTGGCTCTATACCAATTTTTTTTTTTAATTTTAAAAAATTTCTGTGAAGAATGTCATTAGAATGTTGATGGAGATTGCATTGAATCTGTATATTGCTCTGGGTAGCACGTACATTTTAACAATACTAAGCCTTCAGATTCGTGAGCATAAGGTATCTTTCCACTTATCCGTGCTTTCTTCCATTTCTGCCATCAGTAATTTATAGTTTTCAGTGTCCAGGTTTTCCACCTTCTTGTTTAAATTTGTGTCTAAGTCATGCATTTGATGCTATCATGATTGGGATTGTTTTTTTTTTTAATTTCTTTTTTAGCCAGGTCATTATTTGTCCAGAGAAATGTAACTTATTTTTATATCGATTTGATGTTTTGCAATTTTACTGAATTCATTTATTAACTCTAGCCAGTTTTTTTGTTGTTGTTTTGCCTTGTTTTGGTGGTATCTCTAGGGTTTTCTCCATGGAGGGCCATGTCATCTCTAGAGAGAATGTTACTTTCTACTTTCTAATTTGGATGTCGTTTTTGTTTGGTCTGATAGTTCTTGCTAGTACGTCCAGTACTCGAGTAGAGCCGAGAAGTGGCAAGGGTGGACATCCCTGCCTTGTTCCCAAGCTTAGTAGGAAAGCTTTTATATTTCCTCATTGATTCGGTTAGTCAGAGATTTTTTTTTTTTTCCATAAATGTCCTCTATTATATTGAGGAATGTTCCTTCTATCCCTAAACCATTAAAGAGTTTATATAAAAAAGGATGTTCAAATTTCTCAAATATTTTTCTGTACTGATTGAGATGATTGTGTCTTTTTTTATCTTTCAGTCTGTTAATGTGTACCACATTGACTTATGTATTCACGTTTAAACCAGCCTTGCATGCCAGGGATAAATCCCACATGGACATGATGTAAAATATTATTCTTATCAGTTTGCTAATATTTTATTGAGAATTTTGCATTGATGTTCATTAGATATATTAGCCTATAGTCTCCTTTTCTTGTGGTGCCTTTTTCCAACTTAGGTATCAAAGTGATGCCAGCCTCAAAGATGTGTTGGAAGGTATTCCCTCTTGCTCCATTTCTTTGGGAGAGTTTAAGAAGTATTGGTATTAATTCTTCTTTAAATGTATGGTAGTATTCAGCCGTGAAGCTATCTGGTCCTGGTTTTTTTCATTACTGTTTTGATCTCTTTGTTATTGTTGTTTTCAGCCTCTCTCTTTCTTCCTGATTCCATCTTAGCAGATTGTGTTTTCCTAGAAATGTATTCATTTCCTCTAGGGTATCCAATTTGTTGGGATATAATTGTTCCCAGTAGTCCCTGATAATCCTTTTTATTTCTGAGATATCTGTTATAATGTCTCCACTTTCATTTATGATTTTGAGTCATTTCCCTTTTTTTTCTTAGTCTAGCTAAGGGTTTGTTTGTCTGGGTTTTTTTTTCCCCCCCGAGTTGGAGTCTCACTCTGTTACCCAGGCTGGAGGGCAGTGGCATGCTCCCGGCCACTGCAGCCTCGACCTCTGGGCTCCGGTGATCCTTCCGCCTCAGCCTTCCAAGTAGCTGGAACTACAGGCGCGTGCTACCATGCCTGGTTACTTTTTGATTTATTGTAGAGATGAGGTCTCGCCAAGTGGCCCAGGCGGGTCTTGAACCCGTGGGCTCAGGCAATCCACTCGCCTCGGCCTCCCAAAGCACAGGATTCCAGGCTGAGCCACTGAGCCCGGGTTGTCTGTTTTTAAATCAACTCAGTCTTATTGATTTCCCCCTCCCAAGGTGTTCCTCTTCTCTAATCTGTTTCTGTTCTGATCTTTATGTCCTTTCTTCTGTTAACTTTGGGTTTCATTTGTTCTTCTTTTTCTAGTTCTTTGAGGTGTACTTTTAGGCTATTTGGGATATTTCTTCTTTTTTACATGCAGGAGTGTATTGTTGTAAACATCCCTCTTAGAATTGTTTTTGCTGCATCCCATATGTTTTGGTATGTTGTGTTTCTATTGTCATTTGTCTCAAGGTTTTTTTAAATTTCCCTTTCCTTACTTGACTCTATTCATTATTGAAAGCAAGTTATTGAAGTCTCCAAGCATTAGTGCAGAAATGCCTCTTTCACTCCAATTCTGTCGATGCTTTTTTTCTTATATTCTGGGCTTCCATAGTTTGATGTCTATTTATAGTTGTTAAGTCTTTTGAGTAATTGGCCAAAGGGTCAGTATGTAATATCTTGTTTTGTCTCCTGTAACAATTTTTGACTTAAAGTCTATTTATTCCTTTTATTAGTATAACTGCCCAGCCATCTTCAGGTGACTATTTGTATGAAATATCCTTTTCCCTTCTTTCCATTTTAATCTGTTTATGTCTTTGGATCAAAAGTGAGTTTGTTATGACAGCCTAAATTGAATAATGTTTTTTAAAATCCATTCTGCCAGTCTTTTGGACAATGCAATCAAATTATATTTAAAGTAATTAATGATAAGGAAGAAATTCTGCCCTTTTGCTGTTTTTGTGTGTGTGTTACACCTCTTGTTATACATTACTTTCCTCCCTTATTGTCTCTTACACGTTTAATTGATTTTTGGTAGTTACGATTCCCTATTCAATTCCCTGTGTGTGTTTAAAACTTTGTATTTTGGACCTTGAACATCTAATGCAATACTATAAGAAAATGACTGATGGTACTGGGAAACTATGGGGGGGAGGGGGATGGGATTAACAGTATCTATCGGGGGATGGGAAAACACCTCTTATCAACAGGGTGCCTGAATGAAACGTAATGGTACACCTAACCCTTAACTGTACCCCACAAAACCATAATAAAAAATACTGATTAATGAAATAAATAAATAAATAAATAAACACCTAACTAGTGAAAAAAAAAAACAACTATATTTTTAGAATAGTTTTAGGTTTATAGCAAGATTGAGAAGAAAGTACAGAGAGGACAGAGGTTTCCCATATACTCACTGCACCCACATTCACATAACCCCCTCCCATTACCAACATCACCCACCACAGCGGTCCACTTCTTACAATGGATGAATCAACATTTATGCATCATTTTCACCCAAAGTCCATAGTTCGCATTAGGGTTTGCTTTCAGTTCCCACATTCTGTGGATTTGCACAAATGTATGCCATGTGTCTATCATTATAGTATGACACAGGTGACATGTTTTTCCACATATTTATACATTTTCACTGCCCTAAAAAATTCTGTGCACTATCTATTCACTCCTCCTTCCCCTTCCCCAACCTCTGCAAACCACTGCCTTTTTACTGTCTCCCTATTTTTGCCTTTTCCATAATACGGTATACTTGAAATCACATAGTATGTAACCTCTTCAGATTGCCTTATTTCACGTAATAATATGCATTTAAGTTTTCTACCGTGTCTTCTTTTTTTTTTTTTTTTTTGAGTTGGGCTCTCGCTCTGTCACCCAGGCTGGAGTGTAGAGGCATGCTCACAATCATCCCAGTATTGACCTGCTGGACTCCCACGATCCTTCTGCCTCAGCCTTTCAAGGAGCCAGAACTACAGGCGCATGCTACCACACCTGGCTAAATTTTTTTTATTTATTGTAGAGACAAGGTCTCGCCAAGTTGCCTGGGCTGGTCTCGAACCCACGGGCTCAAGCCATCTACTCGCCTCAGACTTCCAAAGTGCTGGGATGACAGGCTGAGTCACCAAGCCCAACCCTGCCATGTCTTTCTATGACTTCATAGCTCATTTCTTTTTAGCACTGAATAATGTTGCTCGTGTGGATGCACCACTATTTATTTCTTTATTCACCCACTGAAGGACACCTTGATGGTTTCCATTCTCAGCAATCATGAATAAGGCTGCTGTAAGCATCCACGTACAAGTTTTTGTGTGAATGTACACTTTCAAATCCTTTGGGTAAGTACTAAAGTTGTAATTGCTTGATTACATGGCGAGAGTATGTTTAGCTTTATAAGAAACTACCAAACACTCTTTCAAAGCAGCTGTGCCACTTTGTATTCCCACCAGCAGTGAATGAGAGTTCCTGTTTCTCCTCACCCTGGCCAGCAATTGATGTTGTCGGTGTTTGGGTTTTGTTCACTCGATGAAGTGTGTAGAGATTTTATTTTTTGGTTTAATTTCCATTTCCCAAATGACATAAGACGTGGCACATCCTTCCACACACTTAGTGACATCTGTCTATCTTTATGGATGAGTTATCTGTGAAGGTCTTTGGCCCATTTAAAAATCAGATTGTTTTCTTATGAAGTTTTTAAAGTTCTTCGTACACTTTGGATAACAGTCCGTTATCAGATCTGTCTTTGCAAATAGTTTCTCCCACGCTATGCTTGCCTTTTCATTCTTTTGACTGGGGAACTCCAACCCCCAACCCCAACAGAGGTACTGGTCCATGGCCTGTTAGGAACCAGGTTGCACTGCAGGAGGTGAGAGGTGGGTGAGCAGAACTCCATCTTATGTCAGACCAGTGGCGGCATTAGATTCTCATAGGAGCCCAAACCCTATGGTGAACTGCATGTGGAAGGAATCTAGATTGCACGCTCCTTATGGGACTCTAATACCTGATGACTCCCCTTTCCCCTCCCCATCCACAGAAAAATTGTCTTCCACAAAACTCGTCCCTGATGCCAAGAAGGTTGAGGACCGCTACTCTTTTTTAAAATTTATTTTTAAAGATGTGGGGTAGAGTTCAGGATTACGTATACAAGTGTTCATTGTATACATAAAATCTGGACCTTCTTTTGGTCCCCACTTCACCTGGTTTGAGAAAAAATACAGACTCTGAATCCATCCAACTTGCTGCAAAGTCCATGTGTTTGTCCTGCTTTAGGGCTGCATAATACTCCATTGTGTACACGTACCACATTTTTTTATCCAGTCCAGTTTTGATGGGCAGCATGGTGGGTTCCATGTTTTTGCTATTGTGAATAGTGCTGCAATAAACGTGTGTGCAGGTATATTTTTTGTAGAGTAACTTGAGTTCCCCCAGACTACTGCTCTTGACAGTATGTTTTGCAAAGCAAGGCATTTTTCTTCTTGACGAAGTCTGGCTTCTCAGTTATTTCTCTCATGAATCATGCCTTGGGTATCATGTTTTAAAAGCCATTGCCAGACAAAAGGTCATCTAGAGTTCCTCCTCTGTTATCTTCTGGAAGTTTCATTTGGTTTTGTTTCCAAACTCTTTTTTGTGGCGAAACACACGAAACATAAAATTTACCATCTTAATTAATTTTAATGTACAGTTCAATGGTATTAGATACATTCATAATGTGGTCCAAACCTCATCACCATCCATCTCTGTAACACTTTTTATTTGTAAATATGAAACCCTATATCCATTCAAAAATAATTCCCAATCTGGCTTCCTCCGTTCTCTGGAAACCACCATTCTGCTACTTTCTGTTTCTCTGATTTTGACTACCCTAAATGCCTCAAACAAGTGGAAGCATACAGTACTTGTCTTTTTGCAGCTGCTGTATTTCATTTGACCTCATGTCCTGAAGGTTCATCCTTGCTGTGATGTCAGAATTTCCTCTTTTTAAAGCTGAATAATATTCCATTTCATGTATATACTACATTTTGCCCATCCACACATCATCCATGGCATAAAATGATGCCACTGTGAACATAAGTGTACATATATCTCTTTACCATCCTGCTTCCAGTTCTTTGGAGTATATACCCAGTAGTAGAATATATAATAATTCTATTTTTAACTGTTGAGGAGCAACAAAACCGTTTTTCACAGGGGCTGCACCATTTTATATTTCCACTAACAGAACGCAAGGATTTCCATTTCTCCACATCCTCACCAGAACTGGTTATTTTCTGTTTGTTTTTTTTTTTAATAGTAGTCACTCAAATGTGTATGAGGTGGTATCTCATTGTAGTTTTGACTTGAATTGTTCCAGTGGTTAGTGATATTAAATATCTTTTCATGTGTGAGTATCCATGTGTATATCTTGGAGAGACAGCTATCCAAGTCCTTTGTTCATTTTTCAATCCAAATTTTTATTGTTGTAGTTGACTTTTAAAAATTACCTATAGGCAACCCCCTCGGGTCCCCTCCCACTGTGGGAGCTTTTCTGTCTTCTCAATAAATCCTGCTTTCTTTAAAAAAAAAAAGTTAGCCATATATTATGGGTATTAATCCCTTAGCACAGCGGTCCCCAACTGTTTTGGCATCAGGGGCGAGTTTTGTAGAAGACAGTTTGTCCACAGGCAGGGCGTAGGGATGGAGGGGGATCATCCGATTCTCATAAGGAGCGTGCAACCTAGACCCCTCACATGTGCAGTTCACAATAGGGTTGACACTCCTATGAGAACCTAATGCCACAGCGGATCTGACAGAAGACAGAGTTCCTCTCACCCGCTGCCCACCTCCTGCCATGTGGCCCAGTTCCCAAAAGGCTGTGGACTGGTACCAGTGTGCAGCCAGGGGTCTAGGGACCCCTCCCTTAGCAGATATGATTTGCAAATATTTTTCTCCCAATCTGTGGGTTACTTGCCTACCCAGTTGATATTCTTTGGATGTACAAAATTTTTAAAGATCCACTGAAGCCAGTTTGCCTAATTTTTTTCCTCTGTTGCCTGTGCCTTTGGTATCATATCCAAAAAGTGCTGCCAAATCCAATGTTATGAATATTTGACCCTGTGTTTCCTTATAAGACAATTATACTTTTATGACCTTGATCCATTTTGAGTTAATTTTTATACATGGTGTTAGCTAAGGGTCCCAACTGCACTCTTTTGCATAAGGATATCCAGTTTTCCCAGCGCCATCTGTTGAAAAGACAGTTCTTTCTATGTTGAATGACCTTGGCACACTTCTCAGAATTCATTTGACCATACACACAAGGATTTATTTCTGGGCTTTCCATTCTATTCTGTTGGTCTATATGTCTGTTGTTATGCCAATACCATACAGTTTTGATGACTATAACGCTGTAGTAAGTTTTAAAATCAGGAGGTGTGAATTCTCCAGCTTTGCTTTTCCAATGTAGTTTTGGCTATTCAAGGTCCCTTGAGATTCCATATGAATTTGGGGATGGGGTTTTTGTCTTTCTGCAATAATATCATTAGGATTTTTATTGAGATTGTTTTGAATCTGTAGAATGTCTCACATAAGAGTGACATCTTAACAATACTAAGTCTTCCAATCCATGAACATGGGATGTGTTTTCCATTTATTTATATCTTCGTTAATTTCTTTCAACAATGTTTTGTCATTTTCATTATACCATATTTTCACCTTCTTAGTTAATTTCTAAGTACTTTATTCTCCTTGATGCTTTTTTCAGCTTTATTGGCATACAGCTGACAAATAAAAATTGAATACATTCGAGGTATACAATGTGATATTTTGACATACATTGCAAAATGATTCTCCCAATCAAGTCAATGAACATACCCGTCACCTCACATAGTTATCGTGTGTGTGTGTGTGTGTGTGTGTGTGTGTGTGTGTGTGTGTGCGTGTGTGTGTGTGTGTGTGTTGAGAATGCCTAAGGCATACTTTCTTAGCAAATTCCAGTTATACTCACCAGTCTGGACATTACATCTCCAGAATGTATTCATCTTATAACTGTAAGTTTACACCTTTCAGCCAACATTTCCCATTTTCCCCACTCCCTGATCCCTGGTAGTCGTTCTTCTAGTCTTTGTTTCTACAAGTTTAACCTTTTTAAGATTTGACATGTAACTGAGTTAGTATAGTGTTTTTCTTTCTGTGTCTGCCTTATTTCACTTAGCACTGTATCCTCCAAGTTCACTCATGTTGTCACATGTGGCACGATTTCCTTTTTTTAAGGCTGAATAATGTTTTGCTTTACGTATTCACACAGGGTGCCAAAAAAATGTATATGTGTCTTAAGAAAGGAAAAAAAAACTGTATGTGCTTCCGCCATTTTCTTTGACTGTCCTGCCTGTTGCATGGTCACGTGAGTATTCATTTGATCGATGCCAATTTGCTATTATAATTTCATTCAACTTTGAAAAGTAATACATAGATGACATCTCTTCAAATGTGTATACATTTTTTGGCACCCTGGTGTGTATGTATATATATGTATGTGTGTGTGTGTATGTTTTATGTATGTTTTGTATATATTCAAGGTGTACAATGTGATATATTGACATTGTGAAATGATTAGCACAAACCAATTAACATATCTATCACCTCACATAGTTACCATGTATTTGGTGAGAATTCTTACAAGTATTTCATGTGTATAATTTTCCCCTATTCAGTCATCTATTAGTGAACACTGTGCTGTTGTCTCCTTCACTACTGTGAAAAACACTGCAGTGAACATTGGCATGCAGATATTTCTTTAAGATTCTGATTTCAGGCCTGGCTCAGTCTGTCATCCCAGCACTTTAGAAGACCGAGGCAAGTGGATCACCTGAGCCCATGGGTTTGAGACCAGCCCGGGCACCCTGGCGAGACCTCGTCTCTACAGTAAATTTTTTAAATTAGCCAGGTGTGGTAGCACATGCCTGTAGTTCCATTTACTTGGAAGGCTGAGGCGGAAGGATTGCCGGAGCCCAGCAGTTCGACCCTGGGGTGGCCGTGAGAGCATGCCACTGCACTCCAGCCTGTGCAATGGAGTAAAACTCCAACTCAAAAAAAAGATAAAAAAGAAGATTCTGATTTCATTTCCCTTGGATATGCACCCAGAATGGAGATTGCTGGATCATATAGCAGTTCCACTTTTATTTTTTTAAGGATGGTTTATAATATTTTCTGTAATGACTGTATCAGTTCACATTCTCAACAAAAGAATGTGTCAAGGTCACGTCTTCTCCACATCCTCACCAACACTTGTTACGCTTTGACTTCTTGATAATGGTAGTTCTAGCATTCGTGGGGCGACAGCTGAATGTGATTTTGATGTTCGTTCATTTCCCTGGTGGTTAGTGATGTTGAGGACTCTTCATACACCTGGTGGCCATTTGTGTGTCTTCTTTCGATGAATGTCTATCCAGGTTCTTTGTCCATTTAAAAACTGGGTTGTTAATTATTTGCTATTTAGTTATATGTGTTCCTTATATGTTTTAGATATTAGTATTTCATCAGATACATGGTTTGGGAATGTTTTTTCCCACAGCATGTGCTGCCTTTTCATTTTGCTGATTCTCTCCTTTGTTGTGCAAAAATTTTTGCCTGTGATGTAGCCCCACTTTATTTTTGCTTCTTTTTCTTTGTGCTTTTGATGTCATATTCCAAAACTCATTACTGAGCCCAGTGTCAAGGAGATTTTCCCCTGTGTTTTCTTCTAGGAGTTTTATGTTTTCAGGTTATATGTTTCAATATGTAGTTCATTTTGAGTTTATTATACAGTGTAGGATACGGACCAAATTTTATTCTTTGCGTGTGGATATTCTGGTTTCATATCACCATTTATTGAAGAGACTATCCTCTCTCCACTGTGTATTTTTGATGCCTTTGTCAAAGATTAGTTAAACGTATATGTGTGGGTTTATTTCTGGGATTTCTATTATTTTGTACTGGTTTGTCTCTCTATTTTTTACGCTAGTACCATACTGTTTTGATTGCTATGTTTGTAACATAATTTAAAATCAGGATGTGTAGTGTTCTCATTTCTCAAAAATGCTTTAGATCTTCAAAGTCTTTTGTAATTCAGTGAAAATTTTAGGATTTTTTCTCTATCTCCATGAATAACATCACTGGAATTTTAATAGGGGTTTCGCTGAATCTGTAGATCATTTTGGATAGTATGGACATTTTGACAATATTGTTTCTTCTGATCCCTGAGCACAAGGATTATCTTTCCATTTATTTGTGTCATCATCAAATTCTTCCATCAATGTTTTATAGTTTTCCGTATATGGATATTTTTCATCCTTGGTTAAATTTATTCTTAAATTTCATACAGTTCGATTTCTCTATTTTTTCTTTTGTCACCAGTGCCTTTAGTCTGATTTCTTAGAAGTCTATACAAAATCCAGTGTCATGAGGTTTTTGCCCTACATTTTTTTCTACAAATCTTACGATTTTGAGGTCCTACATTGAGGTGTTTGGTCCATTCTGAGTTAATTTTTCTATATGGTGTTAGTGTCCCAACTTCACTCTTTTGCATAGAGATATCTAGTTTTCCTAGCACCATTTGTTATTAAAAAAAAAAAAAAAAATCTGTTCCCCACTGACTGACTTTGGCATGCATGTCCATATAGATGAGGCTTTATTTCTGAACTCTCTATTCTTTTTTGTACTATTTTAAGTAGTTTTTCTTATTTTCTTAGATAATTCATTATTAGTTTATAGAAGTGCAAATGATTTTTATATGCTAATTTTGTATCCTGCAGCTAATTTTACTGAATTGGTTTATTACTTTTAACAGGTTTTTTTTTAATGGAGTCTGTAGCATTTTCTATATGTGTGATAATGTCATCTGCAAATAGAGCTGGTTTTACTGCTTCTTTTATAATTTGTGTCTGTCATTTTCTTTTCTAATCCCTCTGGCTAAGATCTCTAGTACTATGCTTAAAAGAAGTGGCAGCCGGGCTTGGTGGCTCAGCCTGTAATCCTGCGCCTTTGGGAGGCTGAGGTGAGTGGACTGCCTGAGCCCGCGGGTTCGAGACCCGCCTGGGCAGCGAGACCTCATCTCTACAATAGATCAAAAAATCATCCGGGCGTGGTAGCCGCCTGCCTGTAATTCTGGCTACTCCGAAGGCTGAGGCGGAAGGATCGCCGGAGCCCAGCAGGTCGAGGCTGCGGTGGTCGGGAGCGGCCACTGCACTCCGGTCTGGGCGACAGAGTGAGACTCCAACTCAAAAAAACAAACAAACAAACAAAAACTTATTTTGCCACAACTGATAAGTTTTGTTATATTGGGGGTAGAACAACATAACAGCCCACCGGTTGTTAAGGACATGTTGTTTAAGCTCTACATATTTGTGAATTTATCAGTTTTTTTCTCCTGTAATTGATTTCAAGTTTCCTAACATTGTGGTCAGAGGAGGTACCTGATACAGTTTCAGTCTTCTTAAATTTGTTAAGACTTGTTTTGTGGCCTAGCCTATGATCTATTCTGAAGCATGTTCTGTGTCCACTTGAGAAGAATGTTGCTCTTGAATGGAATGTTCTGCATATATCTACTAGGTCTATTTGGTTTAAGCTTAGTTCAAGTACAATGTTTCCTTATAGCTCTTCCGTCTGGAGGATCTATATACTATTGCTAAAAGTGGAATACTGAAGTCACCTACTATTATTTTTTATTTATAAATTTTTTGAGTTGGCATCTTACTCTGTCACCCAGGCTGGAGTGCAGTGGCATGCTCATGGGCACCCCAGCATCAACCTGCTGGGCTCCGGTGATCCTTCTGTCTCAGCCTTACAAGCAGCCGGAACTACAGGCACATGCTACCATGCCCAGCTCATTTTTTATTTATTGTAGAGATGAGGTCTCACCAAGTTGCCCAGGCTGGTCTCGAACCTGTGGGCTTGGGCAGTCCACTTGCCTTGGCCTCGCAAAGTGCCTTGGCCTCCCAAAGTGCCTGGATTATAGGCTGAGCCACCGAGCCCGGCCTTACATACTATTATTGTCATTACTTTCTATTTCTCCATTCAGATCTGTTAATATTTGCTTTTGTATATTTTGGTGCTCCAGTGTTGAATGTGCATATATCTGCAATTTTCAGTCATCTGATAAATTGACTCATTTATCATAATGAACTTTTTATCTCTTTGTAAAGTTTTTGCTTATGTTTTCTGAGATAAATATAGCTACCCTCACTCTCCTTTGTCTTCCATTTGCCTATAATAACTTCTTCCATCCCTTTCAGTCTGTGTGTGTGTCCTTAAAGATGAAGTAAGTATCTTGTGTGTGGTTTTTTTAGCCTTTTTAATTCTTTTGGTGAGAAAACATAACATAATTACATGAAAAATAATTACTGAAAGGTAAAGACGTACTGTTGCCACTTTGATAATTATTTTCTTTCTCTTTTGTAGATCTATTAAACCTTTGTTGCTCTCTCCCTGTTGTCTTTTGTGATTTGATGACTTTCTCTAGTGGTATACTTTGATTCTTTTCTCTCTTTATCCTTTTTGTGTCTACATAGGGTTTTGCTTTGTGATTGCCATGAAGCTCACATAAAATATATAGTTATAGCTGACTATTTTAATCTGGTAACAGTTTAATTGATTTAATGGGATACGGGTGATATTTTCATACATGTATACAATGGGTAATGATCATATCAGGGTAATTAACATATTCATCACCTCTAACCTTTAACATTTCTTTGTGAACATTGACAATACAAAAACAGTGACATACAACAACTACACTTTTACCCACCCCTTTATATTTTATGCTTTTGAGGTCCCAGTGTATGCCTTTTAATATTGGGTATTAGGAAAGTATTCAAATGATAATAACTTTAATTATTTTTCTTTTAACCTGCATATTAGTGTTATAAGTTATATAACATTATGGTATTAGAGTATTCTGAAGTTGATCATATGCTTACTTTACCAGTGTTATACTCTCACATGTTTCGTGTTGCTGATTAGCATCCTTTTACTTTAGCTTTAAACCCTCCCTTTAGATTGGGAAACTATTGGATGGGGACACACCTCATCAACAAAGGTACCTGCATAATGAACATTTGCATACCTAACCCTGAATTGTACCCCACATCTTTAAAATAAAAAAATTTTTAATTTTTAAAAGAAAACATTTTAAAAAATTAAAAGTTCCCTTTAGCATATCTTATAAGCCAGGAAAGTCTTTTATCTCTTTCCTACCTGAAGAATAACTTTGGTGTATAAAGTATTTTTGGATGGCAGAGTTTTTTCTCCCTAGAACTCTGAATATATAATTTCACTCTTTCCTGTCCTGGAAATTTTCTACTCATAAATCCACTGATAAGCCTTATAGATGTTCTCATATATGTGAAAAACCTTATTTCTCATCTCTTGCTGCTTTCAAACGCCTCTTTTCTTAAATTTTTGACAGTTTGATGCTGATATATCTAGGTGAAATTTCCATTGGCTTGAATCTCAGTGAAGTCCTTTGAGCTTCATGTACCTATAAGTCCATATCTTGGGGGAAAGCCCCTGATTTGGGAAGTTTTTGGCTATTCTTTATATAAACTTTCTGCCCTTTATATGACTCCTCTCCTGCAAATTCTTTGTGAAAGTTAGCTTTCTTAACAGTGTCCCATAATTTCTGTTAAACTTCTTCTTCTTTCCTTTTCATTCTTTTTTCTCCTCTGACTAAATATTTTTTTAAAAACTTTGAGTCTGTGGAGTCTTCCTTTTATTTGATCAAGACTTCTGTTGATGCTGTCTATTGCAGCAACAATATTTAGTTTTTTCATTCACTGCATTCTTCATCTCCAGAATGTGTTTGGTTGTTTCTTGTTATTTCTGCTTCTTTATTGAACATCTCTTTTCTTTCTTTCTTTATTTCTTTCTTTTGAGTCAGAGTCTCACTCTGTCATCCAGGCTGGAGTACAGTGGCACGCTCATGGCCACCCCAGTGTCAACCTGCAGGGCTCTGGCGATCCTTCTGCCTCAGTCTTCCAAGTAGCCAGAACTACATGTGCGTGCCATCATGCCCAGCTAATTACTTATTTGTTTATTGTAGAGCTGAGGTCTCGCCAAATTGCCCATGCTGTTCTCGGTCCTGTGGGCTCAGGCGATCCCCTCACCTCAGCCTCCCAAAGGGCTGGAATTAGAGGCTTGAGCCACCATGCCCAGTCTTATGTATTGTGTTTATGATTTCATTAAGTTATCTCTCTGTTTTTTTGTAACAAACTGAGCTTCCTAAAAATAGTCGTTTCTAATTCTCTGTCAGGCAATGCATGTAACTCAATTTCTTAGGGCTCAGTTACTGCAAAATGATTGTATTTCTTAGGTTAGTGACATGTTTTCTTAGTTTTTTGTGCTTCTTGCTACACTAAGTTGAAATCTCACTTGGCGGAGCAGTCATCTCTTCCAGACTTTATGAACTAGCTTTGGTGGGAAAGATATTCACTTATGGGTGGGTGCATGGGTGCTGACTGGGTGTGGTATGACGCTTGTAGCCCTGCGGAGGGTGTAACAGAATACTCTCCTTGCAGCTCCTCAAGGCTGTGAGTGCCCTGACGTTGTTGTAAGTTGAATTGTGTTCATAAGGTCCATTTTTTTGTTGTTGTTCATTAACATGAACATGGAAATGCAACTAAATTTTATGTACTGACTTTCTGTCTTGCTATTTTGCTAAATTAATTTATTTGAATTTTTTGTGGCCAATTTAAAGATTTTCTACATATATGATACTGACTCTGAAAAGATAGAATTTTTAGTCTTCCTTTCAAATTTGGATTCCTTTATTTCTTTTCTACTTTCTCTGGCTGGAACATCCACTACTCCATTGACTAGGAAATGGCTCAAGTGGGTATCTTGCTTTGTTCCTGATCATAGAGAAATAGTTCTCAGTCTTTCACCATCATGTTGATTTTCACACATGGCTTTGAGTATGTGTGAGTGATTTCCTTCTATCCTACATTTTTGTCCCTTTGTTTTTAGTTGACATGTAACAATTGTATCTATTTATGGAATGCAGGGTGATATTTTGATACACGTATGCAATGGGTAATGATCATATTAGGGTAATTAGCATATTCATCACCTCAAACACTTAACATGTCTTTGTTTTGTGAACATTGAAAATTCTCTCTTCTAGCCTCTTGAAAAGACACCATGCATTACTGTTAGCCATATTTATCCTAGAAATAGCACCCTCGTGCTATGAAACACTCGAACTAGTTTCTCCTATCTAGCTGTAATTTTGTATTTCTCCCTATTCTCCCCATCCTCTAGACCCCGTCCTCTAGTCCCAGCCTCCATAACCACAATTTCACTCTCTACTATGGGTCCTCAATTTTTCTACCTCCCATGCATGAGACCATGTGGCATTTACAAGATCTGACAATTAAGTTCACAAATTCACCCTAGGAAAAGTACTCCCTACCTCACTGCTGAATATCACTATGGTCACCTTTGAAGTATTCCCCTTGGGAAGATATGCACTGCACCAGTGACCAGTGCACCCATAAAAGAAATTTTGGAACTCTTTTTCCAAAATGGCCATCAGAGCTGTTGTTGCATTATCCTGGCTGTCCCAAATGACATCAAAATGTCTTCCCTTCCCGGGCGTGGTGGCGTGCGCCGATAGTTCCAGCTACTTGGAAGGTTGAGGTAGAAGAATCACCTGACCCCAGCAGGTCATGGTTGCCAGGGCCGTGAGTGGGCCCCTGCACTCCAACCTGGGTGACAGAGTGAGATTCTGACTCAAAAACAGTCTTCCTTTCAATATTTCCCTTATCTTTGGGTAAAGAAAAAAGTCATTGGGGGCCATATCAGGTGAGTAGGGAGGGTGTTCCAATACACTTATTTGTTTACTGGCTAAACTCTCCCACACAGACGGTGCTGTGTGAGCTGGTGCATTGTCATGATGCAAGCGTTCCTTCAGGACCATTTTTGCACACACCTTTCTCATGCTAAGATTTTCACTCAAGATTTTCCTGTTTCTCTATCGATGTTTATTTGGTCTGCTATGCTTTCACAGTCAGCTGATGATTTTGACACACAATCTGACGAATCTTTGCAATGTTTTTGTCAGTTGCATTCCTTACTGGTCATCCTGTCCTCTCTCCATTGGTGACACTTTCTCTCCCCTCAGAAAATCATTTAATCCATTTGTACACTGCCAGTTTCTTCATGGCATTATCTCCATAAACTTGGACTGACGTGTCCCTGATGTCACTTCCACTCTTACCAAGTTTAACAAGAAATTTAGTCTGTTCATTGTTCTAGTTCATGCTCCAGCATCCTCACAATGGCACACAAAAACATGCCATTCAGCAAGACACTACCACATGTTGACATGGACACAGTTGTGAGACACTGGTACACCAAGGTTGTGAAATCTTACTGGCCGGGCTTGGTGGCTCAGCCTGTCATCCCAGCACTTTGGGAGGCCAAGGTGAATGGATTGCCTGAGCCTGCAGGTTCAAGACCAGCCTGGGCAACTTGGTGAGACCTCATCTCTACAAAAAATAAAAATAAAAATATTAGCCAAGCATGGTAGCGTGAGCCTGACATTCGGGCTACTTGGAAGGCTGAGGTGGAAGGATTGCTGGAGCCCAGCAGGTTGATGCTGGGGTGGCTGTAAGCTTGCTACTGCACTCCAGCCTGGGCAACAGAGTGAGACTCCAACTAAAAAAAAAAAAAAAAAAGGGAAAGCAATCTTACTGAGTTGTTTGTACAGTACCACCTGTGTAAGCACACAGTGGCAATTTACGAACTTAATTGTCAGACCTTGTGTCTTTCTATACCCGACTTATTTCATTTAACATAATGTCCTCTAGGCTCACCCAATTTGCAGCAAATAACAAGATTTAATGTCTTATTATGGCTGAATAATATTTCATCATTTATATATACCACATTTTCTTTATCCATTCACCTACTGATGGACATTTAGGTTAATCTGTATCATGACCGTTGTGAACACTGCTGCCAGAAACATAAGAATTTAAATATCTCTTATATATACTGATTCCCTTTTTTTTCTTGATAAATACCCAGGAGTGAAACTGCAGGATTGCATGGTATTTCTGTTTTAGTTTATTGAGAAAACACCTTATTGTTTTCCATAATAACCATGCTACTTTACATAATCACTAGCAGAGTATAAGCGTTTCCCTTTCCATGTATTCATGGCAGCATTTGTTATTTTTTTGTCTTTTTGATAAGTTATTTTAGTTGGGGTGAGATATCTCACTGAGACTTTTATTTATATATTTTAAAAATAAAGTTTATTAGGGAACGAAGGGAGAAAAGAAAGCGAGACCTGCCAGAGCTGGTGGCATGGGCGAGAGAAACCACCCATTGAGACTCTGATCTGCATTTTTCTGATTGGTGATGTTGGACATTTTTTCATGTACTTGTTGGCCATTTATATGTCGTCTTTTGAGAAATGTCTGTTCAGGTTTTTTTTTACCCCATTATTTAATCAGATAATTTGTTGTGATCTGGAGTGTTGAATTGTTTGAATTCCTTATATATTCTGAATATTAGTCCTTTGTTAGATGAATAGCTTGTAAATATTTTCTCCCATTCTACAGGATGTCTGTTAACTCTGCTTATCATTTCCTTTGGTGTGAAGGTGTATTGTTTGATACAGTCCTATTTTTCTATTTTTGTTTTTGTTGCCTATGCTTGTAAAGTCTTATGCATAAATTATTTGCCTAGACCAAAGCCCTGAAGGTTTTCTCCTGCATTTTCTTGTAGCAGTTTTCATTTCAGGTCCTAACGTGTAAGCGTTGAAACAACTTTGATTTGATTTTCTCCTGTATATGGATATCCAGCAGTTTCCCCAACATAATTTATCGGAGAGGGTGTCCTTTCCCCCAAGATGTGTTCTTGGCACCTTTACCCAAAATCAGATGTCTGTGAATGAATAGATTTACTTCTGGGCTCTCTGTTTTGTTCCATTGGTCTACGTGACCACTTTATGCCTATACCACGCTGCTTTGGTTACTGCTGCTTTCTATGCAGTCACCCCTTGATAAGCACAGGGGATGGATTCCAAGACCCTGGTATGTCATAAAATACATGCATACTCAAGTCCCAAAGTCAGCCATGCTGAACCCATGTAAGCAAAAATTGAGCCATATGCACAGGTTTTGATGGAGTGGAAACTGTGTCTGAGATCCACATTCGATTGAAAAAATCTGCATATAAGCCAGACCTACATAGTTCACACCCTTGTTGTTGTATTTTGGAGTCAGGTAGTGTGGTTGCTTTCGGCTTTGTTCTTTTTGTTCAGTATTGCTTGGCCTACTTGGGAGTCTTTTGTGGTTCCATACAAATTTTAGGATTGTTTCTTCTATTTCTGTGAAAATTGTCATGAGTATTTTTTTAGATTTACCTTTTTCACTTATTATGATTATCACTATTTTATGAGTGAGGGTCTCAACCCTGTTGCCCAGGCTGGAATGCAGTGGCACTCTCACGGCTTACTGCAGCCTTGAATTCCTGGTCTCAGGCAATCCCCCCACTTCAGCCTCCTGAGTGGCTGGGACTATAGGCGGGCCACCACACTTGGCTCAATTAGTTGAGCTTTGGTAAAGATGAGGTCTCACTATGCTGCCAGGCTGGCCTTGAACTCTAGGGCTCAACGGATCCTCCCACCTTGGCCTCCCAAAGCGATTGGATTGTAGGCATGAGCCACCATACCTGGGCCCCTTTTTGGTTTTTGGTTGATACATGTTTGTACATATTTATGGGGGTACACGTGATATTCTATGAACAGAATGTGTAGTGACCAAGTCAGGGTATTGAGGGTATCCATTACCTTGAGTATTTACAATTTTTATGTGTTGAGAACATTTTAAATACTCCTTCCTAGCTCTTTTGAAATATATAACACACTGTTAACTGTAGTCACTCAACTCAGCTCTAAAACCTTTTTTTTTTTTTTTTTTTGAGTCAGTGTCTCACTCTGTCGCCCAGACCGGAGTGCAGTGGCCGCTCCCGGCCACCGCAGCCTCGCCCTGCTGGGATCCGGCGATCCTTCCGCCTCAGCCTTCCAAGCAGCTGGAACTACAGGCGTGCGCTACCACGCCCGGCTAATTTTTTGATTTATTGTAAAGATGAGGTCTCGCCAAGTTGCCCAGGCGGATCTTGAACCCACAGTCTCAGGCAATTCACTCACCTCAGCCTCCCAAGGTGTGAGATTACAGGCTGAGCCACCGAGCCCAGCTAGCTCTGAAACTTTAAAACGGATTTCTTCCATTTCACTTTGTTTTTATTCATTAATAAACCTCTCTTCACCTCCCTCTGCCCACATCCACCCTCACACCCTTCCCAGCCTCTGCTCTGACATCCTACTCTCTGCCTCTGTGAGATCCACTTTTATAGCGCCTACCTATAACTAAGAACATTCTATGTCTTTCTGTGCTGGACCGTCTTACTTAAAATAATGACCTCCAGCTCCATTCATGTAGCTGCCAATGACACGATTTCACGTTCAGGTCCAAACAGCACTGCAGTGTGTCTATAGACCACCTTTTCTTTCTTCATTCACCCATTGATAGACGTTTAGCTTGGTTCCATGCCTCAGCTATTGTGAACAGTGCTGCAATAAACATGGCGGTGCAAAAATATTTTGGGAATTCTGATTCCTTTTCCTTTGGACAAATATCCGGTCGTGGGATTGCCGGATTGTACGGTTGCTCTAGTTTAAGGATTTTGTGATACTCCATACTGTTCTCCATAGTGGCTGTACTAATTCACCTTCCTCCCAATAGTGGATCATGAGGGCTCTTTGCTTCACATCCTTGCCAGCATGTTATTATCCTACTTTTTTTTTTTGAGTTGGCGTCTCACTCTCACTCGGGCTGGAGTGCAGTGGCATGCTCACGGCCACCCCAGCCTCAACCTGCTGGGCTCTTGCAACCCTTCTGCCTCAGCCTTCCAAGTAGCTGGAACTACACGCACCCCCACTCCTGGCTCATTTTTAAATTTTTATTGTAGAGATGAGGTCTCGCCAAGTTGCCCAGGCTGGTCTCGAACCCGTGTACTCAGGTAACCCTCTAGTCTCCACCTCCAAAGTGCTGGGATTATAGGTGTAAGCCACCACGTCTGGCCTATTTTTGTCTTTTTAATAATATCCATTCTGACTAAGGTAAGATATCTCACTCTGGTTTTGATTTGCATTTCTCTAGTGATTAGGGATGTTGAACATTTTGTCATATACCTGTTGGCCTTTTGTATGTCTTCTTTTGAGAAATGTCTACTCATGTCCTTTGTTCACTTTTTAATGAAATTATTTGTTTTACTTTGACTATTGAGTTTTTTGAGTTCCTGATATAGTCTAGTATTGGTCCCTTGTTAGATGAATAGTGTGCAAATATTTTCTCCTATTCAACAGGTTGTTTCTTCATTTTGTTGAATCCTTTGCTGTGCACAAACTTTTTAGTTTAATATAGTCCCATTTGTCTATTTTGGGGTTTTTTCCTGTGCTTTGATGCTTTAGCCATACAAGTTTTGCCTGGAACCACATTATAAAGTGTTTATTCTATGTTTTTTTCTAGAAGTTTAATAGTTTCAGGTCTTATATTTAAGTCTTTAATCCATTTTGAGTTGATTTTTATTTATAATGAGAGATAGGAATCCAGTTTCATTCTTCTGCATATGTGTATCCTATTTTCCCAGGATTATTTATTGAAGAGAGTATAATTTTCCCAATTGTTCTTGGCACCTTTGTTGAAAATCAGTTGGCAACAAATATGTGGGTTAATTTCTAGGTTGTCCTGTTTCATTGATCATTATTTCTGTTTTTATACCAATACCATGCTGTTTGGGTTGTTGTAGCCTTAGGATGTATTTTGGAATATGTTAGTGTACTGCTCCCAGCTCTGTTCTTTTCACAGAATTGCTTTGAACAGTCTGGCTAGTTTTGGGTTCCATAAGAATTTTAGAATTGTTTCCATTTCTGTGGAAAAATAATGGCATTGGTATTTTGATAGGGACTTCATTGAATCTGTAGACGGCTTTGGGTAGGATGTCCGTTTTAATGTTAAACCTGATCCATGAGCATGAGATTTTTTTTTTCCATTTGTGTGTGTCCGCTACAATTACTTTCATCAGGCTTTTGTAGTTTTCCTTGTAGAAGTCTGTTGCCTCCTTGGTTAAATTTATTCCCAGCTATTTTTTTGTAGCTGTTGCAAATAATATTGCCCTCTTGATTTCTTTCTCAGTTATTTCGTTTTGGGTGTATAGAAATGCTACTGGTTTTTGTATGCTAACTTTCTTGTCCTAGAACTTTACTGAATTTACCTATTAGATCTAAGCATTTTTTGATGATTTGTATTTTTATGGTATCAGTTGTAATGTCTCCTTTTAAATTTCTGCTTTTATTTGTGTGGATATTCTCTCTTTTTTTCTCCATTAGTGTAGCTAGTCATTTATCACCCTTTTTTCTTTTTCAAAAAAGAATTTTAATTCATGGGTCTCTGTAATTATGTTATTTTTATTTCGTTTATTTTGTTCTACTGTGATCTTTGTTATTTCTCTCCTGAAACTAATGTTTGGTTTGGTTTGCTTGGTTCTTGCTTTTCTAGTTCCCTCAGGTGCATTACTAGACTTCTTTAAAACCTTCCTACTCTTGATGTTGGTGTTTGTTTCTATGAAATTCCCTCTTGGCACTGTTTTTCCTATATCCTATAGGTTTGGGTATGTTGTGTTTTTATTTTCATTTGTTTCAGTAATTTCATTTCCACCATAATTTCCTTCCTTGACCCAGTGGTCATTCAGGAGCGAGTTAATTTCCATGTATTTGTACAGTTTCAAAAGGTCCTCTTATTGATTTCTAGTTTTATGCCACTGCGGTCTGAGAAGATACTTGGTACAATTTCCGTTTTTAAACTTTTGAGGTTTGTTTTGTGTCCTAACATATGATCTATCCCGGAGAATGTTCCATGTGCTGATAAGAATGTGTATTCTGTTACTGTTGGATGAAATGTTCTGTGAATGTCTGTTAGGTTCATTTAGTCTAAAATGCGGTTAAAATCCAATGTTTCTTTGTTGATTTTTTGTCCAGATGATCTCTCTAATGCTGGGAATGGGGTTTTGAAGTACCCAATGTTATTGTGTTAGGAGTCTATCTCTCTTTTTAGATATAATGCTATTTGCTTTATGTTTCTGGGTGCTTCAGTATTAGATGTATATGTGTATATATATATATATATATATATATATATATTTACAACTGTTATATCCTCTTGCTGAATTGATCCTTTATCATTTTATAATGACATTCTTTGTCTCTTTTTACTGTTTTTGGCTTAACATTTGTTTTATTTGATATAAGGATAGCTACTACTGCTCTTTTTTTGGTTTCTGTTTGTATGGAATATCTTTCCCCATTCCTTTACATTCAGATTACAAGTGTCCATACAGATGAAGTGAGTGTCTTGTAGGCAGCATACGGTTGGGGCATGTTTTTAATTCATTCAGCCAATCTATATTTTTTAATTGCAAAGTTCAATCTGTTTACATTCAAGGTTATTATTAATACATGAGAGCATATTCCTATCATTTTATAACAGATTCCTAGTTGTTTTGTATAGCCTTTGCTTTTTTCCCTCTCATCATATATCACTAAAGTTGAGTGGTTTTCTGTAGCAGTACCATTTAGGTTCTTTCTCTTCCTCATTTGTGTGTTCCCTCTACCAGTGGGTTTTATACTTTCATGTGTTTCGATTATGGTAATATGGTCCTTTGACTTCTCGCTATAGGGTTTTCTTAAGCATTTCTCTTTTTTTTGAGTTGGAGAATCACTCTGTCGCCCAGACTGGAATGCAGTGGCCACTCCCGGCCACCACAGCCTCAACCTGCTGGGCTCCAGCAATCCTTCTACCTCAGCCTTCCGAGTAGCCAGAATTACAGGTGTGCACTACTTCACCCGGATAATTTTTTATTTATTGCAGAGATGAGGTCTCGCCAAGTTGCCCAGGCTTAAGCATTTCTTGTAGCACAAGTTTAGTGGTGATGAATTCCCATAGCCTTTGCTTCTTAGGAAAGGACATAACTTCTCCTTCATTTCTGAAGGATAACTTTGCTAGGTATAGTATCCTTGGCTGCCAGTTTTTTTTTTCTTTCAACACTTTGTATATATAATCCCATTCTTTCCTGGTCTGTAATGCTCATTTTTGCTGAGAAATATGCTGTTAATCTAATGGTGGGGGTTCTCTTATGGGTGACTAAATCTTTCTCTTGCTGTTTTTATTATTCTCTGCCTTATTATTCTCTGACTTGATAGTTTGACTATAATGTGCTATGAAGAAGATCTTTATGAATTGTACCTGTTTGGGGTTCTCTGAAATTCCTGTATGTGGATGGCTAAACATCTTGGTAGACATAGGAAGTTTCTAAGAATTATTTCATTAATTATGTTTTCTATCCCTTTAGTTTTCTCTTTGTCTTTTGGTGCATTGAAAATTTAAATATTTATTCACCTTATTGTGTCACGTGTGTCACATAAGCTTTATTCTTTTTTCATTATTTTTGTCTGGATCATTTTAAAGGATGTTGTCGGACAGGAAGCCACACCGCAGTCATGGCTTTTTCTTTTCAATTTTAAAGATATGGGGTACAATTCAGGATTAGGTATATAAGTGGCCACAGTACAGGTAAAGTTTGGGTCTCCCTTTGGTCCCCATGTCACCTGGTTTGAGATCAGGTACACTTACTGGTGTTATATGCTTGCCCTCCTTCCCCTGGCAGTTTCTGGCTACTGCCAATCCCTTTCTTATAGTATTATGGTAAATGTTCAGGGTCCATTTATGAATGAAAACATGTCTCAGTTCTTTGTTTCTGTGATAAATAACTGAGTGCTTATAGATTCTAAATCCATCCAAGTTGTTGTGAAGTACACAATTATGTTCTTCTTTATGGCTGCATAATATTCCATCATGTATATATACCACTTTTATTTACCCAGTCCAGTTATGGAAATTGGAATAGGCAATCAATTCCTCATCAAAACGCCAAAAGTCCATGCCATCAGAAATAAGACGGACAAGTGGGACTTCACCAAACTGAAAAACTTCTACAAAGCAAAGAAACCATTAACAGAGTGGGGAGACAACCTACAGAATGGGAAAAAATATTTGCCAACAAAGGCCTCACATCCAGAATCTACAAGGAACTCAAATATGTCAAAAGGAAAAAAACAAACAGCCCCCTTAAAAAGTGGGCAAAAGATACAAACAGACACAGCTCAAAAGAAGACATATGAGCAGCCACCAGGTACATGAAAAAATGCTCAGCCTCACTAATCATCAGCCCTGGCTTTTAAAGACACACAGCCAGCCACCCGTGGAGCTGGAGGTGGCAGTTCACTGAATTAGGATCACCCCACCAGCTGCACCTTTAATATCTGAAGAAAGTATGTGCTAACCTGATCAGAGGCACAAAGGAAAAGAATCTCAAAGCAAAAAGACTGGTTTGCATGCCTACCAAGACTTTGCACGTCATTATAAGAAAACTTCAGTGTGGTGAAGGTTCTAGACACGGGATCACTTCCAGATGAAAATCCACGTGGAACTCATTGACTTGCACAGTCCTTCTGAGATCGTCAGACAGCTTACTTCCATCAATACTGAGCTGGAGTTGAGGTTGGCTGATGCTTAAGCCAACCACTTTAATAAATCGATTATACTTGTTTAAAAAAAAAAAAAGAGAGACCAGACTCGGTGGCTCAGTCTGTAATTAATCCCAGCACTTTGGGAAGCCAAGGCACGTGGATTGTCTGAGCCCATGGATTCGAGACCAGCCTGGGCAGCATGGCAAGACCTTGTCTCTACAATAAATCAAAAATTATCCAGGCACGGTAGCACGCACCTGTAGTTCTGGCTACTTGGAAGGCTGAGGCAGAAGGATTGCCAGAGCCCAGCAAGTCAATGCTGGGGTGGCCATGAGCGTGCCACTGCACTCCAGCCTGGGTGACAGAGTGAGACTCTGACTGAGATAAAAGACATAACATTTTTTTCTGTTTGATGTATTTCATTGTTGAAGCTTTCAAATGCATTTTGCATTTCATTCCATTAATTCTTCAGTTCTAGAATTTGGTTATTTTTTGTGATATTCGTATCTTGAATTGTTTTTCTGATTTCTTTGTACGAAATTCTTTTGTGTCTCACTGACCTTCTTTAATATTATTTTTAAATCTTTATGTGGTATTTTGTAAGTTTCTTTTTCATTGGAATTTATTGGAGAATTATTACATTCTTTGGAGGTGTCATATTTCCTTGCGTTTTCATGTTTGTATTCTTGAACTAATATCTGCATATGTGGTGTCACAGTAGCTTCTTCCAAGTTTTTGAATTTGTTTTAGTAGGGGAGGACTTTTTCCTGAAGTTGTATCTATGGTATTGGTTGTGCAGGGCACTTTGGTTTTGATTCTGGGTATGTGCAATAGTGTGTCTATGTGACTTCTTTGGCTATAAACAGCACCAGTAGGGTCTGGGGTTTCCTTAGTAGCTTAGTATCAGTTGTTAGTGGAGGCTGCAAAGTTTGGCTAGAGATGGGTACACCAGGTGGGCCAGTCATTAGGCCCCAGTGGTAGCAATGACAGGCCAAGCATGCCTGTCCTGGGGTCCCAGAATGGTGTACGCTGGCACTAATTTTAGAAAGTCCAGGAAATTTAACTTGAGGCCTTAATTTTATGCAGGCGGTGGCAGCAGAGGACCAAAAGGATAGAGGACAGGCCCTTGGGCCCCTGGGCTGCGGGTGTGGCAAGGGTGATGTCATTAGTAATGGTAGGACAATCCTCTGCCACCCAAGTGATCCATGCTGGTGACAGGGTGGCTGGGTTCTCCATACCCACAGTTGGTGTGTTCAAGTGGATACCCGTGGTGGTGGAACTGGGAGGTTGGGTGGGCTGGTCCTTATGTCCCCAGGAGGAATGTTTAGGTGCCAGTGGTGGTGGTGGATGTGGCAGGGCCATGCCTAGACCCTCAGACAGCATGCTGTGGCACCGGTGGGGGAAGGGAAGGCTGGAGCTGGGCAGCGTGGGCCTGTCCTGAGGCCCTGCAGCTGTGGGCGCAGGTGCTGACTGTGGTAGTCAGATCACCCCGCCTTCCCTACAGAATGCTTGGATGGTAGCAACAGCAGCTGCACTGTATGTAGACTTATTCCTGGAGAAGTTGGGGCTTCTTTCAATGACTGCAGTCATAAACAGCCAGAGAATGAGCACTTTAGCCCCAGGTAACAACTATAAGCAGGGTCGCCTTTCATCGGGGCACTTTCAAATGCATGGGTGGCCGAGTAGCTGACAATGGCGTGTGCTTCAATGCTGGAGGCAGCAGCCAGCAGTGTACCCACCTGTTTACAGGAAATGCCAATGAGGCTCCAGCAATATAGAGGTACAGGGGCTGTTTGGCCAGGGACAGGATGCACTCTGGTGGGGGCTCTCAAAATGGCACCTTCCTGTAGCTGCTGAGGACACTGGTGGGGCTGAGGTGTGGGACCTGGCATGAGCTCTCCCTCTAGAGCAATGCCATCCTTCAGTCTCCAGGCAGCAGCCTATGTCAGTCTCAGGGTTCACATAGTTGAGGGGCTCTCCCATGGCAGGAGTCCATGGAGGGAATGTGACCGATGAGGGTCACTCACTTACCCTTTCCCTGCACTGGGGAGCCTCTCCAGGGTCCCACCCAAATCCAGACAAGCAGATTGCCTGCTTTCACCTCCTTCCTTGACTTAAGTATTTCCTGTCACCTCTGTTGAATTTCCTCATTCTTTCTTAGGTGAGCTCTGTGAGGTGTGATTATTTACTTCTTCTCTAGTTAGCCATCTTGAAGCCTCTCCTGGTATTTGGATAGGGATTTAATTGAATCTGCACATTTCTTTGGGCATGGTTATTTTAACAATATTAATCTTTTCAATCCATGAACATGGGATGCCTGTCCATTTTTTAAATGACCTCTTAAATTACTGCGGTCAGTGTTTTCTAGATCCTATTTCATTGTAAACATCTATCACCTCCTTGGTTAAGTTTATTCCTAGGTTTGGTTTGTTTTATTTATTTATTTTTATTATAAAGATGTGAGGTACAATTCAGGGTTAGATATATAAACATCGATCATGCAGGTACCCTTGTTGATGACGTATGCCCCTCCCTCCCCTAGCAGTTTCCCTCAACTGCCAATCCCACCCCCCCTCCCCTGACAGTTTCCCACTACTGCCAATTGCTTTCTTATAGCATTATAATTATTCAAGGTCCGTTTATGAGTGAGAACATATGGAACTCTGTTCTTTGCTTCTGTGACAAATCACTGAGTACGATCGACTCCAAATCCATCCAAGTTGCTGCAAAGTCCATATATTTATCCTTCTTTATGGCTGCATAATATTCCATTGTGTATATGTACCACAATTTTTAAATCCAGTCCAGCTGGCTTCATTTTGTAGCTATCATAAATGAGAGCTTATTCTTAAGTTCTTTTTCAGGTAGTTTGTTATTAGTATATAGAAACAATACTAATTTTTGCAAGTTAATATGTATCTCCAACTTTACTGAATTCTTGTATCAGTTGTAAGATATTTTTGTCATGTCTTTAGGTTTTTCTATATATAAGATCATGTCCTCTGCAAAGAAGGAAAATATGACATCCTCTTTTCCAATTTGAATATCCCTTATTTCTTATTCTTACCTAATTGCTCTCGCCAGGACATCCAGTATTATGTCAAATAAGAGTGGTGAAAGTGAGGATCCTTGTCTTTTTCCAGTTTGAAGAAGAAAGTCCTTCAGCTTTTCTCCAGATAGCTGTGGGTTTGTTATATATACAGACTTCATTTGTTGATGTATATGGCTTTCATTGTGTTAAGGGAGAAGAAACTTTCCAGTCATTATTTCTTGAGGTTTTTTTTTCCTTATAATGAAGAGATGTTGAATTTTATCAAATGTTTTTTTCTGCATCTATTGAGATGATAATTTTACCCTTCATTCTACTGACGCAATATAACACATTTATTGATTTATTAAACCATTCCTGCATCCCTGGGATAAAGCCCACTTAATCATGGTGTATTATCTTTCTGATGTGCTGTTAGATTTAGAGTGCTCATATTTTGCTGAGGATTTCTGCACCTATGTTTATCATGGATATTGATCTGTAGTTGTATTATGTCCTTGTCTGGTTTGGGTAGTAAGGTAATGCCGGCCTTGTAGAATGAGTCAGGATGAATTCTCTCTTCTTAAGTGTTTTGGAATAGTTGGGTTTGGGGGATAGAGAAGAACTGGTGCATTTCTTTGGAAGTTTGGTAGAATTCAGCAGTAAACCTGTCTGGTTCTGGGGTTTCCATTGTTGGGAGACTTTTTATTACTAATTCAATATTGTTGCTTGTCATTGGTCTGCTCAAATTTTCTATTTCTTCCCATTTCAGTATTGTTAGGTCATATGTGTCCAAGAGTGTATCCATTTTTCTCTGTGTTTTCCAATTGCTGACATGTAGCTGCTCATAATAGTCTCTAATCCTTTGTATTTATGTGGCATCAGTTATAACATCTTTTCATTTCTGCTGTTATTTGGGCATTGCCTTTTTTCTTCTTGATTAGTCTAGATGTGGATTTGTTGGTTTTGTTTATCTTTTCAAAAACCCAACTTTTATTTCACTGATCTTTTGTATTTTTTGTCTCTATTTCATTTAGTTTTGCTGGAATCTTCATTATTCTTTCCCTTTACTAATTTAGGGTTTGATTTATTCTTAGTTTTCTAGTTCCTTGAAATGCATCATTAAGTTATTTGAAATCTTTCTACTTATTTTGATATAGGTGTTTAATGCTATAAACATCCCTCTTTGCACTGTTTTTACTGTATCCCATAAGTTTTTGTATGTTGTTTCCATTTTCATTTGTCTCAAAAATCTTTTTCATAGGCTTCTCAATTTCTTCTTTACCCCAACAGTCACTCAGAACTGTGTAGTTTGATTTCCATATATATCTGTTCAATTTCCAAAGTTCCTCTTGTCACTGATTTCTGGTTTTATGCTGTTGTAGCCTGAGAAGACAGCTTGATATTATTTCAATGTTTAAAAATTTGCTAACACTTGTTTTGTGTCCTAACATATGGTCTATCCTGGAGAATGTTCCATTTGCTGATAAGAAGAGTGTGTGTTCTGCATATGCAGATGAAATGGTGTATAGACGTCTGTGAGGTCCATTTAATCTATGGCCCTGCTGAAAGCCAGTGTTTGTTGATTTTTCCATCCAGTTGCTCTGTCCAATACTGAATATGAGGTGTTTAAGTCCCCAAATATTATTGTATCGAAATCTGTCTCTTTCTTTAGCCCTAATACCATTTGGTTTGTAGATATGGGTACTCCAGTGTTAAAAGTATATGTTTTCAACTGTTATATCCCCTTGCTGAACAGATCCATTTATCATTATACAATGATAAACTGTCTGTTTTTTTGACTTAAAGTATGTTTGTGCAACATAAGTGTGGCTAGTCTTGAAGGCTTTAGGTTTCCATTTGTGTGGAATATCTTTTTTCTTTCATTCACTTATAGCCTATGTGCACCTGTGCAGAGGAAATGAGTTTCTTGTAGGGGGCATATAGTTGACTCTTATTTTTTAAATCCATTTACATATATATTTTATTTGGGGAATTTAAACCATTTACATTCAAGGCTATTGCAAATAGATAAGGAGTTCTATCATGTTATTGTTTTGATTGTTTTATATATGTTTCTTTCTTTCTTATTAATCTTTGTGATTTTGTGGTTTTTCTCCAGTGATAACCTTTTATTCCTTTCTCTTTCTCATATGTGCATCAGCTCTACTAGTAAATTTGATTTCATATTTTCATGATGGCAGATTTCACTTCCAGATGTAGGAATCCTTAAGCATTTCTTGTAGGGCCAGTCTGGTAGTAATGAATTCTCTCAATATTCACTTATCTTGGAAAAGTTTATTTTCTGAAGTGTACCTTTGCTGGGTATGGTATTCTTGGCTGACAGGATTATTTGTTTGTTTGTTTGTTTGTTTGTTTGTTTGTCTTTCAGCACTTTTAATATGTCATTTCATTCCTTCCTGGTCTGCAAAGTATCTGCTCGGAAATCTGCTGCTAGTCTGGTGGAGATTCCCTTTTATATTTTTGGTGTTTTTAAGAATTCTTTGTCTTTGATTTTTGACAATTTGATGAAAATGTGCCTCAGAGAGGACCTTTTTTATGTTGGATCTATTTGGGAATTTTTGAGCTTCTTGTATCTGTGAATGTTTATTTCTCTCCCAAAACTTGAGAAGTTCTCAGGTATTATTAAGCAAGGTTTTTAAAGTTTTTCTCATTACTTCTCCTTCTGGGGCTTCCAAAATGTGAATATTTATTTGCTTGACAGTGTCTCATATGTCATGTGGGCTTGCTTCATTTTTTAAAAATTTTTATAGTTTGTTCTGTCTGGTTTATTTCAAAAAGACCTGTCTTCAAACTTATATATTATTTCTCCTCTTGATCAAGTCTACTTTAGAAGCTCTCGACTATATTTTTGTTTCATACATTGAACTTTTTAAGTTCCAGGATATCTGTTTGGTTTTTTATGATATTTAAGTCATTGTTGAATATCCTGTTTAGATTATGAATTGTTTTCCTGATATCTTTGTTCTCTTGTAACTCATTCAGTTTCCTTAAGATGTTTTTCTTTGTGGTTTATTACAGGAGAATTATTGTGTTCCTTTGGAGGTGTCATGTATCCTTGTTTTTTCAACTTTTTTGTGTGTCCCTAAGTTGATGTCTGTGTGTCTGGAGTAACAGACACTTCTTCCACTTATATGGAATAGCCTTTATAGGGAAATGCTTTTCCTATAGAGTTATACATATATTTGTATTCACATTATCATTTGAGTAGAGTGTTTTGATGTGGTTCTGGGTGGATGCAGAAGTGCTATTCATACAATTAGACCAAGATCAGTGCTAATGCTATCTGCCTTCTCTAGGGACTTAAACTGCTTAGTGCTTAGGTTGTTTGTGGAGGCTACAATTAGGCTTTCCTGGGGACAGGGACACTGGAGCAGGCCAGTCTTTGAGTCCACAGGTGGTCTTCATGAGCAGTGGTGGTGGTGAGCCAGCCCTCAGACTTCCAGGTAGCAAGCACAGGCATGCTGCTACCTCACCCCAAGAGCGTGCGGAGACACCACAGATGGTGGCAGCCCCTGGAAAGCAGATGTCAGGCTCTGAGGACAGCACACTTCTCTCCCTGTGTCCTGGGGCAGCCTCCCTAATGTGTGGGATTGCCTGCTTCCCAGGGTATAAGGTGCTTGTTTGCCAAGGACACAGTCATAATGCTGATCCCAGCTGGTGTCATTATACTGTAGCACTCAGGGTAGATGTAGGAGTATGTTGGCAGGTCCCTACAGACATAGAGATGCAGGAGCTGGCCCCAGGACAGGATGTACTCTAACTGCTTTCAAGAAGGTGCCATGCTACAGCCATTTGGGTCCTGGGGATTTAATGGAACCCTGTGTGAATTCCCTCCCTGGAACAATGCAATTGCATGGACTCTGGGCATCTCTCTACACTAGGCTGAGGACTTGTGAGGGCCGAACAGATCTCCTGTAGCTAGGATTGCAGGCATCTGTGGGAGGAGGGTGGACTACTGGGGATCTCCTGCTTACCATTTCTTTACAATGGGAAGTTCCTTCCGGCTCTGAGCTGATCCTAGCCAGCTGCTTCACTTCTCTACGTGACTATATTTAGTTTCTAAGCCTCTGAGGGTCCCTGTGACTTCCTACTGAATTCCAGTGTTTTCCCTTAGAACTCTATTCAGTTGTTGATTGGGCCTTCTGCTACTTGTTGTTTTGGTTCTTCTGTGTAGAGATGAGTGACTCCCTTCACTCAGCTATCTTTATGATGTCTCTCTTCTAGGAGTTTTACAGTTTTGCATTTTATATTTAAGTCTGTGGTCCATTATGAGTTAATTTTTGTGAAGGGTGTAAGGTCTGTGTTAGATTCAATTTTTTGCATGTGGTTACCCAGTAGTTACAGCACCATTTATTGGCAAGACTGTGTTTTCTGTATTGTATTGCCTCCGTTTCTTTGTCAAAGGTAAATTGCCTATATTTATGTGGTCTATTTTGTGGATCTAAATTCTGTTCCATTGTTCTATTATTTCATCACTACTACACTGTCCTGATTACTGTAGCTTTATACTAAGTCTTGATGTTGGGAAGTGTCAATTCTCTGACTTTTTTTGTCTTCTTCAACATTGTATTGAATATTGTGGGTCTTTGTCTCTCCATATAAATGTTAGAATCAGTTAGTCAATATATATTTTTAAAACTTCCTGGAGTTTTGTTTAGAGTTGCAATGAATTCTATAAATCAATTTTGGGAGAACAGACATCTTGACAATACTGTCTTCCTGTACGTGAACACAGAATATTACCCCATTTATTTTCTGATTCATCAGTTTTGTAGTTTTTCTCAAATAAGTCTTGCATATATTTCCTTAATTTTACACCTAAATATATTCTCTTGGTATTGCCTTTTAATGTCAAATTCCACTTGTTCATTTTTGGTATATAGGAAAGCAATTGACTTTTGTATATTAACCTTGTATCCTGCAACCTTGCTATAATTTCTTATGCGTTCCAGATATTTTTGTTGTTGATTCTTTTGCATTTTCAACTGAGACAGTCATGTCATTCAAGAAAAATTTTATTTCTTCCCAATCTGTATACCTTTTGTTTCATTTCCCCTTCTTGTTATATTAGCTAGAACTTCCAGTATGATGTTGAATAAGCGTTGTGACAAGAAACATCCCTGTCTTGTTCCTGATCTTATTCCTGGTTTGTTGAGAGTTTGTATCATGAATGGGTGTTGGATTTTGTCAAATACTTTACCTGCATCTAGTGATATGATCTTGTAATTTTTCTTCTTTAGCCTGTTGATGTAATAGATTACATTATGTGTTTTTTGATATTTCATTGGCCCTGCATACCTAGCATTAATTCAACTTGGTCATGGTGTATAGTTTTTATAAAATTGTTGGAGTTTCTTAATATTTTGTTTAGGATTTTTTAACAACTGTTCGTGAAAGTTATTCATCTTTAAGTTTTTTTATTGCACGTATTTGTCTGCTTGGAATTAGAGTAATGCTGGCTTCATATGAGTTAGGAAGTATTTCTTCTGCTTCTGTCTTGTGGAAGAGAGTACAGAGAATTGGTATGATTTCTTCCTTAAATTTTTGGAAGAATTCATCAGGTAACACATCTGTGCCTGGTGCTTTCTGTTTTGGATATTTATTAATCATTCATTCTGCTTTTTCAATAGATATGGGCCTGTTAAGATTGTGTTTCTTCTTGTATGAATGGTAGCTGATAGTGTTTTTCAAAAAATCGGTTCATCTCATCTAGGTTCTCAAATTTGTGGGCATAGTTATTCATGGTAACCCTTTATCATCATTTTTAATGCCCATGTGATTGTAGAGATGTCTCTTTTTTCATTTCAAGGACTGCGATATCTTCTTGGATAATTGACCTCTTTATCCCTGATAACTTACCTGTTTTAAATTCTGTTCTGTCTGAAATTAATATGGCTACTCCCAGTTTATTTTAATCAATGTTAGCATGATATACCTTTTCTATCTATTTACTTCTTTTTTTTTAAATGAGAAAGCAGGATTTATTGAGAGGACAGAAAATCTCCCACAGTGGGAGGGGACTTGAGAGGGTTGCCCTATCTGCTCACTTTCAACCCAAATGTGTCCTTTTTTTTTTTTTAAGTTTAGAAGTGTGGGATATATCTAAGGACTTACTACACACATAAATTGTGTGCAGGTGAGGCTTGGACTTCTAGTGAGCCCTCGCTCCCCCTGGTACTCAGTGGACCTGGTACTCAGTGTGTGGTTGTGTGCCCCTTCTTCCTCCTCCCTTCAGTGTCCAGCATCTGTTGTTCCTACCTCTGGTCTCACATGTCCAGTGATCGGGGCCTACTTATGAGGGGGAACAAGTAGTAGTCGGCTTTTGTTTCTGTGATGGTTCACCTAGAATAATGATCTCCAGCGCATCCGTATTGCTTCAAAGGACATGAATTTGTTCCTTTTTATGACTGTATTTCATCATGTATATGTACATTTTCTTTATCCAGTCTACTTTCAATGGGCATCTGGGTTGCTTCCATGTTTTTGCTATTGTGAATAGTGCTACAATGAACATACATGTGCAGGTGCCTTTTGGTAGAGCAATTTATGGATATATTCCCAGAAGTGAGACTACTGGATCATATGGTAGTTCAGTTTTTAGTTGAGAAAACACTACGCTGCTTTCCACAAGGGTTGAACTAGCTTACATTCCCACCAGCAGTGTAGAAGTGTTCTTTTTTTCTCCACAGCTTCACCAATACCTGTTGTTTTTTGACTTTTTAATGATAGCCATCCTGACTAGTGTGAGATGATAGCTCATGGTGGTTTACATTTGCATTTCACTGATCATTGCTGAGACTGAGCATTTTTTCATGTTTGTTGGCTGCTTGAATGTTTTTCTTTGAGAACTGTCTGTTCATGTGCTTTGCCCACTTAAAAAAATGTTTTTCCTGTCAGTTCATTTGAGTTTCTTGTGGATCCTGGATGTTAGCCCTTTGTCAGATGCATAGTTTGCAAATGTATTTTCCTATTCTGTAGGTTGTCTCTTTACTCTCTTGATATGGTTTATTTTGTTGTGCAAAAAAAATTTTTCAGTTTGATAAGGTCCTACTTGTCAATTTTAGATTTTGCTGTATTTGATTGTGAAGACTTGGCCATGAATTCCTTGCCTACTCTGATGTCCAGGAGGGTGCTTCTTAAGTTTTCTTCTAATGTTCTTACAGTTTGAGGTTTTCCATTTAAGTCTCTGATTCATTTTAAGTTAATTTTTATAGATGGCGAAAAGTAAAAGTCCAGTTTCAATCTCCTGCATGTGGTTAGCCAGTTTTCCCAACACCATTTGCTAACTGTGGTTTTCTTTCCCAACATTTGTTTTCACTGGCTTTGTCAAAAATTAGTGGGTTGAAGGTCTATGGTTTTATTTCTGAATTCTCTGTCCAGTTCCATCTGTATCTATTCCTGTACCAGTACAACACTGTCTTGGTTATTGTAGTCTTGTAGTAAAGTTTGACGTCTGGAAATGTAATGCCTCCAGCTTTGTTCTTTTTGCTGAGGATTTCTTTTGCTATTTGGGCTTTTTTTTTTTTTTGGTTTCCATATAAATTTCTGTACCGTCTTGTCTAGGTCTGTGAAAATTGATACTGAAAACTTGATAGGAGCTGTGTTGAATCTATAGGTTGCCTTGGGTAGAATGGACATCTTGACAGTATTGATTCTTCCAATGCAAGAGCATGGGATGCTTTTCCATTGGTGTCATCCTTGATTTTTTAGAGCAGTGCTTCATAGTTCTCATTGTAAAGGTCTTTCACCTCTTTGGTTAGGTCCATGCCAAGCTGTGTGTGGTTATTGTGAATGGGACTGTTTTTTTATTCAGTTCTTAGCCTGCTTGTTCTTGGTGTATAGAAATGCAAGGGTTTTTATTTTTTGCACGTTGATTTTGTATCCCTAGGCTTTACCACAATTGTTTATCAGTGCAGAGAGGCTTTTGACAGGCTCTCTAGGGTTTTCTAGGTACAGAATCATATCATCTGCAGAGAAAGAGAACTTTTCCTTTCCTATTTGGATACCTATAATTTCTGTCTCCTGCCTGATTGCTCTGGCTAGGCCTTCCAGTACTATGTGAAATATAAGAGGTGAGAGTGAACATCCTTGTCTTGTTCCAGTTGTTAGGGCAAATGCTTCCAGCATGATATTGGCTGCAGGTTTGTTATAGAAGGCTCTCATTATTTTGAGGAATGTTCCTTCAATGCCTAGGTGTTCGAAGGTTATCAAGAATAGATGTTGGGTTTTGTCAAATGCTTCTTCCCCCATCGAATGAGATAGTCATGTTACACCTGGCCTTACACCTGTTTATGTGATGGATTATGTTTATTGATTTCTCCCAGGCTTTCAGTGCTCTATTGTATGTCTCAACTGTAATCTTTTCCACAAGTCAATGTTGTGATTTGTTCAGCTGCCTTACCGTGTTTTCAAGTAATGTCTGCCATTTTCCACCCTGAGTTCCAAAACCAAAGCAATCACCTTATATCAGTCACTCAGGCAGCCCCCAGACATTACAGGGAAAACACTTTAATAATGAAAATAAGTGCTCCCTGCAGAACCAGAGACTAGAATCCTATACTCGGTTACATGGTCTGCCATCTTCAAGAATGCCACCAAATTAAGTGGGAGGTGGGAGTTGTAGGGGCATGTAAAATGCCATGCTTTTCAATCATTTCTAGGTTGTTTCTTCATTCGAGGATTACCTGATTGCTGTAAACCACTGACTGCTTCCCAGAGTTCTGACAAAGTTCATCTGGCAGTTTTTGCTTGGTTTTTTTATGTTTCTGTGAAGGGAAGGGTCCTTAGAAGTACTCTTCTATTTTTGCTGTTATCACTCACTCTACCCTCTGTTTTTTTGGACAAGCCATCTTAAACCTCTTCTTCCTGACTCTCTGTAGCCACAATTCTACAGAACTGGGCATGAGGCTGGAGTGCTGTTGGAATTTAATCCATTTCTCTATTCACAGGTGATTTGAAGGTATTCTGTCTCCTAGTCCTGCTGGAAGCATGAGTCATGTGGTTTTACTTGTACTTCTTGTTGGTTTTTATGCTTTCTTTTTTTAAGGAGGGTAAGTAGGGAGACTCGAAGTCAGATATTCTCCAAGCCAGGTTGAAAGCCTTCTTAAAATTATCTCTTGTTCTTAGCACTCCTATCTAATCAGTCAGCAAGTCTTATCAACTCCTTGGATTTGCTAACTCCTGGCTTCTCTCCATCCATGTCACTGGTTAAAGCCAACACCATTTCTCTGCCCCCTTTGTTGCTTTTGTTGCCCTCTTCTCATCACCGGTCTCTCGCTTTCCACTCTTACTTCTTCTGCTACACCATTCTTCATGCATCAGTCCAAGGGAGCTCTTTAAATATACATTGGATCTCACCGCTTTCCCACTTAAATGTTCCAATAGCTTCCTGTCACAGCATCTTGGGTTCAGTTTCACTGGACACAGCCTAATCAGGAATCCTTGTGCTGGCCACTTATTGAGAAAGGGCTCCACGGCGGGCAGCTGGGAAGCTGCACAGAATCCCCCTCAGAGTTCCATCTGTCCTCATGGAGCACTGCCTCTGTGGTGGTTCACTTCCCATTCCTTTTTTGGGCCTGCCATGTGCACCTATGGGCCCTGAGGGTCAGAGGTAGTTTATGAACATCTCTGTTGGGTTTGCATTAAGAAGTTGTTGGTGGCCAGGCTCAGTGGATCATTCCAGCACTTTGGGAGGCCAGGGCGAGTGGATTGCCTGAGCCCACAGGTTCTTGACCCACCCGGGCAACTGGGCAAGACCTCATCTCTACGATAAATCAAAAATTAGCCGAGCATGGTAGCGCATGTCTGTGGTTCCGGCTACTTGGAAGACTGAGGCAGAAGGATCTCTGGAGCCCGGCAGGTTGACGCTGGGGTGGCCGGGAGCATGCCACTGCATTCCAGCCTGGGTGACAGAGTGGGACTCTGACTCAAAGAAAGAAAAAAGAAGTTATTGTTGTGTAGGTGGCTTGAGTCCTGAAGGCACACAGGTGGGGCCCCCCTGTGTTTCCTGCGTGTCCTTAAGATCAGGGATGAAGTTCTCTTTCCCTCCATACCCCCAGTGCCTGCCATGAAGCAGGGTCTCCAGTGAGGGTTACTGAGCTAGCCTGCCCCACCTGGGGTCTCTGTCTCTCCTATAGCAAGTTCACATTAGCCATGTACCCCTCGGCTCCCTGGAACAGGCCGTTTCCTAAGTAAGCATCACTGTGGGTCTGCATGTTTTCTCTGATTATTGGAAATTCCTCAAGTATTGACTGGTTTGATTCCGGGGCCTCTTAAGGGGCCAGCGACACTGGAACGCAGCCCATGGGGCCACAGGAGACAGATGCCACCGCATCTTTTCCTGAAACAGGGTTCAGGCTGAGGGGGTCACAGCCAAGAGGTCCCCCAGGGCCCCTTTGTCCTCCTCCCATTCACAGGCCTCCTGCAGCCAGCAGGGGTGGGGGAGCCAGCTGAGCTGATTACTTTTGACATTAGTTGTTACCATAATTTTGACGTGGAACCTCCCCCCCCCGCTTGGGGGTGGCTCTGACTGTGTCCAGGTTTCGGCTTGAGGAGCTACAGGGAGCCTCTCGGCCCCAGATCTGGCCTGGCTGGGAGGCGGCCTGGGAAGGGACCGGTGTTTCTCAAGCCTGCGCGCCCTCGGGGCCTGGGGGTGGGGCCCCAGCAGATGTCTGGATTTGGTAGCCAGGGCCTGGAGCCGGATGCGGAGAAGGAGGCCTGCAACTCATTTCCCCATTAAACATTCTGAGAACATCTGTGCCGGTTTCCAAGGCTTCTCTCTCACTAATTGCTCTGATTGTTGTGTGAAGTTAAGAACTGGCACGTTTCCGCGATGTTGTGATGAAGGTGAAAAGATCGCCCTTAATTAGATTAAAAACATTTTTTTCTTCCCGTGTAATTTCGCCTTGAACATCAAGGCCACTTTTTTGTTTTCCTCATCCAAAGACCTCCAGAAACTTTCCTCCCCACCTCTCCAGAGGTTTCTGGGGAATGTCCTGTGAGCTCAACTCTTGGAGAAGATAGCGCTTAACCCAGATTCCATTGTATATTAAAGTTTCCCCGGGCTGCTCTTGCTGCCTGGAAGCTTCCCCTGAAAATGTGTCTTGGGAGGCCTGGACAGTGACTTCCTGCAGCGTGGAGACCCGGGTGGGTCACCTCAGTTGCTGTGGATGGCCGTGCCATTCCCAGGGATGGCTCAGGCTCACAGCTGACCCTGTCCAGGCTCGTCGCAGCCTGTCCTCCGCGGCGCCCCCGCGGCTCAGACCCGCCCTTAGTCCCGCAGAGCCTGCCTGTTCACTCGAGATGTGTGTGCGCCAAGGCCCGCGATCCCCGTTGTGAGGCGACGTTTGCATCCTGAACTCTGGGGTGGTGGCAAGCCCGGCATCCTCCGTGGGATTTTTCAGGATCCCAGAGGTCGTCTTTGACTCTGCCACATCGCCTTCACGCTGGAGTCGAATCTATTCTGCCCACCTTGGACCTGACGTGAGAACCAACGTGTTCCCTCATTTGCTCCGAGCGCACTCTTGCACCAAGCTGTGGAGAGGGGCTCACTGGAGGTTTGGGGAGATGGGGGGCTTGTGTCACAGCAGGAGGAAGTTAACGGCCGGCCCGGGGGAGCCCCCTTCTAAGAGTCCCTCGCGCCATTGCAGGGCTGAGGCCAGGGCCTCTGCCTCAGGCCAGCCTTCTTCCTCCCTGCCCTCCGCCCCAAGAAGCCTAGTGAGGGCCGTACAGGGCCGCTGACCCCTTTCGGGACCTTGGCTCCCCCCAGGCCCATCTCCTCGGGCCCACACCTCACCCCCGAGTTTGTCACACACATTCCTGAGGGCTCTCTTGGTAACAGATGATGGAACCCCAACTCAAACAAGCTTAAGCACAAGAGCGACATTTTCTGGCGCACACAGCTGGACCCAGCTGTTTCAGACACAGCTGGACCCCAGGGCTGAGATGAGCTTACACACTTGCTCTCCTCCTCCCCCTCACGCGCTCCCTCCCCGGCCCTTTCCCTCTTTTGTTCTCCCTCTCCCATGCTCTCTGTCCGTTGGCCTCGCAGCATGGCTGCATCCTCAGGAGACGGCTTTCTAGAGGGGCCTAGATGGCCCCTGGCTTGTCTCCGCCGGCTTAGCAAACCCAGCAGAAAGAGGCCGTCACTTTTCCCAAAATTCCTGCCAGAATCTACGGCCAGGCCCCCGTGGGCCCCAACTGGGGTCCAAGCCAGTCTTGGACCTGCTGCTGCGTCTCTCGTGGGCGAGGCCTGAGCCACGAGGACCCTTCTGGGGATGGCCAGTAGGTCACTGGACCCTGCAAACTAGGAGTGGGAAAAGGGAAGTCCCCCTCAGGAAGATTTGAGAAGCCGTTCCCAGAATCCAGGCCTGGCTGCCGGGCAGGCAAAAACAACAGGTGTCCACTCAAGCAAGGTATTTTCCTAAGCGGAACTGGGTGCCAGCTGTGAATATACGTTTTCACCCCATTCTTTGCCTTGTTCCTGGCAGCTGTTGTGGGAATGGCTTTTACACTTTCCGTCCGTGTCCCTTACTTCTCGCCCCTGAGTAGACACAGGTGGTGGTGGGGCCACTCTGGCTCAGGGTCTGTGAGCCGGGCATGGGCAGCTGGCACAGGCTGTGGGGCTGTGGCTCAGCAATGTCACGCAGGGCCTGGCTGCAGCTGTCCGGATGCCCTGGGGAGGGCTGCTCCTTCACGGTGCAGGATCCACGGGGTTTTGGTGAAGCCACTGAGAAGGGGGGATTTCTTGAGGGGGCTAGGGAAGGGGGCTTCTGCTTGGGAAGGACAGGGAGAGCTTCTGTTCATCCCCGGGAAGTGAGCTCAGGGGACTTGACAGTGCCAGGCCCCGGAGAGGCATGGCGGGGGGCGGAAAGCAAGGTTCCTGTGCCAAGGGCCAGGCACACATAAGCCCTGCAGTCATCCAGGGGAGGGGGCCATCTCCGGAGTCCTGGAAAACTCGTGGAGAGAGAGGGCTTGGGTTCCACCTGGGAGATTAGGCAGGATTTTAATCAGTCATGAGGGGAAGGACAGAGGGTGAGCCCCTGGGTGAAGTTACAAGGAAGGGCCCAGACACCAGTGAGATGCCCTCAAGGCAGAGGGCAGCAGGAGTGGGCTGGGGCCTTGCCATGGTTGGACTTGGTGCTTAGACGCTGACCTGAACTGGGCAAGAGGAGTTGGAGGCTCGATGAGAAAGCAGAGGAGGTGAGACCAGACGCTCATGGGAAGAGAGCTCCTTGTCGCCGTGTGGGCAGCTCCAGGCCAGGTGCGGGGACAGAGCCTGGCAAGTCCAGGACGAGATGTGCAGGGTCGCGGGCAAGAAAGCCAGGCACAGATCAGGGAAACGTCTCCACGTCTCGCTTCCTGACTTGTAAAAGTATCATTCAAACACACAGAGACAGAGGAAGGAAGTAAAAAAAATCACCCCAAGTCCCATCACCCAAAGGCAAACACAGTCAACATTTGGGTCTGCTTCCTTCCACTCTTATTTCTGTGCCCACGTGTGTTTTTTTAAAATAAAAGTCGAATCCCCTTATCGAGCAGGACCACAGACTAGAAAGGAAGACGCTGTGCTGAGTTTGGTTCCTGCTCCCTTGAGAGAGGGTGAAACTTGGCAGCCAACTTCCCAGCTGGGTCAGTCGCCACGCCTGAGGCGGCCTTTGCCATCCCAGACCTCCCATTTTCCTAGAAAACAAAATTGTTTTGTTCTGCCCTGAAAACTCAGGCCCAGATTCTGGCCTTGACAAGGCAAAGGCAGCCAAGAAATTAAAGCATCAAAAACTGGGACTGTCTTAGGAAAGTGTGACTTCATTGTCACCAGGATGCCGCGCTCTGTCCCCAAGGCCAGGCACTCTGGACAGTCCAGCGAAAGGACTCTGGCATTGCTACGGTGCCCTCTGCAGGGCACGGGTGTTCAGATGAGCTACCCTTCCGAGTCCACCGTGGCTCGGCCTTCTCTGTAGCTGTGAGTTCGGGCTGTGACAGACACGTCAGAGGCCGGGCGAGGTGACAGGCCAGGCCTCTTTGGGCACCGTACTTGCCCTCAGACCCTGGCCTGGATGGGGAAACACCAGGGTGTCGGGGAAGAGCTGAATTCCCACCGCCTGCCCACTCCCCTCTACACTCTCCTAGATGCCTGACTTGGCTGTGACCACAGGTGGAAACAGGAAAGAGGTGGGGGCCCTTGTCACTGCCTCCCTGTGGCGCAAGAGGCACTCCCCAGAGCTGCTAACACACAAATCAGGCAGACAGCAACTTCTCCTTTTGGTTCAGAAAAGCAAACCGGTGGAGCCCCTCTCTTTGTCCCTTGTTATGGGGGCCATGTGAGTCGTTTCCAGGATTAAACCAAAGAGCATACATTCCTCTCTGGCAGGTGCAGGCCCCACCCACTCCAGGCAGCCAGCGGATGTGCACATTTTAATTTCCCAGAGCACCAGGGCTGAACATTTCTCAGGGGTCAGGTGGCTCACCCTTGGCCTTCAGGCTTTGGAGATGGCACTTGTCATCCTGATCGTTTGGAAAGCAGTCCCATGTTCTAACCCCCACGTTACAGCTCGTTCCTTCTGCATAGAAGTGATGCAAACATCAAAATATGTATTTGTGTTCTTTTTCTATCTTCCTTTTTTTTTTTTTTTGGAAAGAACATTTGAATCCTGAATGAGGCTTTACCTCTGTCACTTAACAACTGTATAATATAACCCAGGGTACTTGAATCTCAGCCCCGCATCTCTGAAACAGGGGTGGTAGTAAAATGTTCCCGTCAGCTCCCAGACCTGTGGGCCTCTGAATGTGCACACATTCTTCAAGGCTTACCGGCCCTTCCCTGGGCTCTCGGAGGATGTCACGGGCACAGAGCCCTTCTCTCGAAGCCCTGCTCCTGGCTGTGACTAAGTAATGTCTGTGCAGTTTCCTGCTGGAAGTCTGCCTCTGGCCCCCACGGGCCATGAGCTCCTGAGCTTATTTACATTTCCCTGATTGCTAGTCAGGAGCAACACCTTTCTACATACTCGTCAGCTCTTTGGATTCCTCTTTTGTGATGTGCAAGCTTGCGTGCTGCCCATTTTCTATTCAGTTTTTAAGTTTTTCCTATCAATCTGTAGTTCTTTGTATTTTGCAGGCATGATTCTTTTGTGGTTGTTTTCTAAGGTGTACCTCCATGCTTCTTAACTAACATAGTAAAAGTCATCAGTCTTCTATGGCTCTGGCGTATTAGATTTTAAAGAATCCTTCCTCGCCCCGAGGTCATTAAGATTTTCTTCCATATTCAGTCACATGGCCTTTATCGTTCTGCTTTTCATAATTGGTTTTTCAATTCCTTGTAATGACAAGAATGACTTTTTGGTGTATGGTGAGGGGCCAGTTTAACCTCGTCTCATGGGGTACCCAGTCGGCCCTGGACATTTTACTGAGAAGTCCATCCTCTTCCCATGATACGCAGGCCACCCTGTGACACACAGCCAGCATCCACACATGTGTGGGCGGTTTCTCGACACTCAGTCCTATCCCATGGCGCATCTCCCTCTCCCTGCACCACACTGCCTTAATAACCACTGCTTTGGAAGTCCTGATGTTTGGGAAAGCAAGTTCTCCCACCTTGTCCTCTTCAAGAATATTGCCAATTCTTGGGTTTTTGCACTTTTTTTTTTTTTTTTTGAGTTGGAGTCTCACTCTGTCACCCAGACTGGAGTGCAGTGGGCCGCTCCCGGCCACCGCAGCCTCAACCCTCTGGCTCTGGAGATCCTTCCGCCTCAGCCTTCCAAGTAGCTGGAACTACAGGCAAGCGCTACCATGCCCAGCTCATTTTTTTATTCGTTGTAGAGATGAGGTCTTGCCAAGTTGCCCAAGCAGGTCTCGAACCCGCAGGCTCAGGCAATCCACTCACCTCAGCCTCCCAAAGGCGTGGGATTACAGGCTGAGCCACCGAGCCCGGCTAGGTTTCTGCACTTTTAAAATGACTCTTAGAATCACCCTGCCAGGGTTCTCACATACAAACGTGGAGATTTTATTAAAGTTTAGAGAGAGATGAATTTACATTAGATTTATTATGGTTAAGGTTCTTCAGTATTGAGTCTTCTAGTGAATGGAATGAAGGCGTATTTCTCCATTTACTTTTTTATATCTTCTTCAATGGCTCTCATTGAAGTTTTACAGTTTAATTTCCATAGAGTTCCTGCATATCTTTAAATAAGAAATTAAGATTTTTTTGTAGTGGTGTATACAGGTTTTTTTCACTTTCATCTTGAAATTTTTGATTTAGATAAAAGACAAGGCTGGGCACCGTGGCTTAACCTGTAATCTCAGCACTTTGGGAGGCCGAGTCAAGAGGATTGCCTGCGCTCGTGGGTTCAAGACGAGCCCGCGGGTTCGAGACCAGCCCGGGTAACTTGGCAAGACCTCGTCTCTACAATAAATCAAAAATTAGCCGGGCGTGGTAGCACGCGCCTGTAGTTCCAGCCTTTTGGAAGGCTGAGGTGGAAGGATCGCCGGAGCCCAGCAGGTCGACACTGGGGTGGCTGTGAGCGTGCCACTGCACTCCAGCCTGGGCAACAGAGTGAGACACCAGCTCAAAAAAAAAAAAAAGAAAGAAAGAAGGGAAAAAAATAGTAGATTCCCATATCCCTTTGGCCAGCTTCCCCTGATATTATCTTACACAACCATGGCATATTGACCAAAACTAAGAAATTAACATTGGTACAACATAGTTCATCTATCTGGATTTCCCCAGTTTAACTACCAATGTCCTTTATCTGTTCCAGGGCCCATCTGGGATCCATCATGACATTCATTTAGGAGGTCTCCTTAGTCTTCTATAACTGCCCATAGCTTCTCAGCCTTTTCACTACCTTGACACTTTTGAAGAATGCCAGGCAGGTGTCGGTGTTCCTCATTTTGGGTTTGTCCGGTGTTTTCTCAGGACTAGCCTGGGGTTGTCGGGTTAGGGGAAGACTGCCACTGAGGGGAGGTGGTCTTTGCATTGCGTCACGTAAGTGGAACATGCATCCACGTGGCTTTTCATGGTGACTATTAACTTTGAGTTTCTTAGTAAAAGTGGTGTCAACCAGGTTCCTCCACTGTGTCCGAATTCCTGTTTTCCCATTTTCATAGTTTAGTCATTAGAAGTGAGTCACTGAGTACAGCCACTCTTAAGGGGAAGGGAGTTCGGCTCTGCCTCCTGCAGGAACATATCAAAAAAATCTGTGAAAGTATGCTAAAGCCACCATGGCAATTAAAATGCATTTTGAGGGAAAACGAAACATTTCATCTACTAATTTTAGCATCCATTCATGGATCTTTCCTGCAGCAAATGTTACTGTGATGTATTTCTATTTTCTTCATTCCTTTTGCATTTATTAGGTGAAATTCTTCTGTAAGGAAGAGTTGTCCCTTTCCTCTTTTTTGATTTAGATAAAAGACAAGGCTGGGCACCGTGGCTCAACCTGTAATCTCAGCACTTTGGGAGGCCGAGGCGAGAGGATTGCCTGAGCTCGTGGGTTCGAAACGAGCCCGCGGGTTCGAGACCAGCCCGAGTAACTTGGCAAGACCTTAATTATTTATCAGTATGGACTCAGAAATATTAATTTTTTGAGTTATAACTGATGGTAGCACATTCTTTCATTGCTCAAACTTTTCTAGTTTTGGCCATTGGTAGGTTCGTGTGTCCTTTTGATGTCTCCCCATCTCTTTACTTATTTTTTAGCATTTTCTTCTTTTCTGACACTTGACAGTACTTCAGGTTCATCTTATATTTTCCCCGTCATAGCCCTGGAATCATCACCTATTCATCCACAGAGCCCTGGCTCCTGGTATTTAGAAACCAGGATCTGGGCACTGGGTGTGCTTGTGGCCACTGAGGTGCCACTGTTTCTATCTCCTCTCAGTGGACAGAGCCAAGAAATGTATGTATGTGCATAACCTGAGAATGCACACGATACTGTGTATGTATCTATGGTATGCATACATACGTACCTATATGAAGCTAACCATGAGTTCTTACTGATGTTTCCGACCACAGAGTTCGCCGTTGCTTCACCATCCCTACGTATCTATAACTTCTTCTCTGACAGTAAGAAACCTGGCTCCTATTACCTACAATTTATTTACTTACTTGTGTAACCCTATTGTACACATGTGAAACAAACTTATCTAATAGATTAGTGGGTTTATGAGTCTTTTGTCTTTAACCATGCAATGTCTCATCAAAACACTGTTTTTGAAAGCAATGTAAGCCAGTTCTTTCTTCCTTTCTCCTTTAGAGCTATGCCATACATTTGTAAGACACTTAGAATACATTCCTTCCTAGGATCCTCCAACATCCTGGTGAATTTTTTTAAAATTTGCATACAGTAAAAGTCACTCTGGGAGATTCATAGTTCTGTGGGCTTTGACAAGTGCCTGGAGTTAGGGACACAGGGACACCACCACAGTACCATGAATAGAAGTTCTGTACCTCTAAAAATGCCTCAGGGCACTTTTGATGTCAAGTACATTTTGAAGTCAAGTACTCCTCCTCCCCCTAACCGCTGGCAGCCAATGATCTGCTTTAATCTCTGCAGTTTTGCTTTTCTAGAATGTCGTATAAATGGAATCCTACAATGTGTAGCCTTTTGCATCTGGCTTCTTCCACTACTTAGCAAAATGCACTTAAGATGCATCCATGCTATTGCAAGAATCATGAGATCATTTCTTCTTATGGCTGAGTGGTATTCTGTTGCACGGACGTACCACTTTTAGTTTATCCATTCACCTGTTGAAGGACACCTTGGGTGTTTCCAGTATTTGATAATTGTAAGTGCCTATACACCTTAAGTACAGGTAATTATGGACATACATATTTAATTCACTTGGGTAGAGATCTGTGAAGGAACAGCTAAGTCACGTGGTATAGGTTTACTTGACTTTATAAGAAACCGCCAAACTGTTTTCCAGAGTCTCTGTGTCATCTTTCATTCCCATCAGCAACATGTGAGAGTTCAGTTGCTCCAAATCCTCAAGAGTGTTTGGCATTGTTAAGCTTCGATTTTTTTTTTTTAATTTTAGCATTCAAATAACGTGTAGTGGTATCTCACTGTAGTTTTAATTTGTATTTCCATAATGATTGTTGAATGAGCATCTTTTCAGGTGCTTACTTGTAATCCAGTTTTAAAATTAAATTGTTTGCTTTACTACTGTAAAGCTGTAAGTTTCCTTTATATAGTGTAGGTACGAGTCCTTGACCAGATAGGTGATATGCAAATATTTTCTCCAAGTCTGTGTCTTGTTTTATCATGCTGTTAACAATGTCTTTTGCAAAGCAAACACTTTTAATTTAGATAAAGTCCAATTTGTTGATTCTTTTTCTCTTATGGGTTGAAATCCAAAGTCCCAGAGATTTTTCTCCTGTTTTCTTCAAGAATTTTATAGTTTTATGCTTTTTCTTGAGTTTTTTTTTTGTTTTTTAGTAAGATTGAATATAATATTTTTTAAACTTTCACTTACTAACTGTTGATGGTCTCCCACATTAGGCATAAATGCTAAATATACTATAATTCTTACACACATAAAAGTATACACAGAGCACATTCATACATTTATATTAGGAATAATTTTAAGAGACAGTTGTATTGCTTTGACGCGGAAAAACTTTTCTTTTTATAAAGCAAAAGATATATCACTTTAAAAACATAAAACAATTTCTGTGATTAAAAAAACAACATAATTAAGGTGAAAAGACCAAAGATAGACTGAGGAAGATATTTGTGTCTTATATACAAAGGGCTAATGTCTCTAATTTATTAAAGAAAACATTCCTGCAAAGTGATAAGCAAAAATGAGTAAAAGATATGAACAGGCAATTCTGCAAGAGGGAACCCAAACAGGCACCAAGCCCATAAAAGTCGTTGAAAACAGATGGAAATGACAGCAGGACCCAGTTTTTATCCATGCTTGGTGAGCCCTACAAAGGGTGCAGACAGCCAGTTCATTCAGTCATGGATATGAGAAAACTGGGGGAGTCTTAATTGCTCCAGCTTCTTGGGAAAGCAATCCAGCAACATCTATTTAAGTTACTGAGGACACACTTTCTCACCCTGCTCCAATACATCAGCTCTTAGGAATAAAAACAGATGCTGCACCATTGTCTGAAGAAATGGCGTAAAATGAAGTCTGAATGTACAGGCTACACAGAATGGTTGAGTTAATCATGGACAATCAAAACGATGGACAATTATGCAACTACTAAAATGAGAGTTGGAACCCTGTCAATATACTTTGACAGAGAGAAATGAGATGAGTATGCAGCAGAGTGACAGAAACAAAGTGACAAGAACGGAGCCATCCCGTGTGTATAAAAGCAACTGCCACCTACTGTCTGCTGTTAGGTTGGTGCAAACTTACTTGCGGTTTTCGCAGGTTGACATGTGCCATTTAGCCGGGCTCGGTGGCTCAGCCTGTAATCCCGCGCCTTTGGGAGGCTTAGGTGAGTGGGTTGCCTGAGCCCACGGGTTCGAGACCCAACCTGGGCAGTTGGCAAGACCTCATCTCTACAATAAATCAAAATGAGCCGGGCGTGGTAGCGCACGCCTACAGTTCCAGCTACTTGGAAGGCTGAGGTGGAAGGATCGCTGGACCCCAGCAAGTCAAGGCTGCTGTGGCCGGGAACGGCCACTGAATTCCAGTCTGGGTGACAGAGTGAGACTCCAACTCAAAAAAAAAAGAAAAAGAAATGTGCCGTTTGATATTGGAATACATTCTTAATAGATGTGGTTATGTTATACATCATTTTAATGCACATCTATCACTTTGTGTTTTTGCTGATAACTTATTACTTGCTGTTTAGTTTATATTTGTCTTAAGCTATAGAAACCATGTAAGACAAAAAGCAAACTTGAGTGATTTTCCTCTTTGAGTTCAAAATGGGTCGTAAAGCAGCAGAGACAACTGCAACATCAATGACACATTTGGCCCAGGAACTGCTAAGGAATGGACAGTGCAGTGGTGGTTCGAGAGGTTTTGCAAAGGAGACAAGATCCTTGGAGATGAGAAGTGTCGTAGCTGGCCATCGAAAGTTGACAAAGACCAACTGAGAGCAATCATCGAAGATGATCCTTACAACTACACAAGAAGTTGCCGAAGAACTCAATGTTGACCTTTCTGTGGTTGTTCGGCATTTGAAGCAAATTGGAAAGGTGAAAGAGCTCAATCAATAGGTGCCTTGTGAGCTGACCGAAAATCAAAAAGACTGTCATTTTGAAGTGTCCTTTTAGCATCTACAACATCTACACAACAACCATGAACCATTACAAGTGCATACTATACATCAACTGGCCACGACCAGCTCAGTGGTTGAACTGAGAAGAGCTCCAAACCATGTCCCAAAGCCAAACTTGGGGCAAAAGCAGGTCATGATCACTGTTTGGTGGTCTGCTACCAGTCTGACCCACTACAGCTTTCTGAATCCCAGTGAAACCATGATATCTAAGAATGCTCAGCACGTCGATGAGATGCACCGAAAACTGCAACGCCTGCAGCCAGCACTGGTCAACAGAAAGGGCCCGATTCTTCTCCACAACGCTCAACCACACATCACACAACCAACGCTTCAGAAGTTGGACAAATTGGGTTCATCTGCCGTATTCCTCTGACCTCTCGCCAACCTACTACCACTTCTTCAAGCATCTCCACAACTTTTTGTATAGAAAACGCTTCCGTAGCGCGCGCCTGTAGTTCCGGCTACTAGGAAGGCTGAGGCGGAAGGAACGCCGGAGCCCAGCAGGTTGAGGCTGTGGTGGCCGGGAGCGGCCACTGCACTCCAGTCTGGGCGACAGAGTGAGACTCCAACTCAAAAAAAAAAAAAAAAAAAGAAAGAAAGAAAGAGAAAACACTCAGGATTCACGGGCTCAGACACAGAGGTGTTGTAAACACCCCGGGGGTCATCTCCAACACCCACTCACCTCATCCCGCCGTGATGTAAGCATGACTGTTGGGGCTGGAGCTCCCAGGCATGAGCTCCACTCCTCACTGGCCCTGGGAGCTTGCAGGTTGGTCCTGTGGCAGTGGCATTTCGGGCTAAGGGGCCTAATGCACCGTCCCCACAACCAGCAGGAAGCAGAAACTGCTTTCCAAGCATTTGTTGAGTCCCGAAACACCAATTTTTTGCTCTGCAGGAATAAACAAAGGTACTTCTCATTAGCAAAAATGCGTTGATTGTGATGGTTCCTATTTTGATGAATAAAGCTATGTTTGAGCCTAGTTACAGTGATTTAAAATTCACAGTCCAAAACTGCAATTACTTTTGCACCAACCTGAGCTAGGGATCCAGCTGGCCTAGGGGAGGAAGGCCATTGTTAATCTTTGAATTATCCCACTTCTTATAAAGAATGCTTAATCCTTTTGCAATAAAAACTTTAAATGGAGAGGAAAATAAGTCCAGAGCAAATACTTATACAGAGTAAAGATGGATACAGGCCCGTCCCCTGAGCTCCTGGAGTCAGAGTCACCAAGGGTGGGCCCGGGAATCTGAATGTGAAGACAGCTTTTAGGATGACTCCTGTGCCCTGTTGGGATGCAAGTGGTGGACATGCCATCATGTTTTGAGCAAGCTCTGGGTTTCCCCTCCCTCCTAAGTTCTTGACTTCTTGTACGCAGGGGTCCCACCACCCTGTCTTTCCTGGCCTGCCACTGTGTATTAGGGGAAAGCATGGTGGGAGGAGTGTCTCTTGCCGGTCCCTGTGCCTGCCACCTGTTTGATTCTTGACCCAAGTATCGCCTGTGGCCCTGGGGAGAGGCCCAGAGCCTGAGGTGGGGACACCTGAGCTCAGCCCCAAGCAGAGTTACCACTCAGGAGCATTCACTGTCTCAGATACCGGGGTGTTCACCCTGGGGGGGTCATCTTAAACACCCACTCACCTCAACCCGCCTCGATGTAAGCATGATGGTCGGGGCTGCAGCTCCCAGGCATGAGCGCCACTCCTCATCGGCCCTGGGAGCTTGCAGGCCGGTCCCATGGCCTTGGGAGTTTGGGCTAAGGGGCCTGATGCACTGTCCCCACACTCTCCACAGCGAGGAAGAGCCCCACGCTGCTAGAGGTGAGCACCGCCCACTTCATGAGAACCAACAGCTTCGCCGAAGATCTGGACCTAGAAGGGGAAACACTGCTGACACCCATCACCCACGTCTCACAGTGAGTACCCCTCGCTCGAAGGGGCCGCGACGGAGGGGCGTGGCACTCAGAGGCCACCTCGGCAATGGGGAAGGCTGACTCTCCGGCCGGGACACTGTCTACTCACCCCATGCCCACCACTTGCCACCTGGCCCCAGTGCCCGGGCACCAGACAGGAGAGAACAGGGGTACTTCCCGCCGAGTCTGGGAACATGATCCTCTTGTTTTGACTTATGGAAAATCAGACTGATCGTTTTCCACTTGTTTTCATGCTTCGAGCGTCTGAGATTGTTTTTCTCTCCCCTAACCCCCTCCTCTACCGACCCCCGAAAAGAGACGACTTTGTTTTTTAGCATTTCCCCATGGAACCCTGGCCAAAGCCACAGGGCAGATGCCGGGTGCAGTCTGCCAGTTGCTGCTGCTGTCCTCAGGGGTTCCTTCAGGTGGGGGAAATGGCTGATTTTCCACGCCTTCCAGTTGGCCTTCCCCTGAGGCACAGCTGGCCTGGGATGCATGCCCAGCCTCCCCCGCCGTCACGGCATCACCAGGCCAATCGCCGGTGCCCAGCCATGGTGTGATTTCCCTGCGACGTGTGACTCAGTGCTCCCAGCTGGAGCTCCCAGCTAGAGCACCCAGTAGTGAGGGCAGTGGTAGGGCTGGTGGGGTGCTCAGGCCCATTCTGGCTGCCACCCCGTTGGGGTTTCCCCTTGAGAAGTCTGTCTGTGTCAGAATGTATGAGCGACACCCTTGACCCTTCTGAAGGTCTCCTGCTGGGGCTCTTTCCTTCTCTACCAATGTTTCTCTAAAGGGGGTTGTGTTCTCAATACTCTTTGGGGTCAGAAGGTTGGCCCAAGCGGTGTGTGCCTTTGTTGCAGTGAGATCCTAGACCTCCTGCGTGGTTACCAGCCAAGTGCAGGCTTGGCCTTGCAGGTGACTAAGGAAATTGGGACCCGCCATACTGGGAGTTGCTTGCGAAACTTGAAGACTGGCAGGGCTGGGTAACCAGAAAGAGGCCACCCCCAGGGAAGGTGGGCTGTCTTAAGGTAGTCATGATCACACAGGACCTGCCCATCTTTCTAAAACTCCAGGTTCACAGGGAGGTTGGCAGCACCCTATGGTTGGCAGACCATGGAGCGTGCACGGGCCCCAGAGGCCAGTGGGTCACTGGCAAGCAGGTGCAACTCACCACGGATGCCCTGAGAACAGGGCTTGATGGGTTGGCTGGGTAAATGGCAGGAGAAGAGAGAGGTATGACCAGGGAGGCAGTCAGACAAGCTGGGCAGGTGCAGGTTGGCACTGAAGACATAACTATGGCTTACACTATGGCTAAGGCCTACACCAAGTCTGGGGTGTGAGAGACCCGTGTTAAATGTCAGTTTTAATAGCTGGTGTTGTGTGCAACACGCATGGCAGTGCCTGGTCAGAGTGGGGACAGCCAAGTGTATACTAGAACTATGGCAGGCCTGAGTTTGGGCCCAGGCGTCACCCAGGCATCACATGGCCACTCAGTCTGTCCCTTCTTGTCCTCCTGGCATTTGTTGCTCCTGTAGGAGCTCATTCTCCTTGCTGCACTGGGCGGTCAGGGCTGTCTACCGCCATCCATCTAGCTGGGCAGTCAGGCCTCACCAGCTCCTAGGTCCTAAGAGACCCCTGCAGGGAGGCCCTGGTGAGGGTGGTGAAAAATCGGGCACTGGTATGAACCACAGGCAAGCCTGCAGCTGCCGTCACTGGCCCTGTACAGACTGCTTAGGGTGGCACTAGCACATACCAAGCTCCCTAGAGCCAAGGGATACCCACCTGCCCTAAGGTGACCCCAAGCCAGTGTGGCTGTTGTCTGGAGCACTGCACCGTGCCTTGTCCCCTTCCAAGACAGTGGAGTCTAAGAGACCTGAGTGTCCCCAGTGCTCTGCCTGCTGTGTGAGTGGCATATCACAGTCCAGCAAGCTGCTGTAGGCCTTTCCGGGCCGGTACTCCCATGACCAGTTGCAGTGGGTGGTGGTCCCTCTGTTGCTTCCAGTGATATGGGGTCCAGGCAGAGCAGAAACCTGTTATCGCCCAGTCGGGTCCCTGCCTAGGAGCTTCCAGGGCCTTCCCCAGAGCAGGCCCTTCCAAAAGCAGCAGCTGGATGTGAGCCAGCCTGAGGCCAGGAAGGAGCCCAGGCATGGTTCTGGGGTGAAGGATCTGGGATGGGGGGGGAAGAGGGCAGAATGAAGTCCTGGCAAAGGGGCCGACTTGAGGCATTGTGGTCTGGGCAGGGAAGTTGGGCTGTGGCGCCATCACATCTGGGTGCCTGCCTCACCCCTCCAGGGATGCCAAGAGGGGAGGGTGGGATACAGGCAGTTAGTGTTGGGACCCAGGAACCCAGGCGCCCTCAGCACGACTGGCTCAGCAGAGGCCCAGCCTCACCTAGGGGAGAAGGCAGGCAACAGCGGGCACCATGCTTCCTCAGGCCCAGATGTCTGCAGGGCGGGCTAGGGTCTTCCTGTCTGCACTGGGGCCGTACTCCTCCCCCTCCTGCACACCCCATCTGGTGATCGAGGCCCTCAGTTAAACACGGCTCCAGCTGCTTGGGGACACAGTGAAGCTCCTGTGGGCAGCCTGGCCCCATGGTTCCTGAGCGGGGAAGAGGCACCCGCCCTGGTGTGTGCAGAGGTCTCACAGGGGGCAGATTGGGTGGGAGGCTGTTACCGAAAAACATTCATTTTTCTTCAGCATTTTACTGATGTTAAATGTATTACCATGCTGGGCCAGTTCCAGAATTCAAATTAAAAGCATAAATAAAGACACATTTTGTTTCCATCGAGCTCTCCCCGCCCGCAGGGCCCCAGGGAGGTGAGGTCACTACAGCCTTGATTACGGGAAGGTCCCAGGGGCTGGGCGAAGCTTCTCTTTCCCGGGCTCGTTAGCCAGGAGTGGGGCACGGGGCAAGGAGGCCTGGGGCAGGTTAGGGAGTCACTGCAAGCCCAGGGTACCAGGAGGACAGAGTAGCTGTGCCACCCCCGGCCTGGAGGCAGGCCCAGGTGCTCCCCATACAGCCGAAGGGCCTCACCTGGCTCTGGGTGGCCAGGCCTTAGGCTCACACACACCTTTCAAGTGGAAGTGGGCTTCCCACGTTCAGCAGGGAGCAAGGGAGGCCTGCTGGCCTCAAGCTCCCTGTGTCTTCTACCCAGAGCCCTTCTGCAGGGCTTCTGGGGGGCAAGCGTGAAGGAGACTGTAGGCCTGTGTGGCCAGTGGGGTGAACCTCCACATAAAGGAAAGGGGAGCCCTGCACCCCACAAGTAGCCAAGATGAGTTCCTGGGATCCTGCCCCACTCACTGTCGTCTACTTACCGAGAGTCACTGGCAGGACAGTGGGGGGGAAGATTGTGTGCGTCCCAATGCCTTGCAGGTGGTGTCTTGCCACTCCTCTGCAGCCATCAGTTTCCCACCATCTTTCCAGCATCTGCTCAGTTGTCCTTGCCTCAGTGAGGTCCCCAGGACACCCTCAGGCCCAGCTTTGTTCTTTGGATCTTGAAGCCCCAGCACCAGCTCCCTGAGCCCTTAGAACAAGACCTAGGAGGGAGCAGGGCAGGTTCAGCCCCTCCAGGACTGGCCCAGAATTTACACATCTGCCCCATCCACTGTACCCGAGACAGAAAACCCAAGCGGTCAGGACCATGAACCCAGTAGCCCAAGGCTTGGCCCAGCCCAGCCAAGTAGTGTCCCTGAAGGGCCCCTCTTTCTGTTGCAGGCAAGCCCCGTCTGCTGAATGTACAGACACCCCCCCACCCCCTGCCAATCCCACTCTGCAGGTGACCATTCGGGGAGCATTCTGCCCACTGAGATGGGTACAGGGCAGGACCAGGAGCCCCTGAGGCTGGGCAAGGAGAGGGGAAAGAAGGCAGAGGGAAAGCTGCCGAGACCCCCACCAGGTGACCGTGAGCACCTCCCTGGTGAGCATGTGCTTGCCCAGCCTCTTGCGACATGACAGCTTTGCAAATCCTTGAGCAAAACCAGTCCCGTGTGCGTTAATTAGAATTTCCATGTCTTCAACTTTCTCCTGGACCCTGCAGAATCTCACGCCAAGACGTTCAAGTTGCTCTTTTCCAGTGAGGCCGCTGTGTCCTGGCTTTCATCCACATCACTACTAACGTCTCCTGAATTCTGTGTTTGTCAGTGAGGCCAGGGCCAGTCTGTGCCTTCTGGAAACGGGGGCAAATGTCACAAGCCTGGCCCCAAATTTGGCTCCATGGACCCTGCAGGCTAGCTTTTTTGCTGGGACCAGCTTTGCTTGGGACAGTTTGGAGAAACCCGGGGCTACTACGGCCTACACTACAGACAGACCTAGGGCCCCAGGCATTGCAACTCCATGACTGCCTGAGCTCCTAGCCTTGTTTCTCACCCTGTAAACTGGTGGGAAAGGATGAAGAGGCCATTCCGGGACCCGTGTCCAGGGGGATGAGGGAGGGACTTGCCAAGAACAGATGAGACCATTTTGTCTTTCCAGACCGGTGTCTTGTCTTCTGCAAAGCTCCAGACCACCTCTGTCTGCACGAGGTGCCAAGGAAGCCCCACGGGAGCCCACGCAGGAGGGTTGTACAGGGCTGCGTGAGTCACGGGATCCCCGTCAGAGCCCCAACCAGGCTCAAGCCGTCTCTGAAATGCACGGGGGGATTAAATGTTCTCCTAATTAAATTAAAAGCGAGGCAGAGTGGCTCAGTGGGAATGAGATGGGACTGGGAATAGACGCCTTCCATCTGGCTCTCAGTCCTCCCTGGTCCAGCTGCGGTGCCCCCTGTGTCCTCCTAACCTTTCCAAGCCTCACTTCCTCCATCTGGGCACGTGAGGACGATGTGGCTGGCCTCCTGGGGCCACTGCTTTGGCGAGGGTACCACATCGTCTCAGTGGACGGGCCAGAGGAAAGCAGTGAGGCGTCTCACTTCCTCCGCAAGGGAGGGGCCACCCTGATCACCCTGGCCCAGGATGCTCTGACCAGGACCAGCCCTCTCCACTTGTGACCTCAGAGCCATGATGCTCAGGTCCTTGGCCAGGCAGGCGGTGCCAGAGCTTATAACAGAGAACGTTCATGCCACAGAGGTGGCTGAAGGACAAACTGCACTGGTATTGCCATGGAGACGCTTCTGACAGTCAGAGGGTCCTATACCGCTCCCCCACATAGTCTGTATTCTGAAAGGGGAGACGAGCCATGGCGAAGGCAGGGAACAGAGCATGCAGGCAGTATTGTTGGGGAAGGCTAAGGAATGCATCCCCTTGGGCAAGGTAGGGGAGTGGAGCAAGGCCCAGCTCCTCTGCAGGCCTGGGCTGTCCACTTCTCTGAGTAGGCTCAGAAGGCCTCTCCTGGTGTAGAATATTGTTTTGAAACTTTTAGTTAGAGGAGAAAACACACACAGACAAGTACACAGGTCTCCAGTGTGCAGCTCAAGGCATTTTTCAGCCCTGGGGACCCATGTGAGCAGCACCCAGAGGAAGCAGCAGAACCCCCAGAAAGCCCCTTAGGGTCCTGCTTTCTGCCACCAACACACTGACAGTACCCATAAGTCACATGTCTAGCAACAAGGACCAGCCTTGCCCACGTTTGAACTCTGCGTAGCTGGCCTCATGCCGTACATACCCCTCGGTGTCCAAGGTCCCTCGCTTGAGGTGATGTCTGGGAGCCTCCCCGTGGGGCTGAAGGGAGCAGTGGTTCCCTCACGTTCCTTGCTGCCCGGCACTCTGCTGTGTGTAGCGCCTACGCCACTCATCCACTCTCCTGCCTGAGGCCACTGAACAGCATCCGATGTGTAGTTGTCTTTGGCTTTGAGAATATCCAGTACATGCTTTTGGTGCATGTCTGGTTGTGTTTCTGGTAAGTATAGGCTTAGGTGTGGCTGGGTCACTGGATGGGCATATGTTCACTTTTAGTATAGACTGCCAGTTTCCCAAAGCACTCACCCAACTTTCACTCCATCAGCAACGTCTGGACATTCTGGTTGCTCCGTATCCTGACACACGGCATTCTCCATTGCTTCCTTTTTGGCCATTCTGGTGACTGTGTAGCGGCATAAAATTGTGATTTTAATTTGCATTCATCTGACGGCCAATGAAGTTGAGCCCGTTTCTTTGCTGTTATTTAGTCGAATATATCATCCTTTGTAAAATGCCCACGTCTTCTGCCTGTGTGATGTTGGGGGATCTTTTCTTACTAACTGTAGTTCTTTACATCTTTGTATATTCTGGATGAGAATCATTTGTCAGATAGATGGATGGATGGACGGACAGATAGCAAATACTGCCTCTCCCTCTGCAGGCTGCCTTTCTCCTCTCTTCATGGTGTCTTTGGATGAACAGAAGGTCTTAATTTTCATGTGGTCCAGTTAATCAAACATTTCCTCTCTGGATAGTGCCGTTTGTGTCCTATTTAAGAAACTTCTGACTATTCCCAGGTCATAAAGATATTCTGGTTTGTTCTACAGCTTTATTAGCTCACCTTTCACATGCAGATCTGCACTCCATCTGCAATCCATTTTTGCATCCAATGTGAGGCTGAGGTCAAGGCCCGCTCTTCCCCCTACTTGGAGATCCAGTTTGACTTGGCACCCTGCATGGAGTGGCCCACCCTCCCCCTGTTCCCCTGCCATATCAGCGTTGTCAGAAACCAGCTCACATGTGGCTCTCTTCCTGGACCCTATTTGGTGCCACTGGTCAGATTCAAATTGTTCTTTGTGGTCAGGGCCATGCTTCGTTCTCACTGTAGTTTTCCTAGCAGGTCTTGACAGCTGGTCATGCTGGCTCCAGCAGCTTCTGCTTCCTCCTCACTGGCTTGGCTGCCTTGCCACACACGCCAGTTTCCATGGAAACCCTCCTTTAAGTACAGAAGACTCTGGACGGGCATGGGATGGTGGGGAGCTTCTGTGCCACAGCCTTGATGTACCCCTCGTTTATTTAGATCATCTTTCATTTCGCCTAGCAATTCCGTAGTTTTCAGTGTGGTGTTCAGGAACAATTTTTCAGATGTATTCCTCATCGGCTGATGGTTTGGTGTGTGTTCACTGAGCCAGGAACTCCCAGGAAGCCCTGGCCAGCTCGGGTCATTTCATCCTGCCCATGGAACTCTGAAGCAGTCCCCAACTGCTCTGAGCCTCAGTTTCCTCTCGTGTACATTCAGGATGTATCAAACAGTGTTGGTGTGAGGCCTTGAGGAGATGGGGTAAGGCATCCGTCTGGACATACACCTGACTTGGGGAAAATGCCTGAAAATGTTAGCCAGCATGAAATGCCACTTTATGGTGGAAGATCTTGTGGGGACCTCCCTATCTGACCTGAGAGCTTTTGAAACTATGAGCTGTGGAATGCAAGTGGGGTCACAGCATGTGGCCATCAGGTGCTATCCTTAAGATATATAGAGGCCTGAGAGTCCCAAGCCCCAGGATGGTCTGGAGTCAGGGGAAGTCTACAGGTCTTTGACTCACAGCCTCGAGTCTCTGGGAAGGGGGCTCATGAGCCGTCTTGGTTCCTGAGAAGGTGTAGGCAGAAACCTAGCGCCCTATTCTCCTCTGAGGAGGGGGCTGGAGGTGGAGTCAGTGGACTGCGCCCCACAGCAGTCACAGGTGCCCCGCTGTGCATCTGTCATTTGTTCTTGCAGTCGGGCCCACCTGCCAAGGCTAGCACGCCCCCTTCAAGCAGAGTGAGGGCGAGGCTATGAGGCCTGTCTTCCCTCAGCCCTGCACGTGATGGGGGGAGAGAAGGGACCACGGTAGCTTGTCTGTCTCTAGGTAACCCACAGGTTCCCAATGGGGAGGCAATCCCAAATGTGTTAGCAGTGTTCAGACTTGGTAGCTTAGAACTGGTTAAAATTCCCGTAGCATTAACTGAGCACCTACTGTATCCATTTCTTGTGTTAGGGCTAGAAGGGGGACGCCCCTGTTGGCTAAGACTCACAACTCATGTCCTTGGTGGGTCCCTCAGAGAGCACCTAATGGGCTAGTCCTCCAGCCCACAGAAAGGAAGTTGAGGCCTCAAAAAGGATAGGGTCTTGCCATTATCACTGGGAGGTGGTGGCAAAGCCAGGACTCATTTCTAGACACACTGTCTCCAGGGGATTCTGGATCTACATGGTGGAGGCCAGCCTAGAGCCTGGAAGTTGGTAGGCAGGCGGTGGAACTATCAGGAGATGAAGGGACTCTGTGGCCCAGGGGGTGGGAGGGATAAGTCTGTGGAAAGATCATCTGGGTGCTGGTCAGGAGGCTCTTTGTGGGTGCCCTCTGCAGTAAGAATTCTTCAAGTTCAGCCTCTCTGTGCACCACAGACCTGGCTCCACCAGGAAAGGGGGACAAGGGCCCTTAGAGGTCTACGGGCCACCTGGGGGCTCCTGGATCACTTGAACAAGGCTGACCTGTCCTCCCAGGATGAAGAGTGGCCATCCCAGCTTCATGCATTCTCATGGTGCCCCAGAGGCCCCCACTAGGCATTCACACCTTAAATGTGTGAGCCGCCTTGGGGCAATGCAGATGTCCTGGCGGGGGGCCGTGCCTCAGGCACATGTCCTTGGCAAAGACTGACTAGCAGAGGAGGTCTGGCCGAAAGTCTTGTCAGGCCTGGCTGTTCCCATGGGAGGCCCAAGGGCCATCACAGAAGGGAGGGGAGGAAGAGAAATAAAGGCAGAGACAGAGGTAGACGGGAGTCTGGGCCTGGCCTCAGAGTGAGGCATCCTTCCCATGCTTCCCATGTTTCCCATCCCCACCATCTACTTTGGCCTTCTCCTAAGAAACCTCTTCACACACATGGCTGCAGCCTCAGAAACTCCCTCTGAAGATGGCATCGGGAGTGTCCTGGAAGGTGCAGGACACCTGGCATGCCTCGCCTAGGGGATTCTGAACGTCCATACAGAGAATCTCAAACTTTAGTGGGCACAAGAGCAACCTAGGAGGGAATATACATGAAACTCCCCAAAAGGGATTATTTTTAGGGGCAATTCAAGGGATTTTTCGAACGCTGATTCTGACTCTACCTACCTTTTCTTCTCATTCTTAAGAGGCCTCCTACAAGACCAGACTGCAGTGTACTCAAAGTACAATCCTTGCCACAGCAGTGTCCTAGGGTGGCCTGCTAGAGAAACTGAAATGGGTAGCAGGGGTGACTTTGCAAGGCAGTAGAGGATACTTGGGAGGGAGGGTGACAGTCAGGGTTGTTCAGAGACCTTGAAGCTACACACACATGCGCATGCACACACACGAACTCATGCTAATTCTCAATCAGGCCCCTTCTCCCAAACGGATCCCCACAGCCTCGCTGTGGTTATCCATCTAAACCAACCACCCCAGGGAGCCAGGCCTCAGAGAGAAGGTGGGCAGCACTGCGTGGCACTGGCAAAGCTGGCCCCTAGGAGTGAGACAGATGCCTTGAGTGACTCAGAAACGTGTGAACTGTCCTGCCTTTGAAATCAGCCCTGGCTTAAAAGTCACAGCAAAACTGCCTTTAACTTGGAAAATCAGAACTTTTTGCAAAATAACTCTCTGGGGTAGAAAGAGTAGGCTAAAGTCAGATCGGGACCTTCGAATCCAAGTCCTCAAGTTCTGCTCTGGTGCCATTGCCCTGGCAGACTGCACTTGGGCCCAGAGTCCTCCACCACTCCCTGGTCTGGACTGAACAGCTGTCCTCTGGCCTGGTGGAACCTTTCTGCTCCCACTTAAATCCTCCCTCTCGGACTTTTCGAAGGTGGGCTTGTTGTTCAGTGTTTTCTTTAGATTCATGTCTGGATTTGTTAAACTGAATCCCTCCCATTCGGAAACACCTGAATGCCTTTTTGCCACTTTTCTTTTTGAACTGCCCCATGAACCCACCAGCTAGGTGTGTGGGCTCCAGGTGGGCCCTCGAGGGGGCTTGTGTGGTGGGTGTAGGAACAAGGGTGCAGGTCAACCCTCTGCGGAGTGATGCTTAGGAAAACAGGCTCCCTGCTTGACCAAGCTCAGGCTGGGTGTGGGCACAGGAGGTAGGGAACGATCCACCCCAGCAGCTCTGAAAGACTTCGCTTGCGATGTTTCCCCCAGGACTCCACACACCATGGCAATGCCAAGGAGTTCTGCACTCCTCGGTAGGGCCCGTCAGCAACCTGTCCTCTGCACTGCTAAGTGACCCTTCTGACCCAACCTGACTTTAGCCCGCTCTTTTACCCCAGATACAGAGACCAGCTGCCCGAGGGATTACAGTGGGGTCAAGGGTTGGCTGCCTGGTGCTGCAGCCCTCCTCACCAAGGCCGGGCTCCCCTGGGCAGCCGGCTCAGACCCATAACCACAGCAGAGCTGTGGGAATCCATCTGGGGGGTCAGACCACATGGCCTGGATGTTGATCAGGAAAACATCCCTTTAGGTGTTAGGAGACAGACAAACTGGGCAAATGGGAGCTGCAAGACCAGAGATGACAGGACTTTGCCCAGTGGACACTGCCAGCTGACAGCACCGCCATGGTCAGATGTCAGGCTCTAACCTGAGTCCCGTACTCTCTTGCTGGTTCACCATGGCCTGTCTCCCTCTTGCACCGGGCCCAGCCGGTCCCCTTCAGCAGGACTGGACCAAGCGACCTCAGTCCTAGTGTATTCCTGGGGCTCTTACCTGAGCACCACATGCTGGCCACCCGACTGCGAGGTGAACGGCATGTGGCACTTGAGGTCTTGGGCCTGGCTATGCAGCCCTTCCCCAAGTGATGGGGAATAGAGACGTCCAGGTGAGTCCACTACAGGCTCTGCATGAAGGAGAGACATGCGGAATCAAGGCATCACATAAATTCTTGAATCTGGGGTCTGGGGCTGGCCAGAAGGGACAGTGAACTTGGGCTCTCGGGCCACAGTAGGACTTCACGATACTTAGCGGAAGACTCTGGTAGGCAACACCAGGACAGGGGTGCCAACCACCCCAATGCAAGGAAGACCAGAATGGGTCCCGGAGCCAGGGCCAGAAGCCCAGTTCCCAGCACTGGGTGAAGCAAAGTCTTGGCCTTCTCTCCCCAAAAGAAGCCACAGGAGAAACAGTGCCAGCGACCAGGAGGCCACAGCTTTCAAAAGACAGTCACATTAGCAGAAAAGGAAGCAATCAGAGCAGAGGGCCCTCAGTCTTTGTTGAGCCCACCCTCTGCCGGGGCCCCATGCCTTGGGGTCCCATCTTGGGGCTGGACTTCTGTGTGCACTGAGCACCTGAAACACTGCAGATGTTCCAATCCATCACAGCCACTTAATTCTGATGGCCTGCAGAAAGATCACTTTCTCAGTGTATCCCCAACCTGGCTACCCAGGTGCGAGGCCTAATTACCTAGGCCAAAGAGATGCTAGATGTGCCCAGCCTCTCCTCCTCACCACTGCCAGTCTCCACCCTGACACGTCTGCCTGGTCCATCTTGGTCTTCTGTAAATGTTTAACTCATATGGATGCCGGATCCCGGGATTCAGAAGTCCTGAACTGAGTGGGGGAGGAGTCGCGGTCCTTGTTACTGGTATGTTGGGGGAGCTCTAGGGGGAAAGGGCAGCCGGTCCTTCCATCCCAGGTCCACCAGTGCCACAGCCGGGAGAGTCAAGGTTGGATATGAAGAGGGACTTCCTAGAAGCAGGCAAGGAGGTGTGGTACTCAACCCCAGTGGGCACCAAGTGAGAGAGTGAGCGTGTGTCTTCTCCCTGGTGGGTGAGCGCAGCCAGGGGAATGCCTAGCTTGAAGGGCCCCTCTGTACTTTTCGGCTGCTTTGGGCCTGGAGTGCACTCCCTCACTTGTACTTGCTGGCTGCCCCTTGGGGGCCTGGTCTGGGTCTCCCTGCTGGTGAGGAGGGAGGTGTGGAAGCTGCCGGGGCCACCCAGTGTGGGCTCAGGAAGGGAAGGAATGTGACTGAGGCTGGGTGTGGCTGGGGAGAGCACAGCCAGTTGTGGGTTTTTCTTGGGGCCCAGATAGATGTGAGCAGAGCTGGAGGCCCCTCTCCCCCAACCCCCAGCACACACACTAGGACCTTTCTTCATCGTGCAGCCGTGGAACTGGAGGCCAAGGACACCCTCTGGAAATCTGAATTCCATTCGCTCTTGGCAAAGAGCAGCTTCCTGCTTGGGGAAGGTGTGTGTGTGTGTGTGTGTGTGTGTGTGTGTGTGTGTGCGTGCGCGCGCACAACCATGGAAGCTAGGGGGAAAGGCATATGGGTGGAGGGCTGTTTGTCGAGATGCATAAGATGGCCCCAGTATTACCAGGCACTAAATGGCACTCGCAAAGTCGGTCCCCAGGAGTGAGACAAATACCTTGAGTGAGAATCAGAAGCGTGCGGATTGCTCAGCCTTTGAAATCGGCCCTGGCTTAGAACAGTCACAGCAAAACATGCCTTTGAATTGGAAAGCCAGGACTTTTTGCAAAATAATTCGAAAAGTTTGTTGAACCTTAAACCTTTCCTGATGACTCCTTCCTTCTGAACTTAACTCGTTCAAGTTGCTCCAATCCCAGCCAGGTGCCAGACCAGCTTCCTGGAAACTCTCTCCAACTGCTGGCCTTTGGAAAGGCTTGTCACCCTAACAGCCGTGAAAAAAACGCTCACTGGGCACCTTGGCTGCAGGGTCTGAAAAGTCCTTTGTGTCAGCTCCAGCTGCAGGTTTTCCAGGCCTCGCCTCTGGAGCTGACTGGAGCCGTTCCCCCTCGCTTCCTCTTACAGTGGCGGGCACTCGGCCGGCTTCTTCCCGCCCGACTTCTCTGCCAGAGCCCAGGTGGGGGACGGGGATGCCAAAGGCAGGGCCCCGGAGAGGCTCCTGTGGGCATGTCCTGAGTGGACAGGGCTGGCGGTGGGCTCACTGGCCCCCACATCCCTCCCCCTCCACTGAGGACAGTGCTCTAGCGGGGAGAGATGAGGCCCCTCCCAGGTCAACATTGTGTCATTTCCCCAGAATAGCCAGGGCCAAACCAGCTCCCAAGCAGTGCTGTTGCCGAAGTGAAGATAACTCGCCCCTCCCGTAAGCAGGGTTTTGGCAACATGCAACACGGAAGCAGGAAGGGATCTAAGTTATCGTTTTAAAAAAATAAGTCTGTGCAGTAGGAAAACGTGCATATGCGTTAGAAGACTTTGCATATAGACATTAAGCAAAACAGTCAAAAAACATAGTTTGTCATTTGGCATTAATCAAAATCAAAGACGACCTGAAAATGGAAAAAAATTTACATAAAAACTTAAATATTTAATGAGACACAGCAGTCCGAACATGACGTACACGTTCATCTCTTTCAGAATCACCCCACTTAAAATTCTGTAATGATAAGACCTACGTAACAGTCTCATTTCCAAGGAGATGCCGGTTGCTCTTTGGGTAGGGTGGAGAGGACCCCTTGCCAGAGGGTGGCTGAGCTCTCGGGGAGCCCGCCGAGGGCCTGCCCTGGCTCTGGTTCTGCCTTTCCCTGTCAAAAACCTCTTTGTGCCAGAGCAGCCCCTGCTCTCCAGAATGACATGAACCAGAGACTCACAGCACCACGTATGGAAGCTGCTGTCCGCAGAGCACACCAGCCACACACACAGGGCTGCGTGCTGCCCACCGTGCATCCATAGCCTGGCTCAGGAGCAAACACACCGTGCTTCATGCATTCACGTGTTGTGCTAAAAGCATCGTAAACGGTAAAACAGATTCAGAGTACAAATGGCAACATGGTGAACAATAAGACGCTCCCAACCCAACCCCTAATTCCCAAGTTGCCTTCTCTAAAGGTTACCACTGTTGTTTCCTACTGTATCTTTCCAGAGGTATTTTATATGAACACATTTGTGTGTCTGTGTATGCATATACTTATACATACCTTCTTTTGATACACAGTATAGGTATTTCTCTGCACTTTGCCTTTTTGGACAATATCATAATTATGCTATACTTCTTTTTGAGCTGCCCATAAAATGTTGGTTTATTATGGTGCAGGACATCTGAGAAGCACTTTTATTTCAAAATGTTGTATGTGTACACACGTGCAAACGCACATATATGTGAACAGGTAACAACTCGTAGTAATATAGTGGAAGTGCTGCTTTCTCGTGGTTGGGCTTCCGGTAACTTGGAAGGAAGGTCGCCTCTGCACTCAGCCAGACAATCCAGCCCACTGGGCTGGGCTTTTCCCAGATGGGACGTGCTCACTGTTCCACTCGGGGCATTCGCTGTATTCCTTATGGCATCAATTCCACTTTAGTGAGCACACAGATCTGGCATGTAGGCAGTGGTCCAGGAGGGCTCTAAGAAGGCAGGAATGTCACTCTGGGTGCTAAGTAGCCACCTCTTAAGAGAAGCCCTTAAGAAACAGGTAGCTCAGCAGATTTACAGATGGGCAGGTCACTAAAGCCTTTAGCACATCCGAGGACAGCACTGACATAATTATAGCCTGACAGGAGGTAGCCACCAATTACAGGCACGGTGTCCAGAGGATATGAAGTTTGCAGTATGAAGCAGCCCCAGGGCATTTGAAGGGAATGGAGTGATGGCCAGTGTACTGTGCTGGGACCTTTCCACAGTGGTCATGCTGCAATGGCATCTTTCAGCTTTGTCTGAGGAGCCCCCCCCCATTTCTTAGTAAGCTCTCAGCCCCAATATGTACAACTTAAAAGGGCAGATGCTGATATGTTCTGGGGATGGATCTACATTAATACATCTAGCAAATCTCCTTTTTGTTAACAGTTGTGAAGCTTTCCATTGTGCCATGATTTATGGAACAAGTGCCCTATTGACGGGTAGATAGGGAAGCTAATAATAGCCATTAACCATTCAAACACATTCACTACTGAACTGGCCATTTATGAAGTTAGTCCCTCCTGAAACATCCCTTCCCAGTGAACACTGTTTTTTCTCCCCATCCGTTTTTTTCCCTTCTCTGTTGGGTGATCTCTTTCCTTGTCCACCAAAGACAACATAAAGCACAAACAAAGTAGGTCACTTATAAAGAAGAATTGTACATTGTGCCGAGGTAGGTAATTTAAAGAAATTGATATTAAAGAATGTCTCAAATAGAGATCAGGCAGAGTTAGATTAGTTATCAACTGAAGAAAAACCTAAGCTGATGCCTAGATAAGCATTTCACAGGAGAACAAAAGATGATAACTGATGCAGGGTGGCTCCTTGGTCAAGCAATGAAGCCCTGCCCTGCTTCTACAAAAAATGATCCTCTCTGTGGAAGTACTGCCAAGGTCCACTGCCAAGTAAAAGATGTCCTGAGATATTATCATATAATGTTTTACAAAAGACAAACCAAAACCTCCTCTCAATTTGTTTTTTTCAAAAACAAGTACGTATTTGCAACTGTAACAACTATTATTATATAAGGAATAAAATAATATTTTCTTAACTACTGATTTTTTCAAAGTAACTTCCCAATCAAATGTCTATCATAAAATTTTGGTCTCCGTTCTCAGTGGATTCACTTTAAGAGGTCCTTCCCCTCCCCCCACTTCCTGCAAGATTAAAAAATATTTGCACATTTTGATAGATACTGCCAATTAAAGGTTGTGCCTGTTTATACTACTATGAGCACTGCACAAATGGGCCTGTTTCCCCATACCCTCACCCACAAGTGTGATATCATGCTTTGTATCTTCATTAATTTGATGGATGAAAAATGGTGCACTGGGGCTTTAACTTACATTTCTTTCATTGTAAATGAGGTTTTTAATCTTTTCAAATTATTAAAAGCAACTTTTTTGCTTTTTTGCAAACCATCTCTTCATACCCCTTTGGGCTTTGTAAAAATCCTTCATCTTAACTGATTTACAGAAACTCTTTTTCCATATGTATTGAAAATATTTTATTCCAGTTTTTCTTTTGGCTTTTTCTGTAATGTTTTTCTGATGGCAGAATTTAAAAAATTTTGCATAATCAACTTTGTCAGTCCCTTATAATTTGGGGCCCTTAAATTTTGAGATAACCTCCTCATCCTGAAATTGTTTAGATAAATTCTCCCATGTTTTCTTCTATCATTTTAAATTTTGCTTTTTAGATTAAAATTCTTGCTTCATCTGGATCTTGGCACAAAGAGTCATTAAATGCCATTTATTTTCCATACATGTGTCCAGTTGTCACAGTGCTAGGTATTTGAGATCATCATCTTCTTTCCACTGATTTCAGCTGCTACGTTTGTCATATTTCAAACTCTCATTTAATTTATGTCCATTTCGAGACTCTACTCTGGACTATTGATGGGCCCGTTGATAGGCCAAGAGCACAGTTATTTTAATTATGTAACTTTATGATGCACTTATCTGTGTAGCAGGGCTACCTCTCATCTCTATTACTTAAGAGCCAATAATAGGAAGCTCATTTTCACAATGCAGTCAGCCAGGGAAATTCATGGCATGGTCTAACATCTAAACACTCTTAAGATTTAAACACAGGATTAGCTCTTGTGTTAGGCAGGAAGTTGTGTTTGGGACTGAGTCTCATCTCAGCGGCTAATAATGTGAGGGAAAGCGAGCATTTGCTTCTTCTGAGGCTCACTCACAAGGTAGTGGCTAGGCAGGGGATGCACAGGGGTTGCCAGCTAGACCCAGGGGCCATTTCATACACACGTATAATCACACTTTCAGGAGATCTTAGCAAAACTAAGTTTGTTAACTCAACAGAGAACAAGAGAGTAAATAAGCCTGATTGAAGAAGAATTCTAAAACTTGCAATAAGAAACATAGTCTAGAACGTGTAGCCCAGCCTTCCCCCACACCAATCACCAAAAGGAAAACACTTGACACCAAAAAGTGTCATAGTTAGAGTGCTATTATAACTTGGGCAGGCCAAGACGGCTTCATGACGTGACTTGGACACCAGTGACTCAGTTTCCTGGTCTGGGTTACATCACCTATACCAATGCTGACTCATCCATGTGAAGGTGGTCCAGAGAAATGCTGCTCCCGGCCCCACCCTGCTCTAGGTGCTCTCCTTTAGTGATGTGTAGCCAAGGGCAATGGTGAAGAGCAGGTCTGGAGCTACAGTCCAAGTTCAAATCCTGACTCCACCATTCCCTATCTGCTAGACCTTTATAGAGGGTCACTTAACCTCAGTCTCAACTTTTCCATCGGTAAAATGGAGATCATCAGAGTACCTTCCAAGATGGCTGACGAGAGGCAGCCAGAATGTTTCTCCCATGGGATAAACCAAGATGGAGTTCCCTCAGCACCCAGAAAGGAGTGGGAGCGGCAGCATATCCTACAACTCATCAAAGAAGCAGTAATAACTACCTAGTGCAAAGAAGGGGAAAATCAGCTGACCCAGGTTAGAATTAGACTCTCACCTGGATCACAACACAGACCATGAGTAGCCTCCAGACAGTGGGGAAGTGAACTCAAAATTCTGTGCTCCTGCCACGATCTGGAGGACCCCCTGAGCCTTATGGGATTCCAGTGCCTCACAGGAAAGTACCTTATCTACAGCCATGCTCTGCCAAAACCCACATGGAGTGGTACAGGAAAATAAGCCCTGAGCAGCTCCAGCCACCCTGTCTCGGAACCTCAACCCTTGCTGGCAGCTGCTTTCTGGCCAGCCTGGGAGGGGACAAGCCCTAAGGGCAAACTCCTGACTGAGGCAGGCTGCTGGAGAACACAGGAGGTGGGCAGCACAGGGACATTTGACCGCAGACCGCCTGGGGCTGAGGCAGAGGAGCTGGGTGGGACTTGTTGCCATAGCAACCTTTCACTCCCAAGGCAACCTCTTCTCTGCCCCCTCCGCACAACAGCCTCACCTGAGTGGCCAGGGACTCCCAGTACCCACTGGGGTAGTCAAGAGTACACACAGGTAGGGAGCTTGAGTTCCCTTCCACCCTTGAAGGCTCAAAACAGAGAACTTGGGTAATCCCCAATGCCCCGTTCGCCCTCTAGGTTGGCTGGGCACTTCTCTGGAGCAACACAGGGCAAGCGGAACACCCACAGCCACCATTACAGCTCGTTCTCTCCTGCAGGCGCCACCTCCTGGTCGGAGGTCAGCAGCACAGTCCATCACATCCACTGCATTTCGGCTTTGGGGAATCCTAGCCCCAGCTAACACCACTATCCAAGCGGCCCTGGCCACTCAGGATGCCTTGAGCCTGTGCAGCTACCTGGGACAAGACTGCTACAGCTGGCAATTGAGAAACCACATCAAGGCTATATATAACCAAAGAAACTCTACAATGCCTACATCAGCTCCCTGCCAACCTCAAATAAGAAAGAGTCTACCCAAATGAGAAGGAACCAGAAAAGCAATTCTGACAATATGAAAAACAGAGTTCCTCAACGTCTCCAAAAGACCACACTAACTCTTCAGCAATGAACCCTAAGCAAAATGAAATCTCTGAAATTCCAGAGACAGAATTCAAACAATTTTAAAATTGCTCACTGAGATTCAGGAGAAAGTTGAAAACCAGCATAAAGAAAATCTACAAGCCAGAAGGGAGTGGGGCCCCATCTTCAACCTCCTCAAACATAGTAACAGCCAAGGATCTTGTATTCCACAAAACTAAGTTTCATACACGTAGGAAAAATGAAGTCTTTCTCAGACAGACAAATGCTGAGAGAATTTGTCACCACTAAGCTGGCTCTACAGGAAATATTTTTCAAAGGGGTTCTAAATACTGAAAAAAAAAGGTCGAAATATACCAGTAGAAGAATGCTAGAAATCAAAACTCACAGGGCTTATGGAACACCAAAACAGCAGAGAAAAATAAATAAAGCAACCAGATAACAACCAGCTATGAATGGAATAGTACCTTACATATCATTATTAACCCTGAATGTAAATGGTCTCAATGTCTCACTAAAAAGATACAGTTTGGCAGAATGTTTTTAAAAACACAATCTAGCGGGGCTCGGTGGCTCAGCCTGTAATCCCGCACTTTGGGAGGCTGAGGTGAGTGGATTGCCTGAGCCCGTGGGTTCGAGACCCACCTAGGCAACTTGGTGAGACCTCATCTCTACAATTAAAAAAAAAAAAAAGCCGGGCGTGGTAGCGCGCGCACCCGTAGTTCCAGCTACTTGGAAGGCTGAGGCGGAAGGATCACTGGAGCCCAGCAGATCGAGGCTGCGGTGGCCAGGAGCAGCCACTGCACTTCAGTCTGGGTGACATAGTGAGACTCCAACTCAAAAAATAAAATAAATAAAAACACAATCTAAATATCCACTGCCTTCAAGACACCCACTTAACACATAAAGACTCCTACAGACTCAAGGTAAAGGGATGGAGAAAATATTCCATGCAAACAGAAACCAAAAATGACCGAGAGTAGCCATTCTCAAATGATATAAAACAGACTTTAAATTAAAAACAGTAAAAAAATTTTTAAAAGACAAAAGTAGGTACTACATAATGATAAAGGAATCAATCCAAAAAGAAGACTTAGCAATTTTAAATATATGCACACCTAACACTAGAACCCCCAGTTTCATATAACAAATTCTACTAGACCTAAAAAAGAGATAGTAATACAATAGCGGGAGTTTTTAACACTCCATAGACAGCAATAGACAGATCGTTGAGGTAGAAAGTCAACAAAGAAACACTGAAGTTAAACTGGACCCTAGAACAATTCCACCCCAAAACTACAAAGTATACTTTTTCTCATCAGCACATGGAACATTCTCTAAGACAGATTGTATGCCAGGTCACAAATCAAGTCACAATCAATTTTTAAAAACCCAAATCATATCAAACACCTTCTCAGACCACAGTGGAATAAACCAGAAATTAATTCCAAGAAGAACATGCAAAACTAAACAAAACATGGAAGTTAAACCATCTGTTCCTGGATGATCCTTAGGTCAACAATGAAATCAAAAGGATGGAAATTTAAAAATTCCTCAAAGTTAATGACAATGAAACAATTATTAACACCTCTAGGACACAACCAAAGCTGTGCTCAGAGAAAAATTTATAACACTTAAGGCCTACATTAATAAGACTGAAAGATCAGATCGACAACCTAACAGCACACTTCAAGGAACTAGAAAAATATGAGCAAACTGAATTCAAAGCTAGTAGAAAAAAAAAAAACAAAGATCAGAGCAGAACTAAATGAAATTGAAATTTAAAAAATACAAATGATCAATGAAAGAAAAAAGTTGGTTCTCTAAAAAAATAAGCAAAATTGATAGACTAGATTAATTAAGAAACAATGACAAGATTCAAATTAGCTCAATCAGAAATGAAAATGGAGACATTACAACTAACATGGAAATACAAAAAAATCATATGAGATTATTATGTACACCTCTATGCAAACAAACTAGATAGTCTAGAGGAAATGGATAAATTCTTGGAAACATACAACCCCAACCTTGAATCAGGAAGAAACAGAAACCCTGAATAGACCAGTAACAAGCAGCAAGGTTGAAACAGTAATTAACAGTCTCCCAACAATAACAACAAAAAAGTCCAGGACCTATTAGACTCACAGTCAGATTCTACCAGACTTTCAAAGAAGAACCAGTACCAATTTTACCTAAGCTGTTCCATAAGACTGAAGAGGTGGTAGTTCTCCCTAACTCATTCTATGAAGCTAATATCCTCCTGATATCAAAGCCAGGAAAAGACACAGTAAAAACAGAAAACTACAGACCCATATCCCTGCTGCACATAAACATGAAAATCCTCAATAGAATATTAGCAAGCTGAATTCAGTGGCACATTAAAAAAAAAAAATCTACCACAATCAAGTGAGTTTTAAAAACCAGGGATGCAAGGATGGTTTGACATACACAAGTCAATAAACATGAACCACCACATAAACACAATCAAAAACAACAATCATATAATCATTTCAATATACACACAAAAAACATTTGATAAAATCCAGTATCCCATCATAATAAAAAGCTTCATCAAAATAGGGATAGAGGGAACATCCCTCAAAATAATAAAATCCATATATAACAAACCCACGGCCAATGTCATCCTGAATGGAGAAAAGTTGAACATATTCCCCCTCAGAACTGGAATAAGGCAAGGATGTCTACTTTCACCACTCCTCTTCAACATAGTACTGGAAATCCTAGCCAGAGAAATGAGGCAAGAGAAAGAATAACAAGTACCCAGGTTGGAAAAGAAGAAATCAAACTATCTATGCTGATGATATGATCTTATACGTAGAGAATCCTGAAGGACTCCTCAAAAAGACTCCTGGAATTGATACATGAATTCAGTAAAGTTTCAGGGCAAAATCAACACAAATAAGTAACACTGCTATATATGAATAACTGCCAAGTTGAGGATCAAATCATAAAATCAATTTCATTTACAATAGTAGCCAAAAAGCTAAAATACCTAGAAATATACTTAATCGAGGTGGTAAAAGCTCTCTACGAGAACTACAAAACACTGATAAAAGAAACTGTAGAAGAAACAAACAAATGAAGAAACCAACATCGAGTGATCATGGAATGGAAGAATCAACATTGTTAAAATAACCATATTACAGATTCAGTGTAATTTCTATTAAACTCCCAAGATCATTTTTCACAAAATTCAGAAAAACAACCCTAAAAGTTGCATAAAACCAAAAAAGAGTCAGAATATGGCCAAAGGAGTCCTAAGCAAAGAGAACAAAGCTGGAGGCATCATATTACCCTACTTCAAATTACACTACAAGGCTGTGGTAACCAAATTGGCATAGTACTGGTACAAGAGCAGACACATGGACTTGTGGAACAGAATAGAGTATCCAGAAATAAATCCAAATACCTACAATCAGCTGATTTTTGACAAAGTAGACAAAGACAAACACTAGGGAAAGAACACCCTATTCAACAAATAATGCTTGGAAAATTTGATAGCTACATGCAGAAAAATGAAACTTGATCCCTATCTCTCACCACATACAAAAGTTACCTCTAGAAGGACTAAAGACTTGAATGTCAGACCTGGAACCATAAAAATCCTGGAAGAAAGCTGAGGAAAAACTCTCTGGACATTGACCTAGGCAAATAATTTATGGCTAAAACCTCAAAAGCAAATGCAACAAAAGATAAATAAAATTTAAATAAGTGGAACTTAATTAAACTAAAAAGTTCTGGCAGAACAACAACAAAATCAACAAAGTGGGAGAAGACATTCGCAAACTATATATCTGACAAACAGTCAATATCTAGAATCTACAAAGAACTCAAACAAAAAGTGGATAAATGACATGAGCAGACTTTTTTTTTTTAGATTGGAAAATAAGGTTTATGTAGAAAGTAGAGAAAAGGGGGGATCCACCACCCCCAGACTGGTAAGGGGGCCAACGCTTACAGAGAAGCATGGCCTGAACAGACATCTCTTAAAAGATGATACACAAATGGCCAACCAACATATGAAAAAATGCTCAACATCACTAATGCCAGGGAAATGCAAATTAAGACTACAATGAGATACCAACTTACACCAGTCAGAATGGTTATTATTAAAAAAATCAAAAACTGACAGATCCCAGCACAGATGTGGTGAAAAGAGAACAGCTATACACTGTTTGTAGGAGTATAAGTTAGTACAACCTCTATGGAAATCGGTGTGGAGATGTCTCAAAGAACTAAAAATAGATCTATCATTTGATCCGGCAATCCCACTGCTAGGTCTCTACCCAAAGGAACAGAGGTTGTTATATAAAAAGACACCTGGCACTTGCTTGTTCAGCACAGCAAAATTTACAATTGCAAAGATGTGGACTCATCATGAATGCCCACCAACTGATCAGTGGATAATGAAAATGTGGTGTGTCTATGCTATGGAATACTATTCAGCCATCAAAAAGAATGAAAAGGGTCTTTTGCAGCAACTTGGATGGAACTGGAGAACTTCATCCTAAGTGCACTAACACAGAAACAGAAAACCAAACACTGCACGTTCTCATTTATAAGTGGGAACTAAACTAAGGATCCACAGAGGCACAGAGAATGATATAATCGACACTGGAGGCTCAGAAGTGGGAGGGAGAGGGGGTGAAGGGATGAAAAATCCCTCCCATACAGCACAATGCACACAAATAAAAGTGGTGGGTACGCTTAAAACCTAGATGACTTCTCCACTCTACAATGCAACCATGTAACCAATAACTATTTGTGCCTCCTAAAGCTACTGAATTGAAAAAATAAAAAATAAACTGGTAAATGTAAAAAAGAGAGAGAGAGAGAGAGAGAGAGAGAGAGAGAGAACCTCCCTCACAGAATTGTTGGGAGAATTAAGTGAATAACGTAAAGTACGTAGAAAGGTGCCTGGTCTAAGGTAGGTTATAAGTACTTATTCAATGCATTGGAGTACCTAATGAGGAACCATTCCCCATTCATTCTTATCACATGTAACGTGCAACTCATGGTGCCTGACAAAGCTGCTGGAGGCGACTTTGATTTGTGTATCAGCAGCAGAAAGAAAGAAAATCCATCCTTATAAGATTGTTTAAATGTTAAATCATCTTTGAAATCTGCCTCTCTCGTCCAGAAGCTATGGACACTGATGGGGAAAATCCTTTGTCAGGCCAAGGCAGGGGCTAGAAGAGCACTGAGGGCAGATTGCTGCTCTTTCAGAATTTTTCAGGACAGGCATATTTTTTTCACATAAACTTTAGAGTCAGTTCACCTAATTTTTTTAAAATTGTGTGTCCGTGTATATCTGTCCATATTTCACTGGTATTTTCTATTTAAACTTCATTCAGTTTATATTACTGGGAAGAATTACCTTTCTTCCCCAAAAAATATTCTTTCTAGCCATAAATTAGAACAGTTTATCCATGTGTTCAAATAAATTATAATGTCTCTCCATGTTTTTTAGATTTTTGTTTGTATGGATATGTACATTTTAAAATTCATTTATGAGTATTTTTCAGAGAACTGAGTTTTTAAATTGGGAGATTATAATATTTTAACTAAATTTTATATTTTGAGATAATTGTCGATTCATATGTAGTTGTAAAAAATAACAGAGATCTTGCTGGACATGGTGGCTCACACCACCCAGTACTTTGGGAGGCGGAGGCCAGAGGATTGCCTGAGCCTAAGGGTTCAATACCAGCCTGGCCAACGTGGCAAGATCTCGTCTCTACAATAAAAATCAAAAAATTAGCCGGGCATGATGGCGCATGCCTATAGTTCCAGCTAATTGGAAGGCTAAGGTGGAAGGATCGCCTAAGCCTAACAGGTTGAGGCTATGGTAAGTTGTAAACATGCCACTGCACTCCAGCAAAAGGAGAAAGGAGCCTTTCAGCTAAGCCCCACAGTATGTCGACCCTCGCTGGGTGACAGGGTGAGACTCTGACTCAAAAAAGGAAAAAAAGAAATAACAAAGATCTTACGCAGTGCTTTGTCCAGTTTCCTCCACTGGTGACATCTTGCAAAACTGTAGTACAATATCACAACCAGGATATTGACATTGATAATCTAGCTACAGAATAGTTCTAAGTCATCAAGGATCCCTCACATCCCCCTTTTATAACCACCCCCAATTCCTCCCACCCTACTCTGACTTTAGTCCAGCCTGATAACTACTGTGATCTATTCTTCATGTCTTTAATTTTGTCATTACAAAAATGTTACGTAAATGGAATCATACAGTCTGTCACCATTTGGGATCAGATCTTTTCACGCAGCACATTTCCCTAGAGATTTGTCCAAGTTGTATGTATCCTTGCATTCCTGGTATGACCCTATTTCGTTTTGTATGTTTAAAGTTGATGGACCCTGGTTACTAATATTTTACGATTTTGTGTACTGACCATCATAGGTGAGATAAGTGTGAGTTTTACTATGCTGGCCTGGTCAGATTTGGACATCAGTGGAATCTGGGCTCCAAAAAGGGATTTTTGGAAGAGTTCATTGCGGTGATTATTTTTAAATAGATGAACAAAAAGAAAAAGTTCTGTGAATAAACATTATCATATAACAATTCTATTTCTGAATTTCAAGAGGATTTAGAAAAAGTCATTTTTATATTCTTTATGTTTTATGGAGAGTGGATAGAAGGAAGTCAGTTAACTCAATATAGGATAGATACAAGGATTCAAGGAGACACCTAAAAAAAGGACTTAGGAGCCAAGGGCTCCCTCTGTGGCAGAGGGAAGGAGAATATTTTTGCTTTCTCCCTATGTCTTTCTATCTCCCACCAGCCCATCTGGTTCTTTCTCTGTCTGTCTCTCCAACTCTGTGACCTTTGGTCTTCTTGTAGCTTCCTGCTCACCCTTTTGTAAACGACAGCTCTTGGGGCTGTGGTGACTGAAGAATGGGGATCCCTGTGAGCGCTGAAGGATGGTGGGCCAGTTGACCTTAATGGCCTCAGGATCCCTAGATAGGAAACAGGGTTTAGTAAAGCCAAGGTGGTCCAGGCTGGGCCAGCTTATGAAGCCTGGAAGAATTTACCCTTTGCTGAAAGAACCTGCCTTTCCTGGAGATTCTTGACTGCCACCACTCTACCCCACCCCCGGCCCCCCAAACACCAATCCCCCACCCCATGCACACGCACGCACACACACCTCCCCCCACCCCCCCCCATGGCTAAGAACAGTAAAGGGAATTAGAAAAGTCAACACAGCACCCTGAACACAGGTGGAGGAGAAGAAGCTCCCTCGCCCTTAAAGGTAAAGTAACCGCCAATGCTTCCTGTGTGCCCATTCCCCCATTCAGTGTTCATGCCCACCAACTACACACCAGACACTGTATGGGGCCTGGGGACCAGGAAGACCAGGGTGGTTGCAATCCCTGCTCTTAGAGGTTATGGTCATATTATCCACACTCCCTGGGCATGAAGGTACTCCAAAGAAGGTCCAGCACTACCACCTGGGTGAGGAAAAAACATTGTGGCCATGAACAAACATCTCTAGGCAAAAGAGTAATCTTAAAGTAACACTACTACTTACACTTCCTGTTTGCCAGGCAAACATAAACACCATTTCACTAATCTTCACAGCAGCCTTTGCCATAAGACTATTATCTTTCCTGTTTTATAGATAATCAACCTATAGCTCGAGGGATTAAGGTTAGGGCCCAGGGTCACACAGCTAGGGAGTAGTGGATCTGCTGAAAATACCCCAGCTCCTTGAATATTCTCTCAGTATGGAACATGCCAAACTTTCTCCTGACTCTCTCTCCTGACTAGGATTGGCATCCTGTGGGGCTTAGCTGAAATGTTTCTTCCTCAGAGTAGCTGATTTCTAAGCTTCAGACTGGGCTATAAAGACTGCACACCTCCCGCCTGCCATTCTTAATGTGTAACTACGCATTTGTGGTGAAGGGCTTACTGGCTGGCTCCTTCCATCACATTCAAAGCCAGTGAGGGCAGAGACTGGCTGTTTCTGTTCAGTGTTTTATCTTCGGTGCTTAATCCATGTGGAGCATGTCACAGACCCTCTGTGAATGTTTGAATAAGTGAGTGAATGAATGTGTAAGACTTGTGCCCAGGTCAACCAGGTGGTAGGACCCAGGGAGGAGTCCCATGAAGCTGCTCGGGCTTGGGCAGCACAAGGCAGGTCTGCAGAGTGCAAGGCTTGAGGGCTCTTCTTGGGGGCTTGGTCATCCCTTGCTCCCTGCAGGGTTCATGTCCCCACACTGTCGTCCACAGCAGCTGGGGTCAGAAACTCTCTGGTCACAAAGAATCTCTGCCCCTTGAAGCCTACTTATTTATGTTGCTATTCTAGAATTCCGGGGAAATCTGGGAACCATGAAATGCGATGACTTTGGTGTAGGGTTTTGTATGGAAGGGATCATCTTAGTTTTTGGAGCCCATACTTGGGAACAGCAGCTGTTCCCAGAAAGAAAATGGTGGCACCTGGGGAAGGTCTCAGGTCTACGTTGCAGCAAGGCCAGGAGTCCTTCTGCCACATGGACAATGTGTTCAGACATCTTCCTTGCACAATATCCTAGTTCAAGAGGTAGTCTTTGCCCACTTCTTACAGGCAAGGCTCTCGTGAGCCTGAGGACCGGGGCCTTTGGATGTTCCTGTTCCCAGGACATATCTCACCAACTCAGGAGTGTGAGGACCGGCCAGCATTAGGGACGGGCTGATTAAACCTGATTAAAGGCTCCTACTGAGACTCATGTCATGTGGGGCTGAAGGTGAGGGGTAGAACGAGAGTCCCTAGCCCTCTGGAATCTGTCAGCCTGAGGATGGTTAACAGCATTTAGTTCCCAAGACCAGAAAGATGGAGGCCAGGTTTTTTCCTGCCAAACACTAGGCCACTATGCCTGCCACTACTGCCTTCAAATGCTGGTTCCTGGGCTTCTGGCTGGCTGCCCAATGGTTACGCTTTCCCCAGGATTGGGTAACTGGAAAAAAGTAGGAATTACAAGTGATTCCATCAATGATGGTTTTCCTATTAAAACACAACTTGTTAAAGCATAGGGCTTAGTTCAGAGTAAACATTTCAAACTGCTGAAGAAAAGCAGAGGTTTATAACATGGAGTAAGATTTAAAGCTGAGTAGAAGCCCCTGCCTACTGACCAGCACCGCAAATGATACCCTGAAGTACCAGCTCATTTCAAATGCTACTCAGCCAACCAGGCCTTGCATCCGCTACAGGAGGCATCCCTCACCTTCCCGGTTCATTTCGAATACGAAGAGCCCAGCCTGGGTCTCAGGCCCTTCCTTACTCCCTCTGGCTACTTGGTTTTAACTCTGGGGCAGCCCAGAGGAACTGGCCCTCCAGGGCTGGCTACTCTTACTTCATACCCCCAAATCCCAGCCTCCACCTCACAGATAAGCTTTGTCAGATTCCTCTCCCTGACCCCACACACTCACTGGTGCCTCAATCTTCCAAATCATGCACAGAAGACAGCTAAAGGTACACGCTCTGTGACGAGTTTCCTTGTCAGACAAAACCGGATGGCTGCCTTTTGTGTCTTTCCATTTTGAAGGCTTTCCTCGGCAATCCTGTCTCTCCTTAGTCAATACTATCTCCCTTTATCAAGGCACTATTTAGGGTAAATAATTCATTAACTGGTAAAGTAACTTCAGAACCCTTTCCCACCATTCCTAAGGGGATGGTTTCCCGTGAAGAACAAGATACACCAGAGGACTTAGGGAGAGAAGTGGCCATTGAGGCCTGGGCAGACTCTGCTAGAAGACAGGCAGCTATCATTGGCCCAACCTGGTACCTTCTCTGATTGGATTAAGTAACTTAACAGAAGAGGAGTTGGTTACGCTGGGGTGTACCACTGCATCCCAACCTCTGAAGTCTCTCTTCTGAAGAGGCCTGAGTATGTCTAGGAGCACTGGGGCTTGCTTGCTACCAGCATGATAAGCTCTGGTGGGTCATGTGGGGTCAATTCCCACTGATTCCTCAGTTCCCAGCACGACCCTCTTTCATTTGAAAATGTGCTCTTTTGGCAAACAGCCTGTGTCCTAGAACTTTCTGGCTGACTTCCTCTTTCCACTGCTAGGTGTTGGAGAAGCAATAGATATGATGCCTTCTCCATGTCCCTGAAGTGACTTGCCAGTAAAAGAGAATGACTGTCCCTTGTCCGTGGCCCCAGAGTTGAAGCTAAGCAACAGGAAAGTCTCACTGGATCTGCCGGAGCTAGTGGTCAAGTGAGCACTTGCTTAGACAGAGGGGCCTGGGGAGGGCCCTGGGCGGGTCTGCTTGGGAGAAAGGATAAAGAGGTCTGCCGCCTATCTTCCTTCTCTACTGCTCAAGTCACATGCCAGGACTTGGGGTCTCCTGGTCAGGACTTCCTGTGACCAGTCTCCTCTAGGGAGTACCCTGAGACATAGGTTAGGTTTTGCAAAGACTTTTGCCACATCATAAAGCAGGTTTGCGTTCCTGATCCATGTAGTACCATGTGAGTGAATAAGGAGTGAAATGGCTTCAATTTTAAGGATTGGCTGCTTTTCTTTCACAACTTCCTCCCATCCCTGCCTCGCAGGTGATCATATTTCCTGGATTTAAAATTTGTGCCTCCTGGGACAGCCTGTGAGAATTACAGATTCCAGGGAGGTGCACGGGGGTCTGACGACCGGAGCTAGCCAGGTGTGGAAGGGGTTACCTGGAGAGGATCTCCATCTGCATGGAATGCCCCTTCAAGGGGGTGGCTGGCGCTGCTCACACAAAGGCACCACTTCCATCCTCTCACCATAATTTACCACCACCACCCCCACCGCATACATGCTATCACCATTCTTACCCATAAGCACACACGCAGACTATTGATCTGCCTCACATTTCAGGGGTCCAGTCATGTCACGTGGGGGTTTACCCACATCACTGTTCTCAGCACATGGGCAAAGAATGGATGCACGTCCATGAATCTCCTTCACATAGAGCTGTACCCAGAACTTCTTCTCCAGAAACCCAGTGGGCAACCCATCTGACAGGCAACCAGCAGGTTACTCATGTCCAGACATGGACACTGGTCCCACACATACAGTAGGAGGACCCGCGGATGACTAGAGATCACAGCCCTTCCGTGCAGCACATGGCAGAAGGCTGCGGGGAAGGTGAGCATAGCTGGCTGAAGCCATTCCGCTCTGGACTGGGGGACAAGGCCACACAGGCACCGGAAGTTCAGGGATCCCATGTGGGCTTTAGGCCTTTGGTCTGGGGCCCAGGGAAGGGTGTTCTGACTTCGTCTGGCCAAATGGCAGCTAAGCAGGTAGGTGCCCTCCCAAGCATCTTCCACACACCGTCAGCCCTTCCTAGGAACAGGCTCCTGGACACAGCAGGATGAGGTTGTTTCCCAGGCTACCTGATTCACCTGGGACTCAAACTAGGAAAGGCCCCAACCCTGGGACCACTCGCCCATTCTCCTGCTGGGCAACACAGGTTGAGGCCTGCATGCTGAGGGCTGGAGAGCAGGGAATGGTGCTGGCCTAGCCCTAAGCAGGTCTGAGTGATGGCTAAGTGTGGGCCTTTACCCCATCTTGCCCCTCCCTTCTGGCGCTGCCTTTGCCTGAGAACACAGCTCATGTCCACCCCTGTGCCTGCTGTCGCTATATGACCCTCAGGCCCTGGGATGCACAGAGCAAACATCCCCACCTGGGTAGTGTCACTGTCTGGGAGGCAGGACCCCAGAACATGCTGAGTGCCGCCTGGCCAGTCCCACCACTCGGTGCTGGGGAGGGGTGTGCTCACTGGGGCTTATCAGCAGAGCCAGGGCACCCCAACCACTGACCAGGAGATGCGGACGCCTATGCCCAGTACCTCTGCACTGCTACGTTTCCATGGTTGTTGTGAAATAATTCCTACCAACAGATTCTCCACCCTCTCCCAGTGTAGAGTCTCCCAAGCATCCCGGGAACAATAGCCTCCAGGCTTGGGCAGCATGTTCCTTCCAGGCTGCCCTCGGGTCCAGCTCTGGGTTGCAAAGAGCATGACTGCTGGACCAAACCTGGGTCTCAGCTGGGCATCCTTCCCCTGCTGCACTTTCAGCCCAGGACCAGTGGTTTCCAACTGTACACATGCATGCCCCAATGGTCCAAACATCCCCCTGCTCACACCTACAGAGCGGAGGATGGGATTCAGAGCCGCGGTGGCCCCCCAACCAGAGACCCTGGTGTGTCTGCCCAGTGACCGGCCTGGAGGTAGAGGTAGCCCGATCTGGGTCCATGAAGGTCTCTGTGACCCAGAGCATGCCTGGCTCATCATGCTGGTGACCAAAGGTGAGGACAAGCCTGGACCTGGGGTTGCTCAGGGCCAAAACCTGGCAGCCCCAGCTAGAGTACATGGACCCCAGGGAGTAACATACATAAGATGCCCTGAGTTGGGTGTAGAGAGTAGACCTGGGCCCACAAGCTGCACCACCTTCTTCCACAAAGCACCGAAGGCGGCCAAATGCCAACTTGGACAGGGAGCACCTCAGTGTTGGGACAGGCACAGCTTTGGCTCTGGGCTTCTTACCTCTGGCCTCCCACCTTGCAGCTCTGAGAGGTGCTAAATTCCAAGGCCTCCCAGGGCACCAGCTGATGGCTGAGACAGCAAGAACTCCTTGGGCTGCTACCTTCTGCCGAAGGGTCTGGAAAGTCTCTAACACCTGGGCACATCCAGTTGAATGTGCAGGTCTCTGTCTGCACAGGGGCTGCTGCAGCACGTTCAACAGGGCCGTCTTGGGTACCCTGGGATTTGGGCTTGGTGCTCTGTGCAGCACCCCCCTCCATTGCTCCTGTGCATCTAACAGCCCACTCTGATGACCTCTGAAAGGGAGGTATGGCTGAGGAGGAAGAGGCAAGCATCCCTTCTCCACTCCTCAGACCCCCGTGGAAACTTGTGACCTGTCCTTACCAGCCTGGTCTCAGAAAGCCTAGAATTCAGTGTTTTGATGGGACTGGGCCCAGATTTCAGGCCAGTAGCCAGCAGGTCATGGGGAGACTGAAGCTAGGGGCCTCCTAGAGGGCCTGGCCACGCCCCCAAGCCTGGCCTCCTTGCCCTGTTCCAGTGGGCTCCAGCATAAACCCTGGTTCCTGAGGAGCCTCAAAGGCTGGACTCGGGGTGTCCTGCGGAAATCCTGGTGGGATGGAAAATCCCCAGCAGTCAGGCCCCAGGCTGAGTGGTGACGCTGCACTTCTCCCACCCACTGGGGGTCAGGTGGCCGTGGCTTCCTGCTTCCCTTTGATGTCTCCCCATGCGAGGGAGGGGTCAGCACCCCTCCGGCTCCGCAGGCACACGCTAAGCTGCAATGAGGAGTCGGTGCTTCAGGGGCCTGGGTATGCTGGGGTCAGGCAGGGGACTTGTGGGGGTGGGGAGGGAGGCCGAAGTGGAAGGGCCCCACCAGTTCCCCTGGGCCTCTGCAGAGGGCTCCTGAGGGAGGGAGAGGGAGAGAAAGACAAAGGGAGGGAGGGGCTTCGAGAGCCCATAGAGTGCATCCATTCACACAGGGCTGTTTGATCTGGGAGGGAGGCACCATGATGGGCCTCTGTGCAGACAAGAAAAACGAAGTCTCTGGAAAATCCAAGCACATCACATGCATGACCTCCACAGGGATCTTCCTCTCATGTCTGGGGAACTTCCCCATAGAGGTTTCAGTAATAGCCACTCTTTGCTGGTCCTCCGTGCAGGCACTGGGCTCTAGCTACCACCCGTGCCATCACTGCTTCACAAGAGAACACTGGGCTGAGGCTCCACCTCCCCTTGCCCTGCCTGGGCAGTATGGCGGAGGTCATGCAACCTGGCCAGGTGGCCCCGCTGCCACGTTTCCATAGCACGGTAGCCAGTGCTTGCTCACTGTGGATGAGGCCATGCGCTCTTCTCAGGTTGGGCCTGGGTTAGCGTGGGACTGGTCCATGAACCCCAGAGATGCCTGCTTGGTTCACTTCCACAGTCTTACGCCTGGACCCAGCTGGAGGTGGGATCCAAGCTGGCCAGCCTGGCTCAGAGCTGCTGTTTGGCACCACTTTATGTCCCACCACACCACACCTCCATTCTGCCCTCTTCCCCCACTTACCCCCGCAAGGCCCCCAAAGAGAGGTGGTGCTCAACGGAGAAAGGGCTGGGTTGTAGGTCATGTGGCAAGACCAGGTCAGGAGCTGAGTTGGGACTAGGCTTTGAGGGTGGGGGTCTAAGGGCCTGCAGGGCTCTGGATTGGAATTCTGAAAGCTCGGGCTGTAGAGTTTTGAGGGACAGTCGCCCCCTCCTCCCCAGTGGGTTGTCTGCCTGAGAGTAAGGTGGTCTGGCGCTCCAACTGCCAGTGCAGGAAGGCCTTTGAGACCCTGAGGAGAGCTGCAGGTGGCTGGGCAGCCTGCCCCTCCCCCTTCTCTGTGCAAACAGCTCAGCTTGCAGACTTTGATGCAGTGGTTTAGCCAAGCTTTGAAGTCAGCCCTTGGGGGACATTCCTATCAGCCTCTACACAGATAATCTCCCACCCCGACCCTGGGACTCCAATGCCACCCTCAGGATTGCCCCCCCACCTCCAGAGCTTGAGGCCTTTCAGTCAGCCTTGAGAAGAGGTGCCTAAGGGGGTGAAAGAAGGAGAAATGGGAAAGTGGGAAAGGAGATGGCACTGCCTGAAATGACATCCCAAAGGCCCTCGCTGCCCTCAGCCCTACCTACTTCTGCAGAGTCCCTGGCTGGGGCACCTTGTCTATGGCCCCCGTCTCCTAGAACCAGGCTTACACAGAAAGGGCAAAATGAATGACAAATCAACAAATGAAGTGAAATCTGTTAGCAGTGGTGTATTCTAGGTTCTCAAACATCCGGGCATTTTAGGAACAAAACAAGCCACCAGGGGTAGGGGGCAGAAAGCCTCCTGAGAAGGCCAAGGCAGGGTGAGTAGCTACAGGAGGCCAAGCACTGTGCCAGGGACCCAGTCTCATTTGTTTATAGGAAGCTGGTGGGTAGCATTTGGTTCTTCAGCAGATCAGGCAGAAGGAGAAACTGCGTTCTCAGGGCAGCACCTCCCAGGTGCCCAGCTGTGGTATCTCTCTACGTGCCGCCCTTTCCCCGAAGAAGGGTCCACTCCCAGGCTGCTTTGACAGACAATGATGCCAGTGACTAGCCTCAGAGCCTGGCTACTTTAGAAGACCTTTGCCCAAGCAGAGGGCTGGGAGGCAAATGAGCCCTCCAAGGACTGGCCCTGCCTCTCCTCCCCTCTCCCGGCCTGCTTCTATAGAGGCTGCAGGTATGGCAGGGACTCTCTCCCTTCCAAGATTAGAGCAGGGATTGACAAAAGCGGGCAGCCCTCCTCACCAGAGGGGCAAATTCTGTCATGCTAAGCGTCCAGTAGCCTCAGGCAAGTCAGTCCATGTGCTGAGATGCTCTCTGCTACATCTGCGCACATGTACAGTGGTCCCCTCCCTGTAGCTTCTGTCATGAGGGTTCAATACCTTGGAACCCAATGAGGTCCACGGTACCCAGGAGCAAGCACGACGGTTGAGGAGCACTATGACTGCTGTCCTGACTGCTTGGTGTGGGAGAGGTGTCTGACCAAGAGAGCCATCTCCCTCCCTGAGAGCTGGGGTTCCAGGGACTGGATGGGATGGGATGAGAGCAGAGGTTAGGCCCTGGAACCTCTGGAACAGCCAGTGGGTCCAGTGGGGTCTTAGCATCCACCACCAAGAAGGCACCACTGGGCCTGAGGGGGAAAAGAAACAAGAAGATAGGACAGAACCCCAGTTCCTAGTAGGGAGCAGGGACATGTATATGCATGTTGATGCACGTGTATTAGTATGTGTGTGTCATTGTAAACGGGTATAGGACTAAGTATTCCTGAGAGGCTTCTATTTGACCGCAGTGGCTGAGAATGGGCTGCGATCCCAGAGCCCTTAGGTGCCCGTGGCCTGGTAGGTGAGCAGGAGCTAGGAGCTCCTACTGTCAGAAGCTGGTGTGTTTGGGGGCACAGGGGTCTGAGCCACTGTTCCGGTCTGGGTTTTGTCGTGTGTCAGGCCCAGCTCCTTTAAGCCAGTGGGAATCAGGACATGTGCCGATAAAAGCCCACCAGACTGTCAGGGAGGGCTCAGGTAACAGGACATGCTGGGTGAGGAAGGCAATGGAGGCACCTGTGTCCTAGAGGCCACAGACTCCTGGCGACACTGGAGGCGGAGGCTGTGCAGACCCTGTCCAGAGTCTATGCTGGCCTCTGGCCTCCCACAGCCTTGGGAGGGACGCTCAGAGCTCAGCTGCGTTTAAAAATTAGCAAGCGGAGGAGTTGGAGGATCTGCAGTTAACCCCTTTGAGGCTTTGAAGGCTGTCTGGGCCATTAATCAGGAAGGAGAGATGACAAGAAAGGCCGTCTCCCGACTCTGGGCTGAGGCCAGTGACCACCCGTCCTGCCCTCCTCACTCAGGCCTCTGGGTCTGGGCACTGAAGCCCAGGGAGTGCTGTCTGCGGGAAGTCCGCTGAAGCTCCCTGCCCCCTCCTGCTGATGACCTCTTTGCTTTGTTCATCACTGCCTATTCAAGGCCATTTTTTCAGCATGCTTGGCTTTGCATTAACATGGGGGGGGTCCATCCTTCCACAGTCATGAAATACCTCAGCAAGGAGGGGGCCTCCCCGAGGCAGTCGACCTGGCTTCCTACCTGGTTTCCTCTATGTGCGTTCTGTTGGGAGGTCCTCTTGGCTGCCACAGTTCTAAGGGCGAAACAGTGGGCCATGTGGGGAACAGTCCTCTCCCCACCTGTTCAGGGGAAAGGCAGCCAGCAGGGGTCACATGGGTGGGGCACATTCCGGCAGGACCATTTACAGGCCAGTGGGCACCCACTGCCAGTGCCCAGAGGAGCAGGAGCACTGGACCCAGTGTGACCTCGGCCAGGACTGTGACCCCTAGGGCAGGCGACTATGGCTCCTCTCTTCTCTCCCTCCTACTCTCCTGGTTTTCTTGTCCCCTTTCTTGCTCCTCTTCAGTCTCCGTGGCAGGTTCTCCCTCCTGGCATGGCCATTAAATGCTAGTGCCCTTCTCTCTTGGAACTGTTTCCCTAAGCTGCTTCCTCTGAAGATTTCAGGGGCTTCCAAACCATCTGTGAGTCCCTGACCCCCAAATGCCTCCCCAGTCCAGCCAGACCCACGTTCCAGTCAGTTGCCTCTAGCTCCTCTCCATAGCTTCTGTCACTTCACAGCCCACGTCACCAAGGTCCATGTCTGTCACCTATCCTTTCCAGGGTATAAGGCAGGAGGGGGATGTGTAATTCTTGGCACACTCCCCTCCTCACTTCCTGTATCAAGCCCATCACCGAGCCAGGCTGACTCTACCTGTCCATAGTTTTGGAGGTGTCCTGCTTCTCTCTGTCCCCAACACCACTGCCCCGGTAGGCCAGTTTCTCTCTACTGTGGGTGGTCCCTGACTGGCAAACCCACACCCTCTGTGCCCTTCCAATCCTTTACTTGGTGTCTGGATCTGAACTATCAAAGTTTGGATCCGACTGCGTTTCCCCAAGTGGGGCGTTCTATGACTCTCAGAACAAGGCCAGGGTCCTCAGTGGCATGGAGGCACTGGAATTTCTCAAAGCTTGTGGCTTGTGGCACTCCTGCACCCTGGCTCCCCCAGAGAAGCCTCCGCAGGAAGCGGGTTGGTCAGGGCCTCTCTCAGCAAGGGGTTAGGCCGGAACCCTCACAGGTACTGGGCTGCTGCCTCGCGGAACCTGGGCACATCCTGGGCCCTCTAGCTCGCCCCATGCAGGGTGCGCAGCAGCTGCTTGCAGCTCTCGACTGGCGGCCCCGCAAGCTCCTCACCCTCCAGCAGGCGTACTGCAGGTACCACGGGTGGCAGCGCCACCTCGCCAGGGTCGCCGGGTCCAGTGTCCTCATCCAGAGGCCAAACCAGTGGCTTCAGCTCCTGCTCAAAGGCCAACGCAGTTCAGCTGCCTGGCTTTTCCTGATCCTCATGCCTCCCTTCCCCAAGGGAGTTTCTCAGACTAGTTCTTGTCGGGCCTCTCATAGACCTTCTGTCTTCCCAGCCCTCAGCACTCCCCTCAGGGTCCAGTCAGACAGTACTCTGGCATTGGTTAGTCTTCTCTTTGGTCCACAAGCCCCTGAGGGCAGGGGGTGGGCAACAGGTCCTATCAAATCCCTCCTGCCTGGGCTGGTGTTTGGTGCCTATTTTGATAAATATTTCTTAAATGACTGAATCTGTAAAATGGGGCAGTGATCACTGCTCTGTCCCTCAGACATAATCCACAGCCTGGAAAGGCGCTGTGCTATACAGATGTAGTGGGCTAGTTAAAAGTCGACTGTAGTATGGCCTGTGTCACAAGCAGGAGTGGTGCCCAGCACTTGATGAGGACTGCTGTTTCCTCTCATCAGGCCCACTGAACTTTCCCAGGTCCCAGATGGGCCTCAAGGTGCCTTACAAGCAAGTGTGCTCAAGTGAAGGGACAGGACCTCCCTTCTGGAGAGGGTAGAGAGGATTCTGGGGGAATGACTTCTTTCTCTATAAATGTCAATTGCTCCAAGACTGCTCCTTGTTACACCACCAGATATTCCTCACGTCTGCTCTTTGGACATGCTCACTCACACCATGCAGATCCACTCTGGCTCCGTCCTCCAGTCAGTCAGAGTCGCTGTGTGGCCACTGGGCTGAACGGCTCAGATGCACGCCTGCCACAACTGCCCTTGGCACCCGCGGGCGTCAGCCCTCTCTCCCACCCCTACACCTACCCGGAAGCCAGCCAGAGCCTGGGTGGGGGCCCCAGCCAGGCCAGGCAGCCGTCTGAGCTGGGAACAAGCCTGTTTGCCGGGCACTGGCCCCCCAGCGAGTCACTATTCTCTAATGCTAATTGCTACAATTAGCGGGAGAAAGGCCTTTTAGATCCATTTCTTCTCCTGGCCGAGGCCCTGGCGGCAAGGGAGGTTGAGCCCAAGGCTCTTCGGAGGAGCAGGGATCCTCCCATAAATGAGGCCACATTTAAATTGCAAACAAGGGCCCAGGCCTAGAAAAGGCTCCCAGAGAGAGGCTTTTAGTTTGGCGGCAGAAGCGGCCCAGGAGTGGGTGCACTCTAGTGCCCCGGGCCTTCCTGGCTGATCTGAGCAGAACTCTAGGTTATCCAGGCCCCTGCCAGTAACCCAGACCCACTGGGGCCAGCCAGTTCAGAGGAGCATGGCAAGGAAAGAGTATCAGAGGCCACCCCTTATCCTCCCCACCGGGCCTGTTTGGAGAGAAGCCTTCCTCCTTCTGGCACTTACTGCAAGCCTTCTGGATCCAGCATCCACTGAGAACCACTTATTCGTCAGTCTGCACTAAATGGATGAAGCGAGAGGCCCAACCCAGCCTCCCCCTGGCCAGCCCCAATTTGGTTAAGCCACAGGTGCCCAGGCTATAAAAGGGCGAGGGGCTGCTGCCAAAACATAGTTTTTAACTAAATAAAGCCCTGGGTCTGGGTCAGGGTCTTCCTCACAGAGGCCATAAGACTGGATGTGGCAGGATACACCAAGGCCAGGGCCTACAGCCTTTAAAGGGCCAGAACAGAGAGATCATCCTAGTCCTTGGAGCTGGTCTAAGGAAGTGGCTCTCACCTGGGGTCCCCCCGACCCCTGCCCAATGTCTGGAGACATCTTTGGTTATTGCAACTCTGGGGGGATTACTCCTATCTACTAGGTAGAGCTAGGCAGGCTGCTACACATCTTACAATGCTTCTCACAAGAAAGACTGAGCATGCCCCAAGTGTCACCACTGTGGCAGTTAAGGAACGCTGCTCTAAGGAGTCCAGATTTTGATATCGCTACTTGCTTCTTCCCCGAGTTCTGAAATGGATGCACACTTTCCTGGCCTGGCCTCTTCATTCATTCAACAAATCAATGAAGTCATTCAACAGAAATGTGTTACACACCCACCATGTGCATACCCTACAGAAAAGACAGACACACTCTCATGGGGCCTCCCTTCTGGTGGAGGAGACAGGCAGTCAACAAATAAGCAGATGCCTAAAATACCATAGTACAGCCTGGGCTTTGTAGAGACTTGAAATGTGGTCCTGAGCTGGCGAGTGACCGAAGGAGCTGACATGGCAGGTCAGAGAGGGTCTCCTCGACAAGCAATACTTCCCGTGAGATCCGAATGATGAGAAGAAACTGTCATGGGAAAACCACAGGAGTGGCTGGTACAAAGCCTCTGGGGTAGAAGGAAAACTTGGCAGATTTAAGAAATAGGAAGAAGGCTGGCACGGCCAGAGCTCAGTAAAGGAAGAAGAGGACAGTGGTCAGAGCGGGAAGCAAGGCAGATCTTATAAAAAACCAATGGAATTTGGATTTTACCTCCTAGAAACAGAAGCTACTAAAGTGTATCTAGCAGGAGAGTGGTGGACACACATTCACTCATTCGTTCTTGACTTTCGGGACTCGGCTGCACTGGACAGAGTTCATCATAGCCCTCAACCTGTGAAACACTGTCACCCTGTGAGGGTCTGTGTAAAGGCACCGCTCTGTTCTCTTCCACGCTTTTCCACTTCATTTCCATCCTCCACCTCTGCTTCCCTCCCGTCACAGACAGCTGCTCCAGTATAATTTATCTGTATCATTGCATGTGTGTGTCTACACATGAGTGCCCTAGTCCTGCGTGTCTGGGTAGTGTGTAATTTTAACTTAAATACACCGTCATGTGCTGAGGCCCTTGTTCTTTTTGGCATTTGTGTCACTCAGCACCGTGTTTCCACACGTCTCCTCCATCTTGTGAAGTGTACATCTAGTCCCCTGCTCCTAACCACAGCGACCAGCTCCAACTGCCCACCCCCATGGGTCATGCTGCACTGAGCGTGCACACACACAGCCTCTCGTTGTTCTGGGTGAGAACTGCTCCAGCATGTTTACTCAGGAGGGAAACTGCTGGGCCGCAGGTATAAAATATTTTATTTGAGGAAGAAGTACTGGCCAGCTCTCCAGAACGTCTGTGCCTGTCTCCATCCCCACCTGCAGCACACAGGGAGGCTTGTTTCCTGCATTCTGCCAACACTTGGCCTTATCCTCCTTTCTAATGCTTCTCCTATTAAGAATAGCTGTCACGTGTATTTGCATTTCTCTAATGACTGATGAGCTTGGGCAAATTTTCATCCATTTGCTAACTCTCCTGAAAACTACCAATCTTCCTATCTTTTTCTTACCGATCTGCAGTGCTTTCTTGCTCCTGTATGAGAGGGAAAAAGGCAAATCATTTTCTTAGTATTATTATGAAAACAGTCCTGACCTTTGTCACGAAGGACTTATTTAACAGACATCCTTAATTTGCATATATTTTATGTCCATAAGTTTTAGTCTTGAGGTTTGTGCGTTCTGGATCCAGTTTTAAGACCTCATAGCCACTCTGGGCCTGGAGATTATTCTTCATCATTTTCTCCTATTAAACAAATGTCAGCCACCACTTACTTTTAACTCTTTAGTCCGTTTGGAGCCCACTTTTTCTAGGGATCAGTTAGGAATCCATATTCCTATTTCTCCATTTTAGAACTGACTCTTCACCATCTTCTGAACAATCCTCACGAATAGGTGGAGCTATCTTTATCACATGTCACCTTCCTTTGGACACAGGGCTGCCTCTGAGCTCTCTTCGGGGCCTCTGTCGCCAGACTACTCTTACTGCTGACGTGGGAGTGTGCCCTAGAATCTGCCAGTGAAAGTCCTCCTCTGCTCTCCTTTTTCAAAGTTCACTCGGTGTTTGCATATCTTTTTCTTCTATATACATTTCAGAAGTCAAGTTCTCAAAACCTCCAGCTGGAAGTTTGAGTGAAGCCCCGCTGAATTTGCAGATTTGGAAAATCCTGACATCTTTCTAATGCTAAGTTGCCCCATTCAAGGAAATGAAATGTCTCTCCATATCGAAAGATCTTCCTTTATATCCTCCAACAGAGTTTTAAAATTTTTTCCATAAGTCTTCTTTGTTAATTTCTGGACCCACTATAAATTTTGTTGCTATTCTAACTGTGATCTTAATCTCTGTTGTACTTTTTTTAGTCAGTCACTATTGACATAAAGAAATGTAGTTTTCTTATTTGGGGTATGTTGATCTTATATCCCAAATCTCTGAAATCTCTTTAGTTGTAAAAGTTTCTTAATTCTTTTTTTTCATGTAGCTCAGCAGTTTTCAAAGTATAGTCTGGGGACTCCAGAGAGCCCCCTAGACCCCTTTAGGAAGGGTCAAAAACATTTTCATAATAATGCTCAGACACTGTTTGCCTTTTCTATTTTCGCTCTCACGGATTAAAGCCTTTTCCAGAGGCAGCATAGCATAACGCCACTGTCATGTGTGCCTGTATATTTTAAAGTCCTGTTTTAAACATTTCTCAGTTTTAGTTTCTAAGAAGGTAACTATCAATAGGTATCATTCCAAGCAAGAAAAGCCCTGTGGGGCCCTCGGTTGTTTTTAGAAACATAAGAATCCTAACACCAAAATGCTTGAGAACCCTGATGCAGACAATTGATCCTATGAGCTGCAATCACAGTTTTATCACGTTCTACCCAATCCTCACATCTCCATTTCTTCTTTTTACATTAGGATATGGCTCTACTACTAGGTTCACTGAAAAGTAAAGTTTTGGTAAGGAACTTGTAGCAAGCTGAGGAAGTTCCCTTCTAGCTCTGGCTTGCTAAGTGGTGCCCTCTCCCTCCTCCTAGAAATCGTACATAGGCGTTAAACTTTATCACATAATTTTTCTGCCTCTACTGAGAGAACCATATGGTTTTTCTCCTGTAGTCTCTTAATGTGGTGAATTACACGGATAAAGTTTCTGATATTGGATCATCTTTGCATTCCTAGAAGAAATCCCACTTGTTTAAGAAGAATTGTTGTTTATTATACTGTTGGATTCGGTTAGCTAACATTGTACGTGGAATGCCTGCGTCTACATTCATAAGGGAAATGGCTCATAATTTTCTTCTCTTGTGTTCTCTTTATGTGAATTTGGACATGCTCTGATTCGCAATTTAAAAAGATCCCTCTAGCTGGAGCATAAATCCTGAAACAGACCCACTTTTCTCTTCAGCATGTTTGGAAACACATTAAAATAGAACCATAATCAAGCAACCCAATCCTTGAATTTTTCTCCTCCTGAGTATCTGGAAAACAGGTGCAGAAATGGATCATTTGAGACACCATAGAAATCTGGTTAATCCTGCCCGCCTGCTTTCCTTCAACAAGTACTGCCTGAGCAGGGCTGAGTATCAGGCTCTTGGCTGGGAGCGGGAAGGCAGCCGAGAGCAAAACAGGAAGAGCTCCTCTCGGGGGGCTCTGGGCCTAGCACGAGGGGCACCACAGTAGGAAAGGGACTGGTCCACGCACACCAAACGTGGACGTTAGTATGAGGAAGCTTTTGTCCTTGGCGATCGCCTAAGTCAGAACTAGTCCACCACGACGAATTCTTCCCTCCGTGCCCCGCGCGGTGCCATGAGAAGGCGCTCGCATCCCCATTTGGCAGGAAAGGCGTCCGACCTGCTCAGGAGCCGCAGCGGGCGCCGGGATCCCAGCCCAGCGGCGGCCCCCCAGGGAGAGCGCTGCCCAGACGACCCCTCCAGTCGACTCCGCCCCGCAGCGTGGCCACTTCCATTCTCTGCCGCTGCCCCGCACCTAACTGGGACCGCAGTCCTTGCTGGGACAGGAGCCTTTCTCGGCCCCCGACTCACAATCCCCACCCGGATTCAGAACCTCGACGCGGATTCCCGATTCCAGCCCCCCCCAGGTCCCCAACCCCAACACTGGCCTCCGGCTCAGACCCCCTCCCAACCCCGGCTCAAAGGCGCACTCCAGGCCCCGACTCCAGCCCCGGCTCGGACCGCCAAGCCTCGGGTCCCCGCGCAGCTCCCCAGCTCAGATGAGACCCCCGAGACGCCCCTTCTGATCCCGACTCGCCCAGCCTGAAGCCACAGGAGCGCTTCAGACCTGCCTCGGACCCCCGCTCCGCCTGGCCCGGAAGCAGGAGCGCAGCTCCGACGCCCACTGGGACCCGGAGGCTCGACGCCTCCGGGCCCGGAGTCTGCGGTCGACGCCAGCGAGCAGAACTCCCGACGCCCGCGGCCTCGGAGCCGCCACGTGGTCTCCAGACCCAGGCTCGGCCCCCGCACGGCTCGCCCGACGCGGCGCCCCACGAGGCCGGCTCCGGACCCCGACGGAGCGCCAGACCGGGGCTCGGACGCCGCCTCGGGGCCGGCCGCCGCGCGCCGCCCCGCCGCCCGCCGCCCCGCCCGCGGGCCGCACTCACCTCCGAGCCGCCGCGCCCCGCCGGCCGCGCCGGCCCGTCCAGGACTCCAGGGGCGCCGCGGACAGCCTCGCCGAGAGTCGCCCGCACGGCGCGGGGGGGCCTGTGGGGGAGAAACCGCGCGAGGAGGATCCACCCCGGGAGAGTCCGCGCGGAGGAGAAGCCCGCGGAGGAGAAGCCGCGCCGAGGAGAAGCCCGCGGAGGACAGTCCGCGCCGAGGAGGGTCCGCCCCGGGGGAAGCCCGCGCCGAGGGGAAGGCGCGGGGGAGAAGCCGCGTCGAGGAGAATCCACGCTGTGGAGAATCCGCCGAGGAGAAGCCCGCGGAGAATCCACAACGAGGAGAATCCGCGCCGAGGAGCGTCCGCGCCCCGGGAAGCCCGCGCGGAGGAGGCTGCGCCGAGGAGAATCCGCGTCGAGGAGAATCCACGCTGTGGAGAATCCGCCGAGGAGAGGCCCGCGGAGAATCCACAACGAGGAGAATCCGCGCCGAGGAGCGTCCGCGCCGTGGAGAAGCCGCGCTGAGGAGAAGCCCCCGGGGGCGAGTCCGCGCCGAGGAAAATCCTCGTCGAGGAGAATCCGCGCTGTGGAGAATCCGCGCCGAGAAACACGCGGAGAATCCACACCGAGGAGAATCCGCGCCGAGGAGAGTCCGCGCCGCGGAGAGTCCGCGCCGCGCCGAGGGCGTCTGCAGCCGAGGAGAAGCCGCGTCGAGGAGAATCCACGCTGTGGAGAATCCGCTGAGGAGAAGTCCGCGGAAAATCCACAACGAGGAGAATCCGCGCCGAGGAGGACCAGGGCCGAGCGGGAGACGCCCCGCGGAGGAGGCTCTGCGCCGAGGAGAAGCCGCGTCGAGGAGAATCCACGCTGTGGAGAATCCGCACCGAGAGGCCGCGGAAAATCCACAACGAGGAGAATCCGCGCCGAGAAGTCCGCGGAGCGCCGGCGCGGGGGAGCCGCTCCGAGGCGGCCGAGCCCGCGGGGCGGTCCCCGCCGATGAGGTGCCGCCGGCCGCGGCCCCGCGGGAGACCCCAGGAGCCCTGCGCAAGGAGAAACCCCGCGCCCAGAAGCCCGCCGCGGAGACCCGGAGCCCGCGCGGAGGCGGCCGAGACCCCGTGCGGAAGAGAAGCCCGCGCCGAGGAAGCCCGCGCTTGCCCGCGCCGCCAGCGCCGGAGGAGAGACCCGCGCCCGGGAGACGCGGCGACCCCTTCTGCCCCGAGACCGCCGCGCGCCTGGACTGCTTCAACCGCGGCTGACGTGGCGGCCGCCCCGCTGCCGATTGGCTGGCCCGCGGGGGCGGGGCCGCCGCGGGCCGCCGCGCCAGTTGGCCGAGCGCACGGGGCGATGTGCCGCGCCCTGCCATTGGCCGCCGGCACCGGCCGCGCTGCCTCGCGGGCCTGGATTGGCCGGGCGCTGCCCCTGCCACGTGCGGCGCGGCCCCAGCCCGGCCCCTCGGGTCGGGTGGCGTGAACTGCGCCCTGCCCCCACCTCTCCCGAGTGGCGCCAGGCCGGCGCGCGGCCTCGGGCAGACGTCCCTGGACCCGGCGGGGTCACCGGGCCTGCGGGGGCGGCTGTTCTCGGCGCGGGGCGCCTGCGACCCCAGAGGGGACCCCGGTGGGGGCACGGGTGGTTCAGACCTGGGAGCCCGCGATCATGCCCCGGAGGCCCCGGGCCCAGAGCAGGGGGCGCTGACCGGGGCTTTGGGAAGGACCCACGACTCGGGGCAGGGGCCTCGTGCCGCGGCTGGACGGGGAGTGCAGGGTCACCCTGTCTCTGGCACGTCTGGGCCGGTGACAAAAGGGGCCCTGGAGTCCCCCGCTCTGCTGCTAGAGACATCCTTCTTTTTACAGATCCCATACGGCTGGACGGGGGGAGCAAGGATCACCCTCTCTCTGGCACATCTGGCCGGCGGCAAAGGGGGTCCTGGAGTCCCCAGCCCCGCTGCTGGAGACGTCCTTTACACAGATCCCCTGCGGCCGGATGGGGGGTGCAGGGGTCATCCTCTCTGGCACGTCCTGGCCGGCAACAAAGGGGGTCCTGGAGTTCCCGGCTCTGCTGCTAGAGACTTCCTTATTTTTACTGGTTCCCTGCCGCTGGACTGGGGGTGCAGGGGTCACCCTTTCTCTGGCACATCCCTGCCAGTAACAAAGGGGGTTGTGGAGTCCCTGGCTCTGCTGCCGGAGACGTCCTACTTTTTACAGATCCCCTGCAGCTGGACTGGGGGTGCAGAGGGTCACCCTCTCTCTGGCCGGCAACAAAGGGGGTCCTGGTGTCCTCGGCTCTGCTGCCGGAGACGTCCTACTTTTTATAGAGCCCCTGTGACCAAGGTGCCATGACCACGTTACCCTTGAGCACACTGAAAGGAGTTCCAGGACTTGCCTGAGTCACAGCTGGGAAATGGCGGCGCTGAGGGTGGACCCTACCCAGCATCCCTCTTGCGCCCCCACCCACCCCACCCCACCCCTCCTCCTCCTGCTCCTCCTGATGGCTCCCTGCCCTGGAGGCCAAGCGGTCCTTCAACTGTCCATCTTAGCCCCCTGTCCATTCCTCCTCTACTGAGCACCTCCAGGGCGCCAGCATGGCCACGTACTCTGGAGAGATTGCACAAACAAAAGTCAGACAGTTCCTTGGTGGGGCTCTCTCACTGCCTGAGGATTTACCAGCACGCCTGGGGCAGTTTGGACCTTCCACGCGAATTGCAAAAACAGTTTTGGAATGTAGAACTCTAGGTATGTTCTCCAAAGTTGTTACAACCCAACCCAGGATTGACTTCAAACAAAGGAGGAAGGGGGAGGCTGGAGCCAGCCAAGTGAGCAGGCCGTCCCCTCACCCGAAGCACGCAAGGAGGCCATTCATCTTCACTGCTTGTGCTGAAAATACATGTCTACGAAGAGAGCCAGGAATCTCTCTCTCCGAGGGTGACTGGGCTGGGGATTTTTTTTTCATTGTTGCTCAGTCCAGGAGAGAAAGGGAAAATGGTGTCGTCTTTTCAGGCATCAAGGTTTTCTTTTCTAACTTTCAGAAACGGTACCCAGATTGGTCCTCCCCTGCCTCCTGCCCAGCCTGCGGGAAGACTGGGAAGCACGTCTCCTGCTTGCCCCATCCTCTTCAGCCTGGTTCTGGGAGTTGGTTCATCTGATTTAGAGCACTCGTCCTGTCTCGCCACCCAGCTCGGAGCTTTTTGTCATCTGCCTATGGCGGGTGTGCAAAACATGCAGTCACACAGGGTCCCGTGCTCAGGAGGGCTCCCACACTTGGGGTTTTAATGCTTCACTGTCGCCATCTTAAAATCCTTAACAGATTCGTCTTTGAGCTTGTGTTTTGGAAGAGAAGCCTGACGGGACAGTGGAGCTTAGAACTTAACCCACAAGTCGTTTGTCTACCTTCCTGCCTCCTCGGGACAGGCTCTCAGCCGTCCGCTCTCCTGCCTCCTCTCATTACTCAGCCTCCCTCATGACCAGCTGGGGGGGGTGTAAACTACCCCCTCTCCGTAACTGCTGTTACCCTTTGTCCCTGGCCAAGAAAAGCAGGGAGGGTTGGCATCCCAACCCTGGTCTGGACTCTGCAACGCGGGAACCCTACAAGTTTCATTTCCCGACCTGTAGGGTGGAGGTGACGTTTCCATGGAGGTGACATCCAGCCCTGTGGAGCTGTTGACAAGGGAAAGGAGAGGTTGTGTGGAAGGCAGGGCTGGCAGCGATGGGCTGAGTGTGGCCTCAGGCCCTGGCTTGCTCCTTTTTGCTGCTTGGGGTACAGTTCCATTTCAGCCATATCCTGGGCCCCAGGCCTTGGCCTCCTGTGGCCTCCCATGGCCTTCGTCAGGAGGCCAGTACCCTCCCTTGGACACCCTTCCTGCATGTCCATTTCTACTTCCTCAGGATGTCAGGAGGCAGGAGCCCAAGTCTTCAGAGTCATGTCACAGAGTTCACCCAAACAAAAATCCCTGCCTATGTGGGGCTTACGTTTGAGGAGGAAGGACACAAATTTCCCAAATGTTGCAGACACTTTCTTATGGCTTTTGTTAGCTGCACCACGTGGAAGAGCCCTGGGTCACCCCTCTAGCCGTCGCCCTCGGACACAGAGCTGTTTCCTAGCCTCTGCTGTTTTTTGTTTGTTGTTGTTGTTGTTGAGTTTTGTTGTTGGAGTCTCACTCTGTCGCCCAGACTGGAGTGCAGTGGCACGCTCCCGGCCACCACAGCCTGGACCTGCTGGGCTCTGGCGATCCTTCCGCCTCAGCCTTCCAAGTGGCTGGAACTACAAGCACACGCTACCTCACCCAGCTAGTTTTTGATTTATTGTAGAGATGAGGTCTCGTCACGTTGCACGGGCTGGTCTCGAACCCGCAGGCTCAGGCAATCCACTCACTTCAGCCTCCCAAAGTGCTGGGATGACAGGCTGAGCTACGGAGCCCGGCCACCTCTGCTATCTTATCCAAGGATGTTGAACTCAGGCTAAAACATTTCTTGAATCAAGTTCACATAAAATGGTGCCCGCCCTCCCAGTAAAGGGTGACAAAGAGTGTGATTAGGATTTTTATCTTGGAAACGGATTCTCAAAATTCTGAGTTTACTTGGTCTTACGCTTAACAAAATGTGGTTTCTAGTCGTGGGTCTGGCTGGGGACCTGTGTTACAGATAATTGATTCACTCGTGCACGTTTTTGTGTTCTGGGCTGACTTCCACCTCGTGTCTAGCCCTGGAACCTCAGACCGTGACCTCCTGGACACTGGGATGTCTCCCTAACAAACCACCTCGCTGTGGCATTCCGTGGGCACCACACCCTGAGTGCTTGCATGAGGTCTCCTAGGGTCCACTCTTAGAAGTGCGCTTGCCAGGCCAAGGAGCCTGTTGCAGTTGTTTGTGACACAGGCTCACTAGACGCGGGCAGGAAGGACGGTCCTGTGGCCCATGTCCCCCTCTCCTCACCCCCTCGCCGCACATGGGGTGCCGTCAATCAGCCAACGCCGCCTGCCAGCCCAGCACACCTGTTGTGTGCCCCCCACCCCCGCCTCCTCCGGTCCTCTGGGGGAGACTGAGAGGGGTTTGTTGTCCCGTCGGGGAGACAAGAGACACGTGGGAATTGGCTGGAGAAGCATGCGAGGCTGGGCAGACTCCAGGCCGGCCCCAGAGGCAGACAGGGGACTGCCAGGCAGGCTGGGAGTGGAGCCCAGAGCTGGCCTTGGGCACCATGGCAGAATTCAGGGAGGGGGCACAGTCATGGCCAGCTCCCTTTCAGGGTTGTCTGCGATCCCTCCCAAGGCCAGGCTGGCCTGGGGGCTCCCTGGGCATGCACCTTGTCACCTTCTTGGGGCTTGAGGCTGCAGGGGTGGGGGTGAGACAGAGTGCCTGGGCACCTCGTGGCCTCCGCCTGGGCTCCCCCTGTGACAGAGGGCAGGTCTTGTCCTCCTCCTGCGTCTGGTTTACCTCATCTGTACGTGGTGGGGGCTGAGCGTACGTTCCTTGCACCCCTCCAGCTCTGATATTTGGGGTTCAAAAGGTTTCCTTGCAAGCCTCTGCACCCGTGAGCACGCACGCACGCACTCACAGCTGAAGAGAATTAGGCTCAAAACGTCCACTTGGCTTTTCTCTTGATTCCAAGGTATTTAGAGTGGGGGTGGGGGATTAGGAGGAGGAAGTTGCTGAGCTAATTCTTTTGCATTTGCCAGCACAGAAGTGCAGATGGGGCCCAGAGCCCCAGCGGTGTCCCAGGGGAAACACCAGCCCTCTCCAGAGAGAGAGCTGCGGTGGGAGCCTCACCCGGGCCCCAGGACACATGGCGGGCCCAGCCGGAGGGGTTCTGTGAGCCCCAGTTCTCTCCCTGCCCTCCCCCGCAAGTCCGAGGGTGGAGCCATCTTCGGGCCCAGCAAGATTCCCAAGTTGCTGCCTCCCTCCCAAGCAGAGAGGCCCAGGGCCACGTGGCCGCCTAGTCTCAGCGTTTCTAAGGAAAGGCCCCACCCCTTGCTGCTCTCTGGAGGGGACAGGAACGTAGGGGGAGGGGCGGGGACCCCAGGGTCGCCCTGCTGTGCCGCCAAGAAGCCGGCTCCTGGGGTCAGCCCTCACCCTTCCTGTAGGCACCCTGCGGCCCTTCCTGGGTCTCTCTCAGTGAAGCGTTTTGCACGTAGGCACGCACGCACACGCCTGACTCTGCAGCTGTCCTGGGCAAGATCTCTGACCCTAAGAACTGCCCCCCATGCCCCCCAACCAGTGGTGTCTCTTCAGTGGTCACTGGTCTCTGATGACCCTGCATTCCATGTTTTTGTTCCGGAATCTTCTCTTCCTGTGGCCTCTGTGTCTCCTGTACCTCCATTCCATCCAGGCCTCCCCACCATCCTGGTGGCTTCAGGTACAAGGACCTGTTGATGACTCTCTGCTCTGAGACGTGTATACCCATGAGACAGGTGTCCCTGGAGCCTGTTTACTCGATTCCCTGCCTCAAGTCTCCGCTGTATCCACAGGTGGCATGCACTCACGCTCCCACCCAAAACTTGTGTCCTCCGAGTCGCCCCATCCTGTGCTCTCTACTTCGGTGCTGGGCACCTCCTGCCAGGTCGGGCAGGCTCTGGGTCCTCCTGCGCCTGGCAGGCTGTGGTCAGAGGTGAGGCACGGTGGGGTGTATCTGGGAGTTCTGGGGCACAACAGTGGCAGGGATCTGGTCTCCCTTCTAGAAAGAGCACTCTGACTGCTGAATGGAGAAACTGAAAGGGGGACGGGGGTGTCCGCAAGGTCACAGGAGACTCGCCATCACCCGGGGCGAGAGATGAGAGGTTTTGAGGAAGGTGGCATGTGTGGAGGTGTGAGAGGTGGCCAGGCAGGGTCTCCCTCGAGAAGCAACTGTGATGGAACCCCAAGACTGAGGAAAGGAAGGAGCTTAAGGTAGCCTCTGGGCAGCTATCATGGGCAAAGCCTGAGAGTGGTGCCGCGCATGGCCGTGGTCAAGCCTGGGGGTAGGGCAGGTTTGAAGAAAGGAACAGGGGGACACGCCAGATCTTAACCCAAGTCGTCAGCCCCCAGCCCTCCACCCACTGCAGGGACTGCTCCGTGGCTCTGGGGCATTGTCACCCTCTGAGCACGGCCCCGTCTGTGGTGCCCGTCTTTGACTAGGCTACCTAGGGCACGTGGTGGGGCGCACAAGACTCAGGCTGATGGAGTGGGACAGATGTGGGTCCTGCTTCCCCAGAGAGCCCCAGTTCCAGAACAGCCTCAGGCCCCCGCCCCCAAGACATGCCTTCTCCAAGAGAAACCTCAGAGTGGACTGCGGGAGGGGACTGGGGGTCGGGGGAGATGCCATCAAACCCCGGCGCTGCAGGGGGGTCAGCCTGGCCTTCCCTTACGAGCAGATCTGTTCCCACGTTTGGGGGTCGGCGATGATGTGAGGCCAGACAGGCGGAGGGTCTGGCATTCAGGCGTCTCCGTGAGTGGCAGCATGGGATGCAGGCCGCCTCCCATTGGGAGGGCAGCTGTGCTGTGTGTGTATATGTTTGGGCCCTGCACAGCCAAGGCTTGATTAGCTAAACCCCACTCTCCCAGAGCCCCGCTTCGATGCGGGTTAACTCAGCAGCTGTCTCCTGAGCACCTGCTTGGGGCCTGGTTGGGTGCCAGGCATGGGGTCTGGGAACATGAAGCGAGCTGGGCCCTGCCAGACCGGTCGCCTACGGGGCCTTTTCTGCCACCACCTTCCAGAAGCTGCTTCCTTCTGCGAAGTAGCCCTTTCTGTGCAGCCATTTCCACGGCCGCTGTGCAGTTGAGCACAGTTCCCTCAGCCTGCCAGGGAAAAGTGGGCCCGGACCTTGGAGGGCCTGGCCACAGCCATGGCCAACCTGGGAAGTGTTTTGGATGGGCGCTGAACCCTCAGGAGAGGTGTTCCCAGGAAGCCTCATCCCTGTCGCTCCGGTGGCTCCAGGTGGTTTCTGAGTTTCAGAGGGCCCTCACATGGCATTCGTGGTGAGGACAGATAATTGTGGAAAGCCCACTCTGTTCCCAGCTCTGTGCTTGTGGAGGGCGAGGCTGCTGAAATGGAACCCACCAGGCCTCTGGTGAGTGAGGGATGCAGGATCGTTGGCAGTGAAGGGCCTCAGTGAACCTGGTGAGAATGTTCTTTTTTTTTTTTTTTTTAAGTTAGAGTCTCACTCTGTCACCCAGACTGGAGTGCAGTGGCACACTCCTGGCCACCGCAGCCTCAATCTGCTGTGCTCTGGCGATCCTTTAGCCTCAGCCTGCCTCAGCCTTTCAAGTAGCCAGAACTACAGGTGTTCACTACCATGTCTGGCTAAGTTTTGATTTATTGTAGAGACAGGGTCTTGCCAAGTTGCCCAGGTGGGTCTTGAAGCCGTGGGCTCAAGCAGTCCACTTGCCTTGGCCTCCCAAAGTGCTGGGGTAACAGGCTGAGCAACCAAGCCCAGGTGAGAATGTTCTCAGCCAAGAATGTTGAAGCAGGCAAGGTCAAAAGATGGATGTAACTTGGACAAAAAAGACAAGAATGAGGAGAAAGGGAAACCTGGGCAGTGTACTGTGTGGCCGTGGTGGTTCTGAGACTCTTCCCTTCAAGAAGTGGAGTTTAACGCCCCTCCCGGTGAGTTTGGGCTGGACTTAGAGGTTTGCTTCTGACACATAGAATATGGAAGAAGCGACGGAGTGTGACTCCGAGATTAGATCACAAAAGGCACTGCAGCTTCCCCTTGCTTTCTCTCCCTGGGATCACGTATTCCAGAAGACACTAGCCACCATGGTGTGAGGACACTCGGCACCCCTGTGGAGCAGTCCCCATGATGGGGCATGGAGGCCTAATGAGTGAGCTTAGAGGCAGACCCTCCAGCCCCAGTCAAGCCTTCTGATGAGACAGCAGCCCTGGTCTCCATCTTAGCTGTAGCCCCACAAGATACCCTGAGCCAGAACCACTCAGCCAAGTTACTTCCAGGCCCCACTGAAACTGTGAGGGGATCAATAAAAAAAAGTGTGTTGCTTAAAGGTATGGAGTTGTAGGGTACTCAGCTACAGCCCGCTAATATAGCCGTTCACACTCACTCGGTGTTAGTCTGACCCACACCAGGAAGAGTGGAGTGGGCTCTGCCTGCCTGTCAGCGTTTCCATGGCTGGTGGCCGCCAGGAAAGTATCTGGGCAGGAGAAACAGAACTGTGTCCAGGTAGCACATCTGCCCCAGGCATGCACATTCCCTCTCTGTTCTCTTTGAACTCTGTCTTCTAGACCAGGGGCTCTTAACCTGGGGTGTCCGTGAGAACCACTCCCCAACACAGGTCAGCTTCCAGAGACAAGAGAGATTTGGGGACAGGGACTGACTTAAGGACTGTGTGCTCATGAGGGTGAGAAGCTGATGGCTGGAGCACAATTTGGGAAAGGTGACAGGTGACTTTTTCTCCCCAGGAGAACATCCAGAGTTGGGCTTGGTGGCTCAGCCTATAGTCCCGCGCCTTTGGGAGGCCGAGGTGAGTGGATTGCCTGAGCCCGCAGGTTCGAGCCTGCTGGGCAACTTAGCAAGACCTCGTCTCTACAATAAATCAAAAAATTAGCTAGCATGGTGGCTCACGCCTGTAGTTCCGGCTACTCGGAAGGCTGAGGGGGAAGGATCGCTGGAGCCCAGCAGGTCAAGGCTGCGGTAGCCAGGAGCGGCCACTGCACTCTAGTCTGGGTGACAGAGTGAGACTCCAACTAAAAAAAAAAAAAAAAAAAAAGAATCTCCAAATCCATTTCCTCAGGCTGTGAGTAAAACTCAGGATGGTTCCCACAGGGCCTGGAGGAGGGGTCTTCGACAGCCAGTTCTGTTCCCAGTTTGTTTTGTGTGCCCCAGAACTTTGCCGTGCCCTCTCGGGGTCAGCCACAGAGAAAACAGGCATGACGGGGTGGTCTCAGGATCCTGCGGGTGGGTGGGAAGTGGCACCGAAGCCCCCTCCTGTTTGCCTCTGGTCCTGCATTGCGGGGAGAGGCCAGTGCTGGAAGCAGGGTTTGCTCCTGTTCTGTGGACGCAAACTGGAACACAGGTGTCAGCCATGGTTGTTGAGCGAGATTCCTTTAGGCCTTGGGAAGTGAGTTACAGGGCAGCACGGAGCTGTCCCACTCAGGCCCTGCCTGGGCACAGAGTGGCTACTGCTGTCTCCAGACCCCCCCTCCCGGGGACTGTGCTCCCCCTCACCAGGCAGCCCCTGCCAGCAGCTGGTGTCCTGGGCCCTGCAAGGCTCTCCCTGCAGCCTGGACCCAGGAGAGCCATGTGTGGCCATGCTCGGGCCCACTCCAAGCAAGGAGGCTTTGTCTGTGTATCTGCCGAACAGTTCTGTAGCACTGACTAAGTCAGACACGGGTCTGAGGGCTTTGTCCTCATCCCTGCCCACTATAGACATGGAGAAACCAAGGCGTAGAGGGGTCAAGGGAATTGCCAGGCATCTGGTAGGTAGAAGGTGCTGGGGCTGGGCTGTACTGGGCATCCTGGGGTCAGGGTCTGCCCTTCCCTCTTTGCTTGCAGAGGCAACTTCTGCCGAGGACGGGGGACCTGCTAGGGCCTGGGAGGGCAGATGTGCCTTTGCCCCTGCTTGGCTTTGTGGCACCAAACCCGGACGTGCTGCCCTCCAAGGTCCCATTGGAGGCTGGGTGAGTGTGCACAGGTTGGGAGCAAGGTGTGGGCAGCTGACTTCTCGAGGTACCAAGACCCTCGGGCTGTGCCCCTCCTGCCCAAGGCTTCCCCAACAGACAGCCAGGCTCAGGGGCCCCAGGAGACCCTGCTTGCGAATTGCTCCATTTGAACATGACTGTTTTTTATGGAATAGGGCTGCGGAGGCCTCCAAGACGCTCTCCTCTGGAGAGAAAGAACTCCAAGCCTGTGCCCTTCAGTGACTCCATGACGCACTTAACTCTGACACTCTCCTCAGAGGGACGAGTTTCCTCGCTGGTGTCTACAACCCAACCTGCTGGCACGGCTGAGCAGAACCTGGCAAGGCAGTGTGGCCTGGGAGCCCACTGGGGCACGTGGCCCTGAGGCTTCTTGCTGGCATTTCTGTTTCGCTCGGCTCTTTCTAACTTCAGTGCACCCAGAACCCCAAGGAGGGCAGGGCAGAAGATAGCAGAGCTTGCTCCCAGGGATACCCCCTGGTGGGCCAGGTAGGCAGCAAGGGGGTTGACCCCCAGGAGGGTTGGCCTGGGGTGCACAGGGTGGGCAGTGACCGGAAGACCCTCAGCCTAGGTCTCAACGCCTTGGGACAGGGTGCAAAGGCTTCAGCAGCAAAGATCCAGTTTGCGCGGGTGGCTCCACCTCCGTCACCCTGTTCCCTCCCCAGGCCAACGGCCAGGGCCGAAGCCCTCCTTGGGACATGTCAACAGCAGCAGACATTTTAAAGATGTGACAAGTTCGGAGCCTGGCAACAGGGGCAGCTCCAGCCGTGTGAGCACATGGCTGGATTTACGTCCGCGGCAAAGCCCCCGGTCACCTTTCTCTGCTTGGAGTGCAATCTTTTTTTGGAAGCCCTGCTGGAAAATCTGAATCTTGTGAGCCATCAGCTGTTTATAATCAGAGAAGCATATGTTTAAAAGAGCTGAGGGGCCTTATAAACTCTGTGTGCAAATTACCTTTGGGGCTGCCTGCTCCGCGCCCCTCCCCGAGGCTGCCATCACTGGCGAGGGCTCGGTGTGCTGTGCGGAATTAGCTGTAACCCCGTTGTGGCACGGGGTCTGTTTAGCTTTAGTCACGTCAGCTTGGCCCTGGAGCGTGGGAGCCTCCATCCCTGCCGCCTGGCTTCCAGGCCCCCCCGCCCCCAGCCCCAGCTGCACAGGGCTTCTGGCTCTCTGTTCCTGGGCTCTCACCATGAGAAACATCAAACCCAGGGCCGCGTAGCAAGAAGCAGGGAGAGGCTTGGCGCCGGGGCCTGTGGGGCTCCCTGGGCCCCCACGTTCAGGGCCAGCCAGGACCCGGGAGCCACTCTCGGGGTCTGCCATGGCGCTAGAGTCCGCAGGGCTATTTAGTGTTTTTGTTCGTTGTGCGTTTTGGGGAGTTTTTATTTTTGCTTTGCTAGCAGCTTTATTCAGATACAATTCACATACCGTACAACTTGCCCATAGAGAGTGCACGATTCCATGGTTCTTAGTGTGTTCAGAGTTGTGCAATCACTCCTCTTCTGGTTCCAGAACAATTGCAGCTCCCCTAAAAGAAGCCCTGCTTTCTGTAGCCGTCACTTCCATGTCCCTTCTCATTCCCCAGCCCTAATGGGCCACGACCCTGCCTCCCATCTATCTCCACGAAGCTGCCTGTGTTGGACATTTCATATCGCTGGACTCATACACTGTGCGGATTTTCGTTGACTGAGTTCCTTCACTTAGCCCAGGGTTTTCAAGGCCCGTTCGTGCTGTAGCATGTGCCACCTGGGTTTCATTCCTTTTTGTGGCCAAATATTCCACAGTATGGATACACCCCACTGTATTTATCAACTCATTCATGGATGAACATTTGGGCTGTTTTCACTTTTTTAGCTATTATGAATAATACTGCCATGAACATTTGGACCTAGGGTTTTTTGTGGACATATAGGTGTTTTCACTCCTCTTGGTGTATACCTAGGAGTAGAGCTGCTGAGACATACGGTGACTGCATGTTTAATTTTTTGAGGAGTTGCCCAGCTGTTTTCCAGTATGGTCACACCAGTTGCATTCCCACCCGCAGTGAGTGAGGGTTCCTATTTCCACAACCTCATCAGCACTTGTTACTGTCTGCTATTTTCATTTTAGCCATCCTGTTGGATGCAAAGTACTATCTCGTCATGGTTTTGATTTGCACCTTTTTATGCACCTGTGAGTCTTTTGCATGTCTGCTTTGGAGAAATGCCTATTCAGATCCTTTGCCCAAATTTTAATTGGGTTATTTGTCTTCTTATTGAGTAGAGTTCTTTATATTCTAGATGCAAGTTCTTATGTTCTAGAGTTAAGGCTCTTATCAGATATCATTTTTCCCATTCTGTGGGTTGTCTTTTGACTTTCTTAATGACACAAAAATTTTTAACATGGACAAAGTCCAATTTATCTGTTTTTCTTTGGTTGCTTTTATTTTGGGTGTCATAGCCAAGTAACAACGTGCAAACCCAATGTCAAAAATATTTACACTTATATTTTCCTTCAAGAGTTTTGCACTTCTATCTCTTCCATTTGGGTCTTTGATCCATTTTGAGTTAAGATAGGGTGTGAGGTAGGGATAGGGACCTACCTTTATTCTCTGTCATGTGTCCCGGCACCAAGTGTTAAAAAGACTATTCTTACTCTGTTGAAGGATCTCGGCACCCTTGTCAAAAATTAACAGTGTTTCTAAACTACCAATTCTCTATCATTGATCTATACTGCATTGTCTTAATTATTATAACTTGGTAGTTATAATAATTGTAGTAAGTCTTGAAATCCGGAAGTGTGAGTTTTCCAACTGTGTTCCTCTTTTTTCAGGATTGTTTTGTCTTTCCCTGGTCCTTTGAATTTCCATATGAATTTTATGATCAGCTTGCCAGTGTCTGCAGAGAAGCCAGCTGGGATTCTGAGAGGAGTTGCATTCAATGTCTAGGTCAGGTCGGGCTCGGTGGCTCAGCCTGTGATCCCAGCACTTTGGGAGGCTGAGGCGAGTGGATTACCTAGCCCGCAGGTTTGAAACCAGCTCGGGCAACTTGGTGAGACCTCATCTCTACAGTAAAACTAAAAACTAGCCAGGCACGGTAGCGCACACCTGTAGTTTTAGCTACTTGCAAGGCTGAGGCGGAAGGATCACCAGAGCCCAGCAGGTCGATGCTGGGGTGGCCATGAGTGTGCCACGGTGCTCCAGCGTGGGTGATGGAGTAAGACTCCCACTCAAAAAAAATAAAATAAAAAATAGTAAAAATTTCTAGGTCGGTTTGGGGAATACTGCCATCTTAACTATGTTAAGTTGTCCAATCCATGAGTAGGGGACATCTTTTTGCTGTGTTTCAAGTCTTAAAATTTTCATTCAAGAATGTCTTACCATTTTCAAAGACTAATCTTTGTACTGCTGCTATATATCTTGTGGGTTTTGTGTGACGGTAACCAGTGACTGTCCTTTCTCCCCATGTACTGGATTCTACCCACCCTCTGGACCCATCTTCCAGGGAGCCTCCACACCACTCTGGGCCCCATGGCCCCTTCCAGGTCCTCTGGCCTCTGGTGCTACTGCTTTGTGGCTGACTCTCTTGTTGCCGTGTGCAGAGAGGCACTCAGGCCCAAGTCTTTGCACAGCCTGCATCCCTGCCTGACCCCTTCTCCAAAAGGTCCCAGGTGTCCCAGGCCCAACGGGCTCTCTGAGCCACCCCTTCTGTCCACGGGCTCTCATGGCACCTTGTGGGGGCTTCTCCTCATCCTTGGTCACCCTTTGCCAACTACGAGTGCCATCCCTAGGATGGGCTCTCTGAGGCCATGGAAGCTCCTCTATCCCACCAACACCTGCATCCCACGGCCGGACACACTATGTGGGGATCCAGAGGGGACTGTGGGTATAATGGGGCTGTGTCCCAGGCAGACGCCCCCTTACCGATAAACAGTCCTTAAACACTAAGCAAGGCATCCTGGGGCCTCACTTGCCAGGGAAATGGGACTTTGGCAGCTTACGAAAGGAATTTGATTTTTCAAATTTCCTTTCAACTCAAGGGTCTCAAATCCGCTAGGCAGACTTGGGCAGGAGGGTCCTGGCACCGCTTCTGAGGAGAGCGCCTTTGAGGGGAGGTAGGGTCGGCTTGTGGTGAAGGCCTGCCTGAAGCGACAGGCAGGTGGCAGGTGGCTGGGGCTGTTCACCTGTTCACCTGTGTTCGTCCCCTTGGGTGGGGCGGGGCTAAGTCCTACTGGGCCGAGTTGGATCACTACCTTTTGGTGTGCCTGGCCTTGGTGTCCCCCATCCGCAAAACAGAGAAATCCTCTGTGTTCCCTGCCCCGCAGAGAGCCAGCGAGGGGACCTGGATCCAAAGAAGTGATGGCTCTCAAGTCCGTTGTGAACCTGGGAGGAACTTGTGCTGGTGTCTTATTTAAGTTGGGAACGTTTGCTCACTCCATTCACCTAGGTAGGCAGCATTTATTGTGTGCCTTCTGGATGTCTGGCCCTCTGCTAGCTGTGGGAGTGATGGTGTGGTGTAGCCTGGCTCTGATGACTTCTGCCCTGGGGAGGACAAGCCCAGCAGGGCACGGGACCTGGTGCTTGTGGGGCAGCTCAGAGCAGGGACCCCAGTAATCCCAGTGAAGTGTTTCAGGGAAGATATTGTGCTCCCGTCCCTTCTGGAACGCTCCCTGGACTGGGAGGTGGGGGCCCAAGTGCTAGGCTCTCTTCTCCTAGGTGAGGGACTCTGGGGGCTTTTGTTCCTCTTGGAGCATGCAGATGGGACCAGCTGAAAACCCCCATTTTCTCCAGCGCCCCAGCCTTGGCCTCCCTCACCCTCCCACAGCCACACCCAAAGACCTGGAAGCCAGAGCTGCACAGCTCTGTGCTCTCCCGGGCAGGTCTTTCTTGCAGCCTCTTGACTTGGAGTGTGCACGTGATTGTCCCCTGGAGTCTCTGGGCTGGACGCAGGGAGGGGGGTGGTGGGGGGAATGGAAGGCCTCAGCCCCCGCCTCGCTCTGAGGCTGTTGTCGGAGCAAGGCCGACTGCCTGGAAGACCCTCGGGCTTGTAATCAGCGTGGGGTGGGGGTGCTGCTGAGGATGAGAAGCCAGAGGCCCGCCTGCACTGCCCACCCCTTGACATGGGGGCACCCAGGAAGCGACAGGCTAATGACGCTCCATGGAATTAACAACTTTGCAAAGCGTTTGGTATTTTGGCGATTTTATGTTAGGGTGAATGAGCCTCTGAAATGAGATCCCAGAGAGCAGCCAGGATCCCACCAGACCAGAGTCCCAGCTCGTCTGGTGCCCTAGGCCAGCCGGACCTGCGTCCTGGGCCTTCTCCGCCTCCTGGAAACCGTCCCTGAATCACATTGTTTGCGGTGCTCCTCGGCCTTCTGGGCTCTTCCTCTGCTGCTCGCCATAAAAACTCTCCAGTCATCTTTTCCGCTGTGGTTTATATTGTTTTATTTTATTATTCCAGCTATATTAAGTTGGGAAGAGCCACATACATGGTCGTCTTCTCCCCCAGATTCCAGAACAAGTCATGGCCGTCGTAGGTTGTGATTAATCACCACCATCCCCTTCTTTCTGACTGTTCTCCGATCTGGTTTTTCCCGCTGCGGGAAGGGGGTCGCAGGACAGGCACCCTTGCTGGCCCCGGAGCGGGTTTCCGTCGCTCCCCCCACTCCCACCCAACGAGAGGAAACAGCGAGTGCCGAGCTGGGACGGCCCGTGGCCACAGGCGCTGTGGGCCCCTGGCCGAGCAGGCTGCAGGCAGAGCACAGTGCAGGGTGAAGGCCTGGGGAGGGATCCAGGCTCTTTTGGCTGCTGGAGAGATTATCTATTAAATCCATATTCCTCGCTGTAGAGTTCATGGATTCAGAGGATATACCGTATTCTGGCCGTCTTACATTACTGCAATATTGCTTCCAGATGGGCAAACACGCGCTCAGAGCCTGGCCCTGCAGACACGATGGCCCAGCACGCCGCTCACCCCCGCGCCTTTGTTCTACGCTTCCCACTCAGTTCCCGCTAACTCCGGGAGTTCCAGGGCAGCTGCCACTCAGGCACCCAGGCCTGGGCCCCCACCCCCACCCTGCAGGCAGTCTCCAAAGAGACTCCAAGGGGCCGGGGCCGGGCAGGGGGGGCTTTCTGAGCCTCTCCAGTCATGGGGCCTGCTGCAGGCCGAGCACGGTCCTGGACACACAGGGCGCTGAGCTGGAGGGGGCCTCCTTGTCCCTCTCGTTGACTCAAGGGAGGAGTCCACGGGAGGGTTCTGGTGGGGGTGGGCCTCTCCTCCCTGGCCTCCCCTCCCCCGCAGCCCGCTCTCCCCACACAGCCTGGGCCCCTAGGCCAGCCCCCTGAGGCCCTCCCAGGCCTCTGAGAGGCAGCGAGTGCTCTGGCCACGTGGCCTGCTGGACCGTGGGTTCTGGTCTTCCTCGCATGGCTCCTCTGGTAGGGCTGAGAGTGCTGGGTGGAGCCAGGGCAGCTGGATCGTCATTCTGTCAGCAGTGAGAAGTGTCTGCTCTCTGCTTCCCCCTGTTCACCCCTGAGTCCCCGGGACTGGGAACAGGGCTCAGGCACCGCGGGTGCCCTGGGTGGATGGAGGAGCTCGTGGCAGCAGCGGGTGGCCTTCAGGGTCAGCCCGGCCTACGTGGAAATGGATTCTGGAAGGAGGGAATGATGTGCCAGGCAGCAGGCACAGTGCACACAAAGGCCTGGAGAGTGACGGGGCAAGGTAGCCAGTAGCCCAGGCTGGGTCAAGGCTTTTGAGGCCAGGGTGGTAGGGTTAGGAGGTCAGCCCAGGAATCAGCATTGGCTTTCAAATGGCAGCATTCCTTCCCCCAGCAAAGGGGTGACAGAAAGAGTTCAGACCCTGGGGACCCAGTTCCGGGGTTCCTCACAACACCGTTCTTGGGCTTGGCAGAACCTCACCTGCACACCCCAGGGAGAGAGCAGGAACAGGCTCTGGAGGAGGGGGCTGGTGTTGGGCCCACAGAGCCCCAAGGCGCAGCCAGCACCTCAGCGAGTGGTGGATTCCAGTGAGGAATAACAGTGTGAGGGCGACCGCAAGGGACTTGGCATGGCACACAGCCCTCACCCATCCTCCTGGGAGCCCCAGAGACTCAGCTAGAAAGCCACCCGTCGGGGTTTGGTCTCTGTCTCCTCTCAGGGTCTCTATGCTCTGGAGAACTCAGGGGAGCCCGTGCTGTCAGCGTCGTGTCACATGAGCGCTTCTCCTGGGAGAACTGGGGAGACTGGTAGGACGGGCAGAGGGGTGGGCAGGAGGGGCAGGATGGGCTTTACAGATCCCCCAGCCCCTCTGGTAGTCAGCACGGGAAGGCAGGAGACCAGGGAGGACCCCTGTGCAGCCAGGCCCAGGCAGCGTTGTGGAGAGGGCAGCCAAGAGGCTTCAATTTCCAGCTGCAGTGTGGTAGGGGCCACCACGCCCTGGAAATGCCTTTGTCCCCGTCGTCCCTCCTGAAGTGCCCTGTGGCGCACCCCGCCTGGCCCCTGCCAGCGTTGGAGCCCGTGACCACCTGGGGGTTAGACTTAGGGGGACCTTTTGGGTGAAAGGCAGTGGTTCAGGGGAGTTGAGGAGGCCTCCTGGGAACTCCCTCCACACCTTGTCCCGCTGGCCACATTCTAGGGGGCTCTCCCTAATGAGGACTGTCCCGCCAGGGCTGCCCCATACTCCCCCAGAGCCCAGCATTGGCCTAAATGCCTCCTGGCCTCCTAGAGTGGCAAGGAATGGAGGGGGCGGATGTCAGTCACACTAGCCAGTGCTTGGGTGATTGTGTGGGCAGGGGGTGGGGGTAGCCAGGGCAGGGACCAGGGTGATGCAAACCATAAAACTGTCTCCCGTGTTGCATCCAAGCCCTTCGGGCGAGCCCCTCGGTGAAGGATGGCCTGGGAGAGGCTGCCCTTCACCCCACAGACAAATTTCAGATTTGACTCTGTGAGATAAAACAGGGCCTCCCTGACACCCTAGGGCCGATGGCTTCAGGATGAATTCCCTCCTGTGAAAACAAATTCGAGAGGGTTTCGGCCGAGATGGCGCCCTGCCTTTGACCTCGCGGGCACCGAGAGTGGTGGGGGGCAACTCTGTCCTCGAAGCACTGACGCCAGCCGCAGAGGTCAGAGCCCCCATGCCTGGCCGCCCCGTTTGTCTTGGTGACTGGGTCCTCGCTGATTGCTGATTGTATCACTTAAAATCTTTCACATTTGGGGGGCCATAAATAACCCCAAAGCAACACGCCCCCTCTCCGAGCTGGGTTCAGACGGTCCTCTCCCAAGGGAGAGAAGTCAGGACAAAGCTCCAAGCTGCAGCAGCCCCACCGGCCTCCTCAGATGTGCCGTGGCTCCCAGGGCACCCCCGAAGGGACTGCTTTGGGTGGTGGAGCTGTGTGGCAGGCTGGTCAAGCCACTGTGGGAAAAGGCAGCCCGTTGTTCAGAGCACAGTCCCAGGCCTCCTCGCCCTGGCTCTCTGGAAGAGCTGTGTCTCTTCCCACCGTGAACCTTGCTGCTGGTCTCAGAGGCCGGCCTCCGGCTTCCCTGTGTTCCTACCCAGTTCTTGGGGTTGGCTTGCCAAGTAGCTTTATTAGCGTTTACAGCGCTGACACTTCCACTCCCTGCCTCCTGGAATATCTTATCTCGAGGGCTTCCCAGCCATGCCAGCCCCAGGGACTCCAGACGCCCAGCCGGCCCGAGACGTGGGAACTCCCTCTCACGAGGGCGCCGTGGAAGGCACGGGCGGTTCAGGGCGGAGTTGGATGGCCCCCAGTGAGTGGGGGAGGGGCGCTGGGGTTCTGAACCCCAAGGGACTCTCTCTCTCTGCTTTTGGAGGGAGTGAAATCAGCCAGGGTCAAGAGCTCTGCGAGTCCTAAAGAGCGGGCAGCTTGCAGACACCACCCGGCCCACAGCCAGGCACACAGCAAGCACTCCACAGCATTCCCCTGAGTGAGTTGGGCGTCTCTGTGTCAGGCGTGGTGCTGTTTGGTGGCCTGTGTTAGTCAGGACAGCTGAGGTTCCGCCGAGGAACAAACATCCCCTTGGTGCCTGCCGTCTGGTGCTGCCTGTCTGGCACAGGCTTGCCAGGGTTTCTGCTGTCTCAAGCAGCCTCCATCCATCTTCCTTCAGGTGCCTGGCAGGGCAGCTGATTGAGCAGCTCCCGTGGGGTGGGAGGCAGACTGTGCCAACACAGCGTCCTTCAGATTTCAGAGCCTGGGTGGGTCACCTCAGCTGTTTAGGAGGAGAAAGGGTGGTTGGAAGTCAGCTCGTGGGTCACCCCAGAGTGAGAGTGAGCATGGACGGACAGGACTCCCAAAATGAGTTTAGTGGCAGCCTACCCTTCCAAGTGCAGTGTTCCCAGTGTCCCCCAAAGTCTCAGCCTTGGGACGCTAGAGAGCGAGCCGCGAGGTGGACGTCTAGGTAGCCACAGTAGAATGCCTCCCCTCCCCCCTCCCTCCCTCCCTTCCCTCCTCCCTTCCTCCCTTCCTTCCCCCCTCCCTTCCCCTTCTTTCTGCCCTTTTCCCTGGCTTTCTTCCAGAGCTGTTTCAGTAACTGCGCCTCTGCCCCTGCCCCCCCAGGCCCTGGACTAGGATGGGGGGAGGGAGGGAGAGAGGGGGGAGGGAGGGGAGCTCCAGGAAGCCACAACTCCACCCGGAACGTTCCAACCCCGGCCCCCCCATGTTCAGGAAAGCTCCTGAGGCCTGCACAGACTGGCTTTTTAATTTTGTTTTAAACACAAGCTTTCAGAAGAGCAGAAGTGGAGAGACCCGGGTGGCAGGCAGTACCACGTGCAGCCCCGGGGCCCCGGGGACCGAGACTGAGGGCTCCCAGTGGCCCCAGCGCCTGAAGGTCGTGCTTGGCTGAGACCTCTGGCCTGAGGAGCCCTCTGATCACCCGCTCGCCCTGGGGCTCGGTCTGTCCCCTGCATCGTGGCTCAGCACTTGGGGTGCTTCTGGGTCCTCAAGAAAGGACTAAGCTTTGCTTCGTTTCCTTTGTTTCTGCAGGCCAGGAAAGGCATGACTATGGTAGAAGCAGGACATGTTCGGCTTGGTCCGCAGGGCGTCTTCTCAGGTCCCCCGCAACTCAGTGTCTGGGGAGTTGCTTCCCACTCGGGGCGCACTCCGGATTGACGGGCCCACGGGCCCCATACTGGCATAAGTCCTTGCAGGACTGCCCAGCCCTCCGGTGGAGCTCGGGCCGCTTCAGCCTGGAGGTCCTCCTGATCACTGCCCTCTGCTGCCTTTCCTTCTCTGTGCCCCCCCATCCATGCCAGCCCATCCTCATTCTGGACTTGGAGGCTGAGCACCAGGTAGACCCCCACACCCAGGGAGCCCCAGCAGCCTTCGGCCCTGGCCCCAGCTGGCCTCCTGCCCTTGCCACGTTCCCTGCACGGCCTGTCCCTCCTCCCCTAGCCTCACAGGTACAGGGTGCGGCTCCCAGGACATGAACCAGCAAAAGGGAGGGCAGGGAGGGATCGACTCCGGGCATTGGCTTCCAGCAGATGCCATGCTGACTTCTGGAAGCCGAGAAGGCTCCTTGGAGCACACGCTTGGCCCAGACCATCCAGGGGTCCACTGAGGGCTTTTGTGTAGGAACGCCACCCCCAGCTGGCTCCACACCAGGTGGCCCGGCCCCAGGTCCACTTAATACCTGTTGAGGAAGGACAGTTGCGTTTAGACCCTCTGGGAGGCTTGATGTCTACCTTGGTGTTGACCAAGTCCTGGACTGTGCGGTGCCAGGTGCCCACATCAGTATCCGGGTCCCCATTTATCTCTGGTGGCTGAGAGCTGGCAGGGCAGGTGTCCCTGGTCATTACTGTGCCTGCAGGAGACCTCAGATCTGCACCCTCCCCACCATGTCCCTAAGGTTGGGAAGTCGATTAAAATACAGATTCCTGGGCTCCTCCCAAAGCTGCTGAATCCATACCTGGGATGGAAGTTCGGCATCTGCCATGGGCCAGAAGTGCTTCTCTGTGCCTGTGAACCCCATAAGTGTGTGCTGGGGGCAACAGACCCTGTGGCCAGCAGAGCTCCCAGACCATGCCGGGCCACCTCCAGCCGTGCATCCCGGGGTACAGAGCTGACCTCTCGAGCCTCAGTTCCTATCTCTCAAGCAGAGGTGATGACCGTACCCGTGCCCCACAGCTGCCCTGAGCGTGAGACAAGAGACAGGACAGGAGATGGCACTGGCTAAAGCCTTTGTCCCACCCCCCACACAAATCCAAGTCTCACCCCCCACACAAATCCAAGTCTCACCCCCCACACAAATCCAAGTCTCACCCCCCACACAAATCCAAGTCTCACCCCCCACACAAATCCAAGTCTCACCCCCCACACAAATCCAAGTCCCACCCCCCCCCCACAAGTCCAAGTCTCCAAGTCTGGAGACCAGCAGTCAAAATAAGAAGTTGAGAGTCCTCTGGGCCTGAAAACCTTTGTTTTTTGGGTCACCCCTGGGGCCAAAATGCTGTTGGTGGCAAGCCTTGCTGGTGGCCTCACGCCTAAGGCCCTGCAGAAGCAAATGAAGGCAGGACAGCTAAGGACAGAGCTTTGGGGCCAAATAGTACACTGGCTTCAGAGAGAAAAACGGCCATGGTGTGGGCTATGATCTCTGGAGGCATCCACATTTCCCATAATCTTCAGGTACGGAAAAACAGACATGGACACAGGTCAAACCCTTGTCAGAGATACGTCACCGGGTCAGCACATCACGCACGAGACCCCTAGCCTGGCCCCTTGCATGCTCGCAGAGGTGGAGAGCTTCATGGTACACACAAACACAACAAACCTCCCGCATTCCGAAGGCCACTCCCCAGACTACGTGGCACTCGGGCGGTGGCTATGAGGGGCCTGGTTGCCAGGCTCACTGAAGAGTGGCGAAGAGACCCTTCTAGTATGTTCATGGAAATCTTCCAAATGAGTGGTGCATGCAGCTTAAGGAACCGAGATACAACACATGCCCCTGTTGGTTATGACCTTAGAAAGTGTCAGTGGCCTCTCGAAAGGTCGAGCCTGTCCACAGCTCTCCATGCCTGGCCTGTTTGCACACACAGGCACACAGTCCCTGGCTAGGCAGCCTTCCGGAGCCAGGCAGGGGTCAGACCTCCTGCAGGCCGAGCCGGCACTGGCCTTGCGAGGGGACAGCTGAAGGCCAGGTGGGGGCCACTGGCCCTGGGAACACCTCCCGCAGCAAAGGCAGCCCCCTCGAAGGTCACCTGGCTGCTCTCTGCAGGGAGAGGGGGACCCAGGCTGGCCAGAGCCAGCAGCGCGTGGTTAACCCCTACCTGTCCAGAACACCAAGCTCCTACCCGGTCCTTCCCTGAGCGCTCTTCACTGGGTGGTCAGCCTGGGTGCCAGGGCACAAGAGAAGAGCTTTCTCGGCCGCTGAGGTGGGGCCAGAGCAAGGCCACCACTAGCCTGTCCCCCGCACCTGCTGGCCTGGCTTCCAGAACCCAGGACCCCACATTGTCTGGGGGAGTCTCAGAATCTCTCCCTCAGAGATTTTCATTTGGTCTTCTTCATTTGGTGTTGGGTCGGGCCATGGGCCTTGCTGGGAGTGGGGGCCTGGCCTGGACCCCGAGGCCTCTGGGGGCTTTCTACCTGAGAAAGATGAGGTTGTCCCTAGGTCTCCTCATCCCAGGGGCCAAGCCAGGCCCATCTACCCCCCACTGCCTCCTCCCACCACCTCCCTACCAGATTTTCAGGGACTCAGGCAGGCATAGCTTTCCAGGCCAGAGCCAGGGATAGTCCCAGCCACCTGCGGGAGCCAGGCCCCAGATGCAAGAAAGGGTTTTTGTCTTTTGAAGCTTGTAAAGAGTTTTAAAAAGGTGGGAGGGGGCGGCGGGGCCTGTTTCAGGTTATCCGTTCTGAATGTCAAGGGGACAAGCTGCTGGGGCCCAACCAACTCCAGGGAGACAACTCGACAAGTTACAAAACATTCAGCGTCATCCACGACTAATTTCTTCCCCCTGTTTGTCCTACTGAGGAGGTCGAGTTAAAAGGCAGCGCTTTGGGGGTTGAAAAGCTCCCCGCGGGGGTTTGCTCGCGAGGGGACCCCGAGCCTTTGCAGCCTTTGTTTGGAGGCAGCTAATAAGCCGGCTCCCGCTGGGCGCTTTGAGGGCCAAGCCCGCTATTCCGAGGGCCAGCTCGGCCTCCCCGCCTCGCCTTGGAGGGCTGGCAGATCGGCAAATTGCTGTCTCCAGCCGCCCGACGGGCGGGTCCGGGCTGTTTCACCCCCAAGGTGTGTGTGGAATCAGCAGAAATATTTCTGGGGATTTACATTCCGGCGGGCAACAGTCTTCTCGAGGCTTTTCTTTGGCCTGCAGGGGTGGGCGGCCTCGAGTGGAGTCGGCTGGAGGCGGGGGCGGGGCAGGGCCCAGGGGCACCTGGCCTCCTCCCTCCGAGTCTTTAAGGAGGAGAGCGCCATTCTGTGCCACTTAAGCTGCAAGGGACCATGGGAGGCGACCCCTCAGCCACGTGTCTCTCCCGGACAGCCAGGAAGGGCATGGCCTGCCTGGCCAGGGCCGCAGCAGCCCAGGCGGGAGGCTGATGGAGCCTCCGAGGAGGCTTACTTGGATGATCGGCCGTCTGGCCATCGGTCTGTCTGTCCCCCAGCCCCTTTGACAGCCTTTGTTCCTTCTGCCAGTGCAGGGCAGCCTTGCTGTGGGCTTGTCTTGGAGTGACCCTTGAGACCCAGCTGCACCGGGGAATGCCCTCATTCTAAGCCCATGCGGCCTGGCTCTATCCAAGTGCCTCTTGGAGGCACTTGCTGTGGGCTTCGCCATCCCATGTTTGGCAGCTCTCTCTTCTCCACGGGGTCCTAGGCGAATGGCCACAGTGTGCAGACAGCCTCATGGGGTCCTGCCTGGCACGAGGAAAGGAGAGCCCTGCACCCCCAGAGCAAGTTGGGCCCTGGTGAGTGAGGTGTGGGGAGCCATAAAGCCAGTGTCCCTTCCTTCCGGGGCTCCCAGGTTATGTGGCATCTCACCGGGCGTGGGCAGGTGAAGAGAAGCAGACTGGGTGAGGGCAGACAAGGACAGTTGCCATCTTCTGGTAGACGCCTCTCTGTGACAGTGACAGTTGTGTAGAACCGTGGGTGGCCAGCTCCTCCCGAGAGCCGAGCACGGGCCCTGAGGAAGGGCCTGGGGAGGCGGAGGGGCCCAGGCAGGGTCCTGTGTGCCACGGGGTCCCTGGAGAGCTGTGAGTGAGGGGGTGACTTCAAGGAAGCTCACCCATGGCCGGGGCCACAGCAAAGCCCGGCTCCGGGGTACAGCTGCCTCGCAGCCGCTGGGAGCAGGGTTGAGGATACACGCGTGGCCATGCACATAGATGTAGCTACGTGTCCACGGGGGGCTGGCACACATGCATGGTAGATGGCAGGGCGGCCCACACAGGTAGGTACATAGGTACATGCGCCCATACGAGGGACACACACAGGCACACCCCAACTCTGAGCAAAGCGCCTCCAGTGTCTTCACATGCGTCTTGGTCCTGACCCAGGCCCCAGGGAAGCCCCAGCCCCAGCAGGCCTCCCCCATAGCCCCTGGACTCTGCCCTCCCCAGTGCTGGAGCAAAAGTCTCACCAGTCTCCCTGGGCGTGCAGCCTCCCCGGGCATGCGCCCTCCCTGCCCGTGGCCAGGTCTGGGTCACGTGGGAGCTGAGTTGCGGAGTCTCAAGCTCATGGGAACGTGAAAAATAACAACGCCCCAGGAGATCTGGGAGGGCAGGGCACCCTTCTGAGGATGAGTGAAGGCCGTGCCCTTTCGGGATGGGGAGACAGAGAAGAACCCAGGTAGGGGGACTGGCATCATGGGACGATTATGCATGTGCTTAGAATAAGTGCAGCAGGCTGGGGGCTCCTAGACCCACTGCAGGGAGAGGGCGTCTGTGAGAAGGTCAGGGCTGGGCAGACGCCACGCTATTCCCTGGGGGAGGCAAGACCACTGCCAGTGCCCCGAGGTTGGAGGGTACCTGTGTGGGAACTGTCAGGAGGCCAGTGTGGCTGGGGTGGGGTGACTACTGGGAGAGGAGAACAACAGGCCATCAGGGAGACAGGAGTGTGGACGGACCATGAGGGCCTTGGTGACCATGTGGCCACAAGAGAGTCTGACCAGGAGAGTCTTTTTTTTTTTTTTTTTTTTTTTGAGTTCGAGTCTCACTCTGTTGCCCAGACTGGAGTGCAGTGGCCGCTCCCAGCCACTGCAGCCTCCACCTGCTGGGCTCCGGCGATCCTTCCGCCTCCGCCTTCCAAGTAGCTGGAACTACAGGCATGCACTACCACGCCCGGCTCATTTTTTGATTGATTGTAGAGATGAGGTCTCACCAAGTTGCCCAAGCAGGTCTCGAACCGGCGGGCTCAGGCCATCCACTCACCTCAGCCTCCCAAAGGCGCGAGATGACAGGCTGAGCTGCCGAGTCCGGCCAGGAGAGTCTTTAAGGTCCAGTAGCTACCATGCGGAGGTGAGCTTGAAGCTCTGAGGCAGAAACAGGCGACTGCTCAGAAAGCCAGTGTGGTGACCCAGGCCTAGAGACAAAGGCAGTTGGCACCTTGCTGCAGCCATGGAGGGGCAGAGACCATGGACTCTGAAACTAAGAAGAGACACACAGGGCACAGGGCTACCTGGGAGGTGGACCTTGCACAAGGAGGGACCCGGTGTGTGTCCTGAGTACCTGCAAGGCCACAGGGGCCAAAGCTGTGTGGCCTGGGGATGTCTGGGAACCTGGGAAGGCTGGGGGGCAGGCGTCTGGGTGTGCTGGAGCGGGGGGTGTGGTCTGGGCAGGAAGTCACATCATGGCATGTTTGATGCCAGAACTGGTATTTGGAGTCCCAAGATCGGGCAAGATTCCCAAAGAGAGGGCCCAAGGCTCAGCCTGGGGCCTTCCAAAGTCAGGGGTCAAGGAGAACCCCACAAAGGAGGTCAGGAAGGCAGATGCTCGGGGAGAAGCTCTTTCTAAGGAGGCGAAGGAGGGAGAAGCCAGCATGCCAGTCACTGGCGGGTCACACTGGAGCTGCGGATGGAGAACTATGGCTGAGTCTGGTCACACGGAGGTCATGGTGAAGCTGATGAGGGCGGGGCTACAGCCGCGAGGGCGGGGCTACAGCCGCGAGGGCAGGGGACATGGCCGCAGAGGGGAGGCTTCAACACGGCATGTCCAGGGGTTATTCGTAGAGGGAAGCAGAGCCAGAAGAGAAGTGGGGTCCAGAGAGGGCTATTTCCTCTGTCTCTCCCCCCCCATCTCTGTCCTTCCTCCTCTGTCTCTCTCTCTCCCTCTGTCTCGTCTTCCCTCTCTGTCTCTGCCTCTCTCTGAGTCTTTCTCTCTCCCTCTTTCTTCATGTCTCTGTCGCCCTCCCTCCCTCTCTCTCTCTCTCTGCCTCTCTCTCTCTCTTCCTTCCTCTTGCTCTGTCCCTTCCTCCTCCTTTCTTTCTGGTTGGGAGAAACGGTAGCGTGTTTAGAATACAGCTGCAGTAGGCACTTGGAACATACCAAGGCAGTCATGCTGCCCAGCTCTGCCCTGTGACCAAGCGTGGCCCCTGCCCAACAGAGAGACCCCCTTCCTCCCTCCCTCCACCACTGCCCGGCTCAGCCAGCTGACACCAGGGCCCTGCGGAGGCGACGGAGGCAACGTCTTAGCCGCCCTCTTGAGTGGGAGTCATGGCAACTGCGGCCTCAGCGGGGGTGGGTGGGGGGCGTGTGTCACCCCAGGACCAACTGACTAATGGACATCTCCGGGCACTGCAGCTGCCACCCAGGAGGGCCTCTGCTCCACTCCATCCTCGTGGGCCAGCTGCATCCCGGAAGCCTTCTAGGCCCTATCCCTGTGCCGGCCGTCCTGTGTGAAGACAAGGAGGACCCCAGGCGGGTCCCGGCGATGGGTCTTGGAGGCCACCTTCTTCCTCGGTGGCCTGAGGGGCATGGCTGCGGAGGGACTTGGTGTGTGTCTGCGGAACTCATGTGCCTGCCTGTGGCTGCGGGCCTGACTCCCTGCCGCCCCAGGCAGCCAGGGCAATGGCCCTGTCCCATTTATCTGTTGGACAAGTGAGGGCCACGGAGACTCTGTGGCCTCCACGAGACACTGGGTCTCTCAGGGCACGAGAGGTGAGCGAGCCCAGCTCCAGCCCTCAAGGCCCCCGGCAGGCCTTGAGCTCCTCCGGAGCCTTCTTGCTGAAGGAGCAGGGAGGAAGGACTGGTCAGGTGAGACCAGCTGGCCCCCAGCACAGAGGGCAACTCCAAACCTGGCCCATGGTTCTGTCCTCTGTATAAGGGGGTCCCTGGAAATACCGGCCTTTAAAGAGAGCCCCAAGGTCCACGGAGGCAATGCCGGCCCAGACCTAGCAGCTCGGAGTAGCAACTGTTTCTCATGATCATGACCCTGTGGGTTGGCTGAGCAAACGGACTGGCCTGAGCAGAGTGGCTCAGGACGGCCTCATTTTGTGGGTTAGGCCCGTGGCCTCTCCTCCCACAGGCTAACTGGGCCTTATACCGCCAGCAGCTGCAGGGTTTCTAGCACCCGACCACAGGCGCTGCCAGCCTCTGCTGTGTCCCCTTTGCTCGTGACCCTGTGGCCAAAGCAAGTCACACACAGCCCAGGGTCCAGGGGTGGAGGAACAGGGCAGTCACACACAGCGGGATGTGCCCCTGGGGTGGGAGGCTGGCGGCCTGTGTGCTCTGCCTTAGCGTGGAGGGGTCTGTTTTCTCTGCCACATGGAGCAGAAATTTGAATGTGACTCTGTGTCTGATTGGGGCCCAGCACTGCATCCACCAGCCCCTGCGTCCTCCACACGGCCCCTGGGCCTGCCTGGGGCCCCGTCCTTTTGATAGAGAATCACATCTGGACCTGGACAATCCGATAAGATCACCAGGGGGGCCACGACAAGGAGACCAGGAAGGAAAGACAGAAAGAAAAACACGCACACATCCAGGCGCGGATGATATACCGTCCGCCTGCCGGCACGGGCTCCCTCGGCGGTGTCACCTTTCGGCAGGCAACCACTTATTCTGTCAGGGTGGAGAGCCCTCCCGCTCTGCCAGGTGACGGCCCTAAATCCTCAGGAACGACAGCCGTCCTCCCGCCCGGATTGGGTTTCTGCACAATGGAGTGGGGCTGGCGGCCAGGGTCCCAGTCCCGCCGGCCCCAGGGCTGTAACCCTCGAGGGAAGCTGACATGCCCTTGGAGGAGGCAGAGGCGGGGGCAGGTCGTGCTGGGGGCTGTGCCTGCACCTGGATCAGACGGCCTTGCCACCTAGGAGGGACCCATCGTGGCCCCCTCCCCATCTCCAACACAGTCTCCCTGTTCAAGCAGGCAGGGGAGTCTTGGGGTGCCTTGGCTGCGAGCACCCGCTTGGGCACCTAGCCCTCCCCACTGCCCTCTCTTCACTCCCTGCTGGTGCCTGGGTTCACAGGGCAGAGTGTGGATCTTGCCCAAGGAAACACGGGGCAACAGAACTGGGGTTCAGCATTGGGGAGGGGCCCCCTCGTCTACGGAGGGTGGAGTCTCTGGGCCCAAGCTTCTGGCATCAAGGAGCTGGCTTCTCAGCCTACCCTGCTGCTTGCCCACCATGCCACCTGGAACGAGACGCTAAAAGGTGACTAGCCTCAGTGTCCTCAGCTGCAGAATGGGGGCATGGTGGTTGCTGTCACAGGGTAGAGATGATTGATTGGTAACCTGGACCAGGTGCTGAGGGCAGGGCCTGGCGTGGCCCGTCTAGAGCCACCGGATTGGAATCCGTCATGCCACCGGGATGCCTGGCCCATCCGTGAAAACCAGCTGATCTGGGAACTCTCAGGGGAGTCTCCTCAACCCACTGGACCTGTCTGGGCACCAGGGGCAGCTGGGGCATGGTGGGCACGAGTGGTGAGGTGGAGACAGAAGTGAGGCCAGGGCTATCTGAGCTCAGACCTGGTGGAGAGCCTCAGAGGAGTGCCCGGACATCAGCCTGAGACAGCCGGCCTAACTTGTGAGACATCCCAGGTGGGGTCTCAGCGGAGGGGGCAGCCCTGGCCCAGAAGCTCCTGGCTTTTGCGAGGCGCTGTGTGGCTGGTGGCTACTTGGTGGTTTGGTTTGGGGGTTCCTGCTTTCCAAAGCAGGAGGGGCAGCCTGACCTGCCTTTTGGTCAGAGGAGCCCACTCTCCCAGTGGAAGCAGCGCGCCGTTTGTCTGTTTGGGGGTCCTCGATCTCTCTGAGTTGCGGAAACCCTTGTCTAGCTGTGGTCGAGAAAGTCCCTTAGCGTGAGGTCCCCAGGTTCAAGGGGCTTGCCCTGGAACCCTGGTCCAGCCCTGCCTTTGCCCTTCCTGGTCACCCCATCCTGCCTTCAGTGCCTGAAGCCCCAGGCCACGGCCCCAAACCCCACGGCCGTTTTCAGCAGAGGGTGACCCAGGGAAGGTACATGGGGCCCTCTGGGCTTCAAGAAACCCGCGCGCTTGTGTGAAGGCTGCCTCCCGGCCCCACCCCCGCGCAACGCACAGGTCACCTGCCCGGTTAATCGGTTAATCATCCCGGGCTCTGAGCGCTCCCCGGGGCCCCACAGGTCAAGCGTTTTCTGGCTTGGAGAGGCGGGAGGCCAACTCCCCGCTTCTCAGATTCTGCTGAACTCACTGAAACCCTAACCTTCGGGCTTCCCCACTAATTTGTGATAAGGCCTCGCCAAGAAAAACAGCAGGCTGAAGACCCCTGATTTCTTCACAAATTCCAAAGTGCTTGGTTCATTCCAGCAGAGAAGGGGCCCTGAGGCACTGTGTGTGCAGGGCCACTGCTGCGTGGGTGCGGGGCTGGGGACGGCCTCTCGGGAGCCCGCCAGGGAGGACCACCTGCCTGCTCCAGGGAGATGGCTTCCAGCTGGCCGGGACAGAGGAACAGGCCGAGGGTGGGTCAGGGCGGCAGCTCAGAGACGCTGAGATCACTCACGAGACGTGTGCTGACGTGGCGGGACTAGGGTGAGCGTGCTCAGGGGGCGGTGTCTGCCCAGGCCTCTGGCCTGCAGACCCCAGGGCTCCTGGATGGATTGGGGGACAGGGGACTGTGAGAGGCACGAGTGAGGCAAGACCGGGGCTGGTGACCGGTTTCCAGAGGGGCCCAGACACAGTTCAGGAGGGGGAGGATGACACCGTGGCGGAGTGGGTAAACTGAGCCCCGGGGCCGCGAAGTCACCCACTCCAGGTTCTGGCAGTCCCCCTCCCCCACTCCGCTGTGGCCAGGGTGAGAGGGAGGCGGTCATCTGTCCAGAGGGACTCTGGGTGGGACCTTGGTGAAGAGCTGGTGGACGGAGGCCAGCATTTGATATTTTCCCCCAAATTGCATTGTTTTCTGCCTAGGCCTGATGGGAACCGACTGGAATAGGGGAAGAGTGGAGCTTTTAAGCCCAGCATGCCGTCTTCCCCGGTGCCATCGCCGCCCCCTCCCCAACAGGGGTGCCGACCCCCCTTCACCCAGAGACTCCTCCCAAGCAGCTGTCAGCAGATCACCGGAAGGTCAAAAGCACTCGTGCCCCCTAAAGAGGGAGGGAGTGTGTTCACTCACCCCCCCCCAGGTGCCCTGGGCTCTCCAGGTGCCGCCCCCGCCCCCAGGTGGAAGACCAGCCTGAGCTGGGAGTTCGGCCAGGGCGGGGGGCTCACGCATTGACTTCACGTCTGTCTTAGTGGGTTTACCTTCGCCTCTCAAGGCCCAGCAATGTACCCACCCAAATGGAAGCAAGACGAGCATAAGCCAGGCTTCAGGGGGCTCCAGCTCTAAGAAGCGGGGTTCTAGAGCAACGTGTACCACCGGCCTAGCAAGGAGGCAGCCTGGGGGATGCGCCCAGGCCCTGGGGCAGATGCACCTGGATCTGAATCCCAGTTCCCGAGATTCCTCATCTGTAAAATGGGGATGATGGTGGTAGCTATGTGTGGGGGCGGGAGCATGCCAGACTATCCTTCGTGTGTGAGCAGGGTACCAGGAGCCCCAGACCTCAGGTGTCGTTGGGGTGGATCCCACCCCAGCCTCAAGGGACCAGGAGAAGGGGGCGGTCCCTAGAGCGCCACAGAACAATGGCTGTCCCACCAGGGCACTTAGAAGGAGCAAGGGTCTGAGAGGTGGGTCGCCGCTGGCCCCGTCACGGCTCCACAGCAGGGAGTGGGCAGAGGCCCTGATTGTACGCCGCTTCCTCCCAGTCTTCTGCCAGGGGTCCCATTGGCCAGACCCAAATCAAAGGCCCTGGGCAGGGAGCCCGTGGGTGTCAACCGCCAAGACCTGCCTCCTAGGGTGGGTGGCGAGAGCAGGCAGGGAGGGCTGTGTTTCTGAAGGGGCCGTTTAGCAGCACGCATGGAGACATCTGTGTATGGCGCTGAGCACCGAGTCTGGCACAAGCTCTGTTCACTCTGGGAAGGAACACAGTCATGTGTTCCTCCCTCTTCGGGCCCTGCAGGGCTGTACCGTGGAGGTGGAGGGCGAGTCTGTCCGCCCCGGGGACTCTGCTTATCACAGCACCTCCACCCTGCTCAAGGCCCATGGGGCCAGTTCCTGCCCACCTGCACCGGCCACTCCAGCCTCCTCTTGTCCCTTAGCTTCTTCCAGCTCATTCCTGCCCTAGGGCCTTTGCACATATCCTCCAAGACAGGATGGCTCTGTCCTCCCCTCACAGAGGTCTCACCTCTCCTGTCCCCTCTGCCAAGAGCCTTTTCTGGGGCAACCCTTGCCCGCCCCTTCTGCTGTGGCTCCCACCGGTGTTCCAAGGGCACGTTCTACCTGGATGGCTGCGTGTTCCACTCTGACCCCAGGCGCAGAGCCACCCCAGCCCCAGCGCTGGCCTCAGGAAGTCGTGGCTAGCTGAATGCCCACCTGTTAGCTCTTCTTTCCACGGGGCCTGCCTGGCTCTCTGTCTAGAACTGGGAGTCTCTGTTGGGTGGCTGGAGTCAGGCTGGCTTTCTAACTGTACAACCTCTGACTCTCCAGGGTCCAGGTCACTTCCTCGATGAGGTTCTAAACCACCACGGGGCAGGCCACCAGCAGAGGCGGGGCACGGGAGGGCAAGGGCATGAGGCTGGTCCATCCAGAGGCTGGCTCAGGGGCATGAACTGAGGCGTGCCCAGTCTGGCACGGGTTCTGCCAGCCTAGGGTGTGAGGGGTACCCAAGGGCTCTGGCTGGAGAAGGAGCCTCCCAGGAGAGCCCGGCCTGGATGGCAGCCGGTGGTCAGCCGAGGGCTGAGAGCGGGGCGTCCCCCCGGCCCTGGCAGCCCCACGCCACCCCAGAGGGCCGGCTGTTGAACCGCCAGAAACTTAATCTATTATTACACAGAAACTTCTGTGAAGTCAGGGGTTTGAAGTCCCCAGAAGTGTTTGCCTGATTTGGGGCAGATAGCGGGGTGATTAATGCTTGCGATAAGGTGTTGATTGGTTCTGGGAGCCACGGCAGACACAGGGGCTGTTGTGTCCTGGCCTGGCAACTGCGCTAACCAGAACAATAGCCCATTTATCCAGCAGCCCCCTACCCCCCGCCACCCGCCCCAGCAGGCACAAAGGGCACTTGGGCCAGGAACCCGGGAGTCGGCTCTCCCTGGGGAGAGGGTCCAGGATTGTCTCAGGGGAGGCCGCTCAGGAAGGCCCAGGGGCAAGGGCTGGCTGGCTCCCACTCCTCCTCCCTCAAGTCCCCCGCAGGGATGAGGCCATGCTGGGGGGCTCAAGTGTCATCCTGCAGGTGACAAATCCTCTAGCCTTGGGGCCCACACCTGTAAAAGGCGATAATAACATGCCCACGCTGAAGGGCTGCCAGGCAGGTTAAATGAGATAAGGCAGAACGGACCTTCACGTGAGACGTTTGCATTTTCCCCCAAATATTGAGCGCCTGCTTTGATGCTGGAGACAGGACACAGTAGTGACGATACAGATACAAGAATAAAGCAAAATTCCACAGTGGAACCCGCTGATGTTCATGAGATCCCTGAAGAAGCTTGTAGGGTATGGTCGTCCCTCCTTGACTGTGGGGTCAGCTGTTTTCAAACATGGACCGAAAACATGCACAAAGAAAAATGCTGTCTGTCCCGAACATCTGAACACGCACAGGCATTTTTGTTTATTTCCGTGTCATTATGCCCTAAACAATGCAGTGTGATGACAATTCCTGGGCATTTACACTGTATCTGGTATCATAAGTAATCTAGAGGTGAACTAAAGGTTACGTGTTCAAACACTGCCCTGTTTTATAGCAGGGACGTGAACATTGAACACTTTGGTGTCTGCGGGAGGTGCTGGACCCACCGAGACTGAGGGGTGACTGTGGTATGTTATTTATCTGAGGGCCAGGGAGGGAAACAGGCAGGCCTGGTGCCGGAAGGGGCCTGTCGTGAACAGGTCAGGGAGCATCTCCCTGAAAGCGACTCCCAGACCGGGGGGGGTGACACCCGTGGCATGGAGAGTGTCCCAGACAGAGGGCACAGTCACAGCAGTGACCCTGAGGTGGGGACAAGCCTACGGGCTGGCAGGACAGCAAGAAAGCTGGTATGCTAGGACCCTGGGAAGCCACATGACGACCGCTACGACCCTCAGCAGGGCCCGACTGGCCCAGTCAGCAACATTCTGGCTGCAGAGCCAAGAATGGACCATCTAGGGGCTGGGACAGACCTGGGAGACCAGGACAGAGGCTACTGCACTAGTCCAGGCAAGGGGATGGTAGCTGTGCCAGGCAGGCGGGACTGTTTTGAAGGGAGAACTGCTCCGGTTTCCTGTCGCTGCTATAACAAATGTCCACAAGTTCAGTGGCCTTGAACGGCACAGCCTTACCTTCTAACGGTTCTATAAGCCAGATGTCCAATGTGAGCTAAAATCGAGGTGCCTGCAGGGCTGGTTCCCTCTGGAGGCTCGGGGGAGACTCTGTTTCTGGCCTCTTCTGGCTCCCGAGGCCTCCTGCCTCCCTCGGTTCGTGGGCCCTTCCCCGCAGCACCCCGACCCTGGCTTCTGTCGTGAGCTGGTCTCCCTGTATCCCCTTGGGGAGTCGGAACGGGGTGGGGAGGTCTGGCAGGGTCAGACCACTGGGACCTGGAAGGCCCCAGGAGTGGCTGAGACCTTGTTCCCAGGCGGCCAGTGCTGGGGTGACACGTATGTGGCCACGGAGTTGCCCGATCCTGGGCCCCGTTGCGCGGCGAAGGTGCGTTAGGGCGGGCTGCTGCGGCAGGGGTCCCGAGAAGGACTGTCGGGGAGATGCACGCCGGTTTTGCTGCAGTGATGGCTTCCATGGGCAGAGGCAGAGGGAGGGTGGAAGGCTGGGGGCCCAATGCCAGGGCCATGTCAGGCACAGGCCTTGGTGGCTGTGGCCCAGAGGTTGCCTCCGAATGGAAGCTGATGCCCCAGCAGGACCGACCGCAGGGATGAGAGCCTGGCCCTGCCTCCTCGGCCCTGGCTCATCCTGGCCCAGCTCCACCCACAGGAAGCCAGCCAACCTTGTTGCCCTGGGTCGCCAGTAGACTCACGCCTTTGACCTGACAGCTTTACCCAGAGCCTGAAGATCTTCAAGAGTCTGAGGAGGCAGAGGGCGGCCGGGTAGCCCTGCGAGGGAGAGGCGGCCTCCTCTGGTGCCCCTCATTCTGTAGGTGCAGTCCACTGCTGCCCACTCGAGGAGTGCTGAATTCCCAAGGCCAAGAGTGGCAGGCGGGGTCCAAGGGTGCTGGCCACCCATGCGCCCATTGTTGGGCGGACAGCACAATGCCCGAAAGCCCTCGTCCCACGGTCGGAATGCCAGGCCCCTTGGGAATCCAGGCCTAGGGGAGTCCAGCACATTCCAGCCGTGTGTCAGCGGGAGAGTCCCGGGAATAGGAGCCAGGGCCGCTGCCCACCCCAGCACTGGATGCGAGGGAAGGTGGACGTCAGGCCAGAGAGGGGAGGACATGGGGCCTCAGGCCTCACCCCGGGGGATTCTCCCTCCCACACTGTGTCCCCTTCTGGGCTCCAGGAGGCCCCTTTGCAGAGGCCCCCTCTTCCTGGGGACCGCGTGGGCATGGGGTCTGGTCCTTAGACTTACCCCCAGCAGCCCACGCAGGAGAGACCAAGGCCAGAGGGGAGGCACCCAGAGTCAGGAGGGCAAAGTGGGGTGCCCTATGCGCTCACCCCTGCCAGCCTGGCATTCAGTCACTCAGGAGACCCCCTAGGGCCCAGTGTCCTCAGAAGTTGCTGGGATCCCCTCCCTCAAGACTCCCTGTCCATCACTCATTTCCAGCTCTTCTGGGTCTTGGAGAACTCACTTGGCCAAGCGGGTGATTGCACCGCGGCCTTGCAAAGGTTTCACCGCCACCACCACAATTCTGCTGGAGCCCTGAGCAGACACCCCCCTCGGGACGCCCTTCCTGGTCCAGCCGCCCTGGGTGAGGGTGGCCCAGGAGGAGACCAGATGCATGACTCGGGCCACCCGTGAGGCCAGCCAGCCGTGGACTCCTGTGTTCCTTCCTCTGGATTTTGAAATTAGGGAGGGGACGGGAGTGCTGAGTCATGGACTCTGTGGCCCCATCCGTTTGGCAGGTGCCGAAAAGCGCCTGTGCCATCCAGGGACCGTTGGGCACAAGACCGTGGCCATGTGTAAGCATGGCTGGGCCGGGCTGCGCTCACAACCCCTGGTCTGACAGGTGGGCCAAGGCTGGCCTCACTCCCAGCGGCTGCCATTGGCTGTCCATGCTCCCAGGCCTCTCACCCTGACCAGGATGTCCCCTGGTATCCAAGCCAGAGTCCACAGTGCCAGTGCCACTTGGTTCAATCCATGAGCAAGCTACCCCACCCCCCACCCCAGGCCCCATGAAGCTCCTCGAACCGGGAGGTGCCTCCCTGCCCCCACCCCTGCTTCGTCCTGCACTGAGGCCACCATCAGGGCCTGCTCTCCACTCCACTTCCGACGCCCGCTGCTGCGGCTGGGCCAGCGGGATCCCGGCTTCATCTGTCCTTTTGCCTATGCAGGCCATCGTTCAGGCCCTGCCCGGTACCCTCCCCGTGCCCGGAGGTGAGGTGGGCGCGGGCGCCCTGACAGCAGGCGCGAGCACAGGGGCCTGAGGCACCGGAGCTTCCGACAGGGCCCGAGGGCCGTCTGACCTTTCCGGCCACGGGGCAGCAGTTGCGTGAGTATGAACAATCGCCCCAGTGTGTGAGGCACAAGCAGCCTTTTCTTCCCCACTGGGCCGGCGCACTCAGCTCCTGGCCTGGCTTCCCTTGAACAAACATATTTATTGTGGCCGCCACCGAGGCCTTGCCTCGCAGCCGGAGCCTGGGGGTCTCTGTCCCACCCACTGGGGCCCGGGGAGGGGACCCCTGCCCTGGCGGGATCCCTGGCCCTGTGGACCCCAGCCTCGTCTCACCCGGGGCAAGGGTGGCTCCGGCCCACCTGCCGGCGGGGGCCCAGAGACACAGAGCTCCTGCTGGGGGCTGGTGACCACCCACAGGTAGCTAGCCAGCTGGGCTCTGGGAGGAGGGACCTTGGCCACAGCCACCCCTCACCTCCCAGAGCCTCAGTTTCCCCCTCAGGAAAACAGGAGGCATCACCTAGCCTATGTCCCCAGAGTCCCCCAGCACAAGCCCCCTCCCAGTGGCCAGGGGCTCCAGAGTGCTGCCCCCAACTCCACATTCCCCTCCCACCCCTGTCCCCTGGGGCCCTGCTTTCCTGCAAATGCTCCACTACAGTCCAGAGAGAAGGGCTTCTTCCCTCGAGGCCAGCCCCACCTGGGCCTCTCACCTGCACGCAGCACAGCGGGCTCCCCACGGGCTTCTCCCCCCTGTGGCCCGACCCTCATTTTTCGGCCGGTCCTCCATCTCCCTTGCCGAGCCTCCTCCCTGGCTTGTCGGGCTTCCCGCATCATGCAGGCCTACCGCAGGCGGTGTGCCAGGCGGGTCTCGGCACCCCCGGGGTGGGGTCCTCGCTCTGGCTGCAGAGGTGAGGGGAGGGTGTGGGGAGCCCAAGGGTAAAGAAACCCCCACGCTTGCTCCCAGCAGCTCCTGGGAAGAGACGTGAGAGGAGGAATGGCCAGGCCTAGGTGACCGTGTGGGGAAGGAGCCAGGACCCAAGAACTGTCCACTCACACGCGCGTCTGCTGATGCAGCGCCCACTGGCAGGTGGAGAGCAGGGGAGGGCGAGAGGGGACTCCAGGCCTTCCAAGCTGTCTCTCTCCTACCTCAGGGCCTTTGCATATGCTGTTCCCTCTCCTGGCCGCCGCCGCCAAGACACGTGTGCTCTCCGCTCTGGCTGCCTCCCCTTTGGTCTTCAGGCCTCCACTGAATCTTCCATGGATCCGCCACGCATTCCTCCCCGGGACCCCCTACGGGGCCTCCCAGTTCAGCCTTGCCTTCCTGGCAGTTCTGGCCTCTGATCATACACGTCACCTCCCGCCTGTCGGGTGCTGGCGGGGCCCATCCTGCTCCAGCCCCAGGGCTGCAGGTGTGTGTGAGAAACACACGGCAGGTGTTTGAGGACGGATGAACGAATGAATGAGCCAGTGACTGAGGGGAACGCCGCACAGGCCAGAGGCCACAGGGCCGGCAAAGTTCTGGTCCCACAAGGGCTTTGTCGGGCTGGAGTCAGCTGCACAGCGGGGCGTGCGTGGCTGAGAGGGACCTGGCCGGCTGGGTGAGAGGCTCGACTCTCCTGGAGGCGACGGGAAGCCCCGAGGGCCGAGGTGGGGAACAAGCGATGGTTGGACAGGGAGTTCCCCAGGCCCACCGGCCTCTGCAGGTGGAGGGGAACGCCGTGCCCGGGCCCCTTGGCCGGTCACACTGGGCCAGCTGGATGGGCAGCTCGGTGGCAGGCGGGGTGAAGGTAGGGAGTGGGTCTGCGAGGCTGAACTCGGACTGCTTGCTCAGACCAGTGGTGGGGATCTCAGGAGGACCTGGGGGCTGTGAGGAGCAGCAGACCTCAGGGTAACTTTCTGAAGAGGCAGGTCCCGGGGTGCTTGGTGCCAGCTGGGGGGCATGATTCTGGAAGCTGCTATGTGGGAAAAAGTGCCATACGCTGCATGCTTTGGAGGGGGCTTCTGCCTCCTGCCTCAGTTTCCCTACTGTGAAATAGGGATGGTGATGCCTGCTGGGGCTGGCTGCAGCTTCCCACAGAGAAGGCGATGTCCCTAGAAGGTCTCTGACAGGGCCGCGTGTGCCCGTGCGAGGCATGTGTGCCGAGCTGGTGTGCACACTGCCCTGGGCCGGCGGGGCAGGTGCCTGGAAGGGCATGCTAACGAGAGGCACATGTGCCCAGGAAGCCCTGTCTTGTCATCACCTGTACTGTGGCTGTCAGCACGCATCTGGCTTAAATTGAGCTCCCCATAAAACGTGTTAAATCTGACAGCAGCACGCCAGGGTGACAAAAGGGACTCGCATGAGAGCGCGGGAAGGGGCTGTTAAGTTGTCCTCGAGACGGTCACCTTGTGGGCCTGGAGAGAACCCAGTCCCTGGATGATGGGCGGCATCGGAGGTCCCTGGGCTGGGAGGCGGGGACAGGCTCACGCCATAAGGCCCTATCCCTGGCAAGGGTGGCCATGGCCGCCCTTCCCTCCCAAGGTCCTTGTGGTTCTGCCTCCTTCCTTCGAAGCCTGGCCATGGTTCGTTCCCCTCACCCCCTCCTGGGCCGGAGATTCCCAAAGCCCCACTGCGCCGTGGTCAGTCCTTATCCTGCAGTGCCCCCTTCACTACGCCTATCTGTGTCCTGGGGGTGGTCCAAGGTCCAGTTGTCCATCCGTTCCCTCCTCGAGGTTTTCTGATGTGTGCATGTGCTGAGCTTCTCAAGGGCCTGGGGCTATGTGAACTTGCTTGGGGCTACCATAAGAAAGACCACAGGCTGGCGGCATAAGCAGCATTCATTCTCTCTGGGTCCTGGAAGTCCGAGGTCAAGGTGTCACAGTGCTGGCCCCTCCGAGGCCTCCCTTCTGGGCTTGCAGATGCCGCCTCCTCCCTATGTCCTCACAGGGTTGGCCCTCTGTGCATGTTTGTGTCCTAATGTCCTCTTCTGATAAGGGAACCAGTACTGTTGAATCAGGGTCTACCCTGGTGACCCATTTTAACGCAGTGACCTCTCAGAAGTTCCCATCTCCAGCTGCAGTCACGTTCAGAGGCAGGAGGCGGTGCGTGGGCCAGGCCCAGCCTGTTCCTACACTGTGTCCTGTGTGAGCGGGGACACAGGCCAGGGAGCTTCTTGCCCTGCTGGGATGTGGATGCAGACGGCCCCGTGAGCAGCCTGAGGACCAGGAGGGGTGGTCTTGGTGCATGTCTGAGATCCCAGAGGGGCTTGTTGGGCAGAGCCCACCCAGAAAGGGGCCTAGGCCTCCTGCCCGCCCTCAGGCTCACCCAATGCCCCAAATCAGAAGGAGGCTGCCCCTGACCACCAGTCCTGGAGCATGCTGGATCAGGACAAGGTGACGTGGTCCTGAGGCTCGGGGACTATATGGGATGGTGGATGACAAAGTCTGGGTGCACTCCGGGACCTGGGGATCACGAAGACCCATGAATGTTTGGAATCCGTGGTCTCTGAACCTGGGGTGCCCTGGAGAGCCCAGACCAGAGGCCTGGGAGTCCGAGGGCCTGAGAACGGCAGGAGTCTGTGTAGTCTTGGACTTGGAGGCTGTCTGGGACTTGTGACCAGCTGGGCTTGGGTGAGTCAAAGGGAGGCCTCGGGATTGCATGGTGGTCTCCGTACCTGGAGAGCAGGCGAGCTCTGGGGGTAGGAGGGGCCTGAGGGAAGACCCTGGCTTGGACCCGGGAGGATCAGTGCCACGTCCTCAGGCCGGTGAACCTGGGGACGTCCCTCCCCCCAGCCCCTTCCAGGTGTCCCTTTGGGATCTCTCGCCACTGACACAGGTGTGATCGGGAGCAAAGGGCAGGCTCCAGTGGCTTGCACATCTGCCACCTGTGTGGCTGCCCTGGTGGGCTGCTGTCGGCCGCCATGCACCATGGGCCTGTGCTGGGCCAGATGGAGCCTGGGTTGAGAATTCAGTCAGCATATGACACCCAAGGTTCAGGGACCCCACGGCCACATGTGGGAGCTGGCGCTGGGCCCAGGCCAGCCTCGACCTACCCTAAATTGCGACTGAGGGTGGCCAAGAGAGCCCCGCACTGCCACCTGCCTCCCCCACCCCTGCCTGCCCTGCCCAGGTGTGTCCTGAGTGCCCTTAGCCAGGTCTCACCCCAGGGGACCCCCAATGCCCCCAAAGCAGGATCCGGAACTACTGCATCTGGTCAGTGGGTCCAGAAAGGATCTGGTGGGAAGGGACCGCCATGGGACCAGTGCTACGGATTAGGCAGGACTCCCCCAAGAGAGGAGGAGCCAGGAAGAGCTGTTTTGGGGGGAGTGCATTCCACAGGATGGGCAGAGGCTGGGTCTTGAGAACATCTGGACTCACTTCCAAGGCACCCAGCAGGGAAACAGAGGGGTGTGAGGGGGGTGGGGAGCCCTGGGGAGCAGTCGCCGACGGGGTACATGTCCATCCCCGCCCGGTCACCTCCCTGTCCTGGGCACCTACCCCTGGGGTGGGCATGGCAGGCTCTGGCCCAAGGGCCCCTGGAGGCCAGCTGGATGCCTGTGAGCCAAGCAAGGGAATTCCTGGCCTCGTGGGCTGGCAAACTCTGACTCACAGAGCAATAAAGTTCTTGTGTTTTAAAAATCAGTATACTAGCTTAATTTTATAGATTTCAGAAGTGCTACTTGAGAATAAAAGTCTGCTAATTATATTTATGATCGCTACGTGAGCCCATCTGACTCTGTGCACGGCGAGAACCCTTTGTGTGATGTGCTGGGAAGCCCTCGTGCTGGCTCGGCCTGACAGACCATAAAATGCGGCTGGCGGGTCCAAGCCCGGTAGGGACACGAGGTCAGCGCACAGTCCCTGTTCACGCCGCGTCCACCTCGCCACCAGAGTGGCGCAGGCTGGGCCCGCAGGCAGCCTGGGAGGAGTGCAGGGCTGTGGCGGGGGGCGGCCATCACAGCCCTGACCTGCAGTGCCCACTGTTGTCCTCATGGACACCAGGTGGTCACACCACACAGGAGCTGCTTAGGAACACGGGAAGGAATTGGTGCAGGGAGGGATATTCGGGAGACAGAGCGGTGACGGGTCCTCTCAGCTTCATCCAGTTCCTGCCCTGGGTACAGCCCTTGTTCATGAGAGAATCATGTCCTCTTCCCCTGTGCTGGCCTGGACACTGGCCCCCAGGAGCCTGGGCCTGTAGTCACGGTGGGATATGCCAGGAAAGGTGCTGTTCTGGGTGGTATAGAGAGAGGAGGGCCGGAGGAGGGGCCTGGGGGCAGGGAGCTGGGACGGGGTCATGCACGGCAAGCTCCTTGGCCATGTGGTAGACAGCAGCTTTGTCATGAGGCAGGGGCACTGCGGGAGCTTCTCAGGGGAGATAATATTTGTACTAAACAAGGGAAGAGGCAGAAGGTCTTCACCTTCCAAGTGCCCATGTGAGGACACAGGGCCCTGGCACTCAGCATCTGATGAGGACGTCTGGGGCCTCTGCTCACCTCTGCTGGGGGCAGAGACCCCGGCCAGCACCAACCCCAGCCCTACTGCTGGGCCTAACACAGATTACTCTGGGAGGTCAGAGAACACAGCTGTGCCCATCTCAACCCTCTGGGGTTTTGGAGTTACCGGGAAGACACAGGGCTTGGTCAGGAAATGGGCCTGTGAGGGCTCGGGGGGTGGGGGGATATCTCATTTTCCTGGGGACTTGCAGCCAGGCCAGGCTATCTTCCCAGCCTTCGGCAGGAATTCAGAGCAGGACACTGAGTGGGCAGTCACTGGCCACAGACTCCGGGGCTGCTCATGGCCAGGTGGATGGGTGCATGAAGGGTGGTCATTCACCAGTGAGATGGGACTCCTGGAGGCCGGGAGTCCACAGAGGACGGTCCAAGCCCCGCTACCACCATGTGACTTTGAGAGGACTGACTTTTCTGCTGCCTCCTTGTGAGGATTGCCTCCCGCTTCCTGGGGTGACCTTGAGGGCGGGCAGTGTGTCTAGCACAGGCTGGCATCCCACATGTGTGCTCAGTGCATCAGGGTGGGCCAGGGTCATAGCAGGGCAACCCCAGGCTGGCTCGGGCCTGTCCAGTGCCCATGGGTGACATCCACCCAGCACTGGTGAGGCGTTCCAGTCCATCCCACAGATGGGCTTGAGTGGACCGAGGCCCCAAGTGATGGTGGTGGGCCCAAGGTCACCCAAGGTCCCGAGACCATACAGAATGAAAGCCCAGGAGTTCCATCCTGTCGTGGTTCATGGCTATTTGGATTCTGTGGCCCCATCAGAAGTCCATTACGTGCTTCACCCCCCAAATGACAAGATGGCCAACGTTTTTATTATGTGAAAAAGGCCACTTTATAGAACAACGTTGCTCTCATTAAATGCCGCCATTTCCTTCTGGAAGGGCTGAAGACCTCATCTCAGACCAAGAGATAACAATGCCCTGATTTTTCCATCAGCCCCTTGACATTCCTCCATGCCAGTGAGCCCACAGAATCCCAGGGAGCAGACACCTGGGCTCCGTCAAGGGTACAAGGCTGAAACACTCCGAGAGCTTCAGGAGGTCTCTGGGATGTGGCAGGACAGCAGCTGATTGCTCTGGGGACCGCTGGCCCCGTCAGTGCAGTGTCCTCGACTGGCTGGTATTGGCCAGGTTGGCCCCATCCAGGGGACAGAGAGAAAGGAGAGGGACAAGCTATTGGAAGCCTTTCTGGTATGTGGCTTGAAGGAGGTTCTGGAAGAAGCTAGCCCCTGTGGGTAGGGACAGAGGCTTCCGTGGCGGGGTCCAGTCGTTGGGGCTGGGAGGCCTAGTGTGCGTGGCCGGGGTGGTAAGCCGTGTTATGGTGGCCCCGGGGACCCAGGGTAGGCTCTGCATGGGGCAGGCAGAGTGACCGGCCTGTGTCCCCGTTGCTCTCACCCTGCTCTGCCCCCTCGGCCCCGGACAGCCAGGGGCAGGCCCCACATGGCACCCAATGGGCAGCTGTCACCCTGCTTGCTTTGAAGCCATGAGACACCTCTGAACCTGTTTCTTTGCCCTTCTGTGAAATGAACTAGATGAGGGCCACGGGAGGGGACCTTAGCCTCCGAGGACAGCCGGAGCAAGAGCCGGGGACAGGGAGTGGACACTACAGTCCAGAGACCTGGGCGGGCAACTTTAACAAATACAACAAATTCTACTTTTTATTGTGTACGTTTGACAACCGCTTTCTATTTGAAGTGACTTTTCTGGCTCTCCAGATACACTTCGATAAGGAAACAGAGTCTATTTAAGGAACATTAAGCAAACAGCAATACAGGTGTTTAAAGATATGGAGTGAGTGACAGATGGGGTGAGGGACCTCGATTCATCCCCACCCCAGGGGACAGCACAAGTTGACTTGGAAGTCCTTCCCCACAGGCCCTGAACTGGGGTGGGTGGACCTCGTGTCCCTGGGGCCTTGGCTCAGCCGGCATAGGGTCCGACGGGGAGTGACTGAGGTGCCTGTGTTTGTTTCCTGTGGCCACGATAACGAATCACCAAAATCTGGGTGGCTTAGAACAACACAAGTTTCTCATCTCACAGTCCCGTAGTTGGAAGTGAGTTTCACTGGGCTGAAATCTGGGCGTCGGCAGGGCCGGTTCCTTCTGGAGGCCCTAGGGGAAAATCCGTTTCCTGCTTTTTCCAGCTTCCAGGAGTACCCACAGCCCTTGGCTTGCGGCCCCACCTCCCCCTTAACAGGCAGCTGCAGCCAGGGGAGTCTTTACCTGGCACCGCTCTGGTCTTCCCCCGCAGCTATGTCTCCTCCTCTGACAATGGTCCTCCAGCCTCTGTCCCGTGTAAGAACGCTTGTCATCATTCTGTGCCACCCAGGGGATTCAGGGTGTCACCTCCCCACCTCAGAGTCAGCCGTTTGGCTCATTAATGCCATCTGTAGCCTTAAGTCCCTTTGCCTCGTGACCTAGCGTCTTCACAGGTTCTGAGGATGAGGACACGGGAAATTTTGGGGGCCAATATTCTGTCCAGCACAGGACCCTGGCTGGGGAGACATGCTCCTGTGTCTCCCCGCGCCCCTCTCTCGCACCCATGACCGGCTCAGGCTGGGCTGCCTCATGTGGGAATTACAGCGTCTCTGGGGGTCTCAGGCTATGCTTGAGAGGCTGGGGCTTGAAGGCAAGGGAGGTCCCTACATGCTGGGGGTGCACAGGGGCAGGGCATCCCACAGTGGGGAGCCACCCAAGGGCGGAGGGGAGGCACAGGAGGGTGGCTTTTACTCTGCCACTGAGTGCCTGTGGGACCCTGATGTTCCCCCAGCAAGGCCTGTTCTGCCATGGCTGGAGTGGCCATGCCCAGCGGCCAGCTGGCCCTGGAGATACTGGCTGTCCTTTTTTGTTCCACTGTCCAGTCTCGTAAAGGCCCCAAGTCCCCCCACCCCAGGGCTGCACACACGTGTGTGTGCACCCCTATCCAGCATGACCCTGTCCACGTCTGGTGCTTGTCGCCAGAGCACCTTGTCACCCTCCACCTGCAGCCCATCCCCTGCCCGGACCTGGCCCTCCTAGCATGCTCTTCTGCAGTACCAGCCTGAGAGATGTCTGGGTCCCTGTCTTCCTGCCCTTTGGTCCCTTTTACGGATGGAACATTCCAGAACTTTCCCCTGCCACCAACCTGCAATTATCACTTCATCGCTATGAGTGGAGCCCACTGGGGAAGCCGTGTCCAGGTCAGAGAATGGGTGGCCTCCCCACAGTTGGGGTGTGGGCGACTGGGGCTGGGGGCCTCCCCGCAAGACCAGGGGTTTCTCTTGTTGGCCTTCTTGGGAGCATCTAGTCGTCCTTCCGGCCCAGGCTAAGTCACCATCTGCAGAGCCCCCAGAGGCCCTCACAGCGCCTCTCCTAGCCCCCAGGGCTGGCTGCTCAGGGCTGTGTGTAATCCCCAGAACTCTTGGCTTTCGTGTGTGAGTCAGCGTTGATGGTTCAGCCCTTTGCGAGACGGTCTACTGAGTGCTGGGACATTGTTAGGATTCTCCCATTAAAAGGGAGAAAGAAGAAGAACAAGTTCTGAAAAAAACAGGTTTTCCCTCCCCCACCCTTGAGGTGGACGGACCTTCCTGCAGCGGGTGGCCTGGTAGGTAGTGCTGGCCAGAATGGGCCCCCTCGAGATGGGCAGTGTGGTCTGGAGTGGGGGCAGCCCACGCCCTGAGCTTGAGTACATCAGATGTGGTGAGAGGTGGCAGGTGGCCTGGGCTGGTGCCCATGTGCCTGCAGGTAACCTGGCTGGACACTCCCCTGGCCACTGGTCACCGCACCCTGGTACTGCACTGGGGGGGTCCCCAGCCGGTGGCATCTGGGGCAGTTTACATGCTGCAGCTGAATCAATCCGAGGCAGAAATGCGTGGCGGGGGAGTGTTTACCAATGTGGTTTTGGGGGGCTGAAGATGCTCAGTGTTTGTCCAGGCTGTGTCCCGCTGGTTCCTCCTGAGCTTTGCAAACAACAACCCGGAGAGAGGGAGCCCTCCCTGCCTCTGTGCGTGGATCTGTGGGGACCTGGCAGTGACACGGACGGGCCAGCTGGGACCTCCGCTGCCTGGTTGCTGAGAAAACCAGGTCAGACAAAGCAACCAGCAGCTTGGGGACCCCCGTGTGAGCAGACAGATCCCTGGGAAGCCCAGCACGTCGAGCCCCTTGGGTGCGAGTGTGGTGGCAACCCAGCCGCCGGGGCCAGGCAGGCCCCCAGGAGTTTGTGTAGTTGGCTTATTTTTCTCATCAGCTCCAAGAGAGGTGCTCTTTGCCCAAACCCCTGTGCAAAGTGTCCACGTTTTTGGAGCGTTCTTTGTGAACACAGGCAGGCTTTGGTAAGCATCAGAGTGGGCACACCACAATTCAGCAAGCCTGAGCCAGGGAACATGGTCAGCACACTACAGAGGGCAGGAGCATTCTTCATGGCGATGAGCGCACCCAGCATGTGACCCGGCATCCGGTGACAGCCTAGACTTCCACAGACTGTCCCCCAGAGCCTCCCTCACCCCGTGGGGACCAACTGTTGTCTCTGGGATCTTCCAGCACCCCCTCGTGCTCCTGGGGCAATGCCGGGCACCTCTCCTCACGTCTGTGGAAGCATTCGGGAGCCAAGCCCCCCTGCCTTCAGGCCCTGGCATAGACCCCAGAGCAGGCCCCATGTCCTGCTCGCTGGTCAATTTAGCGCTGGACCAGCTTTTACCCCAGCTCGTGGCAAGGTGGCGGAGCCCCAGCTCGCTGTCCATCTGCCCATGGGCTCTCGTCCTGCTTCCTCGCATTCAGTGTCCAGAGGGAGAGTTTAAGCTGGCAGGGGAGAGAGGGACTGGAGTCCCCTGGGGGAGCACAGCCCCGCCTGTCCCTCCTGTGCCTGACTTCTTGGGTCTGTGTGGCTGTGTTGGCCAGCAGTGCCCATGGGGGGAGAGTTGGGGCTCCCCACACGACGTCCTGCAGCCCTTGTGTCCCCGGAAAGCGCCCCCTCTGACTCCCTCAGTGCCTTCCTCAGAGGTGGCCAGCACACCCTGACCACAACCCAGCTGTGGGTTTCATCTTCCGTGGTAACCAGACGTGCTGCAAGGATACACATGTGTGCACATGCATACCCACATATGATATACCTTGACAGTGCCCATTCCAACTTGTCCTGCCGTTTTTGTTTTGTTTTTTTTTTTGAGTTGGAGTCTCACTGTCACCCAGACTGGAGTGCAGTGGCCGCTCCTGGCCACCACAGCCTCGACCCGCTGTGCTCCGGCGATCCTTCCGCTCAGCCTTCCAAGTAGCCGGAACTATAGGCACGTGCTACCACGCCCGGCTAGTTTTTGACTTTATTGTAGAAATGAGATCTCACCAAGTTGCCCAGGCATGTCTTGAACCCGCAGGCTTAGGCAATCCACTCACCTCAGCTTCCCCAAGCAAGGGATTACGGGCTGAACCACCGAGCCCGGCTCTGCTTTTTTTTTAAATTAGAGGTCATTTTAATTATTATTTCAAAAGAGAATAGGATAATAGGAAGATATGGAATAGAATAGCAAATTGGTATGATAGTTGGATTTTTGCAGTTTTTATGACCTGCATGTGGTCAGCCCCACTGTAACCCACCCTCGACCCCCGGTCCCCCCACACGGTCACTGTACCCACTCCCCAGACCCCCCTGAGCTCAGCCAGGTGATTGCCTGGTTGTGAGTAGGTGGGTAGATTAAACTTTGCACGCCCAGGAGAGTGTGCCCTGAGACGGATGTCAGACTTCCGCGAAAACTAAATTAGCAGCTTGCGGAAGACTCTGCTGAGGAGAGTTGGCGTCAAACAGCTAAAAAACAGGGAAGAGAGTTATAAGAGAATCTGAAAGAATTGTGTTTGTGTTGCCTGGAGGGCATGGTGGTGCAGATAGCCTGGGCCTGCATGACAAGATCCCTCATAACACCCATGGGGACAGCCCAGGTTTGGTTGCATGTTTAGGCTGCGCTCAGGTCAGATTCCTGGTTTAAACCAACCTAATCCATAGCCTAAGTGTACTGTGTGACGGGCATCTGTCCTTAAAGGGAATGGCCCCAGCAGTAGCATTACAAACCTGTTCAGTCCATAAACTGCCTCAGGAATCTTTTTTTTTTTTTTAAGTTGGAGTCTCACTCAGTCGCCCCAGCTGGAGTGCAGTGGCACGCTCATTGCCACCCCAGCGTCGACCTGCTGGACTCTGGCAATCCTTCTGCCTCAGCCTTCCAAGTAGTCAGAACTACAGGTGCATGCTACGGTGCCCGGCTACTTTTTGATTTATTGTAGAGATGAGGTCTCTCCAAGTTGCCTGGGCTGGTCTCAAACCTGCGGCCTCAGGCAGTCCACTCTCCTCGACCTCCCAAAGTGCTGGGATGACAGGCTGAGCCACCAAGCCTGGCCTACCTCAGAAATCTTACACATGGTGGCTTCTTCCTGGAAAGGTATTTGGGGGTGGGGGGGAGTTAAATAGGTGTTTTCACAGGACAGCAGATGTGGATCTTCAGGGCCTGGTCCTACATGCGTGTTTTTGCCTGATCCACGGTCCCTTGAACCCAGGTGCCACCCTCCCCTGTGTGACTTGGGACACCCCCTTGTTGGTCCCCATGGCAGCTTCACCTCCCTCTTGGCCACAGTCTGAAAATTGACTGTCTATTCCCTCCTTGAACACACTTCTGCTCCCCCAGGACCCAGGCTCACGGGAAACACACTTTGGGCCCCACGAGAGCTCAGGAAGGGTGCATGGTGTCTGGTGGCGTCACCACTTCCCCACCGCCCCCCCACCAGTTGGCATGGTGTCTGTGACTGTGAGTGTCCCCTGGCCCTTTCCGGAGCCCTCGCTGGAAGACTTCCTTATGAGGCTGGGGAAGGAGTAGGAATGGGATACCCTGCTTAGGGACCCAAAATCCAGGTTCTTTGCTGGGGGGATTGTAGGTTCCATCTCCTGGCCCTCCATGCAGCTGGTGAGGCGGGGCTCTCCCAGGGCCACTGGAGACTCGGCCCAAAGCTATGGCTTGCATCCGGCCTGTTCAGGATACCCCGTGTCCTATTTTGGGGTCTCCTCCCAAACAGGCAGCACCAACTCGGGACTCAGCGGCAGGGAACTCTGGCTGGCTGGCCACAAACAGGCTCACCTGCTGGACCGTCTCTAGCGGTGAGAGCCCTCCGGACCCCTGGGAGGGAAGGATGCCTGACCCATTCTAGTCCTGGGGAGCATCTGGCAGCAGCCTGAGAGTGGGCGCAGTCCAGACTTGGGTGCAGCTGCCCCCAGCATGGAGCCGGCATGTGGCGTGTACACATTCCCTTCCTTGCTCATTTGTTCATTCATTTGCCAATTATTTCCTGGGCTCTACGATGTGCCAGGCACCATACCAGGCTCTGGAGACAAAGAAGCAGGAAAAAGAGACAAAACCCCCATCCCAGAGCTTAGATTCTTGCAGGGAAGATGACAGGGAACAAGGAATCCATAAAGACAGAGGAGTTCTGGCAGGGACACCAGCAGCATGAGAGAGTAGCCTTGAACAGGAAACAAGCCATCCCTCTTCAGATGGAAATTCCCAGTCGTGACATGCCCAAGGTATCCATTCGGGGTTTCTTCATCTGAGCTGTGGGGAGCTATTTCCCCACCCCCCACCCCCATTTGTTGCTTAGGTCTCTAACTCCTGGTAAAAATCCAGCTTCCCATCCTCCCTGGAGGGATTCCCCACTGCCCTGCAGTCTCTCCATCCTGTCCGCAGAGGCTGACTGGGTCATCTGTGCGTCCCCAAGGGCACGAGGGGTATGGCGCGGGGTGCTCTCCCTTTGAACTGAAGATTTGCCCATCTGAGGGACAATGATGGTGCCCCCAGGCCTGATGTTCTGGCTTAGTATTGGGTTCTAACACCTTGAAAGCTCTTTACTCCCTACTTTAAAGTGTGACCGATTCATCTGGGGGTTTTATTTCTCCATGGCAACTTTAGAGGTACGTTTATTGAATTTCCTTAAAATTTCAACTGGAAGTTTGCTCGTGATTGCCTTGAGTTTGCAGTTAAATTCCGGAAAACCTGGCATTTCCACAACATCCCACAGTCTCTGCGCGGATGCAAGTCTTCCTGGTTACCCACTGCAGCCCACCAACCTTCTCTCACAAGGGTTCACGGGGTCTGCTTCTGCGTCTGCCATTCTTGGATGACACAAATACGTCTCTAGTGCCATTCTAGAATGTATTTCTCCTAGGATTTTATTGCTGGTCTATGGCAATGCATGACTTGGGTGGGCTGATCTTGTGTGTGATAACCATGCTAGACGTTTTTCTGTCAGTTCTAATCATTGACCTTCTGGCTGTCTATTGGAGGGATCCTAGCAGTGGCATGTAACAACAGTTCTGTCTTCTCTCCCCCATTTCTCGCACCTGTTCCTTCTTTACCTTTTGCCCTGGGTGGGTCTCCAGGGCCACCTGAAGTATTGTGGGGACACGGTGTCCTCCAGATCTTGATGGAAATGCATTTCAAGTTTCCCCATGACATGGTGGTTTTCTGTAAGGCTTTGGTCTAGAACCTTTGCCAAGTTATAGAAGTTCCTTTCCATTCCTACTCTTTAAAGACTTCCTTTTGCACCATAAGAAGACTTTGAACCTTGTCAAATGCTTTCTGTGCTGACTGGAATGATCATGTCATTGTTCCCCTGACGGGAGATTCAGTGGGGTGGATTTCAGGTTTCCATATCTTTGCATCCCTGGGGTAAGTCCTGACTCATTTTCTTTCGGGGTTTTTTTGTTTTTTTTTTTTTCTTTTTGCTGCATTGTTGAGTTTCGTTAGCTGATATTAGTGTTTGGCTGGGATTTTTTGTCTCCATATTCCTAAGTGAAACAGGCTTATCATTCTACTTTCCTGCCATTTTCTTGCATGGATTCAGAATCAAATTCATTTGTCTCTTGAAATGAACTGAAGATGATTCTCATTCCATTTTCCAGAGCTGCTGAGATGTTTTCCAGAACTTTGGTTGGAGGTCTCCTGCAAAGCCATCCCAGCCTGAGTTTTGGAAGGAGGTCTCTGATTATGTTTGGATTTTTAAACTACTTATGAATTCGAGTTCTCTATTTCTTTTAGTACCAGGGGTGAGGTCTTAGCTGGTCCTGGGAATGCATCTGTTTCATCTGGGTCTTCGAGTTTTTGAGCTCATAGACGTCTACCAGTCTCTTATTTTCATCATTTTTGCAATTCCTGTTGCATTTTTCATGATCTTGTCAGTGCAGACATCAACATATCTCAGTCATCTATACACAAGGTGGTCTGTTTTTGCCCCCTCCCTTTTTTTTTAAACAAGACAGTCTTGTCTACTCTGTTGATCTTTGCCAGAGGTTGTAAACTCTGATCTTCCACCTATTATTTTATGGCCCATGAGCTAACTGTGGTCTTTAAACCTTTGAATGGTTGAAAAATATCAAAAGAATAATGGTTCTGATACATGAAACTCATACAAAATTCCAGTGCCTGTGTCCACAAGGTGAGATTTTTGGGCACTCATTTACCCCTGTCTACAGCTGCTTTTGTCTACACTGGCAGAGCCGGCTGGTTGCCTGTTCAACGAATGGCTCCACACGGTCGCTCAGATTCCATACCCTGGGCTGGGCTGTCATCCCAGCACTTTGGGAGGCCAAGATGGGAGGATGGCTTGAGCCCAGGAGTTCGAGACCAGCCTGGGCAACATAGTGAGACCACGTCTCTATAAAAAATACAAAAAATGTCCACACCCTGGCATTCAAGGCTCAAGCAGGTTCAGCCTTGTCTTTAGCATTTCTTGCTTCGTTGGGCTCGCCTGTCCCCTGTCCCTTCCCAGTCCTCCCCCCCACCCACCATTGGGCTGGACCACACCTAATCCTGACCCAGTTCACGTGGACAGGGTTTCAACCTGGTAGCGGACAGTTCCTAGAGAGCCCCCAGGCACAGATACATGCTCGGTGATGTGAGCTGGCTTGGTGGCTCTCACCCTGCTCTGGAGCTTTTGCCCAACCAGCTTTGCCCGTTCATGGTGCCACCATGATGGTCCCATCGTGGAGGCTGCACCAGGTGTGCTCATGGTGGTCCTGTCGTACAGCCGGGCCAGGGTGGCGGTACCCATCACATGGAGAGGGAGAGGCAAGCAGAGGCTGGGGAAGATTGGGAACCTGGAGTCCCTGGTATGTTAGCACAGATAAGGACATGGCCAGGGCTGGATCCCCACACCCTGCCCTGGGCTGTCATTCTGGGTGCAAACCAGGAGGTTGTGTCTGCTGAGGCCGGCTGAGCCTTGGAGGGAACAGAGACTGCCCAGCAGCCACCTACTCTGGGGGAGGCCAATGGGACCCCAGTCCCTGTCCCCCAGCCCCCGAAGGTCTTGCCTTATCTGATGCCTCATGTCTTTGGGTATAGGGTTGGGGGCCCGGGAACGTGATATTTGGCATCCTTCCGCCTGGCCTCGCACCCAGTGGGGGCGGGGCTCCCTCTGACACGCTGCAGTGATCTACCCACAGTCCCTCATCCTCCCATGAAGCTTGTCCTCGGGGAGGGTCGCCCACCTGAGAGCCAAGGGGGCCTGAGCACAGGGTGGGCCATGGCCCAGCCTCCTGCCTAGCTTCCTGTCCGGCTTCTGGCCCAGCCTCTTCTCTCCTGCCACCTTTGCCTTTCGTTCACTTTGAGGAAGCTCTCCACGTCAGAACAGTTTAGAGTCACGGAATTATTTTGAAGCCCCCATGCACCTCTCAGCCAGCACCCCGCCATCAGCATCTCACATTGTGAGCCCACAGCGGGGCGTGACCGTTAACTGAAGTGCATGCTTCTGTCAGTTCTTGTTTCCCCCACTGCCTTTTTCTGTCCACGGCCCCCTCCAGCATCCCAACTGACACCGGGTGGCCCTGTCTCCTCGGGCTCCTCCGGGCTGTGACAACTTTTCATACCCTCCTTGCTTCTGGTGACTTGGTCAGCTCCGAGGAGGGCGGGTCAGGGCTGCTGCCAGAGACCCCTTACTGGGACGTGTCTGGGGTTTTCCTCGCGATTTGGCTGGGACTGTGGGTCTGGGGAGGCAAGCCCAGAGGGAAGAGCCCGTCTCATCACATCGTATCGAGGACACACACCATCACCGTGACTTATGGCTGCTGATGCCACCCCGGGCCTCCTATCCCCAACTTTCCAGTCCTCCTCCTCGGCCCCACCATGGTTTGGCTCTGGAGCCCAGGGGAGAGCCTGGGGTGTGGGTCACGCTGGAGCCCCCTGGGAGCCCCAGTGGAGGCAGGTTCGGGAAGGGACCCTCTGAGAGCGAGGTCTGGCCCCCACCTGGGTCTGAGCCATGGCCCGTTCCCCGGGGAAGGGGAAGCCAAGCAGCAGCAGGGCAGCAGGCCATCGCCCCAGGCAGGCGTGGGAATCCACACATGGCCCTTCTCAAAGGCGGGTGCTGTCCCTGGGGCCCAGCGGGGTCCGGGACCATCCCTCACTGGGCACATCCGAGCCTCGCCTGGCCCATGGTGGAAATGCAAATCTAATTAGTCTGGCATTGAGCCCGTCTTAAAAGTATTAACAGAGCCTTAAACTGTGCTGTTGGACAGGGATGAAGAAACGCCTTAGAAAGAAATTACCGGATGGTGACAAAGCCCCAATTTATTAGTCTTCTCCAATGGGGACTGTGCAAAGGACATTAATTACTTTAATGGGACTTATTTTGCTTCGTTGCCCAAAGTAATTGGTTTATTAACCTCTCCTTCCCTTGAGGGAGGGAGGGAAAGGCGGGGGACCGGGTGGTGGCCCTGGAGAGGCTCGCCCAGCACGCTGCACCTCTGCCTGGCCGGCCCTGCACCCTGGGGTGGCCGGTGCTCTGTCCCCTGTCCCTGCTGGCCTGGAGCCCCTCCCCCCAGTGCTCACTGATCAGTTGTTGCTTGAGGTATGCCCACCCTATATGAGGCTGGGAGTACAGCTGGGAGAAAACAGGGCCATGGCTGTCACAGGAACCCCAGAAAGGAGGACGACTCTGGGGGCATGGGCCAGTCGGTGCAGGTGTCCTGCAGAAGAGCTGCGATCCTGGACGGCGGACAGGTGGAGGGCAGGGGGCGGGTGGCGGGCGGGGGGAGCCCAGTGCGCCGGAGAGCAGGGGCTCACACGGCAGGTTCCAGAGCAGAAGGAAGGTCCCCGGAAGAGGCAGGGCGAGGCTGGCTGGAGACAGGTGAGCAGCCGCGGGGAGCCGACATCCCCAGGCTGCGCAGATGATGTGCGATTAAGTCCTGGGTTTCGAAACCAGCCCTGCGGCTTGGAGCAAGCCGACTTGGAAACAGCCCAGAACCGGCTGCCTCTCCTGACAGATGCTCCGGGGAGCTCGCTCCAGCCTCAGGCACTGTAAGCGATATCTGATTTGTAGAAATACACGTACACCCATACCCTGCCCCCAGGAAGCCGGCAGGTCCTCAGACTGCTGACAACATCCTCGTGACCAGGAGGCCCAGAACTAGGCAGGGGCACCCTCACCACCACCCCCCCAGGTCCTGGGAGCACCAACCTCCCCACGGTGCCATTGTCACCTTGTCCTTGAGTCTAATGGGCACCAAGGAGCCAAGTGTTGGCCTGCTATGTGGCCTCAGACATGAGCTATTTAGGGCCATGGGGAAGGGGAGGGTCTCTCTGGTGCCAGAGGAGAGGGCTGGCTGTCCCAGCGAGTCCCTGCTGCCACTTGTGGGATAAGAGGTGACTTGGGAAACCCCGTGGTTTACACAAATGGGGCCTCACGGAAGGAAGCTCCGGCCAGGCCCGTCTCCGCCCCACCGGGGGTCCTGGCAGGCAGGATCCGTGATTTCAGGGGGTGGTGCAAGGAGCGGCGTCCCATGGCTGGAAGGGGGTACAGGCTCTACAAGGAGGGGCTTCGGGAGACTGGGAAGTGAGGGGTGTCAGGGAGGCCTCTGCGGGGGGACAGGGACGGGAGGATGGAAGTGGCTCATGGTGCTGGGGGTGGGAGCTCGGCAGAGGGGTGGGCTCTGCCTCACACAGGTTGTGCGACCAGGGCAAGTTGCTGGGCTCTCTGGGCCTCAACTTCCTTATTTGCACAACGGAGATCATAGAGGAGTTAAATGTGGTGGGAGGCACAGAGGCCGCAACAGGGTGGCGTCAGGGACGTGAGTGAAAACGGGGTGACGGGGAGGAGGGGAGCAGGGCCAGGAAGCCTGGCGCCGGGGGCGGCTTGCCGGTGGGGCTGGGGAGCACTGAGGGCAGTCGGGGGCGGGGCCCCTGGGGAAGCACGGACCGACATGCCTGCGGGGGCGGGGGGCGCCGAGACAGGATGGAGCCCTCAGCCCAGGGCCGAGGTCATGGGAGAGGGGACGGAGGGTGACCTGGCTGGCGAGGGAGCCCGTGGGAACTTCAGGGGTGCCTTGCTCTGTGACCTGCCGGCCCCTCCCAAGGTACCCAGGAGCCTTCCCTGGAGCCCGCGTGCCCGAGCCCCGGTGGCCGGTGGCTTTGCGATGCGCAGGGCTCTGGGCCGCTTGCAAGTCACCCCTCTAGACCGGGACCAGCAAGGAGCCCGGGCCACTCTTCGGAGACACCAGGATACTCAGCGAGCTCCCAATAAGTCATTGCAGTCAGGCCATCACTGATGCCGAGTCTCCTGGGGCTGCGGGCAAAATGGGATCCCTGGTTCTTTCGCCGAAGACACGTTTCTTGTTTTCTTTCTCTGGCGCGCTGGAAGCCGGCCAACTCACCAGTTCCATTAACTTAATGAGGGCTGACAGCCTGCCACAAACGTCCTCATAATCTCCCCAGGATTTAAATGGGGTTCTCCCAGCCGCCTGCCGACACCCCCAACCTCACCGGCTCTTCACCTCCGGGACAGAGCGGGGACAAAGATGCGTTTCTGCCTCATCCTTCCCGGAGGCTCTGCCAGGCAGCCTTGGGGTTTCAGGCTGTCTGCCCAAATCGGGCACCCACAGTCCCCCTACCCCAAGGGGCCTGGAGCTGGGCCGTGGTGGCTTCTCGGGGGCTGGTAATCTCCCAAACTGGGAGCCGCGAGCCTAAGCTTGACTGTCCTGGGCTCGCCTCCGAGGCCGCATTCTTGTCGCGATGAAAACTTGATTCCAGTTCGCACCATACTCTCTGGTTCCCTTTCTGGGCCCTCTAGCTCCTGTGGCCTTCAGAGTTCAAGGAATTGGCCAGAGCCAGCTGAGGCCCAGCGTGGGATGGGTTCGGGTCCTCTCACCCTCACCCAAACCCTCATCTTCCAACCCCCCCCACTTGCAGAGGAAGCCCTAGGGTCTCAGAAGGAATTGGACACCAACATTTGGGAGACAGTCGAGTCCCAGAGCAGGGGTCTCCAGGGGGACAGGGAGGGAGGACCGAACAGATATCCAGGGTGGACATCTGTCCCACACCCCTCCCCCAAGAAGTCCTTTCCTCTGATCTGAGTCTCTTCCATGCCAAGAGCAGTGGGCAAGAAGGGCAGAGAGGGCTGTGCTTGGCTCCAGCACCGACAGCCTGGGTTCACTGACAGGTGGGCACCTGCCTGGGAAACAGGCCCACAGCACATCCTCTCAGGTGCTCTGAGGGCAGCACCATCCCATGGAAGCCCTCAGTGAGCATTACCATGGGTTGGTTTGTTTGTTTTTTGAGTTAGAATCTCACTCTGTTGCCCAGGCTGGAGTGCAGTGGCATGCTCATGGCCACCCCAGCATCAACCTGATGGGCTCCGGCAATCCTGCCTTAGCTTGCAAGTAGCTGGAACTTCAGGTGCGTGCTACCTCACCCAGCTATTTTTTTTTAATTGTAGAGACGAGGTCTTGCCAAGGTGCCTGGGCTGGTCTTGAACCTGCAGGCTCAGGCAATCCACTCACCTCGGCCTCCCAAAGTGTTGGGATTACAGGCTGAGCCACCAAGCCCGGCCGGTGGTTTTTAAACAAAAGCCTCTCTCAGTCTGCTGTGTGTCCCTGTGTGAGCCGGGAGGACAGGAAGCAGGGACAGGGATGGCAGGAAAGGACCCTAGAGCCAAGGTGCTCAGGCTCCCCAACTCCCCTGTGCAGGGAGCCCCCGTTTGTGTTAGCATAAGGACAAAATGATACTCTCAGAACATCCCACTCAGTGTCCAGCAGGGTCGCTGCGGGCTGCGGTTGGTGTTGGCATTTATCCATCCTTCTAGTTGGAATCTGATGGTGCCTTGTTCTGGTGGGGACCCTGGACAGCCCACTCGGGCCCCTGGCCACGCGAGCCTGTTTCCTGCGGCTCCCCGGGCCTCACCCAGGTGGACCTCCTCCCCCAACTCTTGTCTGTATCCCGGGAAGTCCTTGCTGACCTCCCCCTGCTCCATGGGGCTGGCTCCTTGGACAGGCATTATCTCTACACGTCTTTTGAAATGTTCACCAAAACCGTCATTTAGTGACAATTTCTGGAATGTCCACCTCACCAGTCAGACTACTAACATGTCCGGGCATGCCTTTTCCCCAGCCTCATCCAGGATTAGGGACTTGGGTGGTGGTTTCGGGAGCCTGGGTCACTCTTCACTGGCCGGGGGTCCCCGCATTTTGTCTTTCCACTCCCGTGGTGCATCTGGCGGAGATGGCCTGGACAGGGCCTGGGTGTGCCCACTCTGGGCCAGGATGGCCCCACCAGTGGTCAGGCTCCTGCCTGGTTGGCTTTAGTTCCTTGGAAGCCCTTTCGTGCCAGCTTCTCCCTCCCCAGACCCACTTCCTTCTTAGAGTCTCCAGAGGCAAGGCTGGTATGGAACAGCATGTCACCCCCTTTGGGGTTATCTGCTGGTCTTAGGGCCACTCCGGGTAGGCCAAGGGCAGCTTGAGGGTGAGGCCCGTTCAGCCTGCCCTCTCTTTCCCAGGCTATCCCAGGCCCATGAAGATGCACAGAGGTGGCAAGAGGGCTCTTTGGAGCAACACTGTGCTCAGACACCACAGCCACCCTGACACCTCTGCGGCACCTTGTCCTGTGTGCTCCACCCCTGGCCCTGGCCACCCCCATTTCTACCACAAGACTGTGTGCAGCCCGACCCCAGGAACTGAGTTGCATTGCGTTGAGCTTGACTCAAGTTGAACCATGCTGAGTTGAATTGAGTTGCCCGAGTTCATTTTAGCTTAGTGGAGCTGATCTGAACCCGGTTGAGTGACTCAAGAGAGCTGATATGAGCTAACCTGGGTGGAGCCGAACTGAGCACTTGTTTATCTGATCTGGGCCAGGTGGTCTGGGGGTGACCAGGAGAGTTCCTTGTGTCTTAGTCTGCGGGCTGCTATAACAGAGTGCCTTAGGCGGGGTGATTTGTGAGTAGAAATGGATTGCTCTGGAAGCTAGGAAGTGCAAGATTCAGGCTCTGCCGATTTGGCGTCTGGCGAGGGCTCTGTCTGCTTCCTAGATGGCACTTCCTATGTGTCCCCAGGGCTGGAGGGGCCAAAGCGGGGGCAAGCTCCCTTGGGCCTCTTTTCTAAAGGTGCTAGTTCCATTGGTGAAGGCTCCTCCTCATGACCCAGCCACCTCCCAGACGCCCCACCTCCGAGCACGGTCACACTGGGGGCTGAGTTTCCACGTGTAGATTTTGGAGGGTCACAAGCATTCAAGACCATGGCACCTTGATCCTGGGAAGACAGAGGGAACTTGTTAATTTCAGTTCTGGGATATGTTGAAAGGTGGTGCCTTTGCTGAGTCCGTTTCAGCTCTGTCTCCCCAAGCACCCCCAAAAGTTGCACCATCAACCAGGAAGATTCAACTAGCGCTTGGGAGCCAGCCCAGGATTGTTCTTGTCTGTGGATTGCTGACGTGGGAACCATCTTGGGAGACATAAGGACCACACTACTTAGTGTTCCGTGCTATGTGACAACTCAGCTGAGAGAGGGAGAGAGAGAAATTTCTCAGACCCCTCCCAGAAAGCCAGAAGCTCATGTTTCTATTCCATTGGGACCAGGTTGTGACAAGCCAGGCAGGCCCCCTAAGAGCTTGGTTGTCATTAGGCCAGCAGCGGGGAACCAGGAGGATCTGAGGCAGGAAGGGGGTCACAAGTGCTGTGCTTTGACCCTTGGAAAGCCCCCAGCTGCCTCTCTAGGGGGTGGGTTGGAGAGGGTGAGGCTGGAGCCAGGATGTAGAGTCCAGAGGCCTCTGTCTCTGCCCAGGGGCGGATGGGGCCATCCACAGCTGCTCTCCCAAGGTAGCTCGCCTGGGTCCTTGAGGCCCCCGGAGAAGGATCCCTCCCAGAAAAGGCATGCACCCTGGACAGAGCTGGGAAGGCTGGGGATGTCGCAAAGCCTCCCTGCCCGTTCGTCACCCGCTCCCTCCCTCCAGAGCCTGCCTCTCCCAGGCAGAGCACCCTCATGCCCCCTCCATCCGGCCCTTTCTGCTCTTAGGAGTAAACTGGGGTGGTCAGCCATGCCTTTGGAAGTACACCCATCATTGGCTTTCAGCCTAGTCACAGAGTTGTGCAACCACCACTGATCTCTGACTTTCAAGCATTTTCATCACCCCCACCGCTGGCAGCCGCTCCCAGCCCTTACCTCCCAGCCCCAGGCAAGGCCTCATCTGTTTTCCATCTCTATAGATTAGGCTTCTCTGGACATTTCACATAACTGGAATCATACACCATGTGGCCTTTTGTGACTGGCTTCCTGCCCTCAGCACTATGTTCTTAAGCCTCTAGCACATGTTAGCGCACGTCCGTGCTTTGCTCCTACTTAAGGCTTTTTAAGGCTGAATAATATTCCCCCCCAGACCACATTTGGGGATCCATTCATCAGCAGATGGGCAGCTAGTGCTGTTTTCCCCTTCGGTCTTTTAGGAACAAATCTGCCACAAACTCTAGTGTCCGTGTTCCCATGTGGACACACGTTCTCATTTCTCTTGGGCCCATTATACACCCAGGGGTGTATAATGGTTCCCACGCTGACTCCATGTTCAAAATTTGAAGGAGCTGCAGACTCTTGTCCACCGTTGGCTGCCCCCGTTTACATCCCCACCAACAGCAAGTCACCATGGCTGTCCCATTTTATGTCCCCACCAATAGTCCACAGCCTTGTCAGCACTTAGTATTGTCTTTTTCATGGTGGTGGTCCTTGTGGGTGGCATGTGGTATCTCACCGTGGCTTTGGTTTGCACTTCCTTAGTGACTCACGATGGTAAGCATGTCTGCATGTTCTGATATGCCATCATATCTGTGCTTTGGAGAAGCATCTGTTCAAGTTCTTTGTGTGTTTTGTTGCTTGGATCAATTTATTGTTGAATTGTAAAAGTCCTCTATGAATTCTGGATACAAGTCCCTTATCAAACATATGATTTGGAGGGAAAAAAATGCTGGTCACAGACATCTCATTTCCTTCTGATGGAACAAGCCTCAGACTTGGGGGGGGAGGGTGTGGAGAAGCTTCTAGAATGTATGTCCCTGGCCAAAGGAATAAACCGGTAGGATGGAAGAGGAAATGAAATGGATTTCCAGCACTTCAAGCAGTCCCCACTGGGCCAGGTGTGGCTTTGTACCCAGGGTACAAGCTGAGCTGAGCCCAGGTTCCCAGAGGCAGGCTGGCCATGCCATGTGTCTGGCGGGCTCACACGCAGTAGGCACAGGGAGAGCTGCCAGAAAGAGCTTCTGCTGGGTTTCTGCCACCACCTTCCCCTCTTACCAGTAACCACAGCATCCTCCAATGGGTTTTCTTGTGGAACTTAAGATGAGGGCTCTAAAATTCCATAATTTCTGGCCGAGTTCGGTGGCTCAGCCTGTCATCCCAGCACTTTGGGAGGCCGAGGCGAGTGGATGGCCTGAGCCTGCGGGTTTGAGACCAGTCCGGGCAACTTGACGAGACCTCGTCTCTACAATAAATCAAAAATTATCTGGACGTGGTAGCGTGTGTCTGTAGTTCCAGCTACTTGGAAGGCTGAGGCAGAGGGATCACCAGAACCTAGCAGGTCGACGCTGGAATGGCTGTGAGTGTGCCACTGCACTCCAGCCTGGGCGATGGAGTAAGACTCTGACTCAAAAAAAATAAAAATTAAAACAAAATTCCAAAATTTCTGTGGCTGAATACAGACCTTGTTATGGAACGCCAGGACATGGGAGCATGGGAGAGGGCTATGGTAATCAAGATGTTGCTCAAGCTAGGCACAGTAGCTCACTTTGGGAGGTCAGGCAGGAGGACCCCTTGAGTCCAAGAGTTCGAGACCAGCCCAGGCAACATGGCATGTCCCCGTCTCTACAGAAATTAAATAATTAGCTGTGTGTGGTGGCATGTGCCTATAGTTCCAGCTACTAGGGAGGCTGAGGCAAGAGGATTACTTGAGGCCGATATGAGCTGTGATCATGCCACTGCATTCCAGCTTGGGGGACACAGCAAGATCCTGTCTCAAAAAAATAAATAAAAACAAAATTTAAAAACTAAGATGTAGCCGGGCTTGGTGGCTCAGCCTGTAATCCCGCACCTTTGGGAGGCTGAGGTGAGTGGATTGCCTGAGCTCATGGGTTCGAGACCCGCCTGGGCAGCGAGACCTCATCTCTACAATAAAATTTTTAAAAAAATCAGCCGGGTGTGGTAGCGCCTGCCTGTAATTCCGGCTACTCAGAAGGCGGAGGCGGAAGGATCGCCGGAGCCCAGCAGGCGAGGCTGTGGTGGCCGGGAGCAGCCACTGCACTCCAGTCTGGGTGACAGAGTGAGACTCCAACTCAAAAAAACTAAGATGTGAGCCGGTCTCGGTGGCTCAGCCTGTCATCCCGCGCCTTTGGGAGGCTGAGGTGAGTGGATTGCCTGAGCCTGCGGGTTCGAGACCCACCTGGGCAGTGAGACCTCATCTCTACAATAAATCAAAAATTAGCTGGGCATGGTAGCACCTGCCTGTAATTCCGGCTACTCGGAAGGCGGAGGCGGAAGGATCGCCGGAGCCCAGCAGGCGAGGCTGCGGTGGCCGGGAGCGGCCACTGCACTCCAGTCTGGGTGACCGAGTGAGACTCCAACTCAAAACAAAAAAAAAAACTAAAAAAACTAAAAAAAAAAACCAAGATGCTGCAGTGTAGGCACAGGGATAGACAATTAGCCCAACGGACTAGAATAGAAAGCCCTGAAAGTGTGGGACGCTGGCATGTGACTGAGGTGACACTGTCATTGCTAGACAGTTGACCAACCATAAGGAAACAGAGTAAGGCCCCCATCTCACCCCGGAGGGGAAAACGGACTCCTGGCAATTTAGGAGTTCAGTGTCAAACACAAACCTTAAGACTTGTACTGGGTAAGATAGGTTGCCTTTTCTACTTTGGCATGGGGAAATATTTCTCACACAAGACACAAGAGCATTGACTATGAAAGACAACTATCGATCGATTTGGTTATGTCCAATAAGTGCCCCTGTTCGTCAGAAGACTCCCTCAACAAAGTGGACACTTGCAAGCTGGAATCACTCTGGTCTTCTGCTGCCACTGAGACAAGTGACCACAGATACGGTGGCTTAGAACAGCACACGTTATCTTTCGCTTCCGTGGGTCAGAGGTCTGACATGGGTCTGATTGGTCTGAAGGTGTCAGCAGGGCTGGTTCCTTCTGGAAGCTCCAGGAGAGATTCTGCCTCCTGCCTTTTCCAGCTTCTGGAGGTCAGCCGTATTCTTTGGCTCGCACTCCCTTCCTCTGTCTTCGAAGCTGGCGTGTTATCACTCTCTGACATTTCTTCCATCGTCATAGCTCCCTGTGACTATCGCCAGGATGGGGTCGCCACACTGGTGGGCACAAGTGTTTAATTGGGCCTACCTGGATGACGCAGGCTCACCTCCCCATGCCTGTCCGTGTTTTTAACCTTAATCATATTTGCAGAGTCCCTTTCGCCATCTAAGGCAACATTCATGGGTCCTGGGGGTCAGGGTGTCTTCTGAGGAGCCATTGGTGTGCCTTCCACACAAGTGAATATTCACAATACACCAAAGTGCAAACTGGTGTGTGCACTTTGGAAGGCCAAGGTGAGAGGATTGCCTGAGCCTGCCAGTTCGAGGCCAGCCTGGGCAACATGGTGAGACCTCATCTCTGCAATAAATAAAAATTTTAAAAAATTAGCCAGGTGTGGTAGCATGTGCCTGTAGTTTCGGCTACTTGGAAGACTGAGACAGAAGGATCACTGGAGCCCAGCAGTTTGACACTGGGGTGGCCGTGAGTATGCTACTGTACTCCAGCCTGGGCGATGGAGTGAGACTCCAACTCAAAAAGAAAAAAAGAATTGGTGTATTTATAATGAATACATAACATGCGTATTTACCTATGTGTGTGAATAATCAATAAAAACAATAATATAAACTCACATCACCCATCCACAAAAGCACAAATAACCGGACAGAAAAATGGGCCAAAGACTGGCTGAGTCTATCACAGGAGAGGGCGCACATGTGACCAGCAGTTACCATCCATACACTCCATTTTTACCCCTCCACTGGCATGAACCATGGAGTCTGATCTGTAGGAGTACAAGAGGAGGTGTAGAGCCCTGGGTCTCCACCGATTTCAGATTTCTGAATTCTTCCATCATGTATCCAACCAATAGCAAACTTCGGGCAAAGAAAGAACTCTCAAAACTCAACAGTAAGAAAAAAAAAAAAACCATCCAATCCAACCAGAAAGTGGCCAAAAGACATGAAGAGATATTCGCCAAAAAGTAAGGTCACCCGACGCAAGATCAACTCACAGAGATCACTTGCCTTGTGTTACATAACACGAAAAATACACGAAGATGAAGTTAGAAACACAATACCAGGTACCGTGGCTCCAAAGAAATCAAAATACTTAGGCATAAACTTAACCCGACGTGTGCAGACCTGTATGTTTAGAATGACAGCATGCTGACGGAAGAAATCAAAGACCCAAATAAAGAGACACACCATGTTCGTGGAACGGAAAGCTCAGGACAGTGAAATGATCAGTTCTCCCCAGAATTACCTGTACGCTTAACATAGTTAGTAACAAAACCCCCAGCATTGGCTTTTGAGGGACAAGGGCACACTTAACTCTAAAACTTATATGGAAAGACACGTGTTCTGGGATAGCAAAGAAGAAGGATTCGGTGGGAGAAATCAGCCTCCCAGCCATAAGGCCTACTCCCTAGCGAGGGTCAGTGTGGTGTTGGCAAAGGCTACCCATGTGGACCCGCAGACCTGGGACCCCAGGAATCAGCCCACGCATGCACGCCCCTCTGGGCCTAAGACAGAGATGTGGAAGCCGTTTGCTGGAGGAGGGCCCGCTTCTCCACATGTGGTGCTGGGAGCCACTGGATACCTGCAGGCAAAAGGAGTTAGCACCGAGACCTAAGCCTCACGCTTTATGTAAAATGAACTCAGTACATAACTTGGACTTAAATATGAAGATGAAACTGACAGTCGTAGAAAGACATTTAAGAGGAAGTATACAGTACTCAGGGCAGGCAGAGGGACCTTACACCAGATCCTGGGGTATGATCCGTTAAAGGAAAAGGGATAAAACGAACCTCACCAAAGTTTAGAACTTTTGTTCTGTGAAAGACCCTCTGACAAGCATACAATTGCAAGCCGTAGACTAGGAGAAAATATGTGTCGGCCGGGTGTGGTGGCTCTGCCCGTCATCCCCGTGCTTTGGGAGGCCGAGCCAAGAGGATTGTCTGAGCTCTGGGGTTCGAGACCAGCCTGGGCAACTTGGTGAGACCTCGCCTCTACCATAAATCACAAAAACTAGCCAGGCATGGTGGCGTGCATCTGTAGTTCCAGCGACTTGGAAGACTGAGGCAGAAGGATTGCCTAAGCCCAGCAGGTCAAGGCTGCAGTGGCCATGAGCATGCCGCTGCACTCCAGCCTGGGCGACAAGAGTGAGACTCCCACTCAAAAAAAAAAAAATGTGTCAACCACTTATCCGACAAAGGACTAACATCTCGAATGTAAGGGATTCTCAGGCCAGGCATCGTGGCTCACACCTATAATCCCAATACATTGGGAGGCTGAGGTGCGAGGATGACTTGAGCCAAAGGAGTCTGAGACCAGCCTGGGCAACATAGCAAGACCCCATATCTACCAAAAAAAGTTTTGTTTTTTTTTAATTAGCCAGATGTGGGGACATGCGCCTGTAGTCCCAGCTACTCAGGAGGCTGAGGTGGGAGGATCCCTTGAGCATGGAACTTCAAGGCAGCAGGGAGCTGTGATCTCACCACTGTACTCCAGCCTGGACAACAAGGCGAGACCTTGTCTTTAAAAAATAAAAAAAAGAACTCTCAAAACTCAATAGTAAAAAAAATCAACCAATTCAACTGGAAAGTGGGTAAAAGACATGAAATTCAAACTGCCGTGAGCTATCACTGCATACCTATGAGAACAGCTAAAATAAAAAATGGCGGCAACACCAAGATTGACAAAGATGTGGAGAGGCAGGGTCACCCATCTAGGGCTGCTGGGAATGTGAGGTGATACAGCCACTCTGGAAAATGATCCAGTCTTTTCTCGTACAGGTAAGCACACAGCTACCGTACGTTCCAGCAACTACACTTCCGGGCGCTTAAGAAACAAAGATGTGTTCTTGTTTCTAGACATGAGAACCTGTGAATGCAAGCATGTGGAAGCTTTATTCACAACAAGACAAAAGTGTAGAAGAATCCAGATATCGCTTGACAGGTGATGGGTAAACAGCAGTCGGTCCGTACCTTGAAACACTGCTCAGACAGCAGCGGGGAAAGGGCTTGTGGGACTGACGCTGGGGGAGAAGCAGCCACCCTCAGAAGGTTACACGTACTGTGTGACCACATGGAGAATGTTCTCAAAATCCACATCACGAAGATGAAGGACAGATGGGGCTGCTGGGCTGAGGGGTGAGCAGGTGGCGGTGACTATGTGGGCTGCAGAACGGGGGCTTTGTGGTGGGGGACCCGTCCCTGTCCTCACCATGGTGGTGACCATGTCAATCTGCACGTGTGATGATAACACCATGTGGGACCACGCACTCGGCCCCAACACCAGTCTCCTGTGTCCACCCTGTCCTCTGACTGTGTCACGTGTGACCGTCAGGACCAGGTGGAGGGTACATGGGATCTCTCTAGATTATTTTTGCAAATTCCTGGGACTCTAAATAAAAAGTAAAAAATAAAAAGGAGCTTGGCATGGTGTCTTGCACCTGTGATCCCTGTACTTTGGAAGGCTGAGGCAAGAGAATTGCCTGAGTCCAGGGGTTTGAGACCAACCTGGGCAACTTGGCGAGACTTCATCTCGACAAGAAATTTAAAAATTATCCCAGCGTGGAGGCATGCACCTGTGGTTCCTGCTACTTGGAAGGCTGAGGCAGGGGAATCACCTGAGCCCACCAGGTTGAGGCTGCAGTGGCCGTAAACATGTCACCCTCCAGCCTGGGTGACAGGGTGAGACTCCTACTCAAAAATGTAAGCAAATAAAAATTAAAATGCAAAAAATAAAAAGGAATAAAGCAACACATTGGAGGTGTGGGGGACCACGCCTGTGACGTGTTTTTGTCTACTGACCCAAGTGCACAAGGAAACGTCTGGAAGGCCCACAAGGCCCCTATGTCTGTGGCGGGGGGTCGCGGCACACAGTGATTTCTGTTTTCCTCTTCATTCTGGGGGTCAGACAGCCTCCTGGGCCTCCAGCACCCTGGGGCTTCCCTGTCAAGACCCCTCTACCCCCCAGCCTGCGTGTTTTCACCCCTGCACCCCACAGCCCTGGGTGGGCAGAGACAGCGTGTACAGAAAGACCTAGGGGATGCTCCTCCCCCAGGGCCTTGTGGTGACTTGGAGAGCCACTCCCTCAGCGCACCCCAAGCTTGGGCCCTTGAAGACAGCCAGCAGGCACTCACCCCATGACAGCCCCCCGGCCCCGCTCGGGAGAGAGGCTGTGGAGGGGTCAGGCTCAGAGGCTCCTCAGTGCCTGGCCAGGGCCGTTCTTCCCAGAAATCCCTGTGGGGCAGGGGTTGGGGTGTGAAGGAACCCCCAATAGGAGGAAGGGAGAGGGCTCCTACTTGCTTTTTTCTTTTACGTTTCCATCTCAACTCCCAGGCAAAGCTGACAAATTCTTTCTAGTTCCAGAGTTAAAAGATGCCCGAGACCAGGGTTAAGAACTTGCCCAGGCAGGGTGGGTGCCGGGGGCTCTCGTCTGGTTTAACGCTGGGGCTGCAGCTGGGGGAGGGGTCCCGGGGAGGCCAGGCCTCTCCTCCACACTGCGTGTCCCCAGGCCCAAACCCAGACCTGGCTGCCCTGGGCCCGAGTCCCAGGACCCCTCAGGGTCACCTGCCCCCCACCCGCAAGCCCCCCACTCTGGGCCCCAAGAGCTGCTGGACAGAGGCCAGGCCCCGGGACCCGCTGGAGCTCTGCTGTACAGGTGGTGGGGTGGGCCACGGTGGGCTAGCCCCGGGCCCGACAGGCAGCCTGAGCCGGGAAACTTCCTGCCTTGGCGTTCCCACAGGGCCCCCCTGGACGGCCCCACAGTGACGTGTGGGCTGAATGTGGCAGCTGGCCTCTCGGGCAGCCCCACAGCCCCACCCCAGCCCAGCTCACCCTGGGCAGCACGGGGGGCTCCTGGCTTTGAATCTGACCTACCCAGAAACAACGGGTCCTTCAGTGGGCTCAGCCCCCAGGACCACTCAGCCTGGGCTGTGTGCCCAGCCGGCACTTAACGTGCACGGGCGGGCGGGGGAGGTGCTGGGTGGACGAGTTCATGGGCGGTTTAGGCAGTGTGTTAACACCGAGCCAACAGAGGGTGAATTGACGAATGGACGAGTGAATGTCTGTCAGTGGATGCATGAACAAATGAGTGAATGAATGAAGCGGGCTTTCTCCCGTGGCCAACACCCCGTGGCCAGGCCCTGGGGGCCACCTGGCTGTCGGCTCCACTGGGCAGCATCCCCCTTCCGCCCCGTAACACCCTGGCCTTCCTGCCTCACCCCGGCCAGGGGCGTGGGCATGGTCGGCCTGGCGGTCTACCTTCTCCTTCAGGAGGAGGAAGCCAGAGGCCAGGAGGGTGGCCAGCCCCGTGAAGGCGGACACCCGCCCTGAGGCGTCAGCCCCTGATGGCGACCAGCGTCCAGGTCACTTCCTTCAGGGCCCACTGAGCCCGAGGCCTGTGTCCTCCCCCCTGTCCCTTCCCCGTATGCTTCTGTGTCAGAGCTACCAGGAAGGGGCCCCTGAGTACCTTCCCAGGCCTCACCCAGCACGGAGGACAAAGAACACCCCCTGGAAGGCAGCCAGCTGGGCCTGCCTTTGGAGACCACAGAGTCGTGTGAGCCCCGCTGGAGGCCAGGTAGCCAGCCCTGTGGCCTGATCGGGGCTGGGGTCGGGGCCTGGTGCCCTCGTGCCTCCGGCTGTCTATAGTCCTGGCCAGGACCGTTTGCTTACAAAGGCCTCAGGTTTGTTTCGGGAGTTAGTGGGTAAGGCAGTCACTGGGCATGGTCCTTTGCACAGAACAGGATCTGAGAAGCCCTGAGCATTCTTGCCGGACAGGGGGCTGCACCCAGACCCTGGAGGTCACTTGCAGGTCCCCAAGAGCCTGAGTCACAGCCAGTGGGGCGGCCCTTGGCAGCCAGGCACCTGCAAAGTCCCACCCTCCACCTGCTCCCAGGTCATTTGGGGTGACTGAAAGAGGCAGGGACGCACAGAGGCCAGGGTGACGGTCCCTCTCAGGTGTCAGGCTTGGGATGAGGTCTTCCCGAGGCCATCCGAGACATCTCGGGCCTCCGATTTGTCAAAGCTCTTTCTCTTAAAGTTTGTGCTCCTTGCATTGTGTGAAGGAGGTCTCTGCCTGTCCCCAGGGGGCAGAGATGTTCCCCCACTGTCTCCAACAGGCTTGGTATGTCTCCTCACTCCGTTGAGTCCAGGACCCGACGTGAATTAGCCTTGTGGCTCGTGTGTGGCGGGGACCATGGCAGATATTTTGTCTTACGCATAGCCAAGCTGTCCCAGCAAGGTTTATTGAAAAGAGCATCCCTCCCCCGACTCAGCTGAAACCGCTCCCTTGTTACAAGCCAAGTGGCCTCCGGTGTCTGCACCTCTGAATGTTCTCCCCCATCCCTCACCTGTTCCTCTGACCCACCCTCAGCAATCCCTGCAGCTTCATGGGGACTTGGGAACCCTGGAAGTGTCAGTCCTCCAGCCTTGTGGTTCTTCAAAATCGTCTCAGGGCCTATCCTTGGCCCGTCATGTTTTTAATATTTTAGAATCTGCTTGTCAGTGTCCAAGATAAGCAAATAAATATGTAGCACTCTGATATTGATTGGAATCGCATTTAATCCATACCTCATTTTGGTGAAAATTAGCATCTTATAAACGAGTGGGTCTTCTATGTGAATATACATTTCTCAGTGAAGTTAGGTCTTTAATTTTTCTCACCAATGTTTAGTGCTTTTCCGTGTAGAGGGCTTGCTCAACTTTAAATAGATTTATTTTAGAGCTGGGCGTGGTGGTGGTTCCCACCTGTAATCTCAGCCACTTGGGAGGCTGAGGAGGGAAGGATGACTTGAGTCCAGGAGTTTGAGACCAGCCTGGGCAGCATAGCAAGACCCCGTTTCTGAAAACCAAAAAGATGTATTCTTAGGTTTATGGTCAAGTTTGTGATTTTTGATGCTATTGTCACTGGGATCTTTTAATCTTCGAATTGTTTGTTAGGAGCATATAGAAATAGAATAGTTACATATCTTCCTTAAGACCAGCGTTCTTGCTAAATTCATTGACTGATTTCAGTAGTTTATCGGAAGATTCTTAGGCATTTTTGATGTACGTGATTATCTCATTTGCAAATAATGGCAGTTTGTTTTTTTCTGTTCTATCGTGGTAACTTTTATCTCTTTTTCATACCTTGTGCTGCACTGGCTGGGACTTTCTGGAAAATCTAGAAGAGTGATGGTGACATCCTTGTCTCGTTCACTGTCTCGGGAGGAAAGCCTATCACATTCACTCTCAAGTATGATGTCCGCCAAGGGTTTGGTTTTTCTGTTTTAGTTTTCTTAGATACTGGAGTTTCCTTCTATTCCTAGTTTGTTAAGAGTTGTGTTTTTAATTATGAATGGATCTTGGACTTTATCAAACGTTTTTCTGCATCTTTTGTGTGGATGATTTTTTTTTTCTTACTTATTCTGCTGATGTGGTGAGTTGCGTTGCTTGGTCCTCAAATGTTAAACTAACCGTGCACAAGTGGATTAAACCACACTCAATCAGGCCTTTGTATATAGCGCTGGATGCCACTTGCTGGTGTTGTGTTTAGAATATTTGCATCTATATCCATGGGAGATATTAACTGGTGGTTTTTCTTTCTGGAACTATCCTTGTCAGGTCTTGATATCAAGGCTGTGCTGCCTCATAAAAATCCTCTCAAAAAGATTCATATACAATTAACGTGACTTCTTCCTTAAATGTTTGGAAGAATTTACTGGTGAAGTCAACTAGATTTAGAGTTTTCTTTGTAGAAAGATCATTAAAATTCCAAACTTAATTTATGTAATTAATATTGGGCAATTTGCATTCTTTGCTTCTTCTCGTGTCTACTTTTATCTGTTGTGTGTTTTAAGGAATTAATCTATTTTATCTAAATTATCAAGAGTATTTTTGTTTGTTATGTCCTCTGACTGCATGTCTTAGTGTCTCCAGATCCGTGGTGACATCCGCCATGTGTATCTTCTCTCACTTGACCAATCTTGCTAAGAGCGTGTCAATTTTATTCATCTACTCAGTGGACCCAATGTCGTTAGCTTTGTGGATTTTACTTAACACAGTGTTCATTTTTTTTATTTCATTGACTGTGCACTTACCTTTTTGATGTCTTTCCTTCTGCTTTCATTGGGCTGGGTTGGCTCTTTTTAACTACCTGAGATGGTTTTCAGCCTATCCTCTGCTCTGCAACATGCATTTAAAGTCACACATTTCCCTCTATGTGCTTATTTCAAGTACTTATTTAGCTATAAGTTACATCTTATTACTATTTAATTTAAACTGTTTTTTACTTCATATTAGATTTTTTAATTTTCTTTGACCCTTGGGTTATTTTGATTGTTTCATTTCCAAAACATTTGAGGATCCCCTAGCTATCTTTTAAAAAATGGATTTCTAGTTTAATTTTCTGAAGTCAGAGAACATATTAAACAATACTTACTTTATTTGAAATGTGTTGAAACTTTCTTTTAAAGCCTTTTGTGTGATCTCTCTGGGTACGTGTTCTGTGTGCACCAGGGAAGCTTATGTAGTCTTTGGTTGTGGGGGGTGGGTAGTATTCTGAATACGTCCACTAGGCCAAGTTGCTAATCAGGCTGCTGAAATTTGCCTCTGGATTAACGCTTTGACTGCTTTTCTATTAGTTACTGATGAGGTGTGCTCAAATCTCCCATCATGGTTGTGCATTTTTCTATGTTACCTTTAAGTTCTGTCAATTTGCTTTATGAATTTTAAGGTTATGTTTTTAGTTGCATACAGATTTAGAATTGATCCCTTCCTGCTGAACTGACCCTTTTATAATTATGATATACCTTCTTTATCTCTAGTAAGACTTAGAGTCTACTCTGATGTTAGTTTTGTTTATACTAGTTTTTGTTTGACTACATCGTATGTCTTTTTCTATGCTTTTACCGTCATTTTTGTATCTTTATATTTTTAGGTAGATTTATATAGCTGTTCATTGTCAGTTCCTGTCTGACGAACTTGATCTTTTAACCTACTTACAATGCATGCAATCTACCATCTTATTTTTTCTTCCATTTCACTTCTTCCTTTAATTCTACTTTCCATGCTCCAAACTGGCTATTTTCTTCAGTTCACAGGGATTTTTCTGTTGTGTTGCCTCTTCTATCAAATTCATCTTTTGCATTCTTAATTTCATCACTGCTCCTCCTGTTCTGGGGTTTTCTTTCTTTCTTTCTTTCTTTTAAGTCAGAGTCTCACTCTGTCACCCTAGACTGGAGTGCAGTGGCACACTCATGGCCACAGCAGCCTCAACCTGCTGGGCTCAGACAATCCTTCCACCTCAGCCTTCCAAGTAGCTGAAACTGCAGGTGCACACTACCATGCCCAGCTTACTTTTTTAAATTTCTAGTAGAGATGAGGTCTCACCAAGTTGCCCAGGTCTTTCTCAAAACCCTGAGTTCAGGCAATTCTCTCGCTTCAGCCTCCCAAAGTGCTGGGATTACAGACTTGAGCCACTGTGCCCAGTCTTCACTTTTGATATATATAAATTTCATTTCCCTGACGAAATTCCCCATGTTTTCATCTATTTTCTTGAACCTGTTTGTCATGGTTATTTTAAAGCCCTCGCCTAAAAACTCTGATGCAGCCACAGTCATCTATTTGCTCACGAGTCTATGGGTCAGCAGTTTGGGTTGCTCAACTGGGTGGTCTCCATGGGCTCACCCACATAGAAGTGCTCATATGGCGGCTTGGTGGTGGCTGGGTGGTCGCAGTTGGCCCCACACGTCTGGAGCTGTCAGGCTGTCAGCCAGGGTCCCTCGGCACTCCTTCACGTGGCCTTTCCACAGGCTAGCTCAGACTTGTCCATGAGGCAGCAGCAATCTAAGAGGGTGACCGTGGAAGCCACAGAGTCCTTGAAGCCAAGGCTCAGAACCCATGACTCACTTCTACCATGATGCAGATAGACTCCAGCCCACAATGGAAGTAACTGCAATGAACTTACTCCAGTCGGTAACCCATCACAGTCTGCCCTCTGGCTGTGATTTTTCGCATTCCCTCCAGTGCAGAATTTACTCATCTCTTCAAGACCCCTGAAAGTCTCATGCAGTGCCAGAGGGTGTCATGCTCAAAGTCCAACACTTTATGACTTGTCTCTTCTTCCAGTCTCTGCACAATGCCTGGTCCCAAAATCAGTGCCACATGTTTTGAGATATTGACATGACAGTACCCTGTATCTGAGTCCTAATGTCTTTACTGTTGCCTAGCAAACCATGCCTACATTCCATGGCTTAAAACATTTATTTTCTTTGCTCATAACTCTGAGGGTCAGAAATTTGGACTCAGCTCAGCTGGGAGGTTGTTCTGCTGCCTTTGCTTGGGATGATTCCTGCGGCTATAGTCATCTGGCAGCCACTGGGGGCTGGATGGTCTAAGGTGGTCTTACTCACATGTCTCCTGGTTGGTGCTGGCTGTTGGCTGGGGCACCTCATTTCTGCTCCACATGGCCTCTCCAGCCAGCAAACTTGTTCAGAGTCATGTTCCAAAAGCATGAATTATATACGGTGTGAGTTCCCCAGCGTTGTTTCAGTCAAATGAATTCACAAGGTCAGCCCAAATTTAAGTAGCAGGAAAACAGACTCCATCTCTGAATGGGAGGAACTACAAGTATTTGAGGTAACTGAATGTGCTACATTTTTGGATCTTTTCCTATGGTCTGTTTTTTCCCTTGGATTTTGGTCTTTCGTGGATGAAAAATCGTAGAGGTTTGATGATATTATTTCCCGATAGATAATTTTAGTTTCTTTTGGCATGTAAAAACCACCTTGCTCCAGTCAGTGGTTGAGACAATGTGAGGCTATGGGGGGGGTCTCAACTGAAAGCTTGGGGTGTTTACTGGGGCCCCCTTCTGAACCCCAAAGCTTCCTTCCCCAGTAACTTGAGTCTTACGGGCTTCTTACCCTCTCAGCATCTGCTTTCTGCTCAGTTTCTCTGAATTTCCCTCACCTGTACAGCTTAGGAATTCACAAGCACTTCCAGGAAAAGCTGTGTGGAAAGAGGCTCACTGCGCTGTGATCCCCTGTTCACCAAACTCTTGTTTCCTGGTCTCCTGGATGTCTTTGTGGCCCTTAACTCCACTGTTTTTATTGCCAGCCCAGTGAGCCCCTGCCATGTTTGCCATTGGTCCCCACTAGGTGAACGGACTGGTGGAGGAAATGCTAAGACCTGGGCTCAGCACACATCTGGGATCTTAACCCTCCAAGTTTTTCTTGTTCACCAAAGCCTTTGAACAGCTGTTCGTTGTTGTTGCCATTGTTTAGTCTGGTGGTTACAGGTGTTTCCATCTGAAGATTCAGTCAGGTATGAGCTTCATAGCCAAAAGGAAAAAGCCTCCTGTGTTTTCTTCCAGGCTTTTTCCTGTGCACATAGACATCCTCTCTCTCTCTCTCTCTCTCTCTTTGAGTCGGGGTCTTACTCTGTTGCCCAGGCTGGAGTGCAGTGGCATGCTCACAGTCACTGCAGCCTTGACCAGCTGGGCTCTGGTGGTCCTTGCGCCTCAACCCTCCAAGTAGCTGGAACTACAGGCGTGCGCCACCGTGGCCAGCTAATTTTTTGATTTATTGTAGAGACAAGAGCTGCCAAGTTGCCCAGGCTGATCTCAAGCCCCTGGGCTCAGGCAATCCTCTCGTCTCGGCCTTCCAAAGTGCTGGAATGACAGGCGTGAGCCACCGCACCCAGCTTTTATCATCTCTGTTTTCTTTCTTTCTTTTTTTTTTTTTTTTGATGATGTTTCTAGAAGGATCTTTTTTTCTCAAAGGAACTTCAGAGGCAAAATGTTACAGCCCCCTCAACAGAAGGGCTCAAGTCGTAACATCTCCTTGCTCACCTGTCCTGCAGCCCACTTCTTCTGGGGCCTTGCCTGCCCATGGGGCTATGGAGTGGACTGGCTGGGAGGCGCCTTGGGTATCCTCTGCTTACACCCCCGTCCTGTTTTCCCATCAAGGAGCCTGAAGGCCTAAGGGTAGAAAGAAGTCTCCATGGCTCTGCCATGAGCTAGACGCAGAACCGTCGTGAGCCCTGACTCCCGCCTACCCCTCTTCTGAGTGACAAGCAAGACAAGAACCTGTCTTCCCATGCACAGATGGGGCAAGACCTTCCACCCTGAAAAGGATCTTGGCCCACCTCCTCTCTAGCCCCCACCAGGATGTGGGCTTGGACGCCTCTGTCCATGGAGTTGAACAGCCTCCTGGTTCCTGGAAGGGTCCAGGCCACATGTAGCAGGGGCACTTGAACCTTGAACAGGGCAGCGGGGACAGCAGGGAAACTGACCAGCACGGGGTCACCACTCACGCCCCTCTCTCCCTCTTCCACTGCAGGCTGCGGGAACATCATCGGGCCACCATCAAGGTCATCCGGCGTATGCAGTATTTCGTGGCCAAGAAGAAATTCCAGGTGAGCCTTGTGGCGAGGCTTCCTGCCATCAGCCTACTCCAGGCAGCCCCCTGCCCTCAGAGGGGGCATCTGAGACCTGACACCGACCCCCCCGGAAAACACCCTATGTCAACTTCACGATCCATCCCTCGGGCAGGAGGCTCCTTGGAGGACGCCTCCCCTGAGGCCTGGCCCAGAGTCGGGGCCACAGCAGCCACCTTCTTCACCAGTGGGAAGGCCGCGGTCTCACTGACTCTCAACCCTCCTGTGGGTCGTGCAAGGGAGAGTGAGAGAGATTCATGGTGATGTCAGGGTGACTCAGAGACGGGGCAGAGCCCACCCCGCATCTTTCAGGTGGGAAGTAAGGTCCCCCAGCCCCCAGCGTCTGGTCCTACACCAGATCAGTGTCTCGCCAGCCCCCTCCCCACCCCATGTAAGTCAGGAGATGGAGGGAGGCCCAGCCCTGCCCTGTGAGAGGCAGGGTCCCCTTGACAGGGTAGGGCTGGATCCTTGGACTCCTCTTAGCTGCCAGCTCCCCTCCAGCAGCCCTTGGGAGCCCCCAGAGTCCGGGGCCACAGAAGATGCCAGCTGACAGAGGGTTTGTCCCCTGCTTCTGCTGTGGAAACAGTTCTCAGATGAGGGTGGCAGTGGGAAAAGACTTAGTCCTTACTTGGGAACACGCATGTCGATATAGGAAATGGGCACCCTCAAGGGAGGTCATTCTCTTTCCAGAAGCCTCTCTCATGAAGCTGGGAGGGTTGGCGGTTGCCTGAGTCCTGCTCCAGGTCACACCTTCCCCGCCAGACTGCAGACGGATACAGGCTAGCACAGAGCCCACTCCCACCCAGGCCCTGGAGGGATCACAGCCGCCATCCCCAGATTCTGTGGGGGTTTCTGGGAGAATTCTTTCCTGACTGTCACGGGAACAGGAGCCAAGGGGTGGGCACCACCTGTATCCACGCACGCCTCCCTCAGGTCTCACCCATGGCAGCCCTCAGGCAGCACCTCTTACGCCTGTTGTCGTCCGAGTCCTAAGAGCAGTCCTCGGCCAGGCCCTAGCCAATAGTGGGTGACCCGCTCATTCTGGCCACCAGCCGCCATCTCCAGGAAGGTTGGCACACACAACAGTCCCACCGTGGTGTTTCGCTGCCTGAATTTCCACCCAGATACCCCAGGTACAGGGAGCACGGTCTCAGGATTCAGTGAGGCCAGGTCCTGGCAAAACTCCTGGCAGGGTCTGGGACTTCTCCCGGTCAAACAAGAGTCACAGTAAATGCCACTGTCAGCCTGGTAGTGTTCTGGGGAGATCTGGTGGCCCAGGATACCAGGATGTCTCAATTCTGTGGCCCCTCCTCTCCCTGGTGCCAGCATAGTGGACCCCTCTGGGGCAGGGGTCTCAAGTGGGGGCACTGAGGGAGGGCCAGCACCAGCGCTCTCTCAGGCAGGGAGGGGCTGCGGGTACCCCACAGGGTGAGATCTGGGCAGGGCAATTCTGCAAGGGCAGAGACCATGGAAGGGCCAGGGTACGTCTCCTCACTGGAGAGCAGCGTGGCCAGGACAGCTGAAGCCACCGATGTCACCTGGTGGAGTAGGGGACCATGGAAAATCTCCCAGGGTGGGAATAGTCCCTGCCCGAGAGGATAGGCCATCGGGGGCAGGGCAGGACCCCAGCCAGGCAGAGCCCAGAACCCGCCAGGACTAGCAGAACTGGACCGGGTGGACACCAGGCTTCTTGGGTCGGCTGCTTCCAGGATCTGGGGGCGCCCAGCAGAGCACACGCACCCTCATGGCTCCTGCTCCGGGGTGGTGTGGGTGTCTTCCAGCTCAGGCCAAGAGGCCATCTCCAGTGGCCCGGGGAATACTGTCACAGAGGCACAGGCAAGAAAGCTAGTCCCTGGAGAGGGGCGGGCTGAGAGGCCTGCACCCGCTTCTAGGCCGGGGCCCCTTCTCTACCGCAGGACACATGCCAGAGCCCTGAGAGTGTCCCCACCTCCCGCACCGCCCAAGCTCCCAGGCCCCAGGGACCCTTGAGTAACTGAGCAGCCATGGGGCCCTTTCAGGGCACGGAGGTTTCTGCGTGAGGCCGGGGTTGGGGGCTCCCTCCCATCTCACCAGCTGGCTCTCACTGCCGGGCAGTGTACAGGCGTGGGGGAGGAGACCTCCAGAGAAGCGGAGAGAGGGGGAGGGGAGCCTTGGTAGCAAGGAGCTGCGAAGGGCTCCAGGCGCCCCCGCCCAGCTCCCGGGACGCCTCTCCTCCCTCCACGCCAGCCTGTCTGCCCGCCTGCACCCCTCCACCCTGGCTGGCCTCAGGAGCTGCAGACGTGGCGGGCGACCCCCTCCCCCGCCTGCCTTGCTGGACGATAAGTCCCTGGCCAGCCGCCCCTATGTCTGGCCCGAGGAGCCCGAGCCTCGCAGCCCTCCCGGTTTGCCTTGCCCGCCCCTGTCCACCGTCGGTCAGTCTGGACAGGCCAATGTTATCTCGATTCATCTCCGTCTCCCGCGGCTGCCAGGGAAGCGAGCTCTGGGGAGAAAGTCAAGATGGTCTCTCCAGCCAGGCCCCAGGCGGCCCTCAGCTGAATCCCCAGGGGCCCCGCCCAGAGCCCAGCAGGGGGCTCGGGGACCCCAAGACGAGTCTCAGTGGCCTAGGACGCCGCCGGCCGCGAGTCCTGGGTGTCTGTGGGCATTGCTGACTCTTCCCGGGCATGCCCCGTGCCGGGGGAGGCTGGGGCCAAAAGCACAGGGGCTCCCTGCTCACCGCTCCCCCCCATGTCTCCCGGAGGCGTGCGCAGGGGCCCAGGCACGCTGAGCCTTCACATAGGCATGTCTGCGTGCGTTTGTGCCCGTGGAGGCTCCTGACACGCCCACACCCACACCTGCCGGGGGGCGGTGGCCCAGGGGCTCCCAGGCCTCAGGCCCCCCAGCCTCACCTCCCCCCGCCCCCGGCCCCACACCTCACCGGACGTGCCTGGAGGCGCTGGGCGCTTCGGCTTCAGTGAGACGAGACGCAGAGCCCTGTTCCTCACTTCAGTTAGATGAGATTTAGTCTTGAGAAGCATTCCGTCTCATACAAGGGGAGAACAGGGCTCAGCATCTCGCCTCACAGAAGGGAGGAACAGGGCTCAGCATCTCGCCTCACAGAAGGGAGGAACAGGGCTCAGCATCTCGTCTCACAGAAGGGAGGAACAGGGCTCAGCATCTCGCCTCACAGAAGGGAGGAACAGGGCTCAGCATCTCGCCTCACAGAAGGGAGGAACAGGGCTCAGCATCTCGTCTCACAGAAGGGAGGAAGAGGGTTCAGCACGCCATCTTATCAAAGTGAGGAATGCAGTCAGCATCCCGCCTTATAGAAAGGGAACCGGGCTCAGCATCCCTGTGTTATGAGAGAGGGGCTTTGCGTCTCCGTTTGACATAAGGGGAAACTAAGACCTGGGTTATTGTCGCCGGCCTGGACGTTAGTGCTGTGTTTATGACTGCCATTCGACTGAGTACATGGCCAGCTAGAGAGTCTGCCAGAAGTCCCCCCCGTGTCTGGCCCTGTGTCTCTGCTCTGCCATGGGATACCAGGGCCCAGGACAATGTTGGATTGGCTGCATGAACTCTGCCAAGTCTCTAGCCTTGGCAGCAGTACTCCCAGGCATGGCGGAAAAGCGTCCCCATCAGACACCCAGAGTCCTGACCCCAGGTTTACCTTAATGGGAAGGCAGAGGTGGTCACATCCTCAGATCAGGGCAGCCCTGGTCTCTGGAGCAGGGCCCAAAGGGGAAGTAGCAGGAGGGCAGGGAGGACATATCTGCAGCCTCTGCCCTGGCCCTTGGCAGACCTCCAAACTCCACTGCTGTCTTGTCCCCAGCTCCTGTCACCTGCCTCCGACCTGGGCTGGCCCTGTCTAACCCCCCTGAGCTGTTCAGCTTGCCCCTTAAGCCCTTTGAGTTCCCAGCAAATGGGAGTAAAGCACCACTCGTGGCTGATATGGTGGTTCGAGCACTGGCGAGGGCCTCCATGGGCCCCGCTGGCTGGTTTGTATGGGCAAAAAGCTTCCTGGACCCTCGGACCCCTACTCAGTCCGGTTGCTCCACCGGGGTGAGACCCTTGACCTCAGGGCCTTTGGGAACGAGGCCATGAATGTGGCTTGAGGTTTTGCTGACATCATGAGACGCTTCGTCTTCTCTGTTGTGGTTTCTGGTGATGTCACCTGAGCGCCATTTACGGGCTCAGCTGGCGCCGAGCCTGGGAGCCCTGGGGTCACCTGTCACACCCCACGTGGCCCCAGGCTGGCTGTGGGAACCCCAGCAGACGCCTGTCACCTAGGACAAGAGCCGTGGGACAAGGCTGTCCTCTGGTGCCACCCCTGCCTGGCACCAGGGACTGCCAGAAAGGACACAGGGTAGACCACTTCCCTAGCCTGAAAATGGTGGAGGCACAAGTGTGAAGGTCAATCTGGGGCCCGGGGAACAGGGACCCTCAGAGCTTTGCCTCCTAACTGGCACCTGGGTGCTGCTGCTCCCTGGGCCCATGGCTGGGCCAGCACTTTCTGTGGCTGTTTGGAAACCAGGACAGGTTCTGGAAGGGGAAGTTGGCAGGCCTCTGTTGGTGAGCGGACTGGAAGCAGAGGCCCAGAGAGGCCAAGCTGATGGCCTGGGGTCACCCAGTCCCCCTCTGGAATGACCCCTGCTACCCACGCACACTCTGGGCCAGGCCTGCCCCGTCATATGACATGGGTGAGCTCTCAGGTCCTCCCAGGCGCCCCCCGAGGCAGGCATGCCTGTGTGTATTGAGAGCCGATCACTGGGGCACAGACGTGGGCAGTGATGTGTGTGTTTTTGGTCTGCAGCAAGCACGGAAGCCATACGACGTGCGGGACGTCATCGAGCAGTACTCCCAGGGTCACCTCAACCTCATGGTGCGCATCAAAGAGCTGCAGAGAAGGTGGGCATGGCCGCAGCATGGGGACGAGGCGGGGCCCTGGCTCGAGGAGGGGGCAGGGGAGGGGCATGGCTGTGGCTTGGGTTGGGGACAAGACTGCAGCGGGGGGGGATACAGGGAGAGGGAAGAGAGAGACACAGCCCCCGCATGGCGAGGGGATGTGGGGAGGGGGTATGGGGCGGGGCATGGCTGCATCACCCTGGCCAGCCCAGCCCAGCCCCAGGCTCACAGTGGGCGGCACCGGCTCCAACCTGGGCCAGGCAAGAGGGGAAGGGCTGAGGCCCAGATGCTCACCCTCCATCAACTCCCCGTCCCCTCCACGGACAGCAAGCAGCTGGCCAGAGCCACTGTTCACAGCCACCCCACTGGCATCTCTGGCCCCCTAGATCTGAGAGAGTGGAAGAGTTGGGGGTGGACACCAAGGGGAGGGAAACACCTGTCTCGCCCCACTTGGGCGGTGACTCCAGCTTCGACGCGTGACCTCAGAACCCTCCACAGCCACCCACCCGCCTCCCACACAGCTCCCGGCGGGGACGAGCCCAGAGGAAACACTACAAGCACAAGCCCCCGCCCCATGGCCTCCCCACCCCATGGGCCCTTCGACCCTATGGGCCTCCCTACCCCACAGGCTTCCCCACTCCATGGGCCTCCCCACGCCATGGGCCACTCCACCCCACAGGCCACCCCATCCCACAGGCCTCCCCACCATGGGTCTCTTCACCATGGTCTCCCCCCACCCCATGGGACATCCCCCCACAGGCCTCCCTCCATAGGCTTCCCCCGACTGGCCATCCCCCCGCTGGTCTCCCCCAATAGGTCTCTCTATCCCATGGGTTTCCTCACCCCGGGCCTGGAGCCGGGGACCCTGACTGTTGGGAGCCAGTGTGTGCTGGGTTTCTGGCTCAGTCCCCAAGGGCCTGTTCCCTGGAAGCTGCACCATCCTGGGGGCCTGCCCAGCTCAGACCAGCTGTGCCTCCTGGGAACTCACTCTGTGTTACGGGCTATGGCTGGGAGAATGTGTCCTTCCCAGCCACAGGCAAGATCAGGGGCCCAGGTCGCCTCCCTCGTTGCTGGCCCACTACCCCAGGGTAGAAGTCTAAAAGGCAGCTCACTCCTACCCTTCTCCTGGAACTCCCTGCTCGGCCTCCAGGGGAGCCTGGGACACGAGAGGCACTTGGCAGGTCTTGGGGTGGCAATAGTGGGCGCCCCCAGAGTGCGTGGGTGATGTGCCGTCTTGTGGGCACATCCACCTGTCCAGCCTCCAACAGTTGGGTGTCCATGCCGGGCTAGGGTCAAGCGTGAGCTGATATCCCGTCTCCTTCCCCCAGGCTAGACCAGTCCATCGGGAAGCCGTCGCTGTTTATCGCTGTCTCAGGTGGGTTTCTGCACTGGGCCTCCTTCCTGCCCTCCGGCCTGCCCCTGCTACTATCAGAATGGGTCACAGCACCTCCAAAGAGCATGATGGGAAATGAAACCCAGGGAGGTAGACCCCACCCTGAGCAAAGTGGCCTTGAAGGGTGCTTTACAAAGGAGTTTTCAGCACCCACCTGGGTCTCTTTAAATGGCAAAATTCCAGGGTGTTGGATTCAGGCCCTGGGCGTGGACACATGACCCCGGAGTAACTTTTCAGAAGGGGAGGATCCAGGGACAGAAGGGGCCTGGGGTGGCTTTTGGGTGGGGTGAGCTGCAGCCTGGAACTCAAGGGACTACGGGTGGGGCTCACGGGGCTCAGGCTGGGAGGAGTGGCGACCGCAGCATGGGTCCAGCTCTCTGGCTCTTCAGCCAACTCCTCAGGGCCCCTGGACATGGGGCTGTGAGTCACACCGGTGAAGGAGAGGGAGAGGCCCGTTCCTTGGGGTCGCCCTAGCCTAAGTTCAAACAGGAGCCACGGCTCATGGCACGGGCTGGCGTGGCAGGCACAGCTGGAACAGTGGGCATTTCTGAGCCTAGAGCAAGGCCAGTGCCACCCTGGGAGCAAATTTCTGAGGTTTGCACAGCAGACAGCGCAGACAGCTCAGGAAGCCCCTGGGCAAGGTGTGCCCACCCCCTCACCACAGTCCCCAGAGGAGGGTAGAACAGGGATGGAACCCAGCCCCCAGTCAGGGCCCTGCCTGCCACCCCAGCATCCCTGCCTCAGAGCATTTTCAAAGATGTCCTCGTACATTCAGATATGCTGATGCTTAGCTACCTCCCCCACCCTGCTCCCTGTTCCCCAAGCCCCTTTGGGGGCCCCTGCCCCCTCCCTCACATCCCTGACTTTGGTGCTTTATGCCCACAGAGAAAAGCAAGGACCGCGGCAGCAACACCATCGGAGCCCGCCTCAACCGCGTAGAGGACAAGGTAGGCTTGAGCGCCCATGAGCAGCTCTGGTGTCAGCAACCTGGTGGCCTGCATGGGGCCTCCCAGGTGGAGGGCAAGGTAGGCTTGATCACCCATGAGCAGCTCTGGTGTCAGCATCCAGGGACCTGTACAGGCCTCCCAGGTGGAGGACAAGGTAGGTTTAACCCCCATGAGTGGCTCTGGTATCAGCATCCTGGGGCCTGCATGGGCCCCCTGGCTGTTTCAAGCATGCATATGGGACTCAAATTGTGCCTGGGGGCTGCAGGCCTCCTCTCCTTTCCTGAGATGGGGCTCAGTATGCCCCCCACAGAGCTGAGCATTGATCCCTCATGGTAGGGGCCAGGCTGGTTTCTAGGACTGTGACAAGTGGCCTCAGTTGTGGCTTAGCTCTGGCCCTACTGGGCACCGGGTGGCATGCAGGGCCTGAGACTTGTCCTCTGTGCCCTGACTGTCCGAGTTCCCTCTGCTCCAGACACCAGGGCCCTCAGCCTGCACTGATGGGCCCGCCAGGATGTCCCCGCTCCCCACCAGGCCCTGCACCCATCGCCTGGCCCCTGGGCCCAGAGCCTCTTCCTGGGGTGGCCCGGAGTTGCAGGAGGTTCTGGGCAGTGGGCGGACCTTCCTCAGCCCTTTGAAGTCCCTGTGGTTTGAAGCAGGCTGTTATCTTGCCGAGCAGCTCGTCCGTCTACACGGACTTTATCTGAAAGTAGCTGAGAGGCTAAATATAGAGGACTTTCGGTTGGGCAGAGAGTGCGTCTGCCTCTCCGTCGCCCTGGCAACGCCTGGCTCTGGCCGGCTGCCATCTGCGCTCAGCCGGGCGGGTGGGACAGGGCACGGCCCACACTCGCAGGACAGGCCGGCTCCCCACTCCTGCCCCACTGCCCCAGGGCCTAGAGGGGCATCACCGTCTCCCGTCCTGGCACCATCAGCCCCAGGCCTGGGGTGGTCATGGGGCCCTGAGACCAGTAAACGACATCAGGCAGAGAGAGGTGGGGTGGGTGTTCAGGTGCCCGTGGGACCCTCAAGTTGAGCCTGGCCTGCTGGGGCTGCAGGACCCGACACCCTGAGCCCCCCTGGAGAGCCCGGCCATGCTTTGTCAGCACAGGGCTGGCTTGTGGCCTTTGTCAGACCGATGGTCCCGCAGAGATGGTGCCCACCTGGAGGGATGGGAAATGAAGCCTGGGAGAGGTCGGCTCACAGGCTGGAAGGTTGAGGCCACACGCCCCGGCTCCCTGCTGTCGGATGGACAAGGCATTTCCTGGGGTTTCCCCACAAGGGCCTGGTGACTCCTAACTGGCACACTCCATGCAGCGGGGCGGGTATCCTGTGTCACCAGCAGGGCCAGGAGTTTCCAGACATCAAAGAACGCCCTGGTAGAGCCCGGGAGCGGCCCCCAGCCCCCACCTCCACTCCTCCCCAGCCCCTGACTGGCCCTGGCCACTGTGGCCGTGGAGGCCTGTCTTCTTCCTGTGGCCCTTCCTGGACCCTCAGATCCCTGCGCAGAGCTAGCTCTAGCCCCCACCTACTCCTCCAGGGGACAGGCCGCCCCTCAAAGCCCAGACCAGGAGCCTGGTGGTCTTTGGGGTGACAGTGGGTGGCAGACAGGGTGTTCCGGAGAGAACCCCCGTTCTGCTGGGCGGCATGCGTCGGCAGCCTGCTGGGGTCTGAGAACAAGGACGCGGCCCTCAGCGGACCGAGGTCGGCATGGCGGGCTGCGGCGGGGACAGCACTGGCCTTGAGGGCGCAGAATTATGAGCCCGTATTTCATCAGCTCTGAACAACAAAGGGAGTGTGTTCCAGAGTCCCTGATCCCGGGGCAAGGCTTAAGAACGAAGCCGGGCCGAGCGCGGGAGCCCCGCTGGGCACCGAGCCAGGGCCGCGAGGGTCCTGGGCAACCCTGTGCACATAGTGCCAGTGGGCGCTGGCTGGGTGCCGCCCGTCTCCCGAGGAGAGCTGAGGGAGTCCCAGAGGCAGAGTCCCCCGGCTGGGGTCTCGAGGCCATGAGCAGTACCCATGGGCCACGTTGAACCTCTGCCCCTCCGAGGGGTCCAACCCAGAGCCGGGCTGCAACAAGGGGTTGGCTGGTGGAGATATGCTGACCCAGGCAGGTGGCAGTCTGCCCAGCCCCACCCCTGCCACTGACCGATGTCCTCCTTGGGGACGGGCCCTGGGAAAGGGCCCCGCTGGGCCCAGAGGGCATGGCGGCCTGGCCGGCCCCAGTTCTCCCCGTTATCAACGCAGCCATCGGGACCATAAACAACCCAAGCGCAATCCTGCTGACTTCGGGAAGTAGGGGGACAGGAAATCCAGCCGCCGCCCAGCCCTCGGAGGCCCGGCGGGCCCACAGCGGTGCCAGTGCCAGCCGGCCCCGCCAACCCCGGCCAGAGCCCCTCCCCCCCGACCCCGCCAGGCTGGCTGCCGCTGGAAGGGAGTCAAGGCTCCAGCCCCCAGGGCCGGCTCAGCCGGCCCCTTGGCTGCAAAGAGGGTCCCTTCCCAGGCTGGCTCACCCAGCCAAGGGCCAGGGCCCCGGGAGAGTGGGGGAGGGGCTCTCAGGACACACAGCCCACTGCCCCACACCGCCCACCCCCGCCTTGGAGGGCTCTTTTTAAGGTCTGGGAGGCCTCCCGCATGCAGGTGCAGGGTGCTACCCGCCGAGCTGTTTCAGGGCTGCCTCGGTTTCCCTGGCAAGAAGCCCCCCTCCTCCCTTAATATTGGGCCAGGGACCCACATTGGGGCCCCACGGATTCCTCTCTCACCAAAGTAAGTCCCGCAGCCTCATCAAAAGCCTCTCTGCTCCCATCGGCGGCCCCTCCCCAGGCGGCAGGTGCCCCGGTTCCCAGGACCCCCGTGCCTGGCCTGGCCCCTCGCAGTGAGTGGAGAGCGGAAACCCCAGTCCTCCCCCCAACACGGGCAGCCCCCACAGACACAGGCACCTCTCGCCTCGCGGCTCTGCTCCCACCGGCCTCCCTCCGCTGGCGGTAGAGAGGGTCTGAACTCCTCTTTGTGTGCTTAGGTTTAAACATCACAAAGGCTGCCTCCCACCCTTTCAGCATTCATCTTAGACCGTTGTCGTCTTTATTCCGAGAAGGATCCTTATGTGCCTGGATAAAGCCTCTTTTGCAGGTGGGGAAACTGAGGCTCAGAGAGGTTAAGTGGTGGCCTGAGGTCACACAGCTAGTTAGGCGGAGAGCCGGTCCCAAGGAGGCCGCGGAATGTGGAGGAGAGGAGGTGGAGAGAGACAGAAGAGACAAGAAAGCGTTTCATAATCCTCCCCATTGGGGGTGGGGTGGGAAGGAGAGGGTGAGAGGCCATAGCGGAGCGGAGGGAGGGGGAGGGGGCGGCCAGGTCTGGGGGCTTCCGTGTTGGGAACCGACGGAGTCAGACGGTCCCTGCAACGGGGTCCTGAGAACGCTGGCCCCTGCCCACTCCAGCCCAGACCCCCGCTGCCCCGGGGCTCCCTGAGTCCCACGCAGGGCTGGCAGACTGTGGACTGTGTGTCCCCCCCCCCCAGGACCCACTGGCCGGGCCGGTGCAGCCTCCCTCCCCCCCAGCCCACCACCACCAACCACCACCACCACTCTCGGCTGGGCCCCAGGACCTGCAGCAGTGTTTACGCTGGGCCCTGTTTATTTTGCAAGCTAAGCTCACACTGCTTTTGCTGATATGAGGAGCACAGTGGGCTGGGAGGGCTTCTTTCTTCTCTGTTTTTGCCGGAAATGTTCATGGCTCAGGGCCGGACGCAGGGGAGTCCCGGGTTTCCATGCCCCGCTGCAGAGGGCGTGGGGTGGGAAGGGGCCCCACCACCTGACACTCCTTCCACCACCCCCGACCCAGAGGCCCAGCCAGGCATGCCTCCAGGATGAGAACGCCCTCCCGGCCGGCCTGGGACACCCACAGCCACGGCCCCTGCCGCCAGCGCCTCTCCTGGGCTGCACACCCGCCCACGCCGTGGGACACAGGCGAGCCGGCTACCCAGAACTCGGCATCCGCCCCCAGACGCTGCTACCCTGTCCCCCATTCCAAAGGGACCCCCTCCCTCTGCTAGGCCTGCCGACTGGCCCCCAGGTCACTATCATCCCGGATCATACCCCTCCCCCCGCGGCAGAGCCTCCCCAGCCCACCCCCTGCTGACTTCCGGCCTTCACCATGTCCCACTTGGATTATTTTTCCAGCCATCTCTGTGGTCTCGGCCTCTCCCCCCTACCCAGCAATGTTTCACATTGTATATTATTTCTTAAAGGCTGCTGAAATCCATTCACTAATATTTGGTTCAGAATGTTTGTGCCAGTGTGAGATAAGATACATACGTAACAATTTTCCTCTCTTGGGGTGTCCTCATCAGATTTTAGTATCCAGTTTGGAGCAGCCAGCATCAGAGACTAAGTCCAGAAGGATTCCCTCTTTTCCTGCAGTGGGATATTCTGTATCGGGTTAGGATATTTCTCCTCAAATGTTTGGTGAAGCTTAAAGGTAGAGCCGGGAGGTCCGGTGTTTTCTTTGTGGGAAGGAAGACCCTGAGTTCTGACTCACAACCGTTGGGGTTTTCGATCTCCTCCTGGGTCACCTTCGATATGTTCTAGGAATTCTAGGAATTTGTCCTTTTTTTTTTTTCATTTGAATCCTAGTGTCCAAACATACTGGCATTTATTTATGATCGTAAATTCCAGGGCATCGGCAGTCAGCCCTGTGTTCTTATTTCCAATCTTATTTATTTGTGCCCAGTGGCCGAGTCTGCCAGCGGTTTGCTTCGTTTTATTAATATTCTTAACAGACTTTTGGCTTTGTGGATCGTCTCTGCTGTAGGTTCTGTTTTATTTTCTTCCTTCTGTTAACTTGGCCTCTCCTCTAACTTCTGAAGTCGGGTCGTTATTAATTTTCAGGCTGTCTAGATTTCCAAGGCATGCATTTAAGTCCACACTTCTTTTTCCCCCCGAAGTATCGCTCCAACACCACCCCTCCCCCACCCCGTGCCAACGCATTTGACGTGTTTCGTTTGTATTTGTGTTCACTTTTGTAGTTTCTTAACCTCCATCGTGACCTCTTGTTTATCCCAGGTGCCATTTAGCAATGTGATTTTTTTTTGCCATGGTCATCATTGTGGCAGGGCGTTCTAATAACACGGCCTGATTGTCAGAGAAGGAAACTGGTTTGATTTTAATCCTCTACAATGTTTCAAAGTATGATTTGGGGCAAAAATGTGGGGTCCATTTCGGTACATGTGCCCTCTGTGCTTGAAAGCAACGTTCAGGTCTGAAGTTGTCGGGCGCAGTGTAACCTTCCCATCCAGTGGAACAAGCTCGTTCATCGTTTTGTCCAAATCTTCTGTATACTCTTTGGAAGGTTTTTATCTCCTCGATCCGTCGGGGAGGCCCCGGGTAAAATTCTGTTTAACTTTCTAAGAAACTTCTAAACTGTTTCCAAAGGATTTGCACCACTTTGCTTTCCCACCAGCAACGGATAAAGGTTCCACTTTCTCCACAGCCTTACAAATGCCCGGCCTTTTTTATTTTAGCCCTTCGAGTGAGTGTGTAATGGTATCTCATTGTGGTTTTGATTTGCATTTCCCTAATGACTAATGATGTTAAGCCACTTTTCATGTGTTTATTAGCCATTCATAGTGTTCTCTGGTGAAATGTTTATTCAACTCTCCAGCCCGTTTTCTAATTAAGTAGTCTGTTCTATTATTGAGCTGCAAGGGGTTTTTTTATATGTTCTGGATGTGAGTCCGTTATCAGACATATGACTTGCAAATATTTTCTCCCATTCCGTGGCCGTCTTTTCATTCTCTTAATCACGTCTTTTAAATCACAAAAGTTTTTCATTTTAATGAAGTCCAATTTGTCTTTTCTCATATGGCTCACGCTTTTGGTATTCTGTCTGAGACCTCTTTGCCTACTCCAAAGTCATAAACATTTTCTCCCATTTTTTTTTCCCTCTAGGAGTTGCCTAGAATTAACTCTTACATGCAGGTCCACATTTTCGTTTGAGGCAGTTTTGAGGTACAATAGGAGTGAAGGTCTAAGTTCGGTTTATTTTGTTTTTAAATGATGGATAGCCGATTGCCCCAGCACCATTTGTGGAAAACACTTTTTCTTTCATTGGTTATCCCGGCATCTCTGTCAAAAATCAGTTGACCCTAAGTGTATGGGTTTACTTCTGGATTCTCAATTCTGTTCGTGCTATGGCATCTTGATTCCTGGAGCTTTGCAGGAAGTTTTGAAATCAAGTTGTGTTAAGTCTCCCAATTTTGTCCATCTGTTTTTCAAATGGTTTTTGTTTTCTAAGTTCTACTCACTTCCACATACATTTTAGGGTCGACTTAATTTTCACCCCCCCCAAAAAAAAAGTCCTGCTGGGATTTTAATAGCCATCGTGCTACATCTATAAGACTCCATTTGTGGAAAACTGATATCTTCACAGGATTGAGTCCTATAATCAATGAACATGGCATATTTTTCCATTTACTTGATCTACTTTAATTTCTTTCAATGATGTCTTATAGTTTTCAGTGCATTTTGCACTTAAAATTAATTTATTTAGGCTGGACTCGGTGGCTTAGCCTGTCATCCCAGTACTTTAGGGGGCCGAGGCAAGTGGGTTGCCTGAGTCCACGGGTTCGAGACCAGCCTGGGCAACTTGGTGAGGCCTCGTTTCTACAATAATAATAATAAAAAATTAGCCAGGTATGGTAGCACACACCTATAGTTCAGGCTACTTCAAAGGCTGAAGTGGAAGGATCGCCTGAGCCCAGGAGTTCGACACTGGGGTGGCCATGAGCGTGCCACTGTACTCCAACCCAGGCAACAGAGTGAGACTCCAACTCACAAAAATAAGTAAATAAAAATTATTTATTATTTATGTGAGTTAGTATGTCACTCTGCCACTCAGACTGGAGTACAGTGGCGGGATCATGGCTCACCACAGCCTCAACCTCCTGGACTCAGGCGATCCTTCTACCTCAGCCTTCCCGAGTAGCTGGGACTATAGGCGTTTGCTACTGTGCCCAGCTAATGTTCTTCTTCTTACTTTATTTTATTTTTTTTGGAGGGATGAGGTCTAGCTACATTGCCCAGGCTGGTCTCAGACTCCTGGGCTCAAGCCATCCTGTCGGTCTCACCCTCCAAAGTGCTGGTATGACAGGCGTGAGTCCCTGTGCCTAACCAGAATAGTTTCCTTAATTTCATTTTTGAATTGTTCACTTGTAGAATGACCATTAATTTTTATGTCACTCTTGCAGGGTGTGGCCTTCCTTAGTTATTAGTTTTAGGAGCTTGATGTGTCGTTATTGATTCTTTAAGATTGCTACCTAGAGGATCATGTCATGTGTGAATAAAGACCGTTTTACTTCTTTTCTTCCAATCCAATGCCTCTCATTTCTTTGTTTTGCCAAGTCACGCTGGCTTGAACTCCCAGTAAAATGTTGATAGACGTGGCTAGAGCCGATCTTGTGGGGAAAGACATTTCATCGCTTGCCGTTAAGTGTGCCACTGGCCACAGCTTGCCCAGAGATGCTTTTTGTCACAAGGAGACTGTTTCCCTCTGTCTCCGGTATGTCGAGAGCTCTTGCTACGAATGGATATTAGATGTTTTCAAATGCCCTTTCCGCATCTATTGGGATGATCACATGGTTCTTATTCCTTAGTCTACTGATAGGGTATGAGACATTAACCGACTTTCCGGTTGTGAAAGCAACCTCACTTTTCTGTGATGAATCCCACTTGATCATGGCAGCACCCTTTTGACATATTTGCTGGATTTGATTTGCTAACACTTTGCTAAGAACGTCTGTATCTATATTCATAAAGGATATTGGCCTGTGGTTTTCTTTTCTTGCAATTTCTTTTCTGACTTTGATGTCAGATTTTTAAATCCTTTTCTTTTTAATCATGTAACCGTACGTTCTAGGGTTGTGCTTTGTTAATGCTACACGACTGGGGTTTTAAAAGTTATTTACACTCAATGTCCCTTCTGATTGATTTGGATTGATTGCAATGAGTCTGGTGCTCTCCCCGCATACTAAATCTTTGATGCTTAATTTTCTCCTCTTTCCTACCTCTGCTCAATTATTTCTCATTCCACTCATCCCTCTACTGGTTTTGAAGTTATATATTCTTTTACTGTTCTTGTAAAGATTAGCCAAGAATGTTTTAAATAAGTAGATATTGGAAGTGGTTGCTACCTCTACCCATGTCTGTAATGAAATAAGGACCTTAGAGCACTTTAACTTCAGTCACCCTCCCCCGACCTGATGCTTTGCTGTGTATATTTTCATTCAATTGTGTCTATTTTTAACCCTCTAATTGGTAGTGTTTTATATAATCAATGTTTGTTTAAAGTAACTCAGCTGTTGGCCTCTTAGTCACTTGTCTTTATTTTTTCATCTGAGATCTTACATCTGGGGTTCCTTTTTTTCTGACTGAAGTAGTCATTAGAATTTCCTTCGGTGAAAATCATATCTCTTAGATTTTATGTGTTTGAGAATGACCACTTTATTGTCATTCTTACAAAAATATTTTTACCAATTATAAAATTCTAGGCCCTAGGTTACCAATACCTTTTTTTCTCTCTCTCTCTCCCTCAGCACATAGAAAACATTATCAAACCGTCCTTTGGCCTCTACTGTTACTGTGGAGAACAAAGATGAAGCAGGATGGTGGGTCTTTGGGAAGCAATCTATCTTTTTTTCTCTGGATGCCTGTAAGAGCTTTCCTTTGAGTCCAGTATTCTGCATTTTCACTGGGACGTGTTAGTACGTTTCTTTTGTTAGTTCGGCCTGGGCTACCTTCATCTGTGGTTTGGTTTCTTGCATCACTTCTGGATTATTCTCATCCAATCTCTTAAGATTTTGCCTCAGACTCATTGTCTTCTTCTGGAACTTTTATTGGGCATGTGGTGGACCATCTCATTCCCTTCAGGTCTCTGGACTTATTTTTTCCTGAATCATTTTGTTCCACTGTACTGTATTATGGAACTCATTTTCCAGTTCACTAATTGCTTCTTCAACTGTGTTTAATCTGCTGTTAAACCTACCCAATGAATTTTAAATTTCAATTATTATTATTAATAAAAGTTCTATTTGGCTCTTATTCATACCCAATGGGTCATTTTTATCCTATCTTTCTCCTCATTTAAATACTCAAACTGTTTAAAAAATGTCTTGAAGTGTATTAAAGGTGGCTGTTTTACATTTATTGTCTAACTCCAGTATCTAAAGTCTGTTTGAGACCACATTCCTGTTTGATTTTTTTTTTTTTCTGCTGGCTCTCATTCATGGTGTTTCATTTCCTTTGCCTTTTTTTTTTTTAATTGTAAGTTCATATATCTTGACATTTACCTGTGGGAATTTGTTGAGGCCTGGTGCAATGTTGGGCTCCTCAGGGAGGAATCACGCTTACCTCATCCATTGCCACATCTATGGGTGTGCTACCAGCCTGGACTTTCAGTTCTAGGCTCAAAGCTTTCCAGACCGTGAAGGTGATGTGAATTTGAGCTTCTGGGCTAAGCATGGTCTGCCTAGTGAATATGATTTCCCAGGACAAAACATGTTCCCCACTAAGACGATTTTCTTCACAATCTTCCCAGAGAGTAGGTTATTTCTCATTGACCTTCACACTGAGGGGAGAACCTTTTGAGGGTCCGCTTTATGTAAGTCTCTGCTGTGAGACTTCCTACCTGAGCGACCAGGCTGGGCTTTGACCACCTGTCACTGGTGAGACAGTGGAACCCCAAACCCAACGTCATCCTATTCACCCAATGCTTTCAGGGCCCCTCTTATTACTGGGGGCTCTGCTTTTACTCATTGAGTTTTCGGTACCTAACCTCCTTTAATTCCTGGTCAGCTCATTGATACCAGTCACAGATATAATTTTAAATTTTCATAGAGCCACTTTTTTAAAAAATTAAAAGAAATGGAGGAAGCTAGATGCAGTAATATATTCTTACATTAAATATAAAAGCTAAAATCATCATTTCAACAGGTAATCGATATTTTGACACTGAGGCTGCTGTCATTCTTTTTTTCATTCTGGGTCTTCCAGCGCCACTGCATGTTTGACACTTAACGGCATGTCTCAATTCAGGTGCTGAGCTGTCCTGAGCGTGGCATGGTCCGTACTTAGATTTCATGAGCTGTATGGTTGGAAAAGGAGACTCCCATGCCTAAGTCATCCCGGACATACTTAAAGGTTTTCTAATAACTGAATCAAGGCTCTGTGCTTTAATTTTAATTTATCAAATGTAAACAAAATTAAAATTCAGTTCCTGGGACTCAGTCACCACGTTTTGAGTTCTCAGCCACGCAGGACTGGTGGCGTGGCTACTGGCTAGTAACACTTATATATCGTGGCCACGTGGTGAGAGGCGTGTGTGGCATGTGACAGGGCCAGGCTTGTGGGTATGGCTTCCCCAGGAGGGGCTTGGGGCGTATCAGTTGACTGTGGTGAATGTGGCCAGAAGGGACAGTGGGGGACAGCAGCCTCCTGGGTGTCTTCTGGCCCCAGCACCCCTTCCCACCCCTCCCCTCCCAACACAGCCAACCTGTGCAGACCCTTCCTCGGCTCCCTCTCTGTAGAGGCATCCCTGAGATCCCCGAGCCCCCAGAGCCGTGCCCCACGCCGCCCCGAGATCACTGAGGACACTGGGTCTTTGCAGCCTCGCATCTCCTGGACGTGGCTTCCCTGCTGAAAGGTGCCCCTGGGGAGGCCGCCCTCCCAGGCTCCCCGCCGAGCGCCAGGCTGTCACGGGGAGCCAGAGAGCACCTTGCCACCGCCGCACGGCTGGTTGCATCAGAAAGCCAGGCAGCCTGGACTATCACAGCCCCCGTGCCTGCCCCTCCCGGGCCCCTTGGGCCCCCCTGGCACCCCCTCTGCCGGGCACTCTTGAGTGACAGGGCCGAAAATAGGCAAAGGCGGGGCTCTGCTGATCAAAGGGCTCCCTTTAGGAGCCGTCATTAGTTTGCTATTCTGGGAACTGGTTATTTTCAGGTTAGTGTATTTTTTCTTTCCTGAGGAGCCGTCTTAGTGGATGGTGGTGTCCAGAGGTACTCCCCTTCCGTCAAGCCACACAAGCCCTGTTTTGTCTAGGGTTTCAAAGATAAACCTATAATGAAAGCGTCGTTTGACAGGGAGCCCCGCCACCCCCGGTCCGGCGCAGGGGAGGGCGTGTCTGCCGGGGAGTCCCTATGCCCGGCAGGCGCCCGGGGAGGCTCGCGGGAGCCCTGGGAGGGCCATGCCCAGCGTTCTCACGGCCGTCGCGGCTTGCATGGCCCTCCCTCAATTTCAGGGCACCCCCCCCAGGGCCACACCTAGAGCCCAGCCCAGGAGGTTTCTGGGAAAGGAGACCCAGCTTTAACTAACAGCCTTTGGGGGGGGCACGCCCCGCCAGCGACCAGGGACTGCGCACAGAAGGCAAAATGTGGAGAAACCTTCACACCCCATGCTGGCGGCATGTGGACAAGTGGGCATTCTCCTGTCCTGCTGGCGGGGGTGGGAAGTCACAGAGCTTCCAGAAGGGACTCTAGCAATGTCTGTGCAAAGTAGAAACAGACGGGCCTTGAGGCTGCCGTCCTCACTCCTAGGAAGGAATGTGCCAGGGTCAGGCTCTGCGTGCATGCAGGGAGCTTTGCCACACCTCAGCGTGTCACCGCGAGACGCTTGGAGCCGCTTGATTGTCACTAGGGAAGGGTGAGATGCTCTCAGGGTCCTCCCAACCGAGGGGTGTCGTGCGCCCCGAACCCGGACATGATCGAGCTTGCCATAGGTCGCCACTGGGGAGGGACAGACCTGATGTGTGGCGAAGGAAGACACCCAAGAGGCCAAGACAAGGGCTCGTGTTCCTGGAAAGCCACGCGACCCACAACAGAGCTTGAGAAGGTGGCGAAAGCACAGCATGGTCTGGGACGCTGGGTTCACAGCTGCGGCTCGATGCTGGGAGACACGGCTGGTTCTTGCTCTGTCCCAGTCAAGACACGTGGACAGGCGGCGTGGGCACTGAGGCGTGTCTTTGTCTCGACCCCACTGTGTAGCCCCAGAGTTCCGGGGCTCAGTTTTCCCAGCTGTACGGGGGCTTCCTGCTTTCTTTCCTCAGGTGGGAGCGAGTCTGACAGTGGGGGAGGTGCAGAAACACGGCCGCCGCCCTTCCCCCTCTCCCACGCTCAGTGGCTGCAAGGCCCAGGCACGTCACACAGTCCAGCGTGCCCCTCTGGTCTTCTGGTCTTCCAGCTCTGCCCAGCCTGCCATCCCTGACCCCGGAGGACCAACCCCAGTCCTGATGTCTTGCGAGGGCCTTCCCCCTCTCTGTGCCTCCTGCTTTTGGCTTCGGGATTGCCAAGTGCCGGCAGAGACCGGGGGTCCCACCTCATTGGCCACAGACCCTGCCTCTGCCCCTGCCAGACCCGCCCAAGGACCTGGAGGGTATCACATGCCCTTTGACCTCCAGGTTCCCCTGCTGTACTGTGGGCTGAAATGACCCTTGGCCCGCCCAGAGACAGCCCCCACTGACGTCCGGGGTGGGAGCGGGCTGGGGAGGGCACGGGCTCCAAGGAGGGGCCTTCCTCCGCCCCTCCCCCGGTTAATCTGCAGTGTCCCCACCTTGGTGGCACCAGGAGTTGGCACTGACCTTGGTTCCCTCGCAGGGCTCAGAGGGGCAGCCCTGACCCACGGTGCCCTTGTCCAGCCCACCGTCTCCTCGACCGCCGGGGCTGGGCCCTTTTCCGCAGGCACAGCCTCACTCTGTCAATCCCCGTTGCCCACAAGACCCTCACAGGCTCCCCTAGTCCCTGCAGAAGGAAATGCCACCACCGCTCTACTCGGGGTCGATATCCAGGGCACCTGTCCACAGCCAGTGTCCACAGGCACACACCCACGTGCAGCGAGCCAAGGGTCTTCTCATGCCTCTTCCCCGTTTCACACGGGGCAAGACTCCGCCCTGCCCCGGCCCCTCTGGAGCCCAAGACTGGACTCTAGCGCCACCCCCACACTCGGGGGCTGTGAGGCCCAGGCAAGTCACAGGGCCCTCAGTGCCGCCATCTCCTCGCCAGCTGGTGGACGGAATGCGTTAGTACTGCCATGCCCGGGACCCTGTGCAAAGGCCCTGTGGTGCAGACAGTGTAGGGAAGCTGGTTGCGGAGCTCAGAGAACGTGGGTGTGAGGATGGGCCGGCCCACAGGCAGGAGGGGGTTGGGGCCTGTCTGGAAGTTCAAGCTTGGTCTCAACCCCACTGTGCTGCCCCGGGCAAGGTTTGGAATCCGGGGCTTAGTTTTCCCAGCTGCAGAGGGGCTTCCTGCTTTCTTTCCTTGGCAGCCTCCGGGGTCACTTCTTCCCTCTACACTACCCGCTGTCTCTCGGGGTGCTTCTCCCCCAGTCTGTCTGGGGACAGTCCTCACCGTCAAGTCTCCTCAGCGGCTCTATTTACAGGCCTCTAACATTGGCCAGAGAGGAAATTCAGGTTTTTAAAAATTCGGCTCGAGTGTCAGCTTTCGTGGGCACGAAGCCTCTGGGAGGCGGGACAGGGAGTGGGCGGCAGACAGACGCGTGTGTCTGGGTGCGGCGCACGGCGCGCGCAGCCGTGAGCCTTTGCCGAGGGCCGCGGGTGACCTATAATCATGACATCAATTGCGGGAGGCGGGCAGGGACGGCCGTCTGCAGGGGCCCTGGCGTGAGGGCGGCACGGAGCCTCGTCTGTGCGGCAAACCCTGCCCGGCTGCCTCGGCCAACCTCAGAAAAACATGTATTTTGGTCAAAATGGGCCCCTTTTTAAACTTGTCACCCTGCGGGTCAGGGCACAGCCTGGCCCCGGCCAGTTCTGCATATTAAGCAGTGGCTTGGTCACCACCAAAAATAGATGTCCCAACCCAGAGCCCCGGCCTCCCTTCCCACCCCGGGAGGGGACCAGCCTGGCCTGGCCACGCCGGCTGGGGAAACCACAGGCTGTGGTGGGCGGGGAGACGGAGGAGGAAGGAGGCGCGGGCAGCGTGTGCCCAGCCCGTGCCGCGGCCACCTCCCCTCTGGGTCTGCAGAGCCAGGTCGGGGGCAGGGTGTGGATGCCAGGGAGTCTCCGAGGCAGGGGCTGGGACTCCCGGGGTTCTGGATTCTGCGCCCCAGGTCAGACGTGGGCACGCCCGACCACGCTGGGCAGCAGGTGGATGCCAGCAGGTCCCCACCGTGAAGCCACATGCAGCAAGTAGCAGGCAGTCTTGCCTCCCGGCCCCTGGAGCCGGCAGATGTGGGCTCCTGCCTCCTTTGGACGGGGCATCCACACCGTGGCCGGCGCTGCCGTTCACGCCAGGCCGCACGCATGGGAGTTGCCACGCAGAGTGGCTGTTTATTTTCCGAGCGCACAGCCTCTCGTTGCCTGGGTTCCGAGGGCCCCAGAGGCAGATGGAAATTTTTGTGGATTAAACACGGAGCTGAGGCGCGCTGGGCTGTTTGGGTTGGCAGCGAGCTCCCTCCCCACCCCACTCCCCATCCCGGCTTCCCGCCCTCGGCCGCACATCCATTCATGCCTCCGCCCGGGTCCCCTCCTCCACCCCTGCGTGGGCCCTCCGTCCCCTTCTGCACTTCTGCAGCCTTCGGCCGGTGGCTGTGCTGGCCAAGAGCTGGGTAGGCCTGAACCCCACCGTGAGTGTGAGAGGCTGCAGGCCAAGGAAGCGTGGCTTCTCTGGGCGCTTCTCAGCCTTGGGGCCCCTTTGACCTCCAGATCGTCATCTGTGAAACGTCGGCTGGTGTGGGGCCTGGCAAGCCGTGTAGGAGGTGGGCCCACAGGTCCCGCACCCAGGAAGTACCCGGTGTGGGGTCCCTATCCCCGTGGCCGCGGCTCTCAGGAAGGCCAAGGAGCCAGGTTGACACAGGGGCAGGGCCTGGTACCTCGCTCTGCCCAGAACTCTCCACGCTGCTGATCTGAGCCTTTCGGGAAAAGGTGGGCGGGTGTGCCGTCTGCCAGGAAAGCTCTCCGAGGGGCGAGGAGGCGAGTCACGGAGACATCTGGGGAAGAGTGTGGCCGGCGGGGGACACAGCAAGCGCGAGGCCCAGAGGTGGGGCCGGGCCGGGCACCCTGAACAGCATCAGAGGGTCCTGGGGCCAGGAGGAGCCCGGGGAGCAGGAGACCACCCTGGGGGCCGGGAGGGACTTGAGGCTTCATGTAGGGGAGATGCATGGGACAAGCTGGTCCCTGACCCTTAGAACACGTGGCTTAGCAGCAAGGGGGGGAAGGGCAGAAGGGGCTGGCATGAGGGAATGCGTGCTGGTGGGTGGGGTTCCCCCGTCAGTGGGGCCGGGAGTCTGGACGCCACCACGTGACCGAGGAAGAGGGTGGTGTGGGGTGCATGTGTCACATGAGCGGCCCGTGCAAAGGCCTCGGGGCTTGGGGGCACGTCTGTGGGGGCCTGGCTTCCGTGGGAGGAGGTGCAGGAGGTGAGTGAACGTCCTTGGAGGTTGAGGGGCTGCGTGGGGTTGGAACAGCATTGGTGCCCTGGGCCAGGGAGACCTGGGGGCCAGCCTCAGTCCACCGGCCCCGTTGAGTCACTAGACAAGCACACCGGAGAAGGCCCCGGACTGCTGCTTTGCTTGGAGACATGCTGGGTGGGGCACGTCGGGGGTTGGAACTCCGTTTCTGACTTGTTGCCTGGGGAGCCAAACCGTGCTTAGAGGTGGGAGGGGAAGGGAGGAGGAAGATGGTGGTTGTGAGCAGTGGGAAGGGCACAAGCGAGAGGTGGGGCGGAAAGCACGAGCCTGCCAGAGCCAGGGGAGCTGGCCGTGGGGGTTGGACAGCAAGGAGGGTCCCGCTCTGACTCGGCCCTGAGCCCCCGGGCGGCCAAAGTCCTGGGACCTTCAAGACACAGGGGCGAAGCAGCGTGTTCATGGGTTCGATGCCATGCAGAGAGATGTCAGGGAGGGCTTCCTGGGCGAGGAGGTCCCGGGTCTGGCTGCTCCTGGGAGGGCAGGGAAGCAATGCAGGGTGCCTGAGGGTAGCGCTGGGTCTGCTGGGCTGGCCCAGAGGAGGAAGCCTGAGCCTGGAGGCCTCCCAGCCGCAGCACCCACTTCCGCTCTTCAGTCCTGACACCACGGCCCATAACCCCACACCTGTCCTTCCTGTCTTCTCTTCCTGGAGGGGAAGAAAGTCAGGGAGGTCCACAGGTTGTCTCGCCCCTTAAGGGTTGAGATGGCCCCAGTGGGGACTCATCACACACAAAGGTCTGGGCCACCAAGCTACCACCCCCACCCTGCACCCTCCAGAGGGAGGGAGGCGGGCGCCGAGTCAGGCCCTGAGTTCTTTGCTGGCTCTGAGGACCCTCTGCCTGTGGTTGATGGACACGCAAGGGCTCGTTCTAACACACCGCCTCCCCCATGGCAGCAGAGGGGTGAGGACGGGGCACTGGACCCCTTGCCGCCTCAGTGTCCTCATCGCCTCCCCTCGAGTGCGTGGATGGGGTGGCCATGGTGGCCTTCGCTTAGGCTGGAGCTCAGAGTGGGTCCTGATGTCCCTGGGCTGCCGCTGGGCGGGGGGACGCCCCGACTCTGGGGAGGCCAGCGACAGGGCCCGGGGTCTCGAGTGAACCGTCTTGCCCGTCCCACTTTCTCTGTTTCCCTGACATTGGAGTTCCAGAGCAAAGCCAGCCTGAACCTTGTGACCCAATGGTCATGAGGATGGTCAAATCCACACCCCATAACAGAGCAGGAGCTAAAGGAATTATAACCCTTAGGCACAAGGTGAGCTCCCCTGAGCTCCTCCTGACCAAGCCCGGCTCACACAGACCTCTGAGCTAGCTCACCCTACCCCACACCCTCTGGGGCTCACCAGGGTCTGGCCAGGTCCCCAGAAGTTGGAGCCCTGCCCTGAATTCTGGCTTTCAGTTGCCATGGTGACACTCAGCCCCCAGTCATGGAACCCGCCAAATCTTCCTCACCATTTTACAAGGAACAATATTTTTTCTGCTCCACAAACATGGCAGGGCCCTGTCTTTTCCCATCAGTGAGGAACCTCACAAGTCCAGCTCCCATCCCCTGAGCACCTTCCCGGGCAGGACCTTCTCGCGGGAGGGGTGGAGCGGGTGCGGCCAGCATTCCCAGGTGAGGACCCGGCATGAGGTGACGCTGCCCGTCTCCTGTCTCCCACCCCAGGTCACATGGGGCTCCCTCACATCCTTCCTCCTCCGTAATCCGCTGGTGGAAATTCTATGACGCCATTTTTCTCGATGCCAACTCGGCTTTGTAAATGCAAGTACTTAGGCAGCGGTGGCCTCGCCGAGATCGGACACCCGTGAGACTGTTGCCTATGACTGTACCTCCTGGCGGGTGTTAAAACTCAGGCATATGGGACACTGTGTTTTCTCATTCACCAGCGGGCCCTGATCACTGTCCACATTAATACACGGGGGGCTGTCGGCAGCCTCAGCACACTCCAGGGGCGGGAGGGAGGAAGGGGGGTGGGAGCATGGGACCACACAACGGTCCAGTACGGGGGCAGCGTGGACCAGGAGGAAGCCCAAACCTCACCTGCATGCAGCCCGCTTATATAGGGGTCCTCACTCGAACCCCACATCTCGACAATAAAAATAAACCATAGGCATAAATATCACAGCGCAGAGACTGCCCAGCCCCCGCCTGAGCTCACTCGGCCTCCCCACGATGCTGCCCGTGGTCTGACCCTTTAATCCTTGGGTCCCAGTGGCCCTTGGGCAGCCAGTCGGTTCTCACATCTCCTCCCAGGCTTGAGGGTGGGAAACAGAGGCCCAGTGCGGCCCTGGAGGTGGATGGCAGGGTCGGGGAGGTGCCCCTGCCTGCCTTCCTCTCTGGGCCTCCGCACCCCAGCCAGCGAGGCCGGGCAGTGCCTCCCACCGGCCTGGGTGCCTTGGAGCCTGGGAAGTATTCCGCGTCCCCTTCTCTCTCACAAGCCCTCTCTGTAGCGAAGGAAAATGTCCCCCAAACAGGCCTGTGTCCAGACTCCTCCCTGGCCGGCGCCTCGGAGCCAGACCCGGAGATAATGGCCCACTGAGGCGCGGGGCAGCGGGAGGCCTGGGAGGACCTCGCAGGTTTCCCAGGAAGATGCAGACTGGGGGCCGTTCTTCCCGCCGCGGGCTGCCCGTGGCCCGTCCTTGTCCCCACACAAGCCCCCTGCTGTGCCGTCCCCGCCCGCACCACCTGACAGATGTGACGGGTGACAAAGTGATGGGACAGGGAAACTGTCGCCTTTCGGTGCCAATAAAGGCGGCCTTTATCTTGGCCGTAAATGGTTTCTGTGTCGAGTGAGACTGTGCCTGTCCCGGGCCTAACCCCCCAAGGGCCAGAGAGGCGACATTGAATCCATGGAGAGAGATTTTACAGCGTATGGGCTGGTGGCAAGTGGTGGCAGCCCGTCCCCACGGGGCCACAATGGGGCATTGTTCACGGCTCACCTGGGCTGTCTCCAACACGGCAGGATTTATGGGGACTCGGACTCGGCCCAAAGCCCCAATGCCGGCCGCTCCAGGCAGACTCAGGGGGTGCGCACAGGGGCCGTGAGGAAGAGCTCAGTGCTGGGGGTTGGGTGGGAGGAGGCTGGTGCCCCGGCCCAGCCCCCACCTCCCCAGCAACTGCCAGCCGGGGACGGGCCCTGGCGTGCCTGCAGACCCCCCGGGTCACGCCATGCAAGAGCCCTCCTTCCCTGCAGCCGTCGCCGGGGGGCCAGCGCTGTGTCCGGGAGCGTTGGAGGCTGAAGGCCAGCCTCTCTTGGGCTTGCGGGGATTCCTGTCGCCAGCCCCTGCGTTGTCGGGGTCATGCCCTGCCGGCCACCCCCCTCCCCTGTACCCCCCGGTGCCCAGGGCCACGCCAGGCCTGCAGCCCCCGGTCCAACATACCAGGCCTGCAGCCCCTGGCCCAACCCGGTCCGAGGTCCTTGTGCCATGGCCGCTCCTTGTGTGTGGGGATGGTTCCTGGCCTTCTCTGTGTGGAGGGCGCTTCCCATGGTGGCCAGCCTGACCCTCCCTCCCCTACGCCTCCCACATCCCCACACCGCACCTTCCCGTACCCAGGTGCCGTCTCCCATGCCGAGCCTCCTGCGTTCGGCCCTCCTGGTCCTGACCGTGTGGCCCTATGCACCCAATAAAGTGTCCCATCCTGTGAAGCCAACCCGTGCCCCCAGGTGCAGGGGATACCTCCCCCACCCCAAGGTACCTGCCCTAACACTCCATGGGCCTGCCTGCACAGCCCGGGCCACCCAGGGCCACGGCCAGCCCACAGGATGTCTTGACCGGCAGACGCAGCCCCTTCCCAGGCCAGGTTGAGCCTCCTTGCCTCCAGAAAGGAGGGAGCTTGGAGTGGAGTCTTCCTCCCACGCCCCTCTTTTCTCACCCTCGGCGTCCAGGCAGAAGGGGCTGGACCACCCGTGCCCCGGCCTCCCCGCCCTGGGCTGCCTCCATACCTTCTGGAGGCCCAGCATAGCAGGGGACGGGAGGAGGTTCCCAGCCCACCTGCAGACCCACCCAATGCCAACCTCAGGGTCGCGCCCAGTCCCCAGGACTCACCCGCCGCAGTCATCTGAGCTGTCCCACAGAAGGCTCCCTTGGGGCACTCAGCCATCCATGGGGCCCCCTCTCCAGGGTCACCTTAAAAATAGCCATAGAGGGTTTGTGGCGACAGCAGCCGACATTTTTAGACTCATTCATTGGTAATGGCAAAATTATGCTGAGTTCCCTGAAAAAAAAAATACCCACTCTATTTCCTCATTAACATAATTGCAAACAGAACTAATCTTTCTTGATTTCGTGTAAACAACAGCTTGAAATAGTTTATAATCCTTGCAGGTATCAAATTAAGTTCTTACTTATGGTCTGGAAATTAATTACCCTTGCAGCGAGACAAATGTGAAAACTGTGTATTTTTGACAAGAAAATGAAGCAGCTATTGGGGAAAATGTAACTTAATCGTTGCAGAGAAAATTGTTTATAAATTGGTCGCGTTGTTTGAACTCTCGCCTCTGCAGCGCGGGGCCGGTTGATTTGTGAGTGTGCATTTGCCTAATTTGGGACAGGGAAGGGGCCAGAGGGGCCCGGAGTTGGACAGGAAGGAGGAGAGGAAGGGGAGAGCCAAAGGGACCCGCAGGAAGGAGACCACGAGGAAGGGGGCACCGGCAGGAGGGCAGGTGGCCGGGGCCCTGACCTGACAGGTAAGACCCAGATGGGCCCCGCACGCTTGGAGAGAGCAGCTCTCTGGTCACTAGGAGGAGGCACCAGGCAGCCATGAGCCTGCCCTTTCCAGGAAGGAGGCCGGTGTTTCTGCCTGGGACAGGGTGGGGGCATTCCGGGGGGCCTCAGAGGCAGGCAGGGCTGAGGCCCGAGGGTATGGTGGGCCTAGCGCTCGCTGCAGAGGCCACGACCCGCGCTCTGTGGAGTGGAGTGTTTCGAGTCCATGGCTACACGTTTGAATGGGTGTGTGTGGGTTACGGTGTGTTTGTATGTGAGAGTGTAGTATATGTGTTGTCATGTGTGTGGTGTTTCCACGTGTGAGCGGGGGTGTGTTTCCACATGTCGTCTGCAGGTAGTTTGTGTGGGCGTGATATGTGTGTTTGCATGTGTCTTGTGTGGCGTGTTTGTGTGAATGTGGTATGTGGGGTGTGTTAGGACATGTGTGTGGTGTTCGTAGGTGTGACTGGTTTGTGTGTGGTGTGTTAGCGTGGTGTGTGTTTGCGTGGGTTGTGTGTGTGAGTATGATGTGTGTGGCAGGTGTGTGGTATGTTTGTGTGTCTGTGTTTTGTGCCCAGGACCACTGAAGGGCAAGTCTGGAGGGACGGGTGTGCACAGCATTTGGGGGACTAAGTCTCAGCTGCTGGCCATCTGTCACCATCATCCACCCAGTTATGGCAAACCCCTTCCTGTTTGTCTTTTCCTCATGTTTTACTTTCCAGGAGGGGAATTTCTGGGTCGGATCAGGAACGTTTAGAAGACTTTCTCAGGTGCACAGATTGGGAATGAGGTTCCTGTCCCAGGAGGTGGCTGGGCACAGCCCAGCTGACCTCATAACAGGCTTTGTGGAGAGATCTGGTAGCTGCACAGAGGGGTGTGGCTGCGGGGTGTGTTTTCTGTGCTTGCCACCTGAGCTCCCACACCTGTCCATCATTGCTGGTGTCCACCTGAGTGACCCCACTTTGAGGATGAAGAACTGAGGCCCTGCAGCCGGGCTCGGTGGCTCAGCCTGTCATCCCACGCCTTTGGGAGGCTGAGGTGAGGGGATTGCCTGAGCCCGTGGGTTTGAGACCCGCCTGGGCAGCAAGACCGCATCTCTACAATAAATCAAAAAATCAGCCGGGCATGGTAGCGCGTGCCTGTAATTCCGGTACTCGGAAGGCTGAGGCGGAAGGATCACCGGAGCCCGGCAGGCGAGGCTGCGGTGGCCGGGAGCGGCCACTGCCCTCCAGTCTGGGCGACAGAGTGAGACTCCGACTCAAAAAAACCCCAAAAGAACCGAGGCCCAGAGAGGCCAGGACAGCTGCCCCCAGGTGGGCAGTAGCATGGGGCCAGCTGAGCTGTCCCGGATCTCCAGGCTCACAACCCAGGCGACACCACTGATCTGGGCCACTGGGTCTCTGATAAGGAGGCCGAGACCTGGGGGTTGTGTCCAGAATGCAGATGCCCATTGTTCCAGGGCTCAGAGCCCGCAGCCTAGCTCAAGAGGCCTGGCAGTTGAGTCACTGGGATTCCTTCCTGCTGCCTTCAAGAAGGGAGCAAGATCACTCCCTGCTCCATCCTGCTGACCTGCAGGTGTGCAAGGGACAGTGCCCTCCCCAGCAGGGTGACCCTGGAAAGGCCAGCCATGCCCCGCACCGCCTCCTGGGGCAGAGGTCATAGGGAAGATTCTGGGGACACAGATTCAGCCAGCTGCAGCCAGACCAGACCCGCCGAGCCCAGGGCCCCTGGCTTTCCTGGGCACCCGACCCCCAACCCCCCACCTCCTGCACTACCTCTTTCTTCCCCTCCCCCACCTCAGCCAGACCAGGGCATCCTGGCAGCAGCCTTCCCCGCATTGCGACCTCTGATCCCATGCATGGCCCAGGAGGGTGGTAACAGGTGGCCTGGGTCCAGCAGAGCCGAGATGGAGCCCACAGAGCCCACAGAGCCCACAGCCAGGCGGACGAGGCTGAGAAGGACAGGCGAGGCCCAGTGGCTGCCGGGTGCCAAGCCCGACGGGCACAGGCTACAGTGGGCCGGGGCGAGGGGTCTCAACGCCTGGGCCAACTCTGGACTTGTTTCTGTGACTCTGTCTTCTCCGCCCCACAGTGGGGAGGAGCTTTCAGGGGCTCAGGATGTTCCACTGGGTACTGAGAACAGGCAGGTGCTGTCTGTCCCCTCAGGGGTTCTCTGCTGCCACCAAGACCCGACTTACAGGGCGGAGCCGGGGCGGGAGGGGGAGATCTGGCTGGTGGCCGTTCATTAGGCCCTGGGGTGGGCACCGAGGGGGTAGAGGGCAGGGACACAGAGCCCACGATGGAGAATGTTCTGGAAGGGATGGGGAGGCAGGGAATCTCACCGTGCCGGGGTGTGGGGGTGCAGGTGACGGGAGCTGGGGAGAGGCCGAGGCCATGGCACGGGGAGCGGGGTGGGGGTGGGGCCAGGCGGCAGCCCTGGGCGGTGCTGATGGCCCAGATGGGGCAGAGATGGGTGCCCGGGTGCTGGGAGCAGGCAGGAGGAGGATGTGGGCCAAACTGGTCTCCACGCTGTCCGGTCTTCCTGAGGCATGAGCACCCCGGGGATAGGAGGCCGGGCTGACGTTTCCAGACATCCTTGCCCCAACCCAGGCAGGTTGCCCGCACCCACCACCCCTCACACCATTCCCTCTGGCGCCCCAGCTCGCTGCTGGCCCTCGTGTCCCTCGTCACGGCTACAGAGGCCACAGGCTGGGTGCAGAGGCAGTGTTCGTTTTTTCACGACTTGGAGGCTGGAAGTCCATGATCAAGGTGGTAGTTAGGTCTGGTTCCTGGGGAGGTTTTGCTTCCTGGCTTGCAGACAGGGCCTCTGGCCGTGTCCTCACCCTCCTCTGTGCACACACTTCTCTGGCGTCTCCTCCTCTTGCTGTGAGGACGTGAATTCTGTCGGGTCAGGCCCTGGCTTATGATCTATCTAGGTGCCTCCTCTCCGAACACAGTCACGCTAGGGCCTAGGGCTTCAACATCTGAATCTGGGGGGGCCAGGACCCATCCAGGGGCTGCAGCCTGCTGGGGTCTGTGTGCCACTGGAAAGGACATGGGAGGAGGCAGAGGGTCGCACCAGGAGCTGCTGGACACGATCCTTGTTACCGCTGGTCTTCCTGGTGGAGGCAGTGAGTGTGGCCTTAGGAGGCAAGGATAGTGGCCACCTCTGGCTGTCCCCTCCCTAGCCTCCGAGCTCTCAGCCCCTGCACCTCGAATCGTGTGGGCACTCCCAGGCTCTAGTGCCTGGGCAGTGGACAGGAGGCGTAGACTGAACTGCCCCAAGCTCACATTTTGGGGGGCGAGGGTTCTGTCACCCAGGCTGGAGGGCAGTGGCACATTCACAGCTTACTGTATCCTCCACCTCCTGGGTTCAGGTGATCTTTCCACCCCAGCCTCCTGAACAGCTGGGACTACAGGCACGTGCAACCCCGTCCGGATAACTTTTTGATTTTTTTGTAGAGATGAGGGCTTGCTATGTTGCCCAGGCTGGTCTTGAACTCCTGGGCTTGGGCGATCCTTCCACCTCGGCCTCCTGAACAGCTGGGACTACAGGCACATGCCACCACATCTGGCTAATTTTTTGATTTTTTGTAGAGACGCAGTCTCGTTATATTGCCCAGGCTGGTTTTGAACTCCTGGGCTCAGGCAATCCTCCTGCCTTGGCCTCCCAAAATGTTGGAAGTATAGGCACATGCCACTATGCCTGGCCGATTTTTTTTTAAGGTCTCACTATGTTGCCCAGTTTGGTCTGGAAGTCCTGGGCTCAAGCAGTCTTCCTGCCTCGGCCTCCCAAAGTGCTGGAATTATAGGTGTGAGCCACTGCACCGCACCATATCCGCTTTCTGACCGTGCTGAGCCTGCCTAGTCTGGGACTGTCTCCTCTGTCCTCACAGGGCCAGAGCTGGTTAGACATCAGACCCCAGGCCAGCTGCTCCTGGTGGTGAAGGCTTGGACCCTGTGACCCTCCCTGGGCCTGCCTGTGCTCACTGAAAACCCAAGAGGATCTCCCACTCCTGGCCTTTCTCAGGTGGGCAGAGATACCTGCACCATGTGACTCCTCCTAGGTGCCAGGGCCGAGCCCAGAGGTCTCAGTGCTGAGCTGGCCTACTGAGCGGGGTGGACGCTGAGAAAGATGCACCGAGGTGCACGTCAGAACATGGACACGAGCCCTGGCCACAGAGCCCCGAGTGCTTAATAAACCCTGAAATGCCACTGGCTGGGCTGCCGGAGTCAAGTGCTGTCTGCTTGGTCCCTGCTTCAGGAAGGCCCCCTGTGCTCCAAGACCCTGGGACCTGGCTGCATCCAGCCTGAGGGCACCTGTGGGCCCTCCTGGCCCTCCTCCTGCCTCCGGGGAAGCCTGTCCATCCATGGCACCCCTCCGAGGGCCTTCCTTGGAGGAGAAGTCCAGGGCTTTGCTGGGAGAGACGGAACGCCAGCAAGGCCTCCCCGGAGGCCACAGGATGTCCAGTGCCTGTGGCTCTGACCCCCACCCTCTCGGCAAGGCAGGAGCCCTGGAGTTGGGTCTAGCAGGGGTCCAGGCCTCGGGTAGAAGTGTCCTGCTGTCTGGTTCTGTTGTGGGAGGGAAACACATCGGCCCGGGGCTGCGGGGGACGGTTGCCCCAGCTCTCGGCCCCGCCTTCTCGTGATCTTCCGGACCCCCCCCAGACTTGGGAGTGACCTTTACCTTCCACTGCAGCCTAGGCAGCTCCACCTTCTTGAGCCTTCCTTTTCCCATATGGGGTGACAAGAGACCCTGCCGGGGAGAAGTGGGGTCTTCAGTAGGATGGTGTTCGTTCGGCTGCAGGACTCGCTCACGCAGGGGCGGGTCGATTGGCAACGGGACTGCCTGTGACCAGAGACCCGCAGACTCAGCTGAGTAACTCCCCTGCCATGGGGAGGCTGCATGGAACCTTCTGGACTTCGCGATCTGGAAAGGCACTGGGCAGGGAGGGGTCAGCCCTGGCTCCAGGCCCCAGGCCTGTCCTTTGCCCTGTGCCCGGCCAGTGGGGCGGGGGGGGACCAGCACAGCCCCCCAGACCTTGTCAGCATTAACTGTCATCCCAAGAGGGTCGTCCTGGCGGCCAGGCGCCCGGCCTGGAATGCGCCGACCTTGGGCGCAGACGGCTGCTTTATGGGCCTGCCTGGGTCTGTTAATTAACCCGCTGGAGACACCGGCCGTGTCACGGCGCCCCTCTCGGGGCTCGGGGCCCCGGTTGGCCAGACCCCAAGGCTCGGCGGCTGCAGACCCAGCAGACACTCATTTCCCTGTCACCTCCCAGGTGGCACTTGCTGGCGGGGGAGGGTGCCTGGGTACCCCTGCCGTGGCTACACAGAGGATCCGGGTTCAGAAGGTCAGGGCTCATGGGGTGGGTTTGTCTGCTGAAGACCACAGGTGGGAGGAGAGAGGCTGTCCTGGGCTCCCCAGCCTCTACCCCTCAGACCCCAGGTGGGGAGACTGAGCCACCACCCACACCAAGCCACACCATGCCAGGCCCCTGCAGAGCCCAGAAGCAGCTCCCAAGTCCCCCGAAGATCCTCCAGCACTGCCTGCAGAGGCCAGATCCCTCGCACCCTCAGGCCAGCCGGGATGGTGTGCTGACAGTCCCTGGGGCTCCGGGGGCCACCCCTGACCCCACTTTGTCATCTAGTTCGCCAGCCCAGCTCATTCATGGAACGGGAGGCAACATGGAAGTCAGGCCGTGCAGGACCCACCAAGGTTGTGGGTGTGCCTGTCAGCGGGGCCTCTTGGCCACCCCGAAGGCGCAGGAGGCATTTGCGAGAGGCAGAGCAGCCAAGGGACCTGGGGCAGTCCCAAAGCCCAGCAGAGTCCCGACTGACACACTCTGGCCTCACTGGAGTTGACACCCAGACACCCACCCTGAACTTGGTGGAGGAGGCTGGGGCTGACACCCAGGGACGAGCCACGGCCTTGCTGGGGGATGCTGGGACTGCGTGGATCGTCCTTCAGGGACTTTCTCCGCATCAAGGACGGAGTGGTGTCGTCGAGTCAGCAGGGGCTTCCTAAGGGGCCAAGTTAGCCTGGACAGGGCAGGGTTTGGTGGGAGAGGGCCTGGCCAGCAAGCCATGCAGGTTGGCTGGGTGGGGGCAGTGTTTGGAGGGTGTCCGCGGCATCCCCATGGTGCATGAAAAGAATGACCCCTCCAGGCTGCAGGGTCCCCTGTGCTGTAGAGAATTCTCCTCTGCCCCCGGGGGTTTGGGGCTGTCCATGGGGTGTGGTGAGGAGCAGAAGCCAGCAGCGCCCCCAGGCCCCTAGCCCCTCACCTCTGCAGACACTGGCAGGGCTGTGGGGGACAGGCCTTCGGAGAAGCTCACCAGGACGGGGAGACACGCCCAGGCCTGTGCCACCTGGAGCCTGGCTCCAGGGCCCCTTCCTGCCAGCCTGCCCCGGCCTGCCTGCCCCCCGCCTGCCCCTGATGCCCGGGCTGCCACCTGCCCGGGCTTGCCCAGGGAGCTCCTGCGGCCTTTTCTCGCGCGTCCTCTAGCAATGCTCCTTGCTCTGATCCCAGGCCTTCTCCTCCCTCCTCCCCCTCCTCCCCCCTCGGGCTCACCAGCTCCCTGCAGACCCCAGGGTCAGCTCTCAAAGGGCTCCCGGCGGCCATTGCCTGGGGCCACGTTGGTCACCCACTTGGGCCACCTGAACGAGCAGGTCCCGTTCAGCTCACACAGTGCCTCGGCCAGGGCAGTGCTGCAGCCCCCAGGCAGAGAGGGGTCTCACAGGACGGAAGGTCACAGGGAGGCGACAGGAACATGAACCCCCGAGCTCCTTCTGGATTTTAAAGCGGAGGTGCTTGGTTCCCTGCTGTGGCCAGTAGCCCGCTAGAGACATGGGGCGGCGACACGCCCAGGGATGAGGATGACCACACGGAGCCGCACGCCAGCCGTCCACCCAGCCCCGCGAACGCCACGCTCATGTCAGCAAGCACAGGCCTCCCAGTGACTCCTGCACTCATCGTTTCCCAGGAGGGATACCGAGGCACGGAACACTCCAGGGCCTCTGGGTCACCCAGCATGTCGGTGGTGGGGCTGAGGTCTGAGCCCAGGCCCCGGGGTCGAAGAAGTTCACCGGGGCAGAGAGACACGCCCAGGCCGGTGCCATCTGAACCAGCACACTCGCTGCCCCAGGCAGAAAGGAGTCCACCCGGGGTGCTGAGATGAGAGGTGGAAGGGACAGAGGCCAAGCAGAGCCCCACCTGCATCTGTGGGCTCACTGCCAGCCCCAGCCAAAGCACCGTGCCCCCGCACTCAGCGATGGGGCCACCGGACCTGCACATTCCCTCCGTGAAACCGACACTGACGTCCACCCCATCTTGTGTCTGAGGAGACTAAGGCACAGTCCCACGGTCCCAAGGCTGGGATGTGGGATGTGTTCCCTGGCACTCGTGACAACACACCTGATCAGGACAGGCAGCATCACCACCCAATACAAAGCCAGTGGCTCACTTCCAGAGCACAAGAGAATCTCACAGGAGACAAGGCTGTGGGTGTAAAACGGAAACGTTTGAAAACAGAACCAGGAAGGGTCTCTGGCCATCCTGGGCCACTGGGGTCTTGTCCAGCAGATGGACATGCCCTCTGATTTCGATGTTACACTGAGCCAGGCTTGGAGACGGGGCTGAGAACTGGACACAGAGGCTTTGTCTCTAAAAGAGACAGGGGTAACGGACTGGGTGTGGCGGTTCATGTCTGTAATCCCAGCACTTTGGGAGGCCGAGGTGGGAGGATCGCTTGAGACCAGGAGTTCAAGAGCAGCCTGGGCAACATAGCGAGACCCCATCTCTGCAAAAAATAAAAAAGACAGGAGTGAGTTCACAGGCTCCTGAGCCCATGTCACAGAAGTTCCCCTCAGTCCCCACTATGCCAGAAGAGCCAAGGTTGCAGCAACAGGGTGCCTCCTGCCTGCTTGCCCACCCAGAGGTGCTGCCAGGCACCAAGCTGGGGAGAAACCAGCCGACGGGAGACAGGGACCACATTTATTAGGTGGAGACTCCCAATCAGTGAGCAGAGTGCTAACCTAGCTGCAGGAAAGTAGTCAAGGAATGCTAAGGACCATTCACAGAAGATTCTGAGGACACCTTGAAGCCTCCGTCCTCTGAGACGAGGGTGGTGGGCCACAGATGGAGGGCTCATCCGGCCTGCTGCCGGTTTCTGCAAATAAAGTTTTATCGGCACCTGGCCATGCCCACTTGAGAACATATCCCTAGCGGCTGCCGTGGAGGGTGGTGGTGGAGACTGTGCGACCCACGGCGTCTCAAGAGTTTGCTGCCTGGTCCCCCCATTAGCATGGGGTCCATCCATCCTGACGCTGAGCATTTAAGTGATAGATGCCAGGTTGACACAGATGCACGTAGAGGCGTGCTCCCCCATGCCGGTGATGCCGAGGGGGCGTGGTGCTGGGAGCCGCCCCTTGTGCTTCCAGAAGGCGCTCGGTGACATGCACGGCAGTTATTAAAAGCGACTCCTCCCCTTTGACCCCGTCGTCCTCCTTCCAGGATTCTGTCCCTAAGAACAAACCAGAGCACCGAGAGTTATGCCTAAACACGTTAATCACAGCCTTGTTTCTAATCGTGAGCAACTGGAAGCAGACCGCGTGTCCAGCGTCCGCAGGACGCCTGGCTCTTGTTGTGCGTGTTAGGGACAAGTGTACCGCTTTCAGCCGTCTTTCGGGGACCCCGGAAAAGCCCGTTGTGCAAGGTTACGTGGAGACACACGTCCCCTTGCAGGGAACACTCCAAAACGTTAATGCCGTTTGTCTCTGGAGGGTGGACGCAGAGATGCTATTCGAAGCAGGTTTTTCGGTATTTTTCAAAATTCCTGTTGTGAGTAGGTCTTTTATAATAGAGGAAGAATAAACAATGTGGAATGAGAAAAGGGAAGGGAGGGAGGGGGGAAGGAAGCCGGGAAGGCAGGCAGCAGCATGGCGGGGCTGCCCTGCCGGAGGGTCACCAGCCCCGCGGGCTTTGTCTCCACAGCCCAGCTTCTCTTTCCCAGCTGCCTGGGCCACATGGAGCCACTGTGCCCAGGGAATCCCAGACCCCTCATCTGTGGCAGCAGCCATGTGGGGGAGGGGCGGGGGACCCGCGCGGAGCCTGGTGGCCCAGGCCCACGTGTCCCTCACCCCGGTCGTGCCAAGTAGCCGGACACCAGGTGACCTGTCCATACTGCCCGTGGGTCGCATCTGCTTTCTGTGGGGACTGCGGCCCGTGAGCACATCCCTCTGGGGTCCTCCTCACCGGTGGCCCACCCGTGCAGGGCCCACGCCTGAACCCCCTACCCTCTTCACCACGGAGGCTGGCGCACTCCCAGAATCGGGGTGAGGCCCCCACAGCGCCCAAGGCCTTTTGTGGCTCCCACTCTGGGCTCTGGGACCCACCGCCCTTAGACGTGGCCGGAGAGCGAGCGGGTGGCAGAGCGGGGGAGGGGACGCCGTCCCTCTCCGCGGGCCCTGTCGCCTGTGACTGCGCGGGGCGGGCTCTGGGAGTCTAGGCTCTTTCCGAAGGCGCCAACATTTCCTTGTCACCAAACGAGGTAAATGGGACAATTAAGGGGGCAGTGTTTAAATTGCTGCTTTAACCCATTTGGAAGTCTGCTAATTATTCTCTTGAGGAAAGAAATGCAGGTTCATTATTATAATGAGCTTTGGGCAAAATATTTCATCGAGCCTGACAAGCCGTGGCGACTCCTCGAGAACGCGCCGCCCTGAAAGGCCCCTTATTCTGCTCGGAGCTAATTGGCCCGGGGTCTTCCCGGCCCTGCGCTGTTTGTGAGCTATTTTAATTCGCTTATGAAAAGCCCCCGCTTTGATGTCCGGGACCAGATAAGGCCGGGAGGGGACAGGGCGGCGGAGAGCGGGTCTGCGCCGTGCACGGGGCCTCCGCGGCCGCCCGCTCCGGGCCTGGGGCCAAGGCGATGTCAGGAGGTAACTGCACCAACAGTCCTGCCTGAAAAAATATGCTTTTGTTTCCCCGAATAAATCTCTCCCTGGAAGACTCCTGCAGGCCCCGGGCTCTCCGCGGCCCTGCCTCCCGGCCGGCCTCCACTCTGCACACAAGCCACTGCAGGGCCGCAGCCAGCGCTGGGCAGGCGAGGGCACCCTCCCCTCCCGGCCCCTTCCTGGCGCTCCCCCCGCCCCCAACTCCCGCCCCTCCCCCACTCTGGCTCCTTCCTTTCCCGCGCTCCCCTCTCCTTCCTCCCGCCTACTGGCCCCTTCCGACCTCTCCCTGCCCCTTTTTCTTCCAGCACGTCCTCCCCCGCTCACCCCACCTCCTGCCCCCCCCAGTGTGGGGGATTCTCCCCTCAAGGAGTGCTCTGCCTGGGGAGGGGGGACGAATGCACGGGGCTGGTGGCTGGGGACGGCCTCCCGCCTTGGCCTCGCCTGGCTTTCTCTGGTGCCGTCCTGCGGCCGAGGGGGTGCCAGCCCTGCAGCCAGGAGCCTGGAAGGCGGCTCAGGCTGGCCCTGCCCCTGTCCTGGGCCACGGGGGTCTCGATGCAAGGACCCACCTTCTGTCCCTCCCACGGCACCCCCTCGAGCCCCCATAGCATCCCAGATGGTGGTCTATCTCAACGGGAGGGGCCGGGACAGAGAGCCTGTTAATCCGAGCACCCAGTTCCCCGGGGACTTGCAGGAGTCTGTGGGGCCCGGTACGGTGGCAGGCAGCTGGCATGGGCACCCCCGAGCCGGGCTGCCCTCCAGCCTCTCCCTACCCCTCTGTGCCCCTCTGCCCCAGCCTCAGGGGCATCCCTCCACGCCGGCACTCTACCTGCCCACCCCTCACTCTCCTCCCAACTCCTGCAATGCCCAAGGCGGCCTGGCCCCAATCTGGTCACCAGCTGGAGGCCCTGCCTGCCCCGGCCATGCCGACAGTGGTGGGAAAGCAGGGAAGGCCGGGTCTGGGCACCCGCACAGCCGCCGAGCTGTGGTGTCCACACCTGGAAGAAGGAGGCGGGTGCGCGTGCCCTGGGCACAGAGCCAGCAGTACCTGGGGGCCCTCCCCGCTGAGCTCCCAGCCCGGCGCCTGGCACGTGGCACATAGAAGCACCAACTTCCCGCCCCCTCGCGTGGGCACCGCTGTGGGCTTGTCTTCCCCGCCCGCTGCCAAGCGCAAGACCACAGTGTCGTACTGTCTGCTCGGGGCATCGAGGGGGAAGCCTCTGGGCTGACCCACCTTCCGTCCCACCCATGGCACCCCCTCGAGCCCCCGCAGCGTCCCAGATTGGTGGACGGTGCTGGAGGTGCTGCAGGGACGGGACGGAGCTCAGTCCTGGCATTATGGAACTGCCCCAGTCAGAAATACACCACGTAATTACAGAGCCGGATAATTACCATGCAGAAACAGAGCAGGGCACTGTGCCGGAGAGGGGCGAGGGTGGTCAGGGAAGACCTCCGAGGGAGGGGCGTCTGAAAATAGCACTCGGAGTTGCTGTTCATAGGCTTCAGTGCAGGGCTGGGGGAGCAGGGAGCAAAGGAGGGCCGGAAGCTCTCCAGAGGTGCCTGCCATTCGCTTTTTGAGCAGAGTGTTTCGATGGGTAGGTTGATTGAGGGGTAATCTTGGTTCCACTCGAATTTCAAGAAAACACGGTCAGCACAGAAAGTTCTGAAATGAAAAGTGAACGTCTGCCTGACCTCTCCTTTTCCCTGAGGATGCCCCTTGTTATCCCAGAAATACCCATCCTCGGTGTGAGAAGAGCAAGTATCCCAGATACTCCCCTCTGTGTTGTGCAGAAAAAGGTTGGGTGGGTAGATGGCTATGCGGAGGGCCAGAGGGTAGATGGATGGGTGACGGAAAGATGGATGGGCGGACAGGTGGAAGATGGGTGGATGGACGGATGCATGACGGAAAGATGGATGGCAGACAGAGGGAGGATAGACAAATGGGCGGATGGGTGATGGAAAGATGGATGGGCGGATGGGTGGAGGACGGCTGGATGATGGAGGGTGGCTAGATGGATGCATGGATCGGTGGATGGATGTGTGGATGGGTGGCTGAATGGATGGACAGACGCGTGGAAGGGTGAGTGGACGCACACACAGATGAATGTGTGGGTGAGTAGATGGATAAAGGGGTAGACAAATGACCAGGCACACCATCAGGAACTATTTTGAACATGGGAATCACACAATACCTGTAACTTTTGAATGATTCACGTTTCTTCACAAAGAAGAGTGAAGCAGAAGAAACTGCTGAATTCAGATAAATCTTTCTTCAGCAAAAGAGAAGTCATTTCTAAATGTCACTTTCAGGTTAAGGAAAAAGCATTACGAGGGGAGTTGGGGTCATTGTGGGTTTGTGTGGTCTTCTCTCAGCTGTGCATGGTACCAAGCAATGCAGTGGCCCTCACCCACCTGCCTGCCTCCCCAGACGTGTTCGTCATGCGGTTGTTGTTAGCGTGGTGTGGACTCAGGCTTGGGATATTTGCAAGTGTTCAGAGTCCTTGCTTCCCACTGTCCATCTGTCTTGGTGCTTTATAAAGGTGGAGGCAAGCTCTCCACGGTCCTCTCACCACAGAAGGACTTCTGTTCTTCTTCTTGATGGGGACGAATCCCCTGATTCATTGAACTTCTTCCTCAAGTCACTGGTTCTAGAAGCTTCCACGGCCCTTGCCTGCATCCCTGCTGTCTTTTGCTTGCATTGTCCACCATTCCTATCCCTCCAGGTGCCCAGATTTCCAGGCAGGTACCCTTCTCTCAAATCCCCTTTCATCCTGACCTGGTCCCCAGACCCTTCCCTCTTCTGCTCTAACTGGGAATTTTTCTCTCAAGGCCCCCTGCCAGGCATCACACTGAAACTAGACTTTACGATTGCCCTAAGTTGGGGTTTGTTTCCTCGGTTGTCTGGGGATACTTCAAGTATCTTCCTGATAAGGAGATTGTAGAAGGTCAGAGCTCAGAGTCCTCACATGATGAAATATCTTGATGGCACACTCTTGATAGTTTAGTTGGGTATAGAATTTCAAGTGGACGGTCCTGTTCCTTCAGAACTTTGGAGGAGTCCCATGGTCTTCTAGCATCCAGCCTTGCTAGTAAGAAGTCTAATGCTTACTTTATTATCATACCTTTGTAAAAGGATTTCTCTTTTTTTTCTGGAAGTTTTTAGTATCTACAGTCTGGTCTTGGGGGTCTGGATTTTCCAGTTAAGTTCCCTATAAGATGATTTTGTTCACTGATTGTGCTGGGCAATTAGCAGGCCCTTAGAAAACTTTAGTCTCTGAGCTCTAGAAAGGTCCCTGTGTTACTTCTGGGCATGTCTGTTCTCTCTTTCTGAAACTTCTGATGGTCAGATTGAAGACATTTCTTTTCGTTTCTTTTCTTTTTTTGAGTCAGGGTCTCACTCTGTTGCCCAGGCTGGAGTACGGGGGTGCAATCATGGTTCACTACAGCCTCAACCTCCTGGACTCAGGTGACCCTTTCATCATAACCTCCTGAGTAGCTGGGACTACAGGCATGCGCCACCATGCTGGTTAATTTTTTTAGTTTTATTTTTTTTCTGTAGAGATGAGGTTGCCTAGGCCGGTCTCAAACACCTGGGCTCAAGCTATCCTCCTGCCTCAGCCTCTCAAAGTGCTGGGATTACTGGTACAAGTCACTGTGCCCAACCAGATTGAAGGCTTTTTTTTTTTAAAGACATTACTAGGTCTCTTAACTTTCTTCTATTTTCTGTTTTATGGGATTGTACCCTCAACTCTGTCTCTTTAGGGTTCTATGAATTTTTTTTTTTTTTTTTTTTGAGTCGGAGTCTCACTCCTTCACCCAGGCTGGAGTGCAGTGGCACGCATGCTCATGGGCACCCCAGCACCGACCTGTTGGGCCTCTGATGATCCTTCCACCTCAGCCTTCTGAGTAGCTGGAACTACAGACGTGCACTACCACGCCTGGCTATTTTAAATTTTATTGTAGAGATGAGGTCTCACCAAGTTGCCCGGGCTGGTCTCGAACCCATGGGCTCAGGCAGCAATCCACTTGCCTCGACCTCCCAAAGTGCTGGGTTTACTGGTATGAGCCACTGTGTCCCACCAGATCGAAGACACTTTTTAATGACATTACTGGGTCTCTTAACTCTCTTCCATTTTCTGTTTTATGGAATTGGATCCTGAACTCTGTCGCTTTGGGGTTCTATGAAATATTTTTAACATCCCACAGCTCTCTGACGATTGTTGTGGCACTCTTCCCTTATCTAGTGGGTATAACAGCTCCTGGGATCTTTCTGGAGATTCCAGGTACATCTTCTGTCTTAAGATCGGCTTAATTCCTCGATCTTCTGTTTCCGTTTGGTCAGCCTGGCCCCCTTCTCTCTCTCTTTCATATTCCGAGTGTTATCAGATGTGGCTTGAGATCTGTGCATGGACGGGTGTGCTGGCTCTTAGGATGTGTTGACGGTGGGGGGGAGGGTAAAGGTGCCTGCTGTGACACTGAAGGACCCCATATATCAGAGTTCTGAGGCCACTACTTCTGAGAGCTTGCCTGGAGGTACAGGGCTGGCGACTGGGAGTCTCACCCAGGAGAACTCTCTCGTGTGACTTGGATCCACGCTCGCCATGGGTCTGTCCCTGCCCTCGGACTGCTGTGGGCCTAAGGAGTCCCGATTGCTCGGCGTGGTGTTCAAGGTGGCAGGTAGATCGGCCTCACCTCCTCACCCCCTCACCCAGCCTCTGTACCTCACAGCCCCCACGAGACCTCAGTGGACGCCAGCATCTCTGGCTGTGCTGTGTTCCCATCTGGAGCCGGTCATTCCTATACACCCACCATGATCCACATAGGGCCCCCCCCGGGAAGCCCCCAGCCCACCCAGGCTCTCTGGCTCATTGTCCATGTTGGACCCAGATTTCTCTGGCTGCGTCCATCTGAGCATCTAGCCTGGACCTTGAGGGCCAGGATCATCTGGGTCCCACTCTAAGTCCCCAAGACACAGTTACTTGGCCCTTGTCCGTGCTCTGTGAAAATCACAGAATACAGCCTTGAACCGGCATCTGGGTCAGTCAGGCGACAGCTGCAATGTCCACAGCCTGGACATGCGAGGCACAAGGCTGTCCCTGTGCCTTCAGATGCCTCTTTGAGGTTCACGGCCCTAAAGATCTCGAGATGACTCAGAAAGTGCATGAGACACTGCCTTGTCTGGTGAGCCCTGGCAGTGGGGCGGCCCGGCTGCTTCCGGGCTGCAGCTGGGGTGCGTGTTCAGGACAGGGTGTCCCGGTGGGTGCCGTGCCGTGAGTGTCTGCAGGCCACTGGCTGGAGCAGGTCGACATGGTGGATGGCATGGCAGGCGATGGGAGCTGAGTAGGCGTCACTGGAGGGGCAGAGGTCAGCGAGGTGGAGGGGCTGGCGAAAGCCCTGCTCCCCCCAGGCTTGGGTCCAGAAGACAACCCTCGACGAGTGGCAAGACCCCATCCCACAGTCTCCATAGCCCCCAAGGGGGGGCAACTCTGCACCTTGGGCGCCATGTGCATCTGTCCGGCAGAGATCAGTGTGAACTTGCTGCAGGGCCTGAGTCCAGACACTATTGGGCCCTGGGTGTACGGCCGCCCGAGTGCAGGACACGCCATGATCCCAGAAAGTTCTAGGAGTAGTGGTCAGCCAGGGATGGCCAGCAGGTGGATTAATTCCCCAGCGTCCCCGGGTTCCCCAGTGGGGCTGACTTGCAGTGGCCCTGGTTGCCAGCAGCCTCACTGACTGGCCTCTTCCCTTCCACCTCCCTTCCCCACCTCCCTGCGAACCTGTCACACCTGAGTCTCAGTGTCTGGTCCTGGACCTCTGAGGCAGCGAGGATGGAACAGGAAACCACTGGTCCCGCAAGCGGCATGATTTGCAGGAGTCACAAAGATGTCAGTGTCCCCCATGACTTGGGGGGATTTGAGCGTACACGTACCCTGGGGCCCTCACCTGCTCGCTCCCTCCCTCACCCATACCCCAGGGCACAGTAAGAACAGGAGGAGGCCCCTGGGACTCAGACAGACGGGAGATCACCTGCATGGCTGCCCTGAGCCTGAGTTTTCCCATCTGCCAACTGGGCATGTGACACCCACCTGTGGGGCTGGAGGGCCAGAGAGGCAGCGCATGCTCCTCCCTCCATGCAGGGCCGCGCTGCCGTGGCCAGCTGCCCACGTCCTGCAGGACCTTCTCCAGCATTGGCAGCCAGTGCTGTGTCAGCCAGGATCAGGCGGGCCTTTCTGCACACAGACCAGGGCATTGCAGTGTGCAGGGGTTTCGGGAACAGGCGCTGGGCTGCCAGAGCCCTGCCTGTGTTGCATACCCTGGGTCTGCCATGCAGGGGAGAAGCACCACCCAGATTCATGGAACTGGAAGAAGAGAGGTCTCAAATGTTCAGCAAGGTTTACTGAGCACTGCTCGGGCCCAACCCCAAGCAACAGTCAGTTGTGCTGTGTAACGAACAGCCTCAAATCTCAGCATCTGACACCAAGTGGCACTCAGGTGTCTGTGAGCCGCTGGGGCAGTTGGGCTGTGTTAAGGTGCTATCAGTCTGGGTCGCTCATCCCTGTGGGCCAGAGGGGCAAGCCAGGTACCTTTTTCTCATGACAACGACTGGGGCCCCCGGGCCTTCTCTGTCCTGCAGGGGCTCAGAGTCAGACCACCCTGAGTCCTTATCACCCCTGTCCCAGAGCCTCCCAACCACTCTGCAGGGGTGAGCTCTGCTTGACATCTGCGGGCTCCAACCCCTGCTCTGGCCCTGACCATGGGGAGGCCGCAGGCAGGTTGAGTTTTGGAGGCCCCCTCTCCCCATCCGCAGATGGGGCTGCAGCACCCTGCCCCGCAGCAGTTCTGCGAAATCCAGGGGTGTCGGCGGGAAGCCCCAGGCGGGTCAGGCTCAGTCATGTGCCTCGCCCCTCCGCCTCTCCACGGGCCGTCCTGGGGCATCGCCTGCCCTGCGGCCTCCTCCCAGGCCCTCCACCGCCTGCTGCCCCCCTGCCTGGCCCCCTCGGCCGCCAGGTAGTCTGCTTCCGGGAGCCTCCAGCCCCCTGCTCCCTGCACTGACCCCCAGCCCCCAGCTCAGGCCGGTGCACACCCAGACATCGGATCCTCACACAGACTGGCTGTTGCTCGGAGCAGAAACGCCCCTGAGACTTGTCTGAGCAGAGAAGGAAACGTGTTGACTCACACACCCGAAAAGCCCTGGGTCCTTCCTAGAAGTCCTTCGCAGCCTCCGGCTCCGCCCCCTCCCTCCCCCCCTTCCTCCCCCCCTCTCTCCCTCCCTCCTTTCTTCCCTGTTTCCCCCTTCTCTCCTTTCTGGCCTCCTCCCTTCCTACCCCTCCCCCACCCTGACCTGGGCCAGGGAAGAGGGTTCTGCTCCAGCCCCACCCCAGCGACACGCACGCAGGTCGAAAGTGACCGGAGACCCAGGGGCGTTGCGTCTGCCCGACTCTGGCCCCTGCGCCCCCCACCGCAGCCTCTGCCAGGGCCGGAAGGGCATTTCTGGCAGATGGGAACAGCACGTGCGAAAGCAGCGTTCCTTCCCAAAGATGAGGGCCAGCCCCGTCCCCAGAGGCACCCCGGCTTTCTCTCTCCCCGGCTTTCTCTCTCCCCCCACATTCCTGTCTCTGTGCAGCAGCCAGAGGGACTTTCAAACATAAACCAGACCACAGCACTCCCTGCTTGAGCCCCCCACGGCCTCCCTCTTCCCTGGGAAGCAATCCAGGCGCCCTTCCACGCCGGCCCGCGGCCCCCTGCCTGCCCCTACAGCATCGCCTGCCTCGTGAGGCCCCCGCTCCACCCGGCCTTCTCGGGGCTCCTGCCTCAAGGCCCCTGCGCCAGCGTGGGTGGCGCCTGGGGCTGTGCGTGGCTGGCCTCTCTGCTCCCTGGGGCCCCAGCCCCCACCCCCTCCCCCACCCCCTTCCCACCCCCTGCCGGGCCTGGCTCTCTACCTGGCCTGGGAACCCTGGGAAGGCCAGGCTGGTCCATCCCCCCAAAGTCCTGTACCCAAACAGAGCCTGGCATGAGAACACCCACCAGGCTGCGAGGCCCTGTCCCCATCTTTTTCTCAGCAACATGGTGTCGCCTGTCATCGCAAGGCCCTGCCATGCAGAGTGTCCTGCCCCAGCGCCAAGATGCCAGAGCCATAGGCGGGAGTCTCTGAGGGTCCAGGAAGCCTGCAGGCCCTCGGAGGCCCCAGCCCAGCTGCAGGGTCCCCGTGCATCTCTGATTTGGGGACCCCCCACTCCCCACACTCACTACAGCCCAACCAGGCACCTCCTTTTCCCTCCACAAACCTGCCTCTCAGAGCTTGCGGCAAACGCCCCCTCCCCCGCCACACCCTCCTTCCCGACTCCCCCCCTTTCTCAGCCCCATGCCTGTTCACCCAGCCCTGGCTGCACCCCTAATTCCCATCCCTATGATCTCCTCTTTGATCTGGAACCATCTGGCCACATGGAGTGTGTCCCCTGTCGAGGCAGGGACTCAAAGGACGAGAGAAGGAACAGCGGGAGGACCGCATCCTGGCTGGTCCTGGTCTATTTTTAGCTGGTGGTGGGCTGTCACTCCAGAGGCCCGAGACTGCGTCATCAGCGCCTTTTGATCTTCTCGTTGTTGCCACAAGATGCACAGGAGGCAGCTGCGAACTGCTTGTGGAAAGAATGAAGGCGGAGCCAGGCCTGGGGTGGGGGCGTGATGGATGTGGGTGAGTGGTGGGTAAATAGATGAGGATGGTGAGCAGGAGGGAGGGAGGGGGTTGGAGAAAGGATACGCAGATTGATGGACAGATGGATGGATGGGTGCACGGATGGTGGATGGGTGGGTGGGTGGATGGATGGATGGGTGAATGGGTGGGTGGGTGGATGAATGGGTGAATGGGTGGGTGGGTGGGTGGATGGATGGGTGAATGGGTGGGTGGGTGGGTGGGTGGATGGATGGGTGAATGGGTGGGTGGGTGGGTGGATGGATGGGTGAGTGGGTGGGTGGGTGGGTGGATGGATGGGTGGGTGAGTGGGTGGGTGGGTGGATGGATGGATGGGTGAATGGGTGGGTGGATGGGTGAATGGGTGGGTGGGTGGGTGGGTGGATGGATGGGTGGATGGGTGGGTGGGTGGGTGGATGGATGGATGGGTGGGTGGGTGGATGGATGGATGGGTGAGTGGGTGGGTGGGTGGATGGATGGGTGAATGGGTGGGTGGGTGGGTGGATGGATGGATGGGTGGGTGGGTGGGTGGATGGATGGGTGAGTGGGTGGGTGGGTGGGTGGGTGGATGGATGGGTGAGTGGGTGATGGATGGGTGGGTGGGTGGGTGGGTGGATGGGTGAGTGGGTGATGGATGGGTGAGTGGGTGGGTGGGTGGGTGGATGGATGGATGGGTGAGTGGGTGGGTGGGTGGGTGGATGGATGGATGGGTGAATGGGTGGGTGGGTGGGTGGGTGGATGGATGGGTGAATGGGTGGGTGGGTGGATGGATGGGTGAGTGGGTGGGTGGGTGGGTGGGTGGATGGATGGGTGAGTGGGTACATGGACGAGTGGATGGGTAGGTGGGTGGAAGAGTGAACGTGTGGGTGAGTGGGTGGAGGGTCAGATGGGCAGACAGATGAGTGGCTAGATGGACGGACAGGGAGATAGAGAAACGGATGGATGAGTGAAGAAATGAACGGGTAGACGGAGGGACAGCTAGATGGGGAGATGGCAAGGTGGGAGGTGGATAATGAAAGGATAGATGGAGAAACGGGTAAGTGGGTAAGAGGGACGAGTGAATGGGGAGGTGGGTGGATTTGTGGGTGGGTGGAGGGGAAGACGGAGGGGTGGACAGATGGAGAGATGGGTAGGTGGATGGATGGATGGATGGAAGGATGGAAGAGGGGATGGAGATGTGGTCAGGTGGATGCATGGATGAAGACGTGAGTAGACAGGCAGGTGCGTGGATGGGTAAATGTGGCTAGATGAAGGGAGGGATGGATGGATGGGTAGTAGACGGAGAGGTGGCATCTGAGTGGGTGGGTGGGCGGATAGCTAGGAGGAGGAAAGGAAGGCAGGAAGGATGGATGGATATGCAGAAGGGAGCGAGGGAAGGAGGAAGCTTGAACGTGCAGGCAAAAGGCCTCGAACAAGGATTCCTTTGTTAGGAGCACGCGTGCCCAAGTCCTCAAGGCCTCTCTTGGCTTCTTTCTTGCTCTACCTGCCTCTGGCAGCTGTCCTGCCGGGGCCCCAGTCTAGAGCCATTTCCACCCCGGGCACTGCCCTGCTCGTGAGAGGGCGTCTGGCTCCCACTCTGCTCCCAGATCCACCTGGCCCTGCTGCCCCCTGGCTCTGTGGCGTCCAAGAAGACCCAGGGAGCTCCCCCTTCCCTGCATTCCAAGCACCTGACTGCAGCTCCAAGACCACACCCCAGTGCCCCTTCCAGAGTCTTTGAGAGTGGGGGTGGGGTATCCTGCTGTAGTTGCCAACCCCGAGAAAGATGGGGGCCCAGGACGCCTGACTACAGTCGCTGGGGGCAGTGCCACCATATCCCATCTCTGGCTGGCCCCGGTGCCCCCTTGGACCATGCCCACCCAGTGTAGACTGAGGGGCAGGTGGAAGGTGCCAGAGTCCTGTTCAGGCCAGGGTGGGGGCAGAGAGGGGAGCGGTGGACCTAGGGAAAGACCTGAGAGGCACTGGGCAGAGCTGCCCCACCCCTTCCCACAGATGCCCCCAGCCTCTGGCTCTGAGACCCCCACCTTCCCTGGAGGCAGGCGGCGCAGGGGTCCCCAGGCCATCTCAACAGCTGCCTGTGCCGAAAAATTAAATGCCGCTGAGTCACTGCACACCTGTCAGGGTGGAGGGGGCGGGGGTACTTGGGGGGCCGGGCCAGCTGGATGCATTCCCTGGCAGGCGGCCGGGTGCTGGGGAGCCCACGTGGGCGCGCAGCCCCGGGCAGGGGCTCCGAGATGAATGTGGACAGCTGGTGGCCCGGGCTCGGGAGACCCACCAGCCTCCAGGAGGAGGACAGGAGCCGGGTGGAGGCCTCGAGCACCCCTGCTCTGTCCTGGGAATCGGGGCATCGTGGTGTGCCCGCGAAGGGCTGAGGGTCACGGGGTGGAGCGCGCCTACGGGCGCCATGGTAAAATCGCACCAAGGACTGGCAGGCAGAGGGTGAAGCCTTGGGCTGCAGGAGGGGACGGAGCCGGGGTGGCCAAGGTCAGAGAGAGGAGTGAGCTCAGTGCCAGTGACCGGGGGGAGCAGGGCCTCCCACGAGCTGGAGAGAATTTCCACAGCCTTCTGCGGAAACAGGTCACTGCCCACCCCGGGGTCCGGCGGCCACCCTTCCTGAGAGTCTGTCCCGGAGCGGCAAAGCCCAGGTGTGGGAACGGTCCCAGGTTGTGCGACGTGCGTTCCTGGCCGTGGTCAGAGCTGAACTGAACCCACCTGTGCCAGCCCGTGGTAACACCACGCTGCGGCCAGAGGCCTGCGGCGGCAGGAAGGGGCACACGGGACCCCTTGACTCGAGGGCGGCCATGATGTTTCATTAAGTGAGAAAAGCACCTGCTGCTCTCAGAACGTTCCAGCCATCGCCCGCCATGGCTCCGACTGGACTCCCGCCAGGGCGCTCCTCCCTACTCACCCCTCCTGAGTCCCCTGTGCACAGACCTTCCCTCCGCCCAACCCCTCCATTGGACACGCCTGGTGTTTGCCCTTCTTGCTGTTCACCACAGGGCTTTCCCCCACCCCACGTGTCACCCAAGTGGGGCGGGGTTTGGTCTGTGTGCATCAGGCCGTCCCAGCACCTGAGCCACATGGGCACTCCCTGAACACATGACACCCATCTGTGGGCCCCTCTGCCTCTGGAGATCCCCTTGGAATCCTTGATCTCCATCCCCAGAGGATGTCGGGGCCCAGGGTCGGCAGGCGGGTCTCAGGGCCGCCGAGCCCAGCAGCACCACCGGTCCCAGGAGACTGAGGGAAGCCACGGTCACCCTGTCCACGTCCCTTCCCCGTGACCCAGGCATGTGGCCCCGGCCCCCGCCAGCCAACACCTTTCACACACGCTCCCTCCAAGGGTTAACGCCAGGCCCGGCACCAGAGTACGTTTGCTTTTGACATGAAAATGTTTTTTCAGCAGGCCCAGATGCCAGCATTTTTGTGGTCACAGTCAGATGTTTTTAACTACGTTGGACAGAACCCACGACGGCCCTTTCCGTGGCTCTAGCCAGTTTCTGAGTGCTACCTTGAGCCCCTGTCGCACCCCAGGAGGGGGGTCACGTTGGTGCCCCCCCGGCTCCATGAGCCCTGCATAGACATGGACACCCCCAGAATGAAGCCGACCACCCCCCACCAGTCGCAGCAGCTGCCCGGGCAGGCAGAGAAGGACCCTCCCAAGAGTTTCAGACCCCGAGCTGAGCCCGTTGGCTGCCTGAGCCCGCCATCCACCCCACAGAAGAAGAGGTTCCTCGTGCGGGGTTCCTGGCACCGCAGATGTAGCTTTGGAGGTTCCGTGGGCATGCCCAGCAGAGAGGCAGTGGGCACTGGGACTCCCACCCGGCAGAGCCCTGGGCATTCACTCGGGGCTGCCCCAGGTCCCTAAGGCTGAGGGAGCCACCCAGGCCAGGAGGCCGCTGGCACAGACCCGATGGGGCCCTTCCCATGCGGGCCACCCCCTCACCCCCTTTTCTCCACCATGAAGGTAGAACATCAGGCTTAAAAACCTTGGCATCCTTGGGATGCAACTTGAATCCAAAGACAGATCCCCCGTCCGCCACCAGACACGCTTTAGAAGCCTCTGGTAGACCCCTCCCCTCCCCAGTGAGTACTCTCCAGCTTTGTGCAAATGGTGTACATTGGCATTTTAAAGGCCCTGAGAAGGCCTGCAGTGAGAAAACCTAACCATTTAACCCAGCTGATCCCTCACTACCACAGTCTATAGAACATTTTTCTGGATGAACAGGCATTCACACCCAAAGCCCACCATCCTGACCACGCAGGGGCAGGACCGTCTAAAAAGACACCACTGTCCACAGCCTGAACTCCAACCATCCAAAGCCCAGCATCTCTGGCCCTTGGAGCGGGCAGCATGCCCAAACCCCTTCCTCTGCTCCCACCTGCCTCCGAACTCTGGAGAAGGGTCTTTCCGCTCCTCCCCATAGTGTCTGGTGACCCAAGACCTTGGGGGACGGGAATGGCACCGCTGTGCCCTGAATCATGCATGGGGCATGGCTTCCCTTCAAGGGCTCCGCGGGCCACGCCCCAGCCACAGCACAGGGCCACACTCCATGTTCCTGGAGGCCCCATCCAGGCGAGGTTTCCCCCCCCTTCCCCCTTCTGATCCATCCCAGGGCAGCCCAGAGGCCCTCAGAGGCCTTCTCCAGAGGGAGGATCGGGGCGGACGCCTGTGGCACAGCCAAGCCAGATGCTGGGGGCCGTCACAGACTCTGCCACTGGGGGAGGGGCCCAGAAAGCCCTCCATTGTCCCTTTCCCACCAGATGTCCCCCAGCCCCACCCATGCAGACACACATGCGTCTGAGACCAGAGCCCCTGGGATGCAGCCCCCCTGCCCAGTTGTTCGCACCGGCCCAGCTGCCGGCCCCCACCCCCACCCACCTGTCAGATCCCCCGCGCCAGCTGCCCGGAGCCCCTCGCCCCAGGCTCGTCTGAAGACCCAGGCCATTCCCTGTGCCCCAGGCCAGCCCCACTCTCAGCTGTCAGCACGGCCCCTGCCACACGGCCCCAACAGGCGTCCCCGCAACTGACACTGGGAAGCCGACTTCGCTGGTCTCCTCTCCCCACCGCCCCCGGCTCAGCAGAATCCTGTCTGGGGGGAGAGGGGAGTGGACCCCTTGCCACCTGGAAGGCAGGTGACCCGGGAGGGCCACTCCCACCTCTGGTATCACCCACCCCACCAGACCCACCTCCTCATGCTCTCAGTGCCAGCCCCTCTGAAAAGAATGGAGAGATTCTTCCTGCAGGACCTCACCTGGCCCTCGGTCATGGGCTTATTGGTCCATTCAACAAGTATTTGCCGATACCCCTGGGCCCCATGCTCCAGGCATGGCAGTCCCAGCTCCCAAGGACTGTGGCCCCCTGGAGAGAACAGACAATGGTCAAGGGAACAAAAGATAGCAAGATCGTTTCCCAGTGATAATAAGTGCCTGCTGTATGCCTGACCACGGGCTGGGCGTCAGGGAAGAAGGCAGGCTGGAGTGGAAGTGAGGGGTGGGCAAGGCTGGCCTGAGGCCCAACCCGCCCTCCCCTGGCAGGCAGGACCTTGGAGATGGGAGACCCCACCCCCACCACTTGTCGGCCTATGCGTGAGCATAGAAGTCCCGAAGAAAACACCTGAAACAGAGGGGCCCAATACCAGGTGGCAAGAGCCCAGAGCCTTCCCGCCTTTGAACCTTCCTTGAATTCCTGAGATAAGGCCTCCGTGATCTTGACTCAGTCCCATCCACGAATATATTTTCTGGAATTTTAGCATCTGTGTGCATACCTGGTTTGGGCATGGGATTTTCCTATATTTCTTTGCCCGGTTTTGGTGCCTGGTTCTAGCTCATCAGATGCATTGAGTGTCTTTCTGTCCTGACCTGTGTCCTGGAGCACATCGTACAGGGTGAATATTATCCGCTTTTTTTGAAGAGATTATAGAAACCACCCCAAAACCAGGCTGTGAACCTTCTAGAGGAGGGTAGGTGACTGACATTTCAATTTCTCCAGTGGGTTTATGTTTATTAGGATGTTCTGCTGTATATACCACTTCGGTCATTTTTTCCCCCTTGAAACGTATCCATCAGGTCAAGTTTTCAATTTGATGCAAAAGTGTATATCATGATCACTTCTCATTATTCAATTTTCTCTTCATCTATAGTTTTTACTCTATTTTCTTTCCTAACTCTTTGTTACTTCGCTTGATTAAGCTTATCTATTTTATTGATCAATATATAAAGATATAGATTTCTAGAAAAAACTTTTTAAAAATAAAAGTATCTCTGGCCGGACATGGTGGCTCACTCCTGTAATCCCAATGCTGAAGTAGGGGCATCCCTTGAGGCCAGGAGTTCAAGACCAGCCGGGGTAACATAGCAAAGCTTTGTCTCTATAGAACGAAATGGGTTTGTGTGTGTGTGTGTGTGTGTGTGTGTGTGCAAACAACCGTCGTTTTTGATCGGTTATTGATCAATTCTATTTTCATGAAAAATATTTCTGTTTTGCTAATACCCTTCCTTATCTTTCATAACTCCCTTCTTGGTCTGTTTTTGCATTTATTTGGGTGTTTTTCTTCTCACCTCTTGAGTTGAAAGCCTAGCACGTTTATCTTTAGTCTTTTTCGTTTTCTAAAACTGCTATGAACGTTTCTCTGAATGCCTTTCGGTAACATCTGATGGCTTTTGGTACATGATAATCTCATTGGGAAGCCATTCTAGATAGATTTAACTTCTGTTTTATTTTCTCTTTAGTCAAAGAGTTGCTTGGAAGGGTACTTCTTACTCTTCCAGGGGCAGGTGTATCTATTTTTCTGCATTTTTAAATTATGAATTTCCAATTTTATTTGAATACACTGACGTTTGAAACTTCTTTGACTGTGCCTTTGGGGCCCAGCAGGACCGTTCTGGTGAACTTTCTGGGTATAGGGGGGTGGGTAGTGGGGTCTTTCTATTCACTGAGTTAAACCCACTGGTCGAGTCATTCCGTCTTTCACTTGCTTATTTATTTTGCTGGTTTTCCCCACTGTGGTCTGTCACTTTCTAAGAGAGGGTGCTGGAGTTGCCAGGAGTGTTGTCCATTTCTTGACCATGTGTTGGTTTTGTCTGATTTCTTTCTGCCCTGCCCTCTGGGCCCTCCAGGTCTGGGGGCATGCATTCTTCCCTCAGGTCTGGGAACGTGTGACCTCCCCTCAGGTCTGGGGACATGCATTTTTCCCTCAGGTCTGGGGACATGCATCTTCCTTCACAACTGTGGTTGTATATCCTTCCCTTGGGTCTGGGGACGTGTGCCCCTCCTTCAAGACTGGGGAACGGTCTCTGCTGGTGGTTTGAGTTTCTGCACCCCTCTCCTTCCCTTCTCTCCTTCTAGAATGCCTCCGGAAGTTTCTGGAAACCTCACTTGCCACCTTCCCGGCTCTCCCTCTGCCCCGTCCCTCTCTCCTCACGTGCTGCATCTCGGGCGTGCCCCTGGCTGACCCCCACCGCTCACCCCTTCCTTGGCCCATGCAGGGCCCTGTCCCGTTTCTGGGGGTTTCTCCTTCTGTCTCGGTGAGGGGGTCTGTCTTAACCTCCGTTCTGTCTGGAAGCGCCTGACCCCCCGCATCTCTCTGAAGACATCAGCTCTCATCTAAAGCTTTGTCCGATCCGCTTCACTGATGTGAGTCTCTTGTCCCTCCAGTGGGGCCCCTCGCGTCCGGGGACACCTCGCTGGTCCTGCAGCCAGTGGGTGGGTGGGTGTCGGCGCCCGGCTCTGTATATGCTTCCCACTTTCTGCATCCCGGCCGTGTGACTCTGGTGCTGAGGGCACAGCACGTGCAAAGGCCCCGCGCAGGGCTGGAGCACGACGGGTGAGAGGATGGACCCGCGGCTGAGAGCCTGGCGGTGAGGTGGGGAGCATGACGAGATTCATGCGCGTCGGACCCTCATGCCAGCCCCACGGAGAGCCTGGAAGGCCTCACATGGGCTGCAGGGACTGCTGTGGAATCGTGGCCGGGTGTAGAAGCTGGGGGACCCCGGGGGGCTGGCCGCGTGGGCTCAGATAGAGTGGGAAGTCACTGAGAAGCGTCTCACAGAAAAGCCTCGCAAGGGCGGGTCCCAACTGACCCCACACAGCCACCAACCATGTCGCTCCCCACATCGTCATGTGGACGGCCTGGGTAACTTCCAAGGCCTTTGGGAGGGACCTGCATGCTGCCATCCCCAAGTCACCCAGAGGCCACGCCCCCACATTCCCTGCACCCGCAACGCTGGCCATCCCGTAAAGGGGCTTCTCCCAGGACACCCCTTGGCTTCCCCCGATGCTGCAGCCCTGCTCTCCCTCGCCCAGCAAATGCGAATGGGCACCGGCCTCCTGTCGTGGCCCACGGCTGTCCCCGTCCTGATCCCTGGAGCCCACGCGTGTGCCCTGGCGTGACACAAAGGACACTGCAGATGTGAGTGAGGGCTCTTAAGATGGGGTGCCAGATGGGCCCTGATGGTGACTGCAGGCTCCTGGGGGGGAGACAGGACAGTCCGAGTCGGAGGAGGGGCTGGACGTGGCCACGGACGCAGAGTGCAGGGGGTGGGGGGGTGGGGCTGCCTGTGTGGAGGCAGAGGGGCCATGAGCCAGGCGCGCAGGTGGCTCTAGAAGACAGGAAGTGGCGAGAAGCTTCTGGAAGGAGCCCGCCCTGCCGACCCCTCGACCTCAGTCCACAAGGCTCTGGACCCCAGGACTGGAGACAGCAAATGCCTGTGTCGCCAAGGTCTTGGTCACATGTCCCAGCTCCAGGCCCAGGGTCCAGAGTGGGCCAGAAGGACGGGACCTGGCCCTCATGGTGTCCCTCTAGGACATGCAGGTGGGGATAAAGCCACCACGGCAGCATTCATATGTAGCTAGAATTGCATTGTCAAAGCTCAAAGGGGAGCTGGGCACAGTGGATCACAGCTGTCATCCCAGCACTTTAGGAGGCCGAGGTGGGAGGATCACTTGAGGCCAGGAGTTTGCGACCAGGCTGGGCAACATAGTGAGACCCCATCTCTACAAAAAATTAATGGGTGTGGTGGTGCACACCTGTCATCCCAGCTACTTGGAAGATTGAGACAGGAGGATCGCCTGAGTCCAGGTTGAGGCTGTGGTGAGCCGTGAGGGTGTCACTGCACTCCAGCCCGGGTGACAGAGTGAGACTCCAACTCAAAACAAACAAACAAAACAATGACAACAAACAACAAAAAGGGAGCTAAGGGGGACATAACAGTGTGACCCCATCTAGGGTGTCAGCAGGGGTGTCCCAGGGAAGCACCCAAGAGTAGAACACGAGGGGGCGAGTGGAACTCAGCTCGACGGAGTGGAGAGATGAAGAGAGCCTTCCAGATGGGACATAGCCTGTGCAAAGGCCCCGAGGCAGGAAGGTATGTGCCTGGCTAGAGGATCAGAGAGGATGCAGAGGGCTGAGCACAGAACCAGGGGCAGCGGCGTAAGCCCTGGGCAGGGCTGACCTCAGGACGGGGTAGCCCTAAAGGCTTTAAGGCAAGGGTATGATGGAAAAGAGATGTACATTTCCGAGGTCACTCTGAGATCCAGGAAGATGGCATAATCATGGAGCCAGAGGGGGGTGCTTAGAAAAAGAAGCAGAGGCCGGGCTCGGTGGCTTAGCCTGTCATCCCAGCATTTTGGGAGGCCGAGGCGAGTGGATTGCCTGAGCCTGCAGGTTCCAGACCAGCCCAGGCAACTTGGCAAGACCTCGTCTCTACGATAAATCAAAAAGTAGCCAGGCGTGGTAGCGCGCGCCTGTGGTTCCAGCTACTTAGAAGGCTGAGGCTGAAGGATCACTGGAGCCCAGCAGGTCGATGCTGGGGTGGCCGTGAACATGCCGTACTCTCCAGCCAGGGTGACGAAGTGAGACTCCAACTAAAAAAAAAAGAAAGAAAGAAAAAGAAGCAGCAGAGAGGTAGAAAGTGCTCCTGGAAGTATGAAATAAAAGAGGTCCAGTAAAAGACGGAAGTCAGTCTCCCCCAAAGTGGAATAAAGACAGAGAGATGGAAAGTCAGAGAGAACAGCCAAGAAACATGGAGACATAGTCCAAGAAACCCAGTATTCAACTCCTAGAAGCTTTGGAAAGAGGGATGGGAGGAAACATCGGTGAAGGGAAGGACCCACCAAGGACCCCCACAGATAGGGCCAGCCACTGTGTCCAGAGAACCCGCAGATGACGCCCCCAGCCACAGACAGGTGGGTCTCTGGCCGAGGTTTATAAAGATCGGTGCCTCCAAAATTCTGATGGAAAAGAAAACTCTATACCCAGCCCAAGTATCAACTGAGGGTGAGGGCGCAGAGAGACATTTTCAGACACTGAAGAACTTGTGAAATGTTTTCAAGTCACTGCAGAGATTCAAAAAGAAAAACTTAGAAAATGTGCTTTCACCGGGCACCGTGGGTCACACCTATAATCCCAGCACTTTGGGAGGCCAAGGCAGGAGAATGATTTGAGTCGAGGAGTTCAAGACCAGCCTGGGCAACATAGTGAGACCTCATCTCTACAAAAAATTGAAAAATTAGCCAAGTGTGGTGACGTGCGCCTGTAGTCCCAGCTACCCAGGAGGCTGAGGAGGAAGTATTGCCTGGGCCTAAGTAGTTGAGGCTGCAGTGAGCCGTGAGCGTGCCACTGCGCTCTGGCCTGGGCGACAGAGTGAGACTCTGACTCAAAAAAAAAAAAAAAAAAAAGAAAGAAAGAAAAGGAGAGTGTGCTTTCTTTCCACCTCTTTCGTGGAGAACTTGCTCTGGCGGGATGTGGGAGGAAACGGGCAACAGGAAATACAGAAGGTGGAGGCAGACATTCTCCAGGGGGTCGCAAGGTCCAGCCCAGGCAGGAGCAGAGGCCAGGGACCCAGGAGGCCGCCCAGGGGAAGGAAACCCGGGGCTTCCGAGATGGCAGAGAGTTGTGGGGTGGGAGCCAGAACCCACCGGCCGTGGAGAAAGACGCGGAGGCCGGCGCCCCAGCTCTGCGGGTCCTGAGCCAGACACAGGCCTCGCCCTCGTGGGAAAATCAGCGGGCCGGAAGTGGGGGAGGGGCAGTGCGGCCTGCCTTCTGTGGGAGGAAGGTCATGAGGCCCGCCGGGAAGCCCCACGGCAGGCTGGTGCAGGGGACCGAGGAGCTGCCTGGGGCAGGGCACGGGGGTTGCTGGTCATCGGATGCTGCCCCAGGAAGTGAGCCCCGTCGACCACGCCGACACCTGGACACACACTGTCCCCCCCCCCCCCACGCACGTGACTGACTCTCTCAGCACGAGCCTGGCTGAGACTTGAGGCTGACCTCATAGGGGGCCGCGGTGGAGGCCTGAATGGTGGGGAGGCAGGGAGGGGGCCACGCCGAGGCCCCAGGAGAGGAGGGGGGTGAGGCCAGAGGTGGGAAGCCAGGCAGATGCAAAGGGTGATTCCGAGCCAGCTCCCCGACTCAGGGATGGATGTGGGGGGGACGGAAGGGGTCAGGAAAGACCCAGGCTCTGGCCCAGTCACGTGGGGGAGCGCACATGTCCTGCCGTGTCCAGGTCAGTGCTAGGCTCGGAGGAGAGACCGGGCTGGAAATGGAGGCTGCCAGATTGACTGTGTGGGCATGGCACAGGGAAGGGTGTGGACGGGGCCACCCGGCGACAGGTTGCAGGGGGAGGGAACGCGGGATGGGGCCCTCGAAGGGTGAGAGAGAGGGCTGAGCTGGTGCAGAAAGCAGGGCAGGGCGGGTGGGACAGAAGGGCCAGGAGCCAGGAGCTCAGGCGTCCACCCCAGAGGCCTGAGGACGGCTTCCAAGAGGGCACGTCCAATTCTGAGCCGCAGAATTCCACCCTAGGTCTGTCCGCACACTGTGCCGGATCCACGCTACCCCGGGCCCAGAGAGTTCAAAGACTCGAGCACCGTGCCGGGTGCAGTTCAGGTGCCCAGCGGATTCTACTGGCCGGAGAGACTGGACGAGGAGCGGGCGGGGCGTGGGGCAGGCGAGGCTGGGTGTCAGGAGAGGCTGGCTCTGCCCAGATGTACGTCGGTCGGCACGTGGGGACAGGGCGAGGGGTGTGGCGGGCTGGGCCGCAGCCTGGACGGGGATATCCCATGCCCAAGACAAGGTCACAGCGGAAAGCAAGTCCAGAGAGGCGGGAGGGAGGTGTCCCCGAGGCACGTCCCTGAGGCGGGCCTGGGTTCGCCCCTCCCGCTGTGGGCTGCTCGCCGGGCCGACGGGGGAGGCCCAGACCTTTGAGTGCTGGCCGGCTCGGCTCCGTCCTTCCAGGGAAATGGGCGTTTCCTGTGGGAAGGTGCCAGGGCCCCGGGGTGCCGGAAGCTCAGGCACCACGGTGGGGGGGCGGGAGCGCCACCGCCTCCGCCTGCCAGCATCCCGCGGCCTCCGCTGCCAGCGGCCCGCCCGTGTGCCTGAAATTATGCCCTGAACGCTTCCTTCTTTGGGCTAGATGTCGTCGTCATTAGCAAATATTTTCTGAATGTCTGCTATGTACGAGGCTCTGGGAACACGGAGGAAAGTATGTGGACCTGCCCTTGAGGAAGTCAGTGCAGTGGGGCCTCGGACAATAAACCAGATAATTAATTGTCCTTCTGCAGAGCTGGGGGTGCCGAGCTCCTACCCCGGTTAGTCATTCACGCTTCAGTATGAATGAGTCTCTCTAGTGCTTTGCTGCCTAGTGGACCGGACCAGGGCAGCCGCTACTCCAGGGACTGGGGCGAGGGTGGGGTTTGGCACGAGGAGGGGCTGGACACCCCCTTCCCGTAGATACTTCACCAGCTCCCCGAGTTCTCCGGCTGCGTCCCCAGGGCTGCCAGGAGCGCCTTCCTCAGACCCCGCCCCCACCTTGGCCCCTGCGGCCCCCGGACCCTCTCCCCAAGGCCCTGCCCTCCCGCCATCCTGGAAACGATTTTGTTGTCTGCAGAGATGATGTGTAACTGCCTTGAGTTATACGTCTCCGGAGCAAGCGGCCTGTTACCTAACCGGGCCTGGCTCATGCCAATGTCTTGAGTAATTATTGGGGGGCGGGGGCCGCTGGCGGCGGCCAAGCCTCTCGGAGGGAGCGCTATTGTTTCACGTGTCAGCTGTGTCTTGGGGCTCCATTTCGCATCAGCTGCGACTTGGAAGGAGAGCGGGCCTGGCCTTTGAGAAATGAAGCAATCGAGACCAGTGCGGGGGAGGGCGGGTTAACCCTTTGGGCGCCCCCTACCCCTGTGCTGCCAGCTTCCTGGGGCTGCCTGGCAGAGACCGGCCCGTCGGGGGGTCAGAGCCCACAGCCAGGCCCAGCCGCTGCCACTTGGCAGGCCTGACGGAAAGCACTGCACAGCCCCACACAGACAATCGTGGAGACTCCGGCAGACCCGGCGCTGTGGGTGTGCCAGGCCAGCCTTCGAGCCCTTTCACCCGCCCCCCCTGCCGCGGCTTCCCCACAGGTCTCAGCTGGAAGACCTACAGCCCGGGCACCTGCGGTGGGGACGTGCCCTGCTTGGCTCTGGTGCGGTAGGGCTGGAGGGACACCCGGCTTGCCACGTGTGGTCCTGAGGGAGAAGGGAGAAGGGGCCCTGGCCCTGTCGCTGCCTGAGATCTTGCCATGTGCAGGGAGCCATGCCAGGTGCTAGGGAGACCGCACCCTTGCCTTCCTCAACTGCCCATGGCCAGGGGAGACGCAGGCCAGTGGCCGTGAGCCCTGGGCCTGGTCTTCTGGTTCTGGCAAAGGACACGTGACTGATGGGAGAGGGGCTTCTCTAGGCAGGTGACATGGGGCAGCCCTCGAGGACTCTGGACTTCTCCGTCCCTTGGAAGCCACGGGAGGGGCTTAAGCTCGAGCTCAGAGGTGGCACGTTCCGAAGTCACAGAGCTGTGCGTGGATGGGGCGGGATACCGGCCGCACGCAGTCACCTTGTGATGTTGTCCCCAGGCCCCAGTGAGGGACCAGGATCAGGGCGGGGGGGAGAAGGTGAGGTTATCGGTCAGCTGCTGCAGAGACAGTGACAGAGGGGACAGCTCAGCCCAGAGAGATGTCTGCCCGCACGGGGTCCCAGCCTCACAGCAGCCCCAAGCTGACTTCCCAGGCAGCGTCCTAGCCTCGGGCTCCCTCTCTCTGCCCTGGGACCACCACACGCGGCTCTGTCCCGTGGCCCCCAGGGCTGCTACTGCAGCTGCCATCACGTCTGTGTTCCAGCAGTGCAAAGTTGGGGAGAGGAACACAGGCCCAGCCCCTCCCCCTGAGACCCTGCACAGAAGTCACCCGCGTCCTTGCCTTCCAATCCATGGCCGCAATGCCACACACGCCCCAGCAGGTGCGAGTGCACCATTTGCAGGAGCCCCCCAGCTAAGTCAGGGGAGAGTGGCCGCAGGGCAGTTGGGCCAATTTGTGATCTTTGCCAGAGGACAGGTTCCACATAGCTCAGAGGCCAGGTGGATAGAGCTCAGACCAGACCTGGACAGTGGTCCCACAGGGGTGTGAGCAGCCAAGTGCACGGCGGTGCCCGTCCTGGGATGGCGAGGGTGGACAGACAGGAGGTGGCGACAGCTTCCTTCAGGACGTGTCAGATTCGAGATGCTTCTGAGATGACGAAGTGGAAGGGTCAGCGCCGGGGGCCCCGTGGCCTGGTTAGCCCAAGCATGGAGGCCGGGCACCACCAGCATGTGGAGGGAGGACAGCCACCGCCTGCAAGGGTCAGACCAGGACCAGACAGCCACCACGCACGGCCACGCAGACCAGGGCAGATGGCCACCACGCCTGGAACTTAGAGGAGGTAGCCCGCCTGCGTGGAGCAGTAAAGCTCCAGGTATGTGGGTCCTGGGAGCTGGAGGGCTCATGGGAGGACCGGATTGGAAGACGCTGAGATATCAGGACAGAAGACAGCCCCAGATGATGCCCACAGGGTGCTGGTAGCAGAGCAGTGATGTCAGCATGGAAAGCCCAGACGGAGAGCTGAGGCGCTTGAGTGAGTCCTCGGGGTGGCCGTGACACGTGCACGCTTGCTTACTCCCGCCCCACCGAGGGCCAGTAAAGACAGAAAAGGCACATAAGGGTGCAAGGCATGGGGGTCAGAAGACTGGGAGGAAAGACAGAAGTTGGCCAAGAGAGACATCTGCGGAAGATCAGAAACTGGGAAGCAGAAGGGCAGTGGAGACGGACCTGGGCAACTAGGGGACCCAGACACTGAACCCCACAGGACGGAGCCACCAAGAAGGAGGTGGTCCCCCGTCCGGGACTCTGGCTCCAGGAAGGGCTGGGCAGGAGCTGCAAACAGAGGGGTTTTCATTGGCACCCAGCCTGGGTGGGCAATGTCCTCGGGTATTGCCCTAGCCCAGCCCAGCCCAGGACAGGAGGTTTCATCCCTGGAAAGGCTGACCCTGAGAGGTTCTGGACTGGGGACTCCAGAAGCTGCTGTGGGCAGGGCATGAGCTATCGTGGCCAAAACATCAGGGATTCAGTGAATGCTTTTGTGCAAAAAAGTAACAGCTCCCCTGTTCCCCCCTCAACTCCCAGAATGCCCACTTAGGGCACATTATTGTGATTCAGGACACCAGCAATAAAGTAGATACTCTTAAGTTCCCAGAGAGAAAAAGTAGGTCACACTCAGAGGAAACAGAGAATCAAAATTGTATCAGACTTCTCGACAGCAGCCCAGGAAGCCAGCACATGATAGAAAAAAATGCCATCAAACTTCTGAAGGAAGGAAAAAAATTACTTCCGATCTAGAATTCCACCCCCAGTCAAACTCTTGGGTATGAGTATGGAATAAAGATGTTTTCAGACATGCATGGTCAGAAATTGTATCTGCTATATGTCTTTTCTCAGAAAGTTATTTGAGGATGTGCTCCAGTGAAACGAGAAGGAAAACCAAGAAAGAGAGAAACATGCAATCCAGGAATCACAGGGAATCTGAAACCCATCCATCCTCCCCAAAAATACTTCTGCTGGGACTCCGGGAAGAAACTTCCAGACTGCCAGTATTCTCAACAAGATGAGCAGAAGTTTTATAATTCTTGCAGAAGGTTCAAGAATGAGCTTGTGACTGACATTTTAAAAGTTGACCAAAACCTAAAGGCAATTTATAACCCCAGGAAAAACCAAAAGCTGTCATCATCAACAACCATATGACTCAGCTGTGTGCAAGAATAAACTCTGGATCACTCATCTTCTGTATCAGACAGTCGCTAGATATTGTCTGAAACTGAAAAAGCAAGGAACAGCCACATAAGCATGGAGTTTAGAAATACCAGGATGAAGTCAAGAGACTGATGAGAGAGTTGAGCAGTTGCTTCTGGGAGCGGGAATCGGGAATAGAGGACAGAGTCCCCAGGGAGGGTCATTCCAAGATGGGTGCTCTTCAGATGGGTTTGCTTGCTGGTGGGGAGAGGCCAGAAAGAGTGAGGGCGTACCACTGGGTCTGAGGCAGCAGGTATGTGGGTGAGAGGCAGGACGGGTGGGCCTTTCTCACTGCGTGTGGACTCAGGGCTGCTGAACCCTACGTGGGAGCCCTCTGGATGGCTGGGGCCGTGCAGGCAGGTGCCGCGGGGAGTGGAGGACTCTCTGTTGGTCCCCTCCCCGCCTTTAGCCAGGGTTGACAGAGGTTCCGGGCTCCTGGGTAGGAACCCCAGAGCTGTGGCCTGAGGGATGCCTCAGACGGCTTCCAAGGCCCCAAGATCGAAGTCACTTAACAGGAAGCACACAGGCTGTGACCGCCAGAGACGCGGGTCCTTCCAAGGCCTGCCAACCACGCCCTGTGTCCCCCCAGCCCAGGCCCAGTGTCCCAGGCACCTCTTCCTCCCGGCCCCGGGAGCAGGAAGGGCGGGCTGGGAGCTGCAGGATGGGGCCTGAGTCTCTCATCAGCTCCAGGGTCAGCCGGGGCCAGGTGGGCTGGGGGCCAACCCAGAGTTGCTTCCGGGGTGGAGGCCTCCCCGCCCTTCCACCCACCTTCCGAGCATTGTGGGCCTTCCCGGGAGCCCCCCAGGCTCTGCTGCCCTCAGACCGCCATCTCCCAAGGCCCTCCGGCCACGCACCAGCACCCTGACCTCGCGGCCACACACCTGGGCCTCCCCCTCCCCGCCATCCCTGTACCAGGTGCCCCAGCACGGGCAGGCCCAGCCCTCTCCAGGCCTCAGCCTCCCCGTCGGGAAGACGAGCCGTCAGGAGCTGACCAAGGAGTCTTTGGGGCGGCAAGGGTGTCCTTGCAGTCTTGCCGTGGCAGGACAGGGCAGGGCTTTTCAGCACCCCCCACCCCCTACCAGCATTGCCCACCGGGCAGCCTGAGGGAAGGTTCCCACCCTCTCTGTGCCTCTGTTTCTCGACCTCTAACAGGCCGTGGGGGCTACTTTCCAGGTGGCTCTGAGGACCAAAGGAAGCCATTCGTGGGACGTGTGCAGAACGATGGCTCTCCACCATGACCCGCCGACACAGCCAGTGCAGCCCCTGGTGCAGGCTGGGATATGGCCCAGGGACGGCCCAGATAAGCCTGGAGGACACAGAGCCCATGGTCCAGCTCCAAGAGTCGTGCAAAGCCCAGCCCACCCTGCACGTTCATGAGGTGCTTGGACCAGTGGCGAGTTGGAGATGACCAGTGGCAGGTTAGAAATCACCCGTGAATGGGGAAGGACGGGTGAGTGCCTGGTAGGCCCAGAACAGTGTGGGGCTGGCCAAGGCACTTCTTCCTCCAGGAAGTCCTCCCTGACTGCTGGCACACTGGAGGTTCTCTGGGTCCCTCTGGTGCCCTCCACCTGGGGCCAGATCGAGCCCCGATCCTTTTCTGGACTCAATCTGTGTCCTTGCTGGGCTCTCCCAAGGGCAGGGCCTGGATGGCCAGAGCTGCTGTGTCCCTCTCTGCCTCTCCCCCCTTTCTTCTTCCCCCTCTATCTCCCTCCCCGTACCCCGCCGGAGCCCTGGAGGCAGGCACAGATGAGGGTGGCCTCCTTGGTGACCCCTAGTGACTTGGAGCCTCACCTGTGCGGGGTCCAGGATGGCAGGTGTGGGACCTTGAGCTGCAAGCGGAAGGAGGAAGGAGGCCCTGCCTGCTCACGGAGCTTTGCCCCAGGCCCGGGCAGACCCCACCTCCACGGCCCCCTGCAAGGCGGGCTACAGGTGGGCCCTGGGACAGCAGCCCAGCCCCTGCCTCGGTCTGCCAGGCAGGCAGATGGCTTTATTGTTCCCAGGACTCACTCCAGCCTGGCCAACCCTGTCTTCTTCTCCCTTCCCCGAGGGAAGTCCCAGCCCCGTGGCATGCCACGGGCGCTGCCCGGTGTCCTGGCAGATAGGCGGCCACTTGGGGAGGGCTGGGATGCTGGCCTAAGGAAGGGAAATACCAGCAGGCTGGTGCGGGGAAGGGAAGACCCAGAATCGCCACGCGGGGCCCGGGCAGGAACAGCGGCTTCCAGGCTGGGGGTCCAGGGACCAGCTGCCGTGTCCCTTCCTGGGAGTGGGACTGGTCGGAGTTCTGACCTCCAGGGCCATAGGGGGGTGAGAGGAGCCCACTCTCCCCTGGTGCCTGCTGGAAGGGATGCTGTGGCGCCCACCCCCCCACCTCCCCTGTTGCAAGGTGGGGGGCAGATGGGACGTGGTTGCTGCCCACACCAGGGTCCTCACAGGGTCAGGCAAGCCCATGGGAGCCTACCTGGGAGTGGCCAGCCCTGCCCGGGAGCCTGTCCCCTGCTGCACCGCCGCCATGAGCCTCTGGAGAAGACAGTGTCCTGAGTGACCCAGAAGTGGGTGTGGGGTGAGGCCAGGACGGACGTGCCGCGAAGCAGGGGGGGCCTGGGGCTTGTGGGGAGACCAGGCAGACGTGCCCCTGAGACAGGGAGGCCAGGGGACGAGGAGACCAGGTGGACATGCCCCAAAGCAAGGGAGGCCAGGGGATGCAGGAGACCAGGCAGATGGGCCTTGAGGCAGGAGGAGGACACTGGGTAAATGTGCCCGGGCTAGGGGAGGCCAGGGGACGAGGAGACCAGGCCAAGGAGCCCGAGGCAGGAGGCAGCCATGGTCAGGCTGGACTTGCCTAGGCCGCAGCTCCCGTGCAGGAGATGGTACTGTACCCACTGCGGCCAGCAGGGCCTGACCAGGCTCTGTGGGGTGAGAGCCCTGCCCTGCTGGGGACCTCCGCTTTCCCCTCTTGGCCTGGTCCCTCCCTCCAACCCCAGAATGTCCCGTGTTCCCAGCTGGGGACTGTGTGGGCCATGAGGCCAGTGACAGGAAAGGGGCACGCCCCACACTGGGAGCAAGGCTGCCCTGGGAACGCGGGCCAGGCGGCTGGGGAAAGGCCGGGGAGGCCAGCCCCAGCATCCTCTCCATGTCCAGATGGGCTGGAGCCCCAGCAGCTTCCTGTCTGACCACCCTGTTCCCTACCTCCCCACCCCCCGCCCAGACCATCAGCAAGGGCGTGGGCAGGAACAGCAGCACCCCGCTTAGCCACAAGGAGGGTGGCAGCCACAGCCGGCCAGCAGGAGGGCATGGGCAGAGGTCATGGATTTAGGCAAGGATGGACAACAAACTGGTGCGTGGCGTGGCTGGTGCCCATGTGGTTGGGTGTGTGGCGTGGCTGGGGTGTGGTGTGGCATGGCTGGTTTGTGGCATGGTTGGTACCTGCCATGGTGGGTGCCCACGTGGCTTGGTGCATGTATGGCTGGTACATGGTGTGGCGTGGCTTGTGTGTGGCATGGCTGGTGTGTGATACGGCTGGTGGGTGCCGTGGCTGGTAGATGTCATGGCCAGTGGGTGGCATGGCTGGTGTGTGGCATGGCTGGTGGGTGCAGCGGCTGGTGTGTGGCGTACCTGCCACGGCTTGGTACCTGCTGTGACTGGGTGCCCACCGTGGCTGGGTGCATAGCGTGGCTGGTGTGTGGCAAGGCTGATGGGTGGCGCGGCTGGTGTATGGCACGCCTGGGTGCTTCCTCGGGGCCACATGCCCACACGGGCAGATTATGGAGTTGCTGCCCAGGTGCAGTGGCGAGAAAGCAGCTTGGACCCCCCCAAGCTGAACTGTGGAGGACAGGGGACTTACCGGGGAAGATGGCCAGTGCCCAGGTCAAGTGGGAGGTGGCGCAGTTGGACACACACCGGGCCTACCAAGGAGGAAAGCACCACGTGGGCGGGAAAGAGAGGGGGCCCTGGGAGCCCCTGGAGCCTCCGTAGCTGGAGGCCAGAGAGAGGCCCTCACGCCTGGTCTCACGTCACATCCGCCGTCCAGGCCTCGGGGCCTGTTTCAAGGCCTTCTCGATCCCCCAGTCATGACGCATGCAACATGGGAGCTGCGGCCCCCACCCCAAAGACTGCAAGCAGAGACGGGGAGGGGCCTGGTGTCGAAGGAAAGCTGGGGCAGGGCAGTGTGGCAGGGCCTCGAGAACAGCGGGAACAGCTTGGGAGGGTGTCATCTTGTCACGGATTGTGGGACACACCCAAGTCCCCACCCCGCACGCTGGGCTCGGCCCAGACAGGGCACAGGGCAGGCCCCCTGGCGGCCTCAGGTTCCAGGGAGGGAGTCGGGCCTCGGCGGATGGAAGTCCACCCCGACTCTCCCCTCCAGAAGCCAGAAAGGGGGCTGGACTCCAGCCCCCACTCGGGGCCCCAGGCCTGGCCTCCCACCTGGCTCCAGCCTCAGGGGTCTGAATTCAGGGAATCCTGTCCTGGGAGTGAGAGCCCAAAGCGGGGGCGGGAGGCCCCGTCCTGGTCGGGGGCCCGGGGGCCCGGGGCCCAGGGGCCGGGGGGCTGCCGGCCCATCTGGTTTGGCCACAGCTGCAGCCCGGCCCCGACCGGCTGAGTCATGGGGCCGCTGTCACCAGGCCAGGACCGAGGCGGGAACGGCAACGTGGCCGGACGTCCTGGCACCTGGGGGGCGGGCTGGGCTCCCCGGCCGGGACAGCTGGCAGTACCTGGCTATTGCCCACCTGTGCCCTGGCTCTGAGGTCCCTCCCTGTCCCTGATCCCCGCACAGGGCCCAGCACGGCTCCGGTGGGCGTCTGCCTCCAAACCCCGTGCACACACACACACACACACACAGGCCAGCCCCTCGGCGGTCACGCCACCAGCAGACACGGCGCGAGACCCTTCCGGCCTTCAGTGACCATTCTTCACTCAGCTCACCCTGAGAGTCTTTATTGAGCACCTACTGTGTGCCAGGCACTGGTACAGCAAGGACAGAAGCCCCTCCCCCAAGGAGCCCACCCTCTGCCGAGACAGAGACAGAAAACAAGAAACAAGAAAACACCAGTGATGTAGCCCCAGGGGGAAAGGGGACATCTCTGTAGAAAGGGTCCGCCGGAGGGATCTGCGACCCTCTTCAGAGAAGGAAGAGGCAGCCTGGGATTCGCAGAGGAAGAGCCTTCCTCACTGCGGCAGCAGGTGCAAATGGCCGGTGGCAGGATCCAGCCGGGAGTGTCAGGGAATGACTGGAGGCTCATCGGCTGGGAGAAGATGCCCAGATCAGGGCCAGGAGGTGACGAGTGGGGTGGTGGGTGATTGACTGGGGGGGGTCGGTCAACGGATTCAGGGGGTCGTAGGAGGCATGGGTTAAGCCCACATGGAGACCAACGGCACAGGAAGGCACAGAACTCCCCAAGGAGGGGCCACCGTGAAGTGGCTGTGGGGCAGGAGGCTTTGCCCGCTGAGGAAAGGGGCGTGTGTTCCAGGAAGTGGGGCCAGCTCGTGCCAAGGTCCTGTGGCAGGAAGGATCCGGAGGAGCCAGCTTAAGAACAGAGAGGGCAGTGGCCAAGGGGACACAGGTCCAGGCACAAGGTAGGGTCCTAGGGACAAGATCGGGGCTGCATCTTTATCCTGAGAATGGGGGGCACCTCCATGGGCTTCATCCAGGGCAGGGCCAGGGCGGTGTGGTTAGCTCAGCAGACACCTATGCTTTGGCTGCGGGAAGGAAAGGAATGCACGGGGGACCCAGGGACACACGGGGGACCCGGGGACCTGTGCGGCCTGTGGAGTTGCCGTTGTCCTGGAGAGCAATGGTAGCAGCTTGGGACAGGCTGAGGGGCCGGCCCAGAGCCCCCTCGCCCGCGTTCAGGAACATTTGGGTGCCCTTACCATGCACCAGACGCAGGTCCAGGTGCGGGGCCTCCTTTGCACACCAGCCTGACTGCTCGGGGCTCACGTCCACCGGGGACGGGAGTCCAGGTGCGAGAGGGTCCACGTACAGGAACACATCTGAGGACGTGGGTGCCACGCTGGAGGAGGAGGCAGGGTCGGGCTGGGGGCGGGGAGCGGAGCAACAGGGCCAGGCGCAGGCCGGGCCAGACCACCACCGGGCTGGAGAAGGGGGGTCTGGCGTCTGCCCTGAGTGAGCCAAGGAGCCCCAGGGGCTGGAGCCAGGGACGGGGCATGGGTCTGACTTCCACTAGGGGTCTGGGCTGGAGAAGGGAGGTGAAAAGGGGGGGTCTGCAGCCCACAGAACGGCAAGTCTGATTGTGGATTTTTTTTTTGAGTCGGAATCTCACTCCGTCGCCCAGGTTGGAAGGAAGGGGCATGCTCATGGCCCAGTGTCGGCCTGCTGGGCTCCGGCGATCCTTCCGCCTCAGCCTTCCAAGTAGCCAGAACCACAGGCATGAGCCACCATGCCCGGCTAACTTCTGGTTGATTGTAGAGACGAGGTCTTGCCAAGTTGCCTGGGTGGGTCTTGAACCCGCAGGCTCAGGCCATCCACTCACCTCGGCCTCCCGAAGTGCTGGGATGACAGGCTGAGCCACCGAGCCCGACCTGACTGTGGATTTTCAAGGATGGAAGGGGGCTGGGGGCTTGGGTGGGGGAGAGAGCCAGCTGGGGGGAGGTCCTAGGGATGTTTCTTTGAACTGCCCAGGCCCTGGGTTAGGGACGGGATGTGAGGCAGCCAGGCCTGGCCAGAGAGCCCCTGCCCACCTGCCGCCGTGGCTGGCCTGTGTCGCCACCTGCCTGGGGCTTGGCTGTGGCCACGGAGCGCTCACTGGCTCCCGGTGGCAGCAGGGAATCCAATGCAGGTGGGGCCGTGGCCACGACCAGCACAAACACGGTGGCCGCGCTCCCTGCACCTTGTCCAGCCCGACCTGTGTTCTCACTCACCCAGCCCGGAGGGAACCGGCCCAGCCTGGGACTGCCCGAGGTGGCAGGTGAGTGGCTGCCCTGGGCCCTTGGACAAGCCACCCCTGCCCAGCCCCCGCAGGTAGGATGCCCCCGAAGCCCATCGAGGGACAGGCCGGTGGGCAGGGGGGTTCCAGGCCCCCCGTCCCAGCCTGGGTCTCCCCCACCCCGCCCCCCGTGGGGCTGGGCAGTTTCCAGGCCTCTGTGCGTCCGGCCCCGCGCCCAGGCCCCATCCAGAGAGGAGGGCAAAGGCTGCAGAGTTGACAAGGAGCTGTGTGCCCTGGGGGACCCTGACGCAGCCCGCAGTCCTTCCATGGCCTCTCTCCTACTCTGAGGTCCACACAGCCACCTCAGCAGGGCTCAGGAGCGCCGTGGCATGGACCGCTCAGGGCACATGTTGCCGGCCCCACACGTGCGAGAGGGAGGAGGCGGCCACGCAGCCAGGAGGGCGGGGTTACGTGGCACCCGCAAGGGCGTTGACTGAGCACTCAGTGAACGTGACAGGGTTGCGGACCAGGTGAGGGCAGTGGCCGGGGAGAGAAGGGACAGAGGGGAGGCCTTGTGCTGGAGCCAACGGGGGAGAGAAAGTGGCAGGGCCGTGGCTGGGGAGGACATGGGCTTTTGTTCGGAGTACAAAGGCGGGTTTTCTTTGAGTTCTGAGCAAAGCAGTGCCAAAAATTTACCTCCCAAAATCAAAATATTAGCCATACATGGTGACGCACACCTGTAGTCCCAGCTACTTGGGAGGCTGAGGTAGGAGGATCGCCTGAGCCCAGGAGGTCATGGCTGTGGTGAGCTGTGATCACGCCACTGCTCTCCAGCCTGGGTGACAGAATGAGACCCTGACTCAAAAAAATAAATAAAACTTGGACTCCATGGAGCGATGGATGACTGTTCCCGGCAGAGGCAGCCATGCAAAGGCCCTGGGGCAGGTTGGAGAAGTGCTCTGGGTCTGAGAGGAGGGGACGGGAGGACTGAGTGAGGGGCTGGCAGGGGACCCGGCTCAGGGAGGGGCTGGATTTCACCCCTGGAGCAGTGGAGACTCCTCAGGGGTCAGCTCAAGCGGGAAGAAAAATGTGGCCACGTGGTTAGAGGCCACTGCACGGTGCTGGCAGACAATAGAGGGGCCTTCACTCTGTGAGCTCCAGAGAGCAAGGGTCCCACCAGGGAGACCGTGAGGGGTGCGGGGAGGCCCAGCCATCCGTCGCGGCCTGTGGCATCAGTGTCGTTTTCTAGGACAGCAGGCTGGGATCGGGGTCTGGGAGGGACCTGAGATCTCATGGGGGCCTCTGAGCTGAGAGGCTGGAGGCCTGCGTGCCCTAGGGGTGGGGTCCTGGAGCCCAGAGCGGGGGACAGGGGCGTCCTCAAGAGGTGTCGGGCGGGTCAAGGTTCTGCTATGCCGACGATGTGATGGGTCCCCCCCTGTGGTCAGCCTGGAGCGTGGTGCCAGTGAGGGCCTCAGGGCCACAGGCGCCCATCGCGGGCAGTGGCTGGCAGGGCGGTGTCTATGGGCAGCGGAGGGGGCGCCCCCACCCCGGCCTTCTCAGGGGAGCAACTTGCTCCTGAGGGGGTCAGCAAAGACTGTCCCAGCCCTGGCAGGTCCCAGGAAGGGTCTTACGGATGGCGCTGCCTTCCATCCCGCGGTCACGCTGTGCCCAGACCCTGCGGAGGGTGAGGCTGTCATGGCCCGGGTGTCTCAGCCAGAACAGAGAGACACAAGGGACAGCATTGAGCACATGCCCCTAGGCCTGCAGCCTCTGAGCGGACGTGTCCCCTCGACAAAGCCCACCACGGATGCCAGGGCCAGGGCACGAGGGGCTGGCACATCGCCGCCTTCCTCCCTGTCCAGCCTGGACGCTGCCTAGGCAGAGGGCTCTGGGGGATGGACAGAGTGGCTGGTGTGTGGGTGACCGTGGGTCCCAGAGATGGTGGCATCTGCCTCTCCGTGAGGAGAGGATGCCTGGTGCCCACCCGAGCCCCAGGCTCTGGGAACCGCCGCTCGCCCTCCAGCTGCACCAAATCGTGGCAGGGTTGGGGGAGGGGGGTGCTCACCTCCGTGGCACCCACAAAGGCCCAGGGGCATGGAGGCCCAGGCAGATATGCTCGATGCTTTGGCAGGCCGGGGAGCTGTGGGGTGGAAAGCAAAGGGATTATGGGAAATCGCGTCTGGCATGGTTTGTGTACACATGGCCTGCCACGTACTCAGGAAGCCACAGGCCCACGTGTGCATGTACACGCGTGTGCCTCCCGCCCTGCGTGCCTCTGGGACACAGCAATCCTCCACCCAGCCTCAGGCTGCCTGGCCCGCACATGCAGTGGTCCACGCACGCCGGTCACCCTGATAGCCAGGGTCGCTGGAAGCTGGGCTCGCCCCTTGATTGTGCCATGCTCTGCCACGGGTCTTTGTGCCTCCGCTTCTGCCATCCTCACCGCATCCTCCTGGAGGGAGTATGACCTCATTCCCATGTTAGAGCTAGGAAAACTGGAACTCAGAGAGGTGGAGTGACTGGCCCAAGGTTACCCAGCCAGGAGGCGGCGGAGGCAGGACCTGAACCCAGGCGGCCGGCCCAGACCCGCTGCCCGCCATGCCTGGTGCACGCACCCCGGAGGAGGCGCCCTTACTCCGCCCACTCAGCACCCCAAGGCCCTCCGCAGCCCAGACCTGGTGGGAAAGCCTCAGCCACCAGGAACACGGTTGACTCTCCTCCCAGAGTTGCAGCTCTGAGACAAAGCCGTAAATGCGGCTGCACGCCCGCCATGAGTCACGCGTGTGAGGCATGGCTGCCCACGGCCTGATGGCCAGGACCTCCTGTTCACCCCAGGACGGTCGCCCTCTCCCGCCCTGCCCCCAGGCAGGGGGCTCTCCGGGGGCTCTGGAGTCAGGCCCAAGGCCAGGCAGCAGTGAAGGCGGCCAGGCTGCAGTTCACAGAGCTTGATGCTAGTGGGAGGGACACCAAGGTGGAGCAGATGTAGCCAGTGCCGGGCGCCTGTCTGAGGACGCAGCCGAGGCTGGGCCATGGCAGAGTGTGGAGATAGTCTGGGATGGGGGAACATGAGTGAGACATGATGCGGCGTGGCCTGTGCAGGCGTCAGAGGCCCTGAGTCAAGCGCAAGCTGCCATGTTTGAAGGACAGCAGGGAGCCCTGGAGCACAGTGATGGAGGTGGCCAGGGAGAGAGAGGTGGGTCTGGTGGCCTCGGAGCCACAGAGGGACTTGGGTTTCCCCTGGGCGCGAGAAGGGAGTGACCTGGTTTGTGCTTGGAAAGGATCGCCATGTGGAGGTCACTGGGGAGACCAGTCAGTAGGATACTGCACCAGTCCCAGCAAGAGAGATTGGCGGCCTGGCCCAGGCCAGGGCTGTGGAGAGGCTGGTCAGGCACTGCGGGTCAGCAGCCAGGGGGAGGAGATGGACCCAGTGATGGCCCCTGCACACCCCCCTCCTGTGGCCCCTTCTTCCTGCAGCCCCCCTGGTGTCTGTGAAGAGGGAGGTTGCCCCCCTAAAGGATGTGGAGATGAGATCTGTAAGCCCCAGGCACACGGTAGGACCCCTCTTACCAGGCCCGTTTTGGCCTCGACTCCTCCCTGTCCCCTGTGATCCTGAGGTAACAGGTGCCCCCCCGAAATCCCACCCCAGGCTGGACAACATTGCAAATTTGGTGCCACAGGGGTGGGAGGAGCCTGGTGCCAAGAGCCCAGGGCTGTGTCGGCTTGCCCCACCCATGCGTGGCTTAGGTGGCCCCAAGGGGTGGCCGTGCCCTGCTGTGCTGCGGTCAGCGCTCCCTCGGGCCGAGCAATCCTGGCTGGGCTCCGGGTCCTGCGTGTCCCACCGCATGCCGGGAGCCCCTACTGCCCGCCTCGCAGTGCGCGTGGGAGCCAGGGCTGGCATCCCACCAACCACGCCTGGTGCTAAACATTCTGAGTGTTGCCCGGGTGACTCGGTGACTGTTGGCTCTTCGGGGCAGACGGGTGGAGGGCTGAGGCGACCTTTGCCCTGGGACCCCACAGAGGGTCCTGGGCCGTCCCTAGGGGAGGCCCCGCCTTTAAACACTGACCAAAAGGGTCCCTGAGTGAGCCATGAGCCGTGTCCCCTAGCGGCTCCAGCCCAAGCTGACCGAGGGCCCTCTCGACCTCTTGGGCACACCCACAGTTGCCGGCGCACCCATCTTTCCCCGTGCCCCGTCTCCCCCCTACCCTTGTCTCCCTATCGTTCCTGCCCATGGCTGGCCAGTCTGGCATCCACCAGGCCAGGGCTTTCAGCGTCCCAGGTGGAGCTCAAGACCAGGCAGGTTTTGCAAAAGTCTCCCGACAGACTCTTGTTCTCGATTTTCTTTTGAAAACAAACTCATAACCACATCAAACAGGAAGCCCGCTGTCCCGGGCTCATCACTGCTGCCCGGGGCCCTCTGACGAGCCGTTGTTCCAGTTGCCTTTTTCTCTTCCAAGGCTGTGAGAGTCTCTTGTGGTTATAATTTGGTGAGTCGAGGCAGGGCACAGGGGAGCGTTTGTCCGCTTGCCCTTCTCGTCACTATCAAATTGCAAATAATGCCGCGAGCTGCGATCCCCAAAGCTGATCTGCCCCGGCGGCTCTTGGGGAACCGGCCTCAAACCCAGACCAGGCCACAGAGGATGGTGGCTCCTCCCAGCACCTGTCCCCACACTCCTCCCCATGCGGGAGTCTGGCCAGGGACACTCTTTCGGCCGGTTCAGGCACTCAGGGGCCGCCTCCGTCAGCCCCAACACCCAACACGTATGTGAGATGGCAGAGCTCTGGCTCCGAGTCGTGGAGGAAGAACACGGGGCCGTCGTGTAGAAACTGAGCTCTGGGGCTGAGGGGATCCACCCTGGAGCCCAGGCCCGGCCCGGCCCGGCCCACAGGAGGGCTGGCGGGGCTGCCGCCAGGCCTGGAGGAGAGGCCCCCTCCACTGGGCTACTGCAAAAGCCCCAGCCACCAAGAGGCAGGGCCCAGGAGAATAAGCCCTGGGCCCACCTCATGCCCACCCTGGGGTCAGGAGGAGCAGCCATGGAGCCCTACACGCTCCTTCTGCCTACTTCCACCCGAGCGAGGAGCAGCTGGGGAAACTGAGGCCCCGCAGGACAAGCTCATCTTCCAGCATCCGTGCCCAGGTCTGATCAGCCTCCCAGCCCTGCCTGCCCACAGCTCACCCCACAGGGGGCCCCACCCAGCCACTGCCACAGGGGGGCTGGGCTGAGGGCACAAGAGGGGTCTGGGTGGGGCGGGGCAAACTCAGAGGCCAGAGCAGAGGAGGGGCAACAGGGGCCCTTGGGGGAGGTTGGGGTAGCCTTGGGGCCTTGGCACCGAGTTGAGCCACCACAATCCAGGAGGAAGGGCGTGGCTCGGGGTGAGGGGTGGCCACACTGGCCTGGCCGAGGGGGCGGGTGCCACAGGGCTCAGTTGTTCCTCCCACCTCTGGCGGCTGAGAGGGCGTGTGAGAGAGAAGAGCCCTGCCCACTGGGCTTGGGGCTGGGACGGGGCAGGCAGCCAGGAGCACCCAGAGGGCCCTTGGTGTGACCAGGAGGACCCCAAGGACCGGACGCTCTGGAAAGACCCCGGGGGTGACCAGATAGACTCTGGAGGGCTCCACGAAGAGCCAGACCATCTGGGAGGCCCCTGCGGGTGACCAGGGAGACCCCGAGGGCAGCTGGGAGGATCTGGGAAGAACTTGCAGGTGAACGGGGGACCCTGCAGGCAGGTGAATCTGGGAGGACCCTGTGGGTGACCAGGGGACCCTGAGGGCAGCTTGGAGGCTCTGGGAGGACTCTGAGGGTAGCCAGAGGGGCCCTGTGGGCAGTTGGGGGCACCCCGGAGGACACTGCAGGTGACCAGGGGGATACAGGCAAACTCTGCAAGTAGCCCGGGGGCTTTGGAGGGGATGCATTTGGCTCGAGGACCCACTGCATGATTTCTCCCCCGGCCCCCAGCCCTGGCTCCCTCGGTGAGGCCCAGACCTGGACTGGCTGGGGCCCTCGTCCTGGCCTCCAGGGTCCTCTGTCTCCCACAGCCCGGGTAGTAGGAGCACGTCTGGGACCAGAGACCCCCACAAGCCCCTCGAAGCCCCACCAGCACGGGGGAGCTCCGGGGACGCCCTCTAGGGTCCCTCTGAGGCAGGCTCAGCCCGGGGGCCGCCCCCACCCTCCCACAGGGGCCGGGGGCCTCTCCACAGGTGCCAGGGCTCCAGCCACGCCTGCAGCCACCACATCCTGCCTGTGGCCCGGACCCCTTCCCACTGCCCTTTGTCCTGAGAGTCCCCTGTAAAGGCCCCTGCGCCCGTTGGCACTTGTGGGACAGTGACAGATGTTCAAGTGCCGTAAAGTGAAAATTCACGAAACCACAAAATTTCATCTGTGATGTATTTGGGGCTTTAATTAATACCAAACCAATTGATACGCAAGCTGGGGCTTGCAGCGAAAGTGACGTTAGGCCACGCAGGGCCAGCGTCGCCCAGTGCCACCAGCCTTGGGGGCCCGGGGGACCGGGCGGACGTGGGACACGAGCCCAGGCTTCTCCCCCAGGGGCAAGCCTGGCTGCTATGCACACGTCGGTCCCTGGGCCTCAGCTTCCCCATGTGGACCCTGAAGCCTGGGCGACCTCCCCGCCCCCACCCCAGGGCACAGGCAGGCCGTGGGACTGAGAGAGGCCACCCGCCAGCAGCAGGCTTCCCCCCATGGGCCGGGGTGTCAGTGACCATGGTGGTAGCCACAGCCAGCGGCCCTGAGCGAGGCCTCTCGTTCCTGGGCCTCAGTGTCCACATCCGTGGGGTGGGTGGAGGCCTCTGTGGGTGGTCCCCAGCGGCTCTGCAGAGAACGGAGGTGTCCACATAACCCCAAGGGAGCAAGCGCGTGGCCCCAGGCTCCTGCCCGGTCAAACCTTTCCTGCAGAGTGCTGTGTGATGGGGCCCCCTCTAGGCCATCAGACCTCGGACCTGCAGCAGCCCCGGGCCTGGGCTGGGGTGTCTCAGACTCAGCTGCCGCCTCCTAGAGGGCAGAGCAGGAAGGAGAGCCCGGGAGCCTCCATGCTTGGCCTCTGTGCTCAGCCTCCGCCACCCAGGCCCGGGGAGTGGGTCCCTGGGTTCCTCCTCCAAAAAGGGCACAGGCCACCTCCCAGGCAGAGGTTCTGGGAGAGGCGTTCTGGCCTTCCCTCAAGAGACCTCTCATCTCAGCCTCCCGGTCGGCGATGCCGGCCACTTTTGCCCAGGAGAAGGGAGGGCTGATGACCACAGCACCGGTCGTTTGACACGGGCCTGGGCCTGCCGGGGAACCCCTCAGCCTCTGGCCAACACAGGCCTGCACCCACCTTGCCCGGCAGGACCCTCCCTGGGGCCACCTTGTCCACGTGGTCAGCTCCCTCGCTGCCTCTGGCCGAGTCCTCAGCAGGGTCCAGGGCCCAGAGGGCAGGCACGTCACATGCCATGTGCCTATCCTGGTGGATGGTGGCCACAGCCAGTTCCTGCCTCTGTGGCCTTGGGGCCCATGGGAGAGCCATCTCAGCCTTCTCTGTGCCCATCACGGTCCACCCCCCACCCTGTCGTACCAGTGCTGGAGTCCCTCATCCTCCAAGAGACCCCCCTGAGGAAATCACCCCAAAGACCCCACATGCCCCGACCCTGTGGCCACCATCTGAGCCGTATGTCTTCCCCAGACCCTCGCTCAGGCCGAGACCCCCAGGCCCACCCTCCTGGGGGAGGAGTCCCCAGCCTAGACCCGCTCCCCTGCCCCTGGGTTGGCCCTACTCCACCCAGACGCTGCTCTGAGGGCTCGGGCTTTCCCGGCAGGGCCTTCCTGCGTGCCCGTCAGCACCGGGCAGCCTCTCCCCATCCCAGAGCCAGGTTTCAGCCCCCCTCCCCACCCCGCACCGACGGTGCTGTTCCCCCTGGAGTTCTTGGGTTCTTGGGTCACCTGACCCCTGCGAGCACCTCCTCTGTGCCGTGTGCATCTCAGGTCCTGTCCTGCCTCGACCTCCCCGCCAGTGCTGAAGGGCAGCTTCCACGCCCCACTCCCCCTGCCCCCACTCCCCCTGCCCCCACTCCCACCCCCTACCCAGCATGTAGTTTTGTGCAGAACCCGGAGAGTGCTTGGGGGCACTACTCTGACCCACAGGGGTTGGTGAAAATGGGGTTTGGAAAGATGGTGGTGTCCCCGGTGAGGTGGTGCCGGTGGTGGGGGGTGCAGGGACAGGACCCTCCCACCCCCATGCAGAAAACACCCCGGAGGCACCACCAACCCTGGGCCTGCAGGGCCCTCCTGGAAGTGGCCCAGAGCACCCCTCGCCCATCTAGCAAAGCTCACGGCCTCTGTGCCTGCCTCCTCCAGGCTGAGCAGACACAGTCCCAACCTCCCTTCGCCCCCGAGGCCCCCAAGCCAGGCCCCAAGAAGCCAAAGGCTCCCATGGACCCACCTCCTTCAGGACTGGGTCCCTGCACAGACCCCGCCATGCCCGGATGCTGCCCAGGAGGCCTGACCGGAGGCACAGAAGCCAGCCAGCAGTGGGTGGGAGCCCGGAGTAGCCCCCCACCCAGGAGGAGAGGAGAACCCCCACGGAGTCCACACCTGCGTGCCACACATGGGTCCCGGCACACAGGACACGTACCGCCAGGGGCGTGCATGCACATTTCGCACGCATACAAGAACAGCCGAGGGCCTCACCGATGCCCGCACTACACTCACCTGCAGCCGGCTGGCACCACCCCTCCCCCTAGGCCCAGATCCCAGGCCCCCGGGCCGTCCGCAACTTGAACCACCTCCCACCACCGACTCTGTCCACTTTTGTCCCTGCAGGTGACGCAGCTGGACCAGAGGCTGGTGGTCATCACGGACATGCTTCACCAGCTGCTTGCCCTGCACCAGGGTGGCCCGCCGGGTGGCCCCCTGAGTGGGGGTGGGGCCCAGGTCTTGCAGCCCTGTGGTGATGGCGGCTCCATCAACCCGGAGCTCTTCCTGGCCAGCAGCTCCCTGCCCACCTACGAACAGCTGACCGTGCCCCGGAGGGGCCCCGAGGAGGGGTCCTGATGAGGGCCAGGCGCAGGCCTGAGGGGGACCCCAGAGTTGCCCCACCTGGTCCTCTCAGCGGAGGGCACCCACCTGGCCATGGCCACCTCCCAGAAGGTCCAGGGAGAACAGCCCCTCCCTCCAAGGCTCGAGATGCCCCGTGCGCCATGCTGTCTGGCACAGCTTGAGCTTGGGGGCTCGCCGAGGCCACCTCTTCCCGGCCAATGGGTATCAGAAGTCGGCTGGGTGTGGGGACCCCTCTCCAGTCTAAACCGTCACCCCCAGCGCCCTGGCCCCCACATCCTGATGAGGACATCACTTGCACAGTGGCTGGGACACGGCAGTAGGGCTGGTTTCAGGTTGTCCTCTCCCGGCCTGCCCCATGAATACCTAGGAAGCAGCACAGGCTGAGAGCGGGCCCATGCCCCATGCTCCTTGCCCAGGGGGAGAGACAGAGGAACAGCCTGGACAGAGTCTGTGGGTCCCCTAGAGCCCAGGACCCAGGGAGCCAGCCAGCTAGGCAGGGCAGGCCTAACCCGCGAGAAAGGACCAGGATCCGCTCAGAGAGCCCGAGATTCGACCCCATGGGCAGGAGACTGTGGGGCTGAGCCCCAGGCCACAGCGTCCAGCGAGAGGGACAGGCCTGCCACCCCCTCCCCTCCCAGAGCACACCACCGAGTGGGGCATGTCCGCCTCCCCGTTGTGGCCTGGCAGCTTCTACCCATTCTAGAGAGGAGGGTCGGTTCCCTGACTCACGCACTGCATGCGGCCTCTACCTCCAGCCCTTTGCCCCGTCTGAGCAGCTGGACAGAGCAGGGAACCATCACATCCCCAGGCCAGCCACTGAGCGCCGCGGAGTCACGATTCTACACAGAACGGGGGTTCCTTCTGGGCTTCACGTCTCATAGAAATCAGAATGATTTGTGGTGATTTGGAATCTGTTTTAATGAGTTTCACGGTGTGATTTTGATCATTAATTGCAGGCTTTTCCTAATAAACGTGGAAGTCACTGGCTGGTCTGGGCTCTCGGCTCGATTCCTGGGGCAGTGACGGGACTCGGGACCCACCCCCTCCTCAGCCCAGCTCCCTCCCTGCAGGCCCTGCCTGAGCCCAGGAGAAGCCGGCTGCCCCTCCTCCACTGAGCCCCCACCTGGACAGGAACCCTGAAACTCCCTTGGGGGCAGGTGCCCAGGAGGCCTCAAGACGGGGTCCCCATCCTCCGAGGAGTAGGCCAGGGTTCAGAGACCAAAGGGGCTTCAAGAGGCCGGCCCATCTGTGTGCTTCCTGGTCTGGGCTCTGGCAGCCCCGGGGGTGGCCCTGGCCACAGAATGTGGCCGCAGGCCAGGCTCGGTGGCTCAGCCTGTCATCCCAGCATTTTGGGAGACTGAGACAAGTGGACTGCCTGAGCCCGCGAGTTCGAGAGCAGCCCGGGCAACTTGGCGAGACCTCATCTCTACAATAACTAGAAAATCAGCTGGGAGTGGTGGCACATGCCTGTAATTCCAGCTACTTGGAAGGCTGAGGCCGAGGGATCGCTGCAGCCCAGCGGGTTGACGCTGGGGTGGCCGTGAGTGTGCCACTGCACTCCAGCCTGGGCGACAGAATGAGACTCCAACTCAAAAAAAAAAAAAAAGAATGTGGTCGCGGTTCCATCACTGCCTGTCTCCCAGCAGACCCTGCTCCCCGGGACAGGTGGGCTCAGTCCGGGGCTTGGTCTAGCTGGGACCATGGTGCTGGGGCACCCCCGCAGGGATGTGCTCAGGCCTCTCCGTCTGCCCCTCCCGGGCCCGGACCAAGGATGCACACGCCCCCTTGTGCAGGATCCCAAGGGCCGACTCCGGAAAGGGCTAGACGCTGGCAAGGAAGGGCCAGGGTCCTGGGACTCCACCTCCCTGTCAGTAGCACAAGGCTCCCTCAGCCTGTCCAGTCCCCCAAGCTGGAGGGATGCTCAGGACCACCCCCACCCTGCCTCGTGCCCAAGGTGCTCTGCACACCCCCTCCTGCAGACAGAGTGCGTGCCTGCTCACAGGCCCAGGCCCTCGCCCTGTCACAACCTCAGCCATCAGACCTTTTCTTGGTCCTTCCAGATGGCATCCCCCTCCGGCTGGTCCTCCTCCGGGGGCCCACCCTGAAACCACAGGCCGCCAGGACTGGGGGCACCTGAGACTTTGGGGCCAGGGCTCTCGAGGTGGCAGGGTGCAGCAGTAGGGACACGGGGTCTGGAATCCCATGAGGAGTGGGGGGTGATGCCCTGTGGAGGGGAGGCCCTGGGCCCCACGCCCCACCAAGCCGCTGCACCTGTAGTTCGAGGGGCTCCTGAAAGCCCAGCCCTAGCTCCTGCTCATGGGGTCTTGGCATCTGGCCCGGCCACGCTGACCAGGCCGGGGCAGGGTAGAGGGGCGGCGAGGACCTCCCAGGCCTCCCAGCCGGCACCCACAGGGAAGGCGGGACAACGATCCAGAAAGGCAGGAGCTGTTGTTCCCCTGTTGGGTAAATATTTGTGGAAACCCTGGGATGCGGCCGGCCGGAAGGCAGGGCCCACCGCGGCGCCCCAGGCCCCCGCCCCAGCCACCCGGGGGGACCCCGGCCCTCGGGGGGCTCCACGGGCCGCCCGTCTGGGCAGGGCGTGGCCCCTGCACCCAGCCCTGCTTTGTCGTCCGTATTATCGACTGAGCACAAAGTGCCTGAGTACTTCACTCCTGGACGGGCCATTGCGGCCCTCTCGGGTGTGAAATGCAATTTACCTGAAATAAAGCCCAATTATGGAATTAGCTAATTAAAGCCGCGGCGAAGGCTGGGCCCGGCCGGCCGGGCGCTCAATGCCCGCGGGTGCCCGCGGTCTAAGGGAACAGATGGCGCCCCGGCCCGCCGCGCCGGGCACATTCCTTCAGTCCGTCCCCCGATAAGTGACCTAGACAGCACACGACCATCTGGTGTGTGGCACGTCCTGCGGGCCCAGGACAATGGCCCGGCAGACCTCTCCGCGAGAGGGCCGTCGCCCGGGCAACCGTGGCATGTGCATCCCCGGCCCATTCACGGCCCCCTCCCTCCGCGCCTTTCTTCGGGCCCTTTGTGGGCTCGCCCGGGCTGCCTGGCTGCTCGGGCTGACAATATCCGTGAGTATTTGTCCCCGGAGCCCGGCCTTTGTCTCCAAATTGGGCTCCCTTATTGAGGTCCTCGGGGTCCAATGGGTGCCAGGAGCATCTGCCGGGGGTGACCGGGGGAGGGGCCGCTCCCACTTCCTGGGCACCCACCTCCTCCGCCCAGCTTCCCTCCCCCACGGCTGCCCTGGGCCCGCCCCTCGTGGGCACCGGGCGTGGCCGCAGGGAGGCCGGTCTCTGGGGCTGGCGTCAGTCGACTCTGGTGCCCCCATCTTTGGGCCAGGGGACCAGGAGGAGGAGGAGGAGGTGAGGGTAGGGCAGGTCTGCAGCCCCTCACCTCCCACCCCTGCCCTGTCTGTGAAACGGATGGAGACATGCAAGCTCAAGGCTTAGGCCGGGCACACAGTAGGTGCTTAAAAAAGGAAGCAAGTCAAACCACCTGGGTGGGTGATGCCGGACTCCGCCTCCTTCATGCAGCCTGCCTGGCCAACCTGACTCCCAGCTCTTTCTTGGACCCTCCTGTATCCAGCCTCACCCCTTCCCTCGCCAAAGTCCCCTGCCTGTCCCCGTTGCTAGGCTGACCTATGAGGCCCCGAGGGCTGTGGCCCCACTGCTGGCCCAGGGCCGCCCTCGGTGGAACCCAGCTTCTCCAGACAGGCCGCGCCCCCCCTTCTCTTCCCCACACCCCGTATCAGGCCACCAGTCTCTGGCAGGTACAGCCCCGCCCCGCTCAGGACCTCTTTGAGCACCGTCTTGGCAGACAGCGCCCACCTGGGCTGGGGGCAGGAGCCTGCCCACCGGCCTACCACGGCAGGAGGGGCTGTGCTGAGGCTTCTGGGTCCCCGGGGGTACTGGGGCTAGGAGTGTCCGTCATAGGCCTGGCCCCAGCTGGGTGCTCAGAAAGGGTCAGTGAAACTGAGGAATAAGACGGAGATTTGGAAGCGGTCACCCGGCTTTGCACGGGCCTCAGATGTATCGGGACCCAGCAGGGCGACACCAGGCGGCACCCTCTGAGGGACACCCAGGGGCGGGAGGTTACCCTCTGCCCCTGGAGGGCGGAGGATTAGGCCAGGCGGTGGCAGTGGGTGCTGACAGCCGGGTCTCCTGGGGACACCCCACAACAGCCCCACACCTGTGGCCACCCAGGGAGCCACCTGCAATGACGGGGACCGCCGCTCCTAACACAGTTTGAGGCGCCCGCCCCAGCCAGGCCCAGGCCTGTCCCAGGCAGCCCTGGACCCAGTGGATCCTTGGAAGCGTTCACCACCCTCAGTCCCCAAAGGCACCCCTGCTCCACTCTGTCTCTGAACTCTTCTTGTGGCCTGGGAGGCTGGTGAGTTGGGGAGGTCAGCCCTGTGGCCCGAACCCTCTCCTGGCCCTTGGCCACTGTGAATCCCCACCCGACTCAGCCAGGGTTCCCGGCATTCAGGCCTGGAGCGTGCTTGGGGCGACCAGGGCCATGTGCAAAGAGCTTCCACTTCCACTGACTTCTAAGTGCAGGGGGCCGGGGCTGGGTTCCCCGGGAACACCTGGACCCCGCCCAACCCCAGTGTACTGCAAAGCCTTGGCCAGCAGGCCCCGAGAACCCCAAGGGCAGGTGACATGTAGGCCCACAGACGGCAGCCTTCAATCTCGCCAGCCACTGCCGTCCCTTCACCTGCTTGAGTGGGCACGGCCTCCAACCCCACAGACCAGGCCTGGGCAGAGGGAGGTGAGGGGGCCTCTGCCCCCCCCCAGACCAGAGACACTCGCCTAAGAAGGGTCCTCCCTAAAGCAGAGTCTGACCAGTTGGGGACCGGGACTGTCACCCCCATCCCGAGGCCTCCGAGGCCAAAGCACCAGGCCCTCCCCACCCCGATCGCAGTCCCTGGCTATGTGGCAGGAAGCACGGGCCACTCTGGCCCCAGAACCTTTTCTCTCAGCACGCGCCTTTGTGACCTCCTAGTCCTGATTCTGCCACTTGGCCCTCCTCTCAACACCCCTGAGAGGCACCAGGGGTCTCCTGCAAACTCCACCCCCCCAAATCCCCCATGACCCAGGGGCCTGGGTGAGGCAGGAGATGGGGTTGACCCTGCTGGACTCCAGGGAATGCATGGCACCTCTCCTCCTCTCGTTCCCAGACCCTCACCTGTGGCTTCCAGAGGGAATAGGGCTGCCCTTGGTTCCTAGAGTCCCACCAGCCCCACCCAGCCCCACCCGTCCCCTGTCCCCAGGCAATGACCCTTCAGTCCCAGGAGACACAGAAAGCGGGCCCAGAGCTGACCTGGCATGGCTCAGTGGACATAGCCCCCCTCCTGGTGCTCTCACGGGGTTGGCCATGCACACCCAGCCCTTCTGCTTCCTGGAAATGGACCCAGGTCGCAGGCATGAGAGATCTTGTCACTTGGTCATGGGACTCCCACCTGCCCAGGACTCCAGAAGCCCCCAGCCCCCTCCCCACCTGGCTCGGGGCGAGCCTCCATGCCTCCAGCCTGCAGAAAGCATCACAGCTGAGCAAAATCAAAGCGGGGCCATGGCCACCGGGAACCAAGCCTGTCGGCCCCCTCCCTCCTGCTGGCCCAGGGAGCTGGTGACAGCCGTGAAGCCATGGGGAGGAGGTGGCAGGGCACCCCAGGGGGGAGAGATGCTCAGAGGAGGGTCTCAGGGGCCCAGGATCTCCCCGCAGGTCCCAGTGGGGATGCTGAGGCTGGGCGGGGCCAGGTCCAACGCAGCACCTGCCTGTGTGGCCCCGCATTCCCGTGGGCGGCACCTGCGTGACTTTGCACCAGAAACAGAGGAGGGATGGGGCTTCCAGCCACAGAGAAGGCGGGCGCTGCAGCCAGAAGCCGAGGAGGATGGCTGAGTCAGAGAGCCTGCCTCTCAGGGTCGCGGCTGGAGGCGCCAGGTCGGAGAGAGAGATGCAGGCAGTGCCCATCCTCCCTGGATCTCGGTGGTCGCCCCATCCCAGCTTTGTAGCGTCAACGGCAGAGCGCTTGCGTTCAAGGAGACATCACAGAGCCCCGCTCCAGGGATGAGTTTGCAGTGCTGGGAGGCCACGTAGGTATTCCGCCCTCCAGCCTGGCCACGTGTCCATCCACAGCCTCCACACAAACCCTGCCTAAGATGCAGGTGTCTGCAGACACTGGAGATCCACCGGGACGTGTCGTGGCCGGGCCACCAGGCAGTGCCTGGCTCAGCCCCGGTGGCCCGATGGGGCCAGGCCTCGGCCGTCACCGGTTCTCCCAGAATGGCCGAGGGGTCCCTGGGGAAGAGAAGCCCCCACAGCATGGCTGAGATGCCAGTTTCAGGAATCCTGGTCCACAGTGTGCCTGCCAAGAACAAAGGGCTCAGGGTGAGGGGCTCCTGTGTGTCCCTTGGATGGAGGCAGGCAGTCCCCAGGACCTCAGCATCATAAGACGCTCCTGGGGGAGGGGCCGTGGCTGCGCTGGGTCCCTTGGGTGGAGGGCAGGCCCCAGGACCCCAGCAGGGTCTCAGGGAGCTGGACTTCAGCGTCGTCTGGGAAAAGGGCCCGTCTTGGGCACGGGCAGGAGGCCCCTGGAGGGGCCTTCAAAGCGAGGTTGTCAGGACGGTGGCTAATGTCATTAAATAATTTCAAAGGGTCTTAATCAAATCCCCTCTCCCGGCCGCAGGAGTGCGTCAAAGGACTCGGGAGCGGAGGAGAAGACGCAGACAATCGCCGGGACTTCCACTTGACCGGCTGCCCCGCGGCCCGGGCCTCTGGGCGCTCGCTCCGCCTGCCTCCGTTTCTGACCCTAAGCCAGGCCTGCCTCCTCTCCAGGCCTTGTTCCGTCGGGCAGCTTAGCACGCGGGGATGCACCCACATGGCCCAGCTCAGGGAGAAGGTGCCACCCCATGTGGGCGGGCAACGGGGGTGCTGCGCCCACCACTCCTGGGGGGACCTCTGAACCATCCAGGTAGTTGCGGACAACCACCACTTGCAGAAAGGGAAACTGAGGCATAGACCAGTCGCAGGCTCAGGACTTCAAAGCCTGAGATTCCTGCACACCTGGGCCAGGTCTCCTGACCACCGTGCGCCTCAGTTTCCGCATCTGTCCAAGGTGACTGAGACCACGTCTCACCCCACATGGCTGGGACGGGCTGTAAGTAAGGCGAGGCAGCACATGCGGTGGGTGTTTCTGGAACGTTCCACGGTGACTCGGGCCCTCGATCCTCAGGGGTCCTGCTGGGGTCAGTCAGAATCCCACAGATGTCCCAGGCCTGCCCTGGACCTTCTTCCAGGTATGGGCCACTCTTCATGTATCTCCAACACCCCAGCGTGGGCTGGAGCCACCAGGGCCACTGCCACCCTCCCGGGGCTGGCCCGCAAGGTGGCGCTGCCGTCCCCACAGCCGCCTGCCATCTGGGCTGGCAACGGCTGGCCGTCCCCACGCACTGGGCGCCTGGACCCGTGGGAGCCTCCCATCTTCGGACGACGGCCCGGCGCGTTCAGTGGCCCCCAGGTGGAGATTCACCGTGCCCAGCGTGTGGCCACTGCAGGCTGAGTGAGGTCCACACTCACACACAGACACACAGCACATACACCGCATACACACACACACACACACACACATACACACTCCCAGAGCTGTCCCTGGGCCCCAGGGCGAGGCCAGCCTGACCCCCAGAGTGGCCTCCAAGCAGGCAGACTGGAGGCTCAGCAGGACCTCCCCTCGGACTCCCCCAGTCGCCCCGCCCTGCCCGTGTGACACAGAGCCTACATGGCTATGACCACCGGGCGCTGCCCCCAAACACCCCGGGGGTCTCACCCAGGTGGGGGCTGCGGGCAGGACACAAGAAGGAATGAACAAATAAACCGGCTGGAAACCCTCCCAGAAAGGGGTTTTCAGCCCCTCCCAGCACCCTCACCCCTTCTCCAGCCCCACGACGGGACAGGGAAGCAGGACAGAGGCCTCACGGTGAGTGTTCGCCCAGCCAGCTGGGGGTGGACATGGCCCACGTCATGCCACTGTGCCCGTCTGACGGGACAGTAGCGAGACTGACAGGGTCGCACAGCAGCAGCCACACGCATCTGGCTCCAGCCTGGACCCCTCACCACAACGGAGGTCAGGGACGGTGGCATCCTTGGGGAGCTGAACCCTTTCGTGCAGTGAGCCAGAGAGGAGGCCACCAGGGACGCCAGCCCAGGGGACCCCCGGCCTTCTGCTGAGGGCTGCCCTGGGACCACGCCGACACCCCCAGATGCCTATGTGAGTGAAGGTGACCGTCCCTCACAGCCCCCACAGCCAGGGTCCCCCCCGAGCCCCGAGCCCCCTCTCTGCCACTCCGATGCCGTGTCAACCTCAGCCCACTGTGGTTCCAGTGTCACACTTCACAAGACTCCCTCGAAAACACGTGATTAAAACGGTGTTTCTTTCATCTGCCTTCTGGCAACTTGACTCGCAGCCCAGCCAAAGAGCGAGAAGGTGGAGAGAAGCCGTGTCACCCCTGCACCCCGCGAGCACCTATGCCCCCCGCCCTCAGCTCCCCCGCCCCCTGCGTCCCCCTAGACCACCAGCCCCAGGATGAACTGGCAGAGTTCTGCCCTGAAGCGCTCCACGCACCCCGCGTGCGCCCAAGTGGCTTTGGTTACCCGGCGCCTGGCTGGCCTGGCCTCCGGAGAGCCCTGCCAAGGCCTGGCACCGTTGCCTCTGGCGGTCCCCCTCCCTGCCAGCAAGTGGAAGAGGATTTCTCTGATGCCGGCGAGGCCCCGCTCCCCCAGGAAAGGGCTTCATTGCCCCCCGCCACCCCCGGCCACTGCCTGGCTCAGGAGAGACCCCGGCTCCAGGCTGTGAGGTCACCAGGCCCTCCAGAACCCACCTGCAGCCGCACCAGTCCAGGAAACCAAATCCCAGCGGCAGATGACAGCCGCGGGTAGCAGGCCAGAGTGCCCATTCAGCCCGCGCCGGGGCTGGCCTGGCCCAACCTGGCGGCCACCTCCCCCACCGGGGCCCTTCCATGCCTGAGCACAGGCCTGGCCCAGCTCACGCTGCCCAGACACAGGGCCAGGCTGGGCCCCAGCCTGGGTGCCCAGGACAAGGGTGAGGGTGGATGGGGACAGTGGCAGACAGCAGGCAGCCCAGAGCAGGCTTCAGGGACCCTCCAAGTCGAGCCGTAACGGAGATGCCCCTCTTCTGACACGTATTGCCGTGCCCATTGGACAGATGGGGAAGCCAAGGCCAGAGTTTCCTCACCTGCCTGGCCAGGTGGGGCAGCCAGTCCCTCCTGTCACCACCTCAGGGGTCCATCTAGGTGAGCAGGTAAAAAAGGTGACCTGGGCCAGCGCTGGGCTGGACAGCAGCCCGCAGGGAGGCGAGAGAGGCCACGCATGGGCTCTGTGGCCCCATTCCACAGACGGGTAGCCCAGGCATCAGTCTAGGAAGAAGCTGGCACAAGGGCACTGGGCCCTTCCTGTGGGGCGTTGAGGACAGAAGGTCCCCCCTCCCGTCTCCACCATCCTTTGGGAGAAACCGAGTGTCTTGGGGTCTTGAGACCACCCCCACAGTCGGTCTCGCCGGCCTCTCGTCGCCCGCCCCACACCCGCCCCCAGCCCCGGCCTCTGGGGTGGAAGGGGCCTTGCTTTTCCAGCCCAGGCTGCAGCAAAGCCCCAAGGACCCCGGAAGGAGAATGGTCGTCCCCGTGGTCTTGGGGTCCCATGGAGGCAGCAGAGGGACCGGCCCCAGCAAGGCCCGACGCCCCTTCCCCAGGCAGAAAGGACCGTTTCTCTTCCGGAGGGTCTCCGGGCAGACAGGCTGCTTACAGGCCAGGCAGGAGGAGAGAGATGGAGGGGACAGGGACTTGCCCCGGGCTCCAGCCACAGGGGCACCAGCGTGGGCCCGTCCCCGCCCCGGGCCAGCGTCACCCCCAGGGGCAGCCAGGCCTTCATTGCACAGGGCATGCCCAGACACTGCAGTAGGCCGGCGTCAGGCTCCTCCCAGGCTGCCCAAATCCCCTCCAGAGCACCAGGCCCCGGCCGGGACCCAGCCCCCACCCCAGAGGCAGGCCTGTCTTCCAAAGGCCGGCCACGAGCTGCCTGCCACTCAGCCCTTCTGCCCGGCTGCTCACGCTGAAAAGAGCATTCTGTGGCTGGGAGGCATGAATGTCAGGAGGCAGGCACTGGAGACCCAGGCAGGGAGGCCCAATCTCCAGGTCCCGACACCCTGAGGCTGCGCCCTGGGTCCTCCCAAGTGCCCCCCTACACCCCCCAAACCGGCCCGCCTCTGCTTCTCAATTTAGCAAACTCCTACTCAAACTCCAAAACCCAGAGCAAGGGGCTCCTCTTCCACGACTTGGCACCCCCTGCAGACATCGTCTGTGTCCTTGTAGCCGATGTCTCCTCCAGACAGGGCAGCATCTCCCAAGTGGGTAAAGGAGGGAACACGTGGCAGGGACTAGGAACGGCCCTGTAGCAGGAAGCCGACTGGGGCTGGACCCACAAACCCCCGGGGCATGGAGCAAGAGTCTGTGGTCCTGCACGACAGTCTGTGGGCGGCTGGGACTGGCCCCAGAGTGTGGGAGCTGCCCACCAGGAGTGGCGGAGGAAAAGGAAAAGGGCCCCCCACCCACTTTCCCCACGGGCCCGCCCCAGCTCCCGTCCCACAGACCGGCTGGACCGCAGGCCCTCAGACCCCCGGGACTCCGGCCTGTGCGTGCCCGCTCCCGAGGCTGGTGTCTGCTCCCGGGCCCACCCCACATGCGGACATCTTCCCCACAGGCCCCACGCTCCCCGGAACCCTTCGGCCCACTCCCACGCCCTTATCATCTGGAAGAAAGCGCCGGAAGGGGCTTCCACATCCTCTGTGCCTCCGTCTCCTCCATGGACACACCTGCAGGTTCAGACGCTGGGGGAGCCGGGCGCTGGGCGCACATCCCCGCACGGCCCCGACCCGGCAGACCTGCACAGACTCACACAGACAGATCCTCACACGCAGACCACAAGGACAGACCCTCACGGACAGACCCGCACAGACAGACCCCAAACACGTAGGCCCCGCACGGACAGACCCGGCGCAGGCAGGCGGGTGCCGACATCCTGTCTCTGTTTTGCTTCTCGGACACCTCACACCCATCACCGGGCCTGATGTGCCTTGTTCTGCTTCCAAAGAACACCCAAGCGCCAGGTGCCACCATACCAGACCCCGCACCCCCCAGCGGCCCTGCGTAGGTTACTCTGCCCCGTTTACATAAGCAAAAACGTAAGGCCCAGGTGGGGGACCCCCCAGCTCCCAGGTCAAGGATCCTCATCCCATCTCACATGAGCAATCCCAGGTGAGGCCGGAGTCACCCAGCCGCCTCGCAGACAGGAGACCCCTGCCCTGGGGATGGTCAGCAGCCCAAGTTGCCATACCTGTGGCCCCGGTGCAGGCTGTGACGGGACACTGCCATGCCACACCTCCCTGCCTGAACCCCCATCCAAGGGATGGGCGTTTATACCCTGGGCCCTGGACCCCCCATCTCTGAGAAAATCAGTTGGCAAAGTCATTCTTATTAGAGTGTCATTGACTTCCAGTTTTTAGCTGGCTTCTTCTGACAGTACTTGCACCCCCACAAGGATAACCTGAGAAGGCCTCATCTGGGCCCGAGGAATGGGTTTCTTGGCAGATTGGAGACATTCTGGCCCCTGCTCAAGGGGACTACTTAAAGGTACCCACAAATCACAACCCAGCCTGCTAAGACCCAGCCCTTGGGCGAGGCACAGTGGCTCATCCCTGTCATCCCAGCCTTGGGGGAGGCTGAACTGAGAGGATTACCTGAGCAGGGGTTCAAGACCAGCCTGGGCAATTTGGTGAGATCTCCTCTCTACAATAAATCAGAAAATTGGCTGGGCATGGTGGCTCACGCCTGTGGCCCCAGCTACTCGGGAGGCTGAGGCAGGATTGTCTGAGTCCAGCAGGTCAAGGCCGCGGTGGCTGTGAGCGTGCCACTGCCTTCCAGCCTGGGCAACACAGTGAGACCCCAGCTACAGACAACTGAGACCCAGCCCCTAACTACATCAGCCTCAACCTTCGTTACCTCTGAACAGAACCCCAGACCTCAGCCCCACCAGGCTGGCTCCAGGCTGGCCAGGGTCCCTCGGGCCTCACTCAAGATTGGGCTCAGGCCTTCCTCCTCCAAACTTGCTCATCACCCTCAGGCCGGGCCAGGGACCTTCACCCCAGCCCCTTCAGATGGGCCAGGAGCTGGTGCTGAGTGGACGGGTGGGACGAAAACCACAGATGGCCCCCGCCCTGGGCAGCGGCGCCAAGACGCCTGCTGGAGACACCACGACGTCCTCACACTGTCCTCTGGGCCTCACACTGACCCCCAGGCCTTTGGGAATCCCAGGGGGCCACGGAGGTTTAACTTGGTCCACAGCCCCTCGTGGGCAGCCCACCCGGGGGCCTTAGAGACTCGGGCGCCCGCCAGAGGCCAAAGTTTTTAGGAGTCCCCATCCTGGCCTCCTGCCTCCAGGCCCCTTTCTGCAGCCTCAGCTGTACCTGCTGCAAGTCCCAGGACTCCTCTGATGCCCCCTACAACCCCTGCTATCTTCAGGGGCTCAGCCTCCTAGGGCCCCGAGCTCTCATGTATCACCCGCGGTCACCAAACTGTAAGGCAACCGGTCCGTGTCCAAAGAGTCCCCTATTTTCAAAGTCCATAAGCGTCAGGAAGCGGCCATTTCCAAAGACCTGGGACATCAGTGACCGTGAAAATAGACAACAAAAACTCGTTCAAAGTGGCCAGTGTTCGGCCTCTCCCCATGTGAAACTCCCCGGCCCCCACTTGCACACACCCCTCCCCGCACCCGCCCCCAGGGCTTCCGGCACCCTGCGAACCCCTCGTGCAGCCAGGCCGGGCAACACGGGGCCCCGCGCAAGGATGGGGCGGCCGCCCGAGGGCTCCCCTGGACGCTCGAGAAGCAGGGCCGAGGCGGGGGGCTCCGAGGCTCCCCGGCCCAGCCGTTCGCCCCCCGCCCGGTCCCGCCCGGTCCGCCCGGCCCGCGGCGCCCCAGGCCTCCGGGGTGCCCCGCCGGGCCGGGGCCGCCGGGGGCCGCGGGCGCGGGCGGGGCGGGGGCCGGGGTCGGGGGTCCGGCGAGCTTTAATGCGCGGACAAAGCCTCATTAGCAGGTCAATGCCGCGGCACACTCGCCGCTCCCCTCGCCCGGCGCCCTTTGTCCGGCCGCGCCGCCCCTCGCGCCAGATGGCCGCGGAAATGCTAATTCCAGGCGCCCCGCCCCCCGCGCTTAATTGCGCCTTTGCAGATGGGCCGCGAGTGCGCGCCCATGCCAATGAGCGCGGCCCGCCGGGCGGCCGCTCGGACCCGGAGCCGCGGCCCGGCGCGGGGCGCGCGGCGGGCGGCGGGGCGGGGCGGGCGCGCGGGAGGGGCGCCGCCCCCGCCCCCCGCGCGGCGCCGGGCACGGGCGGGCACCCGGCGGGCCGGGCGCGGGGAGCGCGCTTTTCTCTTTTCATTTCTCCGAAATGGGATCTTAAGTGATCCTGAATGGAAACAAATTGGCCGCTTTCTTCTCCAAACAGACGCGGGCGCGGGGGCGGCGGGCGCGGGCGGGGCGGTGGCTCCCGGACCCCCGCCCCGGCCGGGCCCTCCCGCCTGTCCCGCAGCCGGCCCGCCCCGGCCCGGCGCGGCGGCCCCGGGCGGCGGCCTGGACGTCGCGGCAGGCCCGGGGTCCCTCCGCCCGCAGGCCGGGATCGGCGGGCGCGCGCTCCAGGCCGCCGGAGCGGCGCCCCCCCACCCGCCCGTCACTCCTGCCTTCGGTGACGGCGACCCATCCCCAGGCCGGCAGGCGCAGCGGGACGGCCAGGCCAGCGCGATCCTGGGGGTCTGCCGGCCCCCGCACGCCTCCCATCTGCAGCTCCGGCCCCATCGGGCGAAGGAAGACTCCCCTCCACCCCCAGACCGGCCTCGGCCCGCGGGGTGGGCGCACGCCCGTCGGGGTGTCAGGACGGAGCCATGAGAGGGAAGGGGAGGCTCCCTTTGGGATGCGCTCACCGTCCCAGCAAGATCAAACCAGACTTAGAAAACCCAGCCACGGTGCAGCTTCCCCTGGTCACCCCCAGCTAGGACACAGAGAAGCCATTCTGGGGGTCAGCACCCCAGCACACACCTCAGCCAGACAGGCCACTCCCAGGACAAGGACACTCACCTGCTCCCTGGATTTCCGCTGTGGTCTTGGCATTGGCTCAGGCAAAGGGTGACGGCCAGTGGCCGGAGGGCCCCGCAACGTTGGCATCAGACGCCACGAACCTGGTCCCACTGCCACCAACCGGGTTGTGGCGCCCGGACCACTGAGTCTGCCCGGCTGGTGGGATGCCCACCCTGCCTCCCAGACGTCCTCAGGCTGCCAGGGTCTGCCCTTCCCTGCAGGGTCCGCAGGAGCCCGCTCTTTGCCCTGGCCACACCTTCCTCACAGGCTCCGTGAAAAGCCCCACCCACCTTCCCCTTGGGGTGCCCGGCACAGGGCCTGGCCCGCACCCCAGCCCGTCGGGGGTCTTCAGCAGACCCCCAGGCGGAGGTCCAGAGGTCAGCCAACCTCGACACCCACCTGAGCCAGCGCATGGCCACACCATGGGCTCACAGGAAACGCCCAGGCAGGACGCGCCGTGGAAGTTTCCATGGAACGGGATGGAAGCCATTTCCCGTGAACGTGGAAGTCACAGGTGTCCCCCAGACGCCCCCCTTTCTTTCCAGGACACAGTTCACATTGGAGGTGTACACCCACTTGAGACTCACACCCCCTGGTCCGACCCCTGCAATCCCTGCATTAACCAGAGGCCTCCGTCTTCCTCGGGGGCCCGCTCGCCTCACCCCTGCAGCCTCACTCTGTCAGCCAGGGGAGAAGGAGGAGACCCGTCCCCCCCCACCCACGCACACACACGTGTGGAGTCCTGAGCATGTGCTTTCTTCTTGTATCCCACACCCATCTCTCCAACAGCAGTGACTTCCCATCCCGTCACCTGGGGTAGGGGTCCTCTTCTCCCCTCACCTTCCGAAGATGTGGACACATGTCCAGTGCCGTCCTGTCACTAGCCACTCACTGTGCTGACTCTCTCCAGACTGCCTGATACTTTGTCACATTGATGTTTCGAGTCCCTAAAGCTCTCGTTATAACTAAACATTTTCAGCTAAAATGTTACGTGTGGCCAGGTGCAGTGGCTCACGCCTGTCATCCCAGCACTTTGGGAGGCAGAGGCGAGAGGATTGCCAGAGTCCAGGGGTTCAAGTCCAGCCTGGACAACTTGGCAAGACCTCGTCTCTACATAAATCAAAAACTTAGCCAGGTGTGGTGGCGCACGCCTGTAGTTCCAGCTACTTGGAAGGCTGAGGCAGAAGGATCGCCTGAGCCCAGGTCGAGGCTGCGGTGGCCATGAGCGTGTCCCTGCACTCCAGCCTGGGTGACAGAGTGAGATTCTGACTCAAATAAAAAAGCTACATGTCCATATGTGTATGTGTTTATACAGATAGATGATGGGTAGCTCTTATACTTTAAAGTATGTATCTTGCCTGGTGCTGTGACTCTCCCCTGTAATCCCAGCACTTTGGAAGGCTTCCTGCAGAGTCCAGGAGTTTGAGACTAGCCTGGACAACATAGTGAGATCTCGTCTCTACAAAAAAAAAAATTAAAAAATTAGCTCAGCATGGTGGCATGTGCCTGTATTCCGAACTACTCGGGAGGCTGAAGCGGAAGGATCATCAGGAGGTCAAGGCTGTAATGAGCTGGGATTGTGCCACTGTGCTCCAGCCTGAGTGACAGAGTGAGACCCCTCCCAACTCAAAAACCTTTTTTTAACTTTGAGCTAGGTATGGTGGCATATGCCTGTGGTCCCAGTGATGTGGGAGGCCAAAATTTGAGCCCAGGAGTCTGAGACCAGCCTGAGCAACATATCAAGATCCCTTCTCTTTTATTTTATTGATTTATTTATTTTGAGTTGGAGTCTCACTCTGCTGCCCAGGCTGGAGGGGAGTAGCATACTCGGCCCCCGCAGCCTTGACCTGCTGGGCTCAGGCGATCTTTCCGCCTCAGCCTTCCAAGTAGCTGGAACTACAGGCACGTGCCACCATGCCCGGATAGCTTTTTGATTTATTGTAGAGACGAGGTCTTGCCAAGTTGCCTAGGTAGGTCTCGAACTTGTGGGCTTAGGCAATCCTCTCACCTCAGCCTCCCAAAGTGCTGAGATTATCGGCATGAGCCACTGTACCCGGCCACCCCATCTCTTTTAAGAAAAAAAAAATTTAATTAAAAAAATAAGGCCAGGCTCGGTGGCTCACACCTGTAATCTCAGGTGTGAGACCTTGGAAGGTCACATCAGGAGAATTGCTTGGGGCTAGGAGTTCAAGACCAGCCTGGGTGACAGAACAAGTCCTTGTCTCTAAAAAATAATTATGATATAATATGCACTTTGGACCCAAAAAGTAAAGATGGCTCCATGGATGTAAAATGGTCTGGTGCTCCCAACTGCCATCCATGGTTATCTCCAGCCAGGAGAATCTTTCTGGGAGGATTTTGATTTTTACTTTCTTTTTTACACATTCCTGTATTGTTTGCATATTTTTACAGTGAGCATACGCTGTTTCTACAATCAGGGGAAATATAAGGCTATTTTCATTGTGGGAATTAAAAGAAATAGAAAGCACCACTGGTTCGCCAGCCCTGTGACCCAGAGGTTGTGACAAGAATGCTCGAAGCTGCCCCTGAGCCTGCCGCTGGACCACCTTACAGGAGGGGCCATCTCAGAATGGAGTCCTGGGGGGCGCCTCCGTAACTAAACCCCCTTGGACGGAGGCCAGGGCAGGCCCACTTAGTGCCAAATTCCACTCGGGCCTGTTCTCAGTTCCAGCAAAATTCCAAAGTATATTGTTGTTATCGTTATTATTTTGCAATTACGTGACATTTTTTAAATGCCTGAAGTGTTTTTTCAGCCATTTCCATTAGCTCCTTCTCACTCTGCCCGAGAGACGTTTCAGCATTGTGCTTGCCACAAAGCAGGCCGGCCAAAGCTCAGAGAGTTCAAGCCACCTGCCTGGGTCACACAGCAGCAGAGTGGTGGATGCGAGAGCAGATGTCAGGCCCAGGCCTCCCTGCAGAGCAATGGGTTCCGTCTCACTGTTCAGCCCCTGCTGGGTTTGTGTTTGGATTTAGGAGTTTGTTGGGGGAGAGGGAGGGGAGGGATTTGAAAGAGAAGAAAAAGCTGGAATGAAAGAGAAAAAAAAGGAAAGAGAGTCAGAGGCCGGCATGAGAGACCGAAACAGGGAGAGCGGCCACCAGGGCACAGAGGATGCGGCCTGGCCAGTGGCCACTTAGAGCCCTGACAGCAGCTGGGCCCTCAAGGCGGCCCCGCCGGCCCTCCTCCCCCCAGCCCTGGATCAGGGTTCCCCGTAGGGGCGAGGGGCTGAGACAGCATCCACTCCTGGGCTCTCATCCTCAGCGGAGGGTACCAGCGTCCCCAGATGCCACTCGGGGCCTTGCCTCCCCCGGCCCACCCCAGCCTCAGGAGGAGCCAGGCACCCGGGACCCGGTCCCCAGAGGTCAGGACAGGGATGCTGACCCTTGGGCCTCCCGGGTCACAGGGCAGGAGTCCCGAGCTGGCAACCCAGTGTCACAGGCTGTGTGACGTCCCCCCCAAAAGTCACAAGTTGAAGCCCCCGGGACCTCAGAATGACACCGTATTTGAAGGCTGGACCTTTCCAGAAGTGACAGTCCAAATGAGACCACCAGGGCGGACCCTAATCAAAGAGGATGGAGTCCTTATAGGAAACGGCAACTGAGACACAGACATAGGGTCGACCATGGGGCCCGGTGGGAGGCGTTGTCTGCAAGCCAACAAGGGAGGCCACGGAGGAACCAGCCCTGCGACCCCTCCATCTCTGTGCTGTGAGAGAATACATGTCTGCGTCCCAGCCGCTGGTCTGTAGTACTTTGCGATGATACCTCCAAGGATCAAACGCACCCAGCATCCACCTACCCCAGGTCCAAGTTCACGGCGGGGAGACAGCCAGGCTGGTGGAGAGACGCGCCCCGACCTCCAGGCCAGCAGAGCACCTGGCTTAGAGGCCTCTTCTGACCTGCTGCCTGAAGCTGGCCCCAGCGGGCCGCCTGTAGAAGCATTCTCCCACCGCCTAGGGACACAGCGCCAAGGCGGGGAGGCCTCAGAAACACCCTTGTTCCAGGCCGAGACAAAAAAAGCCACGTGCAGCATCGACGTCCGTGCGCCCCTGAGGTTCCTGGGGACAAACGGGCTCTTGGCTCGGGCAGCAGGGAGGCTGGTCTGGACAATCAGAGCCTGTCTAAAGGGCCAAGCCCAGGCAGGGGCTGCGGTGACGCACGGGGCCTCCCTCCCGCTCACCGGGGGCGTCCCTCACAGCCACGTCCAGGCCAGCTGGAGTCAGCTGATTAGGCCGTTCTAAGTGGCATCGGGAGCCCCCTCCCCACCCCCGTATCTATTTTTTTCACCCGTACATGTTCAATTAAATTTCGCTTTTGTGCCAGAGAGGCCTCTGATGCGAATGTTTCTCGGGAGTTTTTTTCCATGTCTCTTTATGGCCTTGAAACCGAAGTCAGTCTCCACGTTTCAGCAGACACCCTCCTGGATCGGAGCGGGTGAGAGGACGGAAAAACACACAACACAAAACAAAAGCAAAAGAAAACAAAAGGGAGAGCACGGACGGCTTTCTCCAGAATCCTCCCTCGAGGAGACAATTCATTCCGATTGAAACATTCCCATTGTGCGGGGGTTCGGGGCGCGCTCGTCACGATGGGCAGAAATGCAAATCTCCCTTTGCCCCTTTGATTCAAATATTTAAATTTTCAAATATATATGCCGCGACAATGGAATGGCAGCTGACCTCACTCCCTCTCATAGAAGAAATTCGGAAGCCGGGGACGCAGTTAATCTCGCCAGCAGCGCCCCGCCTGCCACCGCCACAGTCAGTCCTGGGGGGGGGGCGGGGGAATAATCCTTTTATTCAGACATTTGGCTTAAAAGAATAACAAGGAGAAAAAGCTGGAACATAATTGCATTGCATGGAAAACAGAGAAAGATTTTTTCTCTCTCTCTCTCTCTAACGAGCTTTCTCCTTCCCCTCCCTCAAAGAATCGGAGGCTCATGGCCAGAGCCTATTTGCTTGGTCAAAGAAATCAGGGGTGTTTTCCTTTCACTCTTGTCCCCTCTCCCGCCCACCCCTCTAGGGTTTTCCGTGGTTGGGGTGGCTGCCACGCTGGCTCCTTCATTCATTCACGCATTCATTCATTCGCCAATTCCCTGAACTCCCAAGAAAGTCCTCCTGATGGCAGGGCCCGGCTGGGCTCCACACTCCCTGGCCAGCCTTCCTTGGGGACAGACGAGGGACTGGACCCCCCCAACAGAGCCCTTCCCCGGCCTGTAGGGCTCCCTTTGTTCCTCCCAGGGCCCCAGAGCACCTGAGTCCACAGGGGGAGGGGAGGGACGCCTCCGGAGCCACCAGGCCAGCGTCTGCCGGAGTCTCCGTTGCTGAGTCCTGCTCCCGGAGCCTGGGGTCCCAGAGGACCCCGGCCCAGTCCATCATTGGGGCCGGGTCTTTAATATTTAAAGAGCTCTCCCGGACATTTCAAGAACTCCCGGACACGATTTTCTGTGATGCGTGGGCTGTCGGGACATCTGTCTTCTATACCTAATAAAGTCGGCCGCCGCAGAATGAACTCCTCGGCATGGCTTTGAATCTGGGCTCACATATGGTTGCTAATTAGCTGGCTATCTCTCGGAGTTAAATGATTTTTTTTTCTCGCCCCGTTCGCCTCCATAATAGACGCGAACAGAGTCGCGATTGTTCCCTGTTGCGGGACATTCTGCGCCTGAATGAGCGGGGCTGCTGTGTCGACGCGGATTTGCCATATGGTTGCGCGGCGCCGGGAAGAATGGACCCCTGTGTGTGCGCCCGGCGCGGGGCCGCAGCGGCCACGGGCGCGCCGTCGGGGCGCGGGGACCCCGGGCGGGCCGGGCCGGGGCCGGGGCCGGGGCCGGGCCGGGCCGGGGAGGCACGCGGGGCCGATCGCCCGGGCGCCCCCGGCCGCTCCCCGAGCACGGGCGCACGCGCGCGCGCGAGGGCGCGGGCCGGACGCCCCTTCCAGGCTCTGGGCCGAGGCGCCCGTGCGGGCCGCGGCGGGGGCCGGGCCGCGGCGGCAGCGGCCCCATTGTGAGGCCGGCGAGACAATGGGCGGCCCGAGGAGGCACCTGCTCGCCTGAAAGGCCCATAAATCGCCGCCGCGTCCAGCTGCCTTCCCGCCCCTCCCCGCGGACCGGCGAGCCCAGCGCGGCCGCGGCCGGGAGGGGGATGCCGCGGGGGCCGCCGCGCGCTGCGCCCGCCCGCCCGCCCGCTCGCAGCTGCCGGCACCCACGGGTCGGCCTCTCCTCCCGAGCCCCTCCGCGGCGGGCCTCCCGCGGGGCGCAGCTCGCCCACCACCGCCGGGCGGCCGTCCGCGGGGACGGGGTGTCCACCCAGCCTGCCTTGGAGCAGGATTCGTGAACTTTTGAACCCCAGTTGCTGCGCGCTGCTCACAGTGGTGGGGGCCCGGAGAGGCCGCCCTCTGGGTGCCCTGAGCTCCCCCTGACCTGGGAGAACCACCGTGGGCACCCCTGGGGCTGCTGCCCACTGCCCTCGGTCTGGCAACCTCTCTGCCCTGGGGCCCTGAGCCCCCAAGCGGAGGCTGAGCCCTGCCGGTGTAAAGCCCGGGGCCCCCTCCACTGTCAGGCCGCTCCTCTCTCCGAGCCGGTCAGACAGGGCCATCCGCACCCAGGGCCCGAATAGCCTCTTGGAGGCTGCACTGGGCACCAGCTGCCCCTTGTGATAGAGAAATCTCAGGCAGGCGCGGGGGCTCAGCTTGCGATTCCAGCACTTTGGGAGGCTGAGGTGGGAGGATTGCCTGAGCCCAGGAGTTCGATACCAGCCTGGGCAACACAGCGCGACCTCGTCTCTACAAAAAATCAAAAAATTAGCCAGGCGTGGTGGTGCATGCCTGTAATCCCAGCTACTGGGGAGGCTGAGGCGGAAGGATCGCCTGAACCCAGGAGGTCGAGGCTGCTGTGAGCCATGATCATGCCGCTGCTCTCCAGCCTGAGCAACAGAGTGAGACCCCGACTCAAAAGGGAAGTTTAAAAATGAAGTTTCCTCTTTGGAGAGTGGCAGTCCCCGCTGAGAGGGGTGGGACGTGGTCAAGAGTTATGGTGGAGGTCCCCAGCCTCTGTGCTGCCCCCTGGGACGCACCCAGCCTCCAGAAGGCCCGCCTTGGGTGCACCCCATCCAAAGGTTCCCCAAGGGAGAAGGGTACCCCCCAAAACTTAAACCTCTGGCGTGGGCACCAGAGATCAGGCCCCAGACCCATGTAGAGAGAGGGAGGCCACGGCCCCTGGCTACAGACAGGGCCCTCGAGGCCGCCCCTCCTCCTCTGCTTCAGCCTCTACTCTGCGGAAAGCATTCACGGGGCTCCCAGCCAGTCTGGCTGCTCGGGGCCCTCTGGACCCTCACGTGTTGGCACCGCATCCCACTGAGAGGGACTCCCTTCCAGGAAAAGCCGTGCCCACAGTCCCAGGGCTCTGCCCACACCAGCCCCATGCTGGCTGCCGACAGCGGGCACCCCGGGGGCTCCACATCCCTGGGCCCGAAGAGCTGGCCAGGCCTTCACCAGGGTGCTCCTCCCAGGGCCCTGAGCCGCCCCCGGAGCCCTCAGACACAGGGAGGGTGGGTGCGTCTGCCCCCGGGAGCCTGGCGCTTTGATTTTAATTATTTCTGGCTTTCTGGTGCCATTGCTTACCGCTCCTCCCTGGCCCCTCATAGAGGCCCGCCTTCCTCGCCTGCCCCCCCCAGCCTCCCTGACATATTAGAAGAATGTTCCTCCATTTCCTTTGATGTCTTTTACAAGTTGCATCTCATTTCCTGCTCGGGCATTTCTGACCTCGAGTGACTCGGCCGCCATGGCTGCGTGGCCGGCCTCCCCAGGCCCCGTCCGGGCACCAGTTCAGAGGAGTCGGTCTTCCCGCGGCCGCCAGCACCCACTCGGCTTCCCCCCACCTTCCCCACCTTCTTCTCCGGGCTCTGAGCGGGAGGCCAGTCGGCCGACCCCCACATCTGCCCACAGGAGGCCTCTCCCACCACGGAATTTCCTGGAGACCCGTGAGATTCGATGTTCTGTATAATTCCCCTTCCAGCAACCCATCCTGCTCATTCTGCCACCTTGGCTGGAGTGGGTAGGGTGGGGGTTGGAGGGGAGGCTGGGGAGGGAGGACCCAGCACCATGAGCTCAGGGGAGCCCGGAGGAGCCTAGCAGAGCAGCAGGGCCTGGGGTCTTCTCCCCGAGACCCCAAGGCAGCAAGTGGAACACTGAAAAGGAAAACCCTTGAAGTAAGCCACAGGAAAGGAAAGATGTTCGATAGAATTCAACTGGTGTGTCTCTCCTTCTCCCTGCCTTCTTCTCTCTCTCTCTCTCTCTCTCTCTCTCGTTCTTATTATCTCATTTAGACACATGTTCTTAAAACCATCAGAAGCCATAGGCTGGGTGCCATGGCTCATGCCTGTAATACCAACACTTTGGGAAGCCAAGGTGGGAGGATTCCTTGAGCCCAGCAGTTTGAGACCACCCCGGGCAACACAGCGAGACTTCACCTCATCTCTACAGAAAATTAGCCAGGCATGGTGGTGCATACCTCTCCTCCAAGCTACTTGGGAGGCTGAGGCAGGAGGACCACCTGAGCCCAGGAGGTCGAGGTGGCAGTGAGTCGTGGTCATGCCACTGCTCTCCAGCCTGGGTGACAGAGTGAGACCCTGACTCAAAAAAACCATGATCGGGAACCAATGGGAGCATCTCAGAGCAGGTGCTGAGCCAGGTGCTGGGACCAGGATCCAGAGGGCAATGGCCATGACCGAGGTTTGCATAAGAAAACAGAGGCAGACACTTGGCTTTGTCTTAACCCCCAGCTAGACTCCACCAGAGGAACCAGGACCCGGGCGATGACTGTCCTGGCCACAGTGGGGAGGAGGGGGTCACCTGCCCACTGCAGAGCCCCCTGGAAGACAGTCAGAAAGCAGCTTCTCACAGAGACCCCTGGCCAGCGCTCAGTCACTGGTGGCCTCAGCTAGTGAATGCCAGAAACCTTCGTCCGTGGGTGCTGCCGTAACAGAACACTTGAGACTGAGTGATTTCCAAAGAACAGAAATGTCCCCGGGTTCTGGAGGCCGGGAATTCCAAGATCAAGGCATCAGCCTGGTGGGTTGGTGTCTGGTGGGGGTTCCCTCTGCTACCAAGATGGCACCTTGTTGCACACACAGCGAGTGCTTCGTGAAGCCTGGGGAGGGACGATGGCCCTTGTGACCTCACCTTTCAGGCCCCCACCCGTGAGTTCTGGAGGGGTCATGTTCAGACCACGGCCCCAGGCCTCAGGTGTCCACCCTAGCCTCTGCATTCTGGCTTTACCCATCCCCTGGGTCAAAGGCCCGGCCTCCTGGACCCCATGTGTTTTCCCAGGACAGAGAGTGAAGGGCTGGGGTGAAAGATGAAACCCCACCTGACCATCAGAATGAAAGTCCTGGCCAGGCGCTGCGGCTCAAGCCTGTCATCCCAGCACTTTGGGAGGCCGAAGTAAGGGGACTGCCCAAGCCCATGGGTCCGAGAACAGCCTGGGCAACTTGGCAAGACCTCATCTCTACAATAAACTTTAAAACATTAACCAGGCATGATAGTACACTCCTGTAGTTCCGGCTACTTGGAAGGCTGAGGCGGAAGGATTGCCTGAGCCCAATGGGTCAATGCTGGGGCGTCCGTGAGCATGCCACTGCATTCCAGTCTGGGGGACAGAGTGAGACTCCAGCGCAAAAAAAAAAGAAAAGAGGAAAAAGAAAAGAAAGTCCTCAGAGCACAGGGGACAGAGTCCCAGCCGCCTTTCTGCGAGACTGACCGGTTAAGGTGCTCCAAGCCTGAGTCCAGGCCAGGCCACAGGGATGGGGTCAACCCCAAGACAGAGCAAGGGGCTCTGAGAAGCAGAAGGGAATCGGGGGACAGATCTCAAACCATGGGCAGACTTCATAAACTCAAAGAACACTCGGCCGGGCGTGGTGGCTCAGCCTGTCATCCCAGCACTTTGGGAGGCCGAAGTGAGAGGATTGTCTGAGCCTGGGAATTCGAGACCAGCCTGGGCAACTTGATGAGATCTCGTCTCTACAATAAATCACAAAAACTAGCTGGACGTGGTGGCGTGTAGCTGTCGTTCCAGCTACTCGGAAGGCTGAGGGAGAAGGATCTTAGACCTAAGCCCAGCAGGTCGAGGCTGCGGTGGCCATGAGTGTGCCACTGCACTCCAGCCTGGGCAACAAGAGTGAGACTCCAACCCCCCCTCAAAAAAGCACTTAAGCAACATAGTTCCTCAGAGATCCTCTAATCCCAGGCACCCCTTTTGGTGAGGGGAAACTGAGGTCCAGAGAGGCCCCGCCTCATGGAGAGGCCAACGAGGGACAGTCAGACCCCAGCATGCGGGGGAGGTCCTCAATGCAGACAGTCAGAATATCAGCCCAGGGTGGGTTATGAACTCCTCCCCTGCAGCAGGCTGGGGTCTGCCCCACCCGGGACGAGCTGGGCTGGTGCAAATACCCTGTGGTGTATTGTACCCTCTAATGTAAGCCCCTGCCCAGAGACCCCAGGACCTCCCATGATGGCCAGGGCACCCCGGGCCGTGGGACCACACGGCATGTAGACAGGCAGACGGCAGTCCCAGGCGGGTTTTGTCCGTACATGGGCTGTCAGTGAAACCACCAGTAGTGCCCCAAGGGTGAATCAGCGGAGCTGAGAGCTGTGGCCGTGTCCCTGCCAGCCTGGCTCTGCTGTTTGCCTGTTTCCCTGTGTGGCATTTCCTCGGTCCCCAGAAGCAGATGGACAGCTCACAAGAAAACTCCAGAAGGCAGTGACGTGGTGACCCGTTGGGATTCCAGAGGAGCGTGATATGTCCCGACATGCGGGGACCGTCCACCCCGAGTGACACCAGACATGGGCTGTGCTGGATCCTCCCGGCTCATGGCTCCTGAAGATACTGAGCCAGACTATAGCACAAGGCCAGTGGTGGTTTGGTGGGGGTGGGATGGGAGGCTGGGCCTCCCCAGCCTTCCCTGGAAGCCAGGGGTATTCTTCCAGAACAAGTGGAAGGGCGCCTTCCAGGACGAGGCTGACGGGCCCGTGCTGAAGATGGGCAGGAGGCCACCCGCTACTCCTGGCCACGCCACTTCTACAGGAACAAAGCCACACAGGCAAGAATCCACGGGGGACAGGACACGGGGTCTGGGATCCGCTTCAAAACCCTCCGGGAAAAAAACACAGTAAAGACTGGGGAAAACAGATGGACGAGGTTGGGGAAATGTCAGGGCTGTTTTGTTAGGTTTTGAGTTGGGGGTCGCACTCTCTCACCCTGTCTGATGTGCAGTAGCATGATCACGGCTCATGACCCCCTCATCCTCGACCTCCTGGGCTCAGGCAATCCTTCCGCCTCAGCCTCCCGAGTAGCTAGGACTACGGGCATGCACCACGCCCTGATAATTTTTTTAATTTTCTGTAGAGATGAGGTCTCACTATGGTGCTCAGACAAGTCTCAAATTCCTGGACTCCAGCGGTCCTCCTGCCTCGGCCTCCCAAAGTGCTGGATTACAGGCGCGAGCCACCACACCCAGCCTGGGAAAATCTTGATGGTGGAGACTGGCTGGTGATGTCTGGTGACTCTGTATGTTTGCAAATTTCCATAAGAAAGTTTCTTAAGGAAGTCGAAGGGATGCTATCACACAGAACTGAGGAAATTAAAAAAAAAATACAAAATTAACAAAGAGAGAAAATATAGATATGTGTATATATAGACATGTGTGCACACATACATCCATGATTATGTGTAGAATGCATGTTCACACTCCAAATGTGATGTGCATGTGTGTATAATATATGTATGCATGTGTGTTACATGTGCACACATAAGAGGAGGACCCAAAGGACCCAAACTATGGAAGGCGGGATCCTCATAGTCCAGGCTTCCCCCACTAGGTGGGTGTTCCAGAAACCCAAAGGCATCCATAGACCAAGCAGCGTTACTGTGAGAGTCTGCGTTGACTTCAGGGAATTGTTTTTGGAGATTCTTTCTTTTTTTTTTGAGTTGGAGTCTCGCTCTGTCACCCAAACTGGAGTGCGGTGGCACGCTCCCGGTCACCTCAGCCTCGACCTGCTGGGTTCCGGCAATCCTTCTGTCTCAGCCTTCCAAGTAGCCAGAACTACAGGTGCGCGCCACCGTACCCGGCTAATTTTTTTGATTTATTGTAGAGATGAGGTTTCACACCAAGTTGTCCAGGCTGGTCTTGAACTCGTGGGCTCAGGCAATCCTCTCGCCTCAGCCTCCCAAAGTGCTGGGATGACAGGCTGAGCCACGGAGCCCGGCCCTTGGAGATTCTTTCAACGCGTCTTGGCCACTTCATCATGGGCAACTGACAAGCGTACCTGCCTACCCCATGCTGAGTGTTCAGCAGTTTTTTGACCCCAAATAGCATGACTTCCACACCCCACCCTCCCTATTCATCCGATCCCACCCTGAGCCAATTTTTTTTGTTTCCCCAATGAAAAAATTCTCCAAGGGAAATGTTTTGCCGATGGAAGAGGTGAAACAAAAAAACGGCAGAAGTACTCAAAGGCATCCACATGGACAAACTCAAAAATTGTTTTGAGCCGTGGAAAAAGCATCCCCATATGTGTATTGCATCCAGCAGAGAGAACTTTGAAGGGAATTGAAGGTTAAACGTGTAGGAATTGGCGGGGTGCAGTGGCTCACGCCTGTCGTCCCAGCGTTTTGAGAAGCAGAGGTAAGAGGATTGCCTGAGCCCACGGGTTCGACCAGCCTTGGCAACCTGGTGAGACCTCATCTTTACGAAAAAATCAGAAAATTAGCCGCGTGTGGTGGCACACACCTGTAAGTCTGGCTACTTGGGAGGTTGAGGCTGGAGGATTACCTGTACCCAGCAGGCTGAGACTGTGATAACGGAGCATGCCACTGCCCTCCTGCCTGGGCAACAGAGTGAGATCCAGATTCAAAGAAAAAAGAAGAAATAAACAATTTTTAATAAGGAAATTCTGGGTTTGGGGGGTTCCCCTTGCACAATAGAAGAATGTGGTCGACGGAAGACCTTGTCAAGCATTTTGGTGGCAGTGGGGGCGGGGTCCTGGCTGGCTTGCACCCACATTATCCTGGCCCCTGGTCAGCTCGAACACAAGAAGTATTCGATGATTTTTTATTCTGTCTACGCCTGAAAATCCGTGCTCGAGTAAAATATCTGTGTCGTTTGGAGTTTGAGTAACCATTGTTTCGTTACCCCAAAGTCAAGTGCCCGAAAAGTACTGGCTGTCACTCGGTTCCCCGGCCGGGCGCCGCCAGGAAGGGCATAGGGGCCAAGATTCTGTGGCCCGTTGAGAAGCAGAACCAAGTCCCCTCCCCTGGTTCCAAGTGATCTCAGTGGTTTGCAGGAAGGACGGAACACAGCAGACGTGAGGCTGCACCACCCCGAGGTCAGGCCTCTCGGGGCCCTGCAGCCTCCTCGAGGCCTCCTAGAACACCCGCTCTGAGGACCCAGCTGCCTCGCTGGGGCATGGGGAGAGGTCCCCAGATCAGGTGGCAGCCCCCCAAGGCTTTGCCAGGCATCGCGGGGGGCTAGGGCGTCTTGGAGGCCGGTCCTCCAGTCCCAACCAGACGACCCTCGCTGGCACCCAAAGCTCAGAGCAAGCTACCCCGCCAACTATTCTCAGAGTCCTGGTTCGTGGAATCCCAGGTATAAATGAAACTGGTTTTTTTTTTTTCTTTTTTGAGTTGGAGTCTCACTCTGTCACCCAGGCTGGAGGGCGGTGGCGCACTCCAGGCCACCGCAGCCTCGACCTGCTAGGCTCAGGCGACCCTTCCGCCTCATCCTTCCAAGTACCTGGAACCACGGGCCTGTGCCACCACGCCCAGCTAATTTTTTTATTTATTGTAGAGATGAGGTCTCGCCCAGGCTGGTCTCGAATCCCTGGGCTCAGGCAATCCTCTTGCCTCCCTGCCTCTCAAAGTGCTGGGATCATAGGCATGAGCCACCGTGCCTGGCTGAAACTATTATTTCAAACCACAAAGTATTGGGATAAATAGTTTTTTCTTATTTGGCAAGAGAATTAGAACAAATATCATTGTGCCAACTGAAGAAAGGGCCAGATGGTGGCTCACACCTGTAATCTCACCACTTTGGGAGGCCAAGACGGGAAGCCATGAGTTCAAGACCAGACTGGGCAACACAGCAAGACTCTATTTCAACAAAAAAACATAAAAAATAAATTAGCCCAGGTTGGGCTTGGTGGCTCAACCTGTCATTCCAGCACTTTGGGAGGCCAAGGCAAGTGGATTGCCTGAGCCCGTGGGTTTGAGACCAGCCCAGGCAACTTGGCGAGACCTCATCTCTACACTAAAAAAATCAAAAATTAGCTGGGCCTGGTAGCGCACACCTGTAGTTCCAGCTACTTGAAAGGTTGAGGTAGAAGGCTTGCCAGAGCCCAGCAGGTCAACCCTGGAGTGGCCATCCGTAAGCAGGCCACTGCACTCCAGCCTGGGCAACGGAATAAGACTCCAACTCAAAAATAAATAAATAAATAAATAAATAAAATTAGCCGAGTGTAGCGGTGTGCGCCCGTAAATCCAACTATCAGAAAGCTGAGGGGAGAGAATCACTTGAGCCCAAGCGTTTGAGACCAGCCTTGGCAACACAGTGAGACCCTGTCTCTATAAAAATGAAAAACTTAGCCAGGCGTGGTGACGTGCACCTGTAATTCCAGCTCCTTGAGAGGCCGAGGCGGGAGGATCATCTGAATTCAGGAGGTCAAGGATGTGGTGAGCTATGATTATGCCACTGCGCTCCAGCCTGGGCCACAGAGCGAGACCCTGTCTCAAAGAAGAAAAGGTGAAAGTGTCGACCGCCTATCCACACCTGACTTTACACCCCTGCTGGGGTGTGATTTGGACTGAGGGGGCGGGCACACCCTCAGGCACCCACCAGTCCTTTGGCGAAAGACACGCCCCTGAGGGCCTTTAAGCCACAGCCAAGCTCAGAGTTTTCCTCCGGATGCCACTTCTTCTTCCAAGAAGTTGGTCCATGGGACCGATCTGGGTGATACAATTTCAGCCACCCCCAAAACACTCCCTTCGGGGCTTAAGCAGCACAGCTTTTAATTTTCAGAATAAATAATTGCGATGTCTTTTATTTTTATTTCTTCCTTTTTGTTTTAAACAGACATGGGAACCACCGGGCACAATGGTTCATGTCTGTCATCCCAGCACTTTGGGAAGCGGAGGAGAGAAGATGGCCTGAGTCCAGAGGTTTGAGACCAGCCTGGGCAACTTGGCGAGACCTCGTTTCTACAATGAGTCAAAAAAATCAGCTGGATGTGGTGGCGCCTGCCTGTAGTTCTAGCTACTTGGAAGGCTGAGGTGGAAGGATCCCTGGAGCCCAGCAGGTCAAGACTGTGGTGGCCGTGAGCATGCCACTGCACTCCAGCCTGGACGACAGTGAGACACCAGCTCAAAAAGGAAAAAAAAAAAAAAAAAAAAGACTTGGGGATCTCACTATGCTGCCCAAACTGGTCTTGAGCACCTGGCCTCCAGTGATCCTCCCTTATCAGCCTCCCAAGGGACTGGGATTTCCTGTGATGCCAGACTGTAAGACAAACAGCTCCATCTCTGAGATTTTGACCTCCCGAGTCGTGACGATTTTCTTCCTTCAGCAAAGAAAAAAATAAAATGAGTGACCAGACACTTTCAAGGCGCGAATATAAATCTTGTCGCTGCCGGCCAGAAAAAGACGCCCACCCTCCAGCCTGTAAAGGTGACAGGCTCAACTCAGCACTGCAGGACACAGAATGCAACTCTCAGGGTGGCATCTCTGCAGAATGTCTGGACACTTGCCCAAGTCTCCAGAACAACTTGACGTGCCCTAGGCTCTTGCTGCCATGTTTGGACACCTCTAACAATGAGCTGGTGTTGCCAAGAGACCTATATCTGTCAGCTTACAGCGAGCTGCGTAACACACAAGCCCCTGCCGGCCAGTGGTTCAGCCCACAGGTAGGGTCTCTCACTCCCCAGGGCAGTCCTGTCGTGGGCAGCCTGTGTCTGTGCTCCGTGCTGTCTTCATGGGCAAAAAGACCCACGTGGGGGGTCTCGCCGGTCTCACAGCAGAGGGATAAGCTAGCGAGAGGCTGGTGTTCACAGTCTCTGCCCAGCAATGGCGCATGTCACATCGTCACATTCCACGGGCCAGGGCAAGTCACACGGCCACATCTGACCGCAACGTGCAGGAGATGTAGATGCTCCCGCCAGGCAGAGCTGCAAGGACTTGGACAACTCGTCTCCCACCACGGGGTCCTGGCCCGGCCCACGCCCCGCCGTCCCCAGCCAGGTCAAAGCAGCAGGCCCCACAGGAAAGCAAGTATCATCAGCGTTCATTTTTAATTCTGCTTTGTGCTTGGTGTGCCCAAATTGTAATGAGGTTTTTGTTTCTGGATTCACCTCAAACCAGTGGCCGGTGTGGGGCAACAGGGTCCACTGTCCTGGAAGACCGCACCCTGCAAATGTGCTCAGCACGTGACCCAGCAACCGCACGCCTTGGCATCTGCCCAGATGAGATGAGCGCTTGCATCCGCACAAAAGCCTGTGCACGGATGTCAGAGCAGTGTCTAATCGCCCAAACCTGGAGGCAACCCAGATGTTCTTCAGGAGGATAAACAAACTGAAGCCCATCCAGATGTGAAATATTATTCAGCGCTAAAAAGAAAGGAGGCTGGGTGTGGTGGCTCATGCCTGCCATCCCAACACTTTGGGAGGCTGAGACGGGAGGACTGCTGGAGCCCAGAAGTTTGAGACCAGCCTGGACAACCTAGCAAGATCTCTTTGAGAGAGAGAGAGAGAGAGAGAGAGAGAGAAGGAGAAGAAGAAGAAGAGGAAGAGGAGGCGAGGGAGGGAAGAGGTACAAGCCATGGAAAGGCGTAGAGAAGGCTTAACTGTGTATCACTAAGCAAAATAAGCCCCTCTGAGAAGGCTGCACACTGTAGGAGTCCAATTCTGTGACCTTGTAGAAAAAGCAAAACTACAGAGACCGCAAAGGCATCCGTGTTTGCCAGGGATTAGGGAGGAGGAACAAGAGGGCCCGGGGCATCGTTATGGCCAAGAATTGACCCAATGTGGCACTGGAGTGGTGGACACAGGGCAGGGTGCGTGTGTCCAGACCCACAGAGCATGCAGCGCTGAGCGTGAGCCCTCATGAATGAAGACTTCGGCTAATAAGAGTGAATCCAGGCCGGGCGCGGTAGCTCAAGCCTGTCAGCCCAGCACTTTGGGAGGCCGAGGTGAAGGGATTGCCTAAGTCCATGGATTCGAGACCAGCCTGGCCAACTTGGCGAGACATCGTCTCTACAATAAATTGTATAAAAAATTAGCCAGGCGTGGTGGTGCACGCCCGTAGTTCCAGCTACATGGAAGGCTGAGGCAGGAGGATCGCTGGAGCCCAGCAGGTCGACGCTGGGGTGGTCGTGAGCGTGCCACTGCCCTCCAGCCTGGGCGATGGAGTGAGACTCTGACTCAAAAAAATGAGTGAATTCCAACCTGAAAACAAACAGCAGCACGTTGCTCCTCAGACAGCACCAGGGCAAACCATCAGGGCTGAGAGGAGGGTACTTTCCAAGCCTCGCCGCGCTCACATCTTGCTGCTGGGACTGCTGAGAGAACAAGCCCACGTCCCTGGACGGGTGTGGGGCTCATGCCTGTCATCCTAGCACTTTGGGAGGCCAATGCTGGAGGATTGCTTGAGCCCAGCTGTTCGAGGCCAGCCTGGACAACATAGTGAGACCTCATCTCTGCAAAAATAAGCATAATAATTAGGTGTGGGGGCGCCTGTAGACCCAGTGACTTGGGAGGCTGTGGAGAGAGGATCACCTAAGCCCAGGAGGTTGAGGCTGCGGTGAGCCGTGATTGTGCCACTGCCCTCCAGCCTGGGCCGCAGAGACCCCAATTTAAAACAAACAAACAAACCTGTGTCCTAGGGTTCATAGGGCCTGGCTGGGAGCGGAGACCAGGGCAGGAGTGAGATGTATGTCCCAACCGGCTGGGCTCGGTGGCTCAGCCTGTCATCCCAGCCCTTTGGGAGGCCGAGGTGAGTGGATTGCCAGAGCCCGTGGGTTCGAGACCAGTCTAGGCGACTTGGCGAGACCTCATCTCTATGATAAATGAAAAATGAGCCAGGCGTGGCAGCCAGGTGTGCCTATGGTTCTGGCTACTTGGAAGACTGAGGCGGAAGGATCGCTGGAGCCCAGTGGGTCAACACTGGGGTGGCCATGAGCGTGCGACAGAGTGAGAGTCCAACTCAAAATAAAATAAAATAAAAACAACGTATGCCCCAAGCTTTGACTCGTTGACTCCTCCTTCTCTGGGAAGGCCTCCCCTGCTCCGAGAAGGACCCCACCCCCCCACAGACCCTCAGAGGCCTCCTGGTTCCTGTCTTCCCTCACCCACCCCACCCTATCAGCAGGTCCCGGCAGTTCCCCTCACCACCATATCTCATTGTTCTTCCAACCCCCGCCAGCCCACCTCCCACCCCTTCACCCCACATCACACACACTCCCCAGGCCTCAGGGCCTCAGGGCCTTTCCCTCTGCCGCCCCACTGGCCCTCCCCGTTAAGCCGTGCGCTGGCACCTGGAGCAGGGAGCTTCCTGGCATGGCCTGTTTTACCCAGGAGCCTACTTACCCGACGCTTACCCCGACCTCACCCCCTCCCACACCCCACAGCTCACCGGAGAACACCCCTGGAGCAGGGCGTGCGTGTCATTCATTGCTGAGTCTCTGGTACCTAGAAGAGTCGCGCGCGAAGGCTCTCGGAATGTTTGCCGAACTCATCCCTCCATCCTCTTGTGGAATGGCCTCCGTGTCCTCTCGGCCTCCCCCTCCCCTGCCGCCCCCTCGCCGGGGCCCCTCCTTCTCACCCAGCCACCTGCGTCAGTCCCTCCAGGGGCTCCCACCACCTGCAGACAACACCCGACCATGGGCCCAGGAAGGCACAGGAGACCAGCAGGACAGGTCGGGGGGGAGGGAGGCCTGCAGGTTCCCCGAAGCGCCCTCCATTGAGCCCACGTGCTGGCCTGACACCCACGCAGCCAGCCCCACTGAGGGCCACCCTCGCCGTTCTCCCCCGCCTCATCCTGTCCCCCGCGCCTCCCGCACAACCTTTGTCCAGGTTGTCCTCTCGGCTTCTCTGGTACCCAGCTAGGGCACCCGCCCCCTGCTGGCCAGGGCAGTCCCGCCCCAGCAGCGCCCTTTGCGGGGACAGCTTGGTTGGTGTGGTGTGCAGCAGGTTCATGGAAGACTGCCTGTCTTCCCAGCCTGGCCTGTGGGACAGGAGAGCCCAGTGGCTTCCAGGCCGGGCCCCAGAGCGACCCAGCCCCAAATCCCTCTGCCCGGCCAAGGTCGGTGGCGTGACCTCAGGTGGGTTACGCCATGCCTCCGTTTCCTCCTCCAGCGGGGGAAACAGTGGAACCTTGCCGGAGAACAACCCAGCTCAGCATATGCAGGAGTGTGAGCCGTAGGCTCCTGGGGAAAATAGGCCATGCCAGGAAGCTCCCTGCTCCAGCCTCCGGCATGCGGCCTGGCTGGGAGGGCCAGTGGGGCTGCAGGGGGAACAGGTCGTGCAAAGGCCCTGAGACCTGGAGGGTTTGTGGGACGTGGGCCGGAGGGGCTGGAGGTGAGGTGGTGGGGGTTGGAAGAACGACGGACTGGCTGTCATGGTGTCCCCGTTTTTTGTTTGTGAGTCGGGGTCTCACTCTGTTGCCCAAGCAGGAGTGAGTACAGTGGCACAATCACGGCTCGCCAGAGCCTCTACCTTCTGGGCTCAGGGGATCCTCCCACCTCAGCCTTCCAAGTAGCTGGGATTGTAGGCACACATCACCACGCCCGGTTAACTTTTTAAATTATTATTATTGTTGTTGTTGTTGTTGTTGTTATTTGGAATTGAAGTCTCACTCTGTTGCCCAGCCTGGAGTGCAGTGGCACACTCACGGTCACTGCAACCCTGACCTGCTGGGCTCAGGCGATTCTTCCACCTCAGCCTTTCAAGTAGCTGGAACCACACCACGCCCAACTGATTTTTTGATTTATTGTCAAGAGGAGGTCTCACCAAGTTGCTCAGGCTGGTCTCATAACCCTGAGCTCAAGCAGTCCTCTCGCTTCCGCCTCCCAAAGTGCTGGGATGACAGGCCACCGCACCCGGCCTTTTTACATTTTTTGTGGAGATGAGGTCTTGCTACGTTACCCAGGCTGGTCTTGAACTCCTAGGCTCAAGCAATCCTCTCACCGTGACCTCCCAAATGCTGGGGTGACAGGCACGAGCCAGCGGGCCGGACCCTGCTGTTGTTATGGTCATGGACCCTCAGGGGAGCTGGGTCAGACTCCCACAGAGGGCAGCCCCATGTGTGTCCTGGCCGCTGGTGTGTGCCCAGGCTCTGGGCGTGGTGAGGCCTGGGGGCTGGGGCACATGCTCATGCCCTCGCTCCACAAACAGCACAGGTGAGGAAAAAGCTTTGCAGACAGCGTTGTCAGGCTGTGATTTTCCACAACTGTCCTCATCGGAGAATCACAGGACACCAGAACCTCAGACATTTCTCAGCCCAGATGGGGAAACGGAGCCTCCCCTACCCCCAGAGAAAGAAGGCCTTGCTTGGGATCACACGTGGCTGGAGTCACGTGAGCGACTTGAAACCTGGGAGGGTGGCCTGGTGGGTTCCTGCCCTGGAAAAACTCCTCTGAGAAGCAGCACCGGGCCTCACGACCCCACGCAGTCCTAGCGCTGCTCTTGAGAAAGCCACCCCTGATGCCACCAGGAAGCTGGGCAGCTGGGGACCGCACCCACACGTCCCCATCTCCAAGGGCCAGGGCTGGAGCCAAGTACATTCGCCTGGCCGGCCCCGCCCGTGGCTGGGTGAGGCCCCACCTCACAGACTCGGTCTCTGGTAATGGTCACTAGCTCAAGCCATCTGTGTGCCCACCGGCTGCCCGCCAGGAGCCCGATCCAGCCTCCCCAGGCGCATGCCGCCATGGCCCACTGCAGAAGGTGCCACCAGCCCTCCCCTGTCTCAGAGAGGGAAGAGCTTTGTCCTGTTCACACAGGTGGATGTGGTGAGAGCTCTCTCAGAGAGAAGAGGTTTGCAGTCTGAAGTGAGGTCCACACAGGCTTAATTCCGCCATTGCCATCAGGCTGCCACTCCCGGGTCCTGGGGACATGGCTGGGGCCTTGGGGCCCCCGCGCCTCCCTCCTCCCCCCGGCCCCCACAGGCATTGGGGGGTTAAGTTAATCATAGATGTCGAAATTCATCTTGAAGGTCTCAAGCTGGGCCCTCCTTTGTCCGTGGCCCTGGGGGGAAGCCAGGGTAGTCACGTCCAGCTCCATGCGGGTCCGCCAGGTCTTTCCTGCTCCCGGCCCAAGGCTCTGGCAAAAGCACCGAGAGCCCTTCTGTTTTTTGCTATCTTATGTCACCCTTTCCATTGTAAGCCATAATTTTCAGAGGTTTATAGGTCACCTATAAAAAAAATAAACCTTTCCTTTCAACTCGAAGGAAGCACTTTGAAACGAGAGGGCTGGAGGGGCCGCAGCGTGGGCGCCCGGGGGGCACACGGCCTTGAATTCTCCGATCCAAACCCAGTCAGAGCCCACCCCTCCACACGCCATCCTGGCTCCAGGGCACCCCTGCCTTGTTGCCCCCCACAGACAGTAAGGTCACCCGTGCTCACTTCGAGCACAAATAGGCCGCAACACTTGGTCTCAAACCGATCCTGGGAGACCCCAGCCCACGAGGCTGAGGACCCTGATGCGGGGTGTGAAGAATTCAGGAGTGCTGCTGTCCTTGAACCCCCGAAGGTCTCCCCAGGGCCCCACTCCCCACCTCCACTCATGTGTATCCTGGAATGCCCTGAGCCCATCAGTCGGGTACTAGGTGCTGGGGGTTTCCTTGGGGCAGGTTAGGGGCTGCGTTCCCGGCCTGCCCACGGGGGTTGGGGGGGCGACTTTTGCAGGGGGATGGCTGCCACATGCAGGGAGCGGGCCAGGCCAGTCTTGGCTCTATCGGGGGCCTGAGGCAGGTGGGCACGGGCCAGGCCGGCCGGAAGGGACACGGCCCCCTCTTGGATGGACGGGGTGGCCCCTGTGGTCCACTCTCTCCCACAACCCCGGCTTCCCCGTGTTTCGGGGTGCAGGGGAAGGGGCTGGAGCGTGGACAAGCACACACAGACTGGGGCTGCAGCATTATTTCGGCCTCTTTATTTAGGACCCGGCGGACGAGGGGCCGGGGCAGTGGTACAGACGGCTCAGGAACCATTTTTTACAGATTTGTCTTCAAGTTTAAAATAAACACAGTAATAATAGAAGAGACAGCGAAAGCGCAAAGAGACAGCAAGCGATTTGGGCATGTACGCAGCTAGAGCGTGAGTGACCCCTTCCCCAGATTCCGCGAGAGGGAGATTTACAGCTGTGGATGACCGGGTGCTGATGGTGGGCACACTTTGGCATAGCCAATGACCAAGTTCTCTGTGGTGGAGCGGCCCACGCCAGGACATAAATAGAAATATAAGTTAGTATAACTTTAAAACTTTTTGTACAAATATACATGGTTTTTTTTTATTTTTTCCTTTTTTTTTCTTTTTTTCCTTTTTTCCTTTTTTTTTCTTTTTTTGCTGCTTTTTCTTTTTGCACTGAGTTTCAGCAGAGATTAAACATTCTATATAAATGACTCTTAAAGCTTTACACCTTGGGACCAGTGTACTCCTCGTGCTGGGATACATTTAGAGATAAAAAGACGTTACTCATACATTGCACAGTTTTCAAACTTTAAACAAAACCGCACGCTGCTCTCCGGCAGCCGCCGCCGGTCACTGCTACATGAACGGTCCCAGCCGAGGCCCAGCGCCCCTCAACGTGTCCGCGGCCCCGACAGGCTCCCTCGGGGCTCTTTGGGCTCTGAACTGCGGAGAGAGAGGCGGTCAGCGGGCCGCGGGCGGGCCCCCGCGCGCCCGCGGGCCCCGACTCACCTGGCTCACCGCAGCCTCTTGCGCGGGGTCTGCTCCGCCGCGCCCACCCCCGGGCCGGCGCTGGCAGAGGGACACCCCGCGGGGACGTCGCCAGCCGCCTTGGTCTCGGGCGCAGATCTCTTGCGCTTGGCGAAGAAGTCTGCGGACGACAGCGCGCGCGGCCGGTCAGGGCGGGGCGGCCGGCACCCGCGAGGGGCCGGCGCGGACGCGGGGCGCGGGCCGGCGGGGGCCGCCCCGCCCGCGCCGAGGTCCGCGGCGGGTCAGCTTTGTTTACGTCGCCGCGCAATGTGCTGTGTAAGCATTCCCCTGTCCCGCGGCCAAGCCCCCCGGGGCCGCCGCCGCCGCGCTTAACCCCCTCCGCGCCGCGCGCGCCGCGCCCGGCCGCGCCCGGGGAGGGGCTCCCGCGGCCGGGGGCGAGCACCGAGCCGCGCGGGGGTCCGGCCGGCGCGGCCGCCCCCCGCCCGGCGCGCGCGCGCGCTGCGCGCGACGGCCGGGCGGGGAGGGTGCGGGCGCAGCCGCGCCCTGGGCGCCGCGGGCCCTTTAATGCCACGGGAGGAGGCGGGGACCGAGCGAGGCCCCCGAGGGCCGGGGAGCCCGGCCGGCCGGACAAAGCGGGCCGGCCGGGCCGGGGCGGGGCCGCGCGGGGCTCACCGGAGATGAGAGGCCCGGACAGCTTCTTGATCGCGGCGCCGCTGGCGCCGGCGGCCGCAGTGCCGGCCGCGGGGCGTCCCGCGATCCCGGCGTGCAGCTGGTCGGCTAGCGGCTCCGGGCCGCGCTGCGCCTGGTTCGCGCCCTGCTCGGCGCCTTCGGCGGGCGCCGCGTCCGGGGCCGGCGCCGGCGCCGGGGCCGGGGCCGGGGCCGGCGCCGGGGCCGGGGCGGGGGCCGGGGCCGCGGCCGCGGCCGGGGCGGGGGCCGGGGCCGGGGCCGGGGCCGGGGCCGGGGCCGGGGCGGGGGGCGGGCTGGGCGCCGGGGCCGGGGCGCTGGGCGGCTGCTCCGGCGCCTCCCCGAGGCCGTCGCGGGACTCCGCGGCCGGCGGCTCGGGGCCGGGCTGACAGCCACGGCGACCTGCACGGGCCGCGACGTCAGCACCAGGCGGCAGCGCCCCACCTGCACCGTCTCGCGGTAGAACGCGGGCACCGACTCGCCGTCCACCTCGGTCCACTGCAGGCGGCCGGGGCCGCGCAGGGGCGCGTCCTGCTGGAAGTCGTAGTCCCAGCGGTTCCGGTCCTCGGCGTTCAGCTCCGCCAGGCGGGTCTGCAGCTCGCGGCTCAGCTCCTCGTGGTCCACCGGCCCGAAGAGGCTACGGCAGGCGCTGGAGCGCGCCAGGACGGGGTGGGTCCCGCGGGAGACCAGACGCTCCATCGTGCTCTGCTGCGGAGGGAGCGTCGGACGTGGCCGGGCTGCGCGAGCCCGGGCCGCGGAGAGGGGCCGCGCGAGGAGGAGGGAGGGGGAGGAGGAGGCGGAGAGGGCGAGGCCGGCGCGGGGACACCCCGCGGCGCGCCCCGCGCGTGCGGCGGGCGGCGGCGGGAGGCCGGGCGCGGCGCTACCTGGCTGTCCGCTGTGACTGCTCGGGTCTGGGTCGCCTGTCCGCTCGGCCGGCAGCCGCGCCCCCTCGGTCCCGCTCGCTCGCTCTGGCCCCGCCGGCACCCCTGGAGCACAGCGCACTCGGCCTGCGGAACGCCCAGCCAGCCCGCGCCCCCTTTATACGCGCGGGCCCCACCCCCGCGCGCGCGGGCCCCGCCGCGATTAGCATAATGTAGTATTTTCAGTTTCGACAACACCGCGGCCATTGGCCGGCGCCGCGCTGCCCCCGCCCCGCCGGCGGCCCGGCCCCCGCGCGCCGCCCACGGGCCGCGCACACACCCCCGGGGGCGGGGCGCGCGGCTGATTGGCGGCCGCGGCCGGCGCGCCGGAGCGGGGAAGGGGCGGCGGGGGCGGGGCGGGAGTTAAAGGGCGCTGCGGGCGGTAACGTGACACCGCGGCGCCCCGCCCCCTCGCCCCATCCCCCCCGCCCCCGCCCCCCGCCGGCTCCTTTGTCTGCAGGCGGGGGCTACGCGGCGGCGGCGGCGGTGCGGGCGCCCCCTCGGCCCGGCGCGGCAGGGGCGGCTCCCGGCGGGTCCCGCGTCCGGCCGGGCCCAGCTCGCCCCGGCCCGGCCGGACCCCGCTTCCCAAGCCCCTCTGCGCGCGCGGGGGCTCCCGCGGCCGTCGTCCCCGGCCCGGGCCGGACGGGGTCTCCGGCTGCCCCGCGCGACCTGCCACCCGCGTCCCCGCGCGGGGTCCGCACACCTGAAGTCCCGCCACACCTGTCGAGCCTGAGCCCTCGAGGCGGCCCGGGGCGGGGCTCAGCCCCACGGTCTGCCCGATGGGCGGTGGGGGGGACGCTCTGAGAGCCCACGGGCTGTCAGCCCCCCTGCACCTTCGGGGGCTCACGCTGCCGGTCCGCCCTGCCCAGTAGATAGGACGCGGGCTGCGCCCACCCTGGTGTGCCCATCATGTCGCCGGCCGGGTGCCCTGCCCCCCCCACACTTGAGCCAGTCCTGTCCAGGCCTGGGGTCTGCCTGTCGTGTGCATAGCCAGGAGAGACCTGCCTGAGATCCTACGAGAGGCCCGTGCCCCTCCCCCACCGCACGCGTCTCGGTGCAGACTCCAGTCTCGCGCGACACCCACCCGCGGGGCCAGACCCAGAGAGACCGGCGCTTTCTGCTGCCTTCCTTTCGGCTCAGCTTGTTATAAGGCAGGGACCCCCGTCCACAAACCAGGAGCAGCCCGGGTGGGGAGGGGGCTGCCAGGCACCTGTCGGAGGGTCGCCAGAGCCCTGAGCTCTGTCTCACGGCAGGCCAGTGAGCCAGCCAGAGGCTGCCCCAACCCCAAGCAGCAGCCTCGGGGCTCCGCAGGACCCCCCGGGAACGAAGTGCTGGAACACTGTGCAGATGGGAGGCCGGGGGTCTTCTGGGTCTGGGAGAGAGAGGTCTGAGGTGGGGCCACCTGCACCGTCTGGGGCGTCCACCCAGGAGAGGGACAGGGTGGGGGCAGCTGGGGCTCCTGATGGCGGAACAGGGCGATGACTTCAGCTGTTGTCTTTACACTCTGTACACTGTTTCCAGATTCCCCACAACGAGCACAGATGTCACCATTTCTTATCTTCAGCAAAATGAAGGGGCGCTGAAGAAGGCTCCCCAAGCCCCTCAGGCTGGGCTGAGACCAACTGGGGGAGGGGGCGGGCGGAGGCACGGTCTAGGCAGGCCCCCAGCCTCCTGCCACGGCCTCTCGGAGACCTTGAGCGCAAGGGCCCCTCGGGTCTCCCAAGAGTCAGGATGTCCACACTGCGGCCGTGGCAGAGGGCAGCCAGCCAGGGTGCCCACCCCTAACCCGCCTGGCTGCCCTCCCCCAGCCTGCCGCCATGCTGAGAGCTGGAGGGGGTTTTCTGCATCCTCCTGTTCGCACCTCGTGACTCCTGGTAAGGTGACATTCCTGGTCGGCTGGAACTGCTACCACCCTGTTTCATACGTGAAACAACAGAGACCTCTGACTCAGCCCCCGAGGCCACACAGCCGGGAGGAGGCAGGGCTCGGCTCCAGGGTCGCTGGCTTTCTGGTGGCTTTCCACTTGGGCTTCCACTTTTATTTTCCCACTTGACTAGCTTAGTTGCAGAATCGGTCCCAGCGCGGTGGGGACACCCCTCTGGGCCTCATGAGAGCGGGGAGGTGAACTTTCCTAGGTCTGCGACTCTGAATTTGATTGAGGATGGTGTCAGTGGCTTATTAAACCTGCTCGACCCCCACCCTGAGCCATGGACACGCCCGGAAGAAGGCACCCCAGGAGCCAGGGGCCCGGGGTCCCAGGCCCAGAGCTCCACCCCCAGGGGCCCGGCCCCCGGCGGAGCAAACATCTGTCTGGACACAACAACCACTACTCTATTCTTGCGATTAAAAATATGTCCGAAGGACGACGAAAAGAAACAAAAAGGAACAACGTTTAGGAACGTTTGTACTCAGTGTTGCCGCGAAGAGCAGAGCCGGGTGCTGGGGGGGTGGGCCTGAGCTCGGCTGCCTGTTTATCTCCCCGGATTCTTGCCCTGTCCCGGGAACCGAGGAAAGGCGGTGCGTCCGCCCAGCCTGGTCCCTTCCCGGGGCACACAGGAAGCCCCGTCTCCCAGCCCCGGGCATCCAGGTGGGCCAGGGGACCAGTTTGGGCCGCCGAGGGCTGTTGGCCATCCCCGCCACCCAGGCGGTCCTCCTGCGACCCCTGCTGGCCGGATGGGGGAGCCCGGGAGGGGCCGGCCCCGGAGTGACCACGGGAGAGCCTTCCCAGCCAGCACCGTCCGCGTACCCGCGTGGCCTGCGTCGGGAGAGGGGAGTAAGCTTTCGCGGCATCTCCAGCCACTGAAACGTGGCCGTGGCCAGCACTGCGTACCTCGACCTGGCCGGCATGGGCATGGGTTTCAGGCGACGGTTGGTAGATGAGCAAACAGGTAACACTGAGACGAGGGGTTGAGGCGGGATATTCACCCACATGCGGGCCTCCTCGCCCGGCCCCTGTGATCTCATGCTTGGAAGCATCCAGAAGCAGGGGCAGATTGGGCCCCAGCCCCCACGGGGCTCAGTGTCTGGGGAGACCAGAGTGCTAAGCCAGCCCCGCGGGTCACGGGCCAGTCCTGCCGGTGCCCCTGTGGTCGGCCGGCCGACGCCGTGAGCCCGTTTCGCAGCAGACACTGAGGGTCCCGGAAGCCAACACGCTGGCCCGTCGCCAGCAGAGCCAGGGCCCCGTCCTCACCACGCACCGCTTCCTTTGGCTGACCTCCACCCCGGGCCTCACCTGGCTGCCCAAGCCCCCTCTCCCGGGTGGGGCAGCTGTCCAGCCACCTCTCTGGCACGTGTGCAGACCCCCTCAGGAGTGTGTGCCGCAGTGGCGTCCCAAGAACGAGACCCACCCCAACCCAGAGCCTGAACGCGGGTCGCCTGGCCTGGAGCAGGGAGGAGGCTGAGCCCATGGCCCCTCCCAGGGAGTGACCAGAAATGTTTCTGGGGCCCCTTGCTCCCCTCTGGCCCTTGGGGCTGATGCCTGGGTCCGGAGGCCCTGAGCTGTCTGCCTGTCAGATAAATTAAAGCCTTGAGGAACGTTCCAGCAGGCCATGGGCCACATCTCATCCGCTGATCACAGGAGGCTGGAGAATGCAGGCCCCGCTCAGGGGAGGAGGGAGGAAGGGGGCTGGGCACCCCCGAAGCAGCCCCTGGGGCAGCTGAGTGCCTGGGGCTGGCCCACAGCCACCCCGACGAGGGCTGGACGAGGCGCCTCCCGCGTGGATCCCAGAGACCCCGCGAGGAGCGTCTGCCTCCTGTCGCTGCTGCCTCCCCCACTGCCACCACGCTGGCCGTGCCCCTTCTGAGGGACCGGGGGTATCACAGACGGTACTAGCCGTCCCCAGCCCGTGCCCGCGCAGGCCCCACCCTGACCCCAGACTGGGCTTGCTGCCTCCTCTAATCCTTCCGAGACCCCGGAGAGGGCGGTGTTTTGTGCCCATTGTGCAGGAGGGCGGCCCAGGCTCCGAGAGGCTGAGCCGCGGCCTGAGATAACAAGCCACGTGGGGCCTCCGCCTTCCGCCATCGCCGGCCCCCTCCCCGGGACGCTCGCCGCGGCTGGCTGCCCGGAAGGCTGGGAAGGACGGACGTCGAGGGCCGCGGGGCCAACCTCCCTGGCATCCCCCACCCCCGGTCCCGGAGCAGGGATCTGACCCCACCCCGAAGACTGACCCGGGAAGCCCCCCACACCCCCCCGGGGCCTCCAGCCGAGTCACCCAGCACCCTGGACGGCGGCCTGACCCGGCTCTGCCCTCGCTGGCCGCGAGGCCCCTGCCCCTGAGCCTCCAGCATCGCTGCACGCGGTGGGGTGGGGAGTCGAGGCCCGGGGGCCCCGGGGGTGGAGGAGTTACAGATTAACCCGCCCGCCCGGCAGCTTGGTGGGCCGGGCGGGCGCAGGGAGCTGGCTCCTCCCGCAACGGTTCCCGCGCGAGGCCGTCCCGCCCCCAGGACGGGCGCCCCGCCCCCAGGACGGGCTGTTCCCGGGCGGCTGCCAGGCACGTCCTCCGCAGGTGCTGGCCTCCCTCCGGTGACGCGGCCGCATGCCGCTGGGGCTCCGATTACAGGGGCTGCCTTGTGCTCGATCCGGGCCGGGGGTCCTCGCTCTCCAGGCCTCCGCGGGAGGGACGGCAGGGGCCCCGCGAGGGGGTGGACGGGTGGGGGAGGGACCGGGGCACAGAGGACAGCAGCTTCTGCAGGCCGGGGCTGCCCCCCGGCCCTGGAGGAGAGCCTCGCCCCAGCCCGCGGGGGCTTTGCTGCTTCAACACTGGGTGTCCCCGGAAACCTAGCCCCTGGTACCCCCAACCCCCGGTCCCGACGGCCCCTCTCCAGGCCGGGCAGGGCCTCCCGGGCTGGGGACCGGTCCCCACAAGGGTCTCTGGGCCCAGGGGCCCCTCCGCCGCTCGAGCCCAGCAGGCCCCGCCCGCAGGAGTGCAGGCACCCCAGGTCAGCCGCTCACTTTATCAGGCAAACAGCAAGAAAAACAAATCTGGTGTGAGCCGACCGCCTGGCCCACCGAGCCTCCGACTTCCTGTCGCAGCCCGGGAGCCCCTGTGAGTCAGCGTCTCCTGCCACGGCGCCCCAGGGACCCCGGGGGCCCCTCCCAGCCCGCCCTCAGGCCCACCCCGCGGTGTCCAGAGACGCCCAGGGCCCACCGGAAATGCTGGGGAGGCCAGGGGCGCCTCTAGAAAAGCGGGCAGGGGTCCCTTCTATACCCGTCACCGCCTCCTCGGCTGGGGGGGCCAGGCCCGGCCCCAGAGTGATGGGGGAGCCCCCACCCCGGACCCCTGGGCCTCAGAAGTGAAGGGGCTTCCCCGGCCCCGGAGAGACTTTCTTGGAGCACCTACTTGTGGTGGGACCTCACTTAGTTCCACCACACCCCTGTATGGGAAACTGAGGCTCAGGGGTGGGGTGACCTGCCCAGGGCCCCCCACAGCGAGGCGGACACCAAGCCCCGTCTCCCGCCCCGTGGCCTCCATGGTCAAGGCAGGAGGGGAGTTTCATCCCTTCCTTCATTTGTTCCTCATCCCCTCCTTCATTCATTCCTCACTCCCCCCTCTCCCTCCCACTCCCACCTCCTCCCAACTGAGTTTGGAGGGTGAGGACGGTCTCCAGGCCCAGAGCAGGGGACCCTGTGCTGAGGGGCCCGTGGGCAAGCCCTGGCCCGCGCCCAAGACCGGCCTCGCCCCGCAGACCAGCAAGGGCCAAGGGTGCTGGGCAGACGGGGTGCCTGCCCCCTCCTCCCCAGCTGGGGGGGACAGCCCAGGCCGAGGCAGGGCGGCCCACCGGCCCTTCCCGCTTCCTGCCCGCCGGAGGCCGCGGCCCGAGGGCCAAAACTGGGCGTCTGCTGCCCCCTGGTGTCCTGCAACAGCACTGTCGCCGAGACCCCCAGCAGCCCAGCCCGCGCCCCCTCCCTCCCCGTCTCAGTCCCGCCTCACCCCTGTGGGCGACCTGGGCCAGGGCCTTGATCTCCGTGACCCCCGGCCCCCTCGAGTCCAATGGGGGGGCCTGCCCGGTCGGGTCAGTCGGGGCTGCGGGGGGCCCAAGTGCATTTTCCCGACACCCCAGGTGCTTGGCGGGGTGGGGGCTGCCACTCACACCTTAGTGCGAAATAGCTGTGGTCCTCTCCTGTCTCCAGGGGGCGGGCAGGTGGCCAACAGCAGGGAAGGGAGGGGGAGAGACAGAGACCCAAGGGGGCACCCCTCTCCCCCGCCCCTCTGCCCACCCCGCTCCTTCCTCCTTCCCAGCTCCTCCCCTCCCTGCCCTGTTCCCCGCCCAGGCCTGGCCAACCTCCTGCCTCCTCTGCCTCCTTCCCACCATGCCATCGGAGCTGTTGCCCCAAGCCCCCGAGGCGACAGTCCCTCGGAGGCAGCCAGGCCTCCCTGTTGGGCCGGCACCGCCCGCCTCAGCCCTGCGGTCACCACCTGGGCCCAGAGGACCACCCCTGGACAATCACACTGTCACAAAGCACAGCCACGCCAACAGCCAGCGCCCTCATCAGTAATCACACTCCCTCGTCCAGGCCTGGAGCAGAGGGTGGCCCTCAGGACAGACCCTGGCCCTCCCGGGCAGGAGGCGAGACTGCCTGTCCCTGGGCAAACTGACTATGGAGCTACTGCTTCTTGCCAGCTGTGTGTTCTTGGGCGAGTTGCTTACCCTCTCTGTGCCTCTGCCTCCTCATCTGTAAGTCTCCGGATGTGGTTTGAAGGCAGGTCGGCGTGTGCCTGGCACAGGGGCCCTCCCCTGGAATGTGACACCAGCGGTCTCTCCCTGCACCCCAGGGGGCAAGCAGGGGCGCAGACGAACCCCCTCCAGTAGGGTTGGAAGGTGCACCAGACATTGGCTCTGATCCTGGGCGTGGGCTGGCGGGAATAAAAGCCACGGATGCCTCAGTGGCGAGGTTCTCTGATGAGTCCTCAGGCAGAGTGAACCATGCGTTCTTCGCGGGACATGCGCCTCGGACCGTGCAACCCCAGTCAGAGTTCGAGGGTCCCGGGGTACGGGGGTCACCGTGACTCTGACGCGTCCGTCTTCACTCCAGCTCTGGGTGAGCGCTCGGACCCGAGCCCCCCGGGGCTGCACGCGTGCCCAACCCTCGTCAGTGTCCTGGTCCCCGAGATACTGGTCGGCCCCCGCGGCCACTGGCGGCATACCCTCTCTGTGCCGGGCAGCCCCGGCCATGCGTCTCGTGTGCAGACGATCTCCCTGACCCCTCAGGGCATCCTGCAATCGTGCGGTCCCATTTCACAGATGGGAAGACCGAGGCTGGAGAGCTCAAGACCCTCCTCACGGCCGGGTAGGTGGGGAGGATGCCGGCCGGTGGGGCCAGCCTGGCTCCAAACCACATCTGGAGCCCTGCAGACAAGAAGGCAGAGAGAGGGCATGGCCACTGGCCTCCATCCGAAGCACCACCCTGGGCCACACGCGCTGGCCGCTGGGGCCTCCCTGTCACGTCCTGGCCTCAACTGCCCCTGGCCCCGGAGCGCACCGGTGTCTGGATGAGCACCTTGGCAGCCTGGCGGGTGTTGGCGGGGGACTGGGGCGTCTGGGCCGGGAGGACCTCCTCCTCCCGTGTCAGACCGGGGTCTGTCTGATTTGCGTCCCCTCTGTCAGCTCCCTGGGACCTCGGGGCCTCCTGGCAGGCAGACGGAGCAAGGGAGGGCCAGATGGGGGCCGGGAGGACTTTTGGGGGCGATTTACCGAGACCCACGGGTAGAAGGGGAGGGTCTGCAGGCGGGGACCGCTCCCGGCAGGGGACACGGGCACAGGCCTGCCTAGACAGCGCTCTGTGGGCGCCACAGGCAGAGCTGCAAGCCTTGTGGCCTCCAGGGCTTTCTGGGTTTGCAAAATGTGTCTCAGACCCAGTGGGGCGGGGAGGGGCACCAGGCACCCAGAGCAGAGTGCTGGCCGCGTCTCAGCCAGGTGCTGGGGTGGCTGTCCCCAGCTGAGGCCCGGCCAGCCCGGCTCCCTCAAACTGCCGCCAGGTCTGGGGAGGGGTACGGAGGTCACTGTGACTCTGACGCGTCCGTCTGCGGCCTCTGCGGCAACATGGCGCGTGGGCCTGGGACTTTGTCCTCGGAAGCCCTTCCTGCTTCTTTCTGGAGGAGAGACACTCAGAGACACCGGACGTGGGCTGGACGGCCAGAGCGTGGAGCTGCCCCCTGTTCCGGGGACGAGGGACTGGGACCGAGGCGGCCATCCTCGGGAGGCTGAGGGCACCGAGGATGTGGGTGGTGCCTGGGCTCTGGGCACCAGAAGGGTGTGCCACCAACCTGCCTCGGTTTCCCCCGCAGGGCTTGGTGAACAGAGGCGAGGCTGCTCTCAGGGTTTCCTGTGCGGTTCAGGGGCCTGTCTCTTCCTGATTACACACACATGCACACACCAACACACACGCACACCCCATCAAGGGTCGGGGTCACCAGTGGCGGGCCCCCTGCCCCTCGGGCCTCCCCGGGTGGACACCCCTCTGAGATGCTGTTTCTTTCGAGCGCAGGCGAGGCACCTGCGAGGGGCTGGAGGCTGGCACTGACCCCGTGGCTCCTGGGCCCCGGCTGTCCACCCTGCTCCGGCGTCTTCTCTTCCTCCCTCCAGGTGAAGGCCAAGGGAGAGTCTGCCTGGCCTCCAGGCTCCCAGAGGGGAGGGTGACCCTGTGTGTCACAGACTGTCCCCATTTTTGCTTAAGAAGTCCCCGTCAGCCAGGCTCGGTGGCTCAGCCTGTCATCCCAGCAGTTTGGGAGGCCGAGGCGCATGGACTGCCCGAGCCCGCAGGTTCGAGACCCGCCCGGGCAACTTGGCAAGACCTCGTCTCTACGATAAATTAAAAAAAAAAAATTTAGCCGGGCATGGTAGCACTGCCTGTAGTTCTGGCTACTTGGAAGGCTGAGGCGGAAGGATCGCCGGAGCCCAGAAGGTCGAGGCTGCGGTGGCCGGGAGTGTGCCGCTGCACACCGGTCTGGACGACAGAGTGAGACTCCAACCCACAAAGAAAAAAAGTCCCCATCTTGAAGCCCATCCGTTCCGGGCAAACCAGGTGCCCCTCAGCCAGCCCCAGTTTCCTGGAAGCAGGGTTCCAGCTCCTCCTCCCGCCTCCTCCTCCCGCCTCCTCTGGAAAGGGGACGAGACAGCCCCGGACCACACCCCAAAGCCCCAGTCCTCTCAGCCTTCAGGCCCACGCTGGATGCCTCCTCCAGACAGCTGTCCCGCGTGGCCACCCGCCCTCTTGAGCCGCTGAGCTTGCGTGCAAACCACGTCCTTCCACGTCAGACGCCCTGGCTTGGGCACAGCGGGGGTCAGCGAGGGGTGGGTGCTTGCCCATCCGGGCCCCTGGCCTCTGCCCCGAGCCCAAGCAGGGGCTGGACTCCCTCCAGCGGGACATTGGCATCGGGCTGGCCCCTCTCCATACCCCAGGTCACCAGAGGCCCCAATTCCACGATCCCCACAGGAAATGTCCGAGCCCAGCCCAGCTCTGGGAACCACCCTGTCCCCTCCTCCCAAGAGCCCCCGACCCAAAAGTCACTCCCAGGAGCACAGTCACTGGCTCTGGTTCCAGAAGGTTCCCCCGCACCTGCCAGCCCAGCCCCTCCCGCGGCACCTGCAGAGGACCAGTGCCCAGCAGGTCGGAGGAAGACTGGGCACGGCCAGGCCGCTTTTGGGGGGGCTGGCCCCTGGGGCCCAAGGACCCCAGGCCTGGGGCGAGAGACCTTTGAACCCACCCACACTCCACTCTGACAACCCCAGTCAACTCGGGGCCCCTCCTATCGCTTGTAAGGCAGGGACGGCCCCTTTCCCACTCCCTCCTCCCGCAAGAATCGGAGCGGTCTGGGCACACCGAGGGTGCCGCACGTGGGTGCCCGAGTGCAGGTGCTGCTGCGGGGTCCTGGCACCCTCTGCTGGCCGTGTTTGGAACTGCATCCGGCCCGGCTGAGCTCACGCCTGGCACGCGGGAGCTGGCAGGGCAGGGGCGCAGCCCGACAGGGTGGGCGGGAGACAGGCGACCCGCGTTGCTGGCCTCGGTTCTGGCCCCGCCCCGGCCAGAACTCTGCTAGCGCTCCCGAAGAAGTGGCATTTCCCTGGAGCACAGTCATCCCATTGCTTTCCACGGACTCTCCTCCACCACACAAGGGCTCCGTGCCCCCTCGGACCCTCCAGGCGCTGTCTGGGTGCCCCCCACCGAGGCCAGCCCTCCTGCCTCTACAGGCCAACCCTCCCTCCTCCACAGTATTACTTTGTTTTCATCTTAAATTTTTTTTTTTTTGGAGTTGGGGTCTCACTCTGTCACCCAGGCTAGAGGTCAGGGGCTCGCTCATGGCCACCGCAGCCTCAACCCGCTGGGCTCCGGCGATCCTTCCACCTCACCCTTCCAAGTAGCTGAAACTGCAGGCACACGCTACCATATCCGGCTAATTTTTTGACTTAGTGCAGAGATGAGGTCTCCCCAAGTTGCCCAGGCTGGTCTCGAACCCATGGGCTCAGGCAATCCACTCGCCTCGGCCTCCCAGAGTGCTGGGATTACGGACGTGAGCCACCTCGCCCGCCCACCTTAACATCTTAAACAAACGTGTTCTCCCTTTTTCCTACTTCACCTCCAGTCACTGCCCCGCTTCTTGGCTCCCTTTTGAGGCAAAACCCCCAGAGGGGTGTCTGGATCCCACAGCCACCCAGCGCCCCAATGGGAATCCTGCTGGCCAGCCCCACGCTGGCGACGATGCACCTGTCACCGCCCTGGCGGTCCTCAGGCCCCTCCCTGATGCCCCTCCAGGCCTTCCCCTGCTTCCCCTCCTCCCTGGTCCGCGCCAGGGGCTCCCCCTCCTGCTGGGGTCCGGTCTTGGCCTCGCCCCTCTGCTCCAGGTCCCCATCCACTCTGGGGTCATCTTGTCCAGGGTCAGGGCTCTAAACACGGTCTCCATGAGGACAACACCCTGACTCCCAGGTCAACTCAGCCCACGGCCACCCTGCGGACTCATGGATGCCATGGACCTATGAGGACCTCGTGGTTCCCCCCAAAAAACCTGCCTCCCCCAGACACCCCTTCTCAGCAAGCACATGCCCAGGTACCCTCCACGGCTCTCAGTCCTGGCCACTCCAGCAGGATGGAGACACCAGAGTCCTCATTCCTGCCACCTCTCCTCCACGCCACCTCTCCATGCCCCTCATTCCTGCCACCTCCACGCCACCTCTCACCTGGACCACTGCAGAAGCCCCCTGCATCGGCCCAGCCCCCCATCTGCACATCAGCCAGCTGCCGCTTCTAGAACACAAGGCAGTTCTGAACCCTGCCTTGTGGAGGTCCACGGTGTCCACGCACAGGACACCATATCCTTGGCATCTCGGGTCTGGTGTCACATACCTGCCCTGGCACACACCACACGCACACACACGCTACACATCCAAGCCCCAAATGTGCAGCCAACCTTGCAGGCTGAGTATCCCAAGCACCTGGCATGGGGCCTGTGCCCAGGAGGAGCTCAATAAATGTGAAATGCCCAAAGGCATTTCAAGAGTCCAGGCAAGCCGGGCTCAGTGGCTCAGCCTGTAATCCCACGCCTTGGGAGGCTGAGGTGAGTGGATTGCCTGAGCCCGCAGGTTCGAGACCCGCCTGGGCAGGCGAGACCTCATCTCTACAATAAATCAAAAAATTAGCCGGGCGTGGTAGCGCGTGCCTGTAATTCCGGCTACTCGCAAGGCTGAGGCGGAAGGATCGCCGGAGCCCAGCAGGTCGAGGCTGCGGTGGCCGGGAGTGGCCACTGCCCTCCAGTCTGGGCGACAGAGTGAGACTCCAACTCAAAAAACAACAACAAAGAGTCCAGGCAGGGGTCAGCTCCAGAGCTGGGCTCTCCTTGGGGAGATCTCGGGGTCCCAACCTCCAGGGTTAGCAGCAGAGCCACCTTCTCAGGACGTATCTGGCTGCTTCCAGCCCACCTGGCATCACCCTCCTCTCCAGACTCCGCACCGCGCCGCTCACCCTTCGCCCAGCCCCATGTGATCTCCCGGGCCTCCTAATGGCTCCAAGTCTGAGCTCACCTCCAAGCCTGTGTCCTTGCTGTTCCCTCTGCCTGGACGCCCTTCCCACGCTCAGCTGGCTCAGCTCATCCTCAAGACCCGGCTGAGACGTCACCTCCTCCAAGAAAGCCTCCCTCCCAAACCTGAGCCCAGACCCAGCAAAGCCCTTCCTGCAGTCAGCCCGGATGGGTCCTGCTTCTGGGAAGCATTTGTTGAGTGACCAAGAGAGCGGCCAACCCCTGACAGGCAACTTCCCCCTGAAACCAGGAAGCTCCCCCGTCCCTGCTGGGCCTGTGGCCTCTGCTCCACCAGCTCCCCGCACCTGGGGCCCTGCTCAATCCAGAGGGGGTGAGTGACCCACCCCCGCCGCCACCCCCCGGCTCCAGAGGACCTGCGGCCTCCCGCACCGGCCTCCGAGCAGTCTGGGGACACTCTTGCCACCCCCGCCCCTTCACCCTCCTACCCCTGCCCGGAGAACCCAGGAAGTGCGTGAGGCTCCAAACTCCTGGCTAGGAGCCTGACAGGCCTGGAGAGTCCAGGAGCTCTTGGAGACAGTCCCTCTCCCCACCCCACGGTACACGGACCTGTCTGGATGCCAGTCCTCCTAGGAGCCCTGAATCTAAGATGCCCAAGGTTCCTGCCACCCGGCCTCCCTTCCCAGGCTCTGGGCTCTGGGCTCTGGGCATGTGAGCACCCTCTCCAGGTCTCCCAGGAAGGCCAGGGGTGACTGCACCTGAAACTGAGTTAGCAGGGAACCTGTGAACACTCATCTCAAGCACAAACACCGCCCCCCCACCATGTGCACTGTTGGTCTGGTATCTTCTTTCTCAATGCACTGCACACACCCGTGGGGGCCCAGGGAGAGCCTTCCCTTGGCCTTCTGAGGACTCACTGAAAAGTCAACTCCGGGCTGGGCTCAGTGGCTCAGCCTGTCATCCCAGCACTTTGGGAGGCCAAGGCGAGTGGATTGTCTGAGCCTGTGGGTTCGAGACCCACCCCGGAAACTTGGCAAGACCTCGCCTCTACAATAAGTCAAAAATTAGCCAGGCGTGGTAGCGCATGCCTATAGTTCTGGCTACTTGGAAGGCTGAGGTGGAAGGATCACCGGAGCCCAGCAGCTCGACACTGGGGTGGTCGTGGGCATGCCACAGCCCTCCAGCCTGGGCAGTGGAGTGAGACTCCAACGCAAAAAATAAAAATCAACTCAGAAACGGCAGATTAGACCCGATGCAGTGGCTCACACCTGTCATCCCCGCACTTTGGGAAGCCAGGGCAGGAGGATGGCTTGAGTCCAAGAGTTCGAGACCAGCCTGGGCAGCATAGCAAGACCCTGTCTCTACAAAAAAATCAAAAACGTAGTCAGGCATGGTGGCATGCACTTGTAGTCCCAGCTGCTTGGGAGGCTGAGACTGGAGGATCGCCTGAGCCCAGGAGGTTGAGACCAGCCTGGGCAACATAGTGAGACCTCATCTCTACAAAAAAATAAAAAAAAAATTAGGCATGATGGCACGCACTTGTAGTCCCAGTTACTTGGGAGGCTGAGGCTGAAGGATCATTGGAGGTCAGGAGGTTGAGGCTGCAGTGAGCCGTAATTGTGCCACCACACTCCAGACTGGGCAACAGAGTGAGACCTTGACTCAAAAAGGAGGAGAAGGAGAAAGGGGAGATTATTTGGAGAAAAGGCATACAAATTCACTTAATACACACGTGAGCCTTCAGAAAGTGCCACAGATACAGGGGAAGTGTCCATTTTTATGCTTCGGTTCAACAAAGTGTGAATAACTGTGTGGAAACAGAACTGGGCAAAGAGGGTAAGATTGTATGCTGGTAGACTAACCAGCTTTCTGTCTAGATTCTTTTTGACCTCTTGTTGGCATTCCTTCCTTGCAGGTCAGGGCCCTCTAGTCAAACAAGGATGGTCAAGGAATTCCTTGATGGCCAGTTTTTACACAAAAAGGCAGAAAATTGGCTGGGCACAGCAACTCACACCTGTCATCCCAGCACTCTAGGAGGTGGGAGGATCACTTGAGCCAGGAGTTGGAGACCAGCCTAGGCAACATAGTGAGACCCCATCTCTACAAAACATTAGCCAGACATGGTGGCACATGCCTGTAGTCCCAGCTACTCGGGAGGCTAAGATGGAAGAATCGCCTGAGCCCAGGTTGACTGCATCTGCGGTGAGCTGTGAGCAGGCCACTGCACTCCAGTCTGGGCGACAGAGGGAGACTCCGACTCAAAGAAGAAAAAGAAAAAAAGGAAAGAAAGGCAAAGGGGAAAGTTAGAGTCCTATTTTTAGGCATCGTGGCTGGCCTTGGGGGAAGCAGTCCTGGTTTGTGGGACCCACCTTGGGAGGTGGGACGCTGCTTTCTGTGGCTCTCCTGGTGGGGCAAGATAGATGGACAGGAGGACAGAAGGTCAGAGAGAAACCTTAGCTTTCGAGGTTTCTTCTGAGGCCTTCATGCCAGGGTGTTGTTTTCTGAGCCCCGACACGCCAGCGTTGCTGCACCAAGGGACAGCCTGACCCACCGCAGGTCCTTCGCAGGGCCCCGCCAGTGTGTCTGGAGCTCCTGGCTCTGCCCTCGCATCCCTCAGGGGGGCGGTGTCTGCCCCAGCTTGTCCCAGGGCCGACAAGAGTGGCTAAGATCTCTCCGTGTCAGAGGAGACACTGGTATGCGGTTTGGTCTGTGACCTGGCTCCTGCCTGGGCTGCAGGGCAGGCGTGGGGGAGTGGGAGGGTGGGTCCTGAATGAGCATCTGGTTCCTCAGCAACTTGGGCTCTGTGGAGGACAGCAGCCCGTCAGGGGTCAGGGCGGGACCCGGGCCGCCTGTGCTCCGGGCATGCGGCCCTGCGCCTGCACCTCGGGAGGCCTCTGCCAGGGTGTGAGGACGCCGCAAGCAGGGGGAAACGGGAAGCCACGTCTCAGCAGCTCCCAGCAGCCTCCTGGGCTGGGGAAGGAGCTGGGGCGGGGCCCAGAGCAGTTCCCAGAAATGCACCCCTCCCCCCGCCCCCTCTCCTCTGGGTCTCGGGGCTGACCCCAGGCAGGGCAGGCTAGACAACGCCCCTGCCTCCCTCGCTTCTTCCTCCGGCCCCCCATCCCTACTCCCCCTTCTCTTTCCCCTGCTTCCCCCTTCTTCCTTTCCCTTCCTTCCACCTCTCGGCCGGTCCCATCCCCAGCCCCACGTGCAGCTGGGGGGTCAGAGTTCCCGCCTCCCGCGGCCCCAGCACGGGCAGGACGAAGGCTGGAAGAGGCGGTCTCCGGCAGAGCCGAGCGTGGGGCGGGGCCCGGGAGGAGGGCGGGGCTTGGTGGATCCCTCTGGGGGCGTGACGAACTCGGCCAATGAGAGCGCAGAGGCTGCCGCGGGGCGCGGGGGCCGGGGCGGAGCCGGGCAGGTGGGCGGGTCCTCGGGCGGGCGGGGGCTGGTGGATTTCCTCTGGGGGCGTAACAGACTCGACCAATGAGAGCGCAGAGGCTGCGGCGGGGGGGCGGGGTTCGGGGGCGGAGCCAGGGAGGTAGGCGGGGCCGTGGGCGGGCGGGGGCTGATTCCCTCCGGGGCGTGACAGACTCGACCAATGAGAGCGCAGAGACTGCCGCGGGGCGGGGACCGGGCGGTGCCAGTGGGTTGGGCGGGGCCGTGGGCGGGCGGGGCCTGGAAGATCCCTCCGGGGGCGTGTCGGGCTCTGCCAACGAGATCGCAGAGGCAGACGCTCCCGGAACCCGGGCTGGCCGAGGGCTGGCAGCGGGACCCAGCCTCAGAGGGGGATCCCCGTCCCGGGTCACCCCCAAAGGGCGCGGCCGGAGATCACCCCGGCAGGGCAGTGGTCGCAGGCCAGCCGGGAGGGTGCACCCGCCGGGGCCAGAGCCCGAGCGCACCCCCACGAAGGCAGGTACCCGAGCACACTCCGGCGAAACCGAAGCCCCGCGCGCCGTCGAGCCTCTGCCCGGCGAGGCGCCCGGAGGTGCCGGCCGGAGCTGCCGGCTGCCCCAGGGAGAGGAGGACGGCGGGCGCAGCCCCTGAACCTCCTGCACCGCCTCCTGCCCCGCCCCGCCCGGCCTGGGCTCCGTACCTGGGGCCCAACCGTGCAGCCAGGTGTTAATTTGGCAAAACGCGGGGCAGGGCTCAGAACGGCTGCCAAATCCAGTTCCAGCCGGCTGGGGGGCGGGGTGGAGGCGGAAGACGGGGCAGACAGCGCCCTGCCCTGGGAGGTGAAGAGGCGCTGCCCTGCCCGGGCCCAGAAGGCTGAGCAGCGGCCCCAGCTCCGGAAGACCCCTGGAGCTGGGCCGGAGGCCCCGGGGGAAGGTAGGCCTTCCCCTGAGAGCTGCCCTGTGTCGGGGGCAGGGGCACTGTGGGCCTAAGGAGACCCCCCAGCCAAAGGGCCCCAAACCAGCCTCAGATGGCGCTGATCTGAGCCACAGCTGGCAATTCCTCAGCTGGGCAATTCCTCTGCACCTCTGTTTCCTTCTGAAAATGGGGCGTGTGCCTTCCTGTGTCAGGGGCAACGGCTGGCCCAGCTGCAGGGGTGCAGGGAGCGTGGGCCTCTCCTTCCCTCCAACGAATGCTGTATGCCTGGAGACCAGGCATTGTCAGCTGTGGAGGAGTGCGACCTGACACATCCTCCCAGGACAAGGTGACTGGGCGCCCCACCGGGAGGTCCCACAGCACTGTCCTCTCTTGCAGGCAAGGCCAGGCCCGTGCCGCCCGCCCTCAGCCTAGTGACTCAGCACCTGCGCCCATATCAACAGGACTTTTGCCCCCTGCTCTGCCAGCTGCCTGCTGGGATTTCTCCTGGGCCTCTGCACCGCCCCTGCCCAGGATGCAGGGAGCCAGGGCCCGCGGGGACCGGGGCCAGTCCCCGGGCGGGATGGGCGCGCCAGGCCGGGCCTCGGTCGTGTTACTCGCCTACGTGCTGGCCGCCGTGGAGTTTACCTGCCTGTTCCTGAATTTCTCCACCTTGCCAGTAAGTAACACCCCCAGGGCCTGGTCAAGCAGCCGCCCCCGCCCTCCCTCCTGCCTTGCGTCTGGGCAGTCGCACATAGCGGAGCTGGGGCCCAGTGCCACCAAGGCCCTCAGGAGCCATGCCACGGCCCTCTGTGGCCAGCACCCTCCACACGATGTCCTGGCTGTGTCCTCCCGCCTGGGAGCCTGTGTCCCCCCCAGTGCCCTGCCCCAGGCCTGCTCCAGCCCCTGCGCAAGTGGCCCCTTGGAGCAGCCTTCCCAGCACCCACATGGTATCTGGCATCTCCTCCTCTCGTCCCCCCATCCTGCCTCTCCCTCAGCATCCTTACGTGCCCACCCTGACACCCTGTCCATGTGTTCGACTTTCTTCTCTCTGTCCCACCGGAGCGTGAGGGAAGGGACCCCTTCCCTGGAATTAGCCTGGCCCGAGGCAGGTGTAAGTGGTCATGGCTGGCTGCCCAGGGCCTGCCCACCTGCCTTCCACTCATTTCCCCTTTGGCTCTTGGTTATTCATTCAACAAACCTCTATGGAGCAGGCACGCAGGGCCTCCCCCACCCAGGCAGCAGGCCCCAGGGAGTGTGGAAGAGCCTAGGGCCCGGGTTTCTTTCTGTCTGATCTGGGTGGGGCCGTGGCATCAGTTGATGGCCACTCGGTTGAGTTTCCCTGGGGGTCCTCAGAGCAGCCAATCCAGGCATGCTGAGGGTGCCCGCAGGCGGTGGCTTCAGGCTGGACTTGGGGTCACGGCAGTGCCACTCAGAGTGAGCGCCTGGTCCCCGCCATGGTCAGCAGGCCAGGCTGGGCAGAGCCGAGGTGCCAGGGCCCATGGTGGCCCCCACGGAGGCCAGGCCCCACTCACATTGTCTCCCTCGGCTGGGGGGAGCCTGGATGGGAGTGTCCTCATCGTAAAATGGGTGAAAACCATCCCTCCCTCGCAGGGCAGGTGTGGGGAGGAGCAAGGGGCTGGTGGGAAGCTTCCTGCATCCAGCCTCAGGGCAGGCGCAGGGGTGTCTGCGGCTTCCCGCTGCCCTCCCAGGAGGGGCGCTGACCCCGTTCTCAGGGCCTGGGATGCCACAGAGCCCCAAGGGACAGACCAGTCCCCAGCCCCAGCTGGGGATCAACAGTGTGTGGCTGTAGTGAGGACCATGAACAATGAACACTCACAGGGAGACCTGGGGGGAGACTGAGTCCATGGGACGCGAGAGAGACGCAGAGAAGGCGACTGGAGCCAGCCCTGAAGGAAGCGGTCAGACCCGAAGGCGGCAGAGGACAGGGCACGGGAGACGGACAGCCCGGCACAAGCCCTGGGGTGACAGGGGCCAGGCATGGAAGAGGGACAGCCCTGCACAGGCTCTGGAGAGGCGGGACAGGGCAGCCAGAGCAGGGCAAGTGGGAATGCCAGGTTCCGCCAGGGCGGTATCACACAGCCCAGGGCTCAGCGACCTCCAGCTGGTGGCGTGGAGGGAGGAAGAGGTTGCGGGAAGTGGGTCCTGTTGCCGACGGCTGGTGGCTGTCTGAGGAGGGGTCCAGGCTGACCCTGGGGTTGGGGCTGAGTCCCTGGAAGGGTGGGTCAGCCGTGGAGAAGGCACAGCTGTGATGGCGGCTGGGCTGGGCGGATGGAAGCCCGTTCAGGTCACATTGCATTTGGGGTGATTTGGGCCCAGAAGGAGGGCCTTGGGGGTCTCCAGGAGACAGACTCCAGCAGCTCAGACTGACTCTGCAGCCTGGAGGTGGTCACGGGTGGTCCCCAGGAAGGGGGGCTCAGAGGGGGTGGGACCTGGAAGGGAGGAGGGGGGAAAGGGAGGGGAGGAGAGAAAGAGGGGAAGAGAGGGAAGGGGGGGACGGCCCTGCTGGAAGCAGCAGATGTGGGGTGGTGGGAAGGCGGTCCTGAGAACAAAGAAGTGACAGGCCCATGCTTGCTTCCATGGGGCTCCACCCAGGAGGGGACTGTGAGAGGAAGGGCGAGAGAGTTTTGCGGGTGCCCTGGGGAGGCGGGAGGCTGGGTGTGATGCCCACCCAGAGGGTGACAGACAGGCGCAGGCGGCATGCGGGCGTGGGAGACAGCCTCCTCTTGGGAGGCCCAGCGTCCTCCCAGGAGGCTCAGCCTCCTCTCGCGGCAGGATTGGGGGGCAGGGAGGAAGTGGGGCTGACCAGGGAGGGAGGGGTGCCCGTCCCACAGAGGAGAGTCCGGGAGACATTGGGCAGCTCCAACCCAGGGATGAGGCTGAGGAAGGCGGCAGGGGAGCCTGGGGCGGGGGACAGTGGGAGGGAAGGGGAGTGGGGACCCCAGACTATGCACAAGGTGAGGCCCCGAGAGCAGGAGGGGGGACGGTGCCTGGTGTCTGAGGCTGTCTGACACAGATGGTGAGTTGGCATGTCCCTCTGAAACCCTCACGGGAGGACCCTTCCCACCCCTCCTAGCTCGGGGGTCCCTGATGCCCCCTGGCTTGTGGCCACATCCCTTCAGTCTCTGCCTCCATCTTCCTGTGTGTGTGTGTTTGTTTTTTTGAGTTGGCGTCTCACTCTGTCACCCAGGCTGGAGTGCAGTGGCGCACTCACGGCCACCCCAGCGTTGACCTGCTTGGCTCCAGCGATCCTTCCACCTCAGCCTTCCAAGTAGCCAGAACTACAGGCGCGCACTACCATGCCTGGCTATTTTTAATTTTATTGTAGCGATGAGGTCTCGCCAAGTTGCCTGGGCTGGTCTCGAACCCATGGGCTCAGGCAATCCACTCGCCTCAGCCTCCCAAAGTGCTGGGATGACAGGCTGGACCACCGCGCCAGGCCTTCATGTGTTTTTTTCAGCCCTCCCTCTGTGTGTCTGTGTCCAAAATTCCCCTTCCAGTAGGGACACCAGCCCCCTAGGACCAGGGCTCACCCTCGCGTCTTCCCTTTAACTGGGTCATCTCTCTTTCAGGACACCTTCTGAGGTACTGGGAGTTAAGACATATGGGTTCCGGCAGGACAAAAATTCAGTCATTAATAAGTGGGACGGAGGCCGAGGTGACCCCAGGAGTCCAAGACCAGCCTGGACAATGTAGCAAGACCTCATCTCTACAAAAAAATAGAAAAATTAGCCAGACCTGGTGGTGCACACCTGTAGTCCCAGCTACTCAGGGGGCCGAGGCGGGCGGATCGCCTGAGCCCAGGAGGTCGAGGTCGTGGCAAACTGTGATCGTGCCACTGCACTCCAGACCCTGACTCAAAAAAAAAACGGGACCACTATGTGTGGGAGAGGGAACAGGAGCTCAGAGGCCAGGGTGGGGGAGGAGCAGAGAATCAGGGCACCCTGCCACCCCTGCCCATCCGGGGACCCCAAATTCCAGGTCCCGGGTTCCACCCCACGGGCTTCCTTGCTGTGTTTCAGTATCTGTCCCGGAAACTGGGCCTGGACTCTGTGGCTTTTGGCTACCTGCAAACAACCTTTGGCGTACTGCAGCTCCTGGGGGGGCCCGTGTTCGGCAGGTACGGTGGGGAGGGATGTGGGGGGGTCCCCAGCCCACAATGACCCAGGCCCCCTCGGAGACCATGGCCTGGGTCCCACCAGACGCCCGGCCTCACGTGGCACCCCACGAGGGTGATGGCACTCCCACAGCACTGCCAGGTAGCAGAGGTGCAGAAGACCTTTGGCCTTGGGGGCTCCCGCAATTCTGGGGATGGCTGGAAAGGGGCTTTGACTGTGAACAGGTTGTGGAGGCCCAGCTGCTGAATCGGCAGGGGTCCCGCCATCCCTTTCACCGAAAAGGAAATTCTGGGGAGGGGGCAGTGGCTCAAACCTGTAATCCCAAGACTTTGGGAGGCTAAGATGGAGGATTACTTGAGGCCAGGAATTCAAGACCAGCCAACACAGCAAGACCTCATCTCTACTTTAAAAAAAAAATTTTTTTTTAATTAGCGGGGCATGGTCATTTTAGTCGTGGCTACTTGGGAGGCGGAGGTAGAAGGATCACCTGGGTCCAGGAGGCCAATGCTGGCGAGCCATATTGTGCCACTGCATTCCAGCCTGGGCAACAGAGTGAGACCCTGACAAGAAAGAGAGAGAAGGAAGGAAGAAAGGAAGGAAGGGAGGGAGGGAGGGAGGGAGGGAGGGAGGAGATTCTGGGCCAGGTCATTAAGATGCACAGGTGCTCCGGGGAACGGGCCCCCAAGTCCCTGGTCTCAGTGTTGTGGGCTCAGGACAGGACAGACATCCTCCCACAGACCTCACAGACAGACCAGAGAGGACCCTGAGCCACGAGTCCCCTTCTCAGAGGATGGCTTAGGCAGAAGAGAGGGCTCCGGGCAGTGTCACCAGATGGCAGGGTCTGCCAGGGTTTCTTGCTGCCGGGGACACAGAGAGGAGCTGGCCTTCAGACCCTCTGGGAAACAGGAGACCCAGGCCCCCCCGGGCGTTAGGGCCGCGCCATTCATTCTCTCACGCAGCTGGACTGTCCCCTGGGTGGGAATCCCCAGCTCCCTGATGCTGCCCTGCACAGACCACGGGGAAACTGAGGCCCCGAGGGGAGGGAGGCCCACTTGGGCAGCCCGGAAGGCCCTGGGAGGGGCTCACCCGCCCCCCGCTCGCAGGTTCGCCGACCAGTGCGGGGCGCGCGCGGCGCTCACGCTGTCCTTCCTGGCCGCCTCGACGCTGCACCTGCTGGTGGCCGCCTCCTGCAGCCCGGCCCTGCCCGGGGTCCACCTGCTCTTCGCCTCGCGGCTGCCGGGGGCGCTCATGCACACGCTGCCAGGTAGGGGCGGTGGGCGTGGGGGCGCGGCCTGCTCCGAGGGCTGGGTTGGTGGGGGTGATGTGGGGGCGTGGCTTGTGGAGGGGCAGGTCGGGGTGGGGGCGTGGCCTGGGCGGGAGAGGAGATAGGTCGAGGTTGGGGCGACATGGGGGCGTGGTTTGTGGAGGGGCGGGTGGGGGGCTGGGGACGGGGAAAGGAGATAGGTCTCGGCTGGGGGGCAGTGTGGGGCGTGGCTTGTGGAGGAGGTACGGGAGAGTGGTGGGGGCGTGGCCCGGGCGGGGGAGAGGAGATAGATTAGGGGTTGGGAGGCGTGGCTTGTGGAGTGGCAGGAGGGAGGTGGGGACGGGGAAAGGAGACAGGCCGGGTTGGGGACGATATGGGGGCGTGGCTTGTGGGGAGTAGTCGGGGGCGTGGCCCGAGTGGGGGAGGGGAAACAGGTCAGGGGTCGGGGGCGACGTGGGGGCGCGGCTTGTGGGGAGTAGGTGGGGGCGTGGCCCGAGTGGGGGAGGGGAAACAGGTCAGGGGTTGGGGGCGACGTGGGGGCGCGGCTTGTGAGGAGTAGTGGGGGCGTGGCCCGAGTGTAGGGAGGGGAAATAGGTCAGGGCTTGGGGGCGACGTGGGGGCGCGGCTTGTGGGGAGTAGGTGGGGGCGTGGCCCGAGTGGGAGAGGGGAAATAGGTCAGGGCTTGGGGGCGACGTGGGGGCGTGGCTCGTGGAGGGGGCAGGAGCGGGGCCTGGGGTCGGGGAAAGGAGATAGGCCTGGGGTTGGGGCAATGTAGGGCGTGGCCTTAGGGGGGCGAGTAGGAGGGTGAGGGCGGGGGAGAGGAGATGGGTCAGGGCTTGGGGGCGACGTGGGGACGTGGCTCGTGGGGGGGGCACGAGGCGGCGGCCCGAGCCCGGGAGGCCCCGGAGTCTGCCGGGGGCGGGCGAGGGGCCCGGCGCCGCTGACCCCGCGTCCCGCAGCTGCCCAGATGGTCATCACGGACCTGTCCGCGCCCGAGGAGCGGCCCGCGGCCCTGGGCCGGCTCGGCCTGTGCTTCGGCGTCGGCGTCATCCTCGGCTCCCTGCTGGGCGGGACCCTGAGCTCCGCGTACGGGTGAGTGGCCTGGCGGTCGGCGGGGCGGCGGGGGCGCACGCGCCACTGCTGCGCTCGGGACCCCGCCCAGCCCCCTCTCCCGGCCTGCCGGCTGGGGGCGCCCACGCGGCGCGCCCGGGCTGGACCTGCCGTCGCGGGCCTCGCGCTATCCCGGCTGGAGTGGACATGGGGCTGGACCGCGGGAAGCCAGCGCAGGGCGCGGAGGCGGCACCCCGGGCCGGGCGGGCGGGGCCGCGGGGACCAGCGCTCCCGGGGTGGGGGGCAGACCGCGCAGCGCGAGAGAGGGCGGCGGGCGCCCCCGGCACCTTCGTGGCTGGACATCCTGCCAGTGCCTGTCTCAGATTCTGGAACTTTTGCTCGGGGTCAGCCCCTCTCCAACTGTCCCCGGAGGCTGAGGGTGGCGGTGCCCCAAGGATGGGGGTCCATGGTAGAGCCCCCCTTGGCTGGGGCTCCGAGGCAGGAAGGATTGAGAGGATGGTAGGTCTGCCGCCTCCTGTGTGCCTCAGTGTCCTCACGCTGAACTGTGACTGCCCGCAGCCCCGGTGGGCTCCTGGGAGGTTCAATGCACTCACCTTGTAAGGTGGAAGCCTCTGTCCCTCCCCCCCACGGCCTTTGTCCGGCCCAGACAGCACCCCAGCATGGGCAGCAGATCCCAACATGGCCTCTAGGGTGAGCCCCATTCCCAGTCTCCTGCCCCACCCCCCACCCCCCGCAGTGTTGTAGACAGAGCTGTCTACACCAGCAGCACTGAGTGAGCCTCTGGGGGAAGAGCTTAACCTCAGACCCAGCGCACCTGGGCCTTGAGGCCTGGGACGCTTTCCTCCTGCGGCTGGGAAAGCAGCCCCCTCCTCCCCCCTTGAGGCCCCGCCCCACTGCCCCCTCCCAGGGCTCCCAACGCCCACTCTGCCCCTCCCCTATAGTCGACCTTGCACCAGCCCTGCCATCCCCTCTGGTCGGGGCCCAAGGGGTGGAGCTGGGGGCAGTGCTCCACCCGGCCAGGGGCGGAGGCGCCTACCTGCTCCCTGGCAGAGAGGCTGGGCCAGCTGGGACCCCCACCCTTTGCTGCCTGTAGGAGCTTCCCTTGAAAGGCCTGATGCCAGCCTCTGGGCCTCTGGGGGCCTCCATGTCCCCAAGCCAGGCATTGCCCAGGGACTACAGCCTGGACTCCCCAAGTGCCTCCAGACCGACCCCCAAGATGGCGGCGGCAGCTGGATGAGGGCTGAGCCCTGGGATTCGGGCTCCAGAGGTCACGGGGCCTTGTGACAGCACCTCCCTCCGGTGGTCTCTGGCGGTGCCCCCTGGGGGTTGTCCTTGCCCCCCTCCCCCCTACCCTGTGTCCTCCCAGCACAGTCCCTACTGATTGCCCCGAAAGGGAGGCTGGGCTGGGCTGGGCAATTCGTGGTTTCTTCACGTCGTTTACTGGGTGTCTAATAAGTGCCAGCGGGGCTCTGGCTATAGGCCACATCGGCCGCGAGGCAGGGAGGCCTGGGATGCAGCACACACTCTGGCTGGAGGACAGGGGGCAGGAAGTCACAGGGCGGGACGGGGGCCAGGTGGCCAGGAACACAGGGGACCCCAAGGAGGCAGCATTGGCGTCAAGACCCAAAGCAGGCAAGGGCAGGCAAAGAAACCGCATGTGCAAAGACCCTGGGTGCGAGAAGTCAGCCAGGCCGGGGAGCCCTGAGTGGGTCCGGCGGGAGCAGGGTGACCAGTGGCTGAGCTGCGAATGTGGGGTGAGCGCCCCCTGCGGGGAGACCAGCCGGGCAGCCACTGCCCTGGTCCAGGGGGAAGAGGCTGGTGGTGGGCCTGGGTGACCACGGTGGGAGAGGGCAGGGGGAGGGTGCTGGCTTGGTTCTGGGATGGGTGGGATGTGGGTGTGACGTCAACAGTGGGGCCCTTGGGGCTGGGGAGCAGTGGGTGTGGGGCAGAGAGGGGAGGATCCTTTGTCTCCAGGGTGGCCAGGAGGGGCGCAAGGAGGGGACAGGGAGGAGCATTGGCACCGGACAGTGGCTGAGCAGCTCGGCCCTTCACAGCCCCCACGCTCCCTCTGTCCTCCCCGCCCTCTCCTCCATCCCAGTCACCCGCCCACTTCCCTCTCCCTCCCAGCAGCTCCAAGAGGGCCTCCACCCCTGCCCACACCTTCCAGAACATTCCGTCAGCTTCCCAGCCTCCTTTCACCCAAGATCTGAGGCACATTACGGCCTGGACGTGCACATCACCAGGCCAACCCTGACACTTCCTTTGACGGGGGAAGCTGAGGCCCGGGACAGGGTGAGGCTCCCAGTACCTGGCCGGGCCCAGGGGCCCGTGACTCCCTCTAGACTTCACACCCTGCCCCCATGGGTGCCAGCAGGGCCCTGTGGCTCACGCTGACCCCTGCCCTTCACGGCCCCGCCCGGGGTCCCTGCCCCAGCAGGGAGGCTGAGGAGACGGCTCCAGGCCCTGGTGTCCATGGCAAGGGCCAGCGCCCTGCTCCCCTCGGCCAGGCAGCCCTGTCACCCCCACCCGGCACAGCCTGGGGCAGGGGCCCGGTGCAGCTGGGAATGCCACCTCCTAGCCGTCCTCCTCTTCCTTATGGAAACTGAGGCTGCCACCTCCCTGCCCACCCCCCCCCATGTTCTGTGCCTCTGACAGGCCCAAGTTGTGCCCCACCCCCACCCCCCAGGCAGCAGGAGGAAGTGGACTTGGCACCTGGGCAGCGGAGGCGGGCACCGGAATGACTGGTTTGGGCTCTCAGCCTCTGGGGCCCAGGGCTGGAGGCCGGGCTGCCCGTGGAGAGACCCAGGTCCTGAGCCCAGTGAGAGGCTCACGGCCTGAGCCCAGCCCCCCAGGGCCAGGGAGGGTGGAAGTGAGCCACGGCTGTCCAGGGCCCTGGCACCCAAAATGCATCCTACTGTGAACAGGACGCCCCTCTGGGCACATTGTGGAGCACCGCCCGGGTCCTCCCAATGCAGCCCCATGGCCATGCCTGTGCCATGGAGACAGGACGCCCCAACTCTTTGGAGGAAATGGGGGGCGGGAGCCCAGTGAGGCAGGGCAGGGATGGAGGGGAGATGGGGACAGAAGGACTTGCCCGGCCCCACGTGTCCCAGGGCCACCCCCAGTCCTGAGCAAGGGGCCGACGGGCACGGGGTCACTTGAAGCGAGGTGCCTGTTTGTGGGGACCAGGCTCTGGGGGCAGGTGCCGCCCGGGGCGGGGGCTGCTGGGTGCCAGAGGAGACAGCCAGGCATGGAGGGACAAGCCTGGGAAGGGCCAGTGTGGCACTGAGGGGGTCAGACCCCAGACCCACCGAGGGATTCAGCCGACGGGGGAGCTGAGGACGGAGAGAAGAGGACAGACGGGCGGACCCCAGGTTTTTGGCTGGGGCAGCCGGGGGGCCGTGCAGCCACTGGGGTGAGGCCCGCGGGCAGACGGTCAGCAGGGAGCGTGGAGTCCAGAACTGGGAGTGCTAGTTTGAGATGCCGTTTGACATCCATGGTCAGTGTCAAGGGGACTGCAGGCAGGAACCAGCCCAGGCTGTGTGTCACTGAATCCCAATCACCAGCCTGGGAGGTGGCCGCAGGGAACAGAGGGTGACCCCGAGAAGCCCAGGCCACATCCAGCTGCCCCATCTCTGCCAAGGTTCTATGGGTGCCAGCCACACCTGTCTGTTTCCATGTGGTCTGTGGCAGACTCTGTGCTGTGGCAGCAAATCGCTGGGTTCAAGCCACTTAGGCCCAGAGAGGACCATGCTGAAGAGAGGCAGGTGACCACAGGGGACCCTCCCCTGGCCCCCACATTCGGCACTGCAGGAAGTCCGCCCTCACCTCCAGTGGCCCAGAGCATGTCACGGGCGCCACTGGGTTGGCAACTCGGAACTCCAGTCTCGGGAAGACCTGGAGGGCTCCATCTCTCCCGCAAGGCCCGGTGGGATTCGAGGGCTGGGCTGGGGAGCATCCAGCCATGGTGCCTGGAGGTCAGGGTGTCTCCCGAGGGGACAGAGGCCACCTGCCGGCCCCCAGGCACTAGCTGGCCACTGAGTGGGCTGGGCTCTGTCCCCCCAGCCCCGGCCATGCCCGGTTGCCCTCGGGTACCCAGCACACAGGGGCTGAACCCTCCCTGGCTGCAGCCCACCCTGAGGCCACCCACATCGTCTTGGCCCATCCTGGAAGGGGGTCCAGGAAGCCGGTGCCCTGCTGTGGGTGTCCCCTAACTGTGATGCAACAGCTCCCAGAAGTGGCTGAGCAGACTTGCGGGGTGCCCTGGACAGGCTCTGGGACTGGGTGACTCGCAGGGCCAGAGGCGGCCTGTCCAGCCCACAGCTTGTGTTGGGGTCAGAGGCCTGTGTGGTGGGGTGTAGGGGACACAGAGGACTGGAGATTCAGGATGGAGAAGGCTTGGGTGGCTTCTTGGGGGCCCCAGATGCCAGGAGGAAGCTGGGTCAGGAGCAGCCCTGCCAGATTTTCATTTTCAGACGTGGCTCCAGCCAGCATTGCGGGGTGTGAATCGACTGGGGCAGGGTGACGCTTCCTCCCCAGTCCCAGCCTGGCCGTCCACGGGCTCCCTGGAGCCCCCTGCCCCCACCCTCGCATGAGCCCTGTGTCCCTGCCTCGTCCCACCAGGCCACAGGATGACCTTGGCACATGCGGTCACCTCAGAGCCTCAGAGCAGGGAGAGGGTGGCGGCCTGATGAGGAATCACCACTTCTGAGTTGGGCAGAAGCCCAGACGGGCCGGGCAAAAGGGACAGAGCTCCAGGCATGAGTCGGGGGAGACAGTGGCCGCCCACCTCCCTCCTGCCCACGTTGTGGTTCCCACCTTAGGGACCGCCTGAGGTGTGGCGCCAGAGGCCGCCCTGGGCGGTTGACCTACCGAATGTGGGGCGCTGGGCTCCCAAGGCCGGAGGGCGCCTGGTCAGGCAGAGGGTGGGTGTGAGCCGGGCCCTCATTTGGACATGAGGACACACGGTCACCCAGCCCAGAGCCAGGTCCCTAGTCCTCCCCGGTGTCACTTCAGCATCGTCTGTGTCCCCCAATCTGTCCGGTCAAAAGAAGGGGGAAGGGAACGCAGCCCCACAAAACCGCACCGCCTTTCTGTCGGGGTTCTATTGATCAACAGCATCGTCTGCGCCCATGGGCCTGGGGGACCCTGTGTCCGGGCGGGAGTGGGCAGCTCCCTGCAGGAAGGGTCCATCGTGCATGCCGTGGGCACCCAGGCAGGCGGGGGCCGTGCAGCAGACTGTGCTGAATTTTCTCTTCATACCAACTTCCTTTCTGGCCTTTTGTTTGGGGGTGCAGAGAGAGCCCTGCATCGGGGAGGAGGAGGCAGCCCAGGCCTCTCCAGGGAGCCATGGACCCTGACTCCTTCCCGGGACCTCCAGAGCCCCCCAGGGCTGCACCGGCACTTGCTGGGCTGGCCACCACTCCAGGGACAAACCGGATCCGAGGAGGGGCCGGCTCCCTGCCACCCACGCCTGGCTTGTCACTGGCCTCCCAAAATAGCCGTCCAAGTGGTCTCCTCTGTGCCTGTGCATTCCCAGGGCATCCGCCAGAGAAAGCGGGCTTTGTCCCTGCCCGGCCAGGCCCTGAGCAGTGACGTGCGGGCCTCTGCGGCCAGAGTCCAGAAGAATGGGCCCTTCTTTTGGGGCTGGCCCAGGGGGCCGCGTGTCCCCTCCATGTCTCACGTCAGCTCCTGCCGGAGGGGGGAAGGGCTGCCCTGATACCCGGCATCTTGGGTGGGAGGTGGGGACGCCAGCCCCTCCCATGACCCATGTGGGCCCCGGAGGTCCCAGCCCAAGAAAAGAGGGTGACCACGGCTGGCTTCTCTGCGCCAAGAGGTGGCCCCCCCGCTGGCTGCGCTGAGTCTGCATGGCCACGAGTCCCTTCCTGCCTGCGAATTCCTGCCGGGGCTGGCAAGGGTGTGCATTTGTGTGTGTGCATGTGTGGGGCTGTACATACACACGCAGAGAACAGTCCTTTCTCTGAACTCCTGGGAAAGGCGCGGTGACGTGAGGCTGGCCTCTGCCCCTACTTGGACCCTGAGGCCCTGATCAGGGCAGATGTGGGGCTCTGGTGAGGTCCGGAGCAGAACTTGGGCTGTCCACACGAACAACTCACACGCTTATCACTTCACGGTCACTGGGGTCTTGGTGCAGGGCTAACCCAGGCCCACCTGCCCTGGGGGCCAGCTCCCGGCCATCTGGTAAAGCGAGTCCTTCTTAGACCAGGGGCCCAGAGGATGGCATGCCATCTGGGAAGGAAGGTGGGGGTCCCTCCAAGAAGGGTCCTTGTAGAATGCATAGGAGTTTGCTCGGCTGCTGAGAGGAAGGCTGTCTCAGCTGTGCACAGGCCTGGAGGCCTTACAGCCCAACTCAGTAGGGTGTTCTCAATTTCCTCCAGTCTGTGTCTCAGGGAGGGTCTGCGCCGGCCGTCGGGAGGAAGTGGTGGTGGGTCAGGACAGCCAGCCCCCAGTCGCCGTGACCTTCCCAGCGTCACGGGCCTCTTTCCATGTGGTGACTTACTCAGAAGTGAGTGCTGAGGGGACAGCCAGAGTCACAGGCCTTGTTGGTGGCCCTGGGAAGGCGGCCTGGGGGACACTCCTGGGCTTTGCGGGGCTCTGGGACCCCGAGAGCCAAAGCCCCCCGGATCCAGCACGCCCAGCCCTGCTAGAAGGCAGGGGGGGCTCCTGATGGGGGGTAGCGCTAAGGGCCAGGCTTGTCTTTGCCCGTGATGGGGAACTGGCGTGGCTGTCTTCCCCGTGACACAGGGCGGTCCCAGGTCTCTGAAGTCCCCACAGGGACACACACACCAGCCTTGTGCCCTGGGGCCCGGGAGCCACCCGTCCCCAGGGAATCCACTGCCCATCGCAGGCTCTGCCCAGCCCTTCCATCCCCAACCTGCTCCCCCTGCACCTCCTCGGAGGCTGCCAGCAGGGACACAGGGACGGCAAGAGCACCAGCCATTCCTCCTCCGCCACCAGATAAACACACCCCAAGGGTCCCCGTCCCCACTCTTTGGGTCTCAGGTTGTGGGGACCCGGGTGGTCAGGTCTGGGCTGTCTTCAGTCTTCGAGGTTCTAGTGTGACCGAAGGGACAGGTGGGGGGAGGCAGCAGGGACACCTGGACCCTGGGACCCACACCCTGGTGACCAAGGCTGTTTCCCCAGGATTCAGTGCCCAGCCACTCTGGCTGTCGTGGCCAACATCCTGGGAGTGGTCCTCAGCGCCACCTGCATTCCAGCCAGCACCAAAGGGGCCAGTGCCAATGCCCAGGCTCCACTGCCAGGTAAGCCCCACCAGGTAAGCCTTCCCAGGTACACCCCGCCAAGTACGTCCCTCCAGGTACGCCCCGCCAGGTATGCCCCACCAGGTACGCCCCGCCAGGTATGGCCCACCAGGTATGCCCCACCAGGTACACCTGGCCAGGTGCTCCACACCAGCTCCTTTCAGTTCCTGGCAGACCTGGCCCTTACCCCACCCTCCCCTGGGTCATTCCATCCCAGCCTCCGGGCCCAGGCAGAGTTTACCCGCCAAGTAAACTCCCCAGGTGCACCCCAAATGCTTGGCGACCGAGAGGCACGAGCGTCTCCCTCCAGCAGCCACGTCCATGGCCTCGAGTTCCCCTTCCTGCTCTCTGTGCCTGCTGCCCCGAGCTCTGAGGCAGCGAGGGCTCCGGGCAGCAGGCACAGAGAGCAGGAAGGGGAACCTGGGGACACTCACACCCTCCTGCCTTCCATGAGTCCCTCCCGGCTGCTGACATCACAGGAGAGACCGTGGGGGCCAGAGGGCTGAGGCCCGAGGCAGGAGAGGCCCGGGAGGCCTGGGGAGGACAGCAAGGCCCTGGGTGCCAGGCTCTTGTGGCTCAGAGCGCCCGGCGGTGTGAGGGCACTGCCCGAGGGACCACCGAGGGATGAGGTGGCCAGGCTGGCCCGGAGGCAGGTCCACTCCAGGGTGCCTGGCATGTGGCAGGGTCCGTCCTGGGTGTCCAGGGACTGGAGGCCAGTCGGGGATGGGGAGACCCGTCTGGGCAGTCCTGGGACAGGAGTCTGGGGTGGGATGACCCAGAGAGGGGGCCTGCCAAGGGACAGGCGGGAAGCCAGCAGGGGAGAGAGGTGGGGAGACGGTGGCCGGACCGTCTCCAGAGAGAGGAGATCTGCCATGACAGTCACGGGGGGGCACGCGTGGGGCCTCTAGGGAGCGACAGGCCCGCAGCCGGGCAGGCCGGTGGGCGCGGGGACCAGGCCGCCTCGGGGTGTGACCGGCCTCTCCCGTGCCAGGCGGCCCCCGGGCCCGCGTGTTTGACCTGAAGGCCATCACCCGCCTGCTGCTGCTGCCGGACGTCCTGGGCGTGTTCCTCGTCAAGGTGGTCTCTGGCTTCCCGTCCGGTGAGTCTCCGCTGCTGGGTATTTCGGGCCACGCAGACGTGGCGACTTGGGCGTGGGGACGAGAGGCAAAGGGGTCGGGCTCAGTGGCTCAGCTTGTCATCCCAGCGCTTTGGGAGGTCGAGGCGAGTGGATGGCCTGAGCCCACCGGTTCGAGACCCACCCAGGCAACTCGGCGAGACCTCATCTCTACAATAAATCAAAAAGTGAGCCGGGCGTGGTGGCGCGCCTGTAGTTCCGGCTACTTGGAGGGCTGAGGCGGAAGGATCGCCGGAGCCCAGCAGGTCGAGGCTGCGGTGGCCGAGAGTGTGCCACTGTACTCCCGTCTAGTGACAGAGTGAGACTCTAACTCAAAAAAAAAAAGGCAAAGGGACTGTCCTCCCTCGTCCCCCAGACCCTCCACGTCACAGTCGCCACAAAGCTAGCAGAGGGGTCACTCAAGGAAGAGGGCCTGGCTCAAGTCCTCTGAGGACAGCCTGAGGGACAGAGACGGAAAGTCCAAAAGTAAACACATGAGGCTGGGCGCGGTGGCTCACACCTGAACCCCCACACTCGGGAGGCCGAGGTGGGAGGATCGCTTGAGCCCAGGAGCTCGAGACCAGCCTGGACAACACAGCAAGACCCCGTCTCTATAAAAAACAAAACAAAACAAAAGCCATACACGTGAACATACGCCTCTGAAGACGCGCTTGTCCCAGCCATCTGGCAAGGGACACACAGCCTGTGTCCTGCTCAGTGGACCCTAGGGCATCGGTGGCCCCAGACAGCACAACCTACCAGTAACCCTGTCCCTCAGACACCCTGTCTGGTGTCATCTAACTGAGATGCCAGGAAGCAGGACAGAGGACAGGCCCTGTCCTTCTGTGGGCCCCGCCCTCTGTCCTACCCCAGCCCACCTAGGCGGGCTTTTGGGTGTCACAGCTAGAACCCGATCCCCAATTCTAGTCACAGGGGCCAGGGGGGCTCTTATAAAGCTGAGGGCCACGGGGGGTCTTGGGGTCAGATCCTGCCACGTGGTCACCCCGTGTCTCCCCTTCCAGCACCTTCCTGCTCATAGCACACAGCTTAGCAACCCGGGAAGACCCTCATTGGTCCACCTGGTATCAACACATGACCTCCCTGACCCTGTGATCGAACGCCACCTGGACCTGCTGAGACAGGAGGGGGCTGAGCCCTGCGGCCGGCAGTGAGGGCTGCCTCTCACCTCTCCCCTTCCCCCCCAGGACTTTTCATGGTCATGTTCTCCGTCATCTGCATGGACTTCTTCCAGCTGGAGGCCGCCCAGGCCGGCTACCTCATGTCCTTCTTTGGGGTCTTGCAGATGGTGAGGAGGAACACAGGGCCCACTGGGGGGGCAGGGGTCTTTGGCAGGGTGGGCCACCCCTCTCAGCCCGGTGGACTCAGTTTCCCAAGAGCCCTCGTGCCATCCGCCCCTCCACGCCCCTCCCGCCTCTCAGAGCAGCCTCTCTGCCCTCCTTCAAAGCCTCAGCCTCCTCACCCACCCTGAAGCCCGAAGCCTTGTCGCCCCTCACTGGCTCACCCCTGCCCGTGGCCTTGACTCCCATACCTGGGTCTGCACCCGGGCCTCAAGCCCCTGCACCCCCAGCCCATCCGCCCAACCATCCGCTGGGGGGTTCTGTCTGAGAGGGGAGGCTCACCCCGGGTGGAGGCTGGCGGTGAGCCCTTGGCCGCCCGTCCGGCAGCCTGTCAGGGGCCCACGGTCAACAAGTGTACACGCGGGTGCCTGGCAGCGGACGGGCCAGGAAGGGAGAGCCGGCCCCGGGGTGGGCGTGCCGTGGGGACGGGGACCCTGGTTTCTGATGGGCAGCCGGACAGGGCCCTCAGGAAGCCGTGACCTCATGTGGCAGGGTGCTTAGACGGTGCCGGGCACCTCTGGAGGCCCTACAGGAGCGAGGCCTGGCATGCAGAGGCCGTGTCCTTGTAATACCCCGAGATTGCGACAAGTGTCCTGTCTGCCAGCCCCCAGGGACACCAGCTCCCGGGATGCGCCCACCCCAGCTCCTGAGGGCATCCAGACCAGACCCCACTGGGGACAGGTGGCGACGCACGGCCACCCGGGACGCGGCCCGACAGCTGCAGCGTGGGAGGGGCTATTCTTGGACCCCCGGGTGGGGGGCGGGAGGTGGGGCTCACCACTCCGGAAGCCTGTGGCATTCCTGGCACCTCCGGGCTAGACTAGACCCTGCGGCCGAAACAGCACTCCGGGGAAGGACCCCCGCCCACTGTGGTCAGGGAGGGCTCCGCTTGTGGGCCAGAGGGGCCCAAGAAATCAACAGAAAAACAGCCACAGTAGGCTGGTGCGTGCCCTACTCTGAGCGCGGTGCTGCCGCCCGCCCAGCCTGACCCATCCGAGGCCTGCAGCTCCCTGAAGACCCCCAGGGTGGACACTGGTGGCCCCTGGCCTGCGTTGAGGGAGGGGACAGGGCTGCCGTGGCTGCGGGGGACCCCCGCCTGAGTCGGGCCTGGGGTGGCGACCGACCCTGTGGGGACGCCTTGCGGAGGGACCTGGGAGAACTGCCCGGGGCTGGGGAGGGAGTCGGGGGATTCCTGAAGGCCAGACGCGGGCGAGGGGGGGGGGCTGGGGAGGAGGGGGAGCTGGGGGGGAGCTGGAGGGGGGACTAGGGAGGATGGAGAGGAGGGGAAGCAGAGGCGGGGGGGCTGGGAGGAGGGGCGGGCAGAGGTGCCTGGACCCCCCGTCCAGCCAGGGGCTCTCCCGACTCTGCCTGGGACCCCGGCAGGGAGTCGAGAGCCGGGTTTGGGCTGCAGAGAGAGCCCTGAAACCCCCGTCCCCAGGCTCGAGGTGGGGGCGTCATCAAGGGGCCGTGAGGTGCCAGCGGCAGCCTGATTCCCAAGGGGGCCACAGCACCCCGCGGGCTCCCGGGGGCGGGGCGGGCAGCGCCGCTCCTTGCGAGGGAATGCTCCAGCGCACTCGCAGACCTCGTCCCTTGAAGACCCTCCCGTGGGAGCGCCCTGGACTTCAGAGAGGGCTTTGGGGCACGACACTGAGCTACTGAGGCCCACAGGGCCTCCCCGCCAGGCCGCCCCGCAGTGACGGCCGCCATGCCCCTGGGGGGAGAGATGGCCCTGGGAGACACACGGTGATGGCTCAGGCCCCAAGTCCAGACAGGGATGGTGTAGGGCTTCAAAGAGGTGGGGTGCTGCTCGGAGGGCGGGGTTGTGAGGGAGGGGCTCCCATGGGAGCAGAGGCTTGGGAGGGGGTTCCCCTCCAGTGCAAAGGCTCTGGGTTGGGAGCTTTCTTGCCACAGCAGCTGAGCCGTCCCGGGGACAGGACCGGGCCCTGAACACAAGGAAAGGGGGGAGTCTTCAAGGCCAAGAACTAGGGTGGCGGGGGCCATGGGTGGGTCTGAGCGGAGGCAGGATGTTTTAGGCCATCCGGGTGAGGGAAGGGGGAGAGGGCGGGGCCAGGCCAAGGGCATGGCCCGAGAAAGGAACGTGGGAACCTGCTGGCTACCAGGGTAGCATTTTCAAAGTTCTTGGGAAGCAGGTCAGACAGACCCTTTACGGAACACTTTAGCCGGGCGCGGCGGCTCGCGCCCGGAATCCCAGCTGTGGGAGGCCCAGGTGGGAGGGTCACTTCAGCCTGGGAAACCAGCCGGGGCAACATGGCGAGATTTCGTCTCTACAGAAAATCCAAAAATTCGCTGGGCGTGGGTAGTCCCATTACCCAGGAGACTGAGGCAGAAGGATCACTTGAGCCCAGAGGCTGAGGGTGTGGCGAGCCCTGAGTATGTCACCCCACTCCAGCCTGGGCGAAAGGGCAAGACCCCAAGAAGAGAGGGAGAGAGAGAAAGAGGGAGAAGGAAGGAAGGAGAAGCCAGGTGCGGCGGCTCAAGCCTGTCATCCCAGCACTCTGGGAGGCCAAGGCGAGAGGATTCGAGACCAGTCTAGGCCACTTGGTGAGACCTCGTCTCCACATTAAATCAAAAAGTTAGCCAGGTGTGGTGGCGTGTGCCTGTGGTCTCAGCTACTTGGGAGGCTGAGGCGGAAGGACCGCCTGAGCCCAGCAGGTCGAGGCTGTGGCCGCCGTGAGCGTGCCCCTGCACCCAGCCTGGGTGACAGAGTGTGATTCCGGCTAAAAGAAAAAAGGAAGGAAGAGAGAAGGAAAGAAAGAAAGAAACAGTGTGGTAAAGCCTGAGACTGAGCTCCGGCAAGTGTAGACAAGCGTTTTGAGGACACGCGCTGTTTTGACTGCAGTCTCCTCGGACCTGCAGGAAGTGGGAGCGTGGGGGTCCCCCTGCCCTGGCTCTGCACAGCCAGGCCCACCCTGGCACACCTGGGGTCCCGCTCACTCCAGGCAGATGCCGACCTCAACCCAGAGGGCGCTGACCCGAGCCTGTGGCCACCCCCATTCCCAGGCATGCGGAGCCCCAGCACTCACTGCTTGGGACTGGGGTGGGGGTGCCCAGATCCAAGCCCACCTGGACTGGGAGTGGCCTGCGGGCTGAGCCTGACCCCCTTCGTCCTGGCCCCAGGGTCCCGGGTGTCTCTGGTGTCTTGGGGAGGGGCACCCTGTCTCCCCAGGGGCCTCCAAGCTGCCCCAACGTGGTCACCGCCGGCGGGGGTCCCCAAGGGTGGCACATGCCCAGAGGCCCGCTCCACAGAAGCCGGGCTCCTGCCGTCTGGACTAGAGGCCAGGCCCTCCCTGCCCGCCTCCCCGCACCCACCCGCCCTCTCGCCGGTCTAGGTGGTCCAGGGCGTGGTCATCGGGTGGCTGAGCACACACTTCTCCGAGGCAGCCCTGCTCCGCACCAGCGTGCTGGTCTTCATCGTGGTGGGCCTGGCCCTGGTGAGCGCTCCCCCCACACCCATCCCCCGACCCTCCACGTCTGTCTGCACTGGAGCCCAGGGCGGGGGCTGCCACGTTGCCCCCGCCCCCTCGGCCTGCCCTGGGCAGTGGGGCCTGGGCACGCGCCCCGCCAGGTCCTGCGCGGCCCGCCTCAGCGCAGCCCCTGCCTGCCGTCCAGGCAATGATGTCCGGCGTCTTCCACTTCTGCCTCCTGGTGCCCGGCCTGGTCTTCAGCCTCTGCACCCTCAACGTGGTCACCGACAGCATGCTGACCAAAGCCGTCTCGGCCTCCGACACGGGTGAGCGCCACAGCCTGGCCTGGAGACAAGCTCCTCCCCGGGAGGCCAGTCGCGCTGCCCAGTGCGGTGGGGTGGGGTGGGGTGCGGGGCCTGGGGTTGGAGTGGGTGGGTGGGTGCTGGGCAGCAGGGTCTCGGGTGAGGACCCGCCCATCACTGAGCCCAGCTGGGGGCCAGGCCCAAGGCGTGGCAGGAGGGCTGCCTAGAGGCGGCATTTGGCTCTGATGCACAGTCAGGAAGGGACTCACTGGAGAGCAAGGAAGGCCATCAGGCAGGACGCCATCAGCTGACGGCGTGTGGACGCGTGGGATTGGAGGCTCCGAGAGCTGTTGGGAAGAACAGCTGGGGAGGCGCACACGGCTGGCTCGGGCCTTCTGTGGGCAGGCTGAGGTCTTCCAGGCCTCCCGGGGGCAGGACCAGAAAGCTCAGGGGGCCCAGCTGACCCTCCAACCTCCTGCCTTCCAGGGAGGGGCCGACTGAGGCCAGGGACTACCTGCGGCCCCCACGGCTTTCTAAGATGGTGACTTCCTGGTGCTAGGAGGGCTGGGTCAGGAGGGCTTCCTGGAGGAGGCTGGGCTGCACTTTGGAGAGGCCAGGAGGGAGCAGGGAATGTCTCGGTGGGATGAGGGCCTGGCCGGGAGGGGGTCCTGGATCAGCCTTCGGAAGAGCAGGCTGAGGCCTGGGGCCGACACGCCCAGGCACCACCCACAGCTTGGCTCCCAGTGCCAGCGGAAGCTGGGCCCACAGAGGTGCGGTCATGCTCCCCGGTATCTGCCGGGCATGTGGGAGGCAGGGAAGGAGGCTCTTAAGCCTCCCTATGGGGACCCTGAGCCAGCTGACAAGGCTGGGGATTCCCAGCTCTGAGAGGCCGAGAAGCCCCGGAGCCCGAGACCCTCAGTGCTTGGGGATCAGAACCAGCCACCTTAGGAGCTGAGAATCGGGCAGAGGAGGACCTCCGGCTTCGTGAACATTGCCCTGTGTCACCCGAGTGGGGACAACATCCCATGTGGCGTCCACATGCTTGTCCACACCAGGAACAGCTGGACAGAGGGGTCAACCGGCCGGACTGCAGGAGCTATGGGGGAGGGGCCTGGGGAATGGCTGGAGGAGAAGCTGATGGCCAGGAGGGCTGAGGGGGCAGCACTGGGGGTGTCGTGCCCACCCTGAACCCCGGTCCCGGGGCCGTGCTGTCTCAGAGGGCCCCTCCCCGGCCAGGTCCACCCTCCCCACCCGTCACCCGCCCTCAGCAGGCGGCATGGCCTGGGAAAGGGCTGTGACGGCCAGCTCCCGCCCGGCGGCACAGATGCCATCTCCTGGCAGCCCTGGGAGGGCGGGGCCCGCACCGTGACCTGTGGCCTCATTCCCAGGCTCCTCGTGCCTTTGGGAACTTTCTGGAGCAGGGAGGGGGCCTCCCGATGTGGCCTCCCGCGAGGCTGGGTGGTGGCAGGAAGCAGCCCCTGTGGGCGGAGGGAGCTGCGTTTTGCTCCCAGGTCGGTGGGGGAAAGGGGGGAGGCTGGAGGTTGCGGGGGTGGACAGCCCCATGGTGTCTGGCCTCGCATGGTGGAGGCTGGGCTGTGAGGTGGGGCGGCTGGGACAGAGGCCCAGCATGGTCCCTGGAGGTGGGTGCCCTGGCTGTGTCCGAGGCGACGTGGCCCAGGGCGTTGCCCAGGCCTGACTCCCAGCCCTCCCCACCTCCAGGGACCATGCTGGGCCTCTGTGCCTCTGTGCAGTCCCTGACCCGCACCCTGGGGCCCACCCTGGGCGGCCTCCTGTACCGAAGCTTTGGCGTCCCCATCTTCGGCCACGTGCACATGGCCGTCAACGCCCTCGTCCTCTTGGTCCTCTGGAAGAAGCATGTGCCCCGGAAGGACAAAGTTCGGTGACCACCGCCCCACCCCGGAGACAGACTGGCAATAAACTCAATAAATCCCTTGGGATTCTTCTGATCTGATTTCTGCAGGCTCCGCGGGGCCTGCCTGGGTCCGCCGGGAGGGATGGGGCATGAGGGCCGGAGGCTTCCTGGAGGAGGGGGCTGGCAGCTGGGCCTCAGGGCCCCAGGGAGGACAGAATCACACAAGTTGGTTCCCAGTCATAAGCCAAGGCCCATAAAGAGATGACCCCCACCGCCACAGCCGCGAGGAGAGAGGAGCTCTACTCACACTCCCAGAGATGGGGGCCTCACTACCCACCCGTGACCCACCCGTGGCCCACAGAGGCGCTGCCCCAGACCAAGGGCAAAAACCGGCTGGTTTAAAAGATCAGAGCCTGCCGGGCTCGGTGGCTCAGCCTGTAATCCCGTGCCTTTGGGAGGCTGAGGTGAGTGGATGGCCTGAGCCAGCGGTGTTCGAGACCCGCCTGGGCAACGTGGCGAGACCTCATCTCCACAATAAATCAAAAAATCAGTCGGGCATGGTAGCACATGCCTGTAATTCCAGCTACTCAGAAGGCTGAGGCGGAAGGATCGTCGGAGCCCAGCAGGTCGAGGCTGCGGTGGCCGGGTGTGGCCACCACACTCCAGTCTGGGCGACAGAGTGAGACTCGAACTCAAAAAATTTTAAAAAATAAAAATAAATAAAAGATCAGAGCCTGCCGGGCTCTGTGGCTCAGCCTGTAATCCCGCGCCTTTGGGAGGCTGAGGTGAGTGGATTGCCTGAGCCCGCGGGTTCGAGACCCGCCTGGGCAGCGAGACCTCATCTCTACAACAAATCAAAAAATTAGCCTGGGCGTGGTAGTGCGCGCCTGCAGTTCAAGCTACTTGGAAGGCTGAGGTGGAAGGATCGCCAGAGCCCAGCAGGTCGAGGCTGCGGTGGCCGGGTGTGGCCACCACACTCCAGTCTGGGCGACAGAGTGAGACTCCAACTCAAAAAATTAAAAAAATTAAAAAAAACAAAAATAAATAAAAGATCAGAGCCTGCCGGGCTCGGTGGCTCAGCTTGTAATCCCGCACCTTTGGGAGGCTGAAGTGAGTGGATGGCCTGAGCCCGCGGGTTCGAGACCCGCCTGGGCAACTTGGTGAGACTTCATCTCTACAATAAATCAAAAAATCAGCCGGGCGTGGTAGCACATGCCTGTAATTCCGGCTACTCGGAAGGCTGAGGCGGAAGGATCGCCGGAGCCCAGCAGGTCGAGGCTGCGGTGGCTGGGAGCGGCCACCACACTCCAGTCTGGGTGACAGAGTGAGAGACTCCAACTCAAAAAAAAAAAAAGATCAGAGCCTTGGGAAGATCTGGGAAGAGGCCTTCACCCTGTGCTGAAGTCCAGGGCACAAACCCCAGCCCTTGGTCCCAAAGTGCACCAGGGACACCGACTGCCACGGGGCCTCTTTATCCTGTAACTGACCCATAGGCCGAGCCCCATGCTGCCGTCTCGCCTCTCAGGTGGGGAACACCTCCCACCCCTCAAGCTCCCAGCCCCCACTCACAGCCCTCTGAAGGCTAGCCCCCCACGGTGACCCGTTGGCCCATCTGGAGAGAACAATTTGTGGGGAGCTGCAGGTGCCCGAGACAGAAGGCCACCCTCCCCTCCTTGGGCTTCCTTTAAAAGAAACTGTTGGGCCATCCCTTTGGGTCCCCTCTCACTGTGGGAGCTTTTCTGTCCTCGATAAATCCTGTTTTCAAAAAAGTAAATAAACAAAAATAAAAATAAAAGCAGCTGTGAAGACTTGGAATCCCCAAACTGGAAGATCCATCAACCCTCTGCCGACCCCCCAGGGAGGCTCCAGGTAGGCCATGGCGGGGGAGGGGTCCCCAGGCTGCAGCCCCTCCCTCATTCAGAGGAGCTTCAGAGGACAGCATTGGGGAGAAGACTCGACCCAGGAAACAGCTTCCTCTCTGGACCCAGCACCCTCCCCAGCCTGGCCCGGCTAGGAGGCTGTCCACTCCCTCCTGGGTCAAGGCCAGGGGCAGATACGAGGGCTCAAGTTTGGTATTCATTCCCTCACCTCTGCCAGCCAGGAGGGTCCCGGACACAGAGTCCCTCACTGGGCCTGGAGTCAGCATACACCCTTCTAATTCCTTGGTTGCCAAGAGGACTCCTGGCGGGGGGCCACACTGCCAGGCGGCCCGGACACCAGCCTCTCTGCCCCTTCCGTCTTTCAGAGGACAAGCTAGTGTCCCGCGATGCTGGCCCAGGGTGGGAGACAGCCCTGAACCCGCTCCCTTTCCCCACAAAGCCATGACCACCCTGCTGTCCCCAGGCTTCGGGCGCTGGCCAGGAGGGCTGGTCGCTGGCCTCCAGGTGGGGCAGGCAGCCAGAGGGCTGAGGGCTTCCTTCCGGTCAGCGGCTGGGCAGGTTCTACGCTACTTGGGCTGGATGAGCCTGCCCGAGAAGTCCAGGCCACTGCCCTTGACACCGGCTGTCCACGCCCAGGAGGGCAAACCCCAGGGCACTTCCGGGCCCCTGGGGAGGCTGCCAGGGAGGGAGGGTGTGGGCTGGCCGGAAGACGCTGCCCATTCAAAGCCGGTTCCCAGGGCTTTTCGGATCAGCCCGGGGCAGGTCGACGGCCGCACCCGGTTCCCAACCCCCGCCCCCGCCCTCCCAGCAGGAAACTCACAGCCACAGCCCGATGGTAGAAAAAGGACTTATGAAGTCACGATTTATTTGGAATGGCCAGACGGATGCAAAAGCGCAATATTAACACAAAACGGACCAGACGACGAAACACGATGAAAATAAATACGCAGACAGTCCAATAACTTAACGCGCCCGCGCAGCGGGAGAGCCTCGAAGCCCCGGGCGGCGGGCAGGCGGGCGCCGCCGGGTCCGCGCGGCCGGCGTGGGGCGGCGGGCCGGCTCGGCGAGGCCCGGAGAGCGGGCGAGGCCCGGGCGTCCCCGCCGGCGGCCGGCTCGCGGGCAGCGGAGGGGCGTGCCGGGCCCCGCGGGCCGGGCCGGCTGGGCGAGCCGAGGACGGGGGGCGTCCCGGGCCCCGCGGCGAGAGGGGGCCGGCGGCCGCGCCGCGCCGGGCGGGGTCCAGCCCGCGGGCGCCTCGGCGGCTCAGGGCGCGCGCGGCTCGGGCGGCGCGGCCGGCCCGGCGAGCTCCCGGCGGCCGCGGAAGTCCTGCAGGGCGCGGCGGTTCTGGAAGTCGATGAGCGCCAGCGCGATGGCCGCGTTCCAGCAGCTGTCGCGCGCGCAGCGGAAGTCGATCTCCCGGCGGTCGGTGGTGACGATGGTGAAGTACACGTGCGTGCCGGTGCGCTCCACGCAGTCCAGCTTGAGGATGGAGTGGAAGCGCAGCTCCTTGGGGCGCGCGCCGGCGCCGGCGGGGAACAGGCTCAGGCGGTCGGCGGTGAGCACGCCGCGCTTCTTCTTCCACAGCTGGAAGAGGCTGTCGCTGCGCTTCTCCAGCTCGCCTTCGCGCAGCACCTGGCCGGGGGTCTTCATGGCGGGCCGGGCGCGGGCGCGGGCGCGGCGGCGGCGGCGGCGGCGGGGCCGGTCTGAGCCGCGGGGCGCCGGCCCGGCCTTTAAGCAGGCCCCGCCCGCCCGGCCCCGCCCCCAGCCCCGTGGGGGGACTCGGGCCCGCCCCCGGCCCGCAGGCCGCCCCGCGGAGGAACGCGCCGACGCCGGCCCGGCCCGCGGTGACTCAGGGGCCCGGCGGCGACCGCAGGGCCCGGCCCCGCCCCCAGGGCTCCCCGGAGAAGGGTGGGGCCCTCCGTGCTCGCCCGGCCGCGGCCGCCTCGTCCCCCTGGGACCCTTCCCGGGGCCACCCGGGGACGCGCTCCGCAGGCGGCCGCGCTCCCAGCTGGCCACCACGGGCCGCGCCCGGAAGGACCTCCGCCCCGCCTCGGTTTCCCCTTCGGTAGGACGAGGACTGCCTCGGCGAGAGGAGTGGACACGCGGACAGCACCTGCGAGGCTCGGTGCCCGTGGGGGCGGGGCACGCGCGCCGGCCCCGGCCTCGTGGCGCCCGGAACCGGCCGGCGCGGCGACCACAGCCGGACCAGAGAAGCCCCCGAGCCGGGGGGCGGGAGTGGGCGGGGGGAGAGCGGGCTGGCCGGCACGGCTGCCGCCTCGGCACGGCGGGGCGGGGGCAGCGGGGCGGCTGAGTCATCGCCTTCCGGCGGGCCGATGGGCGGTGCTGCCACCCCCTCCCCTTGAAGGGTTAACAGCAGGCAGGAAGCGAAAGCGACTCCTCCCGGGTTCCCAGGGGTGGGGGTGGGGGCGCAGGGAGGACGAGAAGGAGTCGGGCTTCCCCAGGGACTCGCCCCCCCGCCCCTCCCGAGGCACTGCCAGGTCGCCCCGCTGCCAGGGGTGGACGCCACCCGGACGGCCGGCCTGCAGGGCCCCCACGACATGGGCACGGGGTCCCTGGTTCAAAAGCATTCAAGGTGTCGGGGCAGCAACAGCAGGGCCGAAACCTGGTCCTGGGGCTGACAACCTGCTGGGAGGCCAGGCCAACCCCACGCCCCCATGTCCACCCCAAGGCTTCACCCCACTGGGCCCAGCCCCTCTCTCGGCCCCCTCGCCTAGGGCGCAGCCGCCGCCCGTCAACGATGCCCCGAAGAGCAACCCCATTTGCAGAGGTGAGTAGGCTGGCTCAGAGAGGTGCAGTGACTGCCCAAGGTCACACAGCCAAGAAGGGACCCTTCCCCATCTCCAAGCAGGTGGCCTGAGGGTCCCCTCTGGAGGATGGGGACAGTGATGCCTGCTTCGGACGGTGGGCACAGATAACGAGGACGCTACGTGCTGGCCCAGGAAGCTCACACGTTCTTCTGGGGACCCTCCCAAGGCCACCTGACAGCGCAGAGCCCCAGAGACCCTCCAGGATGGCACAGGGACCGGAGCAAATCCCTGCCTGGTTTCCTGCCGGGACCTGGGACCCTCTGGGTCCACCGGGGTCCTAGGCCACGCGTGGGCTGAGGGGAGGCCCTGGTGGAGAGACCCAGGCTCCCGCAGGGAAGCCAGCATGGCCCTCCCCGTGACCGCCCGGGGGGCCCCATCTCTCCCTCGGCGACCCCGGAGATGGGGTGCTGCGGCCACCGTCTTGGCCATGCAGGAGTCCCGGGTGGGGGATTCAGAGAGGTGTGTGGCTCCTCCACGTCTGGGTGGACAGTTCACACAGCCACGTTTTCCGACATGTATCCGGGCGGCCACCCAGAACACACACGGAGCCTGCCCGGCCGCCCCCCGGAGCCTGGGGCACTGTCCTGCCGGCCCCTCGCCCCTCTCCGAAACTCCCCAGTGAGGTCACTTCCCCTGGTGACACAGCCAGTCCCCCGGCACTCGCCCAACCTGCTTCACAGCCTGTGAGGAGGCCGTGTGTCACAGTGCCAGGCCCAGGAGGCAGCCCCAGCCTCCACGCCTCCCTCTTCCTGTGGGCGGCTCTGGGGAGGGGCCTTCTGCTCCCATCTGGAAGCCCCACTCCAGCCTCCTTGCCTTGCCTCCTCCAGGAAGCCCTCTTGGATTGCCTCCCGCCAGCCCCTTGGCTGCTAGGCCTCAGTCCCAAGCCTGTTCCCGCCAGAGCCTGGGGAAAGCGGGGGAGACCCAGCGGCCCAGGGTCGCACCACCACAGGAACGCCCTGATGGTGTCTTACCTGAGCCTGACACGGCCCACAGACCAAGGCCAGTGACGCAGGCCACCCTCACCGCTCCTCCCAGCTGCAGCCCGAGGACAGTGCCAGGCCCGGCAGCAGGAGCCAGTTGGCCTGTCGGTCCCTCCACCGGCTTCAGGCACTCGTCAGCTGCCTGGCGGAGTCCTCCGTCATCTGTTCCTTGAGTCCCTTCACAGGAGTCTGACAGGCAGGCCCCGCCTCCCAAGGCACCAGGACGTCCTTCTCCTTCTCGGCCCTGGTGAGCTCCTGTTCAACCCTCAGTACCCTGCTCAGAAGTCATGGTCAGCTCCTAGAACGCAGGGACAGTGTTTTTTCCTTCGGAGCCAGCCGAGGCACTTGGGACACGTGGGAACAGGCGGCAAAAACAGCATCTCCTCCTCCAAAAGACCCCCTCGCCACACGGCTGTGAACAGGGTGGACGCCACTGGCCATATGTCCGCAGGGGGCTTCAGGGCAGGGCAGGCTCCCTAAGGCGGGTATGGCCTCCCCTGGGCTGCCCGTGGGTGGAGCCAGCGGGTGGGACGGGCTGGACCTGGAGCCCCCAGGGGTCTGGGGGATGGGCAGCTCAGGGCAGAGGCCTCTCCCAACCGTCACCCAGCACGCTGGCCAAGGCCTGTCCTGGAGACCCTTCCAGACGCGAGTGAATGAAGGAAGAAATGAATGTGCAAAATGCAAGGAGGGAGGGAGGCAGAGGCAGCCTCAGCCCCTCCCATCACTCCGTCCTGCCCCCACCCCATCCGAGCATCTCATCCAGCAGGTCTAGGGGCCGGGAGCTGTCCGGCGTGTTTTCATATGTTCCTCCCGATTTCTTTTCTTTAGAGTCAGGATCTCTCTGTGGCCCAGGCTGGATGGAGTGCAGCGGTGTGATCACGGCTCACGGCAGCCTCCAACTCTTGGGCTCAAGGGATCCTCTCGCCTCAGCCTCCTGAGAAGCTAGGACTGCAGGCACGCGCCACCACACCCAGGTGATTTATTATTTTTTAAAGACGTGGGTCTCGCTTCCCAGCCTGGGAAGGCTGGTCTTGAACTCCTGGGCTCAAGCAGTCCTCCCGCCTCAGCCTCCCAAAGTGCTGAGATTGCAGGCATGAGCCACCGTGCCCGGCCTCTTCTCAACTATAAAAAGTTACCAAGTCATAACTGGTCGTTGGTATAAAAAGTAAAGACTAGGCCAGGCTCAGTGGCTCAGCCTGTAATCCCGCGCTTTGGGAGCCCACGGGTTCGAGACCCGCCTGGGCAACTTGGCGAGACCTCATGTCTACAATAAACCAAAAAATTAGCCGGGCATGGTAGTGCACGCCTGCAGTTCCAGCTTCTTGGAAGGCTGAGGCGGAAGGATCGCCGGAGCCCGGCAGGTCAAGGCTGGGGTGGCCGGGAGCAGCCACTGCACCCCAGTCTGGGCGACAGACTGAGACTCCAAAAAAAAAACAAAGTAAAGACTAAGCCAGGCGTGGTGGCTCACACCAGTAATCCCATCACTTCAGAAGGTTGAGGTGGGAGGATCGTCTGAGCCCAGGAGTTAGAGACCAGGCTGCTGGACAATATGGCAAGATCTAGTTTCTACGAGAAAAGACAAAAATTTAGCCGGGCATGGTGGCACACACCTGTAGTCCCAGCTACTTGGGAGGCTGAGGCAGGACAACTGCCTGAGCCCCGCAGGTCTGAGGCTGCGGTGGCCATGAGCGTGCCACTGAGCTCCAGTCTGGGCGACGGAGTGAGCCAGACTCGAAAAATAAGAGTCTGGCACATGCAACCACGTGGATGGACCTGAAAACATCGTACTGACACAGCCGGTCACAAAAAGACCCATCCTGAGTGGTTCTACTTATGAGGTCCCCGGAGTCGTCAGATCTGTAGAGACGAAGCAGATGGTGGTGCCGGGGGCTGGGAGTGTTTGAGGACGAGTTTCAGCTCGGGAAGATGAGAAGTTCCTGGAGACAGAGGTGGGGACAGCTGCACGACACCATGGACGTGTTCGGGGCCCCTGAACTGTGAACTTAGAAAGGGTCACGCTGACACCACTGAATGTGCACTGACATGTGAACACCCCATGGCGGGCACTCTCCGTGGCTCACCCCTCCCGTGGCAGGCCTTGGTGGTTACCCGTGGCTGTCATGGTCACGGTGCTACGTGGCGTCCCCACCCTGTGCTTCCTGCACACTTCCTCAGGACACCCCGCCGGGGGTCACTGCAGGGCCAGCAAGGCCCTCGCGTGTGTATAGGGGCTGTGCCGACATGGCCTGCCACAGGGTCACACCCACGTACACACCCCTGCAGGCCACAGGTGTCCCAATCCGGTGGCCAAAAGCGGCCGCCTCCTTGTTCACTTCTGCCGCGGGGGGGCTGCCGTCGCGGGTTCATCTGCGCTCAGCTGTGTTTTGTCTTCTTCGTGTGCCAGTGTGTGTGAAAGCCCCTTTCGTGGGCTGGACGGTGGCCCCCACAAAGGCGTGTCCACGTCCTACTCCCCCAAACCGGCGACTGTGACCCCAGATGGCAACACAGCGACCGCCTCGTGGCAAGAGACGTGGCCAAGTGGGAACCTTGAGGAGCCTTCCCTGGACTCCCCGCTGGGACCTAGGCCCCATCACATGGGTCCTCACGGGAGACACAGAACGAATGCCAAGGCTGCGGGAGGCAAGAGACAGACTGAGGGATGTGGACACCGGCCATGGGGTGCCCAGGGCCCCAAAAGCAGGAAGATGACGAGAGCTCCCACATGAGGCCTGGCGTGTGGCCCTTGGAAGGACAGCCCCCGATGAAAACGGGGCAGACTGAGACCCAGAGGCCTCCCAGAGCGCTCCCGGGTGAACCCCAGGCGAGGGCAGCAGGCTCTGGTCACTCCATCCCCAGGGCGCCCCTCCTGTCCACCCTCCCCGGACAGGCTTCAAGCTGGCAGGCCCTGGGGAAGGCGGTGAGGTCTCTCCCATCTCAGACGCACAAACTGAGACCCAAGGAAGCTGAGAAACTTGGCCAACACGTAATCTTGAGGGGCTCTAAGAGATAGAGGGTGACCTGGGGGGGTTGCCCCAAGGCGGGTACCAGGCATGACGGTAGCTGCCCATGACTCCTGGGCCTGCCCTGGGCTGGGCCAGGCTGTTGGGTTGTCATGGAGAGTAACATCCGGCCGTCACCCTTGGAGAGCTGAGTCAGCATGGCCGGGCCAGGCCAGTGACTGGCACAGTGGGGGACAGCTGGGCGGGCGGGGCCTCTGCCAGGCGCACCAAGGTGACTTGGCCTCAGCTGGGCGCGTCCAGGCCTCACCCTCCTGCTGGCTCTAGGGTCCACACCCGCTGTACACACAGGATCCAAGCCGGGTGTGACACCGGATGGCCTCTGGGCCTCAGGGTCCCTCCTCTCCAAGGGGGAGGTCCTGGGTCACAGGTACCTGCTTGGATTGACAGCTCCGCTGGCTGGCCTGAGGAGGGGTCCCAGAGGCCCTGCCTGCCAGTGTCCCTTATTGGGGGCCCCAATGGCTGGGTCTGGGGTCCCTCAGGCCCCCCACCCCACCTGGTGTGCTCCTGAGATGGGTGGAGAGGGGATGACCCCCTCCAGGAAGGAAGCAGAGTGTTACCAGCTCTGAAGGGGTCAGAGTCCACATGGGGTGTGGCCGGGCCAGCCCACAACAGAGCTGGCGCCTTTGGGCATGGCTCAGCCTGCAGCGGCCAAGGGCACCCCGGGCAAAGCGGCTGGGATTGGCCAGGTCTGGAAGGCCCTTCTCCCTGGCCTGCTCCCTGCTGCTCACCCTCCCCCCACATCCCATGGACATGCATGATGGCTTCTGGGACGCACCACCCACTGCACAGCGGGGGACGAGGGGGTCCTGCCTGGGGCCACAGCTGTGTGCGGATGCCAGGCCCTGGGGGCCACAGCTCCCGACTCCTCCAAGGGAAAACCAGAACTTTGAAGTGGAATCGCTGCATGTCAGGGCTTTTGCAAACTGTGCTTTGTTGAGGTCCAACTTGCATCGAACCCATTTGAGGCAGCTGGGTGACTTCCAATGCGTCCATACCTCTGAAGCCGTTTTTACCCTCTGAATGAACTCCCTCCCCCAAGGCCACCCCAGGTGCCCATGGGCACTGTGGTTTTGCAGGCTCTGGGACATCACAGAAACAGGGTCACCCAGAGCCGCCCTGCCCGGCTGCCTGCCCATATAGCACCAGTCCACGGCCGAGCACTGCCGTGTTGATGTACAACCATGGGCCTCACCCGGCTTTGTTGGCACTGCAGGGGCATGTGAGCCACGGGGTGGGGAGGGCCGCTCAGGAGAGGGCAGTAGACTCCAGGCCCATCCCCACCCAGATCACTCGCCCACACACCTGCCCTGACCCCAGGGCCTGGGAGTCACTCGCTGGTTCTGAGTCTTATTTCCTCAAAAGGCTCCAAACTACAGGGTGGCAGGGCCACAGGCAGTGGTGGGGGCTGGCTCTCAGGCCATCAGGAACAGCAGGGAGCATGAAGCCAGCCTGGACAGGCCTGGACACTGAAGCCCCATGACCTCCAGCTTGGGGCTGTCCAGGGGGTCAGTTGGGACAAAGGGACCGCCGCAGGGCCAGAGGCTCTGCAGTGGTGGCAGCTGGCCCTGGGGCGGGGGCCAGCCACCCGGGCAGCTGCAGGCACCCCCTCCCGGCTGCCCCATCTCGAGCACCCTGTGACCGTGTCTATCACCCAGCCCAATGTGTGGGATTCCTGAAGCGGGTGAGATGGAGACGGCCAGGGACCACCCAGATAACGGAGGTGCTGGGGCCCTAGCAGAGGAGGCTGGGCTGGGAGGCAGCCGCCCTGCGCCCTCCTCGCCCAGGAACAACTGCGTGGCATCCGAGAACTGTGTCCCTGAGGTTCGACAGGGACACGCAAGAGCTCACAGCTGTGAACCATGCACGTAAGTGGGTGTGGCAACCTCACACACTTTTTTCCCTTTTTTTGGCTTTTCATTTTTACTTAAAAAATAGAGGCGGTGTCCTGCTATGTTGCCCGGGCTGTTTTCAAACCCCTGACCTCAAGCGATCCTTCCACAGAACACACCACACAGGTCTCTCCTTACTCCGAAGACAAACCCAAACACCCCTGGAAGGCGACCCTGGGAACATTCCTCCCCACCAACCATTTGGGCTGATCTCATTTGAGGCATCTTGGCTAGCTGCGCCAGGTCTCCGATGCAGAACTGAGACCCAGGAGAGGGCCCCATAACAGAGGTCACCCCACGCAGCGCTCCGGCTCCCCTCTGCCTGCACCTCCAGAGACCGCAGTGTGCACACGCCGCCAACCTGCCACCACTCCTCATGCCCGCGTCCCTCGGGACCACGCCCCATCAGCACACGGGTGTCCTCCAGGAACTCCCTTGACCGCTGCTGGGGACCAACACTGGGGTGGCCCCTTGCCTCTGCCTCCGCAGTGTGCCCATCCTGCATACACCCGTGGGACTCCTGGACGGTCAGATGGCCAGCCGAGGTGACTCCACTCACTGCAGGGGCTACGGCAATTCACCTGGCGGGCTCTCATTGCGTCGTGGAACCGCACTCCGATGCTGCCCATCAGAGCCGACACAGCCTCTCCCTGGGAGGCTGGAGAGTGGGCGTAGGCGCATCGCCTGCTGCTGACACTGGTCAGGAGCTGAAGAGAGGGCCAGAGGGCCTCCAGGTCTCCCAGGGCCCAAGCTCTCCCTATTTGTTTCCTGCAAACCACCAACACCCACCCTGTGCACTAGTTCTGGTACCGGTTCGGCTTAAATATCCAGGGGACGCTGACATTTAGAGAGCTTTCCATGAAAGTGGTGTCTTGTTCAGTCAACGGCCCACCTGCCCTGGTCAGGCACTGAGGGGCAGCGTGCAGGGCCATGGAGTCAGGTCCCTGTGAGATGGCACCTGCACCTGGATCGTGCGGGCCCGCCAGTGGAAGGGGCACAGCGCAAGGACATGTGGCCTTGTGGCCCTCCCCACCTCTCCCAGGAGAAGCAGGCACGCAGGCAGGCCACAGACGAGCAGGAGGCAGCAGGCCTGCCGGCCACGTGGGGAAGGCGAGCCAGCTCCAAGCAGCCTTTGCCCGGCGTCGTCTCTCCTCGACGGGCCACACGCTCAAGACAGGCGTCCTGCAGCCAGGTCACAGCGCGGGCATTCGGGCACAGTGCCTCCCTTCTCACCGACGATGGACAAGACCAGAGACGCAACATCGAGACCAGAGCACTCGTGGGCTTAGGCGGATGCTCCCTCCTGGAGCCTTCTGGACCCCCAGGCGCAGGCCCACGAACTCCAAGAAGCTCCAACTCCTTCCAGGGGCACAGCACATCTTCCACCTGGTGGCAAAGGGCTCGCCTGAGGGCTCCACCCCAGTCCGCAGTGACACAGCCTCTTCCTAAAATGCACCTTCCAAGCCTCAGATATCAAAGCCCGAAGAGGAAAAGAGTAGCCCAGCAGGGGGCGCAGCTTGCTCGTGGCCTGTCGGGACAGGAGGAGCTCACCTCCCGCACCAGATCCCCAAAGAGACAGGCCACTCGGCACCAGCTTCATGTTTCACAACTTTAATAGAATATTCTAACTAGTCTGTACAAATTGAAAACACCGTATTCAGTTACAAATGTGTTCTAAGGTAAGGCTGAGCACTCTACATGCCTGGTCAGTGTGGACACACCATCCCCGGCTGCCAGAGACCGTGCCACACACTCGAAACCCACACGCCAGCCGCCAACTGGTCACACCGAACCCAGGGCTTTAAGACAGGATGGCTGGGGGCCCACAAGTGGAGTTATGAGCAAGCAGGACCGAGCTGAGAAGCTCCCCGCCACCCCCCACAGAGCATGTGGTCTGCAGGTCATGAGAATGGGCTCCCGCCCCGCAGCTGCAGCAGGGGCCAGTGTGCGTCTCCTGCACAGGCGAGCTCCTAGAGAAGACAGCAGCACGCCTCCTGCTCAAGTCCCCAGTGGGGGTCAGGCAGTCAGTTCACAGGCCTCCCCAGCAGAAACAAATAAATAAACACAAGGCTGGCCTGCCGCAGCCCTCCCAGAGTCTGTGTGGCCCAAGCCCACCCGCCCTAGAAAAACAAAGTCAAGAAGGAAACACCCTAAGGAAATACAGCCTCAGGTGGCACTGCTCTTCTGAGAGGAGGGACCCAGCAGCTGAAGCTGCTGTGGCACCCGGAGGCTGAGCGGTGGGCACTGGGTGGGCTCTCCAAGTGACAGGGAAGCTTCAGCCCAGCTGCAGGAGTGGCTGGAAGCTCTGGGTCCCTGGAACCTCGAGCCAGGCTTCGGCCCTTTTGAGAGAGGCCCCACCCCCCCATGTGGTCTGCGGGACCCTCCTGAGGGCAGGGCCTGGGCCAGGCCAGAGTCACAGGCACCAAGACCGCAGAGGTGGGGAACGGGCTTCCGACTTCTGAAACGTGTCTCGGCTGCCACTGTACAGGCTAAGCAAAATAACAGGGCAAAGGGGAGTGAGAGTGAAGGTCATGCACTTGGAAACGAGGGAGACGGAGCAGCCCGGTCGACAGGACTGGGCTGCGCGAGGACCCAGGCCCCCACCTGCAGGCCCAGGGTCCCGGCAGCCAGGCCACGGGGCGGCCACCCCGCAGGCCACTCGCTTCTCACTGCTGCTTGCACTCCGCCGGCTGGCTGGGTTCCTTCTGCCAACAAAAGAGAAAACGAGACTTACAGAGAAAAAAGCCAACATCACCCACCAAGTGTCTAAGCAACAACGTAACCAAGATTCAATGGGTTCGTTCATTCTTACTAAAAAGTGGCTACCACAAATAAACTTCTAACAACAAAGACTGATTTCCATCCCCCAAAAGTCACAGCACAGCTGCCTTTCAGTTTAAAGGCACGCTTGTGGACAAATTCATTGTGGACAAATTCATGGTGCATTCAGCAGAAGAGCCTTGGGGACAAGGAGGGGGCTCCTCGGAGTGACACAGCTTTGACAGAGCTTAATGAGCCAGGGAGGCCACCCCTTGGAGGCTTGGGCAGCAGCCAACCCCCGCCTCCGCCCCCCAGGCTCACCCGGACTGAGTGCGTTGGTGCCGACAGGCGTGACCGCTCAAGTACACACCTGTCCCTGGGTAGGCCAAAACCGTGGTGTCAAGGAGAGGACACATCTCTTCTGAACTTGCCCTTCTCACTGCCAGAAAGAATGCCCAGCAGGTTCACCCTCCGGCAGCCTGCACTGCACCCACAGAGGCCCAGAGGCCACTCCCAAGGGTACACAGTGGCCACCTACTCTCCTGACAGTCTCATCACGTGCAGATTCCATCCGTCCAGGTGTACAGACCTGTATCCCCTCCCATGGAGACCAACTTCAACTTGGAAACCACTCCTGAGACCTGGACCATGATCTCTCCATGACCACTGAGCCAGTGAACTGACTACTCTGTAGTCTGTGACTTCTGGCTGCTAAGATTCCAGATCACAGATCATTCTGCATGGGACCAGGCACACTACAGAACCCAAGCCAAACCTGCACTATACACACGGCTCAAAAGCAGCACCCAGGTGAACGGATGGACGCCTTCCAAGGCATGAGTCATTTAGGGGATAAAAAAAGTATGCATAAAGGATACATAAAAGACACCACGTGACTCTGGACTCCAGCCTAAATAAGCTCTTTAAAGGGCATCTGTAGGGTGATGGGAAAACAGGCAGATGACAGAGGCTGGTAGACTCTCGGGGTCTATGTAAGTTCCACAGACATGATGTCACCTGATACCCAGTACTTATGCTTCATCCCACTCCAGGCCGACATCCCAAGTCTAAAATCCAAGGTGCCGTGGAACCCAACGCTCTTTAAGCACCAACACGATGCTCAAAGGAAACGCTCACCAGAGGATTTCAGATGTGGGACACAGCCAGTAGATAGGCAAAACTTTCCAATTACTACTGGCCCCAAGCCTGGTGGACAAGGGACACTCAGCCTGTGAGCGTGCAAGTTGCCCAGCGCGGAATACACGACACGAGGCGTCTTCTCCCTCAGGAGAACGCAGCATCCACTCGCTGTACAAAAACCCAGGAGCCTGGCGAGGAAGCTGCTAGAGGCAAGGGCGTCTTCTCTGAGACGAGCGCCGGCAGGCGCATCACGAGACCGCGGCGCTCCCGGGGAAGAGCGGCCCCTGTGCCAGGCTGAGAGGCGAGCGCGACACACTGGAGCGTGCGTCTTTGTGTGGGCGACAGGACTGAACTGTTTTCTCGGCAAGACACCGACTGTTCTGGGCCACAGCAGAGCTGCGACTGAGCTGGAGCGGCTTCGATTTTGCATCACAGACTTGGATGACAGTGCAGCCAATAATCAAGGCTAGCCTGCTTATCAAGGGAGGGGGAGTGGACATTCTGAAAGGCAGGCGACAAAGCAAAGCCTGGCCTCTGGTGGGCCACTCCTAAAGCAGGGCTGTAACAGGCCACCAGTTCCAGGAAAGGGAGCGCAGGCGTGCCACTAGCGCATGCGCAACCACATGAGCTGCGCCACCAGCGAGAGGCCCATGGGCTCTGAGCGCCCTGGCTGAAGCAAGACGCTCTCCCCACTGGGTACAGGTGAGCACTGACCCGACAGCTGACACCCCTGGGTCCTGGGCAGCCACGGTGCCAGCCTCTCTCCAGAGAAGTGCGCTGAAGCACCACAGGTGACACGCATCGAGGGTCCGCATCAAAATAATGGACAGGTAGGGGCACAGGTGAGACCCGAGTGTCTGACAGGCCCTCAGACACATAGGGACATGAATTAGCAGTTGGACACAACTGCACATGCACAGGCCAATGATCAGACTTGGCCCTTGAAGTCATTCTGAAGAGCAAACAAAGGTGTCCATGACCCTAGGCTCGTTTCCACGCTTCTACCATGACACCTCAGACTCCTTGGCTTTCTGTGAAAGCAGCCCACACCAGAAGCCGAGAGGGCAGTGTGTCACCACCCTCCAAGGACGTGTAGTCCAGGCGCTGCCAAGGCCTTGCTGCCATCCCGGGGAACTGCCTTGTGAACTGGGTGTCTGCTTATTTCAACAGCAAGAGCCGCGCAGCTGTAACACAACTGCCTGTTTCTCATGACACCTCCATCCCCACCTCTGTTCCTTCTCCCACTGCAGCCCTACACCTGGCGAGGCAATGGCAGCGCCCCGCAGGGAAGGGTCCTCGGACGAGCAAGAGCCTCTCTCCACAATGACCCACTGCCAGCCCAGGCCAGGCCAGGACAGACTGGAGCTATGAGGACCAGCCCAGGGGGCGGGGGCGGATTCCTTCCTGATTCAGTCAGAGCACTCTTACCAGTTCACAATGGCATTTTCTATCACTGATCCCAAAACAGACGCCAGTACTTTTTAGCGACAAAACTCTGGCACATTAAAAGTCCAGTGACCCCTCTGTAGACTGCTGGTCTGCACAATGCCTGAATTCAGAAAGCGTCAGTGTCCCACAGATGTGCGCTGGGAAGGCTCACGTGCTAACTTCTGCTGCCAGTCTCGGCCCGCACAGGACCACCCAGTACAGCGGGGCGCGGCCAAGTGAGCCATGCGCCCATGAGGCCGTTTGCGTGCAGGGCTCCACACACCGCCCTGTGGGCTGCTCGCCTCCCAGGGCCCTCCTGCCTGTCCTGCTTCCAGAGAGCAGCGGCAGCGAGGCCCAACACGCCAATGCCGCCCCAGGTGGCTGGCAACACCGGCTCAGGAAGCAGGAGCCCAGGCAGGCTCTGGCTGTCGGCCTTGAAAGCACCCTGCACAGACTCCTGTCCAGAAATGGCTCTCCAGAAAGCCCTGGCACTCCTCTCACACACCAGCATGCCGGACAGCAGCCGGCTCTTTGCACAAAGTCAACACAGTGCATAAAGTTGCATAAAGTACACATCAGAAGTTTGGAAGTTAGGTATGAATGGAATTCCACCTTACCTAGAAACGTATGAATGATTAACAGACAAAAATTACACCTAAATGGGGAAAAAAATTGAAAGGAACCGTCAGCATGAAAGAAAATGGAAGATGCACAAAATTATACAGGAGGAAACAGCCACAATTTCTCATGATACGAAAGGGCCGCAGGACACTGGGCTCGGGTAAGAGACTTCCCACCCCAGATCAGCCCTCCGGCCGGTCAGAGGCAGCACTCTCACTGAGCCTGGCCCGACGGAACCCCTCTCCTTCCTTGTGTCCTGCACTCACACGGCTTCCAACACTGCCCGGCACCATGGAGAGGTGCGTGTGGAGGGAAGGGACAGCGGGCCCAGCCCCCCTGGCCACACGAGCTCCAGCACCCCTGCACTGCACTGCATCAGCCTTCTGCCCCAACCCGACCCCAGCCTCCCGGAGGCGTCTGTGTGTGGCATTCACTACTCTATGTCACCTGTAATGGTGAGAGTGCTCTTGCAGAAAACTGGGCCGTGAGAGGAGACAGAAGGTTCCACAAGCAACAGGAGAAGCAGAACAAACGGGGGAGCACAGGAGAGCCATGAGACAGTGACAGACACGGAGGCCAGGTGCGCTGGAGTCTGAGGAAGTGGGCCCGCAGCACAGCCACGCCACCAGTGTGTTCCCCACAAACAAGCCCGGCCCTGGGGTCGACCCACGCAGCACTGTTCGCTGACTGACGGCCCTCACCTCCCTCCCGTGCCGTGCTCCCCGCCAAGCAGCGGCCCAGGCTTCGGCCTCTGCAGCGCTTCCCAGCCGTCACCACAGTCACCCTGTGGTCGGCAGGCCGGCCCCAAACAGGCCAGCGCCTCCGGGCGCTCATCCCCAGAGTGGCACTCAAAAGGCACATTCAAGGACTGTTCGCTCTTCTCGCAGCCTCCCCTGCAGGCGCCCCTCCAACGAGCATGCGTCCGCGAGGGCTGCTGCTTGTCAACGGACTACACGCAGACGGCTTTCAGTGCGCACAGCGCTCGGCAGAAGCCAGGGGACAAACAAACAAAAACATCCAGTCAGACAAAGATACACAGCACAGAGACGCCAGGTGGTATCAGTATATTCCGACAGCCCATGACACTGAATTCTAAGGCTACAAACGTCCAGCTTAAGTACCTCGATTTAAGCTAATCTGAGACTAGAAGTAGCCCAAATTTGCAGGTCAAACTAATGGGGCTGCCCACTAATTTTAAATCTGCTTTCTTTAGCAAACCTTGCCAATTCACTTTAGATTTTCTGGGATCTGTGAGATATCTAGACACATCTCTGCATGTCCTCAGCCCAAGTACAACTGTCAAATGATGTCACAATTCCATTCTTCTGTTCATCGGCAAAAACACCACCCCAGTCCCTTTCTGGCACCTTTTCCAAACACACGCAGATGTTTATGCTGTCAGTTACATCCACTACCTTACCTCAAAATAATTCAAGACCTGGAAAGTACAGGGACTCTATTGAACAAGGCTATGTAAGTAAGACACAGCTTGAGAAAGAGTTGGGGAAGTATTTCTACTTAACCCTCGGATCATACACAAGGGGTCTGAACAGTCCTCTCTCTAGTATGTTTCTGGTACATTTTAAACTCCAGAGAATAATGAACACACATTCCTAGCACCCCTGCCTCACGTGGGAACACTTCAAAGTCCAACAGTGCAGTACCACCCAGGTGTGAGTACCCCGATGCAACTGACCTTGGGGTTAATTTCTGCATCCTCCTCCTCTTCACCCTCCTCATCGCCTTCTAATTCCTGCATTAAAAGGCGTGAGAGTCAGCTGCAAAGACAAGACTTGAACTCTTGGGGGATCCATGACCTACAAGCATGCGAAGGCAGCACTTTGCTGTAGAAGGAAGCAATCACTGCCATCCACAGATTACAGTCCTTCCTTTGGACACTTAAAATTATTTCCGGGTATTTTCTCATTCTCACAGATAACCCTAAAACAAACATTCCCGTAAAACTAGATTCTGGGGAGTACACGACTATTTTCTGAGATACATGTTCCTAAACCAACTGGAGCTATGGATAGGGTTGTAGCAGCTGCTGTGTATTTTTGATTAGTGTTTTCTTTTGTTGTTGTTGTTTTAGAGTTGGAGTATCACTCTGGCGCTCAGACTGAAGTGAAGTGGCACGCTCCCGGCCACCGGAGCCTCGACCCGCTGGACTCCAGCAATCCTTCCGCCTCAGTCTTCCAAGTAGCCGGAACTACAGGCACGCTCTACCACGCTCAGCCGATTTTTGAGGCATTGTAGAGACAAGGTCTCGCCAAGTTGCCCAGGCGGGTCTCGAACCCGCGGGCTCAGGCAATCCACTCGCCTCGGCCTGCCAAAGTGCTGGGATTACAGGCTGGGCCACCAAGCCCGGCCTGATTAGTGTTTTCAAAGGGTGGACAGAGTCAAAGGCAGCTTCACAGGAATGGGTGTGACAGGGTCCTCTGATTGCATATCCTTCAAGCAGAAAAAGCCTAACAAAATCGAGCTTTAGGGAAACGACAATGTCTCGTATAACCTGTTTCTTACCTCCTCTTCTCCTTCTTCGCCTTCTTCAAACTGGAAAAAAAAGAGGAAAGCCACTTTCAGGTTGATGAACCATGACAGCAGTCCTTCTAGACCAGACCCCTCCAGTCAGGCCTCAAAGAGCAGAAAGTTCAGGGAGGAGAAGCTGCCGAGAGCCCGCCAGGCACAGACAGTGTGGCCTGGGCTGGGCCTGGCTGAGAAGCCACTCGCTTGTGGGCACCACATTCCACCAGGATAGCAGGGACCTGAAAGCCGCTTGGCACCACGGTTCTGCCCCACCTGTCTGTCTGCACACGGCTGGGCGGGCATATGGGAAGAGGTTTGCCAACGAGTGAGCTTATGTTCTCACATTCCACAAGCCCGGTCTCACCAATGGCATAGCTTCATGGCACACAGGAGCTGGGTATCCTTTTCTATCTCACACAAGGAGAAAGAGCAAACTTAACAGAAATACACGAAAACCTTCTTGAATCGCCAAAGCAAGTCTCCTTACTTTCTGACCTGTCTTGAACTCCAGAGAACCCCAAGTACACCTTCCCGCCAGCACACGGCAGCCAGACTGGGACCTGGCCCAGGACGGCCCCTCACTCTAGTTGCCGCCACAGGCCTCAGCCGGGGAAGCCTTCCTCACGCTTTAGGTCGGACCTGAACCTGCCTCCAGAGGGCTTGAAGTGCAGCACATCAGCCGGGGGACGCTCTACACGGGGCTGGTTCAGAGGCCTCTCCCGCATGGCCAGGGCAGCGGCCGCCACGGGCAGGACACAGGGCCAGGTGCTCGGCTTCACCGCCTCCCCCAGTGGCTGTCCAGTGTTGGCGCAGGGCCTAGAGACCCCCAGCACCAGTCAACAGTTGTCCCGCCAACACTCACGAAGTCATGCCTCTGCCAGGCACGATTCTGAGTGCGTGACAGGTCCCTCCCGACAGAGACGGAGACGCTGCAGCGCAAGCGGCACCACAGCTCTCCAGGCGGGATGAGGATTCGCTGCTGTGGATCTGGGCTGGCACGCCCAAGCTCCGTGAGAACGCTCACCGGCAGCCCCGCGCTGCCACCTCATGAGCAAGCTGTGGGCAGCCGCCCTGCGAGGCTCCTCGCAGTGAACGCAGAGCAGGGTTTCTCAGGAAATAAGCATGCACGTGCCGTGGACTCAAGTCTTAAACTGCCAGGCGTATGGCCAGAACAGTGTGAAGCCATTGGCAGAGGTAAGCTTTCCAGCGTGTAGCCACCGGCCCTTAGCTGTTTTAAATTTATTTATTTATTTACTTATTTGTAAGCCGGAGTCTCTGTCACCCGAGCTGGAGTGCAGTGGCACGATCCAGCACAGCCACGACAGCCTTGACCTGTTGGGCTCAGGGATTCTCCCGCCTCAGCCTTACAAGTGGCTGTAACTACAGGCGTGCACCTCCACACCCGGCTGATTTTTAAATTTATTATAAAGATGAGGCCTCGCCGAGTTGCCCGGGCTGGTCTCACAAACCCCTGGACTCAGGCGATCTCCTCACCTCTGCCTCCCAAAGTGCTAGGATGACAGGTGTGAGCCACCATGCCCAGCCTTACACTTTGTTTAAACGTTCAGTTCCTGAGTCCCAATAGTTGCAGTTCAAGTCCTCAAACGGCAGATCGGGGCGGTCCTACTGCACTGGGCCAAGCAGTAACAGGACAGCCCCACCGCTGAAGTTCTGCTAGAAAGCACCGGTCTATAATCAGTAACACTGAAGTGCCAGCAGATACTCGAGTGTCCTGTTCCCTGACCCATAACCACCTCCCAGCTCATCCCAGGGATGAGCAAGTCACATTTTAGAAATTAAAAGGACAGTCTAAGACGCCACAGTTGATACACAGCACACTGGTCCATTCTCCCCCATTAGGGGAATTCAGTACACTAGGTCCCCTACATACGAACTTTCAAGTTGTGAGCGCTCAAAGATGTAAACATGCATTCACAGACCCACTCATGTGAGTTGGTTCATGTGTCTGGCATACAGACAGCCAGACACATGCTGCACTGTACTACCACACTTTTCAAGGCACTCTAGCGAGATTTAAAAGGTTTTCCTTTTTGCGTTTGCTTTTACGTACTGCTTGTGGGAAAAGCAGCATAAACCTGTGGCAGCACAGCACGACACAGCTGCCTGAGCCAGTTGGGTAAGCGGGATAACTGTGGTACCCATGAACACAGCTGATAACTGTGGGACCCACGAACACAGCCGACTTGCAAGAGCACTCTCGGAACGGAGCGCATCCGCAGGCACAACAGAGAGGAGCCAGGAGAAGCAGGCCTTCGCTGCCTCGGGGGCTCTGGGCCTGGAACTGCTCAGGCCCCGGCGCCTCCTAAGAAGGGAAGCCTACCCCGGCCAGGATGCCCCAGAGCTCCACAGGCAAAGGAATGCCACGTAAAGCACACTGCCAGCCACACACTACAGAACAAAACTATCTTCAACAGATCGAGAAGGCTCGGGTTGGCTGGCGTATCTAAGCAGCGTCTGGGCGGTGCTCCCACACGGTCTGACCCTGGAAGGACTGGCTTTCCTCAGGCCCAGAAGGGGCAGCTACACGGCAGCCCGGCTGCGCCCATCCACAGCGCGGGTGGCTGCTTGTTTTGGCTGAGGAGCCACAGGCCACCACGAGCCCACTGCCAAGAACCGAGTGGCGTGGCCAGAACACCCCAGGCTTCACGGCCTCACAGGGGACACGGTGAGCCCCTGGGGCCTCGAGAGGACTCTGCGGAGTCAGTCTCTGGCAGGCCCCCCAGGTTGCCGCCCGCGGACACTGCTGAGAGCCCCCCCCCCGTCTACTCTCGCCCAAACACAGAGCAGCTTGGCCTACGCCTCAGCTCGTGCCTGCACCAAACGCGGAGGCCCCAGGGTCCCCCAGCCACAGTGCCAGCTGCTCTGCGCGGACAGAGGTGAGCACCCGGGGGCAGGTCCCCGCCCTGAGCCGCATACATTGTCGTCGTCCTCTATGGCCTCCCCAGTGAAGTACAGCACAGCCCGCGGGACTATCCGCTCACGGAAAAAGTGTCCGATCTCAAAGTCAGAGGCTAAGGTGAACTCGGAATCTTCGTCCTGAGAAGGAAAAACCCACCGTTAACTCAGTTTAAAGGGATAAACACGTTCACCTGAACTCCCAAGCCTTCACCCAAACTCCACCCCTCACTTCGGTTTACTTGAGTTAAAACACCAAACTCCTGCATTGCTGAGTGACAGTCCTGACAAACTCAAAGCCACTTCTGACAGCGACACGAAGGAGCTCAAAAGAGCCCCTAAAGCAAAGTGGCAGGGAGGCGGGATGTGCGGCCCACGGTGCCCATGCCTGCCCAGAGGCTTAGCCAGGCAGGGCAGCGGAGTCCCACACATGCACAGCAAGCAGGACTAAAGTTTAGGATGAGGCCTGCTCCTGTGGCAGCCACAGGCACATATGCACACTGTGCTCCAGCTCCAAGAGGTGATGATCTCACAGCAGCCCCAGAGTTTTAGGGAATTGGGATAAATGGTTTTTAAAAAGGAGACAGCTTTTTGAAATACAGACTTCAACAGGAAAACAAGACTTAACAACATAAATCTTACCAGTGTTTCTCCATCCCCAGATGCTAGAAAAAGAAAAGACAAAACATATTTACATTCCGTTAACAACTAAAAAATCCTGAAGCCCCAGAGGAGGAAGCTCCACTGAAGGACAAAACGCAACACTTCTCACCTCAAAGCTTTTCTCCAGCCCTCACGGACATGCTCACCCCCAGCCACTTCACACCGAAGCCAGCTGGGGGTCTCCATACCCTACTTCCTTTTTTTTTTTTAAGTTGGAGTCTCACTCTGTCACCCAGGCTGGAGAGCAGGGGAACGCTCACGGCCACTACAGCCTCGACCTGATGGGCTCAGGTGATCCTTCCACCTCAGCCTTCCAAGGAGTTGGAACCACAGGCACGCAGCACCATGCCTGGCTACTTCTTTGGATTTATTGTAGAGACAAGGTCTCGCCATGTTGCTCAGGCTGGTCTCGAACACCTGAGCTCAGGCAATCCTCTCATCTCAGCCTCCCTAAGGGCTGGAGTTACATATAGGCGTAAGCCACACACCTGGCTCCCTTCTCCTCACTCGTGTGCTCTGGGCTGGCACCCCAGTGTACTGGCAGCCCAGCTAGAGAAAGCTGAGCTGGAGAAAAACATTAAGCGATGTCTCCACAGGAACGGAGGAAGGGAGCATCAGACTGTCCTGGGCAGTGGCCGTTCAGGACTTTCCAGATCGACAAGACTCAACTCCTGCCTTGCAAAACTGCCCGGTGGTACAGGGAGGAGGGATGGCCTTAAGCCCAAGGTCCCCAGGGGCCTGCATCTCAGTGACGTTTCTGCGTGTTTGGACAGGAGAGGGGAGAGTGCCAGAATGCCCCGTGGTGCCCCATGAAGAGGCACAGCTCCTCAGAGAGCTCCACCCACCAATACACGTGGACTCTGGTGCTGACACTGAGCTCAGCGTGACAGGAAAGACAGGGACTTGGAACCATTATCGATGAGGCTAGGCAACGTTCCGATGACCCGCGACTTCAGAAACATGGATGACGAGGCCCTGACAGGCACCAGGAGGCGGGTCTTTTCCTGCGCTTGCGTCGCCACCCGATCGCTCGCTTGCTGCTCCCTTCCCCACCAAGCAGCCAGGTGAGCAGCACCCGCGTCACCGCTGAGGCACAAGAGGGGGTGTGCAACCCCACCACCCAGGGATGCCCGTCTCAAGACTCCACAGGCCCGGAGGTTCTAACACGTGTTCAGGGAACAGTGTGCTCCCTGGGGGACTCTTGCCCGGGCCACTGATCTGCACAAGGCCTCTGCGCACTCGGGCTCTCAGACTGGCTGTGTAGCTTTAAGGCCAGAGGGGCTTCGAGACCCCCCTTGGCAACTTGGTGAGATCTCATCTCTACAGTAAATTAAAAAAAAGACTAGCCAGGTGTGGTAGAGTGTGCCTGTAGTTCTGGCTACTTGGAAGATCAAGGCAGAAAGATCGCCGGAGCCCAGCAGGGCAAGGTTGCAGGGGCCGAGTGTGCCACTGCCTGCCAGCCTGAGTGACAGTGAGATTCCAACTCGGGAAAAAAAAAGGCCAGAGGGAGCAGAACTGGCCATCTACTGTGTCCTTTGCTGCAAACAAGCCATGTAACCCCCCCACTGCCCCCTCCCCACCCATCCTTAATGCTCTTACATAGCACGTGTCACTTGGTATTTCATGATGTCTGATTACTTTAAAATTTCACTGAGGTATAATTTACCTATCACAACATGTACCCACCTTAAATATACAACTTACTAACTTTTAATACATTAGTCTTAGAATCATGCAACCATTACACCATAATTTTAGAACCCCCCCCCCAAAAAAAAATCACAAAAAAATTTCCTTGAGTTTGCTATCAACTCCATTTTCTTTTTTCTTTTTTGAGTTGGAGTCTCACTCTGTCACCCAGTCTGGAGTGTAGGGGCACACTCACGGCCACCACAGCCTCGACCTGCTGGGCTCAGGCGATCCTTCTCCCTCAGTCTTCCAAATAGCTGGAACTACAGGCACACACCACCATGCCCGGCTAACTATTTTTTAAAAATTTTTATTGTACAGATGAGATCTTGCCAGGTTGCCCAGGCTGGTCTCAAACCTGTGGGCTCAGGCAATCCTCTCACCTCGACCTCCCACAGTGCTGGGATTATAGGTATGAGCCACTGCACCCGGCCCAACTCCATTTTCTAAAACTTATTTTTTAATCAGTTTTAAGAAAACTTCCTTGAAACCATAAAACAAACGAAATCACGTCTTTTGCAGCCACATGGATGGAGCTGGAGATCATCATCCCAGGCGAACTGACTCAGAGACAGAAAACCAAGCACCACGTGCTCTCACTCATCTGTGGGAGCTAAACGGTCACAAGGATGAAAAAACAGACACTGGGGACACTAACAGAGGAGTGATGGGAGGGGCCAAGGTCCAGTAATTCCCCATGGGGCACGACGGTCACTATCTGGGGACCCAACCCCTACCACTACACAGCATGTCCATATAGGGAACATGCATGTGTACCCCGAATCTAAAATTAAACTATTTTTTAAAAACAGAAAACTTCCTCAAAGGCTAGATGTGAGGGCTCACACCTGTAATCCCAGCACTCTGGGAAGCTAAGGCGGAAGGTTCGCTTGGGCCCAGGAGTCTGTGGCCAGTCGAAAGAGCTAAAGAATTAGCTGGGGAGAGCAGTGCACCCCGTAGTTCCAGCTACTCGGAAGGCTGAGGCGGAAGGATCGCCAGAGCCCAGCAGGCCGAGGCTGCGGTGGCCGGGAGCGGCCACTGCACTCCAGCCTGGGCAACAGAGTGAGACTCCAACTCGAAAAAAGAAAAAAGGACACTTCCCACAAAGCCACTGAGCCCAGAAATCAAAGCCTCTCCACTTCATGGTGAGTGAATCCACACAGATAACATCTGTATATATACCCAATGTAAATCTCCAGAAGGAATCTTCCCCAAAAAAGGAATTTAAGATCTAAAACTACTGGCTGACAGCCACCGAAATAAAAAACAAACAAGGGTGCCAAGTTCGCAGACCAAGCTGAAAGTTTCAGACTGGAGCAGGGTCACGCCCCAGGCACAAGTCCCCGGGTATGCACTTACTACCTGCAGCAGGGCTGGTGTCGCCTCCCCCAGGTGTGTTTCTGTTCACAGAAAAGGAAAGAGAACGCTTCCCCTCCTGGCCACAGTACAGCACCACGAGGTAGTCCGACCTCTACATTCTCTATGGTATCGTGCTAAGAGCTTAGGCCTTCCTTCGCTTGTTTAAAATCAACGGCTCCACTGGTAGTTCAAAGGTCTCATCTTTATGTCTTAAGAAAATAAAAATAATAAAATGAAGCTTCCAAGCTGTGATTCTACCCCTTCCTTCCAAAACAGAAATCCAAATACTTTTGCTTATCACAACATATAAATTCTGAAAAAATTCTATCAAATTGTGCCCAGAAACAAAACTGGATAATGAGAAAAGGGGGGAACGGGCAGATGATCAAAGCACTGCAGTCACAAGCAGTGCAAAACCTGCCACGAACACACAGTGAGCAGACGCAGCAGCTCTCCAGGAGGGTTGGGGGCAGTCCCAGGGGTTCAAGACAGACACAGAGGGCAGAGATGTTGGCTGGGGGACACCAGGCGCCAGGTGAGGCGCAGCCCCAGTGCAGGCCCCTCTTCCGAGTTTCTCAAAACAGAGCTGCAAGTTTTTGCCTGGGCAGCAGCCAAGTGAGTCAGGGATTCTCCCTGGCCCGCAGAAGATGACAATCCTGTTCTTACGTCCCAGCTACACCCCTGCTCCCACACCTTGCCAGCGCACCAGCACGGCGGTTGTTCCCCCACTGACAATGCTCACAACAGGACCCAGCTCTCCCAGAGACCGCAGGAACCATCAGGTGGATGGAATCAGTTCCCACAAGCACATCAGGAACATCAGCCCCGCGACTTGCCTTTCAGAGGGCTGAAGAAGTTGAAGAACGACTCGTTGGGCACCTGCTTGGTGATGGTTCTCACAGTGCCGCGACCCCTGTGCTTCTGCTTCTTCTTGATGGTTTTGACAGTAACATTCTTGCCTTTCTTCCAATCGATAGCGCACCTACAGGGACAAGACAACTGTCAGGAACACACACTCCACAAGAAGCATCAATGACAAACGCAGAAGGGAAGCAAATCACAGCTCTACGCTAAACCTGGACGAGTTCATAAAGCCAGTCTTCAACTGAGTACTACAAAGGCCTATGAAGTTCACCTGAAGGTCAAGCACAAAAGAAGTGACCTGGTCATCTTTCATCCTGGATGTGACCACTGCCTCCAGCATCAGACTTCTGAGATAATGGCATCCTTTCCCCAAGGACTTGGTCACGTCTGCATGACACACAGGAACCTGTCACCTGCTGCTTCTGTGCCCAGAACATGCTTAGAGTCACCCAGCCAAGCCGAGTTCTCTAGGTTGAGTAAGGGGCCAAGATAAAGGAAGGAAATAGGTGGCCGCTGCAAATACTGATGGCTGTGCAGACCACACCAGCCGTAGGGATGCCTGTGAGGCTGAGCACCGCAGGCTTACCAGCTATGGATCACCTGGGACACAGGTAACACCTGGCAGCATCTGAATGCCCCCGAGGACACGCTGGAAAAGGCCAGGCCTTCTTCTCACACAACGGCCTGGTCCTGAAAAATGATCTTTCTAAATTATTCCAGTCATTCTTGTATAGAAGGATTTTTAATCAAGTCCTGAATTATTTTTATTTTTTTTTAAGATAGGGTCTTGCTCTGTTGCCCAGGCTGGAGTGCAGCAGCATGACCATAGCTCACTATGGTCAAACCCTTGGGCTCAAGTGATCCTCCAGTTCAACCCCTCAAATAGCTGGGACTATAGGTGTGCATCACCACACCTGGATAACTTTTTTTTTTTGGTAGGGTCTTACTATATTGTGCAGGCTGATCTCAAACTCCAAGGCTCCCAAAGTGCTGGGATTATAGACATGAGGCACTTGGCCAGGAGAAATTAATTCCAAACCACATTCTCCTTGGTGATCTACAGCAGTTGAAACAGATATGAGACAAACGGCAGCTATGCTGCTCCTGCCAATTCCCAAAGTAGCCATTGATCACAACTGCCCTGCACAGACTCGTTCATTCAATAAATACTTATTTGCTGTGGGTAACTGATCAGATCAATTGTAAGAACTGCGATTTATGGTATGGAGATAACCCAATGTTCTCAGTAAGATGAGGGACCTGGGCATTTGCAGCCCCGTGAGTACACATCCAAGCTCTGTGCTCCACTATCCTCAGGCTGAAACTCATTTCAGCACCAGTCTACGGGCCTTTAAGCACTTTGCTCCAAGTTCCCTTACCCATGACACTCTAAAAGCAGCTTCTGCTTTCGCTGCAGAAGCAGAAGTCGGAACAACACTCCTTACCCATCACAGTCAACGATCTCGGGGCCTTCGAAGGAGAAGGGATCCGCCTTGTCTGGCTCCGACTTCATCTTGTAGGTTTTGGTCAGGACTGAGTTGGTGAAGTAGTCATTGGGCTCAAAGTGGAACTCTAACACAAAAGACTGAAAGCAGAAACTCCAGTGAGCACCACTCAGAATCTAAAAATAACTAGCAACATATTATAAACCACATCATACTTACTGGAAATCACCTCCCTCTAAGCCTGACACCACAGGCAGAAATCACCACTGTAAAGCTCAACAGATAAGACCATGTAACAGGAAAAACTTGCCAGGTATGGTGGCTCATGCCTCTAATCCCAGCACTTTGGGAGGCTGAGGCAGGAGGATCACTTGAGCCCAGGAGTTCTAGACCAGCTTGGGCCACATAGTAAGATCTCAACTCTACAAAAAATTGCCAGGCATGGTAGTGCGCGCCTGTAGCCCCAGCTATTCAGAAGGCTGAGGTAGAAGGATCTCCTGAGCCCAGGAAGTTGAGATTGCAGTGAGCTGTGCCTGTGTGCCACTGTACTTCAGCCTGGGCAACAGAGTAAGCCTCCAACTCCAAAAAAAAGAAAAAGAAGAAAAAAACTACTTTATAGCAAAAAGACCAGCACAAAGTTAAATAAACGATGGACTGGGAAAAGCATCTGATTGGTCCACGAATGGGGCGTGCTCCCCTCTGATGCCTCCTCCCAATGGGGAATCTGGCTCTCCTGGGAAATGCTAGCTTCTCTCTGCTGCTCCCAGCCCCTCACTGCCCGGAAGGAGGGAATGGGGACCATGGGAGTAGGGATTACCAGCAGCCCAGCCCCTCCTCTCCCTTTTCCTAGTAGCCTTGCCTCCCACACTTCTGGCAAAGCCTGGGTCTGTAGGCTGTGCCCTTCAGTGAAAGCAGTGACCCTTGGGGAGGGGGATGGGTGGGAGAAAAGGACAAATTCCCCAAGGACACAAGCTCATCATCGACTCGCAAGCAGTCAACGGACACGGACACGAGAGAGGTGAGCACGGCAGGAGAGGATGTGGGCAAGCAGCAGCACACACAGTCAGCCACTAGCAGCAAAGGACCTCACACTCACTGTAACAGACCACGGAAACCAAGAGGAGACACCCTTCTCCGGGGACAAAGTGTAGAGATGTCGTTCTGGCCAGCATTGCAGAGTGTTGCACACACTCATATACCGTAAAGAGTCTCAGGAGAGACAATCTGGCCACATCAAAAAACTAGCAAGATGAAGCATACCCAACTCGATCGTTCCATTGAGGAACTTGTCCCACTTGAGGAAAATCATCCAGGTGGACTCACCAATGTGCAAAGACCTATTTATACAGGAAGCAGAAGGCAAGCTTGGTGAAGCAATGCACAGAGACTGCCCCAAGACCCACGATGGCTCAGACAGCTGTGTCCACAGCCCGCCTCAGCCCCAGTGCTGTGTGATGCCAGGAAGCTGCCCAGGCTCTCTGCGCTCTAGTGCCCCCACCTGCACATTGGGAAGAACACTCTGGGTCTCTGCCAGCAGCCCTGAGGGTTGGTCAGTTCACAGAAGCACTTGGAACAGAGCCAGGTTGCAGACAAGGCCTGCTAATGTCAGCTCTTTCCATGTTATCTTGATACAACCATCCAACGGGGGGAAAAATTAAAAACACTACAAAATACACACAGCAGGCCAATGCCAGACCATAACCGCCATTGCCTTGCTAGACTCTGGTGTGGTCGCATGCTCTCTAAGCTAAGGCTGTCGCCATGCTTCCTGGCTTTGGCCTTCTCCCCTACCTTGAGGGAGGCGAAACTCCTCTCTCTCTCTCTAATTCACTTTCTCAATAAACATCGTCTAATCTAAAAAAAAGGTACACAGCAAAGATGTGATGCATATACATTTCAACGAACCGCTTCCACAAAGGAGGGCATGAAGCAAAAACTCTCCAAGAAGGTGGAGGCAGAGGGCCACGAGGGTTTGGGAGTCAGGAGACCATCCAAGCAGGCTCAAGAAAGGACCCGGCCAGAAGCCCCTCCAGGAGCTCCACCAATGAGTGGCAGGGCAGCACACTATGTCAAGAAAAGGCCAACCACAAGGTGAGTCACCTGTCTCCAACAGTGACGAGGCAGGGACCCTCAGAGCAGCCAAGGACATCCTCGTCTTTTAAGCTTTCCAGGGCTTAAACGCACGACGGAGAGCTGAAAGGCAGGCAACTGTCAGCACAGAGCACGCTACCACTCCAGAGCCAGAGGCTGTGCCCACATGCGGACACCATCGACTGATGGTGTTGCCATGCAGCAGTCTTTTCTCTTGCCCTATGGTGGACGGTTCATTTTCCTCTTTCTCTTACGAGTTCCTCCCACTCCCATTTTCACTCAATTGGCCTCCTTCTTATTTTTCCCTCCCCTCTGCCTGTGCTTACTCAAAAGGAGCCCAAACACAACTGGAGGTAAATTAAAGAAACAGTTCCAACTGCCCAACAGGACAACGGCCAAGAGCGAAGGCTGCCTGGCTCTCACACACACTGCTGCCAAGCAAGCCTCGGACACCCAGGAATGCCCGCTCTCGCTGGCAACTACAGAAACGGAAAATTAGATCTTCTTTTTGCCTAGCAGAATAAACACGCGATGTTATTTTTACCAATACTCATGTGAAGACAAGCTCGTGGGTCCCCACCAAGTGCTGCCCACATTGTCACAAGTTGCTGAGTGCGAGTCTGAGTGCAGACTGGCGGGGGTCCTGCTGCTGCAACTCTGCTCTAAGCTTGAAATTATTTCAAAATATAAAAATGAGGGGGAAAAAATGTTACTTTTTGGGAAAAAGTATAAAAAATTACTACTGGCAGAAATGTAAACTGAACCTTTGGGCCTTCTGAAGCTTCAATTTATTTGTCCCAGTAATTACACAGAAAGGAATCTCAGCAGAAGGAACCTCAGCAATTTAACAGGAACGCGGGGTCAAGTATGCTGAGCATAATGCAACAATTTAGAATGGAGGAGGGGGTGGCAAGGCTGGGGATGGCAAACAAAGCCCTCCACACACAGCACCACAGTAACAGCCACTGCCAGCCAAGCCTGGCGGACAGGAAGGAGCTGTGCAGCATGTCCAGGCAGGCACACACAGGAGAGGAGGGCATGCAGGATGAGCAGGGCACTGCAAACACTGGCCAGGCCTCATTAGGACGCCAGATGGTCTCAACTCTGTATCACTTTGGAGCCTTAAATATTTCATGGTGATTTTTAAGTCAGCGTCTCACTCTGCCGCCCAGGCTAGAGTACAGTGGCACAATCATGGCCACTGCATCCTCACCTGCTGGACTCAGGCCATCCTTCCTTCTCAGCTTCCCAGGTTATCTGGGCCTACAGACACATACCACCACACCCAGCTAATTTTTTGATTTACTGTAGAGACGAAGTCTCACCAAGTTGCCCAGGCTGGTCTCGAAGCCCTGGGCTCAGATAATCCTCTTGCCTCCACCTCCCAAAATGCTGGGATGACAGGCGTGCACACCCCACGCCTGGCCCACTGTAATTTTAAACAGAAGAAGGAGCATGTGGAAACCCACTAAACTGCTGAGAGTCACCCTCCGAGCTGGAGACCATAGCGTGTACTCTGCACTTGCTGCCTGGCCTCAACTTCCTGCAGTAAGCATACATGGCTTCCACCATGCGGGAAGCAGACAGAAAAAACATGACTGTTCCAGTTCACACAACTTGTGCTGCAGTCACTACGCAACGGAGGAAAACAAGACGGCAGGCTGAGAAAAAAAGAAAACAGACCTAGAAGTTATCGCACAGGTGGTCCAGTACATGTAAAGGAAGGGAATAAGGAACTGACCCAAAGGGGGAAAGGAGGAAGGCAGTAAACTGAGCCTGGATGAATCACGCATCAGAAGAAATGTGAGGGGAAACACACAGAACCTCAAAACACCGCAGACACACTACAGGGAGAATTCACACCAATCACAGCACGCTGCCCAGGAAGCCGCCAGGGGGCGCCGTGGTGAGGCCTATCCCAGGTACGGGCGCCGCTGGCGGGAGGGTCTGCTATGACCGCGAGGAGCAGAGAAGGGAGCGCCCTGGAAGACAGGGCCTTACCCAGAAGCGGGCTTCAAGCTTCGCTCCCAATGCCCCACCCGAACTGCACAGGGACAGCTGAGTGTTACCACCCAGAGTGGAACCCAGACAGGAAAAAGTCAAGGGACGGAGCCAGCCCCCTCCCCCAGGCATGCCTGCCAGGCATGGGACGGAGAATGCCCACTAGCACCAGCCCTCAGACATAAGCTGGGCCAGGGCTCCCTGATGGGGCGGGAGGGCATGACTGGTGACCGTCCCAGGTCTCTCTGTCCCCCACGACCCCTAACCCACCTGCACAGCATTTGTCTCCAAGGCCTGAGACTGAAAGCCACCTGTCAGTCAGTCATGTGTCACTGGAAGTGCTGTTGCACTGGAATGGAACCCGTTAGCTACAGCCAGGTTAACAGGTTACGAACAGTGCTCCCTGGGAGGGCCGGGCCTGGCCCGCTCAAGAGCACCACAGCTCTTCAGGTCAAAGTCAGGGCCGAGCCGGGCTCGGTGGCTCAGCCTGTAATCCCGCACCTTTGGGAGGCTGAGGTGAGTGGATTGCCTGAGCCCGCGGGTTCGAGACCCGCCTGGGCAGGCGAGACCTCATCTCTATAATGAATAAAAAAAAATTAGCCGGGCGTGGTAGCGCGCCTGTAATTCCAGCTACTCGGAAGGCTGAGGCGGAAGGATCGCTGAAGCCCAGCAGGTCGAGGCTGCGGTGGCCGGGAGCAGCCACTGCACTCCAGTCTGGGCGACAGAGTGAGACTCCAACTCAAAAAAAAAAAAAAAAAAAAAGTCAGGGCCGGCTGGCAGGCTGACCCACACCACGAACGCTTCTGGCACAATGGTCTGTGGCAGCAAGCGCCTTGGCAAGCCGATTCAGGACTTATCAAAGCGTAGGACAGCGTCCAGCCCTGCCAGCAATGACTCTTTCGGGAGAACCTTTTGGTGCCTCCACTTAGGGCCTTGGATTTCTGAAGGGGTGCTGCTCCCATGTGTGCATATACCACCCCTCCTCCTCAACTTCATAGATGCAGAGCCGTGTCAGCCTGAGGGACATGGACAGAGGAAGCAAGCCTGAGGCCTGGCGCCGTGGACACCACCACAGCCCAGGAGGCACCACCCACCTGACACCTGCGTGTGTCGCCACTCTGGTCCACAGCCACGGGGCACCCCACGGTCTGTGTTACTTGCCCATCATTCAGCTCGACCACAGTGCCGGACAAGGCACAGAGAGGCGTGACATGATCCAGCCCTCAGGTAGGAGTCTACCCCCCGGGGAGGAGCCTTGCTCAGCACCGCCCAGCAAGGGAGTGGCAGGTGTAGGTTTCTCGCCCCTGTTCCAAGTCCTTCACCTTTGCGGCCTGGCCCGTCCGACGCCGACCAGGAGTGCCAAGCCAGTACTCACCATAGGCTGTCCAGGGTCGGAAAACTTCACTTTAATATCCTGCAGGTGTTTCAAGATCGGTTCATCATATTCCTAATCCAAAAGATAAAATAATTCCAATGGGCTTTTTAAAAACAACACATGTTGCTCCCAGGTGGCACGTCATCAGCCCTCCTGGAATCCTGCCCTCGTCAAGCACAACTTCCAGGAAGCAACCCACACCGAACCCAGGTTATAGAGAAGCAGCAGCAAGGTGCCGACTTTCCCTGGCATGCAGCAACAGTGGCCGTCACTGTTAGCGAAAGGCAGCACATCCGGCCTGCCTTCAATGCCGCTTTCCTGCCACCAGCTGTCACTGCACACAGAAATAAAAGATGCTGCCAACCGAGACTGTTGGTCCTTAGCATCTCCAAGAGAGAAGCAGGGGTCTCGAAATCAGAAGACAGGGTCAGACCAACCAAGGCCTTGGCAGCCAAGTCTCCCGCCTGCAGCAGTAAACAGTCACGTGTCGCTAACAACAGGGACACAGGCTGAGAGATGCGTGGGGAGGGGATACCGCTGGTGTATGAACATCACCGAGCATACGCACACTGACCCGACAGCGTGGCCTGCTGCACACCCACACTGTGGGGAACGCCTTCTGCTTGGCTACAAGCCTGCGCAGCATGGGACTGTGCTGAGTACTCTAGACAGTGGCAATGGCTATTACTGTGTACATAAACATAAAAACGTCCGCTAAAAAGGTGCCAGTATAGTCTCACGGGACTGCTGTGCTACACGTGGCCTGCCGTTGACAGACATGTACTATGCAGTGCCTGGCTGGATCCCAAGTCCAGAACACAGCTGCTTCATCCAGAACGCTTACAACCCATGTCCCGAGGCCCAGCTCACAGGCACCACGGAGAAGCTAACAGTTCTTGCAGATGGCTGGATGATTTTACCGGATCAGTCTCTCGATTCAGAGTTTGGCAAGACCTGTCAGTCTAGCTTGCTGGAGCGAGAACAATCAGAAGAGCCCTAAGAGCTGAACTCTATAACCACACACCAGCGAGGGGCGCTTTGCTTGACACACGGGAGTCACTTCTTGACTCCTGGATCTGGGGACTGAACTTCAGGAGTTCTTGAGGCCCCATTACATTTTTAAAACCACTTCTCCTTTCTCAGTTGACATGTAATAACTGCACATATTTATGGCAATACAGTGATATTCCACAATATGCATGCAACATGTAACAACCAAATCAGAACAATGTACCACGCACTGTGAACATTCAAACCTCCTCTTCTAGACCCCTGCAGACACAGAGTGGCTGTTAATCAAGTGCCACAGGACACTAGAACGTGTTCTCCCCCCACCGCTGACAACTCTCTCTCTTGCAGTGAGTTCAGTGTGTGTCAGCCCCAAGAATGTGGCATTTATCTTTACACCAAGTAAGCCCCAATTCCTAATTACTTTGACATCACAGACCAAAACAAGAAGAGCAGCAACAAGGAGCCACCCAGCAAATCTGGAGAAAGACTGACTGCACGACAGCTCTGAAACAGGCTGCGCCAGCAAGCACCCTCTCACCCCACGGCCAGGCCCAGTACCACACGCTGCAGCCCCTGCCCACTCTCCGTGGCCAGACAGCATCTTCGCCAGTATGTACCTCGGCTGGCACCAGAACCTCAAACTCACCCCACTCTGGGCAGCAGTGCCCGCTATTTCCCCAAACTTAAGGCGAGGCTCTGAAATTCCTCAGCCCGCCACAGACCCTGAGCCACTTCATGGCTCCCAGAGCAAAATGCAATGCCCCCATTGGCAGACACTCAAAACCCAGGACCACGACACAGCAGTGGAAGCATCCAGGGGCTCAGATCATAAAGCAACTCCCACAATGTCCAAAGCACCACTTTCAGGAATATATCCCGACTCTCTCCAAACACAGAACAAAAGACCCAGAGGCAATCCATCTTTGGAACTGCACATCTGACCTCCACAAGCGGAGCACAGTGGCACTGTGCACGCCTGCAGTCCTTGCTATGCGGAGGCTAAGTCCAGGAGTTTGAGGTTGCAGTGCACTAAGACTGCCTGTGAGTAGTTTTACATGCCAGCCTGGACAACACAGTGAGACTCTGCCTCCCTCCCTCCCTGCACGTTTTGTTTTTTTGAATTGGAGTCTCACTCTGTCACCCACTGGCATGATCATAGCTCACCGCGCCTCCAACTATGGGGCTCAGATAATCCTCCTGCCGCAGCCTCCCAGATAACTAGGACTACAGGTACCCACCACCTGTAGCAATTTTTTTGACTTTTTATACAGACAAGGTCTCAGACTTGCCCAGGAGAGTCTCAAGCAATCCTCCCACCGTGGTCTCTCCAAGTGCTGGGATGATAGGCATGAGCCACCGATCCTGTCTCTTAAAAAGAAAAAAAAAGGCGTTGGGGGAGAGGGACTTCCCTCACAGAAGGGACTGGCAGCAGCAGGACATTGTGGCGGGAGTAGAGCGGGTAAGCATACCTGATCCCAAACCAGGAGTAGTGAGGATCAATGGGAGACCCACGCTTCACCTGGACGATGACCACTTATGTACCTAACCCTGAACTGCAACCCACATCTTGAAAAAAAAAGGCACAGACGACCTCAAAACCAGACATTAAAAAGAAAAAGCCTCTGAACGGTACCTGATATCTTTTAAAAAAAAACAAAAAAAAACAAAAAAAAAAAAATATATATATATATATATATATGTTTTTTTCTGCTACCCTCACCTGCTATCAGGTGACAAGCAGCACGATTAACATTTTATCACTCTCTGCATAGTACATGAGTACTCTGTAAATCCCAACATATCTTTTCATAGCTTTTAAAACAGAAAGTAGCAAGACACTTCACAGCTTAAATACCGAAGCACTAGCCAGGCATGGTGACTCATGCCTGTCATCCCAGCACATTGGGAGGCGCAGGCAAGAGGACTGCCTGAGCCCGGGGGTTTAAGACCAGCCCGGGAAACTGGGCGAGACCTCATCTCTACAATAAATCAAAAACCTAGCCAGGCATGGTGGTGCATGCCTGTAGTTTCACCTACTTGGAAGGCTGAGGCGGAAGGATCACCAGAGCCCAGCCGGTCCACACTGGGGTGGTTGGAGCATGTCACTGCACTCCAGCCCAAGCTGCCCCAGGTGATTGTAGTACGCAGTCAGAGCGTGAACAAGGCTCAGGTAGACACGATTCAGTTTTCCAATGAAATTGTGGCTCACAGCATTTGTTTAAAAGTATGGTCTAGTCTTCTTAAATCCCGCCTTTTCATGTGAAAAGGAAGCTCAGATCAGGAAAGCCGAGGCCACCCTGCTTTCGCTGTTCCCTGGTCTGGAAGGGGAAGGAAATGTGTCAGCCTTGACATCTCAAACTCCGACTCCAGACAAAGGGCAAGCAGCACACAAGGGAGGCAGCAGGGGCAGCAACATGGCCCGTCTCTGAGAATGAGTAAAACTGCATTTGCAGAGTCCATGCAGATGACGATACATCTGTCTGCAAGGGACAGCTGCTGTGCTGTGACTGGAAAAGCACCACGCTGACCCAGGGACACAGGCACAGAGCCCAGAGCTCTCCCCAGTAAGTGTGAATGCTGTCATGCAGTCTCCTGGGGACTCCGGAGCAGAGAAAACCCAGACAGCAAGCCAGTCAATAACACTCAGGGCAGGACATGCTTCTGTATTCCACAAAATCAGGCAACTCATCTCAGAGAAAATTAAACATGTTATCTTTTAATTGCTCTACCACTCCAATATAGAAAGGATGACAAGGGAAAGGAAAGACAAAAACAGAAAGGCTGGCTATTTCCTTTTTTTTGTTTGTTTTGGTAGTGACGAGGTCTCACTATGTTGTCCAGGCTGGTCTCAAACTCCTGGGCTCAAGTGATCCTCCTGCCTTGGCCTCCCAAAGTGCTGGGATGACAGGCATGAGCCATCACACATGCCTCCTTTTTTAAAGACACTTTTTCAAGGGAAATACTCAGAAGACATTAGCAAATTGGTATATTTTTATGCACATCTCCAATTTCAGAACTCCACTGAGTAATGTAACCACGTGTCCACAGATATACGCACACACACAAGACACACAGCTCATCCCTTCACAACAACACCACTTCTATGATGAATCAGGGTCAGCATGACGAAGATGGGCCGGTCCTGTCCACAGGCCCTCTGATGGGGAGTGAGACCTTCCCAAGAGGTGAACCGACCACAGGCGCCAGAGGAACAGGGCCAGAGTTCCAGCTCAGGCTGAGGGGCTGCTTTTCCCCTGAGATCCGCAGGACAGAATGCCAGTACCACCCAAGAGCACACCTTCGCTCAGCCATCAGGGCTGTTCGCCTGAGATGCCCATGATGAACAACCTCAATGCCAAGTTAAACAGTGCTTAAAAACACCATAAGCTGGGTGCAGTGGCTCACGCCTGTTACCCCAGCACTTTGTGAGGCCAAGGCAGGAGGACTGCTTGAGGCCAGGAGTTCAAGATCAGCCTAAGCAACCTAGCAAGACCTCATCTCTACAGAAACTTAAAGAATCAGCCAGCTCTAGTGGTACATGCCTGCAGTCTCAGCTAGTTGGGAGGATCGCCTGAGCACACGAGGTCGAGGCTGCAGTGAGCCATTGACTGTGCCACTACACTCAAGCCTGGGCGACAGAGTGAGATCCGGCCCGAACAACAAAGAAGCAACGGTAGCTCATCTCAGAAGACTGCCACAAGAACCCCCCACTAGGCAACACTCTGCTTACCTGGACTAACTCACTCAGCATGTCCACATTTCTAAAGATGGTAAACCAGAACTCTGGGATTCCTCTGGGGCTGGGTTCTTCGGCAGCAGCTGCTGCTTCTTCTGCTATAACTGCTTTATCTTTCACGTCTCCCTAAAAAAAATAAAATGCAAAATAGAATACTTATCACAAACATACAAATTTACAAATAATTCAATAGCTGAATACAGAATATGATTTCAGAATCTTGCACAAACTTCGATCAAAAACACTTCTTTCAGCTGGGCGTGGTGACTCACACCTGTTATCCCAGCACTTTGGAAGGTGGAGGCAAGAGGATTGTCTGGAGCACGGGTTCAAGACCAGCCTGGGCAACTTGGTAAGACCTCATCTCTACACTAAATCAAAAAATTAGCCGGGCATGATGGCACACGCCTGTGGTTCCAGCTGCTTGGAAGGCTGAGGCAGAAGGATCCCCTGAGCCCAGCTGGTCGAGGCTGCGGTGGCCATGAGCGCGCCACTGCACTCCAGCCTAGATAACAGTGAGACGCTGACTCAAAAAAGGAAATAGACCAAAAAATCACTTCTTTCCCAGTCTGCATCTCCAAAACCACTGTGCACGCGATGCTTCAAATGTCTGACAGAAAAAACAGCCAAATCTCCCCATCCAGATGGAATGCCATGGCATGACTTCACACCAAAGGGAGGGATGAAAGAGATGGCCAAATGCCACCAGCCGTGGGAAAGGCTGTCAGCGCGGGCTCTGTGGGCATCATCTTGGGACACTCCCCATTACGGTGCAGACTGGAAGGTGGTACGCTGACCCCAAGGAGACGCAACACAAGCATGTAAAATACCCACTACTGTTTGGGTGAAAAAGTTCAGCTCAGAGATAAATGCATTCCCTGAATGAAGAGTATGACTGTTGGTTAAACTGGAAGGTGGGACAGGGGAGCAAGCTGATGTCAAAACTGCTTCAACAAGAAGCCGCTTGGCACCTCTACTCTGGCTTAAGGAAACCGCTGTCCCTGCTGACTCACAGAAACCGTGCAGACGTCAGGGTGAGGACAAGAAAGACCGCACAGCAGTGTGGAGGGACATCTCACAGTGTCAGGTCCCAGGCAAAAGACAGAAGGGAAGGCGAGACAACACTAGATAGAACCATGGGGGAGCTCTGAACACCATTGGGACAGCCATGGGGTGACTTGATAGGCTTTAAAAATTACCAAAGGCAGGGCCAGGCTCAGTGACTCAGCCTGTAATCCCAACATTTTGGGAGGCCGAGGCAAGAAGATTGCCTGAGTCTGCAGGTTTGAGACCAGCCTGGGCAACTTGGTGAGACCTCATCTCCACAATAAATCAAAAATTAGCTGGGTGTGGTAGCACATGCCTGTGGTTCCAGCAACTTGGAAGGCTGAGGCGGAAGGATCGCTAGAGCCCAGCAGGTCGACACTGGGGTGGCTGGAGTGTGCCACTGCACTCCAGCTTGGATACCACAGTGAGATGCAAAAAAAAAAAAATTAACAAAGGCAAACTTAATCTGAGCTGTAAGAATCTGGTTCACAGCTGGGCTCGGTGGCTCAGCCTGTAATCCCAGCACTTTGGGAGGCTTAGGTGAGTGGACTGCTTGAGCCCGCGGGTTCAAGATCCGCCTGGGCAACTTGGCGAGACCTCATCTCTGCAATAAATCAAAAATCAGCCAGGCGTGGTAGCACACACCTGTAGTTCCAGCTACTTGGAAGGCTGAGGCGGAAGGATCACTGGAGCCCAGCAGGTTGAGGCTGCGGTGGCCAGGAGCGGCCACTGCACTCCAGTCTGGGCGACAGAGTGAGACTCCAACTCAAAAAAAAAAGAATCTGGTTCACACGCTAGGTGCAGTGTCTCACTCCTTGTAGCCTCAGTGCTTTGGGAACCCAATGAGAGAACCATTTGCCAAATCCCATCCCTACAAAACATTTTTTACAAAATTAGCTAGGCATGGTGACACATGTTTGTAGTCCCAGCTAATGGGGAGGCTGAGACAAGAAGATGGCATGAGCCCAGAAGTTTGAGGCCACAGTGAGCTATGACCGTGCCACTGTACTCCAGCCTGGTAGCACAGCAATACCCTGTCTCTAGGAAAAGAAGCTGTTTCACAACTATGCTACTCCATGGCCTTCTGACAGGCCTGGCTCGCCTTTAAATGATCAAAACTGGCCGGATGGGGTGGCTCACACCTGTCATCCCAACACTTTGGGAAGAGGAGGCAAGAGGATTGCCTGAGCCCGGGGGTTTGAGACCAGCCTGGGCAACTTGGCAAGATCTCGTCTCTATAACAAATAAAAAAAATTAGCTGGCATGGTGGTGCACGCCTGTGGTTCTAGCTATTTGAAAGGCTGAGGTGGAAGGATTGCCTGAGTCCAGCAGTCCGAGGCTGCGATGGTCGTGAGTGTGCCACTACATTCCAGCTTGGGTGACAGAATAAGACAAAGACTCAAAAAAAAAAAAAAGATAAAAAACATACATGGTTACGAAAATTAACACATACTTCAAAAAAATCCCTCAAAGCTCATGCTATGGGTTAAAAGCTACTTACCTCCCCAGCATAAAATTAGGCTGACAAAGTTAACCTGGGCACGCTGAGACCTCTCCTGGCACTGGGATGTGATCAGTAACCAGAAAGAGGCCTCGAGCAGGAGTGGTCGCCACGCGCGAGCAGTCTAGAGCTGTGCTCTGGCTGGGTGCTCTCGCAAGGCACACTCCATGTCACCCCCAGACCTCCTGGTATTGAGAATCCAGGGACACGCCCCCCCGCTGAACTTCACTTTTCCTGTGTTCTCAACAGGTTCTGACCCCTTATTTCAAGCTCACACCGCTCTACACAGACAGATACTCCCCATGTCACCCGACAGCCCGTGTCGGACACCTGACATGTGTCAGAAAGAAGCCCAAACGCCTCAATCTGGTGAGGCAGCACCCATGGCTGGAAGGGCTCTTATTGACAACAAAAACCATCAAGAAAGGGCATCTTATTTGTAAGTGCGTAGGACAGAGCAACAGCCGCGTGTACTTCTGCAAACTCACAGCCAGCTTCTCCTCCTCTTCACCCTCGCTGTGCCACTCTGATTCTGCATCCGTCGGCTCCACGTCCCCAGTGACGAATTCTCTTCTCTGCAAGAAAGCGAGGCCTGATTAGAACTGTCAGCTGATTCAGAAACTCAAGAGTTAGGGTGGATTTATACATCATGTCTAGAAGACGTTTAAACTTGGTCATTTTGACGACTGTTAATTGACAGCAGATAGGCCAGGCTCTGCTGTTTGGCAGGGTCAGGTGTCTCCAAGGCCCTGTTGGCTGAGATGTTTCCAACTGACCACGGGTGTATCAGGATAAAACAGCACCTGAGTGGAGGTGCACCTGCACACACAACTTCTTAACAGAGCTCCCCACCTTGTCGAAGAGAGGCTGGTATAACGCTGCATACTTTCTTTCCAAGTCGTGAACTTCTTCATAGAACTTGGCTTCTATATGGGCACATCTCACTTGAAGTTGCTTCAATGCATTAATTCTTCTTTTCACAGCTTTAGGTAAACTAAAAGAGGGAACAGGAAATAAAACATCCCTATGCTTGCAAAATAAGGCAGCATGCTTTCCAATTTTATTAAAATCAATTTAAGAAAACATAAGATCAGCCAGGCTCGGTGGCTCAGCCTGTAATCCCACACCTTTGGGAAGCTGAGGTGAGTCGACTGCCTGAGCCCGCGGATTCGAGACTCCCCTGGGCAACTTGGCGAGACCTCATCTCTACAATAAATCAAAAAATTAGCCAGGCATGGTAGCGTGCGCCCGTAGTTCCAGCTACTTGGAAGGCTGAGGCGGAAGGATTGCCGGAGCCCAGCAGGTCGAGGCTGCGGTGGCTAGGAGCAGCCACTGCACTCCAGTCTGGGTGACAGGGTGAGACTCCGACTCAAAAAAAAGAAAACATAAGATCAACATCCTTACTCTGAAGAAGAGCTCCTAAAAATCACTAAAAAAATGAACAAACACCCCAATAGGAAAACAAAGGGGCACGGAGGATGCTGAAAAGGTGATCCACAAAAGAAAAACAAACCATCAAATAAGAAAAAAGAATCTCATAAAACATCCAAGAGAGCAAATTCATAAGAACTCATCTTTTTCTTACCAGACTGGCAATTAAAAACCAAACAAAACACCTAGGTCTTATGAGGCTGAGGGCAAAACAGCCCTCTAACAGACTTGTCTTTCCTGAGGGCAGATGGAAACACTGCAAATGTTCTTTGGATCTAGTCATTTGACCTCCAAGAATTTATCCTTAGGAAAGACCAAATATTTATGCTGAGGTGTCCGCTAACAGATTGTACAAGTGAACAAGTGGAAACAACGGCAAGCCGAAAAGTACTCAACCATGGCCTGTTCAAAATCATGCTGCCAGTGACTTGGTGCCGCGTGAAGTCCTCACGCTACCACCAAGGGAAGAATTTGGGAAACAGACAACACAGATTTGTTCTCTTCAAGAATCAGATCACCCATGAGTTTCCTTGCCTTTCAATTCTGTTCTGTATTTTAAAACATATTTAGTTTATATGCATTACTTTTCTAAATCAGAAGAAAAACCCGTTTTTAGTCCATCAACACAATTTGTTTAAAATAAAGCCCTCGTGTGCAACCCTGTGGAACAAAGAGCCCATTCCTGACCTCATCAAGGACCCAAACGGTGGGCAGGGGCTGGGGCCCTGCGTTTGAATACCTGTCCACGTGACCTGCCGCCTGGAAGTGCAAAGCCAGCACTGGTCTAAGCACTTCGCTTATCCTCCCACAATACACAGCACAGAGCAACAGGCCACTCACACACACCATGGCTTGGAAAGCGCTGGAACAAATGGCTCCAGTCACAAAGGACTGCTGTTCCCGTGATTCACGCCCAGGGCTACTTCAAGCTAAAGGTCCTCAAGCAAAGACTCTCACCAGCGGTGAACATCCTAGAACCACCACTCGCAGAAGAGAACCAGGGGAAAGCAGAGTCAGAATGCACCAATATGGTAGACACAGTGACGTGCGTAGCTCTTCTCTACATTAATGACACACTTTTAAGTGAGTTTTTTAGTTTCTGAAATCTTCCGACTGGAGTGAAAGGACAAAACCAACTGACCCCGGTGGCCCCGCCAGGCCTCTGACCACTCATGCCGCTCTGCCCAGAAGGCACTCCTGCACTGTGACCAACGGGGAACCACTTCTAGCCCCAAAGGCCCGGGCCCACACCCCAGCTCCTCTCCGTGAAAACCACCCTGTGCGCCCAATCGCTAAAGCCAGAACACTGGAGACCATCACTCCCTTCAACTCCTGCCACCCCACTCACTACCACCACCGTCTGCCGAGTCTGCAAAGACACACGTGCTAAAACCTTACCCACTAAGTCATCCCCAGAGAACCTTCTGTGGAGGCCAAAGCAGCTGCTCCGAGATGCTCACTGCCGTGCTGGCTTCCCATAACCCAGGCTCTGGGAGGGCCGCCAAGATTTCTCCTTCAGCTACTGTCCTTGTGGAAGAGCAGGCCCATGGGCCACACAGCCTGGGTGCGACAGTACTTCAGCTCTTCCACACATCCTTCTGAACCACCTTTCCCTATGGTCTGGGGTAACAGCGTGGGATTCATCATCTTGTCCTGTCGCCGCCCGAGACACCAACTTAGGAACTTCTACTCCTAAGTCCCTACCTTTTTTTTTTTGAGGCGGAGTCTCAGTCTGTCACCCAGGCTGGAGTGCAGGGGCACACTCACGGTCACAGCAGCCTTGACCTGCTGGACTCAGGCTTCCGCCTCAGCCTTCCAAGTAGCTGGAATTACAGGTGTACTCCACTATACCCGGTTAATTTGTGTTTCTTTTAATCATAGAGATGAGGTCTCACCAAGTTGCCCAGGCTGGTCTCGAACCCGTGAGCTCAGGCAATCCTCTCACCTCAGCCTCCCAAAGTGTTGGAATTATAGGCGTGAGCCACCACGCCCAGCCCTAAATCCCTACTAAATGCTTCTTTGTGAGAAACTGGATCGTTAGCCTCGGTCTTAGGCCTCTCAGCTTCCTCAGACCTTCGGGAGTAGGTAAGCATAGGCCTGTCCACCAGAGAACACCTTCTCAGTGCAATGGCATGCAAACCCCAAATATGCCCCCTCATTACAATAGCCCTGAGTGGGGAAGCCAGCGCAGAGGCGGGCCCTCCTGTGAGACGGAGCCCTGGCCTAACTGTAGACAGAAGCCCAGTAACAGCTCATGTCCTTCAGAAGGAAGACAGGCCGGCTCTGACAAGCACCGCCCTCGGGTCCCGGGACAGGCATCTCACCCCGCAATCCACCGCGGACACAGGACTCTTGCAAAAAAACCAAGGTGCTGGGGGCCCAGGCTCAGGAATGTGAGCCAGGGAGGACAGCTTCCCTTGGGAGCCACCCCTGTCCTCCCTGCCTCCGAAAATCTGTGAAGTCTCTAGACCGCCACAGGATGGCACTGTGCACTTCTAGTGGGCAACCAAACATGCCACGTTACTCCACCAGACAGACTCCAAGCCCACGCACAGTGCAGGCCAAACCTGCGAGATAAAAGGCTAATATCCTCACTCTCAGGAACTGGGAAATGGGTTTTCCTTTGTTCTTTTGCTTCTTCAAGTTGCATCAGGCCCCACTTACGTTTCGATGTAGCTGGAAGGGGTGTGAGAGACATCGTCGAGTCGCTCCTGTAAAGCTGCCAACACTTGAGGGTTCTGCATTACCTGATCTGCGAGCTTTTCTGTGAAGAGTGAAACACAAGACCAAAAATATTTAGTGTGTGCCCACCACACAACAGCCAGGAGTTGAAAATTAACACGGGATCTACCTAGTTTTGGTACCCCAAGTGCACTTTAAAGGCATTTAACACTGTGCCATCACTTGCTGGGTGGCTGCGTGTCTCTGAAGAAACACCCAGAGGTGTTAGGCTGCAACCTCACAACTAAGGACTTCATTAACTGCTAAGCTCAGGTGGTCTGTCTCCGGGGTCCTCACCTCTCCCCAAGTCCCAAGTGGTGTCCAGAAGCTGAGGCAGGAACGAATCGGTCCCTCAAAGCACAAGTGTCCACGGGTGCCTTTGCTCATGACAGTGCCATGGACTTCCCAGCCCAGAAGAGCCTGCCATTCACAGGCGCCCTCATGGCACTGCCCCTTCACATGTTCTTTGCACACGCTGCTCACTCCTGCCTCAAATGTCTCCTGCCCAAACCCACCTCCGCCAGGAAGCACTCCTGACTATCCCGCTCCCCTTACAGCTTCCCTACATCTGAACTGAGCATGCAGCCCTAACCTGCATGCATTTAGAAGCCCATTTCTCAGTAAACCCATGAGACCCTGCAAGGGTAGTGACTTTCTCTCCACTTTGACTTCGGAGTGGTTTAACACCTGGCTTGTGGCAAAGACTCTTAACAGCACAATAAAGAAATCCACACCCAGTGTCCTTCCTTCACTCGTGTGTTCTCCCGTGATGTGGCCAAGCCAAACAACCAAGTGGGCACCCAAATTAACATGGAGAACTGCAAACACACAACTCTGACACAAAGCCCTGCATTTACTGTAAACGATTTGCATGCTTAAAACTATGTGTACATGTGCCATATGTAAACACTGCATGTAGACACAAACACACATCTCTTCTAGCTCTGTCTACTGCTAGGGCCTAGGACAATGACACTAGCATCTATATTTCGGGTTTTAAATGTCTTTCCCCAATAAAAGGAACAAGATTTCTTGGCTAAATGGTGCATCCCAAGTCTGGGGCATGGAGAACTCAAGGTCAGATGGACATCATCCTGTGCTACAAAGCCAAAGATACACAAAACTCAAGAGTAACGAGGACTTAGAGGCCCACCTAAAGTGACTCCCACTGGCCAAATGGGACAATTTGCACAGCAGAAAGAAGCATGATGGCAACTGATAACACACTGAAAAAGAAAAACAGGCTGGGCGAAGTGGCTCGTGCCTGTAATCCCAGCACTCTGGGAGGCCGAGGTAAGAGAACTACTTGAGCCCAGGAGTTCAAGATCAGCCTGTGCAACACAGTGAGACTTGTCTCTACAAAAAAATTTTAAAAATTAGTAGGGTGTGGTAGTACACACCTGTAGCCCCAGCTACTCGGGAGGCTTAGGTAGAAGGATCACTTGAGCCCAGGAGGTTGAGGCTAAAGGAAGCCATGATCATGCCAATGTACTACAAACTGGGCAACCCAATGAGACTGACTCAAAAAAACAAACAAGCTGGGCTCGGTGGCTCAGCCTGTAATCCCGCCCCTTGGGAGGCTGAGGTGAGTGAATTGCCTGAGCCCGCGGGTTCAAGACCCGCCTGGGCAACTTAGCAAGCCTTCATCTCTACAATAAATCAAAAAATTAGCTGGGCATAGTAGCACACGCCTGTAATTCCAGCTACTTGGAAGGCTGAGGCAGAAGGATTGCCAGAGCCCAGCAGGTCGAGGCTGCGGTGGCCGGGAGCGGCCACTGCACTCCAGTCTGGGCGACAGAGTGAGACTCCAACTCAAAAAAAAAAAAAAAAACCCAAACAAATAGACAATAATTAGCCGAGTGCAAGGTTTGGCGTGGTGGCTCAGCCTGTAATCCTAGCACTTTGGGAGGCTGAGGCGAGAGGACTGCCTGAACCCAGGGGCTGGAGACCAGCCTGGGCAACTTGGTGAGACCTTGTCTACACAATAAATCAAAAATTAGCCAGGCATGGTAGCATGCACCTGTAGTTCTGGCTACTTGGAAAGCTGAGGAGGAAGGATCCCCTGAGCCCAGTAGGTCGACGCTAAGGTGGCAGTAACCATGCCACTGCACTCCAGCCTGGGAGAAACAGTAAGACCCTTAGACTCAAAAAACATAATAATAAAATAATTGACAAGTCTATAGTGACACTAAAATAAGGGGAGCAGGATTGGGAGGATCAAAAAAACACCCCTTTGCAAGTACCATGTCATGACTTGATCAGGCAAGGATTGTCAGGGGGCGTGAAAGTCCCTTGAAGGAGGAAAGGACAGTCACCATGCCAGTCAGACATGGTGGTCAGCGAACTCTGCCGGCAGAGAAGTCTGGCACACACTGTCTTAGATGGGTCATCAGTCTCAGTGTCCCCAGGCCATGGCCTGCCAGTACTATGTGCCTCCCAATGCAGTGCCCACTGCTTCACAACATCACCTGTGTGCCCTTCTTGCCAAATGTCTACCCTAAACTCACCAGGAGGAGACAACCAGACACACCCAGATGGGGGGGGGGATGGTGATGATGATATTTCACAAGACAGGTGTGGCCAGAGTGCTCAAACAGCACAAGGCAAAGAGAGACAAAAAAGGTCAGCAAGTAAAGCTAGAACAAAGGAGACAGAACTAAATAGAATGTGTGATCCTCAACCAGATCCCAGGTTGGAGTGGGGGGTAAAAGAATTGCTGGGAAAGCCAGGGAAATATGAACATGACTGTACACAAGAACCTAGTACTGTCAAGCTTCTCGGCTGCAGTAATGGCATCTTGGCTCTAAGAATTCATTCTAGTTTTTAGGAAACTTACACTTAACTGTTTTAGGGAAAAAAGGAATATCCACAATTTGCTTTCAAACAGTTCAGGGGGAGTACAGATATACTGCTTTTCTTTTGTTTTTAATGAGGGAAAAATATCGCATCTGTGAAAGTATGGGCAAAAAATTATGTATCTGGGATTTACTTCAAAACAACCAGAGGAAGCAAAGTTAAGAGTTTAGAGGAAAAAAGAACAGCCAAGTGTGTTGGCTCACACCTGTAATCCCAGCTACTCGGGTGGCAGACATATAAGGATTGCTTGAGCACAGGAGTTCAAGAACAGCCTAGGGAACACAGTGAGACCCCATCTCAAACATAAAATAAGAAAAAAGACTGCCCCTTTGTTCATCCCAAGCCAGGTGATGGCAGGTGTAAGGATACACACTGCACTGCTCTCTCTTCTCTGTAGACTCTGAACTTCCTATAATACCAAATGTTTCAACAAGATAGTGACTTTCATTTTCATCATTCTAGCTTTCCCCAAATCACTGAGGGCCAGCAATCCTTCACTTGTATTATTTTACAACACATGGCTCCAGAAAGCAGGCGACCCCATCCCGCGAGCAAACTCTCCAACGTTAGTTTCATGGGCAGCCAACTGACCTGTATTACTTGCATTTTTAGCAGCTTCCGCGGACTCTGAAGGAACCCCATCTGAAAAACTAAAACAGTACATTTAGGAGGATTATTGTAAAAAAGTTCCACAAAGAATGTAAATGGGCATTTTTCTTCCTGCTTAACAGATCAAGAGGTGACAGTGACTTTAGGTTTGAGCAGAAGGGAACGACTGATGTGCACATGTGTCGAGAGACACTCTGCTCTCTGACATGATCAAAGTAAACATACTACCGCTGAACATTCCCCCGCCCATCCACTACCACACACACTCCCTACAAAGGTCCTATTTCCCTAGGCTACTTGGCTTTCAGTTCTGCAACTTCTTTCTCCAAAAACTCTGCTCCCAGCCCTCAGGCCAAACCGATCAACCAACAAGTTGCTGCTTGGTCAGCAGCTCACACCATGGAAAGCTAAGCCAGTGCCCACAGGGGCTTCGGAAAGCCAGCCATGCAGTATCTAAAAACAGCAAAACCAGGAAAATAGGTCTAACAGTTTCCAAAGATGCTGGGACACACCACGCCCCTCACCAATGGACATCCAATAACATACACAACTGAAAGTGGCCCTCAACCCACGAAACAACACTTTCCACCTGCCCACTGGGGGTTACAGCATGTCAGCATGGCATCAGTGACACTTCACTGCAGGGGTGTAAAAGCCTGGAGAGCAGAAAGACTGCTTTCCATAAAAGGCTGGTGAGTTATCAACATCTGAAAATGTTCGGTGTTGAGCAACTGCTTCACGGGCTCAAATACACTCACAAGGAGCCCTCAGTTGAAGCCTGAAACATACTGAACTCTGCATCCAGCAATGTTTACTGGAATGCCTGCTGCCCCCGCCGAATCTCACACTCCGATGAGCAAAGTCTGTCTGGCTTACCTGTTATCTGCCATCTGAATGATCTTATGCCCTACAAACGAAAAAGAGTTGCAACAATTATATTCACAAACAAAAATATTGTTCAATGTACTTTTAACAATGAATGCCCACTCAACAGTGTCTATAAGAAGCAGCAGGAGGGAAACTTCGGGAGTTCGGAAAGGTTCTAGACCTTGACTGAGATATATATGTTTGTCTAATCTATTATGTACGTTATACACTTAGGATCTGTGCGTTTCATTACGTGTAAATGTGACTCATAAAAATGCCTCTTATTGGGAAGTAAGATGAACAAACTACAGAATAAGATAAACTCTAATCTGCTTTATCTCAACAGTAAACTTTGGCAACAGAAACATATTAATGGAAACCCAACTATATCAGAGTAACTCAATGCATTGTTTTTAAAGCCAGTGTCTCATTCTATAGCCCAGGCTGCAGCCCAGTGGTGCGATCATAGCTCACTGCAGCCTCAACTCTTGGGCTCACGCAATCGTCCCGCCTCAGCCTCCTGAGCAGCCAGCGTGCCTAGCAAGTAAATGTTTTTTTGTAGAGACCAGTTCTCCCTGTGCTGCCCAGGCTATTCTCGGACTCCTCAAGTGATCCTTCTGCGTTGGCCTCCCCAGAGTGCTAGGATGACAGCACATGACCTCCTTACTGGTGTTTACAGTTTTTTTCAAACTAACCCACATGATGATTTTCTAACTGTGTTTGCTTATCCTGTGTCTTCTATTACTTCCACACTGAAGATGTGCTGCTTGTATAAAAACATTATGTAATATACTCAGTATGAGCCTAGTTTTAAAGACATATATCAGAAAGAATTAGTTCAGCATGTGGGGAGACCAAAGCTTGAGATCAGGAGTTCAAGACCATCCTGGCCAACATAGTGAGCCTCTGTCTCATAATAAAAAATGGTAAAAGGCAACATAGCAAGACCTCATCTCTACCATAAAATAGAAGAAAATAAAACAAAATAAAAAACTTAGCCAGGCCAGGTGCAGTGGCTCAAGCCTATAATCCCAGCACTTTGAGAGGCCGAGGTGAGAGGACTGCCTGAGTCCAGGGGTTCGAGATCAGCCTGGGCAACCTGGCAAGACCTCGTCTCTACAATAAATAAAAAAAATTAGTTGGGTGTGGTAGCACGCACCTATAGTTCTGTTTACTTGGAAGGCTCAGGTGGAAGGCTCGTTGGAGCCTAGCTGGTCGACACTGGGGTGTGGGCTGTGAGTGTGCCACTGCACTTTAGCTGGGGTGACTGAGTGAGACTCCAACTCAAAAAAAAAAAAAAAGTCCTTACATGTAAAATAAAACTACAATGTAGCAAATACGCCTGAGAGCTTCCCTGCAGGGCTGCCCCATGCCCACTGAAAGCTAGCCAAGACTTCATTCTTGGGTATCTGAGCAAAGTTTTAGGGAGAAACAACAACAAAAAGTCTCTGTATTTAAGGAAAACAGCTCCAATTAGAACTTATAGTCTATAGTTGTTTTGTATTTAACTACATTTCCTTTTTATTAGGTTTTTATTGTTTCAAAATAAGACATGCTAATTATCTTTACAATTCAAAATATTATATAGGTATTACATCATCTTTTTCAAGAATACTACATTATTTGCTTTAATGAAGCAGATGAAACTGGAAAAAAGACAGTACACTCCGCAATGGCCTGCTCCGCCCACCACCGCCACGCCCCTGCCCTGCTCCAGGGGGCTTTCAGAAACCCTTCAGCGTCCCTACCGCCTCCCACAGACCCATGTTCCTGCCCGGTCTACTTGCTGTGCTCATGCCAGCGCCCGCGGCCTTGCCAAGTCTGCTGTAGTCACAGTGCCTGGAGTTCAGGGTCTGCTTTCCCTCATCTTAGAAACGCAAGTACAGGACGGCCAGGCCCCGGGACATGTGCGCAATGGCAACTTCCTAAGCGCCAACACACTTGCCATCTACCAGTCGTTAAATGTCAGAGTGGGATTTTCCTATTATGGACCCCGGAGCATGTCTCCGTGAACGTCTTGGCTTGAGTGGCTTCCCGCCCCCTAGTTATTCTTCATTTACTCGGCAAGGGATTGCTATGGGAGGACTGCTAGGTCACACTATGAACAGATCTTGATACAGCCAAAGTGATATCAACCACGATTTGGCTACTTAATTAAAGCTCTCCGTCCTCCACAAATCTACCTCACAGCACCTTCCCTAGACCCCACACTTAACTGCTGAAAGGAGCCTGTGGCCCAGAACCAGCTATCACTGACAGTTTAACGGACAGACTCTCATGTTCACCACCAGTCAGCCACAAACTTAATTTCCAGCATTTCCTCTATTAGCAAGGGACCCATGTAGCAGGCACTTCCTACATTTTATATTCACATCAACTTGACTGGGAGAGCCTATCCTCAGATTACACAAAAAGAAGCCAAGGCCTGGGTCTCAAATCTAGGTCCTCTGACCTTTCCCCACCATCACCAGTCACTTAACTTCTTGCTGCTCCCACCTGCTCGATGAAAGATGCCGCTGGACCGGGCTCAGTCTGTCATCCCAGCACTTTGGGAGGCCGAGGTGAGTGGACTGCCGGAGCCTGCGGGTTTGAGACCAGTCTGGGCAACTTGGCAAGACCTCATCTCTACAATAAAAAAAAAAAAAAAATAGCCGGTGTGGTAGTACGGGCCTATAGTTCTGGCTACTTGGAAGGCTGAGGCGGAAGGATGGCCAGAGCCCAGCAGGTTGATGCTGAGGCGGCTGTGAGCGTGCCACTGCACTCTAACCTGGGCTAGAAGAGTGAGACTTCAATTCAAAAAACAACAAAAAAGACACTACTGCTGTCAGATAGACTGCTTGGACAGACCAGCAACAGCTCAGCCAAGGCCTCCCGCTTTTCAACGGCCTCTCCCAGAAACCCACCGTGTCTAGAAAACACTCCCCCACCCTGTTCACTATGTAGTCAGAGCCCAGAACAGCTCCCGGCACAGTAATAATCTGTTGGATGCATAAACAACCAATTTCAGGACACAGGCCAGAAGGGTTCACCTTCTCAAGGGCACCTATTCCAACCTGATGGATGACCAGATTCCATGGATACAATGACTGGCTTCGTCTTCATTTATGTGAAGGCTTATGCTCCTTAACACGACTGCTAGTGAGATGACAACAAGGCAGTCAAGCTACACCTGACACAACAGTCTCGAAAAGAAGAAAAAAGGGCTAAATCAAGCACAGAGCAAGAAAAGCAAAGTGATGAACTTAAACAATGGGAAAGAAAACAATTCTGAGAACTGAAAAGCAACAACAAACCAATCCAGTACACAACACATGAACCATGTGGCCACAGTGAACAAGCCCATTTTTGCTGAGGGTGTGATGCTTGCCCGACTCCCTCGCAGCCCCACCTTTCTCTGCCCCCAGTATCACCACCCAGCAACAGGACTACCCCAGAGGCCGTGACGAAGATGGTGCCTTGGACACGCGGCAGGATGGGTCTCTGTCCACTTGCATAATCATTACTCACACATTAGACCATCCTGCTTGCTTGCTAGGAAACTGACACACCGCGTTGCTTGAAAGACTGCACCCTTCATACGGGTGGAGTACTCCCTTATCTGCAACACTTGGGACCAGAAGCATCTTGGATTTTGAAATATTTCCATACGCGTGATCCATACCTTGGGGATAGGAACCACATCTAAACACGAACTTCCTTTGTTCCGTACACCCTTTAGACGCAGCATAAAGGTAACTGCATGCACTATTTTTAATAACAGTGAGCATGAACCACAGTACGGATCACATTTTGACTGTGATCCATCACATGAAGTCAGGTGTGGGGTTTGCCACCTGAGGCATGGTCATGTCAGTGCTCAAACAGTTTTTGATTGGGGGGCATTTCAGATTTTGGGATTTAGAACACTCAAAACTGTGTAAGGAAAAACGATGCAGAGTGGTGACATCATAAACAAGGAGTTCAGTTAGTCATGTTTCATTGCCACAAACTACTTTTAACAATCTCCAACACTGTTAAAATAGAAAGTCATAAGAAACTATCAAATTTACAGATTTAAGAAAAATATCCATTTGTTTTACATGTTGGTAAGCTGAGTTTAATGTAAGTTTTATGAAACCACAGTCCAAAGTCTCATCTGGAAAGTTCTCCCACTTATTATCTATTTAGAGATAGGGTCTCACTCTATTGCCCAGACTGGGATGCAGTGGCACGATCTCAGCTCCAGTTCACTGTGTAGCCTTGACCTCCTGGACTCAAATGATCCTCCCATTTCAGCCTAGGACTGCAGGGGTGCGACACCACGCCGGGCTGATTTTTTGTTTTGGTGGAGACACGGTCTCACTATGTTGCCCAGACTGGTCTGGAACCCCTGGGCTCAAGCAATCTTCCCACCTCAGTGCCCCAAAGTGCTGATATGACAGGTGTCAGTCACTATGCCTGGCCTAGTTCTCCCACCTTTAAAGGGCAATGGAGAGACCTACTGTGCAACATGGTGACTGCAGTTAATCACAATGTATCACAGACCTGAAAGTCACTGAGAGTAGATTTTAAGTGTCCCTCCCCTCCAAAATAAGTGCATGAGGTAATATGGTCATTACCTTGATTTAGCCATCCTACAACATATACTTACTTCAAAAACATCACCTTATACACCAAGCATATGTATAATTATCTGTGAATTTTAAAATAAGTTAAAAATAAATAAAAAGTAGTTAAATTATGAAAGAGACATAGGCAAAAGAATATTTCAAATTTTCAAAAGGCAGGTTCTCACCCAGAGTAAAAACCTTTAATTCTAAATTTGTTGTTTTTTTTTTCCAGTTGGAGTCTCACTCTGTCGCCCAGACTGGAGTGCAGTGGCCGCTCCCGGCCACCGCAGCCTCCACCTGCTGAACTCCGGCAATCCTTCCGCCCCAGCCTTCCGAGTAGCCAGAATTACAGGCGTGCGCTACCACACCCGGCTGATTTTTTGATTTATTGTAGAGATGAGGTCTCGCCAAGTTGCCCAGGCGGGTCTCGAACCCGCGGGCTCAGGCAATCCACTCACCTCAGCCTCCCAAGGCGCGGGACTATAGACTGAGTCACCAAGCCCGGCTTCTAAGTTCATTTTAACTGGAGTCTCACTCTTGTTGCCCAGGCTGGAGTGCAGCGGCACGCTCATGACTCACTGCAGCCTCTCTACCTCCCGGGTGCAGGCGTTCCTTCCACCTCAGCCTCCTGAGGAGCTGGGACTACAGGCGTGCCTGGCTTATTTTTCGTAGAAACGAGGTCTTGCTATGTTGCCTAGATTGGTCTCAAACTCTCAAGCTCAAGCAATCCCTCTGCCTCAGCCTCCCAAAGTGTGGGATTATAGGTCTGTAACTCTAAATCTGGACTGTTTCTGAGATCACACAAATGTTCTGCTTTTACTTATGTAAGATACCGTAACAATTCTATTTATGCATTAATCTCTCTTACCCCTGAACAAAAAAAAACTTCTCATGGGGAAAATTTTTCATTTTTTGGTAGTAAATTATCTATTATGATAAATTCCTAGTTTTTAACTAAAAACATTTAGTCTATAGCTAGGGTTAAGTAAGTAGTTTAACACTGGAACATTTTTGAGAGACAAAGGAATAAGATGGGGGTGTGGCCATACACTTCACAAAATCAAAATTTTATAATACATGTACTATGCCTTAATAAGGTCAAAGGTCACCCATCTTTTCATGAGATAGCTAAATAACTTAATGTAAATGTAATTAACGTTTTTACAAAACTCCTTAGAATTTCCTTATATCCCATAAACTCTAAAGCATGCTGGACATGGTGGCTCACGCCTGTAATCCCAACACTTTGGGAGGTGAAGGCAAGAGGATTGCCTGAACTCATGGGTTCAAGACCAGCCTGGGTAACATGGTGAGACCTCGTGTTTACAATAAACCAAAAAACTAGTGGGGTATGGTGGCACAGGCCTGTAGTCCCAGCTACTTGAAGGCTAAGGTGGAAGGATAGCCTGAGCCCAACAGATTGAGGCTGCAGTGGCCATGAGCGTACCATCGCACTCATGCCTAGGCGACAAAGAGTGAGACTCCAACTCAAAAAAAAAACAAGCATAATAACTTCAGGCTAGCCAGGCACGGATTGCTGGACCCCAAGAGTTCAAGATCAGTCTAGGCAACATGGCGAGACCTACAATACATCAAAAAATTAGCTGGGCATGGTGGTGCACACCTGTAATCCCAGTTACTTGGGAGGAGGAGGTGGGAGGATTGCTTGAGGCCAGGAAGTCAAGGCTGCAGGGAGCTGTGGTGGGACCACTGCACTCCAGCTGGAGTGACAGGGTGAGACTTCAATTCAAAAATAAAGAGATAAATAAAGAAGGAGCTTGAAAAAACAAAACAAGTCCCATGAACACAGGGACCCGCTCTATTTTTTGGCACAGAGCTTGGCATGAGACAGGCTGCCAGGAAATCTGCTTCTCTGATTCCCTGCTGTTGAGGGACAGTTTGCCTGTGAGTCAACTGTGAGCCACAGGGAGCCGGGGCCCAACGCACACCTTGCCAAACCGAGCAGTTTCTGAAGACACAAGTAGAGACACTTCTCTAGTCTTGTTTGCTGACAAGGTCTAGGAAGTAACTACCAGCCAACAGAGGACCACCTCTTCAGATCTGCCTGAGGTCAAGCCCCAAGGTCTCAGGAAGAAAGGAACAAGCGATTTCCCTTCCCCAGCGGAAACAGGAAAGCCCTACTCTCAGCCAGGCCCAGGGTCCTCCTCCTCTCCTCCACTCCCTTTCTGGCAGTTCCTTAGTCCATGAGCGATAGCCCAGGATGCACGCAAGGGTCTCATCCCTTTCTTGCCCACCTAGCTGGAACCAGGCCCGCTGAAGTCCCGGTCCCTCTCCACGATGCTTCTCAGAGGCACCGGCCCCATAGACTTGCTGGTCTGCCTCCCACCGCTGAAACCAGGGCATGGGCTTCGGTCTGTTTGGCTCGGTGAGAGGCTGGGGACCTAGAATTGTGCCCAGCACACACGAGGCGCTCATGAATAAATAAAGAGACGCAAATCACAGAGCCACTTTGCAGCAGCTGAGTAAACAAACACTGTTTTAGCCCATGTAGCCCAGGCACTTGTAGCGAACAGCCCTTCTTCCCACCACACGACCATTAAGCAAAAACGGCCCCTTCGTGCTTTTGAACAGGCTTTTCGGGGAATCATTAAATGACAGCAACATGTTGTAAACGTCCTAAGCACATTCAGCTGCAGCAGCTCACAGAGCGCACTGCCGAGGAAGAGGGGAAAGGAAAGGCTGTGCACCGGTGTCAAGATCAAAAAGCCACGTTCACAAAGAGCTCTTTCGCGCGGGCATGCTACAAAACTACAACGCCCCTCCTGTTACCAAACTCACAGAGGCAAAACTCCACGCCAAACAGGGCAAAGCAGCCCCGCCTTCTCCCAAGAGGGCAGAGTGGGAGACCAGCACACACAACGTCGCCACAAAATCCCTCGCTGGTGTTCAACAGTCCAACACACACGCTCCACTACCGGCCCATCAGTAAGGGCTGTCCACCACTGCGCACCCCCCGCAGCCATGCAGGGAGGTCCCAAGGACGCAGGCTGGGGTCAGCTGTTGCTTCCCACAGGGTCAGCCACTTCCCAGCACAGCCGTGGTCCCGGCGTTCACTCCCCTGTAAGTTACACCTTTCCCGTAAGCAGAGGAAGCCTGGCCAGCACCTGAGCCCAAGCCCCCAACAAGCCGGTACGCTCACTTCTCGGGTACAGGCTGTGACTGGGAAGATGGTTCAGGCAGGAACGCCTCCTTACCTCACACAGTTGAGGACCCTTCTGCCCGCAGGACTGTACCCATCACCTTGCCCCCAAGATATTATTCCTCCAAATCAGTTTTTTTTTTGGAGTTGGAGTCTTACTCCGTCGCCCAGGCTAGAGGGCAGTGGCACACTCACAGCCACTGTGGCCTCGACCTGCTGGGCTTAGGCGATCCTTCTATCTCAGTCTTCCAAGTAGCTGGAACCACAGGCATGTGCCACCACGCCCAGCTCATTTTTTGCTTTACCATAGAGATGAGGTTTCACCAAGTTGCCCAGGCTGGTCTTGAACCCCTGGGCTCAGGCAATCCTTTCGCCTCTGTTCTTTGGCAAAATTGTCAGAAACAGCACAAAACTTACCACACCGCCTTTAAACCAGACAACTAAAGGAAAGGCAGAAAAGCACCGCCAAAAATGGTTTTCAACGCCATCACATACACATACGTTTAGTCCCCTCCTCCTGGTTCTAGAAAACATCAGCTGCTCAAAAGAAAAGCGCAATGAAGATTTCACCCCAGATCCTCAGCTGGGAACGGCTAATACAGGGCTTAACATGCTTCAATAACAAGAGGCTACTAAAAACCCGGATTCAACTGCAAACTCAGGCTGGAGAGCGGTGACAGCACAGCCCACCTCCCGTTCCTCACCCTGTGAAACACGGCCTGCCTCAGCCGGGCACATGGCCCTAAGCTCCAAACTCCATGGAAGAGGCTGATCGCCTCAAGGCGGATGCACAAAACACCACGTGCTGCACATTCCAGGACAACCTCCCAAACACACAAAGCCATTTCAGAACTCAGTTTACCGAGACTGTCCAGTCTGAAAATGATAAAGCTGAAAAATCCAGCCAGTCTCTCCAATCACTCTCCTACATTTGCTTTGAACAGCAGTACAGGACTCAGAGCATAGCACCAAAACTCACAGAAGAGCAGCTGCGATCTTACGACACCCAGGCACCAGCAGCCGCACCCGCTCCGCACCCACACCACTGCCCACCAGGGAGAGGACGACTGCAAACAAGCGCAGGAAGAGCGACTCCCGACGGCAGAACATGCCAAGAGGGCCCAAGTCACAGGAGCCTCCCGCTCCGGCGAGCATGTCTGCTAGCGACCACTGGCTGCCGACCTCCAACCCACCCCCATTAGTCCCCTGCTTAGTCTGTCGCGACCCATCACCTCCCCCCTCCCTCGTGGAAGCTCACCTTGCGTTGGGACATCCCCAACTGCTGCTCAACCCTACTGTGGGGCACCAGACTGCGAGACACAGCACTCTCCTGGCCCTCGGTCAGCCCTAGCCTGGCCACGGAGGCCGACCTCTGGTCAGAGCCTCCCCCGCCGCCTCTCCAGGCGCAGCTCAAGCTGCCTGGGAGCCCATCCAAACTCATCACCTCGACAAGTCTCACACTCCACCTCGGGGCCTCGGTTCCCGAGGAGGAAGGATGGGAAAGCAGGAGCGCCTTTCTCCCGGGTCGGATCACAACACGGGCGGCTGCAGGAGGGAGCGTTCCCCCCACCCAGGAGAAGAGGATTGCCCTCTCCGAGTGCAGAGGGCGGTGCCCCCCAGGAGAGGACAGCCCAGCAGGAGGGCCCCCAGACTCGGCTTCTGGCCCCCCCACCTTCCCCCCCTGCCCCCGCCCGCAGAAGAGGACGGCCCTGCAGGAGGAACCCCGATCCTCGGCTTCAGGCCCCCCCACCCCCTGCATGCCGGCCCCCCGCCGCCCCTGTAGGAAAATTTGCATAAGTCCTGTGCCCACTGCCCGCCAGACGCACACCAGGGCCAGAGGAAGCAAAGCAGCCTGGGGGTGAACCAAGGCAGCGCCAGCTGGAGGGGCGCCATCCCCCAGACGGGACCGGACACCCCGGGGGCGTCTAAGCTGGGTCAGCCTCGGGTGGAGGACCGCGCGCGGCGGAAAGCCTCGCCAAGGCCAGGCCGCCCCCCGCTGGGATGCGCAGAAGCGTCCAGAAAAGGGAGAGACTGCGAAGAGGTCCCAGGCCGGGCCCGGACACAAGGGGACCTCCCAGGAGACGCGGGGACTTTCCCGAACACGACGTGAAAAAGCACGTGTCCTTCAGCAGAGTCGCCCTCTCCCGTGGGGGACGTGGCTTCGGGCCGGGCGCGGTGGCTCGTGCCGGTCCCCCCAGCACCGCGGGAGGCCGAGGCTAGAGGACCGCTCGAGGGAGGCCGGGGACCGGCCCGGGCGGCCCAGCGAGACCCCGGGTCTACAAGGAACCCGAGAGGCGGCGGCGGCGACACAGACCTGCCGCCGCCTGGGTCGGGCGGGGTCAGCCAAGCCCCGGCCCCCAGGCCAGGGCCCCGCGGGGCTGGCGGAGCACGTGCCGCCCCGGCCCCGCCACCAGGTCCTTCCGCCAGGCCCGACGCACGAGAGCCTCGGCGAGAACAAAGCGGTGCCGACCTTCAGGGCGGCGGCGGCTGCGGGCGGGGCGCGGGGGACACCGCGGGGGAGGGGGACACGCCGCCCGGCCCGCCCGCGGCCCGCGCCCCGCCGCCGCCCGCGCCCCGGGGACGCGCCCGCCCCGCCCCTGCCCGGCGCCCCACGGACCCGCCGCCCGGCCCGCCGCGCCCGCGCCCCCGACCCCCGCCCCGGCGCGCCGTGACCCCCGGGCGCCCGCCGCGGCCCCTCACCTCACGCCTCCTGCGGCAGTGGCGGCGACCGTGGCTCCGCTCGCTCCGGGGCTGCGCCGCCGTGGCCGCCAGCAACGCCGCCGCCCATTGGCCGAGGCGCCCGGCCCCGCCCCCCGCGAGCAAGGCCGGCCGCGATTGGGCGAGCGCGGCGCGGGGCGACGGCGCTTCCGACCCTCGGCCGCCGAGTCGTATGCAGATGAGGCGCGTGACGTCACCCGGGCGGCCCCGCTCGCCGTGGGCCCCGCCGCAGGCCCCCTCTCCCGCGCCCACGCGCAGTGGGGCGGTTCCTCCCAACACGCGGTCGGGCAGGGCCCGGCCCTCCGACCCGGCCCGTCTGCCACGCCTTCTCCCCCCGCAGCCCCATCCTCAAATTACGGGGTCGTCCGCCTGGGCCCCTTTTCAGCCCGACCGCATTCCCAGGTTGGGGCCCAAGCCTCGCCCCGGCTTCCCCCGTAGGTGCCAGGTGGGAGGACCCTCCCGTGCAAAGAGGCCAGGGCTGGGGTCCCTCCGCCGTGGGGTGCGACCGCCCAACCCCTCGTCCCCAGCACCCCCCCGGGTCCCCTGGGCCTGGCTCGGGGAGACCCTGCCCGACCTGGAGGAAAGACAGGAGCGCGGGGTCCTTTGCTCGGGCCCCTGAGCAGCCCGGGACTGCGGGGGAAGGGGCGGGGTGGGGTCTGGGAGGGGAGACCCCCGCTCTCTTCCCCCTCCCCATGTTCTCCCTCCAGGCTGGGGTGTGGGTCGGGCCCGCCTTAGCCCCTCCGCATCACAGTTTGTAGGAAGACATCCCGTTGATTGGGACCTGGCTTCCCCCAGGCTGGGACTCTGAGACTGGTGGGTTCCTAGGCTGCAGTGCCTTCTGGGTCTTAGTGGCTTTGCATTTTTTTCAGAAAGGTTACTCTTTTTTTTTTAAGATTAGAAAACATAGTTTATTTTAAAAGTAAATTCACCTCCCCAAGGCAGGGGAGAGGGCCGAAGCTAGAAAACATGGCCACACCATAGCTTACCAAGGAAATGGCAGCGGCAATGACCGTGGCAATGGCCGGAGTCACCTTTGAAACAATTTCTAATTAATTTTTTAGCGAATTACTCCTCTGCAGTTTGTCATGGGGAAAAGTTTGAAACCATGGAAAGCAGGCAGGTCCAACCCGTGGCCCACGGGCAGCCCAGGACACCTAGAGATGCTGTCCCATGAAATCTTTGACAGCATGTGTTTTTAGTGTTAATTTTCTTCAGGACCCCCGTTCATAGTTCTGTTTTTGAAGTTCACAATCACGACTTATTCATGACATCACTTTTTGGCAGTGCGTCCATTTGTGAGCAGCTGTTTTCTGTTAGGAAGCACATGACAAAATTCGAACAACTGTTTCTTGATGAGCACCTTGAGAACTCACTAAGGATTGCGACCATGTCCATCGAACCAGACATGAATAGATTAGTTTTACGAAAACAAGATCGAGTTTCCCTCTAGTTTGATATTATTCTCATTTTTCTAAACTTTATAATAAAAGCATAAAAAATAAACGAAGTTGCCAGATGCAGCGGCTCACACCTATAATCCCAGCACTTTGGGAGGCCTAGGTGAGAGGATTGCCTGAGCCCACGGGTTCGAGACCAGCCTGGGCAACTTGGCAAGACCTCATCTCTACAATAAATCAAAAAATTAGCCAGGCGTGGTAGCACATGCCTGTGGTTCCGGCTACTCAGTAGGCTGAGGCGGAAGGATCGCCTAAGCCCAGCAGATTGAGGCTGAGGTGTCCATGAGTGTGACACTGCACTCTAGCCTGGGCAACAGAGTGAGACTCCCACTCAAAAAATAAAAAATAAATGTAAAAAGAAGTCTTGTCTGGGCTCAGTGACTCAACCTGTAATCCCACGCTTTGGGAGGCCGAGGTGAGTGAATTGCCTGAGCCTGCGGGTTCAAGACGCGCCTGGGCAACTTGGCAAGACCTCATCTCTACAATAAATCAAAAAATTAGCCCGGTGTGGTAGCGCGCACCTGAAATACCAGCTACTCGGAAGGCTGAGGCGGAAGGATTGTTGGAGCCCAGCAGGTCGAGGCTCCCGGCCACTGCACTCCAGTCTGGGTGACAGAGTGAGACTCCAACTCAAAAAAAAAAATGAAGTCTTATGGTGTACATGCACTAACTATATTATATAATTTATGTGTAGCCCACGGCAATTCCTCTTTACTCAGTGCCGCCCTGAGAAGCCCAAAGGTTGGACATTCCTGATCTAAAGACTGGTACTGGCTGAGGGCTTAAGAACATGTGGTTGCCGTGCTCAGTGGCTCAGCCTGTAATCCCGCACCTTTGGAAGGCTGAGGTTAGTGGATGGCCTGAGCCCGCGGGTTCGAGACCCACCCGGGCAACTTGGCGAGACCTCATCTCTACAATAAATCAAAAATTAGACGGGCGTGGTAGCGCGTGCCCGTAGTTCCAGCTACTTAGAAGGCTGAGGTGGAAGGATCTCCAGAGCCCAGCAGGTTGAGGCTGTGGTGGCCGGGAGTGGCCACTGCACTCCAGTCTGGGCGACAGAGTGAGACTCCAACTCAAAAACAAAAAGAACATGTGGTCAGTTACAAGCCTCAGAGGCAAGCTGGCCACAGTATGCACCTGTAGTCCCAGCTACTTGGGAGGCTGAGGCAGGAGGATACTTTGACCTGGGAGTTTGAGACCAGCCTGGACAACATAGCAAGGCACATCTCTACAAACAAAAGAAACAACCATTTCAAAGGTGACCTGCTTGAGGCCGAGGTCTGACCCACACAGGCAAGCTGATCCGTGGACAGCCATCTGTGTTTTAGGAGAGGGTGTGTGTCCTCTCTTGTGTGTGTGTGTGTGTGTGTGTGTGTGTGTGTGTGTGTGCGTGTGTGTGTGTGTGTGTGTGTGTGTCGGAGTCTCACTCTGTTGCCCAGGCTGGCATGCAGTGGCCCACTCACAGCCACCGCAGCCTCGACCTGCTGGGCTCAGGCGATCCTTCCGCTTCAGCCTTCCAAATAGCTGGAACTACAGGCACGCACCGCCACACCAAGGAAGCCCTGGGACCCCCAGAAGCAGAGGATTCTAGGAAGGACCCCCCCCAGTCCTTGGGATGGAGCGTGGCCCTGCTGACACCCCATCTCTGCCTACTGGTTGCCAGAACTGTAAGGGATCCATTTCTGGTTTGGGGGTTTTCTTTTTTTGAGTCAGGGTCTCACTCTGTTGCTCAGGCTGGAGTGCAGTGGCCACGACATCCTTGACTTACTGGGCTCAGGTGATCCTTGGCTTGTGGCCACACTGCTCTAACCTCTGCCCCGTCTTCCCATGGCCTTCCCTTACGTGTGTCTCTGTGTCTTCTTTTTTTTATTTTTTGTTTTGAGTTGGAGTCTCACTCTGTCACCCAGACTGGAGTGCTGTGGCCGTTCCCAGCCATCGCAGCCTCGACCTGCTGGGCTCTGGTGATCCTTCCACCTCAGCCTCCCGAGTAGTTGGAACTGCAGGGGCGCGCTACCACGCCCGGCTAGTTTTTTATTTATTGTAGAGATGAGGTCTCGCCAACTGGCCCGGGTGGGTCTCGAACCTACGGGCTCAGGCAATCCACTCACCTCAGCCTCCTGAGGCGTGGGATCACAGATTGAGCCACCGAGCCCGGCTTGTGTCTTCTCTTTTTACAAGGATACCTGTCACTGGGTCAGTGCCTACTCTGATGACTTCACCCTAACATCACCCTATCCGCAGAGACTGTTTCCCAATGTCACGTGCACACCCGGGGGAAGGACTTGAATGTCATTTGGGGGGCCATATGCAGCCCACAACACACTGAGGCAGTGCCCTGGCACCCACCGGCCTCACCGGGAGGGGTCTGACGGGGGAGACGGTGAGGACTCGAGGGCTTATGGTAGAGCCCAGGCATGGCCCCTGCCTTAATCCTGCTCCCTGGGAGCGGCTCAGCCTGTGCTGTGTCCCTGGGTGACACCTGGCCCTTGCGGACCCTGTGCTTAGAATGAAAGTCCATCCCACGCGGGCCCAGTACTGCCAGGAGCAGCATCCCCAGGGCCTACACAGTGAGCCCAACGCAGGTCCTGCAGTCCTCAGAGAGGCCAGGAGGGCCAGCCGGGTCCCCTGCAGCCCAGACGCTGCCTGGAGACAGCAGGCCAGGCCCAGGGCGAGAGCATCCATCCGTCTACACCTGAGATTGCCCACACCCCTACCTGCTCTCTGGGGGCTCTTACGACTTGGAACTTCCTGGGGGCTGTGAGGGATCTCCAAGTCCTCTCTGCACTCTCTCATCAGCCTCCTCCTGTCACCGAGTCCCGCTGACAGTCACCTCCTCTGGGAGCCCTTCCTTGGCCCCGCTCCCAGCTGGTGTCTCCCCTCCTTTCCCTCCACTGCTGAACCACTGCCTGCACCCTTGTCTCTGTTCACGTGACTGTATGTGTCCCCGCCCCTGCCTCTTGCCCATCCCCAGCCACAAAAGGAGGAGCATCAGCAGGCTTCCAGGAGGAGGTGATGCTTGAGCTGATACCTTAGGGCCAGCAGGGGTGGCCGGGCGGGTGGAGGCTGGGCGGCCAGGGCGCAGTGCCTTCCAGATCTTGCAAATGGCGCAGGGCAGCTTGGAACCCCAGAAGTAGCGCTGTCAGGTGGCCCCACACTCGTTAGCAAGATGGTGATGAGGGTGGGTGTGGGCAGAGCCAGACACAGGCCTAGGCTCAGCGTCCTCACTGGCCGGCGGGAGCAATGAGTGAGTGCCCAGCGCTGGGCCAGGCTTGGGCCTCCAGCACCATACCAAGACGTCTCCAACTGGACCTGGCATTTCCTCAGCTGGCACTCAGGGAAAGGGGTGGCACCCAGCGGGCTGGACCGTACCTGGGCACTACTGACCATGGGCTCCCTGGGTCTGGAATTCCCCAGCAGTAACAGGACTAAGAACTGTGGAAAATAAGAATGGTGATTTATTTTCAAATTGGAGGCCAGGGGTGGTGGCTCAAGCCTGTCATTCCAGCACTTTGGGAGGCCAAGGCGAGAGGATTCCCTGAGCCCAGGGGTTCAAGACCAGCCTGGGCAATTTGGCAAGACCTCGTCTCTACAATAAATCAAAAAATTAGCCTGGCATGGTGGCACACGTCTTAGTTCCAACTCCTTGGAAAGCTGAGGCGGAAGGATCCCCTGAGCCCAGCAGATCGAGGCTGTGGTGGCCATGAGCATGCCACTGCACTCCAGTCTGGGCGATGGAGTGAGACCGACTAAAAAAAAAACCAAAACCTCCAAATAAAAAATAAATATTTTCAAGGCCGGGCTCGGTGGCTCAGCCTGTAATCCCAGCACTTTGGGAGGCCAAGGCGAGTGGATTGCCTGAGCCTACGGGTTCAAGACCAGCCCAGACAACAATTGGTGAGACCTCGTCTCTACAATAAATCAAAAATGACCTGGACATGGTAGTGCACGCCTGTAGTTCTGGCTACTTGGAAGACTGAGGCAGAAGGATAACTGGAGCCCAGCAAGTCGAGGCTATGGTGGCCATGAACATGCCCCTACACTTCAGCCTGGGAGACGGAGTGAGACTCCAACTCAAAAACATTTTTTTTTTCAAATTGGAGCTTAGCTTATCTTGGGTTCTCAAGATGATGTGTAAATGCCTTGTGCTTATCTTTTGCTGATGCACTTCCTGCTTCTTTGTGCCTCCTTTTCATGGCTTTTTTTTTTTTTTTTTTTTTACTTTGGCGGGCTTCATATTTAAACTTTTGGCAGGATCCAGTCAGAATGGTAATTCTGTAAACCAGTCAGCAAAGAGGACATGCAAATGAAGTGATTCTGTAAGCCAATCAACATGTGCCAACTACTAACTTCCGCAGTACTCAGCCAATGAGGAACCAGGAAGGGAACCTGCAGTTTAGGGATAAAAGTGCTGGATCTGTCCCAGCGCAGTGGCTCAGCCTGTCATCTCAGCACTTTGGGAGGACGAGAGGAGTGAATGGCCTGAGCCCGTGGGTTCACAACCAACCTGGGCAACGTAGCAAGACCTCGTCTCTACAATAAATCAAAAAATTAGCCAGGCAAGTAGTGCATGCCTGCAGTTCTGGCTACTTGGAAGGCTGAGGCGGAAGGAATCGCCAGAGCCAAGCAGGTCGACTCTGGAGTGGTGGTGGGAGTGCCACTGCACTCCAGCCTGGGCAACAGAGGGGACTCCCTCTCAAAAAAAAAAAAAAAAAAAGAGCTGCTGCCCTCTACCCATCTCTGAGTCTCTCTGTCATTCATTAACAACAAACTGAGGAGGGTCAATTTTGTCTCCCACAGAACCTCGTGCAGCTAGGCTCCAGCAGCATGGCTCTGAAGCCTGCACACACCCGGGCAACGTAGCGAGACCCGCATCTCCACAAAAAAGCCAAAAAATTAGCCAGGCGTAGTGGTGCGTCCTGTGGGTCCAGCTATTCAGGTGGGTGAGACAGAAGGATCGCCTGAGCACAGAAGGTCGAGACTGCGGTGGCCCTGATTGTGACTCTGTGCTCCAGCCTGGGCAACAGAACGAGATTCTGACTTGAAAAACAAAGAAAAAGAAAGCTGCACAATGCCTCATTGATGTCTGGCATGAAATTAGGTGCCGGTGGGGCTGCGTTTTCTGTAATGAAAGCACTGGGAAGTATCAAACGTATCTTCCTTTTACAGAGAACATGAGAATGGGTGCCTCTGGTGTGTCCCGGGGCTGCCATCACAAAGTGTCATGAACTGGCTAGCTGAGAGCAACACGAATGTGTTGTCCCACACTTCGGGGGCCATGACCCTGAAACCAAGGGAGGAGACCACCGGGCTGTGCTCCCACTGGAGACTCCAGGGGAGGAGACTATTCCACCCTTCCAATTTCTGGGTGCCCCAGATGTCCCTTAGCCAGTGGCCACATGGCTCCAGCCTCTGGCTGTACTGTTCCCTGGCCTTGTCCCCATGTCTGTCTCTGTGTCTCTCTTTTTTTTTTCTGAGCCGGAGTCTCACTCTGTCACTCAGGCTGGAGCACAGGGGCATGCTCTCGGCCACTGCAGCCTCGATCTGCTGGGCTCCGGCGATCCTTCCGCCTCAGCCTTCCGAGTAGCTGGTACTACAGGCGCGTGCTACCACACCCGGCTCATTTTTGATTTACTGTAGAAATGAGGTCTCGCCAAGTTGCCCGGGTGGTTCTCGAACCTGTGGGCTCAGGCCATCCACTCACCTCGGCCTCCCAAGGCGCTGGGATGACAGGCTGAGCCACCGAGCCCGGCCTCTCTCCTCTTCTTACACAGACGCCAACCATATCAGATTTAAGGCCTACCCTGCTCTAAGATGACTTTGTCTTCACTTAGTTACTTGCATCTGTGAAAACCCCGTTTCCAAATAAGGTCACATTCACAGGTCCCAGGTGGACGTCCATTCTGGGGGAACACTCTAGTTCAGTCCAGCATCGGCCGAGAACAAGAGGTGGTTCATCCTCGCGGGAAATGGCCCCGGGAACTTTGACCTTGGATCCTACATCAAGCGCTCAGAGCTGTGTCGGGCTGAGGGCGGGAGACAAGCCCGCCACTGCCCACCTCCCACCTCCCACTCAGGGTCCCTGACCTGCCTTCACGTGGGCAGCCCCTGGCACAGTTGTGGGGACCCGGGGCAAGATACCCACCCCTGACAGCTGCCGCTCTGGCTGCCTGAGGACAGTGTGTTCCTATCTCGGCTCACTTCTGCTTAAAAAACTGGTTCCCTGTACCTGGGGACCTTGCGTCTGAAGGAGTGGCCCTGTTTCAAACTCAACACCCATGCCAGGCATGGTGGCTCATCCCTATAATCTCAGCACTCTGGTAGGTGAAGAGATTATCTGAGCCCATGGGTTCAAGGCTGGCCTGGGTAACATGATGAGACCTTGTCTCTACAGTAAATTAAAAAGTGAGATTCCAACTCAAGTAAAATAAAATAAACTCAATACCCAGAGAATGGGAACAAGCCCCTATCTCCTCCTTAAAGACATTGCTTTTTTTTTTTTTTTTTTGAGTAGGAATCTTACTCAGTCGCCCAGGCTGGAGTGAGGTGATATGCTCATGGCCACTGCAGCCTCGACCTGCTGGGCTCAGGTGATCCTTCCGCCTCAGCCTTCCAAGTAGCTGGAACCACAGACGTGTGCCACCATACCTGGCTAATTTTTTGATTTATTGTGGAGATGAGGTCTTGTCAAGTTGCTCAGGCTGGTCTCGAATCTCTGGACTCTGGCAACCCTCTCGCCTCAGCCTCCCAAAGTGCTGGGATGACAGGCGTGAGCCACCGCACCCGGCCTAAGACACTGCTATTCTGAGAGCTTGATCACACTCCCTGTGCTGGGACCCACACGCAAGCTGTCCGGAGGCGAAAGCTTTGTGTCAGTGTCTCTGGGTTGCTCTGTGGACAGAAGTCTGCCTGACCAGTCCCCGCCCCCACATGTAGACTCCACCCGGCCAGACTCTTGTCATGAGGTGAGTGGCCCTAGTGCCCCGGCTCTCAAGTCACAGCAGTCCTGCTGTCTGGGGGCCCCAGGGGGCCTGGCCAGCATCCTCCGCAGCTCCCTACTGCCCATGGGGAAACTGGGCGAGGGGACCGGTGGGGGCGGACACTGGCCTAAGAGTCCCCAGGCGGTGCTGAGTGCAGCAGGGACCGCTGGGATCAGGACTCCCAGGTTGGCCCAGGCTCCCCGCCCCTCGGCAGGTGTCATTCCTGTTGACCTGGTGCCATCCACTGCTGGCCTCTGGTTTGGGCATGGCTGTTGACTGCCCCTCTGTCTTCTCGGCCTCCTGACAGCTGAAGCTCAGGGGTCCCCTCCAGAGGTCGCAGCATCCCCGCCCGCGCTTCCCGAGACAGCCCTGCACAGACACCGCAACTTTCTCCTCCCAAGGCCAGAGCCTGGGAAAAGGCTGGAACCTGGCTGGTTGGACCGTACCTGGGCGCTGACAGGGGCAACACTGCCCCATTCCAGAGAAGGAAACAGAGGGTCCCGCAGCCTCCAGCCAAGGGACTCCTGGAGGGGCCCTGCCTTCCACTGACCCCAAAGCCAGCAGGAGCACAGGCCAGGTCTCAGCAGGGCGGTGACCACAGGCTGGAGCACACCAACAGGACGGGGCATGGGACATTGGGGGACACAGCAGGGCTCTCGATATCTTGGATAACTTCCAGAGTGTTCTGTGCACAAGCATGTATGTGGGGCCGGGTGCAGTGGCTCACACCTGTCATTCCAGCACTTTGGGAGGCCATGGTGAGAGGATCACTTGAGCCTAGGAGTTTGAGACCAGCCTAGGCAATATAGCAAGACCTCGTCGCTACAAAAAGTTCAAAAAATTAGCTGGGTGCAGTGGTTCACGCCTGTCATCCCAGCACTTTGGAAGGCTCAGGCAGGAGGATTGCTTGAGCCCAGGAGTTCAAGACCAGCCCAGGCAACATAGTGAGACTTGTCTCTACCAAAAAAATTTAAAAATTTGGCTGGGCACGGTGGCTCACACCTATAATCCCAGCACTTTGGGAGGCCAAGGTGAGAGGATTGTCTGAGCTCACGGGTTCGAAACCAGCCTGGGCAACTTGGCGAGACCCCTACAATAAATCAAAAAATTAGCCGAGCGTGGTAGTGCATGTCTCTGGTTCCAGCTACTTGTAAGGTTGAGGCAGAAGGATTGCCTGAGCCCAGCAGATCGAGGCTGCAGTGGCCATGAGCATGCCACTGCCCTCCAGCCTAGGCAATAGAGTGAGACTCCAACTCAAAAAAAAAAAAAATTTAAAAATTAGCCAGGTGTGGTGGTGCACGCCTCTAGTTCCAGCTGCTCGGGAGGCTGAGGCAGGAGGATCTCCTGAGCCCAGGAGGTTGAGGCTGTGGTGAGCCATGATCCCTGGAGTGGGAGGGGAGAGTGCCTTTCAGGGTCTAGTTTATGTTGGTCATTTTCTGTACTGTATGATTTTTTTTTTTGAGTTGGAGTCTCACTCTGTCGCCCAGACTGGAGTGCAGTGGCCACTCCCAGCCACCGCAGCCTCGACCTGCTGGGCTCCGGCAATCCTTCCGCCTCAGCCTTCCGAGTAGCTGGAATTACAGGTGTGCGCTACCACACCCTGCTGATTTTTTATTTATTGTGGAGATGAGGTCTCGCCAAGTTGCCCAGGAGGATCTCAAACCCGCGGGCTCAGGCAATCCGCTCACCTCGGCCTCCCAAAGCGCTGGGATTACAGGCTGAGCCACCGAGCCCGGCCCTGTATGATTTTCAAAAACAAATGTGATGGTGATTTTATAGTAAAACCCCCAAAGACTCCTCCTTAGGGAGAAACAGGAAGACAAATCTGGCTCTTGAAACTGACCAGAGTTTTCATGCGTGCTAAAGGAGCACTTTTCACCAGCAAATGAGAGTGCACAAGTTAAAAAAAAAAGTCCGCCCCTCCTTGTTCCAGAAGGATCTGCCGCAGTGTGAGAGCGAGAGCCTGTCGGGCAAGAGGGCACCGAACGGGCCTCTCAGGCCTGGCCAGCCTGTCGTCCCTGCAGGCTCTCCTGGGCATCCGCGGGGGGTTGGGGTGCTACCGGGGGGTCCTTGACCCGGACGGAGGAGACTGAGTAGTGGCAGAGCAGGGAAGAAGGGGTGACCGGCAGCGAGCAGAGGTCCGAGGGTAGACATCCCAGGCTGGGAATTGGCCCAGAGTCTCTCTGAATGGGGCCCCGGTCCAACTCAGGTGAAGCAGGGTCTTCCCCAGCTGCGGGAACCAGGCACACCCCGTCAATCTGGGCATCTCCCATGGCTGCTGGGAGCTGGGGGCACAGGCCATGTTTCCTGCCTCCCGGGGTGACACCGTAGCCTCAGGCCAGCCTCCACTCACCCCAGCCTCTGCAGCCGAAGATGAGGCTGTTCCTTTGGGGCGTGGCTGTAAGGACAGGAGCTAGAAGTTTCGCCACAGGGAGGTAGGTAGGGGAGACTCCACCGCTCAGGCCTGGCCGCCAGTTCTGCATTGCCAGTTTCCTCGGCTGGGGGACACCGAGCTGCTGGTCTCGTGCCGCTCCGTCCCTGGTTCAGGACATCTGTCAACACGGCCGCCGTTACCACACTAGCAAAATTAACAGAGGCCCTTTATGGCATCTGACTCCAGCCCACACGCAAACATCCAGGAATGTTGCAGCAGGTTCATGCTGACTTGCATTTTTTTTTTTTTTGAGTCAGAGTCTCACTCTGTCGCCCAGGCTGGAGAGCAATGGCACCATCACGGCCACCACAGCTTCGGCCTGCTGGGCTCTGGCAATCCTTCTGCCTCAGCCTCCCAAGTAGCTGGAACCACAGGCGCATGCCACCACGCCTGGCTAATTTTTTGATTTATTGTAGAGGCGGGTCTTGCCATGTTGCCCAGGCTGGTCTTGAACCTGTGGCCTCAGGCAATCCTCTTACCTCTTGGCCTCCCAAAGTGCTGGGATTATAGGCGTGAGTCACCATGCCCGGACTGACTTGTATTTTTAGGAGAAATATTTCTCAGTTGTGGGGGATGACAGACGGCGCCCGGCGTCCAGAAGTAACCTGTATTCCCTGCCCTGAAACCTGCAGGCCACCTGCACAGTGACACTCTGGCCTCATGATGTTACCCGGTGCCTGCCGACTTGCACCCAGGGGTCTCGGTGTCTATGGAGTCTCACCTGACTCAGTAACCCCCACCAGGGGCTCGGCATGGAGATGTCCCAATCTTGGAGCTTCTTCCGCGTCTGCCAACTGCCATCACCGGACAGAGGGCAACTTCCCCTTCTGGGGGGCCGTGGGGCACCCCCCAAACCAAATTCCCATGGGAGGAGAAACACTAATGAATAACTGGAAAGATGATGAAAGAGCCATCTCCAGGGGTGATAAATGAACATTTTCTACCTTCCTCTGTTTTTGAGAATAAACACAGAGCCTGGGTTTCAATTAACCACTCTTTTCTTTTTTTGTTGTTTTTTGAGTCAGAGTCTTCCTCTGTTGCCCAGGCTGGAGAGCAGGGGCACGCTCATGGCCACTGTAGCCTCGACCTGCTGGGCTCAGGCGATCCTTCCACCTCAGTCTTCCAAGTAACTGGAACAACAGGCACACGCCACCATACCCAGCTAATTGTTTTGAATTTTTTTATGGTAGAGATGAGGTCTCGCCAAGTTGCCCAGGCTGGTCTCAAACCTCTGGGCTCAGCAATTCTCTCACCTTGGCCTCCTAAAGTGGTAGGATGACAGGCGTGGACCCGGCCAATCACTCTTCAATGTTCAAATGGTTCCGGACTTGGCCTGCAGGGCTCCTGAAGTTATTTCAAAAATCTAGATTGGTAAGTTGCTACACACACACACACACGCATACATGTACACACACACACGTGTGTGCACACAGGTCCCACACCCTCCACCCGGTCCCAATGGTCACACCTCAGGTGGCCAGAGAACAAGGTGGACACAGGAGCCTGGCGTTGGTATGGGGCACGGGGTTCTACGTTACCACGCGTGCAGGTTTGCGTGGTCACCACCGCAATGAGGACGCAGAAGTGTCCCCTCCACAAAGCCCAGTTCCTGTGGCTCCATGCAGTCACCCCCACAGCCCCCTGTGTTCTCTATCCCTACAACTTGGAGTTTGAGAATGTTCTCCACATGTGGCCGGGTGCAGTGGCTCTCACCTAGAATCTCAGCACTTTGGAAGGCTGAGGCAAGAGGATTGCCCGAGCCCTCAAGTTTGACGCTAGCCTAAGCAACTTGGCAAGACCTTGTCTCTACAAGAAATAAAAAAATAAGCGGGCCGTGGTGGTGCACGTCTGTAATTCTAGCTACTCGGGAGGCTGAGGCAGAAGGATCACCTGAGCCCAGCAGGTCGAGGCTGCAGTAGCCATGATGGTGCCACTGCGCTCCGGTGTGGGCAACAGAGTGAGACCATGACTCAAAAAAACCCAACAACAAAAGAATATTCTCCAGATGGTCATATAGCACGAGACCTCTGAGGGTGGCTTTCCACTCAGCAGAATGCCCGTGACATCCCCAGTGGCTGTGTGTCACTAGTCTGTCCTGTGCCCTTCTGACTGCTTGGTCTTCAAAGCATCCCTTTTTGGGCACAAGACCCAGGCTCTCCTGCAGCTGCAGACCTGGGGCTGGCCACTCCCCAGGGCATGGTGGCTTCTGGAGCCCAGATCTGGGCGGGTACTCACTGCGGCCAGGGTCGCTTCATTTCCCCAGCTTCCGTCCACACTGCCAGGAAACAATCTCTTCTTTAAATCAGGGGTTCAGCCAAGTGTGGTGGTTCATGCCTGTAAACCCAGGACTTTGGGAGGCTGAGGCTAGAGGATTACCTGAGCTCAGGGGTTCAAGACCAGCCTGAGCAACATGGCGAGACCTCGTCTCTACAATAAATTAAAAAAATTAGCCGGGCATGGTGGTGTGTGCCTGTGGTTCCAGCTACTTGGAAGGCTAAGGTGGAAGGATTGCCTGAGCCCAGCAGGTCGAGACTGTGGTGGTCGTGAGCGTGCCCCTGCCCTCCAGCCTGGGCGACAGAGAGAGACTCCAATTCAAAAAAAATAAAATAAAACAAAAACAAATCATGGGTTTGTTCACAATGCATTTTCCAATTCATATTTAACAGTGGGTGATTTTCCTTCATTGCTCTTATTTGAGTCAGGGTCTCACTCTGTCACCCAGGCTTGAGTGCAGTGGCACGATCATAGTTCACTGCAGTCTCAACTTCTTGGGCTCAAGCGATCCTCCCACCTCAGCCTGCTAAGTAGCTGGGACTACAGGTGTGAGCCATCATTCCCAGCTAATTTTTTTTTTTTTTTTAGTTGGAGTCTCACTCGGTCACCCAGACTGGAGTGCAATGGCCACTCCCGGCCACTGCAGCCTCGCCTGCTGGGCTCCAGAGATCCTTCCGCCTCAGCCTTCCGAGTAGCCGGAATTACAGGCGCGCGCTACCACACCCGGCTGATTTTTTGATTTATTGTAGAGATGAGGTCTCGCTGCCCAGGCGGGTCTCGAACCCGCGGGCTCAGGCAATCCACTCACCTCAGCCTCCCAAAGGCGCGGGATTACAGGCTGAGCCACCGAGCCCGGCTCCAGCTAATTTTTTGAATTTTTGTTGAGATGGGGGTCTCGCTATATTGCCCAGGCTGGTCAGGAACCCCTGACCTCAAATGACCCTCCTGCCTCAGCCTCCCAAAATGCTGGGATTACAGGAGTGAATCATGGCACCTGGTCTGATTTTATACTTGTGTTTTTCTCTCACACTCAAAACTCGATTGTTTTGTTTCCATTTGTCTTAGGATATAGAATTTGAAAAGAACAGTGCCGATATTACTGCTAACAACAAAGGTACTCAATGAAGTGTGATTTCCTGCACTTCTGGAGTAGAGACAACACCCCATGGAAGATGTGCAGTGGACGTGGTCGGGGCTCACGACCGCTGAAGCGCTTTCCTCTCAGACGGCCAGCTCCATCGATGTTGTGGCAGACGGTACTTTCTGGAGTAGTGGCAAGCTTTCCCACCCCTCATACGCTTCCGGACCTGGCTGTGCTCCTTCTCCTCCCCGTGGACGTGGCGGTTCTCAGGACAGCCCCTGCTACAGAGGACGAGAGAGTCAGACCACGGCTCAGATCCTACAGGCTACAAGCTCCTGCTGCTCAGGATGGCACCTCCGGGGCCACAGAAGTCAGCGACCCTGAGGCCGCCACACCGAGAGACCACAGCGAACAGAGATGCCCCAGCAGCCCCAGCCTGGGACCCAGGCACAAACCCTTGGCGGATCTCGACCCTGACCGAGAACCTCAGCTGAGCCCAGTGACCCCAGAGCCACCAGTGAGACAATGGCTGTTTTCAGCCGTGAGGTTTTGGACGACCTGTCAGGCCGCAATAGACAGCTGGAATGAGCTTGGCTCACTTTGCTTTGGGGACGTTTGTTTTTCTTACGGGTTTAATTTCTGTGTACGTAAAACACTGACAAGGTCGAGAGACAGACGTGTCAGTACTCTGGGCCTGCTGTCACTGGCCTGTAGTCAGTGCTTCCTGGGACACTGGGTGGGTGCTCTGGGGCTGCCTTGGGCCTGGGCGGTGGGCAGACAGGCTGGTTCCAGCCCTGTGCCAAGCTGCGCTATGGCTGTGAACGGTACGTGTGCGCACAGCACTGCATGCGTCGGCCAGTGCGTCCTGCAAGTAGACCATGGGCACCAAGACCAGCACAGACACACTCCCCACATGGGGCCGCAGCCATTGCCGACGTGCGCTGATGGCCTTTCCTGCATGGCATCCCAGTGCCAACAACTCTCTCTCTCTGGATGGACATGGCCTGGCCCTGACTCGCACAGGTCCGAAGCAGCCTCTGGCTGTGGCCATGCCTTCCTCAGTCAGGAAGGCGGGAGTGCCCATGTCTGGGGGCAAATCAGAGTCCGGAAGTGCGGGTGTGGGAGCAGGATGGGGAAGACAGACGGCTCCCAAGGTGCCACCCCCTTATCTCAACCATCGGCCGTGCGATCCCCGCCCGGCTGTCTCCGATGGCCGAACTGGGCAGCCGCCAGGGCCCGCCTGCTGGGTGTGGACTGGCTCTCGGGCACCCGCGGCGTTGACTCATCAGAACTGGGGCGGCTAGGCAGCCTTTGTCTGGGGCTCAGCGGGTTCCCGGGTCTGAGCCTGGCTTTCTCCGGCTCAGCTCCCTCAGAATGCACCCGCACCCCCAGGATTAGTGAGAGCTGGCAGCACGGGGGGGGCTGCCCCAGCTGGCGGCAGAGGCTCAGTCGACCGAGAGCCTGAGTCGCGCTCTGCTGACCAAGCGGCCCTGGCAACCCGGGCCCCCCGCCAAGTGCTGAGCGTGCAGGGCGAAGCAGAGAGGGCTCGAGTTGAAGAATTTATTATGAACGCCTCCGCCGGTGGCCACACTGAGCGACACGAACACACTCTTAGCGTGGGACCCGGGACACCCGTGTCGTGATGAGGGCTGTGGTCCATGGCGGCTGGGAGGCTGCAGCTTTCTCACAGCCAGCCTCCTCACGGGCAGCCTCCGTTCTGAAGCAACTGCAGATACTCCCTATGCAGCTTCTCCTGTGTCTCGAAGAGCTTCTTCAGCTTCTTGGCCTGGCCTTTGCTCAGCTCCTTCCCCTCCGCGTCGTGCGTGGGCAGACCCTGGAATATAGTGCTCAGGCCTGTCAGCATTCCGCTCTGTTGGCCAGGCCCTGACCCGCTCCTCAGCTTCCTTGTGGGATAAGCTGGGGCTCTCTATGTGGTGCTCTCGGGGTCGGCATGGGGTGACCAGCCGCCGTGGGTCTGGTGCACCCACCCGGTAGTCCTGGAGGCTGTGGAGTGGGCACCCCTAGTCTGGGTGCCTGCTGTCAGGGCAGAGGCATTGTGCCCGCATGGCCATCACGCCCATAGGAACTGGCAGGGAGGGGTCCCCAAAGCCTGGAGGCAGCGCCTGACGGCCATGCCAAGAGGCCAGCCAGAGGCGTGTGCACCGCGGCAATTCAGCCCGCCTGCGAGGACCCAGGCAGACCCGGCAGATCAGCTTCAGCCACTCTAAGCTCAGCAGAGATTCGGCCACTCTAAGCTCAGCCCGGGCCACAACTCCCCTGGCAGGATGGACTGCAGCAGGGTTGGGAACTCGGGCCAGGGCTCTGGACCCAGGCAGGCACGGACGCCCAGTGAGCCCTGAGAGTCTGCTCGCCCAAGGCTCACGCTCCCGCGGTCTCAACTTAATGTGGCCTGATAAAAGTTTCGAAAGGAAGAGGAGGACTCTCACATTTTCATCAAACCTGGAGTACTTGTCGCTCTCAGACAGGAACATCTCACTGGGCGGGATCTTCATCCTGGCCAGCCGAGCCGCCTGGAACACACAGCATGGCGGGTCCGCACCAGTACCAAGGCCTCGCCCCAGAGCACGTGCCCACCCCACCTCCAGCCCGCACTTGCTCCCAGCCCTCCAGGACTCAGGGCTGGGAGGGACGGGGTGGGGAGGCCTGGTGGAGGTGACGTGAGGGAGGGACCTGAGATGAAATTAGACCGGGGCTGTGGGGAGCTGCGGAGGCCACTTGACAGCAGAGAGTTTGCACGTGCTTGGAGCTTATGGCCAACAAAAGGGTGCAGCCTCCCTAGGGTCTGCCCCCCGCCTGTGTGGGAAGGGCCCGCAGGCCTCAGTGTGGTGGCCGCATCCGGGGCAGCGTGCACGCCCCCAGGCACGCCCCACCTCGGCACACGTGTGGCTACCTCCTGCTCCTGCCTCCGTCGGGTCGCCTCTTCCTTCTTCCTCCGCTTCTCCTCTTCAGCCTGGGGAGAGGCAGAGCCCAGTGAGACAGGGCTGCCCTGAGGCCTGGGTCTCTTGGGGTGGGCTCCAGTCACGTGAGCCCCTTCCAGGGCCTGGTTTGGCAGGCTAGACTCTGACCCAGCCCCAGGAGGGAATGCACGCTGGCATGACTCAGGCAGCACACAGACCCATCTGTGCCTCGGGGGCCCACAGGGCACCTGTGGGGACCAGTCCCTGCTCTAGACAGAAGTTCGCTCAGTGGAGTCAGAGCCAGTGTCAAAAGGCCCCGGCACAACCAGCAGGAAGTCACAGACCAGGACAGCAAGCCAGGCCTAGGGGAGGGCCGTCGTGTGGTGACCAGGACAGCATCGTGGGGCAAGTCTTGGGGCACCTGGGAAGGGCTGAGGGCACCGTAGGATGGGGGTGGGGGCAGAGACCAGAGGGTGTCGGTGAGGAGACAGAAGCCCACTCCAGCCTGGCCAGGGCGAGGACGGCGCCGGTGGGGAGGGCGGGGAGGGGCAGCCCTGGCTGGGGCTGGGTGGAGCCAGGAGGCCCAGACCCTGAGGGGAGGTCCCAGAGGGGAAGCCCGCCTAGCCTCTGGAAGTGTTGGCTGGAGCCACTGCCTGAATAGAATAGACGGACCCTCCACCAGAAGGAAGGAGAATCGGTCTGGGGAGCTGAGAACCATGAGTCCCAGAGGACATTTTGGGCTCCAGACGCTTCTGAGCTCAGCGGCGCTGCCGGGCAGGCACTGGTGAGGGAGTCCAAGCACTGGCACAGTTTGGGGCCACAGAGAATGTGGAGTCGGGGGTGGCCTGAGACAGACGGTGGAGAGGCTGTGGGCATGGACGAGGTCACGGGGAGGGGAGGGCTGGGGAGGCAGAGGCAGGAAGGCACGAGGGCCCAGAGACTCATAAGGAGGGTGGGCTCCAGAGTCAAGAGCTCCTGCGAGGCCAAGGGAGGGAGACCCGAGACTGCCAAGGGGAGGCCAAGAGGCTGAGGCGGGAGGACGGACCCAGACTTGGAACTTGGCATCGGGTACATGGCGCTAGGGATTTTGGCTTTTCTCCCCAGTTGAAATAAAGCATAATAGAGGCGGGGTCTTACTATATTGTCCATGCTGGTCTCAAACTCCTGGGCTCAAGCCATCCTCCTGCCTCAGCCTCCCAAAGCCCTGGGATTACAAGCATGAGCCACTGCGCCTGGCCTGCTTTTCCCCTTCTATCTTTTATTTACTTGTCTTCCTTATCTGTGCAACTGTTTCCCTTTTAAAGTCAGGATATGGCCAGGCATAGTGGCTCAAGCCTATAATTCCACGCACTTTGGGTGGCGGAAGCGGGAGGATGGCTTGAGCCCAGGAGTTCGAGACCAGCCTGGGCAACATAGTGAGATCTCATCTTTACAGAAAAATTAAAAATCGGCCAGATGTGGTGGCGTGCATCTGCAGTCGCAAGGCTGGGGTAAGTGACTGTGACAGAATGGGGTCGGGGATCCCACTCCCACCTTTCAGCTGTCGGAAGGACGCCTGGCGTCCAGCCCCTCACTCCCTGAGGCACTGTGCGCCCCAGTCACACACGCTCACCCAAGTATCAGCCCCAGGGCCTGGGCCTCAGCGCCTTCCCTGGCCTCATCATCTTGGCTGATGTGACCCGCCCTGCCCACTCCCCTTTCCCAGTTCCTCCCAGAGGCCTGTGTCCCAGGGCTGCTGTCCCAGACTCGCCCTCTACCTAAGGGAGACCTGCCAGGGTCTCCCTCGGCTGTCTTAGGGCCCCGTCCCCTGGAGGCAGCAGCCCCGAGGCCCACCTCCCACCGGGCCGCCTGCATCCCTGGGGGTGCTCGCTCGCTGTGCTGGGCGGCTCAGACCTCACATTTCTGCTCCTGCTCTTCCCTGCTGGGCACCAAGGCCCTTGAACGCAGGCACCCTGCGGATCCCGGGAGTGCTGGAGGGGAGGCGGCCTGGAAGGAGGTGGGAGACAGGAGCCCAGGGGTGGGGGGGAGCAAAACACCACGCCACCGTTGCTGAAAGTGATTAGTTGTCACTTACACTGAGGGGATAATCATAGTCTCACTCTGTCGCCCAGACTGGAGTGCAGCCTCCACCTGCTGGGGCCGGGCGATCCTCCCACCTCAGCCTTCCAAGTAGCTGGGACTACAGGCGCCTGCCATCACGCCTGGCTCATTTTTTGATTTTTTTGCAGAGACAAGACCTTGCCAAGCTGCCCAGGCTGGTCTCGAACTCCGGGCTAAGGCAACTCTTCTGCCTCTGTCTCCCAAAGTGCTGGGATTCCAGGCATGAGTCACTGTGCCAGACTAATAATTATTTCAGAAAGAGGTCCTTCATCGGAAGGTTACCAAACTGTCGAGTAGTGACCTATCCAGTCCCATTTTTCTTCCTGACTTTTATAAACCCTGGGGTTTTAATAAAAGCATAAACATCAACTCTCAAAAAACAAGCCCTGTGAAAACTCCAGCGGTTTTTTACATTTTCAACAAATACCAAGTGGGAGTCTTCTGAGTTTTACTCACCCTTTTCTTCTCTTCTCTCTCTTTCAGTAAGGTGTCTCTGTCCACCAGCTTGACCACCGTTGGCAATCCTGAAACGGAAGACGTCTGTGAAAAGAAGCCAGGCTCCAGGGGCTATCCCACTGTGGCCGGCCGCCCATCCTACCCAGACACCTGTGCCCCGAGGAAGCCCCAGGCCTTCCTCACTGCTCACACAGGCGAAGCCACTCCAGGTGGGCTTGATGGTGAGCATCCAAGACAGAAACCACAGCCTCCCTTGAGGCAGCGAGCCCAGCCCAGGAGGGCAGTGTGCATTTGGGGGGGGGGGGCAGGGGGGTGGTCTGAGGATCAGAAAACGACCTGGGAGTGGAGGGGAAAGGGGTGGCTGGTGGTGTAGGCAGTTAGACAGAAGGAGCGGGGTCATGGTGGGTCACACGGTGGGGCCGCTTGAAGTAATTCATGTGTATTTCAAAATAATGAGAACAGTTCTGGAACGTTCCCAACAAAGAAATGTCAACATTTGAGATGATGACATCCCAGCTTCCCTCACTAGATCAAGAACCACCATATACGTGTGTCAAACAGCACACAGACCCCGTGACCAGGTACAATGATGTCCCCATAAAAATTAACCATAAAACCGTCGCAAAGATGTGTTATTAACCTAAATGGCCCTCCGCCAATCCGTGGATAGTGAAACCATGGTACATATACACCATGGAATGCCAGTCAGTCGTAAAAAGGGTGAAATCATATCTTCTGCAGCAACTTGAATGGAATGGGAGACCACCATCCTCAGTGAAGTAACACAGACAAGGAAAAGCAAACACCATGTGTTCTCACTTATGGGAGCTGAGATGGGCACGGTGGCTCACACCTGTTATCCCAGCACTTTGGGCGGCAGAGGTGAGAGGACTGCCTGAGCCCAGGGATTCCAGACCAGCCTGGGCAATGTGGTGAGACCTTGTCTCTACGATAAATAAAAAAATTAGCCGGGCATGGTGCCGTGTGCCTGTGGTTCCAGCAACTTGGAAGGCTGAGGTGGAAGGATCATCTGAGCCCAGCGGGTGGAGGCTGTGGTGGCCGTGAGTGTGCCACTGCACTCTAGCCTGGGCGACAGAGTGAGACTCCAACTCAAAACAAAAAAATTAGCCAGGCATGGTGGCATGTGCCTATAGTTCCAGCTGCTAGAAGGTTGAGGCAGAAGGATCCCTGAGCCCAGGGTCAAGGCTGTGGTGGCTGTGAGCGTACTCCTGCACTCTAGCCTGGGCATCAGAGATCCCAACTCAAAAGAAAATAAGTGAGAGCTGATCTCAGGGTCTGCAAAGGCACAGAGAAGAGGGTCACAGAAAACAGGAGACTCAAAGGGGGAGGGAAAGGAGAGAGGCAAAGACCACCTGCGGGGTACAGCGTGCACAGGAGGGGGTGGGGGTGCACGTGAGCCCAGAGGATATGCTGCAGTCATGTCACCAGAGCCCATGTGTGCCCCCTGAGGCGAGTGAAATAATGAGGCAACGATGATGAAGGTGACAACGTTCCATGCAGCAGACCCCCCACAAAGTGGGAGGATGAGCAGGACAACCCAGGTCACAGGCTGTCCTCAGCTGCGCAGGTGCGAGAGAGGACATGGCCAGGGGAGGTCACACACGGTGACTCGAGGTGGCACACACGGTGGAGTGTGGCCACCCTTGTCCCTGGCCCTGGCTCTGCCCCTGTCGGGCTGACGAGCACAGGCGTGATCGGGGCACCCACAGGGACACAACTCTGGGGTTTCTCGTCCATACCCACAGGCGCGCGTGGCCCCACTCCACGCCCTCCCACGGCACCTTTCCCACTCTGCCACCTCCTGCCCACTCGCCCAGGTCCTTTAGCTCACCCACCTTCGTGGTCTTCAAGCCGCACCCCGAGCTCGGGTAGGACGTCGTCCCGCAGGGCGTCACTCAGCTGCAGGACCTCGGGGACTGTGAGCAAAGCAGGCGGTTCCATTAGATGCGTGGGGCTGGCCCCTCTTCTTGGCTGGCTGCAGAATGCCCAGAAAGCCCAGGACCACCAACGCTCTGATGGGCCTGCAGGAGCCTTCCGAGCCCCAGCCTGGGCCCCCTATCCTGTGGTCATGCTCGAGGGAGTCCAGGAGCCCTGAGCCCCAGCACCCCGGCACAGTGACTCTCAAAGCCGTGTCCCCACAGTCCAGGGCCCAGGGCCCGAGGCCAACCTGCGCTGGGCCTGTGCCCTGCCATTACCCAAGTCCTGCAGGGCTCCTCCCTCTCCTCACACCACAGCCAGGCAGGCCTGGCCCCTGGGGACAGTCACGGCAGGCTCCCCCACCCAGCCCTGTCCTCGGAGCTGAAAGCTCTCAGGGGCTCAGTGCCAGGGAAGACCCTGGGCCCTCATGGCTCTGAGCGCCTACCACAAGCCAGACTCGGCTGGAGTGAAGGGTGTTAGGGACAGGTGCCAGGTCTGGGGTTGGGGAAACCCACAGCTGCTGCCAGTTTCTCACTGACACCCCAGCCCAACCATCGGCCACAGTGTATGGAGGGCCCAGAGATCCAGGGGATGACAGGACCACACACCTCAGTGACCCTGCCATGGGCACGGGCTGGACGTCGGCACTGGGCTGGCCCAGCCCATGCAGGCGGCCACCCGGAGCAGGGGCAGGGCAGGTGGAGGGCCCAGGCAGCGGGAGGGCACCAGCTGCGACGCTTCCAGAAAAGACACAAGCTGGGCTAACGGGGCTGGAAAGGGTGGCAGAGCCTAGGATGGAGCTGGACTGTCCCTTCGGGCTGGACATTCCCACTCTCCATCTGAGTTGGCTCCTCTTGGGGCCAGAGACAAACCCACCAACTGCCGACTCGCCCCTTCCCTGCCCCCAGGAAGGCGGAAAGTCAGAGACAGAGCTCTTCTGCAAAACAGTTGCTGGCAGCTCCCTGGGTCTCAGCCTCCCTTGCAGAGACCTCAGGGCGTGAAGCTCTCCCGGCCACCTGGGGAGGGGCTGGCTTTGAGGCAGGAGCCCACGTTAAGCGCCTGCCCTTCAGGCTGAAAGCAGCCCCTGGGTGGCACGCTCATCCGTAGCGCAGCAAGCCAGCATCCGTCCATCCGTGAGCACGTCACGGTGTCCTGGAGCCACAGCCAGCCCAGCCCCCAGAGGGGGATGTGACCTTCAGAGAAGGGGCCACAATGCCTCCCCCAGCCACGCTCCCCAGGGGAGAGGGACGCACATGCCTTCTCACGACCCCTCTGTCCGCTGGGTCTGGACTCCCAAGAGCTGAGGGGAGTGACATGTCACCCCCTGCCGCGTGGATGCCTGTTCGCTTTGCTTAAAACCCTTAGGCTGTCCTTAGAAATCTCCTTTCTCCAGCAGCCCTTGCACAGCTCGGCACGGCGGACACCAGGACTCTAAGATGGCCTCGGTTGTACCAGTGAAGGAGAAGAAACTCATGGATGTTAAACTACGGGAGCTTCCAAGCTGGATATTGATGCGGAATTTCACCCCTAATGGCATACTTGGAGCATTTCAAAGAGGGTACCACCGCTACTACAACAAGTACATCAACGTGAAGAAAGGGAGCATCTCTGGGGTTTCTATGGTGCTGGTGGCTTATGTACATTTCAGCTACTGCCTTTCTTACAAGGAGCTTAAACATGAGCGGCTGTGCAAGTACCACTGAAGAGGGTGCACTCTGCTCTCCTGACCATGACCTCCTTGGCCCAGCGCCCCTCCATGAGGAACTTGACCATTGCTGAATCCTTTCATACCCTAATAAGAACATCTTAATAAAAGATGGCTGGTACCTGTGGGGGGAAAAAAAAAAAAAAAGAAATCTCCTTTCTACATGGCGGTATGTGACTTTAGCAAGTCATGTGTCTGACAAGGGTTTCACGTCCGGCATCTATAATCAACTGCTGCAACTCGATGGCAGAAAGAGAACCCAGTTAAAGACGAGCCTTTCTCCACGAGAGGTGTCCTGGTGCACAGGACAGGACACTCAATGCTGACAGTCATTACAGAAATGCAAACCAACCATCGTAAAATGCCACTTTGCACCTGATTGGGAGGCCACAAAAAAACCAAACCCAACTGGGTGTGGGGGCTCATACCTATCATCCCAGCACTTTGGCAAGCCAAGGTGAGAAGACTGCCTGAGCCCAGGGGTTCAAGACCAGTCTAGGCAACTTGGAGAGATCTCATCTCTACAATAAATAAAAAAATTAGCTGAGTGTGGTGGTGCACACCTGTAGTTCCAGCTACTTAGAAGGCTGAGGCAGAAGGGGCACCTGAGTGTAGCACGTGGAGGCTGTGGTGGCCATGAGCATGCCACTGTACTCCAGTCTGGGTGGCAGAGTGAGACTGACTCAAAAAACAAAACAAAAAAAGATTAATTTTGTTATTTGAATTTCACTTTAATAATCGTACGTTTTTTCTTTGAGAACGAAAAAAATCCAGTTGGGTGTGTGTGTGTGTGTGTGTGTTTTGAGTTGGAGTTTCACTCTGTCACCCAGGCTGGAATACAGTGGCTCACCGCCCTGCCTGGACACCCACGACCCCCATGATAGGCTCTGTACAGCTGGGGGCAGGGAGAAACTCAGGTGTGACTTCCCACCACAGGGGCCCCTCAGGGAGGGATTATGGCACAGCGAGTGACAGGGGACCCTCAGGGTGGCTGGGGCAAGGACTCTCACTCCTTGGGCCCTGCTTTCCTCTTTTGTAAGATCCTGAGGGCGGAACGCAAGGGCCACTGGGAGCTGGTGGGGTGGGCACTTCCCAGGTCCCTGGCCTGTCACAGCTGTGCGTCCCAAAGTCGGAGCTGCACAGTAGACAAGGGACTGCTGCACACTGCTTGTTGACGTGTCTGACAATTTTTAAACACAGGCCTCCAAAATGAGACACCCAGATCTGGCATTTTCCATGTCTTAAACGACACATGCCTCAGGATCTCAAAAGATTAAGGAACGGCTGTGTACTGACAGCAGGGAGCCACCAGGTGAACCCCAAGTTCAAGGCCTTTGCCTGCCACACCCTGAGCAGAACAGCAATGCTGGGCCCCCTGGCCCCCCACAGAAGGCTGGCGTCCACACGGCAGGAGTCCACGGCAGGAGCAGGCCACGCTCAGCACACCGGCCGGGCGGGTCACCAGGGGCAGGTAGGCCCAGGGGGAACCTACAGCAGGTTTGGGCGGGGGTGGGGAGGCAGTGGGCCCTCGACGCTGCCCTAGCTCAGAGGACCAGTGGCAGATCAGCCCTGGCCCCTCGCCCACATCCCAGACCCCAGCCCCACCCAGCACCCTTAGTACAGTGACTCTGCCCGCAGGGGGTGACTGTGGTTATGACACGGCTTGGTTTTCCAACAAGCCGGAGGCCCAAACAAATGAAGCTGGAGAACTCACACCTGCGCAGCGACATGCACCTGCTGCCCGTAGACAGCGCCTCTGCACCCTCTCTGATGCCCGTGGCCACAGCAATGCAGACCCCTCACCCCACCCCGTGGCCGTGGCCAACTCCTCGTCCTCACCCTCCCGTTGGCCTTCCTGGCTACATAAACCCTTAGCTTCAGCAGGAAGAGGGAAGGGTGTGGGGGTCTGGCTCCCATCAGCCATAAAATAATGGCGCCTTCTTCCCTGGTGACTGGCTTTCCATGAGGGGAGTGATGCGCCCTGGCCTAAGCCCTGGCGTTCACAGCTGCTGCCACGACTCGGGCGAACGGTGCTAATGATCGAGCGGGTCCAGGCCCGGGTGTTCCAATGCCCAGCAGTGCCCAGGGTAGCCCCTTGCAAGTGACCTGCCCATTGCCCCCGGGAGCCCAGGGAGGAGGAGGGGCCCCACGCGTGCGGCGCCCCGCCTCACCTTTCTTCTCTCGGGCAATCCTGCGCACACCTTCCCGGAACTCTGACAGCACCTGGAGGTAGGGCATCACTGTGGCCTCCAGCTGCAGAGAGAGGGTCTTGGTTTGCAGAGGGACGCTCAGCCAGTCTCTAAGTGAATCAGTGCTCAGCAGACACGCCAGCGGATGGGGAAGGGCCTGGGCGGTGCTGCTCGGGCGCCCTCGTCCCCAACACGTGGTCCCACTAGGCGGACGCCGGACCAGAGGCACACATCAAGCTCCCCTCCTGCCTCCAGCGGGCGACCCTGGCGACACGCTCTCGGGCCAGATGCCAGGGTCAAAAGCCTGTCCCAGCTCGCAAACAGGCTGTCTCTGGGAGGGATCAGTCCACGGGGCCCAGGGATGCCACCCCCAGACTGGGGCCTTCCAAGGCTGAGCCTGGTCTGTGTTCACACACGTGCTTGTTCAACACACCCAGCCTCCACAAGCTACCCGCCATCTACACGCACACTGGCACCTACACTGGCATCAACTACCACCGCAGCACCGAGGAGGAGGCCACCGACGTCAAGCCACCGACGGTTTACGGGGAGGGTAAACCGAGGAAGGCAAACCCCAACGGGGTCGGAATCCAGGAGGAGCCTTCCTGTGACACATCTCTTACTTCTCCAACAGCACAAGAAATGCTCTAGGCTTTGCCCGAGGTCCCTGATACCCAAAGGGAAGATGCTGGCCCATGAGGTGCCCGCTGAGGCCACGCCCGGCTTCTCACCCACCCTGCCCAAGGATGAGTCTGCCTCCTTGCAGGGGACTCTGACCCGGGGGGGTGAAGTCTGTAGCTCACCCACCAGAGTCGCCCAGGCATGCCTTGGTGCAGGGAGGGAGGCGGCCACCCACAGTGGCCTCAGCCCTGGGAGCCTGGGGACTCCCTGAAGGCTGTGGGCCTGTCTCAAGGGGCCAGGGCTATGCTCTTGTGCCACGGTGACACTGAGCCATGCCAGCCTTGGGAGCTGCTTTTCCTGCTCTGAAGCCTCTCGAATCTGGCCGTGATCCCTGAATGTCACACAGTGCCAGGTATGGGTGGGTTATGTCCATGCATCCTTCCAATCAGCCGACTTTAAAGGGCCTGCCAGGCCACGGGGCGTGACATGGTGCATGGGTGGGTGCCACAGCCACTGCTGCTGATGCGAAAAGCACCTCAGTCCAGAAGCAGACTGCTCTAACCCAGAGGCACTTTCTTTTTTTTTTGCGTTGAAGTCTCAATCTGTCACCCAGACTGGAGTGCAGTGGCATGCTGCTGGCCACTGCAGCCTCGACCTGCTGGGCTCTGGCAATCTTACACCTCAGCCTTCCAAGTAGCCAGAACTAATTTTTGATTTATTGTAGAGACAAGGTCTTGTCAAGTTGCCCAGGTAGGTCTCAAACCCGCGGGCTCAGGCAATACACTCACCTCGGCCTCCCAAAGTGCTGGGATTACAGGCTGAGCCACCGAGCCCGGCCTGGCATTTTCATTTTTAAAGAAAGTAAGTATCAGCTGGGCGTGGTGCTCACACCTGTTATCCTAGCACTTTGGGAGGTGGAGGAAAGAGGACTGCTCGGGCAACATGGCGAGACCTTGTCTACAATAAATAAAAAAAAATTAGTGGGGTATGGGGGCATGTGCATGTAGTTCCAACTACTGGGAAGGCTGAGGCCGAAGGATAGCCTGAGCCCATGAGGTCGAGGCTGCAGTGGCCGGGAGCATGCCACTGCCCTCCAGCCTGGGTGACAGTGAGACTCTGACCCAAAAAAATGTATGTATCTTAGGATTACCTGCACAAGAGAGCCAGGGAGCTGTGGGTGTTTTCTTTCTCGAAAGCAACAGGGAAGGTTCCCACACCAGAAGCCTAGAAGTTGCCACACTGAGCCCAGCGCTAGAGCTGACGGAAGGCCCACACATGGCAGGCACTGGAGGGCTGGCTTCCCCTTGGGGTTGGCCATGGGCACTGGGAGCCCGGCTGCAGGAGGGCTCTCCGCACAGCTCATTGGGGAAGACAGGACCTTATAGCGTCCTGCATTTTCTTTGGCTTGATCACAACCACAGCTGTGATATTTAACATTCTCATCAGACAACACAAGAAAGCTCCTGAGGGCGAAGGGTGGAGTTCCTCTTAGCCAAGCCTGAGCAAGGCCTGTCGGGGGATGGTCCCTCGTGGCCAAGGAACCTACATGAATATGTGTGTCTGCCCATGTGCCAGCCGCCAGCGAACCCAGCAAGGAGTAGCCAGGGCCTGTCCCGGGTGGATTTTCCATGCACAGACCACAGACCATAAACCCGCTGGGCGGAGGCTCTGCGGGACAACCACCCCCACCTCGTGGGCTACGGCTGGGGGGAGTTCGGGCATCTTCCCAGGTGCCTAGGCTCATGGGGATGGGTGGATGGTGGAGTATCACCCCACTCGGCGCCAACTCTGTGCGGTTCGTGAACTCCATGGCTCTCAACGGAGCACCTACTGAATACAGGTCGGTACACACGACAAGCCCGAGCGTGAGAGGTTACAACACCGCACGGCTGCGGCACCCTCAAGCTAAGAGCCTTCCACACTGGAGGGGTAGTCATTCACACTCCCCCTTCCGGAGCCAGATGGGAAACTCAACCTGAGGGCTCAGCCTAGAAGGGCCTGGTGTGGGAGGGACCCTGGTCTCCGCATGTCCAGAGGAGTGACGGGGAGAGCGAGACCCCCACGGAGGCCCAGAGAAACAGGAGCACCGAGGAGGGCCTCAGGGTGCGCACACAGGCAGGGTCAGAGGGCGGCGGCAGCTGCACTGAGCGCGGGCAGGGGCGCTTGTGCTTAACTCACACTGAGGCTGGATCCAGGCCCTCCGACGGGGAAGCCCAGGAAGCTCTCCTCTTCTATGGCCCCAAAGATCTAGAAAAAAGATGCAGGCTGGAGCCACGGCTGGACGAGGAGGTCTGGGTGGGCTCCAGAAGGCGGCTGTGAACCTGCTCCTCGGGGAAGGGGCAGGTGGAGGCAGCCCTACCGGGGGACCCGGACCACGAAGGGGATGAAAGAAGCGGCTCCCGGCGCCCAAGGAACCTGAGCCCAGGAACCCAGCAGGGAAGTGGCAGGGCAGGCAGGGCCCCATGGTGTGGGTGGAGTGTGGGAGGGGCTCTGCATGGAGGGGCTCCCACAGGTTGTGCTCGGAGCAGAGCCCCCTCCCTGGGTTTGCTTTTCAAACTTCAAGATGGGGCGGAGGGAAACCGAGGCAACGTTACGACACAGCTCAGCGCAAGGCCCGGCTCAACGAGTGCCGTTTCCAATGCACAGGACAGGCGGCAGGCGCGGAGGGGACGGAGGCGCCCGGTGTCTAGGAGGCCTCGCTCCCCGCCCGGCCGCTGACCTTCAGCATGCGGGTGAGGTAGAGGGCGACGTTCTCCAGCAGGACGCGGTTGGGCTTTCTCCTGGCGGCCTTCCGGGCTGCCACGTACAAGTTGCACTGACTGACCAAGGCCCGCATCTCCTCCATGGCCGTGCGGGTGTCGATGTTGTCACAGAGGGCCTCGTGGACTGCCGCCTTCTTGTCATGAAAGCTGAGCAAGAAAGGAGGGGTGTGTCAGGCCCACGGCACGCCACAGAGACTCCCCCACACTGCGGCCACCACCATGGGGCCACATGCCCTGCAGAACGTATACAGCGAGCGCCAGTGTCCCTGCTTCCTCCTGGGCTGGCAGGTCACAGGCCACAGGGGGCGAGGCCACAGTGGCAACGGCCACGGGGGGTAAGGCCACAGAGGGCGAGCCCAGCACAGGCCACGGGCACACTCATAAGCCCCAAGCCAAGGCTCCATCTTACTTCTGATTCAGGTCCGCCTCCTCCTCTTCCCACTTTTCAAACTGCCCGGTGACGTCGACAGGCGCTCGGAGGACATCTTTCACATTCAGGAAGAACTCCTAGGGCGAGAACACCCAGTTAGCAGCTCCGGGCAACTTTCACCCAGAGCAGCTGGTCAGCTGTTCCACGGATACAATTTTATGGGTAGAATCTGAAACCTCAAGACGCACTGACGTTACTTAAGGAGTCAGGAAGAAAGCACCGGCTATTTCCTGGAGACAAGCAGATTCCTGTGGGCCTTAGAGATGCCCGTCCAAAGGAAGCACATGGCACAGTGATGTGCACCGCCATGACGATGATGAGGCCTCCGTTCCCTGCCTCAGGAGTGGTCCCATCCCGTCTCCCCACCCACGTCAGGTGCCTTCGCCCCTGGCCCGGTCTCCCTGCAAGGCTCGGGAGGCCGTTGTGCCCGTCTGCCGACCGTGGCGTACTGCATGGGGACTCACGTTCATGAACTTCTCATACTGGAGCGCCGACTCCATGGTGCTGCTGGCGTAGTCCAGGGTGTCCTTCCACGCATGCAGGAGGAAAGCCAGGCGCAACTGCCGCGCTGTGGGGGCACAGTGGCACCCAGACCTCAGTGCTCCAGCCCCTGAGCGCTGGACAGGGTGTGAGACATGGGGCATTGTGCCGGGGCTCACCTGAGTGCTTCCTCAAGGCATCCTTGATGGTGACGAAGTTCTTCAGTGACTTGGACATCTTGCAGCCCGCGATGGTCAGGTGGCCCGTGTGGAGGAAGTACCGGACCCAGCAGTCATTTTCAAAGTAGGCCTGCGTGGAGAGAGATGGCGGCCACAGCCGTGGACTCCCAGGGCCTCCCTGCCTGGGGCTCAGGGGGGCTGCCTGTGTCGTCCATGGGAGGGGCTGCATTTTCTGGGTGGGGCAAGGGGGTTTGGAAGGACAGCCCTGAGCTAGCAAGCCGGCAGGTAACCCTGCTGCCGCCAAAGGCCAGGCCGTTCACATGGGATGCCGACCACAAGACGAGGGTTCGAATCCCACCCGCAACCCCGACAAATGGGTCTGAGCAGAAAAGACCTCCTGAGGACCCAGCTGACTTTCCCACGTGGTGGTGGGGATGCCATGCCCGTCCAGCTGCAAAGGTGGCCCATCCTCACCTACCTCTGACTGCGCCAGTTCGTTGTCGTGGTGGGGGAACCGGAGGTCAAAGCCGCCTCCGTGGATGTCCATTGAGGCCCCCAGGAGGGTGCCCGCCATGGCTGAGCACTCGATATGCCAGCCCGGACGGCCCTGGTGAGAGCCCAACAGCCACTGACTGACCAGCCCTCCGTCATCCGGGTCTTTATTCGCTCAAGCTAACGGTCCTTAGCCCCTCTGACCTTAATTGTGACAAGCGTTAAGTCCCACACATGAAAAAGACAAAGGGTGGACCCCTTTTGGGGGGAGGAGTCAGAATCTCACCCTGTCGCCCAGGCAGGAGTGTAGTGGCATGATCACAGCTCACAGCAGCTTCAACCTCCTGGGTTTGAGCAATCCTCCTGTCTTGCCTCCCAAAATGCTAGGATTACAGGCATAAGCCACCACACCCAGCTGATAGCCTTCTTTCGTAAAGTTCAAAGCCAGTGTCGCTGCAGCTTTGCCGAAGCTTGTGAATTACTTCCAGAACCCCAGCACTGGAAAGTCATAGATGGCCACGTCCCTCCCCGGGCACCCCACCACAGGGACTGTTTTCATGGAGAACATCAGAGGGCACCTCCCCAAACTCAGAAGACTCAACCCAGTCACAGAGCACCTGAGCACAGAGGCCTCCAAGTCCAGAAAACACAAGTCCCAGGGAGGGAAGTGACTTGCCCAGAGACCCAGCACCTGGGGACCAGTGACACCTTCCCGCCCCTGAGGCCCACACCGCCTGGGCTGCCCACTCACCTTTCCCCATGGGCACGGCCAGGACGGCTCTCCTGGCTTGGAGGCCTTCCACAGGGCGAAGTCACTAGGCGAGCGCTTCTCACTCAGGCGGTCCGCAGAGACACTGAGGTCACCTGTGAGCACGAGGGAGGCAGGGCGGGTTACCCAGCAGCACCCGGACCATGAGTCTAGCCTGAGGCCACCTGGAGTCTAACTGCCAGTCTCTCTGGCCAATTCTTGCTTATTTACTGGCTCTAGCATGTCTTTTTTCTTTTTTTTTTGAGTCGGAGTCTCACTCTGCCACCCAGGCTGGAGTGCAGTGGCATGCTCACAGCCACCACAGCCTCGATCCTTCTGCCCCAGCCAGAACCCCCGGCATGCATCACCACACCCAGCTAATTTTTTTATTTATTATAGAGACAAGGTCTCGCAATATTGCTCAGGCTGGTCTTGAACCCCTGAGCTCAGGCAATCCTCTTGCCTCTGCCTCCCCAAATGCTGGGATGACAGGCACGAGCCACAGCATCCAGCCTTCCAACACATCTTCAAGTTTACTGCAGAGGCCAGGTCATGTGCTGACCAGCGTCTACACCGGTACAACGCTGTATATGAGCTCTGAAGTCACCAGCCGCACACCAGCGACAAGCAGAGCCCACTGGCCTGATGCTGGAGCTGGAGTCCCCTCAAGACACTCGCCTTCCCACTGCCCTTCACAGCCTGCCGGCATCTAGAAGCATGGAGGTGCTCTGGGCTCAAGTTAGGAGGGGACGTGGCAGGGGGGCTCACTGGGCACAGCTCAGGGTGGCTTCAGCAAGGGGTCACCTCGTCCATAGCCTGCCCGACTGTCAGTTGATGGGATCCTGGCATAAGAACCAGGCTAAGCTGCCGTGTGTGGCTTCACGGACCTGGAGGTGGTGCCACAGAAGGGGACACTTCCCATCCTCCATACTTGTGAGGGGACACAGGGAAGGTGGTGAGGGGATGGCAGGAAGAACATGAGCCGGGGAGCGCCACTCTTGGCCAAGCTCCACTTCCTGGACACTGCCAGGGACCACGTGGCCAATGAGACGAGCTGCCCATGCCTCATGGAGGGCGTGGTTCTGGGTGGATTCCGAGCCCAACTTGGTGACACTCAGCCAACGGACACAGGGGGATGAGATGGTTACTGTTGCCAGAAAAGGAACGCACTGTCCCCGCAGGAAACCTGCACTGCACATGTGGGACCGAGTAGAGATGCCAGTGGCCGGGATCTGGACACCTGCGGTCAGGGTACCCTCTCATGCAGAGCACCCGCCACTCAGGGAGTGGCGCTCTGGGGTCCTGCCTGGCCCCGCGTCCTCGGTGGTGACCGGTCTAAGGGCTGCCTGTCCCTGGGCGCCGTTGCCCCCTCACGGAGAACGAGAGACTTCACTCCAGGGTCCTAGCTCAGCTGACCTGCCCGGTGGACACTGCAAAAGCCGTGTGACCTCTGCTGTGACAGATTCCCCTTCCAGGGGACACAGCGGGCAAGAGGCCCAAGTTGCCCTGAGAAGCGAGTCCAGAGCGCAAGCACTGCTAAGGGTGTTGTGAACACAACAACGTTACAATTACAAAACACGCACTCCATGTGAATCCCTAGGGAGTAAAAGAATAACACTAGGAAAAACTTTGCCATAGTTTTTTTTTTTGAGTTGGAGTCTCACTTTGTCACCCGGACTGGAGTGCAGTGACACACTCCCGGCCACCGCAGCCTCGACCTGCTGGGCTCCGGCGATCCTTCCGCCTCAGCCTTCCAAGTAGCCAGAACTACAGGCGAGTGCTACCACACCTGGCTAATTTTTGATTTATTGTAGAGACGAGGTCTTGCCAAGTTGCCCAGATGGGTCTTGAACTCGCAGGATCAGGCAATCCACTCGCCTCCACCTCCCAAAGTGCTGGGACTACAGGCTGAGCCACCAAGCCTGGTCCGCCATAATCTTTTAACCCAGGACTAGTTACTATTATGATTTTGGTGAATTTATTCATAGATTAAGAAATGAAATCTCTAGGCTGGGCGCAGTGGCTCACGCCTGTTATCCCAGCACCCTGGGAGGCCGAGGCGGGAGGATCGCTTGAGCCCAGGAGTTTGAGACCAGCCTGGGCAATAAAGGAAGACCTTGTCTCTGTAAAAAAAAAAAAAAAAAAAAATTCAAAAAGATTTTTAACAATCTCCAGGAGCAGAACACAACCCTACCCAGCAAGGGGCAGAGTCTGCTGCCTCCCCTTACACCTCCACGCCCTGCTGGGAGCGTCACCCGGGCTCAGCTTCACTCGGCACTGGGAGGTCCCTGCAGTCACCCTGATGGGATAGAAAATATGCACCTAGAAAATATGCGTTCAGTTTTTACCTTTTATGAACAGTTTCCCATGAAAGCTTCTGATTGCTTTTTAAAAATATACTTTGAGCCGGGCTCGGTGGCTCAGCTTGTAATCCCGTGCCTTTGGGAGGCTGAGGTGAGTGGATTGCCTGAGCCCGTGGGTTCGAGACCCGCCCGGGCAGTGAGACCTCATCTCTACAATAAAATAAAAAAAAATCAGCTGGGCGTGGTAGTGCATGCCTGTAATTCCGGCTACTCGGAAGGCTGAGGCGGAAGGAACGCCGGAGCCCAGCAGGTCGAGGCTGCGGTGGCCGGGACCGGCCACTGCACTCCAGTCTAGGCGACAGAGTGAGACTCCAACTCAAAAAAAAAAAAAAAAAAAAAAAAATATATATATATATATATATATATATATACTTTGAAAAAATGTATACTGCCAGGCACAGTGGCTCACGCCTGGCAATCCCAGTCCTCTGGGAGGCAGAGGCGAGAGGACTGTCTGAGCCCAGGTGTTCGAGACCAGCCTGGGCAGGTTAGCGAGACCTCTTCTCTACAATAAATAAAAAAATTAGCTGGGTGTAGTGGTGCATGCCTGTGATTCCAGCTACTTGGAAGGTTGAGACGGGAGGATCGCCTGAGCCCAGCAGGTCGAGGCTGTGGTGGCCGTGAGAATGCCACTGCAACGCCAGTCTGGGTGACAGAGCGAGACTTAAAAAAAAATATGGAGAACATAGGGTCCTGCCCCACCCACACACCCTATCCCAACAGATGTCCTTATACACCCTAACCCAACACGTCATTCATTATTCAACAGCGCTGAGTGTGAATCTGTAAAATCACTCCAGATTTTTTTTTTAATTAGCGTCTCACTCTGTTCCCCAGGCTGGAGTGCAGTGGCACACTCACGGCCACCGCAGCCTCGACATGATGGGCTCAGGCAATCCTTCTGCCTCAGCCTTCCAGTAGCTGGAACCATAGGCATGCGCCACCATACCTGGCGAATTTTTTGATTAATTATGGAGACGAGCTCTCGCCAAGTTGCCCAGGCTGGTGAGAAATAAATCACAGGAAGGTGCGCTCCAGGCAGAATTCCACCAGGCACTGCTCGGGTCCAGGTGTCCCTCGACCCCATACCTGTAGCTACCAAGTCGCCCAGGGTCAACATGCTGACCCCTGCTCCCCATGGCTCCCACAGAGTCTCTGAACCTGGACCTTTTTACCTACGATGGCATAAGGTGTCGCTCCGATCCTGAATTCCAGCAGAACGATGGTGCCAACTGGCCTGGAGACCGCCAAAGCAGCCGACTGGGCACAGGAAGATGGCTTCTCCCCACGACTGTCCCAGAGTTGCCTCCGCACACGGCATCCCAGACCTCTCAAGGAGGCAGGCCTTAGACTGTCTCCCTCTCCTCATCAGGCTGCCCTACAAGCACTCTCCCTGCTGCAACCCCAGTGCCTCCCAGCCTTCTTGAGTTCTCCTCCCAGCTGTCACTTCTGGTCTGTCTCTCCATAGGCAGAGGTAGTGTTTCTGGCTTTGACACTGCAGGCACGCACACCCCAACTCAACAGTCCCTGCTCTGTCTCACAGGAGGGCTTCTGGCAAGAGGGCATTCCTACCCACGCCTTGCTGTGTGGTCTGGCTGCCTAGGGCAGGTCGTATGACGTGGTGGCATGAGAGGCCATCACAAGAGACCACTCGCAGGCCCTGAACACCACGCCTTGCAAACCCAGTCTTCTAGGAGGCAGAAGCGAGAGGACTGTCTGAGCCCCTTTGTCACTGTCAGAGTCCCCGATGTCAGGGGGCCTGTGGTAGCACAGAGAAAAAACCCCACGCCCAGGCTCCTTGCAGGGAGGTGCCCAGGCCTGCCCACTGGGGGCCAGGGGAAATTCCTTAAGGGGAGGGTTTAATGCCAATCCTAAAGTCAGTCTGGAGGAAAACCAGTCCAAGAGTAAATGATATTCAAGAACAAGAACCACCTAGACGGGGCCTGACAGTAAGTTTCCTCCAAAAGTCGCAGAAGTCTGTGTCGGCCTTCTGAAATGTTCCTTTGCCAGATGCCCTTGAGGTATCTAGCCACTCAGGCCTCCTGGCCACGCCTGTCCTGCTCTGCTGGGTCCTTCTGTCAGTGTCAGATGCCGTGCGGGCTGCGCCTGACTCCTCGAAGGCCTTGAAGCTCTCTGCTACAGCTGCAGTCATCATGTCCAGTTTTTGTCCCGGTGTATTTTTTAATCTTCTACTTTAATCACTCATACTTGCTAAGACTTTTTCTATATTATTCACTTTTGTGAAGCACAAACTTTTGGCTTTTAGAATTATTTCTAGGCCAGGCGTGGCGGCTCACACCTGCCGTCCCAGCACTTTGAAAGGCCGAGATGGGAGGATCAATTGAGGCCAGGAGTTCGAGATCAGCCTGGGCAACATAGCGAGACCTCGTCTCTACAAATCAAAACATTAGCCAGGTGTGGTGGCACGTACCTGTAGTCCCAGCTACTTGGGAGGCTGAGGTGGGAGGATGCCCTGAGCCCAGGAGGTCAAGGCTGCAGTGAATCATGATTGTGTCACTGCACTCCAGAGTGAGACTCTGACTAAAAAAAATAAATAATTTCTCCTGCTGTAATCTCTGTTTTTACTTTATGGCCTTCTCTCTACTTTCCACTTACTGTTTTGTTCCCTTCCCAGGTTTTTTAAATGTTTATTTTTTAAAAAATTTTGAGGCTGGGCTCGGTGACTCAGCCTGTAATCCCAGCACTTTGGGAGGACAAGGTGAGTGGATTGCCTGAGGTCACAGTTTCGAGACCAGCCTGGGCAACTTGGCAAGACCTACAATAAATCAAAAATTAACCGGGCGTGATAGCATGTGCCTGTAGTTCCGGCCACTTGGAAGGCTGAGGTGGAAGGATCGCGGGAGCCCAGCAGGTCGACGCTGGGGTGGCCGTGAGTGTGCCATTGCACTCCAGCCTGGGCCACAGAATGAGACTCCATCTCAAAAAAAAAAAAAAATTTTGAGAGACAGTGTCTCACTCTGTTGCCCAGGTTGAAGTGCAGTGGCATAATCATGGCTACCACAGCCTCAACCTTCTAGTCTCAGGTGATCCTTCTGCCTCAGCCTTCTGAGTAGATGGGACTACATACATGCATTACCATGTCTGGCTAATTTTTTTATTTTTTGTGATGACAATTCTTGCCAAGTTTTCCAGGCTGATCGCAAAGTCCCAGGCTCTAGCAACCCTCTCGCCTCAGCCTCCCAAAGTGCTGGGTTTAGAGACATGAGCGCCACACCTGGCCCTTAGCTCATTCTCAATCTTTGTGTTGTAACAAACGTGCTTTAACTGGCACATGGCAGCGATCCCCGCTTACAGGGACATGGCAGACCCTGGCCTGTGGCCATGGCCCCAGATTTGTTTATGGAACAAACATGGAGCAAACACCTCTGAAAGTGTTGCAGACGTAATTCCACCTGGTGGAGAAAAGGTCTCACGCCTGTGGCCAAAATATCTGGATTGGCCAGGTGGGGCGGCTCACGCCTATAATCCCAGCACTTTGGGATGCAGAGGTGAGAGGACTGGCGGAGTCCAGGGGTTCGAGACCAGACTAGGCAAGTTAGCGAGGCCTCAACTCTACAATAAACCAAAAAATTAGCGGGGTGTGGTGGTGCGTGTCTGCGGTTCCAGCTACTTGGAAGGCTGAGATGGGAGGATCGCCTATGCCCAGCGGGTTGAAGCTGCGGTGGTCGTGAGCAGGCCACTGCATTCCAGCCTGGGTGATGGAGTGACTCCAGCTCAAAAAAAAAAAAAAAAAAAATTCTAGATTACAATGGGCTGGGGTGGACACCGGTCCAACATGCATCCTTGGACACACATTTTGTCCCACAGGCCACCCTAAACCTCACCCAGGCATCAGTAAACACCCACTGCCAGTCAAGGCCCCAGGGCTGTACGCTTCGAGACACATCGCATTTATTGTCTTGCTTCTTGAAGGATTACACACCATTAAAAGAGGGAAATTCTGTCATTTGTGATGGCGTAGATGGAAGCGGAGGGCGTTACGTTATGTTCCAGGAAGTAAGTCAGGCATGGGAGGCCAGGTGTCGTGTGTTCCCTCATGCCCAGGGACTACCAGGGGAGCAGAGAGGCAGAGCGGATGGCAGTCACCAGGGGGACAGAAGGAGGGGGGAAGGAGAGGAAGAGGGGGAGGGAAGGGGGGAGCTGGGTATAGACAGACGGTCAGTTGGGAGTGGGTCCTTGTGCTCCACAGCACCGCGGGGTGACTGCGCTTATCAATTTCCTGACAGCCATGTAGAGTTTAACTTGCTGCATGTTTCTTTTTTTCTTTTTTTTGGGGGGGGTTAAATAATTTTTTTTTTTTTTTTTTTAGTTGGAGTCTCACTCCATCTCCCAGGCTGGAGTACAGTGGCACGCTCATGGCCACCCCAGCCTTGACCTGCTGGGCTCCAGCAATCCTTCCGCTTCAGTCTTCCAAGTAGCTGGAACTATAGGCGTGTGCTACCACGCCTGGTCAATTTTTTTTTTTATTATTTATTGTAGAGATGAGGTCTCGCCAAGTTGCCCAGGCGGGTCTCAAACCTGTGGGCTCAGGCAATCCACTCACCTCAGCCTCCCAAAGCACGGGATTACAGGCTGAGCCACCGAGCCCGGCTAAATACATTTTTAATTAATTTAATTTATTTTTTTTTAGTTGGAGTCTCACTCTGTTGCCAAGGCTGGAAGGCAGTAGTATGCTCCCGGCCACCGCAGCCTCAGCCTGCTGGGCTCCGGTGATCCTCCTGCCTCGGCCTTCCAAGTAGCCGGAACTACAGGTGCGCGCTACCACGCCCAGCTAATTTTTAAAAAAATTTATTGTAGCCGGGCTCGGTGGCTCAGCCTGTAATCCCGCGCTTTTGGGAGGCTGAGGTGAGTGGATTCCCGGAGCCCGCGGGTTCGAGACCCGCCTGGGCAGCGAGACCTCATCTCTACAATAAATCAAAAAATCAGCCAGGCGTGGTAGCACATGCCTGTAATTCCGGCTACTCGGAAGGCTGAGGCGGAATGATCGCCAGAGCACAGCAGGCGAGGCTGCGGTGGCCGGGAGCAACCACTGCACTCCAGTCTGGGCAACCGAGTGAGACTCCAACTCAATTAAAAAAAAAAAAATTTCTTGTAGAGACCAGGTCTCACCATGTTGCCCATACTGGTCGTGAACCCGCGGGCTCAGGCAATCCTCTCACCTCAGCCTCCCAAAGTTCTGGGATTACAGGCTGAGCCACCGCACCTGGCCTTTAATTTTTAAATTAAAATTTTAATTTAAATTAAATTAAAATTTTAATTTAAAATTAAAATTTTAAAGATGTGGGGTACAATTCAGGGTTAGGTCTACAAATGTTTATTACGCAGGTACCCTTGTTGATGAGGCGTGCCTCCCTCCACCCTCACATGTTTCTAAAGAGCCAGAAGAGAAGGTCTGGAATGTTCCCAACACCAAGAAATCATCACTGAGGTGCTGGACATGCTAATTGCCCTGATTTGATTGCTACGCATATCTCGAAACATTACACATGCCCCAGATACGTCCAGCTATCGTGTATCAAACACATCACAGTCTTAGGGCAGGAACTCCTAGAATCCCCTCAGGTGGCTGCGGACGCCCTGGCTCCTGGGCTCGCACCCCTCTCACCTTCCCCTTCTTGAAGAGCCCTCTGGTCGCCCACGGCCTCAGGCACCAGCTTCCCGTAGGAGTGGTTCTCGCTGGAAGCAAACTTGGCTGTGTCGAAGTAGACGGAGCCGTTGGAAACGTAGCTGGAAAACAGGAGGGGCGGGCCTGAGAGAGGCCCCAGGTCTCTGCAGGGTGACCTGGAAACCTGGTGGGCCCGCTCAGCCCGCTCTCCCCAGCAACTGCACGGAACTACATCAGCTGCGTGAACTGACCAGGATGCTCGGGGCCTGTCGCCTGGCAGAGGCTGTCCCAGGCAGTGCGCCCTCTGACCGGTGTCCTGGGAGCACACAGCCCTCCGCCCTGCCAACCTCGGGTAGCATGCCCTCTCCCAGCCCTGTCCACACTCCACCCACCAGCTCGGTCCAGGAGAGGCTCTCGGCTTCTGAGAATCACTCCAGATCACTCTAGCTGGAGGGCGTAGCACACAGGCCTGGCTGCCCTGCAGGTTTGTGTCACACAGAGAGGCGTCCTTACTGCTGTGAGAGCCAACCTGCTCCCGGCACCTGCAGCCTCGCACTCCTCAGCCATCCCGCCCAACTCTCTTCCCAGCCTGGCGGGAGGGCCATGGCCTGAGGGTAAGCACAGGGCCCGCCACTGGTCCCGCTGTCCTGAGGCAGGGGCACAGCTCACTGCCAGTTGCAGACAGACTCTGGTTTCTGTCTGTGTGTCTGCTGGCTGGCTGCCTCTGCAAACGCTAATTCTGGGGATTGGGGAAGGGTTTCCTGAGCCAGATGGCACTGAGTGGCATGCCTGGGCAGGGCAGCAGGTGATGGGATCACCAGCAAAGTGGCTCAACTCACAGCCCAGTGAGAGATGTGGATGAGAAAGTGTCAGGGCTGCGGCGCTGATGTCTCTGATAACCGGGCAGCGTCCCGCTCACCCTCTGGGCCCTTTGCCCATGGTCTGAACTGCCGAGCTTCTGGACTGACTGCAGCCCCCGGGGCAGGTGGCCACGTCTGCCTAGCGGGTGGTCGGCAGGACCTGCGCTCTGGGCCCCAGGCTGCAGGAGGTATATGCTGGGGGCTTCGAGGTGGGCCCGAGCGCAGCCAGCACCCTCCCCCTCCTGCTTCCTGCCTTGAACAGAGGAAGTGTCCATGTAGTCAGTCACCTGCTATGAAGGCAGCTGACATGGAATGCAGATCTCACAGGGCTTCGCTAACAGGCAGCCCTGGAAGCTGGGACCAAGTGGTCAGGGCGAGGGCCCATGCTGCGGGGTGAGCTGAAGGGACTGTCCTTGGCCGGGGACCCCAGGACACCAGCGCCCTGCATCCGCGACCCCACCTCAGAGCTGGGGAGCTCTCTCTGAAACGCAAGCCCAAGACGGGCCCCTTACCCGTAGCCGTTGTCCACAATCTTCTGGACGAAGTTCACGATTTCCGGCACGTACTCACTCACCCGGGTTAAGACGTCAGGAGGGAGGACCTGCGGAGACACGAGAGGCCTGGGTTTCCCATCTGGAACCCGCAGTCTCTGATAAGCACGTCCACAAAAACGGCACCAATTCCCAGGACAAGAAGGCCCTCGACTCAGCCCCTCGCTGAGCAGGCACGAGGCCCACTGGTGTCCCCAGCAGAGGATTCAGAGCTAGGGCCTCACCCAAGACGGACGGGCCGCTCGCGACACTCACGTTCAGGGCCTCCATGTCTCTGTGGAACTCGCCTTCCCAGAACTTGGGCAGCTGGGAGAAGATGGAGTTGTCAGTCACCTCGCTGCCGAGCGTGGCGTCCAGCCAGTCGGAAAGCACGTCCCTGGCCTCCTCCAGCAGCACCTGCGAGAGGGGAGCACGTCCAGGCCCAGGCTGCACGCCTCCTGCACGCCCACCACGTGCACAGACCCATCTGCGAAGAGCCATCGGGCCCCAGGAGGCAGGGAGGCCCAGCAGGAGTCTCCACTCACAGGAGGGTCTTGCGTGAACAGAGAAGCAGACCCCAGAGAGGCTGTGGGTGCGGAGGCAGGATGAGTCGGAAGGTCAGGCTGGGCTTGGGGAGGACGAGTCCCTACAGGAGTGGGGTCATGGGCAGAGGCGGGGCAGGAACACATCACACAGTGTGTCACCAACAGACACGGGGTGAGCTTGGAAACAGTCACAACAGAGACAGTCAGGTGAGGACAAACGGCAGGACGCCCGGGCCCTGTCTCCCAATGCCATCGACTGCGGACGCCATCCCCACCTCACGCACCACAGGAGGAAAAGCTACCGGTCCCACAACACAGCACCTGCGTGACCTGTGTCCTGACCACATGCCCCGGCAGTCTAAAGAGTATCCTCACTTGGCCGGGCTCGGTGGCTCAGTCTGTAATCCCAGCACTTTGGGAGGCTGAGGCAAGTGGATTGCCTGAGCCTGCGGGTTCGAGACCCGCCTGGGCAACTTGGTGAGACTTCATCTCTATAATAAATCAAAAATCAGCCGGGCATGGTAGCGCACGCCTGTAGTTCTGGCTACTTGGAAGGCTGAGGTGGAAGGACCTCCAGAGCCCAGCAGGTCGAGGTTGTGGTGGCCAGGAGCGTGCCACTGCACTCCAGTCTGGGCGACAGAGTAAGACTCCAACTTAAAAAAAAAAAGAGTGTTCCCACTGCACTCACTTCAGAAGGGAGAAACGCCCACCCTCCACCCACTTGGAGGGACCCCATGTTCTCAACATCTGAAGTGAAACAGGTCAGGTGTGAGGCCAGGCAGGTGGCCCGGGGTCTACTGTGGGAGTAGGCTGCTCATTAGAGAGACCAGTGTAGACGATGACCTGGTAGAGCGTGAGGACACGGGCCGGAGTGCCATAACCACCACAGGGAAGAGCACAGCCCCCAGGTCAGGCTCCCGAGGCGCCCCTGCCAACGGCTCCCAGATAAAGCACACCCGTCAACGTGCCGCAGGGCTTCCAAGTGTCAAATAAATCTGAAAGGATGCGCGGCCTTCTGTCACAGCTGGGCACCCAGGGGGCAGATAGCCTCACAGGCAGGGTGCGTGCCCAGAAGGCAAAGGCTGGGTCTGCGCCAAGCAGGGCAACAGAAACGTGCAAGGGGGCGAGTGGCCCCAGGCGGGTGTGTCCCAGCACTCAGGATTGCCAAGATCACAACCCAATAAGAACCAAGATCCGAATCAAGGTCACCAACACCCAGGGACACCAGCAACCATGGACGGGAGGTGGCAGAGACGACACACAGTGGGTTGACACTTACAAGGGCTTCAGATATAAGAGTCCTCAGATACACGGCAAACAGTCGTGAGTATTGCATGCTTGAAAAAATAAAGACAACCACAAGACGATAAGCACTAGTAAGCATTAAGAGGCTCTCGAAGTGGCCCAGGCAGATGTGAAATAGAGACATGGCCAGGTGCAGTGGCTCACACCTATAATCCCAGCACTTTGAGAGGCCGAGGTGAGAGGACTACTGGAGTTCATGGGTTTGAGACCAGCCTGAGCAACTTGGTGAGACTTCACTTGTACAATAAATCAAAAAATTAGCTGGGTATGGTGGTGCGTGCCCATAGTTCCAGCTACTTGCAAGGCTGAAGTGGACGTGAGCAAGCCACTGCACTCTAGCCTGAGTGACAGAGTGAGACTCCAACTCAAAAAAAAAAGAGAAAAAAGATAAAAGAAAGAAAATAGAGACAGATGGGTCTTTCAGAGGTGAAATCTTATTAACTGATGAAATAAAAACATGCAATAGGATAGAACAGATAGCCAAAGAGAGAATTAGTGAAAGGGAAGGCAGAACTGAAGAAGTCATTCAAAATGAAACAGAGATAAGAAGGAAAATATGAAGGACAGAGTGAGAGACACAGAGGAGGAGGACGAACAGATGTTCTCACGTCTCACTGGAGTCCTAGAGAGGAGGGAACAGAACAGAGGTGACACTTGAAGGCATCTGAGAGTTTCTCAGAACGGACGCAACAATCCAGACTCAGGAAGTGCAAAACATACCCATCAGGACAAGTCAAAATAAATCCCTTCTAACGTCCAGTGAATTAGCAAACAAACAAGAAAGAGCATTTTTATAAGGAGACAGATAGAAAAGACATATCTGCCTACAGGAGAAAGGCAGTTGTAAGGGCAGCCAACTGCCCTCAACAACAGGCAAAGATGGAAGCCAGAAGACAGCAGAATAAGCCCAGAGAGAAACAGTCATGCACGTGAACTGTGCACCTGGCAAAGCCCACTTCAACAAGTGTGGCGAAATACCCTTCAAGATACACAAAAGCTGCTTCCCAGCAACATGTCTAACCCTGCCTGACGACGAGAACCTTCAAGGTCAGACACAGCAGGGACGGGACTTGGGCTCCATCCCACTAACCTCTCTCTCCACACACATTCGCTGACTGCCAGACCTTATGAGGGATCTAAGAAACTCAAGGAGAATTCACCCCTCACCCACATGCGCACAAGCCCACCGATCTGAGCCCCTTGTCCCACTAGGGTTCTGAAGTCTCCTCCCGGAGTGAGGCTTACCCGCCATTTCTGGTAGATGCAATGTGTGAAGCATGTATGTACGCTACACTTGGACGGTACCCTGTGCTGGCTGGTCTCGGCGACTCAGCCTGTCATCCCAGCACTTTGGGAGGCTGAGAATGGATTGCCTGAGCCCGTGGGTTTGAGACCAGCCCGGGCAACTTGGGAGACCTCAGCTCTACAATAAATCAGAAATTAGCCAGGCAGGTGTGATAGCACGTGCCTGTAGTTCTGGCTGCTTGGAAGGCTGAGGCAGAATGCTCTCCGGAGCCCAGCAGGTAGCTGCTGGGCTGGCCATGAGCGTGCCACTGTGCTCCAGCCTGGGTGACAGAATGAGACTCCAACTCAAAACAAAAAAACAAAATAACAATACCCCTCCCTTATCTGCTAACACACATTTCCCTCAATGTGACACCTTCCTCTTACCTAATAAAATGCCCCCCGACAGCCCCTTTGGGGACCAGCCGCAGGACCCCTTCTCCTGAGCTGCCTCCCTTGCATGAGTCCCCAGAGAGCCCTTGTCTGGGAGTCTGTGTGGCCTCGTGCCTATTTCCATGACATGAAATCCAGGAACCTGCGGCCATGACACAGGGTGCTGCGTGGCCCACAGATTAGCAGGCTTTGCTCTAGCTTCAGCAGGTCTGGAAAGGGCCCTCCCTCAGCAAGCTTTTCAGGTGATTTGTTTTTCCGAGTTGGAGCTCACCCCATCACCCAGGCTGGAGTGCAGTGGCATGCACACTCACGGCCACCTCAGCGTCAACCTTCGGGGCTCCAGCCATCCTTCTGCCTCAGCCTTCCGAGTAGCCGCAACTACTGACACATGCTACCACGCCCAGTTATTTTTTATTTTACTGCAGAGACTAGGTCTCGCCAAGTTGCCCAGGCTGGTCTCAAACCTGCGGGCTCAGGCAATCCACTCACCTCGGCCTCTCAAAGTGCTGGGATGACAGGCTGAGCCACCACACCCGGCCCAGGTGATCCTCATCTCCAGGACCGTTTGGATGGCATCAGCATTCGGCGTATTGGAAGCCTGGCAACATCAGAGCACAAAGCATGGCAGAGGTCCTGGGAGCCGAAGCCCTGGGAGCTGTGCTGTTCCTGTGGGGGGAGAACGTGCTCACGTCCCTCACGGGAGGGGGGAGGGAGGAGGGAGGGTGGCTCAGAAGCGGCCCACGGATTCCTCAGGCCCCAGCCTGTCCCCTCTCGCCTGCCCCTGCTCCGATCTCCAGTCGCCGGAGAGTGCAAACCAAGAGCAGGAGACACCACCTGACAAAGGCAGGGAGTGACAGTGTGGCCAGGCCATGGGGGGCGGGACGCTCATGCCATTGAGCGATGTCATGGCGCAGCCGCTGTGGAGACAGCATGGCAGTTGCTGAGAATGTCAGAGACAGCACCGTCGTGTTATGGCGGGGTCTAGCCCACAAGAAGTGAAAGCAGGGACCAAGCAGACCGCCACAAGCCCGTGTCCACGGCAGCGTTATCCACAACAGCCGGAAGGTGGAACGACCCACGTGCCCACTGACGCTGAACAAACACGTGAAACACACACAGTGGCCTCTCATTCAGCCTCTCACCGGAAGGAGATCCTGACATGGGCTACAACGGGGACAGACCTGAGGACGCAATGCTAAGTGAAACAAGCCCGTCAGAGACCAGCACTGTATGAGTCCCCCCACACGAGGTCCCAGAGTCGTGGGACCTACAGACACAGGAGGTGAGCGGGGGTGCTGGGGGGCATGAGTGTTTCATGGGGACGGAGCTTCAGTTTGGGAACAGGAGAGAGTTCTGGAGATGATGGTGGTGACGGCTGCACGACCATGTGGATATACACAGGGCTATCACGTTGTACACTTAAAGCCGGTGAGGATGGCAATTTTACATCATGTGTGTCTTTTTTTTTTTTTTTGAGTTGGAGTCTCACTCTGTCGTCCAGACTGGAGTGCAGTGGCACGCTTCTGGCCACTGTATCCTCGAGCTGCTGGGCTCAGGTGATCCTTCCACCTCAGTCTTCCAAGTAGCCGGAACTACAGGCGCACGCTACCACGCCCGGCTAATTTTTGATTTATTGTAGAGAAGAGGTCTCGCCAAGTTGCCCGGGCGGGTCTCGAACCCGCGGGCTCAGGCCATCCACATGCTTTGGCCTCCCAAAGTGCTGGGATGACAGGCTGAGCCACTGAGCCTGGCCATGTGTGTCTTTAAAAAGAACATTATCTGGGCGCAGTGGCTCACGACTGTCATCCCAGCACTGGGTGGCGGAGGTGAGAGGATTCCCTGAGCCCAGGGGTTCGAGACCAGCCTGGGCAACTTGGCAAGACCTCATCTCTACCATAAATAAAGAAAAAAATTGGACATGGTGGCCCATGCCTGTTGTTCCAGCTGCTTGAAAGGCTGAGGTGGAAGGATCACCTGAGCCCAGCAGGTCGAGGCTGCGGTGGCCGAGAGCGTGCCCCTGCCCTCCAGCCTGGGTGACAGACTCCTACTCCAAAAAAAAAAAAAAAAGACGGCCAGCAGGGGGCGCTGGCACAAAAGTGAAGGGCCGGCCCGGGACGCCAGCCACAGGGAAGGCCCGCAGAGAGACAGGACCAGGCCATCCCCTGTGTCCGGAGGAGGGCTGCGCGGAGGCGGAAGCGCTGACTAGCGTGAAGGCCCAAGCTCCGCAGGCACCCGCGGCCCCATGCTCACCCAACTTTAGCCCCAGTCCCCTTTCTCCAGTTGCTGCCATCGAGAAACACAGGGGGACCCGGGGAACCCTGGGATGACAGACAGGGACTGTTCCCCACGTTCCAAGTGCATCTCCTGCTTCTCTGACGAAAGTGGTGGGAGGGTACGGGGTGGGAGCAGGACTCCAAGGGACCCCGAGACTCACTCCTGACACGGGCAAGAGGTGTGGGGCAGGGGGTGGGGCCCGGGGCAGCCGCCATGACACATTCAGACCCACCTGTGCTCGGCTGTCCACTTCCTCTCCGGCCAGCTGGGACTGCACGGCCCTCTCCAGTGGCTCTGCGGCCAGCCGCACGGCCTGCTGGATCCGCTCCAGCATCTGCCTTTTATCGGGGTCCGTGGCCTCGCTCAATTTTTCTGAAAATGACTGCAACCGTAAAGAGACGTCAAATGGGCTACAGACTCCGCAGCAAAACCCCGAGTCCATCCAGGTGACTCGGGCAGGAGGGAATCTAGATTTTCCTGGGGCTGCCTTGCACCCCAGGCAGCAGGGTGGACAAGAGACTCTGAAGCCCCTGGCCCAGGCGCTGCTGGCGCTGCCCCCTCCCTACGGGTGACCCTGGGCCTTGGTTTCTCGATGCCCGTTTCTCCGATGTAAAAAGCATGTGACAGCAGCAGCTCCCAGGCTGTGTGGGGGTAGAGGACGGTCACCAAGGCCACCCTCCATCATGACGGCATGCGAGCCTCGCTGGCTGAGACCGCTACACTCTAATTATATTCTTGGTTTTTAATTAAGAAAGGTAAATTGATGAGAGGGAAGTACATTGTGAAGGACCCAGCCGGCAGGACAGCGGTGAGAGAGTCTGCCGTCTCACATTCCTGGTTTTTCTTCCAGAGACAAAATGCCATAAATATGCCAGTAATTATGACTGCAATTACTAAGGATAATCAGTAATTAGTAAAGGCAAAATGACTTATTCTAATCTTACTATGTAACACAAATACTACACGTTTGTAATAATGCTTGCTCAGAATGGAAATGTGTATCGGAGAGAACCAACTTCTCCAAACAATTCTGACAGTGAACAGTAGTCCGCATTTAAGGAGCTTAGTATAGACGGCTCCTGCAACTTACGCAGAGATTTCTGACGTGGCTGTGACCTCAACAGTAGAGATGAGCTAGCGATACTAGGAAGCATCTTCACAAGGAAGGGGATTGCTGCCCCGCAATGAATGCAGACTTCGTTCTGTAAGTGGCAGGAATGTCACCGACCCGCCACTGTCCCAGTCTTTCCTGATGGAACTGGCTTGAGTGTCCCACCCTCTGTGAAAGCCTGCTGAGGAGGGCGCCACCCCAGGGAGAGTGACCCCAGGGGCCCAAGAGCCCCACACGGCGTGAAGGGCGTGGCCTCCAGCGTGTGCGCGCCTACCTGCAGGGCGGCGTGCACGTCCTCCAGGAGCTGGGCTGCCCGCGGCCTCTTCTCCCGGTACTGCTCAAACAGGTAGTTCTGCCGGGCCCTCCGGATGATCTGGGGAGGAGGCAGACGAGGGTTTACCTCGGAGCCCGCCTTCACCCCGGGAGCAGGCTGCTCTCATGCCTGGTGAACTCAGAGAGGATGAGGGTGCCGTGGATCTCAAACACCCTCAGCTTCAGGGAATGCAAACACTGGCCACACCTGCCGCGCGGTGCCCAGGGCCCCAGTCTCCCATGCGGAGCCCCACGCCAAGGCGCGTGCTGGGACAGGTCCTTCCCCCTCGGCTCACCACGGGCCACTGGCTCTTAACCAACTCGCCCTGATGGCGTGACTTCCTAACATCTGCAGGGCTGAGGGTATCGGTGCACAAGCTGGAACCCTGATCCCTCGAGGGGCTTTGGAGAACGTCCATGAGGTCCAGACCCAGGCCACCTCAATCCTACATTGCTGATCTCTCTTTTTTTTTTTTTTTTAAGTTGGAGTCTCACTCTGTCGCCTGGACTGGAGTGCAGTGGCCGCTCCCGGCCACCGCAGCCTCGACCTGCTGGGCTCCGGTGATCCTTCCGCCTCAGCCTTCCAAGTAGCTGGAACTACAGGCACGGGTTACCACGCCCAGCTCATTTTTATTTATTGTAGAGATGAGGTTTCACCAAGTTGCCCAGGTGGGTCTCGAACCCACGAGCTCAGGCAATCCACTCACCTCAGCCTCCCAAAGGCGTGGGATTACAGGCTGAGCCACCGAGCCCGGCTGCTGATCTACTCATCTGAGAGGCTTACCTTCGCTCATCTCGTCCAACTGCATTGAAAGTTTAGCCTCGAGACCCCCCTTTACCTTGTCGTCGATGTCTGTGATGTTCATGCAATAAAAGACGTCGAACTGGAAGTAATCCTTCAAAACTCTCCGCAAGATGTCGAAAGAGATGTAGGACCTAGAGCCAGGGAAGCAGACGGCTCCAGGGGGTGGTCGGGAGCAGGGACCCTTTGCGTGCCCCAAACCGCCCAAGGACTCATATGTGGGTTTCCTTCTGCCTCGCCACCCCCAGACAGTAAGACCAGCCCCCCTTCCTCTTCCTCAACATAAAGACCTTATGATGACCCACTTCCATCTAAAGTGAAGAAGAAATATATTTTCCTTATGACTTTCTCTTTTTTTTGAGTTGGAGCCTCACTGAGTTGCCCAGGTTGGAAGGCATGGGCATGTTCACGGCCACCACAGCCTCGACCTGCTGAGTTCAGGCGATCCTTCCACCTCAGCCTTCCAACCTGGAACCACAGGCACGTGCCACCATGCCCAGTTAATTTTTTGATTTGCTGTAGAGTTGTGGTCTTGCCAAGTTGCCCAGGCTGGTCTCGAACCCCTGGACTCAGGTGATCCTCTCGCCTCCGCCTCCAAAAGTGCTGGGATGACAGGCGTGAGTCACTGTGCCTGGCCCTTACGAATTTCTTAGTAACATTTTCTTTTTGGCTTACTTGTTGTAAGAACACGGTGTATGAGACATAGGACATACAAGATACGCATCCATCAGCTGACTGTTATCGGTGAGGTTTCCAGTCAACAGTAACATATGAGGTGCTAAGTTACTGAGGTGTCAGAAGTTACACCTGGATTTTCAGTGTGCAAGGGGTTGGCACCCTAATTCCTGTGGCACTCAAGTGTCAAATGTGCACGATCTCAGTGTTGCCATGGAAACGTGTACATGCAGAGGGTCTGGCGGCATTCACCCAGCAGCCAGCTACTCTCCATAAGCCACACCGTGACCATCTGGGGTCACAGCACCTCAGCCTCGGGACTGGGTATCACTGAACTTAACATCAGGGACCCCCAGGCTTGTGGGATGAGGAAGGACTTCGAGGCATGTGGGCAGAGTCTGGGACACTAACCGTGGGGCTGTGGGCTTCCCTTTTCGTGAATCCTCCTGCAGTAAACATGGGTCACTTATGGAATTAAAGCTTTCATCTCGAAAAAGAGAGAAGAAAAGCTCAGGGTGGACTTTTCCTTCTCAATATCAGTTCCCAGCTGGGCATGGTGGCCCAGCCTATAATCCCAACACTTTGGGAAGCCGAGACGAGAGGACTGCCTGAGCCCGGGGGTTCGAGACCAGCCTGGACAAGTTGGTGAGACCGTCTCTACAATAAAACACAAAAAAACTAGCTGGGTGTGGTGGTGTGCATCTGTAGTTCCAGCTACTTGGAAGGCTGTGATGGAAAGATAGCCTAAATCCAGCAGGTCAAGGATGCAGTGCCATTGAGCGTGCCACTGCACTCCTGCCTGGGCAACAAGAGCGAGACTCCAACTCAAAAAAAAAAAAAAAAAAGGTCTCAGTTGAGCGCAGTGGCTCATGCCTGTAATCCCAGCACTTTAAGAGGCAGAGGCAAGAGGACTGCCTGAGCCCAGTGGTTCGAGACCAGCCTAGGCAGCTTGGTGAGACCTCTTCTCAACAATAAATCCAAAGATTAGCCAGGCATGGTGGTGAGTGCCTGTAGTTCCGGTTACTTGGAAGGCTGAGGTGGAAGGATCGCCGGAGCCCAGCAGGTTGAGGCTGTGGTGGCCGTAAGCGTGCCACTCCGCTCCAGCCCAGGCCACAGAGCGAGACTCCAACTCAAAAAAATTTAAATACATAAATAAGTAAATACCAGGTCCCCACAGCAGATCAAAGATCTTCCTAGAGCTAGGGTCCCCACATGGCCCGGGGGCTCTGGCATCCAGCAGGGGACTCACCTCGCGTGTCCCATGTGAGACGCGTCATAGACGGTTGGCCCGCAACAATACCATGTCACCTTCTTCCCGTCTTGAGGCACAAACACTTCCTGCGTTGGGAACGAAGGAAGGATGACCATGAGAAACGCAAGACACTGCACAGGGTTACCAGGAACAGCAACAACATCACGGTGAGGACTGTGTCTCATGCAGACCAATCCAGCGAGGACCGCTGTGTTCCTCATGAAATGTCACGAGGTCTGGCGGGATCCTGGGAGCCCACCGATGGCCCCGCCCCTGGCTGGATCCCTGGGGGGCCGAGCCGCTTCCTCCCCACGGAGGGAGTGAGACGGGCATCAGCACTTTCTTCCTTGTTGAAATGGGCTTTTCTAACAACAGCTGAGCTGACGCTCACTGAGCACCTACTGTGTGCCAGCCCGAGCTACGCTCGCAATGGAATCACTTCTGTTCCATATGCAACTTCTGGCTGTGGGCAGTGCTATTCCTGAGGCTGAGAGCACGTAGCCTGGGTCTGTCCCACTGGGGGAGCCAGGCTTGGGGGGGCCAGGACCCCCAAACAGCGGCAAGCCGGCCACTGTTTTGGACTCCCTACTCCTTAGACTCTTCGGGGTGACCTCATCAGCCAGCTTTGCGAAGAGAGTCGTGAGCGGCCAGCCTATCTCCCTGCCTGCCACGTGGCCTCACTGGTGAAAAGTTTCATTGGCCCAGACGGGGCCCTTTTGGAAACTTCTGGGGCCACCAGCCACCCCTGAGCAGAACACACCACACAACTCGCTCCACAGGGCCCGGTCCTGTGTCCTTCTGGAGACCGGCCACCCTGACCGTGCCCGCAGGAGTGTGGCTTGCCCGCTCTGCCAGCTTGCACAGCAGTGCCAGCTGCAACCGTGTGCCCCTGAGTGCGACAGCACCGGCTTGCCTGCGGTTGCCTTGAGTATTCACACTTGGGCAGGCTTCCAGGGGAGGGCAGCTCCGCCCCCAGCCAGCAGTTACGACATGGCAGTCATCGAGGGACCTCGAGATCTCAAACCTGGATTCACAGAACTCCAGAGCCCAACATGATGAATGGACCGTTGGAAAGGACGCCTGGGCCACCCCATTTGACCTTCGTGGGCACACACGTGGTCGTCTGTATTCTTACCTTGTTCCGGGTGAGGCTGTTGTACAGGCGAAGCTTACACGGCTCGGTCCCGGCGGGAGGGGACCACTGGGGCTGGACGCGCCGGCCTTTACCTGGAGGCAGAAATAGGAGGTCAGGGCAGCACCAGGAAGCGCAGGTCGCCCCCACAGGTGCTCAGCCGTGCAACTCAGTCGGCCTCGCCACATCAAACGCAAGTACGACTGTCTTTGGATTCCCACATCGTGTAGAGAGGTGTGCCCCAGGACGCCCCGTGATGCCGGCGGCTCCAAAGCTCTGCCGGTGTGGGCACGTGCCTGGGCGGGGGCCCTCGGGGCCTGACAGCAACATGGTCTGGGAGCCTCCCAGGACCCCTCCTCGGCAAGGAAGGACTCTGGGGACTCTTTGAGGGACACAGGCCACCTCCAAACATCGGGACCTAGTAACAGAGGCCAGGAGTCAGGAGATGGCCCAGCCCGTCCTCACAGCCCCAGTCCCCAGGGATGCAAGGGCTGGCTCCCTCGTCTGCACCAGCAGCCTGGCAGAGGTGGCTTGAACACCAGGTACCACGTGGCTCTGGGTCTCTGTGGTCGCAGCCCCGAGCCCCTCCTCAGGCCCCACGCTGTCCCCACTGGCCACCAGGCCCCAAGTCCAGTCACCTCCTCCCGGTCGGATCACCCACCTTCTCCTCCACCAGTCCTGGGGCTGTCTGGGCTGTGCTGACCACCCGTGCCCAGACCCAGTGGTCAGGGGGCATGCCAAGGCTGTCCCCCCACCAGCTGCGTTTCAGAGATCCTGAGGGACACAGCCCGTCCCCGGAGCAGGACCAGCCACGGGGGACCGTTCACCCCTGCAGCCTCACCCCGACACGCATGCAGAGGAGCCCACCAGACAGCTTCCCAGGCGGCACCACGCCTGTCCTGCCCACCTCCTGCTGGAGGAATCCAGCTTCCCTCCCACTCCGCCCACAGAGCCTGGCTCCGTGCCATGCTCACTGTACACCCTGGGCCCCAGCTTGGCACCTGGCCCAGGAGGCATGAGAGACCTAGGGATGTTCACACGCGGCACCATCCCCTCCGACCCCCGTCCTCCCGAGCGGGCCTCCCCTCCAGGCCGAGGGTCTGCCAACATGGAGACCTGCATCAGCCTCGCCGAATCCCTGCTGAGAGCGACCAGCAGATCACGACATGCCATGGCCACTGAAGAGCCAGGAGAGGTCCGTTCTGGACCCCGGCCAGCTCCTGGGCCCCTGCCCTGGCTCCGGCCACATGGGCCAGGACCAGGACGGGGGATGCGTTACGAAAAGGCCGAGCGGAAGGGGGAGGGTGGCCGTGCCGTGTGTGCCTAGTGGGGAGGAGAGCGTAGGCAGATGGGAGGGCCGACAGCCGGTGCCAGGCGGAGTGCCCATGCCACGTGAGACCCAGCAGTCACGGGGGCCACAGATCCCAACGCCTGGAAAACCCTAGTCCAAATCAAACTCAGTGCTCACTAATGCCGGCACGGCCTTGTGCGTTTGCTCCAAAAGCCCCCACGCCCTTGAAGCGAAACCGCACTCAGCAACGGGACACACCCAGTCTGTTGGCTCCGGGTGCTCTCTCCTCACTCACGAGGACCCTTGTATCCCTGCGACCAGGACGCCCCTGTCATCTCGGCTGCGGACGCCGCCCGGAGTTGCAGCCGTGAGGTTGTGCGGGAAGGGCTGGGTTCACGGGACCGAGAGCTTGTCAGGAAAGCCGGGCCATGGCCACAGCGGGCCATCCAGCACCCTCCGACACGACCAGCTCATGCTCCCTCAGCCCAGACACGTCCCTGCTCCCGCCCTGGGCCAGGACCCATCTGGCACATGGACACCATGGAGAAACGAGGTTCTGGCCCAAGAGGACCAACGGCAAGAGCCAACTGCACGTCGCCTCCGAGACTCTTTTTTTTCTTTTCTTGAGTTGGAGTCTCACTCTGTCGCCCAGACTGGAGTGCAGTGGCATGCTCCTGGCCCCCGTAGCCTGGACCTGCTGGGCTCAGGCGATCCTTCCGCCTCCGCCTTCCAAGGAGCCGGAACTACAGGCACGGTGGTATCACGCTCGACTAATTTTTTTAGATTTATTGTAGAGACGAGGTCTGGCCAAGTTGCCTAGGTGGGTCTCGAACCGGCAGGCTCAGGCAATCCACTCGCCTTGGCCTCCCAGAGTGCTGGAATGACAGGCAGAGCCACCGAGCCCAGCCCTCCGAGCCTCTTGAAATGGGATGGGAAGCTGGGGGTAGAGGCCAGAGGGAGAGACCAGGTGCAGCCAGCAGTCCCAGGGCAGGCGCCCCTCAGCCGCAGGGAGGGCGCTCGCAAGCCACGGAGAAACAGGAGGGAAGGAAGGAGGGCAGCCGCCGAACTCCCGCCGAACCCCCGAGGCCTGCCGCCATGGCCTGGGCACCCAAAAGACCCACACGCCCTCCCAGGGGCTGGGGAGGCAGCGGGCAGCCCAGCGAGCCCCGCAGGCAAGGAGCACCCTGCAAGTCTCTTGAGACCCTGCGAAGCCAACGCCATGGGGGAGGCGGAGAAGAGACCGAGGGGGCCGGTGGGGCAGGCCCTGGGCAAGGGTCTGGCCTCACGGCAACGGCCGAGGGCTAAGCAGAGCCGTGGCGGACAGGACCACTCGGTCTGCTGAGGCCCGTGGTCTCAGACAAAGGACACAGAGGGCACATGGTGGGACGGGCTGGGGACAGTGGGCCTACCGAGGCTGGACATGGCAGATGCTGAAAGAATGGCCAGCGAGAGGGAAGGGTGATGGGAGGAGGGGTGCGTGTCCTGGAGTGGGGGCACATGTCGAAGGGGAGAGGGCGCTGCCACCCAGGGCAGCGGCTCCGATTCTCACAGCTCTGTGGAGGCAGACCCGCGGCCACTGCCGTCGCAGGCACACAGTGAACGCTGGGCCTGAGGGTGCACAGGGACAGTCCCACCCCTCCCTCAGCCCCTTCCCCGTGCCCCCAGCTCAAGGGCCCCTGGCCTGACACCCCTCACTCCTGACAGTGGACCCTGGCAGCCTCTTGGGCACCCAGGTGACCAGGGGACTTAGAACCTGGAGGCGGCAGGACAACCTACTGGTGCCACCTCGGCCAGCCCAGCTCTGTGCCTTGAGTGGCCTCCTCTGTGTAGGCTAAAGGGTGTTCGCAGGAGCAAAGCCCCACCTCACGGCATGGGCGGTGGCATGTGTCTCCATCGCTCTCTCAGCAAGTCCCCACAACAGGACAGGACAGGACAGAACAGGCCACGCAGCGTGGGGGCACCAGGCCCACCCCACCCTCCTTGATCCCACGCCACCCTCCCTGATCTCACCCCCTCAGGCTGGGCTGGGGCAGGGCACAGTGGGGGACAACCTGACCCCCGAGCCCTTGGAGACAAGGCACCTGACGGCACAGCTGTCCTTGGGTGACCACAATGGACAGCCACCAGGAATGGCACTGGGAGGTCAAGGCCCACACAGAAGCAGCCCCGCCCCATGCTGAGGAAGGGCATCAGCTACAGGGGCAGCCCCCCGAAGACAGAACGCCCCCCACCCACCCCCGGAGAGATTCCACGTCCCCACCTCTGTCCAGTGGAAACAGCGGACCTGTTAGAGGCCTGACCCATGGCAGAGGCGGGGGACATGTGCCACGTTCTGTCCCCGTGGGGGTGTGAAAAAGCCCCCAAGAGAATGCCAAGCACAACAGGGACACCCAGCAGACAACCCAAGACCACCCCACATGGGGGGGGCGCCCACAGTCGCAGGGAGATCCACAGGACCTGGGGGATATGGAACAGAGCGCCCTGGATGCCCCAGAGAAATGCACTGTGCCCAAGACTCCCCAGAGGTATCTCCCCCAAGCCACCCAGCTAGGGTCACTCGAGCCAGTTTCATCTCACAAGAGGCCGACTGATCTTCTCAAGTTCAGGGCCAGTCACCAACCTGCAGGATGTAACAGTCTAAACTAGACACACACTGCCATCTTACAGAAAAATAAAAAAGACAAAGTCAAGTCAGAGCCGGCATGTGCAAGCTGAAAGTTGCAAGGCTGGGCCTGGGTCCCGCGGCCCCGCACACACCGGCCACACGCCTGACTCTGCCATCCCAGTGGGGCTGTCTTGCTCCCCATGTGCCTCTATCCTGACCTCCAGGAGCACAGGACCTGCCCCCAGGCCACTCGCTGAGACATAGGTGCAGCTCCTTGGGGGCGTCCCTGCCGGTGCACCCTGTGGAGAGCCTGGGCTCCAGGAACCCATGGCACTCACTTGTTGGGGCCCCAGGGCTGGCCTTTGTCACAGGGGCCGCCCAGGCTGGCTTCCATGTGCCCGAACCACCGAACCACATGGAAGAGCCAGGGTCGGTGGGCAGGGCCGAGAGCTACCTGAAGGTGTCCACGTCCACCCGGGACAGCAAGGGCGCTTGGATGTACCTACCTGTGTTGAGGTGCTCGTGCAGGGCCCGTGCCCTGGCAGCCTCGTCACTAAGGTTCAGATTGGACCTGTGGTCGGGGGCCTGCAAAGACAGATGGTACCAGCAGGCGCCAGGCAGGAGGCAGAGGACGCAAAGCCCAGAAGACGGGACAAACCCTTCCCGATGTCAACCATCCAGGACAGGCAAGCTGGGCGGCCTGTGGACTGCTGCTATGGGGGTGGGAGGCAAGGGCTTCCCGGGGCGGGTCTCCTTGGGGATGAGGGTGTGCTGGAGTCCGAGGTGGGGGGGCGGCCCAGTTTCACAAACGCACCAAGTGCTACTGAGTTGTGTACTTCAGCGTGGTTAATTTTATGGTACGCACTTCTTTTCCTGAGCGAGACAGGGTCTCCCTCTGTCACCCAGACTGGAGTGCAGTGGCACAATCACAGCTCACCACAGCCTCCACCTCCTGGGCTCAGGCAATCCTGCTGCCCCAGCCTCCCGAGCAGCTGGGATGACAGGCATACGCTGCCATGCCTGCTAATTTTTTGAAATTTTAATTATTTAATATTGGGGAAAGCACAAACGCAGTACCCCTCACCCCACAAATTCTGCAGTCCAGATTCCCACCTTTGGGGAAATCGTGGGGGTCAGCACGTGGAAGGGCAATGGACAGGCCTCGCCCTGGGAAGCCACGTGATCCTGCTAAGTGAATTTCACCTCGATTTTAAAAACCGCACAAGAAGTCTGGGCAGCACAGGGACACTGGCTCAAAAACAAACCACACAAAAACCCCACAACCCGAGCCCTCTTCTGCAGCAGTGCCCTGCCCTGCACACACCTGCACTGAGGCCCCAGCCCTAGGCGGCTTCCAGGCTCAAGGTCAAGACCCAGGAGGACCCAGCTGCCTTTAAAGGGCCCACACGAGAAAGCCAGGGCTGCCAGGAGACCCGCCCGCTCAGCCGCCTTGCCGCAGGCCTGAACCCCTCCTGGGAACATGCGGTGATGAGAATGTACCCCACAAGCCGGGCATGTCTCTTGGAGACCCCCTACAACGTCACCACCAGGACGAGGGCGCAACCTCAGCTCCCGTACCTGCCAGCCACATGGCTACCCCACGTGCTCAGCTGACCAGCCCTGTCGGCCCCTCCCTTCCCTTTTTTCATCCTCCCTTTAAATCCCAGTCACAATAAATCAAAAAATCAGCCGGGCGTGGTAGCGCGCACCTGTAGTTCCGGCTACTTGGAAGGCTGAGGCGGAAGGATCGCAGGAGCCCGGCAGGTCGAGGTGCGGCGGCCGGGAGCGGCCACTGCACTCCAGTCTGGGCGACAGAGTGAGACTCTGACTCAAAAATAAATAAATAAATAAATCCTAGTCACCTCTGAACTGAATGTCACCTTTGGAAACTGAACGCAGCACAGATCCCCACGGCAGACACGAGTCAGGGAAGGACATCCTTCTCCCACGCTCGGGAGTGTCTGCAGTGATTCCTTCAACATGGGGACACTGTCCCCAGGTCCCGCCCCCAGAGCAGGGGTCCGGCAGGTGGGTGGCCCCAGGCCCCAGGCCCGGGGAAGGAAGCTGGGCCAGAGCCGTGAGCAGAGCTGCAGTTGAGCCGGACCCCGAGACTGTGTGCGGAGAACGGAGGGCAAGGGCCAGTGCGCGTCTCCGGCCTCTGTCTCCTGCCTGGCACACAGCCAGAGCGCACAGGCCCTCCAACTCGTGTGTCTGCTGAGGGGGATCCCTCGTGTCAGGCCATGACGGGCACTTCCCGAGCACAGCAGGGTCCATGAAGACGAGGGCACCCTGGACTCCTCGCTGGGCACTCCTCACCCGCCAGGGCCCAGCCTCCAGGGCGCCGGGGGTTTGCCCACCACCTCTCCCCTCCTCTTCCTCTGCAGCAAATGTGTGAGTGCTGCGTGGGAAAGCCTCCCCGGATGACCACATGCAGGCCAGGCTCAACACGCACCTGACCCAGCAAGCCGGGACCCCCCAACAGTCATGCCCAGAGCTGAGGCACAACCCTCAGCCAAGATGTGCAAGGTGTCCTAGTGCCCTTGGTGACACCGCGGCCAACCCGGGGTCCCCACCTTACCCACATTGAGCCTATCCCTTCACGATGGCCCCTGTCGTCCAGGCTGGAGGGCAGTGGGACGATCACGCCTCACTGTAGCCTCGACCTGCTGGGCTCAGGCGATCCTCCCACCTCAACCTCCTGAGTAGCTAGGACTACAGTTGCCACCATGCCTCGCTAATTTTTCGATGCATTCTAGAGACAAGGTCTCAGTATGTTGCCCAGGCTGGTCTCGAACTCCCAGACTCAGGCAATCCTCCTGCTTCGGCCTCCCTAAGTGCTGGGATCACAGGCTATTTTTTTTTTTTTTTTTGAGTTGGAGTCTCACTCTGTCGCCCAGACTGGAGTGCGGTGGCTGCTCCCGGCCACCGCAGCTTTGACCTGCTGGGCTCCGGCGAGCCTTCTGCCTCAGCCTTCCAAGTAGCCAGAACTACAGACGCGCGCTACCACACCCGGCTGATTTTTGGATTTATTGTAGAGATGAGGTCTTGCTGCCCAGGCAGGTCTCGAACCCGCAGTCTCAGGCAATCCACTCACCTCAGCCTCCCAAAAGCGCAGGATTACAGGCTGAGCCACCGAGCCCGGCTCACAGGCTATTTTTAATGGGAGAAAAACAGAATGTTCTAGTGACTGCAACTGCAAAGGTTTTCTTTCTTCCTTCCTTCCTTCTTTCTTTCTTTCGAGTTGGAGTCTCACTCTGTCACCCAGGCTGGAGTGCAGTGGCATGCTCACGGCCACCACAGTGTTGACCTGCTGGGCTCCAGCGATCCTTCCACCTCAGCCTTTCAAGTAGCCGGAACTACAGGCATGAGGTACCACACCTGGTTAATTTTTTATTTTTTGATTTACTGTAGAGATGAGGTCTCGCCAAGTGGCCCAGATTGGTCTGGAACCTGCGGGCTCAGGCAATCCACTTGCGTCAGCCTCCCAAAGTGCTGGGATGACAGGCTGAGCCACTGAGCCCGGCCTGCAATGGTTTTCAAGTGCTGAGGAGGCAGCCTAGGAACTTGGGGCACCACAGACACGCTCCCTGCCAGCCTTCTCGCACCCGCAAGGCCTGGGCACCACACTGCGCTCTCACGGCTGCCAGCGCTCTCATGGCAGAACACGCCCCTAAACAACACACGCCTGGTAAAGCTGTGGGCCGTGAAACACAATTACACCGGTCAATGTTGAAGGCCGCCTGGCACAGAGTCAGCACCCGGTCAGTCTCATCATCATTACCACACATCATCATTGCCATCATCGTCCTGGATGATTAGTGTCACTGCACTAGCTGAGTCACCCTGGAGTGTCCTGGAGGACGCTACCCGGGATCACACACTCCTCTTTAAATGTGCCATCTAGGGCAGCCCAGACCATCAAAGGGACAGAGCCCACATGTGGAGAGGGGCCCGGACAGAAAGGTGCCACGCAGGGGCGCACAGGGGACACAGGGACAGAGTCCTCTGGGTAACCAGGGCCCTCTGTCCTGCTGTGTGACTCAAGGAAGCAGATGGGTCAGCTCTCAAGGGGTCATGGGTTTGGAAAGACCGTGGTCCACCTGTCCAACACTGAGACCCGATGACAGCATGTCCAAGCCGACTCACGCCCTCTTGGGACCTTGGCCACGGAGCCGGCACACACGGTGCCAACGCTGCCTGTGGGAGCACAAAGGCCATTGCAGGGTGACCCTGCAAACCAGTCCACAACCACATATAAGAACAGACACCCTCTGGTCACGGAGTGTCCCAAGGTGGGTGGTGACGATCGGTCTGCGGAGCTGGAATCTTCCATAATGTCTCCCAACACCACGTGGAGTCCACCAGCCACTCCCACAGTGGGGAGCCAGTTCGTGCCAGATGAACCCCTGCCTGACTGCCCCCCTAGGACTGTGGCTCCCTCCCGCTCCCGTCAGCATTCGAACTCCCCAGAGTTTCTGCCTCACCCTCCCTTGGGGTCTCTCGGCTTCACTCCCAGCCCTGGGGGCTTCTCTGGAATCTAGTCTCCCTCCTGCCCTGAGACCTGCCAACTCAGGAACCCAGGCGGTCCAGGCAGGCTCATGGCTTCCTGGGTTCTAGTGCTGCCCTAGGGCTCGCAAACTCCAGCGTGGGGGAATCCCTGGGGGCAGGGTGAGCCTCTGAGCCCAGACCCTCTACAGTGGGCCTGTACCCCAAGTACCTGGCCCTCTGTTCACTGACCCCATCCCCGCTAAGGTCCCACTGGTCCCATCTCGGGGTGACCCAGCAACACCCATCCTTCTGCGCACACAGCCCTGGGCTCCCTGCCGCCTTCCACAGCCGCTCCTGCACCCCCACCCACCCACGGGGCCTTCAGAAAGGGCACCAGGACACGCCCCCTGCAGAACCCCTGCCCTCAGCCCTTGGAGGCAATGCCGTCCGCTCCCAGCGTCCAGAGCCTCCTCCCACAGGTGAGGTCCCTCGGCTCCAGGGCACCCATCCCTGCTGTCCGGCTGTTACCCATCCAGGGTCCCCAAGTCCCTCTCACCCCGGGAATGGCACCTCCATCCGCCTCCTTGCAGGGAAGGAGGCTGCTGGTTGCCAGGGGTATCCAACATTCCTCACACATGGAGACGAGCAGGCGTGATCAGAGGGCACCACCACCATGGCCACAGCCACGCGAAGTGCTGCACCAGCGCCAGAAGTGGCCTCATCTCCACCCAAGGGCGTTCAAACTCTGGAAAAGTGACCCCTGACCCCTGGCTGCCATCTGTCAGTGCATCCTCTCGTGTCTCCTTCGGGGACACACCAGGCTGTTCAGCTTTATCCTGTCTGCCTTCCCTCGCTGGGTGACAGGAGCCCAGGTGACTCTGGGGGTGGCCAGAGGGGGCGCAGTGTGAGCTTAGGGGGTCTGGCTCTGCCTCGGCCAGGGGGAGGCTGGACACATTCTCGACTGTTCTGAGCCTCCGGGTCCTCACTGGCATGGAAGGGCCGGATGGGAATGGCCTGCAAAGGGCGGGGATGCAGGAGACATGGAGGCTCAGAGCAGGGCCTGGCACAGCCAAGCTGCAGAGTGCTGGCCGGATGAGCGTGAAGACCCCACGGGAACCGTGTAAACCATTAAACCACAAGTCTCATTGATTCAGCAGCTGGCCGGCAGGCATGTGTTAAGTCCCAGAAGTCTCAGAAATAACACTCGCCCTTCTGAGACAGGTGGGCTCTAGCAGGGCACGGGCTCGCACCTTCCAGACCACAGAGGAGAAGCCGTAGCCCAAAAAGTTCACGAGAGGACACAGATGGTCCTGGTCAGTTGAGAATGGTCTGGAAGGGGCCTCCTGAAGGCAGGGGGAGACGGTTACCTACGGCTGGCCCACGGTGTCCTGCCTCGTCTCCTGGAGGGCGGACTCTATTCCGACCCTTGAGAGGAGCCCCGGGCAGGCTGCACTCGGGGGCAGAAAAGGGCGCTGGCGGGGGCGCAGCCCACAGGTTCAGAACAGAGGACACCACCATCTGCAGCCAGCCAGAGGGGTCACCCCAGCCCACACAGCAAGCTCCTAAGCACGCCCTGGAACCTACAGTTGCTGAAGCAGCTTCAGGATACAAAAACCTATCATGTCACTGACGTTCACAAACGAACCAATTAACATGCTTTTATTAAAAAGGAACAAAAAGGGGGAAAAAACGGGACCTAGTTTTTTTTAAGGTTTTTTTTGTGGTTTGTTTGTTTTGAGTTGGGGTCTCACTCAGGCTGGAATGCAGTGACTTGATCACGGCTCACTGCAGCCTCGACCTCCTGGGCTGAGGCGATACTTCTCAGTCTCCCGAGTGGGAGTACAGGTGTGTGCCACCATACCCGGTTAGCTTTTAAATTTTTTTTTAGGGATGAGGGCTTCACTCTGTTGCCCAGACGGGTCTCGAACGCTTGGGCTACAGCAATCCTCCCACCTCGGCCTCCCACAGGGCTGGGCTTACAGGCCACAGTTGCCGGGCCCAGACCTAGTTTCCGACAGAGACAAGGCGGGTATCGTGTGCCCGGCCCTGCCCTGAGTCCTTCCCATGGAGTAGCCCAGACCATGCCTGATACCTTCATTCCTGCTTTGCTGTGACAAAGAGGCAGAGCCGGGACCCTGGCCCTGCCAGGCTGGCCCCAGAGTCAGGGATGATTACCACCTGCTATTTTTATTTTACAGGCGTGTGGGTGGACTTCTGAGGGCCTCCTGGCTGTGGGTGGAGACACGCTGGAATCCAGGCATGCAGGTTGGGGAAGGCAGGTAGGGGAAGGCGGTGAGCCTGGAAGGAGGCTACCCTTGCCACCAGGCGCAGGACTGTCACCCTGTGCCATGACGAGCAGCCCTGTCACCTGGATGCCCCCTCGTCTCCAGGTTGCCCAGGTGCTCAGAGGTACCTAGAACCCAGCAAGCCCTCAGGAGCACAGGGCGCCACAAGACGTCAAGAAATCTTGCCACAACTAAATGGGAGGCAGGGGCTGGAAGTGTCTTAGAAGAACCGGCAGCTAGTGTTTGCCAGGAGAGTGAAAACTAGGTCATTTAAAACCAGAGAATTAAAAGTCAGGAACGCTCTCTTGGGAGCTGGTTCCCGACTACCTCTACTCTTTCCAGCATGCAAAGCCCAGCCCGGAGACAGTGAGAAAAGACCCCTGCTCTGGGAGGTCTCCCCAGTGCTGACTGAGTCACGGGGACCCTCCTGGGTGCCAAAAAAGTGACGCTCTGTCCCAGCGGCGGCAGCGGGGGCGGCTGGGGAGATGAAAGCCCTGGACAGCCCGGCCCTTTCAAGTGCCCACGCACCCGACTCCCCTGCCCTGTTTCCCCCAAGGGCCAACCTCAGGCGGCCTCACCAACTCCAAAGCGATGCCCGGTTGGGGCAGAAATCCTCAACCACCCTGGGCCTCGCCTCTCCCAAGAGTCCAGTCTGGCGGGAGGGGCGTGGGCAGAGGCGAGGGAACCTCAGCCGAAACCGATGGGGAAACTGAGACTGGGGAGGGCCTTGGCAGGACCTGGGAACCACGGGGTTTGCGCTCCAGCCCGTAGGGGTCTCGGCAGCCCCTGCACTGAGGTCCAAGTGGCCAACCTCGGACCCGGGACCCGGACATCCACTGATCCTACAACCCGGGATGCAAGTATCCACTGACCCTTGTGCCCAGGACCTAGACCCGGGACTCCTTTGCCCCTTGGACACGGGTGCCAGGCATCCACTGACCCTCAGACACAGGACCCCAGACCTGAGCATCCTCTGTCCCTAGGACACAGGATCCCAGGTATCCACTGTCACCTCTCACCCGGGACTCAGGCATCCACTGTCCCCTTGGACCCAGGACCCAAATATTCACTGACCCTTGTATTGAGGACCCCAGACCCGGGCATCCTCTGTCCGTAGGACGCAGGATCCCAGGCATCCACTGTCCCCTCGGACCCGGGACCCAAATATCCACTGACCCTCGTACCCAGGACCGCAGACCCGGCATCCTCTGTCCGTAGGACGTAGGATCCCAGGTTTCCACTGCCCACTCGGACCCGGGACCCAAATATCCACTGATTCTCGAACCCAGGACCCCAGACCCGGGCATCCTCTGTCCGTAGGACGCAGGATCCCAGAGACCCACTGTCCCCTCGGACCCGGACACCCAAGCATCCACGGACCCTCGGACGCGGGACCCGGGCATCCACCGGCCCCTTGTACACGGGGCGCGGGCATCCCCTGTCCCCTCGGACCCAAGTGTCCACGGACCCTCAGACGCGAACGCGGACCCGGACACCAGTCGCCCCTCGTACCCGGACACCCCCGACCCCGCGCCCCCGCCAGGCCCGGCCCGGCCGCGCCGCTCACCCTGCTCCCCGGAGGACCCTGCCATCGCCCGGAACCCCGAACCCGCCGCCTCGGCGACGCTTCCCAGAATCTGATGCAACCACCGCCCCGGAAGTCCCGCCCCCGGCCGGATCGGCCTTCCGGGACACGCCCGGTCGCCAGGCAACCGCCGCGGACTCGGGACGCCGCCGGCCCGGGGCATGCCGGGAGCCGTGGTTCGCCTCTGCGGCCGCGGCTGCCTGCAGCTCCCCGCGGCCCCGCGTGGCGCGTCGCGACCCGGAGCTGTCCGTGTCGCCGCGGGGGACGTGGGTGTGGAAGTGGCGATCGCACCGAGCGCCGTGGAGACCCAGCCTGGAGATCGGGGCGGCCTCGCAGAGGGGTCCTGCGGGCGTGGCGGGCTAGGGGCCTGGGGGTGGGGAGGTTGACACCGAGGGGGCTGGGGACCGTCCTGCCGAGACAGACCCCAGCCGTGAGGAGTCCAGGGCGGCCAAGGACACGCGGGAGCAGCCCCGGCCTGACGCCCAGCGAGGCCTGCGCTGCTGGAGACCCTCGAAGGCAGAGTCCTGATGGCAGAGTGGGATGGGTTTGAGCCCAGCAGCCACGAACCGGTCCGCGATTCAGAACCCTCATCCCAACTGCTGCTGGAATGGGGGCGAATTCCGGAAACCCCTCCACGGAGTCATCTACAGGCGACAAAGTGGTGGCCTGGACTCGCCAGGGGGGCAGACAGCTCTGAGTGGGCCACAAGGCAGGAGCCCTGGGGGACGGCCTTGGGATCTGGGATCGTGGACTCAGAATGACACCCCTGTCTCCGGGCTGGGAGAGGCTGGTTTGGTGGCTGTAGCAATTGCTATCATGATGAACCCATGGAGGGCTCAGGTAGAAGGATGGCCTGAGCCCTGCAGCTGGAGGCCGCGGTGGCTGGGATCCTGCCGCTGCACTCAGGCTGGGCCATACAGTGAGATTTCGACGCAAAAAATTAAAAAAATGATGAAGCTGAAGGTGCTTGGTGCTGGTGGGAGCCCAGGAGGTGATCTGCGAATATTTCCAAGGCCTGGAGCTGGCCTTGATGCTTTGGGGTGAGCAGGGGTGGGGGTGGGTGGGGTGCAGAGGGGACTCACGTTTCGAGTTGGGTGATGGGTGAGGCGGAGATGAGAGGTGAGCTGAGGTGGGCGATGCTGACATTCCTTGAGACCCCTGAGGATGCCACACACCAGGAGAGCCGGCTCCTCTGTCTCCTCCAGCCCCGCCCCCCAGTCCTCTCAACCCCCATCACATCAAGCTCCTTGGGGTCCTGCCTTCTCTGTGCGTGATGTCACCTCCCAAGGATGTCCCACCCAAGGCTTGTGCACCCTCCCAAAATGAGAGGAAGCGTTTAAGAAACGGAATGCTGGCTGGGTGCAGTAGCTCAGCCTGTAATCCCAGCACTTTGGGAGGCTGAGGCGAGAGGATTGCCTGAGCCCAGGGGGTTCAAAACCAGCCTGGGCAACTTGGTGTGACCTCATCTCTACAATAAATCACACACACACACACAAAAAAACCCAAAACAAATACAATAAAACCTAGCAGGCTGGGCTCAGTGGCTCAGCCTGTAATCCCAGCATTTGGGAGGTCAAGGTGAGTAGACTGCATGAGCCTGAGGATTCGGGACCAGCCTGGGCAACTTGGCAAGATCTTGTCTCCACAATTAAAAATAAAAATAAATTAAAAAAATTAAAAAATAGGCAGGCATGGTAGTGTGCACCTGTAGTTCCAGCTACTTGGAAGGCTGAGGTGGAAGGATCGTCAGAGCCCAGCAAGTCGACTCCAGGGTGGCTGTGAGCATGCCCCTGCACTCCAGCCTGGGCGATAGAGTGAGACTCTTACTCAAAAAAAAATCCTCAAAAAACCTAGCCAGCCGGGCTCGGTGGCTCAGCCTGTAATCCCGCACCTTTGGTAGGCTGAGGTGAGTGGATTGCCTGAGCCCGGGGTTCGAGACCCGCCTGGGCAGGTGAGACCTCATCTCTACAATAAATAAAAAAAAAATTAGCCAGGCATGGTAGCGCGCACCTGTAATTCTGGCTACTTGGAAGGCTGAGGCGGAAGGATCACCAGAGCCCAACAGGTCGAGGCTGCGGTGGCCGGGAGCGGCCACTGCACTCCAGTCTGGGTGACAGAGTGAGACTCCAACTCAAAAACAAAAACCAAAAACCAAAAAAAACCCCAGAAAATCTAGCCAGGTGTGGCAGCATGTGTCTATAGTTCCAGCTACTTGGAAGACTGAGGCAGATCACCTAAGGCCAGCAGGTCAAAGCTGTGGAAGCCATGAGTGTGCCCCTGCATTCCAGCCTGGGCTACAGAGTGAGACTCCAACTCAAAAAAAAAGAAACAGTGTGCTACTACGTAAAGATAAAATATAGCCAGGCTCGGTGGCTCAGCCCGTAATCCTGCACCTTGGGAGGCTGAGGTGGGTGAATTGCCTGAGCCCGCGGGTTCGAGACCTGCCTGGGCAACTTGGCGAGACCTCATCCCCACGATGAATCAAAAAAAAATTAGCTTGGCGTGGTAG